>OZ022515.1:16184779-17630114 GCA_963989385.1 Ctena decussata | reverse complement strand
TGAGATGCTATTTTTGGACTGGAGTACCTATACACTACAGACTGTTTTTGCACCCTTTCATCTTTTTTGAAAATTCCATCAGGGTCAGTTTCTCTCTTCATGAAAGGTAAGATGGGAGCACCTTTCTCCTTTCCTTGAGTTGTCTCTTAAGGAAAGAGTTTAAGTTTTTAGTTCTTTACCTTTTAGCTCTCTAAGTTTTTTTTTCTTCTTTTTTATATATATTTTACTAGCTTATTTCTTTTCAGTTTGTTGATTTAAATGCTTTGTTTAGCTACTCAAATTTTTTTTAAAGTTCTTCTCTTTGCATGTTTTTGTTTATCAAGTATAAGTATATGTCGAAGTTATTATTAACTTTATGCATATTCTGTGATTATGACGTTTTTGTTTTTACTTCTGTTTGTCAAAGAAAAGCCCTACAGGGCTTATGTTTGTAAATTTTATATATTCGACAAAAATAAATCTTTTATGTTATGACTATGTCGAAAGATACATTTAGAATTATCTATTCATTACATAAATATTATTTCACATTTTTTATAGTATAAACTGGCGAACAAAAATCCTTTTCGTGCCCGAATATTCTTTTCGATCCTTGGTAGCATGTCCTTTTCTCTCTTTAGTAGAACCGGAACACTTCCACTTTGGCAATATCTTGATTATAAACAGAGAGAAAAGCTTATCTGGCTTAAGACTCCTGTGAAAAATCAGCTTCACAAATATAGAGACATTTTGCGACATGTGTTGCTAAGTTCAGTACTTTCAGTCCTTTGATTACGGACCTTGTTCGAAAAAATCTGCGGATAATTGAAGCACGGAGTCCGACGATGAAATCATGCTGTGCGCTCCTTCCCTCCTCGATCCGACCTACGGGCGGCTCACGAACTGCACTTCTAGCTTCTGCCATGAGTTCTTAAAAGCGTTAATGCATTGCAGCTACAATATTTAATCTTTTCCAAGCCGACGACCGTCTTTTGTGAATGTCAACATAACGGTTTCATTGATTTATTAGAATTATTTTTAGAACGAAACAAATATTTTTGTCACGGGCTAAAACCCCCTACCGTACCACAATCTTTGATTTTTTTTTTGACTGCCCTTCATAAGGGACCAGTCATTTATTGTCAGGTGGGTAGGGGTTATATTCTGCGGGGGCAGGGGGGGGGAAGGGAGGGGTAGTACCTGGGGATCGAAAATAAAGTGGATGGGTGGGGATCAGTCTCAGCTTCTGGGGGGGCTATACCTCGTATTACTTCTACATTTTCAAATTCATTCTATTCCTTCAAACTTAAAAAATTCAAAACATTTACCAAAAAAAATAGAAATAAAATATAAATAAATAAATAAAATACAAAAAATAGCCGCTTCATATCCAGAAACAAGATGTTTTTATTGATTTGTTAGTAGAATGGTTTTCACTTGATGATCTACAAAAGCATGCGGATCAGGTGATTTTGTTCACAAATAAATTAAATCCTTAGCTTACAAGGAAACGGATCAAGAAGATCAATGCTTCCTACACCTTAGAGGGAACGGTCCTCAATAATGTAGAAACTATCAAGTATCTCGGCATAACCATTACCAATGATTTGAAATGGAACACTCATGTCAGCAATATTTGCACAAAGGCTAATAGGACCCTCGGCTTCCTCAGGCGTAACTTGGCAGCATGTCCACAAGATGTTAAAGAGTCAGCATACAAGGGACTGGTGCGTCCAGTCCTGGAGTATGGCAGTTCAGTTTGGGACCCTCAGAGTATACTTCTCCAAGATGAACTTGAGAAGGTGCAGAAAAGGGCAGCTAGATTTGTAACGGGAAATTACACATATGAAACTGGGAGTATGACTGGCATTCTGGAGAAACTTAAGTGGGAATCCCTAAAAAAGAGAAGGAAAGATAGTAGACTCATAATGCTGTACAAAGGTCTGAGGGGTGCAGCCAGTATACCCATAAATGACCTTGTTCCCCCAAGTAGGCGTACCAGGAATCGTCATTCCCTGGCATTTCAAACCCCATTGGCTGGGACTGACATTTACAAGTCCAGTTTCTTCCCCCAGACTATTAGAGATTGGAATTCCCTGGAAGATTTACTTATTTCTGCTGCTGAGGTGCAGAGGATTCAGTTACTAAGTTTACTTCTCTTATAAGGGCTAGGGACTAGCTTCCCCGATAGACAGGTCCTGGTGAATGATTGTCCTTGGACGTATCACCAGTAAACAATTCTGATCTGTTCTGAGCTGCGTTTGTAATATAATATATCGAAGTGCTTTTTCATCAGCAAAACTGCTCTGGTTTGTCACCAGAAAACTGCTCTGGTTAACATCAGCAAAACTGCTCTGCCCTCAGACCCTCACCCCCACCCTACCCCCTCCCCCAACCCCCTCAATATTATTATCAGTTTTATTTTATATATTATTTGGACCTTTTTTTGATACTAATCAGTCTTTGAATCGGCTGTCCCATTGAGATTATGAAATTACAGTATGCTCTTCTCTGGTGTCGTCACCAGATATTGTCAGGGTCACTGAAGAGGCTTTATTAGCCGAAGCTACGTAGTCTGGCCCATGTTCCTTCTTATGAATGTATTCTCTGCTCTTGAAGGAACTCTTTCAGATTTTAATTTTACCTCACTGCAGCTGGTGTTGTGCCGTGTGGCGGCCGTAAAACGTCTCCCCGTACATCATCCATAGTGCAGATTATATTTTCTTTTCGTCCTTTGAGATCAGAGGATATATTCTGAGAAATCTGAAATTTTAGATTGGTTTACTCATATTCTAAGCCATCATTTTATATATTATTTGGACCTTTTTTTGATACTAATCAGTCTTTGAATCGGCTGTCCAATTGAGATTATGAAATTACAGTATGCTCTTCTCTGGTGTCGTCACCAGATATTGTCAGGGTCACTGAAGAGGCTTTATTAGCCGAAACTACGTAGTCTGGCCCATGTTCCTTCTTATGAATGTATTCTCTGCTCTTGAAGGAACTCTTTCAGATTTTAATTATAGTGCATTCACCATCATATTTTTGCACCAGCATTTGTGGGGAAAGAATAGAAAAGACAAAATTAAACTGCCCATTAATCTGTATAAACTATTGCCAGCAAAATTGAGAAAATGTTCTTTTGCGTGTTCAATCCCATAGTTTTTATCGTGGTCAGGCTAACATAAAATAGGTAATTAATATGGTGTGTGTGACGGTTGTGAGGTGTGTTTGATAAGTGGTGGTGAGTGGTTATGGACTTTTTGTCACCTATCTTGGGGGGTTGGAGAGGTTTGAATAAAATCTGGAGTGACTTAGAGGATGTGTGGGGGGGGGGGGGGGGGGGGGGGTAAAAGTTTTGTGAATCTTATGAAATGTACCCCGTTCCCTCCCCCCCCCCCCCCCCCCCCCCCCACACACACACACCTGTTAATAAATGACTTGTCCCGATCCATAATGTGACGCGAGAAACATTTATTCTCGCATTTAAACTTAAAATCTATAAAGTTTGCCATTGGAAACGAAGAACACGTACAAGAACGAAGACAGGCAATTAAAGGTAGGTTCCTGGGCAAGCGATGTCAATTATGTCCACAAAATAATTTCGTCTTTTTCTGAGCAGTATTGAATTCTCTTATTTTTCTGAATTTGTTGCTACTGAGAAACTCGTCAGATGTTGAAGAAAATAGTCGTTTTCCCTTTTAGTTTATTTTCTTTCGTTGGAATTCCAGTTCTAAAAATAACTGTATTTATTATGTCTATAAGTGCGCGATTTCTGATGCCATTCTCCAAAGGTCAATTTTCCCTAGACGTGAGCTCTCCTAGAGGTCCTGGCAGGGCGGATGGGTTAAAACTATCCCAAAATGCAATGCAGCATGACATCAGCTGCGTTATCTATTTTTGGCACGAACTAAAAATAGCGCTAACTGTATGTGCGAAGCAGAGTTAGGAAATCCCTTGCAAAACAACTTTTCTAATATTTTTTTGATTTACACTTTTTAGTGAAACTTATTAATTCCCTTTTATAAGTGCTTTCCAACAACTTGGATGAAAGTTCATCAAGATTATGATGCATTCCAAAGTACAGGAATCTACCTTTAAGTGTGCGAATTATGATTCCAATGAAAAGTAAAAAGCTATATGATGAGGAGTTTATATAGTAAAATCCCACATCCCGCTCTTAAAACAAATAACATGCACAATTTTAAGGCAAATCGTTTTACATTACATTTTAGCTCATCTGAGCCGAAGACTCACGGGTGAGGTTATAGTAGAGGCAAGCATCAGTGTTCCTCCTGTCGCCTGTCCATCCGTCCATCAACATTTTCAAATTACATCTCCTTTGAAACTACCCAGCCAATTGTTACATAATTTCATATAAGGCATCTATAAGCAGGGAGCGGGGGGTGGGACCAATATGTACTGTTATTTTATCCAAATTGCTTTAGAAACGTCGGCTGCCATTGCAACTTACAGTTTCCATGGGCTTGTATTAGGGGAATTGAAAATTTGCCATTTATTGCTTTGTCACTGCAGATATTTTGACAAAGCTTTTACAGAAATGTTGTTAGAGTATTCCTCTACCAGCCGCCTGAAATAAATGCAAATTGCATAATATGGCTGGTTGCCATGGCAGGCGAATAGTTAAAAAAACAAGAAGGCCATGATGGCCCTGGATCGCTCACCTGAGTATCCTGTGAACTTAACCTCAGACACATCCATACGGCCGACAGACAGAGTTTCACAAAGACTTAATGGAAAATAAACCTTTTATTGTGTACCTAAGGTTTTTATTAGATTTAACCTGATGATCTAGTTTTTGACCCCACATGACCCAGTTTCAAACATGGTCTAGATTTCTTGGATATGAACATTCTGACAAAGTTTCATGAATATCGAATCAAAACTGTGCCCTCTAGAGTGTACACAATGGTTTTCTAAGGTTTGACCTAGTGGCCTAGTTTTTGACCCAACATGACCAAGTTGCATCCTTGGTCTAGATTTGTTGGAGATAAACATTAAGACAAAGTCTCATTGAGATTGGAACAAAACTGTGTCCTCTAAAGCATTCACATTGTTCTTCTAAGATCTGAACTAGTGACCTAGTTCTTGATCTGACATGACCTAGTTTCAGATTGTTTCTATATTTCATTAAAATAAACATTCTGACAAAGTTTCATGTAGATTGGATCATAACTGTGCCCTCTAGAGTATACACAAGGTTTTTCGCAGATTTGACCTAGTGACCTAGTTTTTGACCCCACAAGATAGATTAACATCCTGACAAAGTTTCATGAAGATTGGATCACAATTATTCCCTCTAGAGTGTGCACAAGGTTTTTCTAAGATCTGACCTAATGACCTAGTTTTTGACCCCACATGACCCAGTTTCAAAGCTGGTCTAGACTTTATTAAGATAAACATTCAGACAAAGTTTCATGATGATTGGATTATAACTGTGCCCTCAATGTCATTCTAAGATTCATTTCTATTTTAGCTCTGGTGGCCATTTTGTTCAGGGAGTGGAACCTTTTTAGCAATTTTTGTTCAGGACCATGAGTCTAACATTTCTGTGAAATTTTTTGAAATCGAGCCATTGGCTTCAGAGACGATGTTGTTTAAAAATTTTTTTCTATTTCTAGCTCTGGTGGCCATATTGTTCAGTGGAGCGGAACCGTTTGAGCAATTTTGGTAGAGGGTTTTCTAAGGAACATTTTTGTGAAATTATTTTAAAATCTGCCCAGCAGTTTTGGAGGAGTTGTTGTTTAAAGGTTTTCCATTTTTAGCTCTGGCTGCCATATTGTTGAGTGGAGTGGAACCGTTTGAGCAATTTTGGTAGAGAGTCCCCCAAGGAACATTTCTGTGAAATTATTTCAAAATCTGTCCAGCCGTTTTGGAGGAGAAGTCGTTTAAAACGAAAGTTGACGACTGACGCACGACCAGACAACGGATGACGGACAAAGACCGATCACAATACCTCACCTTGAGCACTTTGTGCTCAGGTGAGCTAAAAAATAAAAAAATCTTCTTCTCAAAAACGTTATGGCTCATAAAGCTCAAACTTCCCAGAAAGGAATTTAACGCCTCCAAGTAGTGGAGGCTGTCAGTAATGCTATAGATACTTGAGGGGTGGATAGCTCCAATAATCTGTGCTGGAACAACAAATCGGTCAGAGGAGTTGTAGCCAATGCTAATAGGTCTTTCAGATTTGTGAAAAGAAACTGGAAAACTAGCTCCCCTAAAATCCGAGAAATCGCCTACCAGACTCTTGTCCGTCTAAAGACCCCACACGTCGGTTGAAATTCACAAAATTGAACTGGTTCAGCGGTGTGCAGCACGCTGGACCATGAGTGACAACGTCAGAAGAAGTAGCGTCGCTTCATTGCTAAAGCAGTTTGGCTGGCAAACACTTGAAGAGTATGGGGTGCCGTTTTACTATTTATTCCCAATCTATAGACATCAATTTATCGATTTTTTTTTAGATATCCATGATTCGATTTTTGGATATCCAAAAAATACAGCACAATATTGGTTATTCATAATTCGATTTAATAGATATCCATAATTCTATTTATGGATATGCATAATTCGATTTTCTGATGTCCAAAGTTCTGCTGTATTTTTGGATATCAAGAAATCGAATTATGGATATCCATTAATTGAATTATGGATATCGAAAATTTCGCAGAAATTTGGATATCCAAAAATCGATTTATAGATATCCATCATTTGATTGAGGGATATCCATAATTCGATTTATGGATATTCTTTATTCATTTTTGGATATCCCTATTTCATTTTTGGATATCCATTTTCATTTTTGGATATCACAAAATAATATTGGATATCCATAGTTTTTTTTTCTGGAAATCTTCTTCTCAGAATCCATAATCAGGTGTGGATTGCGGGAGGGGGTAACTGATACTTTGTATACATGTTCATGACATTAGCTTGTACATATAATATGTGTTTATTATTGTTACCTTTGTGGTTTCGTTGGCATGGCAGCTTAAATTTTTCCATACACATACAATGGAATCAGTAGAAATGGACATTTACTTCTGTGTTACTGCAGATGTTTTGACAAAAATTCTACAGAAATATTCTTGGCTCAGTCTTCTACTAACCATATTAATTTTAACAAATCACTGTCTTTTTATTGGTTGCCGTGGCAACTGAAAGGCTATTTTCATATTGCAACTTTATAAAACTTGCAAATGCATTAAATCTCGGACGAATTTGCATTTGGGCCAGATCGGAATATTCATTTCTGAGTTATTTGCCCTGAAAGACCGAAAAATGTTCCCATAGACTTACAGAGGGAAAAATGTTGTCCCGGGCATAGCAGCTTAATTTTTCAATGGAACTTGGTCAAACATGCCAGTCTCAGACGAGTTCTAAAATTTTGTTAATTTTACCTTGGAGTTACTAGGGCTTGAGTGCTTCAATAGCCCAAATTTGATCTTTTTCTGGTCATAGCAACTTTATTTTTTATCGAAACTTGTGTTGAATCAGGACCACTACAGGACCAGTCGTCCTCTGGTCATGTTCTTCACACCTGGTTAACTATGTTTCCGAGGCTGTTACGAAATGGAAAAGAATCATAGTTCCAAAACTACCTGGTCATCAAGGCTAAACAAATTTGACCAGGTCGTTCTGGAATCTAGACCAGTTCCTTGCACAATTTCCGTTTCATAAGACTCACTACAGTAGAGACAAGGGTAAACCACTGGGCTCAGGCGGCAACTTGACTGGTAGATCTGGTTCTCAATACACAACCTAAACTTTTAACAGCACCGGGGATCATGTTAGAGAAACTTCTTATCTATAAATATCTTCCTACTTACAGGAAAGGTTACAGCAGGTGCTTTGTCAAGCAAATTATCTGAAAAACCGCATTAGACAGATCTACTAGCTCTTGCCCAAAATGTTTACTTAACTGTCTTGACGAAAGTAGCTGCATTTCAAACAGTGTAGATCCTGACGAGTCGGCTCTGGATGGGACGCTACATCTAGAGCTATACCGTTTGCCCTCTAGTCTTTGGGTTTTCAATATGATACAGCTTAGAAGAAACATTTGTTAGTTTGCAGACGTAGACGTTTTGTTTTGCGGCGTCTGGTCTGGGTCTGCACTGTTTGCCTAATGCCTATGACATTAGGCATGAATGGCTAAATCAAGTAATTTGTAATTAACCCTCTTGTATCTTGTAGGCACACTAACAAGCAATTAAAACAAAAACAAGGCGCAATTATTTTCTTGGAAGAATCTCAACATAAACATTCAAGGATGATACACACAGCCGAGATATAAATAGAAATGCAGTACGTCAGTATGGGAATATCTGAACTATTTATAGGTAAACCAACATCGTTTGCACTAGGCGTCTATTTAGTCGCCTGGAAACGAGGCAAATGTTTCTTCTAAGCTGTATCATATTGAAAACCCAAAGGCTAGAGGGCAAACGGTATAGCTCTAGATGTAGCGTCCCATTCAGAGCCGACTCGTCAGGATCTACACTGTTTGAAAATGCTGCTACTTTCGTCAAGACAGTTAAGTTCACATTTTGGGCAAGAGCTAGTAGATCTGTCTAATGCGGTTTTCAGATAATTTGCAAAGCACCTGCTGTAACATTTCCTGTAAGTAGGAAGATATTTATAGATAAGAAGTTTCTCTAACACGATTCCTGGCGCTGTTAAAAGTTTAGGTTGTAACCAGATCTACCAGTCAAGTTCCTGCCGCCTGAGTCCAGTGGTTTACGCTTGTCTCTCATGTAGTGAGTCATATGAAACGGAAGTTGTGCAAGGAACTGGTCTAAAGAAACATTTGTTATTTTGCAGACGTAGACGTTTTGTTTTGTGGCGTCTGATCTGGGTCTGCACTGTTTGCCTAATGCCTATGACATTCGGCACGAATGGGTAAATCAAGTAATTTGTAATTAACCTTCTTGTATCTTGTAGGCACACTAACAAGCAATTAAGGGACGAGTCATTTATTGTCAGCTGGGGGGGGGGCGGATTTTTATTTGGTGATGTACTGGGGGGAGGGTCGGAAATAAAAAAGCCTTGAAGCAGGGGGGGGGGGGGGGGGTCATATATTTTATTAGGCATATTGGGGGGTCAGAATTCTTCCATCAGTCCTTATTTTTAAAAATGTCTCAGCTTCTGGGGGCAAAGCCCCCCCCCCCCCCATTACTCATAAAATTTCAGACTCTTTTCTTTCAAACTCACAAACTTAAAACTTTAAAGCCTTTATGGAAATGACTCAAAAAAAAAAAAAAACTAAAAAAAACGTTTCATTGTTTTGCTAGAACAGTATGAAAGTGTCTATAAAATCATGTCAAGTAGATGATTTTGTGCTCAATTAAATTTAAAGCCTGCATTTGTGATATCAGCTCTCCAGGTGCCTTTTCATCAGCAAAAACACAGCCCCCAGACCCCCACCACCCAGAGTCCCCAATTAATATTAATTTTACAGTTATAATTATTAAGCATTCAACAATGGCCATTAGCAGAAGAAAAAAATGCAAGAAATGCAGACGAAAAAATAATTCTGGTGAGACTGGGGAGGTCGGAAAAATTTTGGTGAACCATATGAAAATGTACCCCCCCCCCCCCCCACCTAATAAATGACTCGTCCCTAAAACAAAAACAAGGCGCAATTATTTTCTTGGAAGCTGGTGAGAAAAATAATCTCAACATAAACATTCAAGGATGATACACACGGCTGAGTTATAAATCGATATGCAAAACGTCAGTATGGGAATATCTGAACTATTTATAGGTAATTTAAACCAACATCGTTTGCACTAGGCGTCATCTTCCGTTACGTCTTAACCCCCGAGGGGGGCAACAGACGGGTTCCGGAATCTGGAATTACGACTGCGTACGAAATGTTCTCAACAATTTCAGTGAAAAAGAAATCATAATTTCAGCTTTAACCATAGCTGCGAACCCAAAAGAAATATAATATCGAACAGAAAAAAAAATACGTCCAAATTTCGTCCAAAATTTTTTAGACATGAAATATAAAAAAAGATGTATAGAAATGTCCAACGATCATATCCTCTTTGCATGCATAAGTTTTATCATCGTTCTGTTAAATGTTACTAAAAACATATTTCACTGATACAGGTTCGCGGACTGTTTGTCACGTGACTTGGTTATGGAAGCTAGGTAAAATATGGACAAGGCTTGATGGTCAAAGAAAATTGTATATATCTCGCGTGTCAGAGAACGGAATCAAATATTTCTTATGTCTTAAGAAAGAGAAAGAATTAGGTAATAAGATGGCGAAAGATCCATATTTCCTTTTACTGGATTCGATATAAAAATTGTGTTTGAACTTGGATATAGGTGCCTGGATGAGTGGTTTTGTTGGTAGCCATTGCTTGTGACCTCGCGGCCAAACGGAACGGCGGTAAACAGCAAAGTTGGCGCAAAGGCACACTTGTAGTAGATTGTCTAAACAAAGATAACTATTTTCTGAATTTTCATGTGCGTTTGTGTGGATAATTTTTTTTGCTTATTCTTCATGATTTGGAAGAAGGGATGTACCTCAAATACAAAAAGTTACATCGCGCATGCGCGAACGGGACAATTTAGGAGGCTCTCGTGAATAATCAGGTCAGACAGACTTTTCAATATACGTGCTATCGAGCAGCTAGGTTGATCGAACGCAATGCATTGTCTGCTGAAAAACGAACTTCAGGGAAACTCTACAAATCATTAATTTTTCTTGGTCAGTTGAATAGTGATGAATGTCAGCTCAACATAGAGAACATATTTTTATCATTGGTGTTAAGTGCTTTTCTTTTCTACAGTCTGGTGAGCCATGCCCCAGGGTGGGACTAAAAGGGTCATTATTATTTTTTTGTATACTAGATCTGTTCAAATTAAAGACTATAGTTCTTTATAAGTGGAACATTTTTTTCTTTACATTACACTCCTTATAGGGTCACTGCAAGGACTTTATTGCCTTTGTGTGTGTGGTGGTGGTGGTGGTGGTGTGTGTGTGTGTGTGTGGGGGGGGGGGAATGAGGTACTTTTTTACCAACATATTAAATGTCTTGGCATTAAATCTTTGACCTAATTCTTAGCATGCCATTTACAGGGTGTAACAGTTATTTGCAGGTCCCAATCAAATGTTTTATAGCTTTTAAATTTTTAATTTTTTTTTCATGTATGTCATCATCATTTTAAACAGGTTGTGTTTAATGTACTGAGACTGATATTACAGTTGGATGCTGATCCACAGTAAAAATGGTAGGATTTTAGGATCTAGGTTAATATGGAGTACCTCATGCAAGAATTTCAACTCTTGTCCCCCAGCCCCCGCCCCCTCCCCCACCCCCCCCCCCCCACCCCCTGATTTTTTTTATTTCTTATTTCCTGTCCCATCTGTATTATTTCAGTAGTTGTTTGAAATATTATGATGAGTCCTGATAGGGTTATACATGTAGGATAAATGGATAAATGTAGATCAAAACAGAATATATCACACCTGGCAAGAATCAAGAGCAACTCAACTCTCACTTTCTCTTCAGATTATCTACCCTTGTCTATATATTTAATGTTTGTTTCTTGCTTGTAACTCAGTACTTGTTTGTAACACTTGAATTATACTTGGAACGATTATAGGATAGGGTCAAGGAGACTGTGAATCAGTATTATAATGAAACTTGATAGAATAGTATAGGCCGTTTGCGAAAAAGTGGAGGGCAAAAAATCCATATAATTTCTTTAATATTGAATAGATCTCGATGAAACTTTGCATACCATTATCTGTTACCTATACGAACTCATGCTAGGAAAAGTAGAATTGTTTGACCTTTGAATTAAAAGTTTCCCTATTAATCATTACCATTTTTCTTCTCAGTTTTATGCCATCCTTACACAGGAGGTAACCATAATGGTACAACAGCCATTGTTGTTCTATAGTTACTATACTAATACTATTACTCATTCACAAATTACCATGTGGTCTGAAATGTGCTCACTCACTACTGGGTAAACAAGAGGCTTTAAAGATAATGGGCCAATCATTTGAAAAGGATTTTCTTATGTGTTTCTCCTATATATGAGTAAATGTCCATATAAGGGATATAGTCTGTACAACACTGGCTGTTCCAAAAACTGCACCAACCAAGCGTAAAACTTCATAGATTAGGGACAGATTTTAACATGTAGTTGATCTGACAATTTTTTATATAATTATCAAAAAACTCTATGTTTCCTTGCATGAGTTCGTATGTGTAATAGATTAAGGTCTGCAAAGTTTCATGAAAATTCATTCAGTAGTAAAGAAATTAAATCGATTTTTTGCCCTCCACTTTTTCGCAAACGGCCTATAGAATTATGTATCATTATCGTACATGTGTCAGTTGTCTCCCCTGATCATTATTTCTAAAATGCACCTTGTTGGCTGCTTCTCATAAACTATTTTGCAGAATTTTTCTGGACATGTAGGGAATGAAGGATACTGAAGGCAGTGCGACACTGTCACACATGTATGCAAAAGGGAAAACTCTTGCTTTCTTCATTTACCATTACTCTCTCCATATCACTTTTTTGTACACAAGTTATACTCTCCTATACTCTTTTAGATATGTTGCTGATACTAGGTTTAAAAATGTAGGCTCGGGATGGGTAGGCAGGTAACCCACAAGAAAGATAACACTGTATTGATTAACTTCAAGAAGGATAACTCTCTATATTGATTTACTTCTCATCTCCTGGGTCACTGTTAAGCTTGCCTGAATGAAGTTCTGGGAGAGCTAATGCTGTCATCTCAGCATCTGCATCAGCATTCACCATTTTGGTGCTTTTAAACACCCATATTTCTTTACCGTAATCAACCTTATTAGCGCCATGTGCGCTTAACTTTTTCAAAATGGCGACCAATACTTGTAGTAAACTTTCTTTCTTATAAGCGCACATTTTTATAGGTTATTATATAATGAAGGGAACAAATTTAAAGGTAAAGCATCAGAGAAAAGCAGCTTTTCTCTGATGCTTAACCTTTAAATTCGTATGGTCATAGAAGGATGGAGAAGCTTTAGAAATGAAAAATGAAATATTATATTGCATTTTCAGCTCTTGTAAACAAGCAAACAAAGGGATAAACCAGTAAAAGATATGAGCATTTATAGTCCTAGGCCTCACAAATTGCCATGGTGTGTGCTTATAGAGGCATGTGCGCTTAGTAGGTAGATACGGTAATCCATTGAAGGATAAGTTGATACTTTCACCGAAGCTAGTTTATTGTCTAAAGTTTTGCTCATTATATGTATCACCCCTACCTACCCCGATAACCTTGAGGTCCAGGTCTTGGACTTAGAAGTTTTGTATTAAATATGGGGTGTTCTAGGTTAAAGTCTCCTGAATCCATGGATGGACGATATTAGTTAATAGTCTAAAGTTTTACCCCGGACTTGAGGTCAAGATCATAGATTTGAAAATTTTGTTCTATGGATATGTGATGTTCTTGGTTAAAGTTTTTGTATATAGACCCATATCTCAATTTCTCTTTTACAGTGTTAGAAATAAGCAATTGCCCACTTGCCCGACACGGGTTAAATTTGCTGGGGGCAAGCTGATAGACTTGGAAGGTTGCCCCCTGGACAAACTGAAATTCTGGGAGATAAATTTTGGAAAATAATTTTGTTTCATGCCTTTTTTTATACGCCCGTTTTGAAAAAACGGACGTATTATGTTGTGGCGCTGTCCGTCCGTAAACATTCTTGTACACGCCATAACTCAGTAACCATTTGGGATATCTTCATGAAATTTGGTAGGCATATGTATTAGGGTGGGGGAACGTGTCGCATACAAAAATGGTTGCTCCCCCTTTCTTACTTTTGAAGTTATGCCCCTTTGATTAATTTTATCCCTGTAAGTCTTGTACGCGCCATAACTAGATAACCGTTTGGGATATCTTTATAAAACTTCATAGCAATGTGTATGAAGTCCTAACGATGTGTCGCGTACAACAATGGCTGCTCTCCCTTTCTTCGTTTAAGAGTGAATCCCTTTCATTAGTTCTTATCGGCTACTTTTGTGTAAACTTTTGTTGTACATGTAATATATTGTCAAGGGAAAAAAGTAGAACTAAAAAAGGTATACCTAGTGTATGTAGGTTATCTCCCTTGTTCAAAGATATGGTATCAAAGATTTCTTCACAACCATACAAGCTAGACTGGTCATATTTGGCATACAGGTTGATGACGACATGTTGTATCGTGGGATTGAGAACCAGCCTTCTCCTGCTTATTCTTCCCTGTATTTGCCCCATTTTCTTTCGAATAATGAAATTTTTCGTCAAAGATTTCTTCACAATCATGCAAGCTAGAGTAGTCATATTTGCTATGCAGGTTGATAGCGACATGTTGTATCATGGGATCAAGAACCAGCCTTCTCCTGCTTATTCTTCCCTGTATTTGTCTGATTTTCTTTCTTTCCGTACTTTGAATAATGAAATTTTTCGTCAAAGATTTCTCCACAACCATGCAAGCTAGAGTAGTCGTATTTGGTATGCAGGTTGATGGGGATATGTTGTATCGTTGGATTGAGAACCAGCCTTTTTCTGCTTATTCTTCCCTGTATTTGTCCAATAGTCTTTCTTTCCATACTTTGAATAATAAAATTTTTCGTCAAAGATTTCTCCACAACCAAGCAAGCTAGAGTAGTCCCATTTGGTATGCAGGTTGATGACGATCAGTGATTTTTTTACCCCTGCGTCCTGCGTCTTAGACGCATAATTTTCCCAGAGGACGCAAAATATTTCCTTGGCTGCGTTCCGGGACGCATAAAAATAGCCGATCGGTAGTCCAACTTCCGATTTTTGCTTCGTTTACAAAGCTACTTTCGTTTTAAGCATATAGCAACGGTGCATTAGCAGATTGTTATATTACTGGTAAAAAACAGTACCATGGTCTTTCCTACTCCCACTAAATACCGAAGTCTACCTGTAATACCAATAATCAATAGTAGTTGTCCAGTACCGGAGGAACATAGTATTATCGACCACGGTGATGTCTTTTACCTAAGTGCAAACTTTTATTAATACACCGGGTCAATAAGTAATCATGCCTCCGAAAAACAAGAAAAAGATCAAACTTGATTCAAAGCAGCAAACATTATTTGGTCTTCTTGGGCAAGACAAACACGCAAGGCCAGATGTTGCAGATCATGATGCGACCGATCAAACTTCGAATCTGAAATGACAAGGGATGTCTCCAAATCCAATACGCTGTCTGACAATGAGACAACAGGTGATTTATTTTATTCCTGTGACCACAGGAGCTTGACGTTGGTTATTTTTTACTTATAGGGCTTGTCCTTTGAAGCCCTTTAAGTTTGGGATGCAGAGAAAATATTGCTTTTGCATCCCAGTAAAGATGCAAACCCTTGAGCTTGGGATGCAACGATTTTAGGTCTTGTGAGTCCTGGGACTCAAAGAAGGAGATTTGTAAAAAAATCACTGGACGATATGTTGTATCGTGCGATTGAGAACCAGCCTTTTATTGCTTATTCTTCCCTGTATTTGTCCAATATTCTTTCTTTCCATACTTTGAATAATGAACTTTTTCATCAAAGTTTTCTCCACAACCATGCAAGCTAGATTAGTCATATTTGGTATGCAGGTTAATGATGACTTACTGTATTGTGGGATTGAGAACCAGACTTCTTTTCTTTTTATTCCCTGTATTTGTCTGATTTTCTTTCTCTCTTTACTTTGAATAATGCATTTTTTGCGCAAAAGATTTCTATGCATCTATAAGTTAGAGTAGGGAATTTTGTATGCAGGTTGGTGAAAACTTGTTGTATTGTGGGATTGAGAACCAGTCTTCTGCTTATTCTTCCCTATATTTTTCCAATTTTCTTTCTCTCCTGACTTTGAATAATGTAATTTTTTGTAACAGATTTCACAGCAACCATTCATATTTGGTATACATGGTAACAATGATTTCTCTCCCTCTTTATGCTTTTTGTTACGAAAATAACACCATTTGAATTAAGCAATTAAGGGGGGGTGGGGGGGTGGGGGGTGTATAGTCGGATTCGCTGACAGTTCTAGCTAATTATAGAGTGGTTGCCCCTGTTTGTCTGCCTGTCTATCCTTTTGTAAACAATCTTGTTCATTCTGTAACACCTTTAGGACATTGAAACGGGCGTATTATGCGCCGCTTGCGAAGCCCTTGTTGAAGTTATGCATGAGAGGTTTGAAACCCACCAATATAATGTTTTGAAGGAGAAAAATAAAAAGAACCCCAGTCAAACTAGAGCTGTGAAAATGATTAGGCAATTGTGATCAAAGCTATTGGTCAGTTATCTCTGAAGTTCATGAATTCATGGTTAGTGTCTTAGAAAGGGAGAGCATGTCCTTTTATGTTACTTCGGAAGAAAATGACATGTAAATGGTTTAATTGCAATGAATTACAGGGGGCAAGTTAAATTCTTGGGGGGGCAAGTTGAAATTCATTCTGGTTACCCGCCGGGCAAGTTGCTGTCTATGCCTTATTTCTAACACTGCTTTTATGGCAAATACGTTATTGTTTACATCCATGGGCATAGACAGTCTAGTCATTGAATCAGACATGTAAGTACAGTCATTGGTTTCCCACTATCAGGGGTTTTCCTAGGGACCAAAATGCCATTGGCCTGCAGGGCCACCTGGCTGGAAAATCTACTGGCCATCCAAATTTTCAACTGGACCGACTATTTTTCCAATGCGGAATATACAGGACTAATTATATTCAATAAAATAAAGCACCATTAAAATGTATGATCCTTTATCACCAAATATCCAATCTTATCTGTAGGTGTTTAGTATCGGAATGTTTAAGATAATTAACCCATTAAGCCAAGTCTGATACCTCATGATATAGCAGTGAGGTTTTCTTGTAATTGGTGCATCCAGTAACATAAGCGCCAACTGTGTCCCTAGTTTTACAAATTGAACATTAATTTTCATTCCTAGGGCATCATCAAACTCGAGCCACTTCAGGCACTTGAATTCAGTCAGCCACCCAGGTCGAAAGTACCGATGGCGGCCAGACTGTTCGTATTTGTCTCGGGTGGCTTTTTTTCTTCATCAGACTTAAGCAGCTGTTTTTGTTTTTTAGATGGCGGGGCTTGAAATAAGCGCAGAAGTCCTTTGGGGTCCATTTTTTACATGTGACTTCTGCGATTCATCCCCAAACTTCATCGGTCGGCCATATTGTCTATTTGCAATGCGAGGAGAAATTTCATTGGATTAAACATTTCTGATCGTCCAATGAAATCATCTGTAGCAAAACGAAAGTAGACTGGTTTTCAGATGGTTTTCGCTTCAAGTTTGAAACAAACTGAATGTCCCGAAATGACTCCCCGAAATTCAACTGGCCTGACGGACCTGCTACAGTGGGATTTAACTGGCCCGAGGCCAAAATCAACGGGCCCGGGCCAACGGACCCGCGCTTAAAAAAACCCCTGACTATGCAGCTTGACCTTTATGCTACGATAGAAGGTGACAGAACGTGACCTCATGATGTCATCGTATTTTAAAGAGCTTAATTGACAAAGAAGCCATTCACATACAGTATCCACATAGATGTAATGATTAGTGGTCATATGAAATATCACAGAACTGCATAATATTGTATCACAAGGTAGCACAATATACCACAAGGTACATGAATGAAGGACACGTGGTTTTACAGCCTTTTCAACAGTATTTCAACCATGGAAGGCTTCTTATGAAAGCAGAGTGGTAGGAAATCCACCACCCAGACCCATGCTTGAAACCCACCACTGGAGATTTTAATGTCGGCTTTTGTGATAAGTTTTATTCTAGATTTTTGTGGTTGTAGTGGTGTAAATGTTAAGCATCAACTATTAATGGTTGCTAAGTGTAGACAAAGAAGCTCTACTCTTACTCTCACAGATTTTAGATGGTCAGTTGGATGACTTGCCAATTTACACTATTAGGATGATGTGAAGGTGATAATGAAAGGCTGCGTGCAATGGAACCCAGTTTATGGTTGGATGGATTTCTGTCCTCAGCAGGCAAAGTATTTTATTTTGAAATCTTGGATAGGAAGTGTCTGCTTACAACCGGCTGCCCCACAGACATTGTGGCCAAAAATGTTGAGTTCTAGCTACTAAATCAAGACACTTTATTTTCCTTTAAATGATAAAGGAGCCCTTGTAGATTAATTATCACCTTCCCATCAACCTGATATGACTGAGATATTGTTAAAAAGGATGTTTAAAATTGCAAGTCATCCATACATCCTTTAAATGAGCTAGGTTACAACTTAAAAGTACTTTAAGAGAAAATAAAAATATAAATACGAGTTTTATTTATGACAAGACATGTTACGTATAACATGTTATAACAGGGTACCTATTAAAAGGTTCCCTATTAAAGTAGAAATGGAACCGAAACAGAATGAAATGCAGCGAAAATAAAACGAAACAGAATGCAACAAAATGAAATGGAATAGAAATCTGGGCCTCTTCTTAACTGTTTTAAGACTGGAAACACATATTTGGGACATATGCAAACAAGGCAGACTCAGTTATGAGGCCTCTGATTAGAGTCTACTCTGTTTGCTTACAGGCATTTTCAGTGCAAAATGCAATAAAAGTGAAAACATTCACCATAAACCCCTAATTTAACTAAAAATGGAACTGACCAAATGAAAGGGATGAATGGACAAGTGAGTCTAGTAGTACCAGTCAAAAATGAAAGTGGTCAAAGTACCCTTATCATAAGTCCGAACTCATAAGTCATTTAAACATAGATAATGCCGGAATATTTTAGATACACAAACATGGACCCCAAACAGAGGTGTGATCAGGCGCCTGCGGGTAGTAAGCATCACCTGCCTATTATAATACACCCGCAATATCTGTATCAGTAGAAAAAGTCAGTGAAAATGAAAGTCCGGTATTTGAAAGCTTGACTAAGCTTCAGCTGAGGCCATCAAACCGGAAATTAGTTTAGAAATGGACAAATTGAAGGGATCAACTAGGTCATGGTGTCTCCCATAAAACTTTTTAACTTTACTTGATGATAACCATGTTTCATCAGTTCAGGAGTGAGTAGCTTCCCTCTCTGCAAAAAAGAGTTGATGTATTTTTTTTGCTCACCTGAGCCTGTAGCTTTCAGAGCTCTATGTCTGGTATACTTGCAAGTCCTAACCTTAATCATAATAAACACCCCTGAGCAAATGACCTCTGCCCCAATAACCAGTTGTCAATAGCTACTTTCTTTAATTTTTAGCTCACCTGGCCCGAAGGGCCATAGTGAGCTATTGTCATTCCAATGCGTGCGGCGTCACGGAATTTGTCCTTCAACACCTAAAAACAAATATTCAAACATCTTCTTCTGTAAAACTACTGGTCCCATGGTTCTCAAATTTCACATGGAGCATGACCTGACTCCAGGGTCTTAGAATTGTAAAATTGGGTCAGGTTGAAAATCCAAGATGGCCGCCATTACTAAAAATAGCAAAAACAACAAAATAAACTTCTTCTCCAGAACCACTGGGTATATTTGTCTGAATTTTGGCATGGAACATCAGTGAAACCTTGGTATTCAAAATTGTAAAAATGAAAAAAATCTGTAGCGGAGTTTTGTCACAGTGACCTACTTTCTATTTACGTGTGTAATTTTGCTCAAATGCCAATGTCAAAAAATGACCTATTTAAACAACTTCAAACAACTTCTTCTCTAAAACCACTGAGCCCATGGATCTCAAATTTCACATGGAGCATGACCAGACTGCAGGGTTTCAAAATTGTAAAATTGTGTCAGGTCAAGAATCCAAGATGGCTCCTGTTACTAAAAATAGCAAAAACAACAATATCAACTTCTTCTCCAGAACCAGTTGGTATATTTGGTTGAAAGTTTGCATGGAACATAAGTGGGACCTTGGTATGAAAAATTATAAAAATAAAAAAAATCTATAGCGGAATTAGGTCACAGTGACCTACTTAGCGTTTACAAGGCCGATTTTGCTCAAATGTCAATATCTAAAGAAAATGCAACCAATTCTGACCAGATTTGGTCAGAATTGGTTCTTGAATGGAATTATTTCAATTTTGTGCCAGTTGACTATCCAAGATGGCCACCATGGGGGCTGTTACTAAAAACAGCACAAACATAAAAATGACAATTACTCAAGAACCCTTGAATGGAATTGGACCAATTTTGTGTCAGAATGTTCCTTGCATGAAGCCGTTTCGATTAATTGCAATTTGGCATTCCAAGATGGCTGCCATCTGGTGTTACTAAAAATAGCACAAACATAAAAATGACAATTACTCAAGAACCCTAGAATGGAATTGGACCAATTTTGTGTCAGAATGTTCCTTGCATGAAGTCGTTTTCATTAATTGCAATTTGGCATTCCAAGGTGGCCGCCATCTGCCGTTACTAAAAATAGCACAAAACAGGAAAATGACAATATCTCAGTAACCGCTGAATGGATTTTGACGAAATTTGTGTCAAAATGATTCTTGCATTGAGATGTTTCAAAAATATCTAACTGTAGACCATTCATATTGGCCTCTGTTACTAAAAATGGAAAAATGTGAAAATTAGAAAATCTCAATGGAGTTGGATTAATTTTGTGTCAGAATGGTCCTTTCATTAAGCTTTTTCGATTTTTTGCATTTTGGCATTCCAAGATGGCCGCCATTTGCCGTTACTAAAAATAGCACAAAACATGAAAATGACAATATCTCAGTAACCGCTGAATGGATTTTGACGAAATTTGTGTCAAAATGATTCTTGCATTGAGATGTTTCAAAATATCTAACTGTAAGACCAGTCATATTGGCCTCTGTTACTAAAAATAGAAAAATGTGAAAATCAGAAAATCTCAATGGAATTGGACCAAATTTGTGTCAAAATGGTCCTTGCATGACGGCTTTTCGATTTTTTTGCATTTTAGCAATCCAAGATGGCCGCCATCTGCCGTTACTAAAAATAGCACAAAACATGAAACTGGCAATATCTCAGTAACTCCTAATGGATTTTGATGAAATTTGTGGCAAAATGATTCTTGCATTGAGGTGTTTCAAAAGTAAATATATAAAGACCAGGCAAGTTGGCCTCAGTTACTAAAAGTAGCAAAATTCTCAGTGGAATTGGACCAATTTTGTATCATAATGGTTCCGTTGCACAATAGCCAGGTGAGCGATATCAGGCCCATTTGGACCTCTTGTTGTCTTAAGTCTGCCACGAGAAAACGCAAGACACTTGTATTAACTACTTTTTTGGCATCAGCATTGTTGATGCCATGGGCTGGTTGTGTAAAACTTCTGAGCTTTCTGCTTTGTGAAAATGTGCAGACAGAAAAAACTTCCTTAATTGCAAGTTTACCATCCATGTCTTCTGTTCCAGGAATTCATAGAGCTCTAGATAAGAGGGAGTATTTGATGATAATTAAGGATAATTTTTCTTATTTCTCATCAAAACCATATGTTGTGACCCCTCATCTGAACCGTCTCGTCGAGGGCTACAGAAATTTTGAAATCCAAATCGGTCCGGACGGCCGATGACGAAAACTGTTGACTACACTGTGTATTCCGCAATCCAAAAAAAGTCACGAAAACTAATGACTACACTGGAGGGCCGTTATAACGTGGGTGTCATCGCTGTAGTAGCCATTTAGTACACATGTTCTTACTTATCGTGAAAAATGCGCTTTAAAGCACAGAGAGAGTCAGACCAAAAGTGAAAGTACACATTCTGTACCAATCGAACATCCTCGCGGATCTTCATTTACGGAATTGGCCGAAGTATTATGATTGACGTATTTTACTGTGATCGATATACATCCAAAAAGGTACCTTCGGATTAAGAAAAAAAAATTTTTACTACGCGAGAAATGACGTTGGCTAAAAAAACCTGACCAGCCTGCACATAATCAAGTCCGATTTAAATTTTCTTTTTGCTAGTCAAATTCTTTCCTTATGCTATCTTTGAAAGTATACAGTAACCTTACGTTGCACAGCCTTTTTCCGTGCATCGGCACGATTAGGTGTGTATTACGAGTTGTGCAAAACCTTCGCCGATGGCCAAAATTGTGAAACATGCTAATTATTGAAGATTTCTAAAAACTTAATCAGTGTTCACACCTTGGCAAGACAATCGCCACTTTGTTTATCTGTGATAACTTTCGACAGCAGTTCGTGATTATTGGATTAATAATATGACACATTGCTAAAATCCAGGTAATTATGTCATCATACATCGCAAATTGTGTTTTTTTTGGACAGAAAAAAACATGCCTCACGACATCTGAATAGGTTTTTCGAACTCAAATTCGGTCAGAACCGACAAAATTTCGGATTTCTGTAGCCCTGGTCACAACATATGCTTTTATGCAGTATTAACAAAAATTTTCTCTAATTATCAATACTCCCTCCTATCTACAGCTCTGATTCATTGACAAAAGACAATGAGTAAGAAGAAGAGCAACCTCACTTTGAATAGGCCTAAAGGCAGGAGAAAAGTTAAATCATCTCTACTAAAACTGAAACTTGAACAAGGTGTGATTATGGACATGCTGCAATGTTTGATTTTAGAACGGAGGTTAAGGAAGAGCTTTTGTTTTTATCCTGGCATTGGTGTCAGCGTCGGCATCCAGGGTTCAAGATTATAAAACTTGAGAATAATATGCTCGGAAGCAGCCAATCAGTGTGCTTTATTTTGAGTTTGAGAATGTTACTCAAGTTTTATAACGTCTGGGCCAGATTGGATGTTTTAAAGACCCATATCTCCTTATAACCCATTGATAAATTCTTTTGATACTTAGTTAGATATTGGTCCAATAGGTTTTACAGAATACAAGCCCCACCCTGCTCAGTGACCTTGAGGTCAAGGTCATGGACTTAGAAATTTGTATTGTTTCGTCTACATTGAACGTTTTGGATAAAGTTTTTTAAAGACCCATATCTGCTTAAATCATGCACAGATTCTTTTGATACTTGCACTGTAGTTAGATATTGGTCCAAAGTTTTATAGAGTACCATTCCCTCCAACAGTGACCTTGAGGCCAAGGTCATGGACTTACAATTTTGGGATTTTGTTTATTATTCTGATGGCATGTGACTCCATAATGCTTGGGACAGATTTAGTTTATACTTGAACTGATGTTAGACACTGGTTTGAGGTTTTACAAAATACTTTTCCCATTCCTTTGGGTGACCTTGGATTCAGGGTCGTTGATACAGAACTTTATCTTGAAGCTTAAGCCTTTTGGTATTGACAATAAATGGACATGCTTGCATGAAGTTTTATTTGGTGCAAGCAACACCTCCATAGTGACCTCCAGGGCAGGGTCACATAACAATCATGCCTATGCAGTAGGCTAGCACCATTACAGGCCGCGAGCTAGAGCTATGCTGTTAGGCAATAGCTTATGTTATGCTAACCATTGTTCTTCCGATAAAATGGCTTGGAGGCATTGCAGTTTACAGGTGCCATAAGTACATGTAGCTGCTGCGAGACAAAATTAGGCTCCCCAAATTGCAAGTTTACCATGAATGTCTTCTGTTCCAGGAATTTATTGAGAAAAGACAATGAGTAAAAAGAAGAGCCATCTCACCTTGAACAGGCTTAAACCTGGAAGAAAAGTTAAATCGTCCCCACTTCATGAAAATGTGAAACTTGAACAAGGTGTGATAAATTTCAGAGCTCCAGATAAGGCCGGATATTGAGATTTTATTTTTCCCACTGAAAATATGTGTTAT
Organism: Ctena decussata; assembly: GCA_963989385.1. Taxonomy (NCBI): domain Eukaryota; kingdom Metazoa; phylum Mollusca; class Bivalvia; order Lucinida; family Lucinidae; genus Ctena; species Ctena decussata. The sequence continues at coordinate 17,606,387 of OZ022515.1, read as the reverse complement.
GACCCCTCATTAGAACTGTCTCAAGAGTCAAGACTGTCCTAATGAGGGTAACAATATATGATTTAATGAAGAAATACGGAAAATTGTGCCTAAATTATCCCTGTTAACCTCATCTTTCTGGAGAACTGATATCACAACGGGTAGACGGCAATCGAAAACGCTCATGCAGTCGACGAACGCGGATCAGTTTGCAATCGAAAATGCTGTTACTAACATTTTTTGATCCGTGTTAATCTATTGTAAAGAGCATTTTCGATTGCCGCCTACACGGTGTGGATATTGACCAACTGCAATGTTTATGTTTTATATGCTAAACCTCAGAAATAATAATACACTACTTGTAGTTCAAACCTGTCCTTAAGCCTGTTAACCCATTGCATTCTGGGTATTTTTTGTCGTCTGCTGAAATTATCGTCTGCAGCGAAAATCAAGAATATTTTGACAATATTGGTCTAACTAACTCTTGTATAAATGATGTCTAGGCAACAAACAGTTTGGATCTCAGATCAGGCCCCACAAAGGTGGGGCCTGATCTTTATCCAAACTGTTTGCCCAGATACCCCTAAAGGGGTATCCCGAATGAAATGGGTTAAAAGAAAAACAAATCACAATGATAATAATTCCTTCAATGACATTTGGTTTTATTGAATTGAATTAATAACTTAAAGGGCTAGTACCGCTACTGCACTGTTTCTTCACTATTTCCAGAAATATTCCCAGTTAACAGATATTTATGAGAGAAACAGATTGCTGAAAACCCCATCGAAAAATTCCTACCCAAACTGTAATGACTGACAATTAAAGTTTATGCAAATTAGATTTTAAGCCCCGCCCACATTTTCTTTTCTATAGCTTTACTTGCATAATGTGATTTGGATTCCAGTTAATTATTACCATATTCTGCTGCAAAATATTCAAACTTTTTTTTATGAGATAATGTTACTTGTGTCACTAAATCTATTGTAGGGGAAAAAGCGTAATTTTTTTTTCAAAATATAGTTTTTTTTTAAAAGTTGAATTATATGAATGACTCAAATGACGTTATAAGAGTCCTTGCATATTTTTTCAGCTAATTAAAATTTAAATTGCTTATAAGTTCTTAACTATTTGGAATTTTCCTTGCAGTTTTCGACATTCTTTTAGACAAAACAAAACCAGTTATTTCCGATGATTTCAATGCATGTTGAAAAACAGTACAGTAGCCCTTTAAGCTTGAAGAGGACTCAGTTGAAGAGGACTCAAAGAAGTGTACCCAAGAAAAGCAAGATCACAATCTATGGAAAACTTGTATGACCTCCTTTGCTAGGAATACCTTTGAACCCTTTTCATGCCAATTTAAACATATTTCGTGTCAGAATGGTCCTTGCATGAAACCTTTTCGATTTCTTGCAGTTTGGCATTCCAAGATGGCTGCCATCTGCCATTACTAAAATAGCACAAAACATGAAAATGACTATATCTCAGTAACCGCTGAATGGATTTTGATGAAATTTGTGGCAAAATGATTCTTGCATTGAGATGATTCAAAAATGAATTAAAATAGACCAGTCAAATTGTTACTAAAAATAGCAAAATGAGAAAATCTCAGTGGAATTGAACCAGCTTTCTTTTGTGTCAGAATGGTCCTTACATGAAGCCTTTTCGATTATTTTGCAGTTTGGCATTCCAAGGTGGCTGCCATCTGCCATTACTAAAATTTGCACAAAACATGAAAATGACATCTCAATAACTCCTCAATGGATTTTATCAAAATTTGTGGCAAAATGATTCTTGCATTATGATGTTTTAAAGATTAATGAAAATAGACCAATCAAGTTGGCTTCTGCAAAAAGTAAAATGTAAAAATTAGAAAATCTAAATGGAATTGGACCAATTTGTATCAGAATGGTACTGTTTCAGAATAGCCAGGTGAGCCATATCAGGCCCATTTAAGCCTCTTGTTTTAATTTAGGGTCGCCAAGGACCTGGAAAAGTTGGAAATTGAAAAATTTTCAAGGTCAGTGAAAAGTCAGAATTTCGCAAAATGGTCATGGAAATTTGAAATACCAAGAAATTCAGGGATAAGTCAGGGAATCTTATGATTTTTGCCTTTGGATTTTGCAGGGATCCATTTCTGATGATTCAATAAAGATTAACAATGTGCTTTATAAAAGCTGGAAATAGTGTTTTAAGTTTCCTGCCTCCTTGGTGAGAGCAGTGACTATATATATAGTGACTCGCATCTCCGGTTAAATATCGGTATTTTTCCAATAGATGCTTGTCGCGCCGCTGGACAGGTGAGTGGCTGAAAAAATCGATAATTCTGTCGACCGCTTATTTCGCATCTAGAAATATTTTTATATTATCATTGTTTTATTTTATCTGTATAAATAATGTGTTCTTACAAACGTTTGCGTTAAACTGTATACTTAATTTCCGAAATTTTGACACCAAACTTGCCAAGTGTTTATACGGTAGTTTTACTTGATGTACTGTAAACCACTTATATTTGGCGGCAGCAAAATTTGGCGGTTTTATAATATGGACCTTTTGGCGGATTTTTATTTTGGCGGTTTTGAGATTTCTCAAGAACAAAATATTCCTGCTGACGTCGTATTTGGCTCTTGAGTTGAGCTCTGTATTGTCATGTTGATTAAAATAATAATAATTAATATCATAATCATGTTACATTTTGCGTAGTTAATTGTTTAAAGTAAACAAATGCAAATTAAGATACAAACAGATTTTGTGTTCTTTCTGATTTAATCAACTGAATTGAAACACTAATTAGTATGGTGAGAACATTTTCATACTCTGTTTTCTCCCACTTGTTGTTTGCGAGGCATTTTCCTTAGCGCTAATATATGTGATGTGTATTAGCTTTGATATTTTGGTAAAGGAAATAGGATTATATGCTCAATAATATTTTTTCTTCTTTCAGTATCATGAGTTTATATTGGTGGTATTTTAATTTGGTGATTTTCTTCTTTTCCGCCAATATTGCCAAAATAAAGTGACCGCCAAATATAAGTGTTTTACAGTACAGTATTTAAAAACACACACACACACACACACACATATGAAAAAACGGGCTGGAGGGCTTTTCAATATAAATACGGGAAACTTTTTTATTTTGCATTTGGATGAGGATTTTGATCTTGGCTCTCTCTTACTTTGGAGAATATGCATGCATTGAAAATTGATTTGGTTGGTTGGTTGGTTGATTTGATGCTTAACGTCCACGGTAAACAACTAAGGTCATGTCGGGACGGTCAGTTAACCTAACCACACTTTTCCTGGGCAGGCTTAGACCTCCTAAGCGGTTAACCAGTACTAAGTGCACATACTTTCGCCAGTAACTAACAACTGCCCTTCTTGAATCAGCGGAAGGAGAAACGAAAGTATGTGGCCAGACCGGGATTCGAACCCAGGACCTCTGACTTACGAATCAGGTGCCCTACCGATTGCGCTACCCGACCTGGGTAGCGCAAAAATTGAAGTAAGTCAGTGACATAGGTTTTAATTAAGCTGAGTGGGTTGGAATTTCTATCAAAAGTTATCAACGTGAATCGCCTATTTCATTAATAATGCTTACGTAATCAAAATATTATTCAACGTTAAGGTAAGCTTTGAATTTTATGATGATGTATTAGAATAGTAAGTTTTGTGATTATTTTGCTTGGTTTTGGGGTTAATTTGTATTGATGTGAAATAAGAAAGTTTGGTCGCTGACAAATTCTTCAATGCATAACTAACTAACCAACCCTCTGAACTCATTGTTGTATGGCGAAAACTGTGAAAAACAAGTTTTATTTTAAGATTATTTTGACCCATTAAATCGGCACGAAACTGCATAAAATAGCACTCAAACAATTTGTAAGACATTCAACTTTATGAAAAATATCATTGCGAGGCTCAAAAATAGTTATTTTGATAGCCTTATTTAAAAACGGGGGAGTGGGGTTTTGAACATCCTGATTTGCCGGTTTTCGCTACTTTCCTAAATAAGCCTATTTCTGTACTGTCATAAGACCATCAAAATAGTAAATAATTGTCATGAAAATGTTTTAAACAACATTTTGGTCCTTCCCCTTTCGTTTTCTAATGCTAAAATATTACCTCAAACCTTATCAATTACGGAGTACATCGTAAAAGAAGAGATTTTTTTACAGCGTCGTCGCCATTTTGTTTCGAGTGACCAAAGTTTCTCAATTAACATCGTTACAAAATTAATGAACTCCAAAACCAAGCAAAATCATCACAAAACTTATGTTCTAATACATCATTATAAAAGTCAAAGCTTACCTTATCGTTCCATAATAATTTCACTATGAAAACACCGATAAAATGGGCGATGCACGCCGTTAACTTTTGACAGAAATTCAAGCTTTATCAGCTTGTATTAAAAATGGCAATCCGGTAGGAGGCGCTGTAGTCGCATGCGCGACACGCATCTTTGGACCGAAAGGTGAAGACGCGAGTCACTGTATTTATAGGTCACTGGTGAGAGTTGACCCTTAAAGTGCCAAAAATGAAAAATTGTTGAATTTGCAGACAGTGTAGATCCAGATGAGGTGGCTCATAATGTTTGCCCTATAGTCTTTGAATTCTCAATATGATGTATAGCTTGGACAAAACTTTTTTGAAATTTCTGCAGAGGTAAATTTTGTCGTCTGCTTTTTGGGTTAAGGCAGAGCTGGAGACTCAAAAAAATTAATGTGGTGGCCCAAAAGCTGAACAGGCCAAAGTTTAAGTGGTCCAAATTGTGCACTAGCTAAAAATCTCATTCATTATTGCCAGACTGAAAAGATTTTGGTCACTTTATGTTTTTGAGAATTTTGGTAGCCCCAGACAATTACCGGTAGGCACATTTGGCCACCAGACCAATAGCTGTTTCCAGTGGTATGGGGGTAACACAAAAATTGAAGTTTTGAAACCATGCATACTTTAAACAGGTTTGCGTCCTTTCATTTAATACATGTATGGACTTATTGTGGGACATTCAACATGTATGATTTTGTTTGTGGGACTATATCATGTGCTAAGTTATTGTTGCATTGGCCAGTTATACACTGTCAGGTGACTTTGAGTGACATTGTGGGCCTGGCCAAATATGACGGACAGTCTCTGCGGGAAGCGAAAATTGGCGGAATCGATTATACCCTGTGATAATAGTATGTAGGGATTTTAAGTTGTAGGACATCCGGGATTGGTTTGCTTCTTTTGATTTCTATTTTGTTTCGTTTCTAGTTTTATAGGGACCCATTATATCAGTGAAACATTAGCTACATGTAATGTTTTGTAGCAATTTACCAGTGTAGAGCTTAAAGATATTCAGCCGATATGGGTCTTGGTGGAGCAGTCCAAAAATTTGCAACTCTTTCAGCCTGTTAGCTAAAGCTGCTTTGACACAATTTAAAGATAGGAATTGGTTGGTTGGTTGGTTGTTTTGGGTTTAGCAGGTCTTTAAGACAGTATTTCAGTCTATATGAACCGTCCCCCAGAGAGGGAATAGATATTAGATGAGACTAAAATTCTAAACAATCCCCATCTCATACCTGCTGCAAGCACTGCCTGCTCTTGCCCTACTTCTATGAAAATTAGTAAGATGCCGGGCACTGCAAGTTACACAGCACCATTGCTCATCCCCCCCCCCTAAAAATGGGGACAGAAAAACTGCTAGTTATAGTCCGTTCGCTCCCAAGTGCAAACGGGGTTTTGCTTCTTTTCTCGAAAACGATGAAATTTCCATCAACTGTTCCAATGTCCTAATGATTCCTATAACTATACATAACTGAATACGGAAAGTCCAAATTTTTGGATGCTTTTGTAAAATATTTTCCATTGACCTTAATGCAAAAACTGAGCAGTTTCACTAAAGGGCGTCGTATGCTTGTTAGAACAGCCAAAATATTATTGATAGGCAATAGCGTAAACTCGTTGTTTACTACAGGTGTGGGCGTATATGAATGAAATAGTAAAATGTATTCACCTGTCCGCACGCGTAACGCATGGTATCACTGGTCAGGTGATACTATGTTGTAAATAAATATTGAACTATTATATTATTTTGCGAGTAAAAATTGTATGTTTTAAAATTTGATAATATATGGGTGAAACAAAAAGTAGAAAAAATGGATTTAGAATAAAATTTCAATTATTTATGCAAATTTTGTTCTAGGGATAGCATACATTGGTCACATGCTCTAACACGTAAAACTAAACGGGAATTCCAACAGCCAACTTTTACTCCCTTGTAATTAAGAGATGAAAATGATATATTTTAGGTCCTGTTTTTGCATAGAAACTTTTTTGTGCAAAACCTCACATTTCTGCAAAATAATGATTTTGTTATGTATAGGACGAAAATTAAGAATGAGCGATTCGAAAATCTTTTACCTCTCACCAATTTTGAGAAAATATTGGGGATGCCGTTTGCATTTGGGAGCAAACGGACTATAACAGTAAATATGGTATATTAGGATGGCCATAGAGAGACAGGGCAGTGGAAATACCAAACTTTTCTACTTGTCAGTGGGCAAGTAAATAGACAAATTAACTTGTCTAAACAAATATTTACTTGCCCAGAAAAAAGTACACACGAAATAAGGAGAAATATGGATAATGAATAAAGGAAGAGTTGAACTTGATGACAGTTTCTGGCTAACAGTATCAAAGTTTCGAATTAAAACATGTTGTGGGCACCTGTTAGATGAGGCAATTCTAACAGGAACCAACAACATATGTTTTCATGAGGAAATATGAAAATATCTCAGAATTTTCCTGAAATAATTCCACTGATGACACTTTGAATACTTGTCCCAGGGCAAGTAAACTGAAATTTCTCCAGAGTTAAATGCGACAAATAGGGCACGTCGGAATTAGTATTTCCACAGCCCTGGCCAAAGACCAACCAGCTGTTATGTCTTACGAAGGCAAATAATGACTCGCACATGTAAAAAAATTCCCACTCTTTGACCACCAGAAAAAAATCTCAACCTACATACCCTCTCCTACCTACCTTCTCCTGTAGACAATTGCAAACAAACATTTGGAAAGTTGCTGTTGTTATATGGACTAGTATTTGTGTTTGCAGGCACAAGATTTGACACAGATTTACCGGTCATGATCAGATTTTTTTCAGTCAGAGTTAAGGCCTTTTATCTGTAAATGTGTGGCAGATCAGGTGTCCTCAGCTTCTATTTCAGTTTTCATCTGATTTTCACAAAACTTTCAGGATTTTGTAATCACCACCTGAGGTGGATCATATTTTATTGGGGTCATGGTCTGCTTTTCTGACGGAGTTATGGCCCTTTATCTGTAAATTTGGCCATAGACAAATTTTGTGTCCTCAACTCTTTCAGTTTTCAACTGATTTTCATAAAAAATTCAGGATATTGCTATCCTGTCCTGATGTGGGTTATTGGTGACCCCCCCCCCCCCCCCCCCCCCCCCCCCCCCCCAACCCACCATGGAGGTGGGGACATATTTTCATTAGGTGCGAATCCCGTCAGCATAGCTTCTTGTCTGCACTCTATCTCCTGAATGGGTGGATGGATTTTGATCAAACTTGCACAGATACATCATTTGGGGAGGGGGGGGGGGGGGTGGGGGGGGAGAAGAACTGAGTAGATTTTGGTGACATAAACCCCATTTTCAGGGTCACAGGAGATCAAAGAGTTTTGAAAAATGCCTCGTCTGCACTTAATCTCCTGAATGGATAGATTGAGTTTATGCAAGCCTGCACAATTATATCACTGGGAGATGACTGATTTGATTTTGGTGACCTTGACCGTATTTTCAAGGTCACAGGAGTTCAAAGAGTGTCAAAAAATGCCTTGTCTGCACTCTTTATCCTGAATCGACGGATAGATTTTAAACCAAACTTGCAGATATCACACTGGGAGATGCATAAGAACTGTTTTGATTGTGGTGACAGGAAGTTTGAAAATTGCCTTGTCTGCACTCTATCTCCTCAATGAATAGCTGGATTTAAACCAACCTTGCACAAATATACTGCTTGGAGCTGCAAAAGAACTGATTACATTCTAGTGACCTTGAACATTGGGGTCACAGGAGGTCAAGGAATGTTGAAAAATGGCTTGGCTACACCATATCTCCTGAAGGGATTGATGGATTATGACCAAACATACCGTAGACAAATGTATAATCAGGAGGTGCAAACGTTGCAGACTTTTTCTTATCTAAGAGCTTACGGATGAGCTATTTACCCACTTTATTAGCACAAGCTATTGCAGTTGGTGCCGAAGCTCATCTAGAACTTGATAGACTTAATTACTGTAAGTTTGCCAACATCTAATAAATTTATCTTCAATTTTCCGTGTATTCTTTTAACCCTATTGCACTCAGAAGGGCCAAAGCTCTATGGAGTTTTGGCTGTTCTGAGTGCAATAGGGTTAAAGTTTTGGCTGTTCTGAGTGCAATAGGGTTAAAGTTTTGGCCCTTCTGAGTACAATAGGGTTAAGCTTTCTTTAATGGTTACAGGTCGAAATGAGATCCTGTGCAGTTGTGGGCTGTACGAATAGCACAAATCATTTAAAGAGATGGAAATCAAGCTTCTGTGCCACCCATGAAACCACATACGGATCAGAGCAGTGCAACTGTGATCCACCATTCCGGCTCTTCCCATTTCCTCCAAAGACGAAGGACCCTGAGCAGAGGAAACAGTGGGCAGAACTGATCAGAAGGAAAGATACTCGCACCGGTCAGCCTTGGGTTCCAAACGCAGAAAGTAGGGTTTGCTCAAAACATTTTGTGGATGGGAAACCAACAGAAGCTAATCCTAATCCAAGTCTTTATTTGTTCCATATGGAAGCTACTGAGTCTACAAGTGTTTCGGGAGATGCCAGGAAAGTTCCAAATAATTTTGAGGAAATTAGACAAAAACTGACTGTAAAAGTTGCGACCAGACCAAATTCCGCTAAAAGTATTCCTGCCTCAGTAGTTTTAAAAGACAGGGAACCAGAAAGCAAACGAATTTCACCTAGAAAAACAGGTGAGATTTCGGTGTCGTAAAATTTGGATCTTACTGTAGTTACCCTGAATGTTTTTGATACTATATTAATTCTAATAAATGCCCCTGCTCTAATAAATGCTCCCTGCCTGTTTCTGAAAATAATGCTACATACATTTATATTAACTTCCATGAGTTCCTGTTTGCATAACTGTTTGAAATGGGGTCTACTCTTAAAGGAAAGAATTTGCTCTCTAAATTCTATCCTTGAAGAGTTGACCCCTTCTGAAATGTGAGGCAACAAAATAGTATATTTGCTTCCTCTCAAAATATACGCATTCATTTTTAAACTGTTTATCAGAGGTGTTTTGGCAGTGGCTGATGAACTACAATAACATCTCAATTTTGTAAAATGCAACACCCCTGGGGCATTTAATAGGGTGAATACGGTATATATGTTGGAGACTCTGAGGGTCAGACTACTGTTGAAGCAATATTGTAAAAAAAATTAAGCATTGGGATATATTGGCCAAAGGGAATAGTGCTGACCCCAATCAGAGTGTTCCTGTAGGATCAGAGTGTTCCAGAGCCCTAGATTAGAGGGGGTATTTGGTGATAATTAGGGATAATTTTTGTTAATTCTGGATAAAAACATATGTTGTGACCCTTCATCTGAACCGTCTCGATGAGACGGTTCAGATGAGGGGTCACAACATATGGTTTCAATTAGAAATAAAGAAAATTATCCCTCAATTATCATTAAATACCCCTCTTATCTAGAGATCAGAGTGTTCCTGTAGGAAGCAGTCTGATTAGGGTCTACACTGTTTGCCATGATTCCATCTGCATCTATTGGACACATTACTGCATTGTAAAAACACACTCTGTTTGTTGCATTTATTCTGTTCTGTTCTGTTACGAATCTCCTAACGGCATTTCCGAAGTGGCTCAGCGGTAGGTAACCATAGTTGCACACACCTGACACCTAGTGTCCGTCTGACTGTTCCATTTGTAGGATAATTATGGCAATATAATATTAGGGGTTGCAACTTTTTAAATTTTTACGGTGTGTTTAATTTTGATCATGTACTGTATTTCAAAATATAATAAATTATTAACTATGAAATCTTTGCTTGGTCATTTCTAAAGCAGCAGAATGATACATAATTACCCTGAAATGTGAGTCACATATACTGTGTAGCCTGTATAAACCCAGATCAGGCTGCTCCGTGTCACACTGTTCTGCACTGTGAATTACCTTTAGGCCTGGCCATTTGTTAATAGAATCATCTTGGTTGAATTTTGTTTTAGGTGGCAGAGCTCCAGATAAGAGGGGGTATTAAGGATAATTCAAAGATAATTTTTCTTATTTCTCAACAAAAACATACGTTGTGACCCCTCATTTGAACTGTCTCAGCGAGACGGTTCTAATGAGGGTCACAAAGTATGTTTTTATGCAAAAATATGTAAAATTATCCCTGAATTATCCCTGTTACCCCTTCTTATCTGGAACACTTGGTGGGCCAGTATTGGGGTAATTAGAACAAGGAGAATAGGTACACTTACAAGGGAAGCAACTCTTGCATTTTCTTTTTACTGGTGAAAGTAAGTGCACTTAGTACTGGTTAACCGCTTAGGAGGTCTAAGCCTGCCCATGACCATAGCTGTTTACCGTGGTCGTTAAACAATAACACAACAACAACTTTTTGCCTTCCTTGTCTCTGTGGGGCAGCTCTTCAAGGAACATATTTACTCTACAGAAGGGCCACTTCTGAAAGTTTACATACAAAGTCTCAAACGTCTGCATATGACAGGAAATGGTAGAAAAATCAAGGTGTATCCATGCTCAGGGATGAAGACTAACAGGGTGTCCAGTCACCCATGACCCCTAAATCCTGGGGAGGGCCTCTGATTTTTTGGCGAAAGGGCCTTTGCCGATAATGTTAATTAATAAATTCTGGCAGTCTGGGCCCCATAGTCAAAATTATATGTCGTTTTGCATGCATAACATACTCCTGCTTTAATGCAACTATCGGTGATGTCATAGTGACATCATCAAATGATTTAACATATTAATCCTAATAAACGCCCCTGCTCTTAGAAACACCACTTTTCCTTTTCCAAAAAATAATGTTATATTACCAGTAACTTCTACAAATTTCATTTTTGTTTCTTTGGATGAGGTAGCTCTTTCAATGGGGTCTACTTTTAAAGGAAAGAATTTGCTCCTGGAATTTGTTACTTTTAAGAGTTGACCCCTACTAAGAAAGGAGGCGAAAATAATAAAGTTGCTTCCCCTGAATGTATACCCATCACCTTTATTGTTTATTTGAGGTATTATGACTGTGGCTGATTTACTACACTGTAGGCTCTAATAATGCCCTCACTTCCACAAAATGCAACTCCCCCAAGGCATTTAATAGGATTAATACAGTATTCTTAAATATTTGAAGGCCTCAGCCATTCCAACTTCCTCTCCTTTAAGAATTGATCCTTGTTGAAAAGGGAGGCGGAAATGAAGCTGTTCTGTAGTTTTTTATACCGTGTTTACCACAATATTCTCATGCCACAACAGGACCTGATCAGATTGCCCTGTATTAGCTAGAAAAATGGAAATACTATTAATGAAAGGCCATAAAATCATAGTGCCCTAGTACAATACCCCAACAATGTTAGTTTTGAACTTCAACTGGACCCAGATAAGAGTACATGTAGTTGGTCAGAATGTGCACTGTTTTCCATTTGGGACAAATCACTTTGAGATGTAATCTGCCTTTTCAAATTTTAAGATATTTACATAATTATGGCTCACTTGTGACTAGCAAAACACTGTAGCAGCCAAACTTAGGTCATCAGCAGTGGCATAAACTTTGTTTAGCTCTGTTTTTATGACTATGCTTGGACAGGTGAGACATAACATTTCATGACTTGTTGCAATTTTAGAATTAATTTGGTAATAGACCATTTCAAGCCACACCCAGAATGTCACTCAAAAGTCACCTGTAAGTGTATAGCTGACTAATGCAGGGACAACTTAGCATGTGACATAGTCCCACAAACAAGATCACACATGTTCAATATCCCACAATAAGTTTGTGATTTACCTTACAGTTAATGAAGAGTATGCAAACCTATTTAAAGTAGGCGTGGCTTTGGAATGGTGAATCATTTTAACTATTTATCTGTTAACACTTTAAACACCAGTGACGAAAATAGCAGAATTTGCAAACAGCGTAGATCTTGATGAGGCGGCTCATAATGAGCAGCCCCATCTAGGTCTACATTGTTTGCCTTCTAGTCTTTGAATTCTCAATATGAAATGTCTTCGACAAGGCATTTTTTAAAATTTTGCAGACGTAAATTTGTTGTCTGCTTTTTGGTGCTTAAAGAGTTAACTGGTTATTGTTCTGAAATTGGGACAACAGAGAAAAGTAAATGTTTTTAGGATCCTAATTATACACTGCTCAAAATATTTAAAGGAGCGCTGCATATATAATTTTCACAAGTCAGCCATATAAAAGTGCTTGTCATCAAAACTAATTAAGCTAGACATAGGCATTGATGCCTAACCTGTTTCTTAGTTTGTTTTTAGCTCGCCTGAGCACGAAGTGCTCAGGGTGAGCTTTTAGGATACAGTGATGTCCGTCGTCCGTCGTACATGTGGACGGCCGGACGTCCGTCAACTTTTGCTTGTGTACACTCTAGCGGGCACAGTTTCGATCCAATCTTTATGAAACTTTGTCAGAATGTTAATCTTTATAAAATCTAGGCCAAGTTCGAAACTGGGTCATGTCGGGTCAAAAACTAGGTCACTAGGTCAAATCTTAGAAAAACCTTGTGTACGCTCTAGAGGGCACAGTTTTCATCCAAAGTTCATGAAACTTTGTCAGAATGTTTATCCTCATAGTATCTAGGACAAGTTTGAAACTGGGTCACGTCGGGTCTAAAACTAGGTCACTAGGTCAAATCATAGAAAAACCTTGTGTACGCTCTAGAGGACACAGTTTTGATCCAATCTTTATGAAACTTTGTCAGAATGTTTATCTCCATAAAATTTAGGCCAAGTTCGAAACTGGGTCATGTCGGGTCAAAAACTAGGTCTTTAGGTCAAATCTTAGAAAAACCTTGTGTAGGCTCTAGAGGGCACAGTTTTGATCCAAAGTTCATGAAACTTTGTCAGAATGTTTATCCTCATAGTATATAGGACAAGTTCGAAACTGGGTCACGTCAGGTCAAAAACTAGGTCACTAGGTCAAATCATAGAAAAACCTTGTGTACGCTCTAGAGGACACAGTTTTGATCCAAGCTTTATGAAACTTTGTCAGAATGTTTATCTCCATAAACTCTAGGCCAAGTTTGAAACTGAGTCATGTCGGGTCAAAAACTAGTTCACTAGGTCAAATCTTAGAAAAACCTTGTGTACGCTCTAGAAGGCACAGTTTTGATCCAAAGTTCATGAAACTTAATCAGAAAGTTTATCCTTATAAAATCTAGGATAAGTTGGAAAGTAGGTCATGTCGGATCAAAAACTAGGTCACTAGGTCAAATCATAGAAAAAACCTTGTGTATGCTCTAGAGGACACAGTTTTGATCCAATCTCTATGAAACAATGTCAGAATGTTTATCTCTATAAACTCTAGGCCAACTTCGAAACTGGGTCATGTCGGATCAAAAACTAGGTCACTAGGTCAAATCTTAGAAAATCCTTGTGTACGCTCTAGAAGGCACAGTTTTGATCCAAAGTTCATGAGACTTTGTCAGAATGTTTATCCTCATAATATGTAGGACAAGTTTGAAACTGGGTCATGTCGGGTCAAGAACTAGGTCACTAGGTCAAATCATAGAAAAACCTTGTGTACGCTCTAGAGGACACAGTTTTGATCTAATCTTTATGAAACTTTGTCAGAATGTTTACTTCTATAAACTCTCGGCCAAGTTTGAAAGTAGGTCATGTCGGGTCAAAAACAAGGTCACTAGGTCAAATCATAGAAAAACTTTGTGTACGCTCTAGAGGACACAGTTTTGATCCAAAGTTCATGAAACTTTGTCAGAATGTTTATCCTCATAATATGTAGGATAAGTTTGAAACTGGGTCATGTCGGGTCAAAAACTAGGTGACTAGGTCAAATCATAGAAAAACCTTGTGTACGCTCTAGAGGACACAGTTTTGATCCAATCTTTATGAAACATTGTCAGAATGTTTATCTCCATAAACTCTAGGCCAAGTTTGAAACTGGGTCATGTCGAGTTATAAACTAGGTCACTAGGTCAAATCTTAGAAAAACCTTGCGTGCGCTCTAGAAGGCACAGTTTTGATCCAAAGTTCATGAAACTTTGTCAAAATGTTTATCCTCATAATACGTAGGACAAGTTTGAAACTGGGTCATGTCGGGTCAAAAACTAGGTCACTAGGTCAAATCATAGAAAAACCTTGTGTACGCTCTAGAGGACACAGTTTTGATCTAATCTTTATGAAACTTTGTCAGAATGTTTATCTTCATAAACTCTCGGCCAAGTTTGAAAGTAGGTCATGTCGGGTAAAAAAACTAGGTCACTAGGTCAAATCTTAGAAAAACGTTGTGTAAGCACTAGAAGGCATAGTTTTGATCCAATCTTCTTGAAACTATGTCAAAATGTTTATTGTCCGTATATCTAAGCCCCCTATGAAACTGAGTCACGTCGGCTCAAGGTCAAATCTTAGAAAAACTTTGTGTACACCTTAGAGGGCACAGTTTTGATCCAATCTTCATGAAACTCTGTCAGAATGTTTATCTTAATGAAATCTAGGTAAAGTTTGAAACTGGGTTGTGTCGGGTCAAAAACTTGGTCACTAGGTCAAATATAAGAACGACCTTGTATACCCTCCAGAGGGCACAGTTTCTATCCAATCTCAATGAAACTGTGTCAGAATGTTTATTCTTACAATATCCAGGCCAAGTTTGAAACTGGGTCATGCCGGGTCAAAAACTAGGTCAAATGTTAGTATGGTAAAAACTCTTATAAATCTTCACCAGAGCCAGTGAACTGATTAATGCTCAGGTGAGCGATTCAGGGCCACCATGGCCCTCTTGTTGATGAAGAGTTTTATAATAACAGTGTTACAGATAAGAAGGGGTAACAGAAATAATTTAGGGATAATTTTCCGTATTTCTCCAAAAAATATATGTTACAGTTGTGATCTGTCATTAGAAATGTCTTGCCGAGACGGTTCGAATAAGGGGTCACAACATGTTTTTGTTGAGAAATAAGAAAAATTATCTTTGAATTGTCCTCAATACTCCCTCTTATCTGGAGTTCTATATGGAGACTTATGGAAAATGTATACAGTGCGCCTTCAAATATTTTGAGCAGTGTACTTTCAGTATACTGTAAAACACTTATATTGGCAGTTACTGAATTTTGGTGATATTGGCGGTTAAGGCAAAGAGTGCTAAAATATGAGCCTGTCAGTATTTGATTTTAAATTAATTTTAATTTGAACAGCATAACAGAGGTTCAGATAATAAAAAAGTTGAGAAGTTTACTGTACTGTTCCATTAAACTATACATTTTGGCATCCTATTAGGATCACCTCATTGCCTGAGGCAATTCTAATGGGATGCCACAGGGTATAATTTAACAGAAATGCAAGCATTTTTTTTTTTGACAAATTTATATCTGGTGACACATGGACTATATCATGAATGCCAAAATTGATCTGCTCCAGTGCGTAATTTTCAAAAAAAAAAAAAAAAAAAAAAGGCAAAATTTTAACACGGCAATAATAAGTGTTTTACTATACTCATTTCCCCATCAAATGAGTGACTATTTTCTTCCCTTTCTTCTTCAGAGGACATGGGCCGATCAAAAAATAAACAGCAGCAACAACAGAAGGCAGTGCCAAAGAAATCGAAGTCTCGGGCATCATCATCATCAGCCCGAGATGAAATTGAACTACTCATGGAATGCTTTGAGGAGGCCTTGTCGCCTGCCCAGATGAAAGCTATCAAGCAAGCGCAGGCTGACCATGAAAGAGCCAACGATCAGATAAAAGAGATCCGGGCAGGAAATACACTGGTTCCATCATCCCAGCCAAACACATTTACGATAGTTCCACCAACACCAAAACCACAGCCGGCTCCACCACCACCGCCGCCCCCACCACAAGCACCGCCACAACCAGAACCGAGGTCATTACCAATGCCGACGTTAAGGGGTGTGATGAAGGCCCAGCCTCTGCAGCCGAGACCACAAACTCAGCAGGTCTTGACTCCTCCACAGGTTCAACAGCCACAAAAAACAGCTCAACAACAACAACAACAAAAGACAACTCAAAATGGAAAACATCTGTCAGAGTTAAGAGCTCAGCAGCTGACTCCAAGAGCCCCAGGTAATACTTTCTTACTGTTAACAGTGCTCCAGATATGAAGGGGTAACAAGGGGTACTAAGTATCATCAGTTTTGAAGATACCCTAATAAGTAATATGCTTAAGAAATGGGACACATAAAACCATTAATTTTCCATTTGTTCTAAATGGAAAATTAATGGGTTTTTAGGCGTCTCAGTATTTAAGCTCATAAGATATTCCAGTTAGTAGTGTAGGAACATTTTTTCTGTCGCTAAGAAGAACTTTGACAGACAAGAACATGCAAGATTAGCCTAACCTAGTACAAACATTGTGCGTCTGATTACATGTATAGTCTTTCCAGTGTTCTCCCAAGAAATTTCAGAAGGCATGTCGCTTTTAACACAAAAATCAGATTTTGACTTGTTGATCAATTTTTAAATTCCTTAATATAGCAATGCTTTGAGAAAATTAGCCTAAATTTATGTTATAAATGTTTTATTGATGGTCCTTAATGCGTTTAAAACTGTACTGGCTAAGAAATGAAAACATTAGTATTTTTATGAATTTTCATTGGAAATTCAAACCTGTTGCAAAGGTAATTTGAAGAGGAAGGCATGTTGCAAGTGACATGCCATAATGGTCTGGGGAGATCCCTGCTTTCTCATGATGAGCAGGGGCTGTATTCATAAAGCCACTTAAGTCGTTGCTATGCGGTTGTTAAGGCTAAATATCTATAAAGGAGATTCCCTACAACTATGAAATTTGGTCTGGAGGAACAGTCTTTGTAAGACTGTTCCTCCAGAGCAAATTTCAAAGTTGTAGGGAATCTCCTTCAAAGAAATTCAGCCTTAGCAACAGCATAGCGCCGACTTAAGTCGTTTTATGAATATGGCCCCAGAAAGACAGATGTAGCAGTTGCTTTTCTGGCAGTGTTGAAGATATTTTAAATTGTTGTTGAGTTTTCTAATTTTAATACATGTACAGTAAAGCCAGAGAAAGACTTGACACCCTTGTGCAACCCAGTTGCACATGAGTTGCACTACACCTGAGCTAGCTTTGAGCATTGAGTTGCACCCCATTCTCAAACCGTAGTGCACCCGAAGTTCAGAGTTCAGATTGAACCTTTACACCTACTTTTATGATTAGACAGTCATAAAATGGACATACAGTTTGTGCACTACCCAGATCATCTTTTTTTTAATTTTTACTGCAAGACTAAAGAAAATATAACAATTTTAAATTTGTATTGGTTTTAATTTTCTGATGTCTTTTTTTTTTTTTTTTATTTGCAAAAGTGAAAATTATCTTAGTTTGTGTATGTTTGTCTTTTTTCTGTCTTTCATTCTTTCTTCGAGTATTTTTAGAAGACAATTAAAATAATGCACATACATGTATGTTAATTTATTCTTAATGAAACAAAAAAAAATATTGTAATAATCTATTTCAAGTAAAAGAGAAGCCATGTGTTGTAAGCTATTAAACTATCAACTTTATTTTAAAGAAAATATAAGAATTTTAAATTTGTATTAGCGTTAATTTCTGATGTCTTTCTTTTTTTTTTTACTTTTATTTGCATAAGTGAAAATTATCTTAATTTGTGTATTTTTCTGTCTTTAATTCTTTCTTTCAGTTTTGAGAAGACAATTAAAATGATGCATATCACCTAATTTATTCTAAATATCATAGAAGACGGTTAAAATATTATAATAATCTATTTTAAGTATCAGAAAAGACATGTATTGTAAGGTATTATACTATAACTTTATATTATTCTTATATTTGATCTTGAATCATGGCAAAACTAACACAATGAGTTGTGGATCAAGCATATTCAAAGGTAAATCTGTTTGTTTGTTCTTAAATCTACTTTCATTATCCTTTTGAATCTCAGTTTATTGTACTGTTGTTTTAACAATAAACTCTAAAACTGAGTAGATACATGTATTCACACTTCTGCGGCGTCTTAAGTAAACAAAGTCAGAAATAAATTAGCCGCGACACGACAAAACCAACAATGTGGTTGTCGCAGAATTGAAATGCATGGATATGAATTCATAGACTAGAGGGCAAACAGTGTAGATTTGATGATGCTGCTTATTATGAGCCGCATTATCTGGATCTACGCTATTTGCAAATTCCGCGGTTTTCGTTCTTTAACGCTCTAGATGTTTAAAAAAATGGATAAGAATTCACAGACTAGAGAGAAAACATTGTAGATCTAGATGAGGCTGCTCATTCAATTGATTATGAGCCGCCACATTCAGATCTACATTCTCTGCAAATTCAGCAGTTTTCATATTTTGTTTCGCGCTTTAGATGTTAAAGAAATGGATAAGAATTCAAACACTAGAGGGCAAACAGTGCAGATCTAAATGAAGCTGCCCACTATGAACCGCCTCATCAGGATCTACGCTATTTGCAAATTCAGCTATTTTCGTTTGTTCGCGCTATGTTAAAGAAATGGATAAGAATTCAAAGACTATAGCGCAAACAGTGTAGGCTTATTATGAGTCAGGATCTACGCTATTTGCAAATTACGCTGTTTTCGTTTTTTTCAAAATATGAGATGCCTTGTCTGCAAGGCTAAAGACAGTTTACTGGTTTATCATGTTTTCCTGCATTTTTTATTACGTTTTTTCTGCATTTTTTTCAAAGGGGGACGACTTTTGTGACTTTCTTGTCTGCTTTCCTAGTAAAAATAAACACATATAGCAAAGAATTTGATCACAGGAGCGCTCTTCAATTCTTTCTGGGGTTGAACCCTACATGTATATTGAAACAAAATGAAAATGATAAGAGTTGCTTCCCCTGAAAGTGTATCTAGTCACCAAAAGTGGACAAATTCCTCCTTTAGTTTATAAACCCTCTAAGCACCAAAAGGACAGACGACAATTTACTTCTGCAAAATTTCGAAAAAGCATTACAGAGTTCCAGACTGCAACCCTTTATTAGAACCGTCTCGATGAATCGATTCTAATGAGGGCTTACAACTTGTTTTTCTATGGAGAAATGTGATAAATTTCTGTAAATTACCCTATCACCTCTTCTTATCTGAAGCACTGCAAACAACTATGTCTACCCCTAAAAATAGTTGAAGTGTCTCTAAATTCTCTCATCAAGCAAATTCTTTAGAAAGTTAATTCGATCACACAGGTATCTGTTTCACGATCGCAATGTTTGTATAAGAAGTGTGCCGACACTTCGCTTCACACCCTCAGGCTTATCAATAGTTGACTCCGGTTAATAACAAGATTTCATCGACTATCGACTATTATGAAAAAGGGTTGGTGTTTTCCGAACACTCTTAGTGAAGATTTAAAAAATGAGGGAAAGAGAACACAAATGGAAAAAAGAGGGGGGAAAGTAAGATTCATATTTGGACCGGCCATGGCCGGACCACTGTTTTAGTGGTCCGGCCATGGCCGGTCCGGATCAGCCGCGACGGCCTTGAATACAGTTTGAATTGGTGGTTTTGATTGATTGATTGTTTTGGGTTTAACGGTCCTTTGAGACAGTATTTCAGTCTATATAGGACCGTCTCCCAGAGAGAGGGAGAAAGAAGAGAAATGATAGACGAGAGAAAAAATGTCAAAACAACCTACTACCTACTAAGCACCTACTACAAGCACAGCAGGCCCTTGCCCTACAATGTTCCAAATCAGTAGGACGCCCCGGCACTGGAACTTACACACAGCACAATCGCACATCCGACCACCCCCTAAATTGGTGGTAGTTTGTCTAAGTGATAAGAGAAGAATCAGATCAGATTGCTCTGTGAGCAGCCTGGTCAGAGTCTACTCACTTTGCAACCCATTACGACATATAATCCAACAGGAATATTTCCTTTCCACGGTGACTACATCTGATACAAAGAATTAAGATGTCTTTGTAGATTTTATCATTTGTATTATTTTTTATACCTTATGTCTTAATGTGGACTAGTGGAGGGAAATCAATAACGGATACCTTGCTTTAATCACTAAACTTATTTCCTCAAACTGATTATCAATGATTTTCAAAACATATGTTTCATCTAATCTTAGGGATCTATGCAGCGAGCCTTGAAACAAACTTTTATCTTTACAAATCGCATTGTTTTTCTTGGGATTATTTGAAAATGGTAAATTTATCAAATTGTAGAATATTTTTCTTGGGATTATTTGAAAATGGTAAATTTATCAAATTGTAGAATATTTCAACTACTAAACCAATAAATAAATGAATAAAATAAAGTAAAAATAAAATAAGGAATTAAAAAGTTAATAATATTAAAATTGAAAATTATAATGGCGAAATATGTAAAATGGTAAAAAGTAAAGTAAGTACGATTTGTAAGTGATATACAAGAAAATATTAATATATTATTTACATCAAAATTTCTTTCTTCTAAATTTCCTTTTACAGTTCAATTCTATTTTTCTATTTATTTTATTTTATTTGCATTTTCTCCTTTATATTTTTATGTTTTTTTTTTCCCAAAATATATGGTTCTGATCGCCATTTTTTTTAGGTTTTACTGGATTGATTAATGAATATACACCACCGGGAACCCTGAAGCTGGCAGCGGTCTCAGCACTTTAATATTTTATGACCCTAATAAGGAGGAGATTAGAGATGCATTCGATATTCTTATTACCCGTTTATTGGAGGAGATTCCATTATGGGTTGGAAGAGCAAACTCCAGACTCAAGTACACAGTAATCAAACATTTACACAAACAAGAAATCTTCTTGCCTTAGGATACATGTATTGACAGATGCCTTATTCAAAGCCATCTCATTCGAGCCGCTGCGTGACAGATCCAACAAAATGACTCAGCAAAGACTCAGGTCAGCCTAGGCATCCACCGAGGCTGATCAGAATCTTCTCTGACTGCATGAGCACAGCAGAGACTGATCAGACTGGACGGATTCCAAGGCTGAAATGCGTCTTCGCTTGGCGGACAGGGAATGTCATGGTTTTGTCAGATGGATAATCAGTGACTATAGAGTTGTAATGATATAAAATTATATATACAAGTCCACAAATTTCTGTAATTACTTCGGAAATAGTGATAGAGATGATAAATCAAATTATTATCGTGTAACGTTTAAATAAAAATATCGAAATATAAATAAATAAACGGGAAGAATTAAATACACCGCGTTAAGCAAGCTCTTCAAAAACATCGATATACTAAAATAAACATATTTAAATGAGCATTACTAAACGAGGTGCTCTGCAATAAATAAGGTAACAGTTAGATAAATACTTACCTGAAAGAGACTTCTGTCTGGCTGTCATCTTCTATTGTCTTATAACAACAAAAGCATTAAAGAAGTGTGTTGGGAATAACGCATTATATACATTTAAATATTATGGCACTTCTCTCTCGACGTACTCATAATTATGTCACTATAGGAAAAATTGTTGACCAATTAAAGAAAGGGGTATTAGAAAAAACCATTGTTTGCGCACCTTTAAATTACTTTGATAGAATGTTCTATCTAATGTCATTATCCCAACCTTTTACCATTATTATACGCCCGTCGAAGACGGGTCGTATTATGTCGTGGCCTCCGTCCGTCCGTCCGTCCGTCCTTCCGTCTGTCCGTCCGTCCGTCTGTCCGTCTGTAAACTTTTCTTGTCCGCTCCATATCTCCTCAACCCCTTGAAGGATTTTTTTGAAACTTGGGTCAAATGTTTGCCTTAACGAGACGATGTGCAGAACACATATTTCAACGATGTCCGACAAAGGTCAAGGTCACACTTAGAAGTCAAAGGTCAAAAGGTAACATTTCGTGTCCACTCCATATCTAGAAAACCGTATAAGATTTCATCATGAAAGTTTGTACAAATATAAAGCACCATCAGACAATGTGCAGAGAAAAAGAACCATTACCCTACTTTCAGTTTTGACGGAATTATTTCCCTTTGTATTTTTCGAAGGTAATTTCATATAATCTTCGTGTCCGCTCCATATCTCGAAAACCGTTTAAGATTTCTTCATGAAAGTTTGTACAAATATAAAGCACTATGAGGCAATGTGCAGAGAAAAAGAACCATTACCCTACTTTTATTTTTTACGGAATTATTTCCCTTTGTAGTTTTCAAAGGTAATTTCATAATAAGCTTCGTGTCCGCTCCATATCTTGAAAACCGTTTAAGATTTCTTCATGAAAGTTTGTACAAATATAAAGCACTATGAGAGGATGTGCAGAGAAAAAGAACCATTACCCTATTTTCAATTTTGACGGAATTATTTCCCTTTGTATTTTTCGAAGGTAATTTCATATAATCTTCGTGTCCACTCCATATCTCGAAAACCGTTTAAGATTTCTTCATGAAAGTTTGTACAAATATAAAGCACCATCAGACAATGTGCAGAGAAAAAGAACCATTCCCCTACTTTCAGTTTTGACGGAATTATTTCCCTTTGTATTTTTCTTATAGTAATTTCATATAAGCTTCATGTCCGCTTCATATCTCGAAAACTGTTTAAGATTTCTTCATGAAAGTTTGTATACATATAAAGCACCAACAGACGATGTGCAGAGAAAAAGAAACATAACTTTACTTTCATTTTTAATAAAATTAAGCCCCTTTGTGTTTCTAGTATTGTAATTTTGTATTAAATTTTGTGTCCACTCCATATCTCATTAACCCTTTGAAAGATATTTTTGAAACTTGAGTCAAATGTTCACCTTCTAGAGGCATCGTGCAGAACTTGTATTCCAACAATGTTCGACAAAGGTCAAGGTCACACTTAGAGGTCAAAGTTCAAAAGGTAACATTATTTTTCCGCTCCATATCTCGAAAACCGTATAAGATTTCTTCATAAAAGTTTATACTAATATGAAGCATTATCAGACAATGTGCAGTGCAGAGAAAAAGGACCACAACCCTACTTCCAGTTTTGATGGAATTATATGCCTTTGCATTTTTCATATAGTAATTTTATATTAGCTTTGTGTCTGCTCCATATCTTGAAAACTGTTTAAGATTTTTTCACGAAAGTTTGTACAAATATCAGACAATATGAAGAGAAAAAGAACCATACGGTAAATTCTCAATTTCGAACAGTTAAAATATAAATACTGATCGGGTGTTCGAAGTATTAGAAATTGCCAGTCATGAAAATATTTAGTGTTCGAACTATTTGAATAGCCAATTTCCGGGAGAAAAACGATCTCAGGTCAAGCCGCAACCGAACTTCCATTTATGATGGAATTATGCCCCTTTCTAATTTTTGTCTAGGAATTTCATATTAGCTTTGTTTGTTTTGTAGTTTTATATCTGCCTTATTATTGAAGATTTAAGCTACTGACAAAGTTCTGTCATCTCTTGTTTTCTTTCCAACTTTAAGCCCCAACGGGCGTATATTGCCCCGCTCAGCGGAGCTCTTGTTTTTGATTGATTGGTATTCATTAATAACGAGATGGTGATTACAGACTTCAAATGACATAAAAAGATCAAATTTGATATGTTTGGTTAAATAAAAACACGGAATGAAATAGATAGATAAAAAGAAAGTAAAAAGGAAAAATCAAGAATAACTGGTGTCTTACAATGTTGAACTAAGAACTGTAGAGTAGGTTTATAGCAAATATACTGAACACGAATGTGCACCTTGAATTCACAGGTGATTCCTGAGCTGGAAATTTGTCTAGTGCACTTGGGTCGCAAAGTCGAGTGCACCTGTGTCTCTGAGCTTACTCAAAGTCATGTGCACACCTCTCTCTGGGCTAGTGCACATCAGTTGCACTTTATGTCAAGTTTTTCTCTGGCTTTACTGTAGCTCTATTTCGTTGACACCACACAAGCAGGGGGATATGAGCAGTCCAAGTAATTCCAATACTGTACAAATTCTAAGTATGAGATTGATAGGCCTTAGCAGTCAGTACAGACCCAGATCAGACTGCTCCTGATCAAGGTTTACACTGTTTATGAGTACAAGAGGTCAAGGTCATTTCTTGACCTTTGACACAGATCTCTCATGTTTTGAAATTTTCAAACATTTCCTCAAAAGCCAAAGGGCCAATTGTAAACACATTGCATATAGAGCCTCCAGGGGTTGATTGAATAAATATTTGTTCAAACGGTCCAGGTCACATGACCAACATGGCAGCCATTACCATTTATGGTATATATCTTTAATATTCATCTTCTGCAGAACCAATACACCCATGGCCCTGAAACTTGGTAAGTAGCAAGGAGTGCTAGAGTACCACCAAGACTGTTCAAATGATGACCTTGGGTTTATCTGACTTTTTTTGCAGCTTGGTCAAATATGGGAAAATGCTAGAACACAAGATTTCATGGAAAATTTTGAAGATTTGGGCCTAAAAATGGTATATATGGTTGTCTTAATGATTACATGAAAATTTTTGAGTACAAGTGGTCATGGTCATTTTTTGACTTTTGACCCAAGGCTCATATTTTGACAATTTCCGACATAAGAAAAAGCCACCTTGCCAACTGGTCAGGTGAGCGATTCAGGGCCTCATGGCTCTCTTGTTGCTAAGATTTTACAGTATTTAATGGTGGAGCTCTAAATTAGAGGGAGTATTTACTAATTAGGGATAATTTTTAATAATTCTGCATAAAATCATACGTTGTGACCCCTCATCTGAGCCATCTCATGGAGACGGTTCAGATGAGGGGTCACAACATATTGTTCAATGAGAAATAAGAAAAATTATCCCCAATTACCATCAAATACTCGCTCTTAACTAGAGTTCTGTCAGGGTGGACAATTCTTAAAATTTAACTTGTCTTACATTGCCAAGGAGATGGTGGTTTCTATGATATAAAGGAGTCCCGGTAGCTCAGTAGGTTAAGCGCTGGCCTGCTGATCTAGCAGTCCCAGATTCGAGACCTGCAGTGGGCGGGGATCTTTTCAGTCGTAGACGGGGTTCCATTGCACACAGCCTTTCATTATCATCCTCCCATCATTCTAATATGACTGAAATACTGTTTAAAAGGACATAGAATCACAAGTCATCATCCATTCTATAATATACACTAAAACAGTAAAAGATTTCACTCGTCCTCCTGCATGAGCCAGTCTTCATAATGAGCAGACGAATGGAATTTTCCAGCTCTGTATAATACCATATTTATCATTTTCTTGTCAGCACCTCAGCCAGGCATACCTCAGAAGTCTAGTCCCGACATCATTCTGATCAGCGAGACGCCTGCTCCCAGTAAACCTGTTCTTCCGACGTCCCCTCAGCTGATTCCTGCCCTTCCTCAACAGATGTACAAGATGGTCCCACCGGGGTCACAGCTGACCCCGTTATCTCAGGGTCAGTGGGTGATAAGACCTCTTGTTACTGTCTCTGTAAGTATTTGCTATACAGTGCTCCAGATAAGGAGTAACAGAGATAATTTAGGGATAATTATCCATATTTCTCCGTAAAAACATATATTGTGACCCATCATTAGAACCGTCTCATCGAGACGGTTCTAATGAGGGGTCACAATATATGTTTTCATTGAGAAATAAGAAAAATTATCTTTGAATTATCCTCAATACCCCCTCTTATGTGGAGCTCTGGCTATATATTTATCTTAATGTGCTTAAGTATTGGGACACCTAAAACCATTAATTTTACATTTCTTCCAAATGGAAAATAAATGTTTTAAATGTCCCAATATTTATACATGTTAGGGTACATTCTTAAATGGAGCAGCTTTGTATATAATAAGCAAAGGGGTGTTTTTGTGATGCCCTTTACCACACCGAATAGATGGCAATTGAAAATGCTCATGCGGTTGGCGAACGCGGATCTAAAACCATTAGAAACAGAGCTTTTGATTGCAAATTGTCTGCATAAATCGATCATTAAGAGTGTTTTCGATTGCCGCCTATCCGGTGTGTTAACAATGTGATTATGATCATATGCATGCACTTGCCTGTGAGTGAGATCAAAAGGATTACTTTGTGTGTTTAGCTCACTTAATTTACTTTCTTAGTTACCAATTTACTTTCTTAGTTACGGAAAGGGATAGCCTTCAGATTTGCTACAAAGTAACATTTGAGAAAGAACAACTGAATGCAGTGATCCATATTCGGCGATGACATACATTTTATAGTTCACCGAATATAGAAAATTTTGGTTCACCTGTTGTGAGTGGCTCAGTTTCTAAGTAACCAAATGAGATACAGTCCAGTGCTCCAGATAAGAAGGGGTAACAGAGATAATTTAGGGATAATTATCCATATTTCTCCATTAAAAACATATTTTGTGACCCATCATTAGAACCGTCTCATCGAGACGGTTCTAATGAGGGGTCACAACATATGTTTTCGTTGAGAAATAAGAAAAATTATCTTCGAATTATCCTCAATACCCCCTCTTATCTGGAGCTTTGCAGTCCTCATGCTCGGAAAGAAGGGAAAGCATATCTTTCTTCTATCAGCTTGACAAAGGCATATGAGCCACAACATGACAAAACCAACAAAGTTGCATGTGCGCTTATTGAAGACTTAGATCAGTCTGGTAATCCGCCCAGTCTCACCAGAGTTTTCGTTGTCCACATTGAGGTAGCTTAAGACTCTTAGCTATCCTTTAAGCACACAGTTAAGACCCTGATCAGACTGGGTGGATGTCAAGCAGTCTCAAGTCTTTGCTGGTGCATATGCCAATTTACTGGTTTTGTCATGTCGTGGCTCAATTATTTTGTTCTGGTCTGTGCAGATATTTGCACACACACACAACATACATCCTTGCATACGTATTATATTTCTTTAGTTATAAAGTAGAGGTTGTTCACTGTCAAAACAGCCCCAAAAATCTAAATCTCCCTTGCTAGACAGATGTGGATTTTTTGGGACTGATTTTGAGCCAAATTTGAGGAGAAAAACCTATCTACCATAATAGCCAAATTACACACTCCTGATTTACATACAGTCAACTCAGGATATCTCGAACACTGATATCTCAAAATACTTTCTTATATCAAAGAATATAGTTTAGACTTATTTCCTATGTTTATTTGCATATCAACTTCCTTTGTCTCAAACTACTGATATCTCAAAGTAAATTTTCTGTGACCAGAAAATTTACTCTGAGATATCAGTAGTTTATGATGAACTTTGACTTTGAGATATCGCGAGTTGACTGTAATTTGGTGTACTTTATGGAGAGAGGAAACACTGACTGATAGCTGAACAAAGACAGTATGTAGATGCCCTTGAGCTGTCCAGGGCTTGAGACGGGCTTGAGACAAAATCTTCTCAACTTTGGGGTTCCACTGCACACAGCCTTTCATTGTCACCCTCCAGTTATCCTGATGTGACTGAAATACTGTTAAAAAGGACACAAAATTGCAAGTCATCCATCCATCCGTTTGACAATTCGCTCATGCTAAGTAAGGTATACAAATGATAATAGCAGTTTTCAGTGAATGAAGAAGTGAACTGGTTGGAGCAATGGGGGTTGGTTACTTTCAACATACTGGCTGCTCAGAGTGAATTCTTTCTATTTTTAGCCACAGCAGATGGTAGCCACAGTTCCGCCTAGCTTATCAAGGTCATCACCAGCGTCAACTGCCAGAGTTCCCACTGTACAGCCACCTTTTTCTAATGGTAGGTCTCTTGCAAGTTTCTAGGTCAAGGAAAAGTCAGGGAATTTCGTGGTTGGTCAGGGAAATATTGAAAGGACTTGAAAAGTCAGGGAATGTGAAAATTTAGGGCTATGCCAGTCTTCAGAAAATATAGTCTGTTGTAGTGCAGTGCTCCAGATAAGAAGGATTACAGAGATAATTTCGGGATAATTTTACTTATTTTTCTGTAAAAACGTATGTTGTGACCTCTCATTAGAACCGTCTCGCTCAGACGGTTCTAATGAGGGGTCACAACATATGTTTTCATTGAGAAATAGAAATTTACCTCTGAATTATACCTGTTACCCCTTCTTATCTGGAGCTCGGGTAGGGGAAAAGATGTTTTTTCTAGAGAAAGTCCAGGCTTATCTCCCTCCTCATTGGGGGCTACTCTTAAATGGAAGAACTTGCTCCCCTGTTAGAAATAAACCTCATTATGGTTTACCTTTCTGTTAATGAAATTGGCTTCAGTAGTTTGAAGTCATTGCAGGAGCCACTTCACCTTGGAAGCTGATTTTTGGTATACTAATAGTATTTGATGTGTTAAATATTTAAATAATGTTGCCGTCATTAATTAAAGAGTGGTTTCTTCTGTTTGTCTGCCTGGCTATCCTTTTGTAAACAGTCTCATTGATTCTGTAATTCTGTTTTGACATTAAAATGGGCGTATTATGTGCCGCTTGCGAAGCCCTTGTTGGGATTGTTTTGGAAGGAAAAACTGTCTTGTAGCCTAATTACACATGACGGATTAATGTATTTGGGGTACTTTAAAGATTAACATGCACTGTGCCTATCATATGTTTTAGGTTTAGAAAAACATATCAGAGCTCTAGATAAGAAGGAGTATTTGGTGATAATTAAGGATAATTTTTTTTAATTCTGCTTAAAAACATATGTTGTGACCCCTCATCTGAACCGTCTCGACGAGACGGTTCAGATGAGGGGTCACAACATATGGTTTCAATGAGAAATAAGAAAAATTATCATCAAATACTCCCTCTTATCTAGAGCTCTGCATATGTTGTGACCACTCAGTAAAACCATCTTGCCGAGATGGTAATAATGAGGGGTTATAATGTCTTTGTATATTTTCATTGAGAAATAAGAAAAATTATCTCAGAATTATCCTCAATACTCCATCTTACCTGTAGCTCTGCTTATATTCTTGACCAACGTAGGAAGCTACAGGAACTCAGAAGTTTGAAAAAATCATTCTAATGGGATCAATCAGTCTTTTATTTGTTGAAAACAGAGCCCTGGATAAGAGGGGTATTTGATGATAATTGAAAGATAATTTTCTTTATTTCTCATTGAAACCATATGTTGTGACCCCTCATCTGAACCGTCTCATCGAGGCGGTTCAGATGGTGGGGTCACAACATACGTTTTATCCAGAGTTAACAAAAATTATCCCTAATTATCACCAAATACTCTATCTTATCTAGGGCTCTGTGAAAAATAAGACATTCCCTCCTTTAGTTCTGGTCACCATATCCAGAGCTCCAGGTAAGGTGACCTGGAGTTTGAAGAATAATTCTGAGACAACTGCTCTTGCGCTTATTTCTCCTTAAAAACATGTTGCGACCCCTCATTGGCAGTGTCTTGGCAGGATGTGTCTAATTAGGGATCACAACATTCTTTATATGTTACGATTCCTCAGAAGGACCCTATTTGTAAGCTGTTTCTAAGGAGGTGTCACAAAATAATATGAAGTATTACTGGAACTTGTCCCACAATTAACCTGTTGTCCGTCCTGTCTTGAGTACTGTATAATTCATGGTTGAAAACACAGAATTATATCACTTGATTATAAATGTTTGTTTGAGAAAGTCTGAAGTTCCTGTTGAAAGAATTTCAGTATGTAATGTCACTGAAAAATTGGCAGAGCTTGGCAAAGTGTTTGCCATGCTGTGATACCAATGACGTCAGATCTAGTACCATAACAACTATCCAATTACCAGGTGTTGTGCTTAGTCCCTGGGCAGAATGACGTCTCTGTGACGACACTTTGACATTTATATGAACTCTTAGTTGCTATGGTAACATATATATGACGTCATTGGTATCAGAGTATGGCGAACAGTACTTGCTATGCTCCGACAATTTTCAGTTACATTACAAACTGAATTTCTTTCGACAGAAATTTCTGATTTTTTCAAACAAATAATTATTTTCAAGTCATTTAATTCAGTATTTTAGTTTAGATTGTGGATTTGTTAAGGTTTTTCCAGGAAGAAGATAATAAGGAATAGAAATACAGTTGACTTGATATCTTAAACACTGAGTTCAAAGTACCCTCATGTATATCATTTACATTTCAACTCCTGTTATCTCAAACAACTGATACCTCAAAGTAAATTTTCTTTGACCAGAAAATTTACTTTGAGATATCAGTAGTTTGAGATGAACTTTGACTTTGAGATATCAAGAGTTGACTAACATTTTTTATACCAAACAAGGAAATAAAATTAGTGTTTACCACCAGGTGCCGTATTCATAAAACGACTTAAGTGGTTGCTATGCTGTTGCTAAGGCTAAATTTCTTTGAAGGAGATTCCCTACAACTATGAAATTTGCTCTGGAGGAACAGTCTTACAAAGACTGTTCCTCCAGACCAAATTTCATAGTTGTAGGAAATCTCCTTTATAGATATTTAGCCCTAGCAACCGCATAGCAACGACTTAAGTGGCTTTATGAATACGGCCCCAGATATTTTAACTGAAAGCTTGAAGACTAAGAATATACCTTTAAAACTCTAAAAATTTGGATGCCCAAAATAATTACCATAATTGTCCTATAAATGGAACAGTTAGGTTTTACGATGCAGTGCAGACCCTGATCAGACTCCTCCCTAATGACCAGTCTGATCTGGGTCTGCACTGTTTGCTCAGACCTGTCTCGGGTCCCAAATTTTAGAATTTTATGGGAAGAATTATTCTGACCTCCTGTAGAGATACATTCCTGGAAAAGGTGGAAAAAATTTTTTTTTTATTTTTTATTTTTTTTAACATGACTGAATTAGAGAT
The DNA here is from genome assembly GCA_963989385.1 of Ctena decussata. Taxonomy (NCBI): domain Eukaryota; kingdom Metazoa; phylum Mollusca; class Bivalvia; order Lucinida; family Lucinidae; genus Ctena; species Ctena decussata. The sequence continues at coordinate 17,575,491 of OZ022515.1, read as the reverse complement.
TGTGGGCTGAGACGATTTGTGCATTGACACATACACATAAGGTTGATTGAATTTAAAAGTTTGGAATCTTATGAACCAATTACTGGGAAAATCAAATTTTTCTTTGTTTTTGTTTATTTTTTTTTTCAAAGCATTTTTTAAATTCAAACTTTTGGGTTAAAAATTGAATTCTAAAACAGTGATTAAAATGATAAAAATTAAAGTGCTTTTGGTGTATATGCATTTGGATACAAAATCATTAAAATTTGGGGTATTTTTATCAGCCCCCAATCCTAGTTCATTGGGCACTTTTGTTTTAGTATTTAGTGCAATTTGTGTATGTGTATTTAAATGCACAAATCCTCTCTTTGCAGGGGTGTGTGGTCCAAATCCAGTGGTAGTACAATCATGGGGGTCAGATGAAAAGAAAACCACCACAACAGTACAATTTTGGGGACCAAGTGAAAGGGGAACCTCTCATACAGTGTATTCATGGGGGTCAAGTGAAAGGAGAACCACTGAATCTAGTGAATTGAATCATGAACAGACTTGTGTTGGTAGAATAAGACAAACAGAATCTTCATTGCTGTCGAGTAATATATCAGGAGGAAAAACTGCATGTATAAATAGAACTTGCTGTACATATTCCTTTATGAAAAAGCTCAGGATGGTGTTAGCTAGTCATTTTAGGAATAGAGATACTCCAGAAATGTCTTTAAAACAGACCGGTATAATATGCTGTGAGAGGCAAAGTGATTTGCTGTTGAAATTCATAAGAAAGAAAGTAAACAGGTGCAGAAGGATATATTCAAAGGTTGAAAAGAAAATTCCAGAATCTGAAAATGCTAAATTCAAAAAGATACAGAGTGAAACTGGTGAAGTTGTGCCAAGAGTCACAGATATTTATCATATAAATGACTTAGAAGATACAGAAATTAAAAACCAAATGAAGTCTGTTTTTAAGGAGTGCAATGGACTTAAACAGCCCTTTTCTAGTCAAACAAATAGATCTGTTGAAGAATCAGCTGAAGACCAAAACTTGTTTGTCAAACCAAATTACACTGGAACCCAAGGGTATAGTTATCTGTTGCAAAATGCAGAAAGTGGACCTGTTTGTGATGAAAACTTGACAATAAATGAAAACACCCGTGTGCTTTGTAGTTATGAATTGTATAAGAATAAAACTGGGACACTTGGATCGCAGCCAGCTAGGCTTGAACAATTCATTTTACCTTTAAGAACTGAACAAAATGACAGAACTGTTGTAAAACATGATTATAAGTGCTATTCCCAATTGTATAAAAATAATGCCATAGACATTGAAATCCCTTCATATTGTGTTGAGACAGTGGGATTTTCTGAAGAAAATTACCATGGTAAAGAGCTTAATGTAAGAAGTACTGTTGTGGGCAATCTGAATGAACCGGTTTGTCAGAATTCAGATATTGCAGTAAATATTAAGTTAAATGACTCTCTCAGTGAACTCACAGGCAAAATTCTGTGTACTAGTGGGAATAGCTTGAACAATAGTGCTCAAAGTATAATCTCAGGTTGTGATCTTTCTACAAAGTGTCTAGAAGAAACTGCTGAATCATTAGAGGCATCAGGAAGAGATGATTTAGAGGTGAAACAAGGTGGGGCTGCATTTCAAGCATGCTGGACAGGTGGCAACCCTCTAAGTACAAAAGATATACATGTAGAAAATCTTGAAAATAAGCTGTTTGAAGAACCATTTACCTCAAAATTTTCAGATAAATCTTTGGCTGTGCTGAAAGAAATGAAAGCTGTAGGTAATACCTTTATGGCTGAACATGAAAATATTAGCCAAGATGAAAATGTGAAATACAAAAGTTTTGAAAAGTTTGCACAGGTAATAAATGAACAGTCTTATAGACAAAGTAAATCTGGTTTTAAATCTAGCTTTTGGATGAAAAGGGTTGACCATTTTCATAAGCAGAGAGAAATTGAAGTGTGGACAGCTCGGTCAGTATCAGGAAAAAGTGATAGAACAACAGAGAAACCTCAGGGAAGTAATAGAAATACTTCTTCAGATCCAGTATTGTCTCAAGTATCAAATCCTGAAATAATGGAATTAAATGTGGCAGATAACAGTAATATGTCTGTCTCATCAGAAATCTCATCAGGTGATGTTTCACTTCAAGGAACAAATGTTGGAACCTTTTCTCAGGGTACTAATGCAGCAAGTGATTCAAGTCTAATAGACACATCTGTGGATATTGGAGTCCCACAGAGATCAATAAGGTTTTCACAGTCTTTTCATATTCCTTCATTTGGAGATTCTCTCTCATTTGACTCTGATGAGGAGCTAAACAGTCAAGATGCTTATCAGTTTCCAAACACAAATGATTCGTCAAGTAGTGTCCCATCTCAAACAAAAGAATGTAAAAACCAACCAGCTAGTCGCATGCCTGCAATTATAGATGAAGATTCTAACTTTGGTTTTAATGTGAATGAAAATGAACCAAATGATAGATTATTACTGGCTAAATCATATAGAGAGGATATAGAGAAACCTGCTGAAAATGTTGCTCGAGGCATATCATTAAGGATGGAAACAACAGAAACTGCTAAAGAAAGTGAACACAGAAGTGATGGAAGGGCTGAAAGTGACAAAGACAGTGATGCTTCAGTAGACTTCTTGACTCCTGGAAGTGCTACAAATACTATTAAATCCACTGGTACTGCTTTAACTGAGGCTGCAAAGACAAATGATGATAATGCATATAAAAGGAATAGGGAAAGAATAAATTCCGGTGTGGACCAAAATTCACCCATCAGTCTTGAATCACAGCCAGCAAAAGATACATTTTTTAAATGTTTTAAAGAAAATGACATTATACAAAAGGAAGCTGGAAAAACTAAAGACTTCAGCAAAGCTAAAAGCACTTCTGTGGATGAGACAGATTCATTTACAGAAACAAAGACTGTATCAGACAGTAGAATACAGTCACTTGTCAATGTAAGTGATATTTCAGTAGTGTTGGAATCTAATGTAGCAGGAACATTAGCATGCAGTATGCGAAACATAAAGGATAAAGCAAATTACAGCAAAGAATCTATAGATAGAGATAAAAAATTGAAGAAAAACATTACCACAGTTATTGAAAATATAAAGTCATTGAAATCAAATACAGAGGACAATCAACAGAAGTTTGGCAGCAAATCAAGTTGTAATAAAAAGAGCATATCTGACACTGCAGCAAATGAAATTGAAAGCTCTGGGTCAGATTCAGAAGATCGTTTAATGATTGATTTTAATTATGATTCTGATCATGGGAATTGCTTTAGTAGTGGCGATGATGAAGATGACTTCGATAGTAGATCTGGACTCAAATTATCAGCATTGGAATCACTTGCATCCCAGAACAGTGGCCCTATAGCTAATCCTGCTAGTGGATCACAGTGTGTATCTCCCACCAGTTCTTCCACTCGTCCAGATGCTGAACCTACCAAACAATTGGATAAACAGAGTTGCGAAATAGAGTCTGATAGAGCATGTGAAAAGAGTGTTGAATTAGATAATCCTCAAATACAAAAGAGTACAGGGGAAAATGCTGATGGAGAAAAAACCTCTCCATTTGAGGATCACTGTTATTTCAGAAACAAGTTATCATCATTGTTGGGAAAGGGAAGTGGTACTGCAAATGTTGAAAAGATAACTGATTCTCAGGCAGAGTGGTCACCGGTAGTTCGCAAAACTCTAGCCTTTGAACAGTTGGAGGTGCAGCCTTTTGACGGGAGAAATTTAGTGGTTTATAAAGCTCTGTCAGAGCAACAGAAAAAAGATATATTTGACTCCTACATGAAGCATGGTATAGACGAAACATGTAAAACACACAATATTCCAGTGGAAAATTTAAGAGAAATTTTGAAAGAATATTTTGAATCCAGACTTCATGAAGTAGAGAATTTGATCGGATCTAAACCAGTGTCTATTAGTTCAGATGAGCCAAAACTTGAAGAGTTACAAATAAATGTAAAGAGTACAAATAGAATGGAACAAAGACATTTGACAGGGACTGATAGTATTGTAAGGACCACAAAATCAAAAAAGGAAAATTCGGTGATACAAGTTGCTGAAATTTTACCAACTGTTCTCCCTAAGAAAGCTAACACAGCTGCAAAATCTAATGAACAAAATGCATCCTCTCAGGGCAATTCTTCTGACAGCATGTCAGAGTTGAAGTGTTTGGAGGTTAAAGACGATGATTACATAACAGATAAGTTAGGTAGGCGATTGTACAGCTATGACTTCAAAAAAAGAGTTGTTAGTCTGGCAGATAGATTTGGGGATATTATTGTTGGAAACCAGGTTAACTTAGATAAGAAAGTGGTACAAAAATGGAGAAACAGCTGCACAAAATTTGACCAAAATAAAGCGTTAAAGCATGGTAAAACTGAAAAGGGACCAGATGAAGTAAAAAAGTCAGAGGAAAAGAAGGATAGTAAGATGAAACGATTTCGCTATTCTGAGTCTTTGAAGGTAAAGTTAGTATATATGGCTAAAATGTATGGGGTTTCAAATGTTGTTAAGCAATATGGAGTCAAAAAGACATCTCTTCAGCTCTGGAATCAGATACTGTGTGATCGTAAGCTTGCAAGTTATGAACTGACAGATAAAGACCTTCTGGAACTAGTAGAAGGTGCAGAACATTCTAAGCAACAAGGTATAAAGAAAATTGCACCACCAAGTCAGCACAACATAGACACTGTGATATTAGATGATGATGATAATCCCAGTAGGGAGGTACCTACCTATCAGCAAAATGTACACAGTAGCCTGAATGAAAAAGTCACAGGAAATTCATGTCAGACGGAGATGCCCATTATGCCAGATAGATCTAGTAGCTCTGAAAATACTTCCACTGAAAACACATTTCCTAGTGCTATACCTGTGATTTTTGAAGCTCAGTCTTCATCAGCGGACCTTCAAAAACCTTCAGATAGGCAGCAGGCTGTTACAAGCCTTTTGCGTGAAGCATTATCAAAATTACCTCCAGAAAAAGAGGCTGGTGGGCAGCCTGCTGCTGCATATATACATGGAAGCAATGTTGTTTTCAGGTATGATTTTCCTAAAGCTTCAAAAGATGACACTTCTGTAAGCCCTTTCGTTACTAGGACAAGCATGTCAAGTACAAATGAATCACTAAGAACATGCACTGTGCAAAATGCAGCTCCCAGTTTACCAGAGCTAAATAAAGTGCTTGTTAATCATCCGGTTGCAAACTCAGTGGATCTTCCTGCAAGCTCTTTAGTCACTAATTCAAGCATGTCATGTTCTAATGAATCACTAAGACCAAGTGCTTTGCAAAGTGCAGCTTCAAGTTTACCAGAACTAAATAAAATGCTTGTAAATCCTGTTGCAAACTCAAATAACCTTCCTGGGAACAGTGTGGTAAAAGTGGCAAATGTTGTTCCAGCTCAACAAGCTGTATCAGTCTCTGGAGACAAAACAAACCTAGGTAATCTACAGGGAATAGCTGCTACTGAATCAACAGTAGATCTCAGATGCACCCCAACAGTTAAAATCTTGTCGGTACAGCATATCCATCCAGAACAGCCTTTTCTGACGCAAGCAGATTTGCATCACGTTCAGCTAGCTTCTGTTCTCCCTGCCCCACCAGCTTTGCACAAATACGGTCGCATATCAACAGAAACAAGAGTGTTATCTGAGGATGAAAATATGCAAGAACAAGATAAGGGTGTTTTTTCTGTTGCACAAAAAACATCTACAACCCTCTTTTCTGATGGTTTTCAAACTGCTTTAGCCCAAGCACCGCAAGTTTACAGTCACCCAGTGTCTTTACAGACACAGGTTAGTTTCACATCTAAAAGCTGTGCACTGTCAAATCCACATAGTTATACACCAGTAGTTTGTGTTCAGTCTGGAACATCAACCATTTCAACACAGACATCCAGCATACCACCAGTAGCTAGATGTCCTTACATACCCAGTTCCGTTGTACCACCGGTAGCCACATCTAGTCATATACTGCCAGGTGACAAACAGTCAGATGCATCCATATCTGCGCCAGTGGGTTATATGCAACCAGAGGCATTGATATCTACTGCCCAGATCAAACAAGAACCCCAGAACGATAATGAGTACAGTCAAGCTCTTGGGTATAGTCAAACCAACTCTGTACCTGGTTCGGTGCATATTCAGAGTGCTCCTGCTAGTATGCCAGTATTTGTAAATTCTGTTCAGGCGTCTTGCCAAGGAAGCAGTGGTGTCAGTTTTAGTCAGAGTACCTGCAGAAACTCAGACATGTTATCAAAACAGTATCCAGCAGTTTATGTATTCAATAAAGATGGAAGGATAACTAATGTTTCTGATGTAGGTGTAGGCAGACCAACTGCAAGTCACATGACTTACCAGCTACCTAAAGTCCCGATTTCCACTGCTACAAGTCATACAGCTTTGACAGACTCAGTGAAAGAAGGAAAACAAACATCTGTTATACTGAAACATGGAGGCAAAACCATATACGCAACAGTAGTAGCAACTACTCAGGCTAGTTTAGTTTCGACTCCTGGTTTGAGAGGAATCAATAAAGAGCATAGTCTGACTACCATTCCTGCTAGGGTTGACTTTCTGAGTGAATTTAAGAAGCAAATGTGCATGAAAACTGATGACAAAGTGGCAAAGAAACCACAGCAACAGATAAACCAACCAGCTCCTGCAGAATTGGTCGTAACTACAGAAACACAGCAGCCATCACAGGCAGTAGTTCAAACTCCATCAGAACTTGCAAAAAAAATGCAAGAGTTTGAGAATTCGATTAACCCATCTCAAGTTAGCATAGACTTATTATACCAGCAGCAGCTTTTGGAACAATTTAAAAGACTGAAAAACCCTCCAAAGACAGAGGCCCATGCAACAGTGGCTAGACAACAATCCTCTGAGTCCAGAATAAATGCTCTGATAAAAAATGTGTCAGGTAGATTAAAGAAACATCTGAAAGAGACTGGCTCTAAAGACAGTTATTCTTCTACATCTAATAAAGCAAAAGATGATTCCGGAAACACTGAGAAAAAAGGAAATGAAACTGACAGTTGTAGTCCCCATAAGAGTGCTTCTCCAAGAGATGAGTATTTTGCAGGAAAATCCTATTTCAGATTCTCACATGGACTGAAATTGAAACTAGGTGTTAAAGCTAATAAAGAGAAAACATCAGCTGCTTCATTAGCTAAACGGTATCATGTGTCTGAGAAAAGTATTGCTAAGTGGCGTGCATTGTTTGCAGACTCTATTCTTAAAGACACTACACTGACAAAGAAACAGCAAGAGGAATTGTTGGCACATAAACAGTGGGTTCAAGAAAGAAAAGAATTAGGGAAACTAAAGGTTAATGAAGACAAAGATTTCCAAATTTACATAGACAACCCTGAATCTGCTGATGGGTTGGTTGCCTCTAAAGCAGATGATGGGGATGTAAGTATAATAGAGGGACCTGAATCAGCCGAGGTTCAGCGTATAAACCAAAGTGGTACAAAAAATGTAATAACTCAAGGTAATGCTCATAATTCTGCATCAGTTGAAATAAGCAAATCTGAAGCATTCACAAAACAGGATATCAATGAACAGGTACTTAAGAAATGTCATAGTGATAGTGAGGTTATTTCAAGTACAGGAAGACAAAAAGTGTTAGAGACAGAAAGACAAAAAGTGTTAGAGAGAGAGATAACATCTGTGCAAAGAAAGATATTGAAGAAAAATACTGCCCGAAAATCAACTACCCAGGGAAGGATTGTGTCAAAGGTTATAAAACAGAGATCAGATGATGGTGACCAGGCAGATGATAGTAGGCCAAATGAAATTGGAGGGCCTGTGCTAAATCATTCGAACTTTTCTTCCTCAGATACTGGGTTTGCTACAGCTGAAGAACTTAAACAGAAACGCATAGAAACAAAAAGAGTACCAAGTCCAGTATTTGATGTGCCTTTATATATAGAAGCACAAGATCCGGAAATAACAAACGATGAAAGAAATGTCATTCGTAAGAGCTGGATTTCTGCCTTTAAAGAACGTGACAAGCATAAAGGAATTTTTGAAGCATCAGGAAACTGGCCTGAAAATGACTTCTCTCATTTGACATCATTACAAACATCAGAAAGTTGTGAGGACTCTGCGGATTCACCTGATGTGATATGCCTTGATGATACTGTTGATATAAGTGAACATCAGAATCGTTCATATTTAGGAACCAAATCAAGTGAGAACAATAAATACTTGAATGAAGTATCTGTATTAGAGCCAGGTTCTTCAAGCATGATATCAAAGAGTGTTAAAGATAAAAATGTATTTATTTACACTAAAGAAGGAAATTTGTATCCTCTGACAGGAGATTCCAAGTACTCCCTTGAGTTTAAATTAAAGATAGTAAAAGAGGCTCGTGAATCTGGTTGTGAGAATACTGCAAAGTGGTATCAGCTTAGTATTGAAGATGTAAGAAAGTGGCATGATGCTATAGAAAATGACAAACAACTACAGTTTAGATTATCAGTAATGAAATGTGCTAAGATGTATGGTATGAAACAAGCTGAAAGGCTATATTCTGTTAGTGAGCAAAAGATTTCTGACTGGCTGAATCAAGAATGTGAAGACACACTCACTTTAAATGAGCACTCAGGCATTTTTGAAGACAGTATGAAAGATCGTTGGGAAGGATTGCAGTTTGAAAGGGTTAAAAATGGTGATGTTTCAATATTGAGACCTAAATTTGACATTAAGAATATGGCTGATGGGGATTCTAGAGAAGAAAGCCCTGTAGGATTTGATATTACCTCAAACAATAGAACTAGAACAAGAATGGGAGGAAACTCGGTGAGCTTTGCATCTGGGCAAAATTTTTCCAAAGCACGTGAGGTTCATTCTAGCTCAAGCAAAGAATTTGAGAAAGAATATTTGGCTGATGTTGAAGGCGACATTGGTGCTATGCCTAGAATAGTTAAACAAAAGAGTAGAAGTGAGAAAAATGACAATGAATTAGAAATTGCCAGTACTTGGAAACAGGTGCAAGATTATGTGCAACAACCAGATAAGATTAAGGAGAAGAAATTCTCAGCAGAATTTAAAACTAAAATAATCAAATTATGTACTCAGAAAGGACAAAAAACAGTTGCCAAAGAATATAAAATACCTTATAATAAAATATCTAGGTGGAGACTAAAAGCTAAAAGTGATAGTGAGGTTTTGAATTCGGCTGAACTACTAAATGCCTCAACTGATTCACCATTAAGAATAAAGATAAATTTGAAAGATGAGCCGAAAGTAATGAGCCATGCAAATCAAACCAATGAAACCGAGAAATCTGAATTTTCAGACAAATTCAAAAAGGAAGTTGTAATATATTCAAGAAAGCATGGCTTCATTGCAGCTGCTAGAGAATACAGAATTGGCACTCCAAGAATTCTTTCATGGATAAGACAGTTCAGATCACTCTCATTTGATGCAACTGAAAATCAGACCGTAGGAAATAAGATGGAGACAACACCAATTAAAGATGTCCCGAAATATAAACCAAAGAAGGTAAAATCACCAAGACAATCTGGTGGGCATATTGACACTTCCATAAGTCCAAAAGGTAGTAAAAGTGGAAGAAGATCATCAGTTCATTCTGAAAGTTTCCACCAGGATTACATCATTAGTAAGTCAAGCATTGGAAAAGATAGTGCCTTGAAAATTACTTTATCACCAAGGAGAAAATCTCCAGCTCCATCCAAAGCATCAAGTGATGAAGGGTCTGAAATTGATGATTTTGAAGAAGTTGCAACATGGAGTGCAGATGAGGCTGAAAAAGATAAATCTGATGTTATTGAGCTGTCTGATGATGATATTATTGAAATAAAAGATTCAGATGAGAAACATACCTCTAAACTTGATGGAGAATGCATCATTATAAATTATGATAAAGATGCAGAAGCTGGTGCGGACAATAAAGCTACTGAATTTAAATGTGCATTGCCATCAGAAAAGACCAGAGAAACTGATTCAGACAGGAAGGAATTACAAAGCTTATCATCAGGTGATGTAGAAGGTACTTTTAATGGAAGTGAGTCAGATAGTCTGGTGTCAGTGGTTAAGCCTGTTTCAGGCAACCTCTATGACCTTTTAGAAACTGATGAAGGTACAAGCACAACTGTTAAACCACCTGGAAAATTTCCTGTGAATGATAAGACAAGTCAGCCTGAAATGGAGGTGGATTTAGGTCAACTGCCAGTGTCAGATTCTTCATTTGTAGGTAATGAGATACAATCTCCTGAAGGTGGAACCAGTAAGTTGGGATCTGTGACTCAGCTCAAAATTAACAAACAGACGGCAAGTTTTGGTGGAAAGGAGAATTACGAAAATGATGTTGAGAACTCAAAGAGGCTGAATGAGCATCACAAGAAAGATCTGTCTGTTGTCTTACAGGATTGCAGATCCAAAGATGAAGGGATAGCAACTACTACCTCTGCAGAATCTATCAAGACTGAGGTACCAGAGGTTCCATATGAAGAGACTTTAATGTGTAAGGTCTTTTCAGCTGATATGGATGATTTTTTTACTGGATCATTTGAAGTGTCAAAGCCATTATCAGAGATAGGAAATATTGTAAATGTTGCAAATGAAAATCCTGAGAAGTCTGAGAAACCTGCTGTTAAAAAGCGCAAAATGACTGCTGATGTTGAGATAATGGGAAATTTAGATGAAAAGTATCGTGAATATTTATTTGGTCCTGAACCTTTTCCAGAAGATGAGGAATTTATTAATGAGGGAAATAATAGTCAGCCAGATTGGGTAGAAAGCCCAGAAAATAAGGATGAAGCTAGTGAAACAGAAGAAGAGGCACACAAAGAATTGAAGCTTTCCAGTGATCTCCAAGAAAATAATGACAATGATAAGGCTGAAATGGAATATGATAAAATGGATAGTAACGAAGTGCGGCAAGGACATGAATCTGATTCTGTTGACAAAATCAAACAAATTGATGGTGCAGATAAACACCAAGATGAATCAATACCCGAACAACAAAATTCTAAATGTTTATTTAAAAACTTGTTCACTAATTTCAGTGTTTCTAATGATATTACAGTACCAGATGAAAAAAGTAAACAGAAAACAGATGATGTGCCTAGAGAACCACTGAATAGAAATGTGTTTGATGTAATGAAACCAGCATCAGAGATGGAAACTCAGACTGATGAGGTGGTCTCCAGAAAGGCAGAATTGGAATATAAGGATATGCAGAATGAAGGGAAGAAAGCTATTGAATCTCATTTACCAAATAAAGACATAAAGCTGGATAATATGAATAAATGTGAATCAGAAAATAAATCTAAGAGCTCTAGGGAGTCATCACCTTTTAACTTGTTTGGAAGCTTAATGAAAAATATCAAACTTCCAGCTTCACTATCTTTAAAAAATATAGGGGGTGAAAGTCCTTATGCAAGAGGAAGTGAAAGTAAACATCAGAATGACGGGGTTTGTGCAGAAAGGCAGTGTAGTGAAGAAAGTGAATCAAATTCAAAGAATGACAGTGACATGAAAGAGCAGTCAAAAGACAAAGGAAACAGAAATTTATTTGATTTTCTTTCACCAGTTTCCAATAAACCTGACACACAGGGCATGTGTAGTCCAGAAAGGCCTGGTAGTTCTCCAATGCCAGGGTTGTTTGAAAGACTGAAAGAAGCAACAGAAAGTAGTAATGTTGGTACTTCAAAGCATGAGAACAGTAGCAAACTGTCTCAACCACCAAAGACAGCATTTAAATTTCTATCATTACCAGTGAATTTTGGTAACATTGCTAAGCTTGGGATGGCAAAGCTAAAAGAGGATAAGTCTGTGGCAAAAGATATGTACTTATGTAGTGAGACAACCAGTTCAACCGAACAAACAAACGTAGACAACAAAGATGAAGTTGTAAAAACTGAAAAGCTTTCCGTTAGCACAATTACTGAATCTGATGATAAAACACCCAATATTGAGTCAATGGCATCCAGAAATAATTCTGAAATCTTTACATCTGAAGATCAACCACCAGAAAGTGATGTTATAAGTAGTAATTTAGCAGAAAAGGTTAAAAGTAATGGTACAGAGGTTATTGATAATGTGGCTGCCAAAGAAATAAGTGCAGAAGAGGCGAATAAGAATGAAGTAATGCATATGGACACAGTGGTAGGGAATATTAATGAAATCGATGATGAAAAATTGAACAATGAGGATGATGAATTGTACATGTCCTTTGCACCTCAAAAAGTAATCCTGATTTTGGATATTTCTAAGAAACATGGTATAGAGTTTGCTTCAACATCATTTGGTTTACCTCCCAAAGTTATAGTGAACTGGATCATTGAAAAGGATAGAAAACACAGAAAGATGGCATCTTCATTTACTTTAGAAGAGAAACTTACAGCCATAAAACAGTGTGAAAATAAAAAAGTTGAAGAAGTCAGTTCTATTAATAAAATTAGTGTTAATGTTCTCAAATCATGGAAAGAGGAAGTTGCTTGGTTATTAGAGAGTCCAGGTGTATTGGATGTATTGCAAAAATGGAGTAGAGTACAGGCAAGAACTAGTATTTCCCTTGAAAATGACGGTAAAATACCTTCAGAAATGACTAAGAAGGAGGAAAATATAAAAACACCAGCAGATCAGGGTGTTGAAACTGCTGAAGTTGTGCTGGAGAAAGTAGAATGTTCTTCAAAAGAGCCAAGTGACACAATTGTAACTTCACAGTTAGAAAAACTTCCAGATGTTTTAAGTTTTGCTAAAACTACCCATCCAAAGGACTATAGCGTAGAACAAAAGGCAATTGTTGTTTTGTTGCTTGACAAGTATGGAGTAACAGAAGTCAATAAAAAGTTGGGAATAAATACCAGAACTTTATGGGGATGGAAACTTCGATCAAAAGCAGCAAGGGATTATATTCTAACACATTCTGGTCATAGTAGTCCGAAAAAGAGGTTGCCACATAAATTGGAAGAGGGTCTTGATAAGCCTGTTAGTGATGTGACTTCAAGTAACAGGTTAGCTTCTGATGTAACTTTGAAGGAAGAAGCTAAGCCAGGGAAAGACCAGGTCATTGAAAGTATTGAAACTAGGTCTGTTACAAGGCAGGCTAATGAGAAACTGCAGGAAGCTAGGAAACTCATGGCACAGCCAGCTGTTGGAAATTCTCCATTGAAAGGCTATAGGCTGATATCACCAACAAAAATACCAAGCATACTGCAGGATGTTAGGAAACTTCCAACAAAAGATTTTACGTTGGACCAGCGTGTTGCAATTGTGAAGCTTGTCGATTTATATGGTGTTAGAACTGTGCATAAGCAGTTTAGAATACCCCCTGGTTCTATTTGGAATTGGCAGCATTCCAAAGCTGTCATGGCATTGGCACGTCCAGAAGGAGGTGTAGAAAAGGCTAAAAAGAATTTAGATTTTGATGAAACTGAAGCAGCCAGATCAAAACCGGATACAATTGAGACCATCATGGAGAGAGTGAAAACCAATTTGAAATCGCTAAATCACTTACAGTTAAATTCCCACCAGAAAGCAGATGCAGTTTGTTTAGTAAACTACTATGGGATTGATAACGTCTTCAAAGCTTTAAAAATAATTCCTCGTGGAACGCTTTGGAATTGGTGTCATAATAAATATGTTGGTAGAATAGTTGAGAAGAAGATGCAGTTGTTGCAGGAAGCCGATGTGAGAAAGAAAAGCCCTGAAAAAGAAAACTCAGATAAAAATGATAGCCACAGGAATGATTTATCAGAAAATATTGAACAGTCAATTGACAGAAAAGGTTTTACACAAAAGTGGTTAAGTCTTTGCCATCATGATGAAAGTTCCAGAAAAAGAAAAAGTTCTGGTGGTAGTAGTGCTACAGAATTGAGCTTATCAAAAGAGAAAAAGACTAGAAATGAGTTGAATGATGGTGAATTTGATTATGGCAATTTTTCAGACAATTCAGACTATTCAGAACATTCAGACAATCATCTGTATGAAGAAATAGACATAGATCTTGGTGAAAGTTTAAACAGTTCAGCCGGAAGGTTAACTCGTTCATCTAGCTTGACAAAAGTTAACACAACCCCAAGTATTGTAAGTTCAGTTTCCATACATTCTGGAGATTACGAGGAAGTAGTTAGTGATGAGGAACAAAGTAGATCTAGTAGGTCAAGGGTGAAAAGTGAAAGTCAGAGAAGAATATCTCATTCTGGTGGCAGACAAACTAAGAAATTAAAAGTTGAACAGTCAGAAGCCTCTTCTGCTGATATGGGTTGTATTGAAGATTTGAAAGATGAGATTGTAGAAGTACCTACGTTGGAAGTTGTTGACGTTAGGTTTGACAAGGACGACAGAATGTTTGTATCGTACAAAGTGACTGGAACCAAAAGTGTGTATCTCTCAACAGGGGAAGAAGGTAATAATTAAAGGATGCTGACCTGTTCCACACAAGCAATACTGTGTAGAAGTAGTTTTCTGTAGGTTTTGATATGCTTTTCCATGATTATAAGTGCAGACAGCAAAGACTCAGATCAGCTGTTGAAATCTGATCTTTATGTTTCCTTTTCTCATCAGCAGTCTTGGGATCCTGAGCCCAGTTCCTTAAAATAATTTTGTTGTATGAAATTTGCAGTGACCATGCAAAGTTACATAATTGCAAACTTCATATGACCAATTATTGTCATAAATTCTTTTTTAGAAACTGCCACTTGATCTGAGTTTTCTCTGTTTTGATATGCGATACACCACTTTTTTTCCCCTCTATGGTTTATGGCATATGGATACACCATTTTTAGACCATTTTTACAGAGCTCTAGATAAGAGGGAGTATTTGATGATAATTAGGGATAATTTTCCTTATTACTAATTTAAACCATATGTTGTGACCCCTCATCTGAACCGTCTCGATGAGAAGGTTCAAATGAGGGGTCACAACATACGTTTTTAAGCAGAAATAAGGAAAATTATCCCTAATTATCAACAAATAGAGCTCTGTTTTTATTACAAAAGGTAACACCGTAGAAATGTTCCTTCTAATTGCTTCCCTTGAGGATGAAGCCCTTCCAAAATGGGATCTACTCTAAAAGAAAAGAATTTGCTCCCTAGGGGAGCAAATTCTTTCATTTAAGGGTTGACCCATTGAAAAGGGAGGTAAAAAAGCTGCCATTTACTATTTTGCCCCCCTTCTTGATGAAGGTCAACTCCTATAGGAAACACACTGGGCACACAACATTGAATAAATGTTGAATGTTGATTCGATATCGTACCATTAAGTCAATGATGATTCAACATTGTCATGCTGGGAAAGAAATTTTAGTGCTCCAGATGAGACGGGGTAACAGGGATAATTTTCCATATTTTTCAATAAAAACATATCTTGTGGCCCTTATTAGAAGGGTTTCGTTTAGGGGTCACAACACACGTTTTGATTGAGAAGTAAGAAAAATTATCTTTGAATTATCCTCAATGCCCCCTCTTATCTGGAGCTCTGATTCTGTCAATCAGGAATTAGAGCCACTGCTTCCTTTTAGAGTGGATCTCATTTTTTAGCTCGCCTGAACGAAAGTTCAGAAAGAGCTATTGTTGTCACCACGGCGTCCGCGTCCGCGTCAGCGTCAGCGTCGGCGTTCGAATTGGATGTTTTGGTTAAAGTTTTTTAAAGACCTATATCTCCTTAACACATGGATGGATTCTTTTGATACTTGCACTGTAGCTAGATATTGGTCTAAGGTTTAACAGGGTACCACCCCCACCCCACTCTGTGACCTTGATGTCAAGGTCATGGACTTAGAAAATTGGAGGGTTTTTTAGACTGGATGTTTTGGTTAAAGTTTTATAAAGCCCAATATCTCCTGAACCCATGGATGGATTCCTTTGATACTTGCACTAAAGTTAGATATTGGTCTAAAGTTTTTGAAGGTACTACCCCCACCCCCCTCTGTGACCTTGATGTCAAGGTCATGGACTTAGAATATTGTCTTTTTATTGATTGGATGTTTTGGTTAAAGTTTTTTAAAGACACATATCTCCTGAACCCAGAGATGAATTTTTTTATATTTGCACTGTAGTTAGATCTACAGAGTACTACTCCTACCACGCTCAGTGATCTTGATGTCAAGGTCAGGGACTCAGGAAATTTTTGTCTTTTTTAAAGTTTTGTAATTGCATACTGATTCATAATGCTTTGCAGAGATTTAGTTTATACTTGAACTGATGTTAGACTCTTTTTTGAGTTTTTACAAAACACCTTATACTTACCCCACTGGGTGACCTTGAAGTCAAGGTCATCGACTTAGAATTTTGTTTTAAAGATTTTGGTTAAAGTTTTATATTTATGAAGACATAATTTCATAGTGCCTCGATGATGGACTCAGTTGATACTAATACTTGGGCTGATGTTAGATAATGGTTCAGGGTTTTGATACATACTAGCACCCCCCCCCCCCCCCCCCCTACCCGTCAGTTTTTTTATCTCAAGCTCATGGACTTAATTTTATTTTAAGACTTATTTCTGAGATAGCTTTTGTGTTTTCATTATGGACATGCTTGCATGAAGTTTTATGCATAGCAGTCCACATAGCCCCCCCCCACCCCCACCCGTCAGTTTTTTTTTTACCTCAAGCTCATGGAGTTTGAAATTTCATTTCATTTTTTTTATTCTAATTTTATTTTATTTTAAGGCTTATTTCTGAGATAGCTTTTGTTTATAAATGTGTTTTCATTATGGACATGCTTGCATGAAGTTTTATGCATAGCAGTACACACCACCATAGCGACTGAGTGATGGGCAAGCACCAATTCAGGCGAGCTATGCTGTCAGGCGACAGCTCTTGTTTAAGGGAAGCAATTAGGAAGTCACAAAAGTTGTTTGCTTTTGTAAAAATGGCGGAAAACATGGAGGTGTATCCATACACCTTAAACTATGATTTTAAGGTACCTTAATGAACCAAACTTTCAGACACTTGACAGTCGGACAGTAATTGTTCGAAAATTCTTAGAAAGTGGATTTTACACAGTTTAATGCATCAAAATGATGCTTAGTGAATGGCAAACATTGTAGACCCTGATCAAACTTCTCCTTCAGGAGTAGTTTGTTCTGGGTCTTCAGTGTTTGCTCAGACCTGTCAGTCTGAATATTTAGGGTCATTACAGTACTAAAAAAAATTTTAAATGATATCTGTCACTGACTGTGAAATCTCATGTTTATACAATATGATGGCTAGATGGATGACATGTGATTTTACGTCCTTTGCAACAGTATTTCAGTTATATTCAGTTTATAGGACGATGGAAGGGTGATAATGAAAGGCTGTGTGCAGTGGAACACTGTTTATGATTGAAACAATTTCAGCCCCAGGGAATTTATCATGGGACTTCTAAATTAGCAGACCAAAGCTTATACATAAGCTTATGATATTAGCGAGATAATATTATTGAATTTTTTTTTTGACACGTCAGCACGTTATGACAGTTATCTAAACACTTGAACAAGTCATTTGCACAATCTGGGCCCAGTCATTCAAAGCATCTTTAGCTGTAGTTAAGGATTCATTGTGTTTTCTAGTTACACAAAATCAAGTGTGCTTATTTTTTTGCTGAAAAAACTGTGAGAAACTTTTGCACTGCAAAAGCTCTGCATTCCTGTAGGAGCAAATTCTTTGTGTTCTCACCATTTTAGAAGCGCTTATTTGTTCAGGAAAGCAGACAGGAAGTCACAAAAAATCTCTGTAAAAATAGTAGAAAAACATGGTCCGTGGCCTGCTCACCATAAATAAAATGAGCCACGACAATGTGGTTGTGCGCCCAGCGCAGACTCAGATCAGTCTGGGCATCCGCCCAGTCTGATCAGAGTCTTCGCTGTCCGCATGGAGGTAGCTCAGTCCCTTAGCTACCCTTTAAGCACCTAGCGAAGAGTCTGACCAGACTGTGCCAATGCCCAGACCAGACTGTGCCAATGCCCAGGCTGATCTGAGTCTGCGCTGGGCACACAACCACGTTGGGTTTCTCGTGTCGCGGCTGAAAATAGTAGGCTGTGGGCAATGTTGCAACCACACTTAAACAGAGTTCCATTTTATCAGAGCTCTAGATAGGGAGTATTTGGTGATAATTTTGGATAATTTTTTTTAATTCTGCATAAAACCATATGTTGTGGTCACAACATACGGTTTCGATGAGAATAAAGAAAAATTATCCTTAAATATCATCAAATACTCCCTCATATCTAGAGCTCTGATTTTTTAGCTCACCAGAGCCGAAGGCTCCGGGGGAGCTTATAGGATAGGCAGTAGTCCGTCGTCGTCGTTGTCTGTCGTCGTATGTCGTCGTCGTCTGTTGTCCGTCAACACTTTTAAACGACATCTCCTCTGGAACTACTAGGCCAATTGGGCCCAAATTTCATCTGTGGCATCCTTTGGCTGGGGGATTGAAAGTTTGTGTTTTTTATGAAAATTGGCCCTTTAGTTTGGTTGCTATGGCAACTTAGAGTTCCCATTGACTTATAATGGGGAAAATTGAAAAATGGCATTTTCTGCCAAGCCATTGCAGATATGTGAATAAAACTTTTATAGAAATGTTCCTTTAGATGTCTTCTATCAGCTATATGTTTTTTTGGCCCACTGCTCCTTCTATTGGTTGCCATGGAAACCAAAATGCAAAAAAATGGAAAAAAATACTTAAACAATTATCTCCTCTGAAGCCATTGGGCTGATAAGGCCCAGGTTTCACCTGTGGCATCTCTGGGCTTGGGGATTGAAAGTTTGTGTTTTTTAAGATCATCAGCCCTTTAGTTTGGTTGCTATGGCAACTTAGAGTTCCCATTGACTTATAATGGGGAAAATTGAAAAATGGCATTTTCTGCCAAGCCATTACAGATATGTTGATAAAGCTTTTATAGAAATGTTTCTTAAAATGTCTTCTATCAGCTGTATGTTTTTTGGCCCACTGCTCCTTTTATTGGTTGCCATGGAAACCGAAATGTAAAAAAAATGGAACAAAAAATACTTAAAAGATTATCTCCTCTGAAGCCACTGGGCCTATAAGGCCCAGTTTTCATCTGTGGCATCCTTGGGCTGGGGGATTGAAAGTTTGTGTTTTTATGAAAATCGGCCCTTTAGTTTGGTTGCTATGGCAACTTAGAGTTTGCATTGACTTGTAATGGGGAAAATTGAAAAATGGCATTTACTGCCAAGCCGTTGCAGATATGTTCGCAAAACTTTTATAGATTGCTCCTTGAGAATTCTCTTACTAGCTATGTTTGTTTTTTTTGCCCACTGCTCCTTTTATTGGTTGCCATGGAAACCAAAATGCAAAAAAAATGAAAAAAAAAAAAATACTTAAAAAATTACCTTCTCAGATGCCATTTGGCCGATAAGGCCCTGATTTAATCTGAAGTAGCCGTAGGCTGGGGGATTGAAAATTTATTTTTATATAAAATCAGCTCTTTAGTTTGGTTGCTATGGCAACCGAAATGTAAAAAAAATGGAACAAAAAATACTTAAAAGATTATCTCCTCTGAAGCCACTGGGCCTATAAGGCCCAGTTTTCATCTGTGGCATCCTTGGGCTGGGGGATTGAAAGTTTGTGTTTTTATGAAAATCGGCCCTTTAGTTTGGTTGCTATGGCAACTTAGAGTTTGCATTGACTTGTAATGGGGAAAATTAAAAACTGACATTTACTGCAATCAATATATGGAAAATAGTTATATATTTTGTTATCAACTCAACAGACTGTCAGACTGAGACTTTGTAGTTGTATATTTTGTATTAACGTGTAGTACTAATGTGACAGCAATTTTGAGCCTATACGAATTTGATAGCAATCTTGAGTTAGAGATCTGGTGAGCTTTGTGGCCCGTGGGCCTCTTGTTTCTTTCTTTGATGTGTTCTTTGGTTCCAAAGGATTTTCCTTCAGAATTTAATATATCTTCAGTGCAGCAGAAGTGAAGCGCCATGAGGTAAATCCGCAATAGTAGAAAGTCAGTAAAAAGCTTTGGGATCATTGGACTCATTCTGAGTCAGAAAAGAATGTTCTGCTGAAGCCGGTGCTAGTTTGTGTGGGCAGTGTAGTACATTAACATAACTGTGCTGCACATCTCTGAATTTGACAAGTCCGTCATTTGTTCTCTTTGGAAGTCTGCAACAAGACAAAATGGCAGAGCAGACATTGGCCAGGGTGATTGCTAGGAGATTTGGCTCAGCAGTGTTGAAAAGACAGAACAAAACCGACAAAGTGGCATGTGAGCCTCTTGAATACTCAGTCTGATCAGAGTCTTTGATGTGCATTTTAAGGAAGCTAAGGGTCTCCATGCTGCCAGTGAAGACTCTGATCAAACTCCGTGGATACCCAGGCAGATTGGCGTCAATATGCCAATTTGTTGGTTTTGTCATGTCACGGCTCATATCTCTCTAAATGTTTGTGGTATTTACAATATGGCTATGTTGACTTGATTACTTTTTGCTGATTCTGTTAACATATCAGTGAGTTGACACATTTGTAAGAATACAACTTTTTCTTCCAGTAACATCAAAATTGTTAGATGGAACGCCCGGTTCAAAGAAAGCATCGGAACCAGCAACGCCCTCCTCCAGTCCACAGGCAAAGAGAAAAACTCCACCAGGTAGAGAGAAAGAGCCTCCAGGAGAGATTAACTCAAGTGGTAATATATATAATGTTATCTTACGAACAAGCCTGGAAAACACATGTACTGGAATTATAGTTGAGCCGCGACACGAGAAGTGGTTGTAAGCCCAGCGCAGACTGATCAGCCTGGGCATCCGCCCAGTCTGATCAGAGTCTTCGCTGTCCGCATGAAGGTAGCTTAGACCCTTAGCTATCTTTTAAGCATTTAGGGAAGACTCTGCTCAGACTGGGTGGGTGCCCAAGCTGATCTGAGTCTGTGCTGGGCACACAACCACTTTGTTGGTTTTCTAGTGTCGCGGCTCATTTAGGTTTGCTGGGACAAAAGTTCAAGGTTTTGCAATTTTAGACACATTCATAGGGTTGAAACCTAGGCCTGATTCAGACCTGGTCCACAGGACCAGTCAAAATTGGGCTGAGTTGGTCTTGCCAGTTTAACTCGTCTTCAGTAGTCCCCTTTCACATCACATGTCATGTCGCGGCCCATGGGTGGCAGCCGCAGCAACATTGGCGGTGGAAATTTTGTTGAGTTTTCGGGTTTAGCTTTGTTTTGTGACAATGTGGAGACAGTGGAGACACTGCCTAGTATGGAATTCTTGTTCAAGTTGATAGCAGTTACTATCCTGGGCCCGGTTGTTCAAATCTATCAACATTGTTAGTTAACATTTCGTTTAATTTCAAATGTTAATATCTCAAGCATACCAACATTTTTTGTTGAAAAAATGTGAGAAGCTTTTGCACATTTTTTCCACAAAATTATCAATATATTTGGTTATAGTCATAAAACACTTAACACGTTCACCTCTTAACGAGCTTATTAAGCTAACGATGCTTTGAACAAGTGGGCTCTGATTGTATTTTATGTAAGGAGGTTCTTGTGACACAACAAAACAAACAAAGTAGCGTGTGTGTCCAGCAAAGATGGCTGTGTGCTTACAGAGTAGCTAAAGGTCTAAGCTAGCTCCATTTGGACAGGGAAGACTCTGGTCAGACTGGGCGGATGCCCAGGCTGATCTGAGTCTTTGTGTTGCGCACATGCCACACTTTGTTGGTTTTGTCATGTCGTGACTCCTTTATGCCTTCTAGGTAACTGGGTTCCACTGGATGAGTACTATTACGGGACGATGGACGGAGATCAGAATTATGAAGAGGAAAAAGGAGAATTTAGATTCAAGGTAAGATCTGTTATCCTCTGCTGAAGGCTTAGGGATATTATTGTCTCTGTGTCTGTCCATCCTTCCGTCCATCAGTCTTTCTTTCTGTCTGTCTGCAGTCATAATTAAGAAACCACTGAAAAGGAATTTCATGAAACTTAAATACATATCAGTTTATAGGCTGACACAAGACAAATTTCATCAGACTGGCTTCAGTAATTCATAAGTTACCACCCTTGAAGTGATTTTAAATTAATAAATGAGCCATAAATTAGTAAACAATTACTGGAATTTTATAAAAAACTAAATATATATCACCATAACTTGGCTAACAACATAAAGTTTTATCACAATGGCATCAGTAATGCACAAGTTATTACCCTTGAACCAATTTAAGATAGACATATTCAGCTGTAAGTAATCAATAAACAGAATTTTATGAAACTTATACTAGATATGTATCACCTTAACACACTTGTGCATCTTACATTTTGTTGGAATTACTTCAGTAAGCAATGAGTTATTGCCCTTGAATTGGTTTAAAATAAACAAATTGCGTCATAACTTAGTAACCAATGAAAGGAATTTCATGAAATGTAAAAAAATTATATATTGTCATGACACAGCTGTGCTCTAAGTTTTGTCATAATGGCATCAGTAGTGCGTGATTTATTATGCCCCCAACTTCGGAGAAGTTGAGGGGGCATATTGGTTTGGGCCTGTCCGTCCGTCTGTCCATCTGTCTGTCCATCTGTCCGTAACGCTTTTTGGCAGCTGGGAAACTCAAGAACCGCTTATGCTAGGATCTTGAAATTTTATATGTGATATGTACATGAAAAATAAGCGGACCCGTATTTTTTTTTTTTTCAGCGGGTCAGGTATTTCCAGAGTTATGCCCCTTTTTCGACTTAGTCTGTGGAAGCTTGTGAACAAAATATCTCAAGAACCCCTGATGCTAGGATCATGATATTGTGCAGGATGACATTGCCCAAGGTGTAGATGACCTGATTAACTTTTGAAAAAAAATTGCCAATTTTTGACCGAGTTATGCCCCTTTTTCGACTTAGTGCATTGTAAGCCTATGGAACCTTGTGAACAAAATATCTCAAGAACCCCTGAAGCTAGGAGCATGATTTTTTGCAGGAAGATACTGCCTGTGGTGTAGATGACCTGATTAACTTTTGAAAAAAATTCGTGAATTTTTCATCAAGTTATTCCCCTTTTTCGACTTAGTGCATTGTAAGCCTATGGTACAAAGGTACCCTTACATATAGTCAAGAATAATAAGAGCTAGGAACTTGAAACTTTATACACATGATCAGTATGGAAAATAAGCAGACCCGTATTTTTTTATTTTTCCGTCGGTCATGTATTTCCAGAGTTATGCCCCCTTTTCGACTTAGCCTGTGGAAACTTGTGAACAAAATATCTCAAGAACCCCTGATGCTAGGATCATGAGGTTTTGCAGGATGAGAATGCCCAAAGTGTAGATGACCTGATTAACTTTTGAAACAAGTTCATGAATTTTTGACAAAGTTATGCCCCTTTTACGACTTAGTGCATTGTAAGCCTATGGAAAGTAAAAAGTATGCAAAGACCAGGAACTGAAACAATCAAAATCCAAATCCAGCCCTCAAACCATATAGGAACCTTGTGAACAAAATATCTCAAGAGCCCCTGATGTTAGGAGCATGATTTTTTGCAGGAAGATACTGCCTGTGGTGTAGATGACCTGATTAACTTTTGAAAAGAAATCATGAATTTTTGATTGAGTTATGCCCCTTTTTCGACTTAGTGCATTGTAAGCCTATGGAACCTTGTGAACAAAATATCTCAAGAACACCTGATGCTAGGAGCATGATTTTATGCAGGAAGATACTGCCTGTGGTGTAGATGACCTGATTAACTTTTGAAAATAATTTGTAAATTTTGGATTGAGTTATGCCCCTTTTTCAACTTAGTGCATTATTTGCCTATGGAAGCTTGTGAACAAAATATCTGGAGAACCCCTGATGCTAGGATCATGATTTTTGCAGGTTGATATTGCCCAAGGTGTAGATGACCTGATTAACTTTAGAAAACAATTCGTAAATTTTTGACTGAGTTAAGCCCCTTTTTCGACTTAGTGCATTGTAAGCCTATGGTACAAAGGTACAAGCATTATTGGATGAACCTTCTCTAGAGACAAGCATATGGTTGGGGGCATAGTGTTTCATAAACACATTTTCTAGTTGCCCTTGATTTGACTTAAAATTCACAAATTAGCATTAACTAAGGTACGGGTGAACAAAATTTCTTGAAACTGAATTCAAATTATATCAAACATCGCCGCTTCCTATTTGCTCAATGGGGAGACCATTTGGATCATGTTAGAATATGTCTTGATCTTTTTTCAGTGTTGGTACTGCTCCAAGATGTTGTACAACAATGTTCGAGCAATGCAGCATATTCAAGGTCACATTGACTCGAGTAAGCAGCAGAACATAGACCTGAGTGACCTCACTCAGTGTAAACAGTGCTATAAACAGTTTGATACACCGTTTGAAATGCAAACGCATATGGAAAAGGTACAGTGGTGGTGTTTCTTTTTATCCCCCGACCGAAAGGTTCGGGGGATATAGCATCCCCCGACCGAAAGGTTCGGGGGATATAGCGATGAGCTTGGCGTCCGTCCGTCTGTCCGTTCGTCCGCCGTCCGTCCGTCCGTAAACATTTTCTTGTCCGCTCTATATCTTGAATACCCTTTGGAATATTTTCATGATACTTCACAGTTATGTAGAACAGGTCATGACGATGTGTCGGGTACAAGAATGGTAACTCTTGCAATTGTACTTTTTGAATTATCTCCCCTTTGGTGATTTTTTTGGCAGATTCGTGTCCGCTCAGTAACTTGAATACCCGCGTACAAGAATGGTAACTCTTGCAATTGTACTTTTTGAATTATCTCCCCTTTGGTGATTTTTTTGGCAGATTTGTGTCCGCTCTGTAACTTGAATACCCTTTGGAATATTTTCATGATACTTCACAGAAATGTAGAACAGGTCATGACGATGTGTCGCGAACAAGAATGACAACTCTTGCTCTCTTACTTTTGGAGTTATTTCCCCTTGATAGTTTTAGGTGTGATTTTTTTGGCAGATCCGTGTCCGCTCTATAACTTGAATACCCTTTGGAATATTCTCATGATACTTCACAGATATGTAGAACAGGTCATGACGGTGTGATGTGAACAAGAATGACAACTCTTGCTTTCATACTTTTTGAGTTATTTCCCCTTGATCACTTTAGGTATGATTTCGTGTCCGCTCTATAACTTGAATACCTTTTGGAATATTTTCATGATACTTCACAGATATGTAGAACAGGTCATGACGATGTGTCGCGAACAAGAATGACAACTCTTGCTTTCTAACTTTTTGAGTTATTTCCCCTTGATGGTTTTAGGCGTGATTTTGTGTACGCTCTATAACTTGAATACCTTTTGGAATATTTTCATGATACTTCACAGATATGTAGAACAGTTCATGATGATGTGTCGCGAACAAGAATGACAACTCTTGCTTGTTTACTTTTGGTGTTATTTCCCTTTGATGATTTTAGGTGTCCGCTCCATAGCTTGAATACCTTTTGAAATATTTTCATGATACTTCACAGATATGCAGAACGGGTCATGACAATTTGTCTCATACATGAATGATAACTCTTGCTTTTATACTTTGTGAGTTATTTCCCTTTGGTAGTTTGAGCTGCTGTTTGAGTCTCTGCTCCATAACTGTATAACCCTGGCAGCTCCAGAATTTGAATAACCGTGTACCTTTTAGAATATTGATGATCATGCTGTGATATCTTACCAGTGTTCCTAACTCTCTCTGACCCCTCCACATTCCTGTGCCCCCTCCTGCACCCCCCCCCCCCCCCCCAAAAAAAAAAAAAAAAAAATCCAGATTTGGATTCTTTGACCAAATTCACTTACTAGAGAGCTCAAAATTAGGTTTGTAGGACTTGTACTTTAGAAGTTATTTACACATTTTGAAAGTTGAATGTATCGTATGCTATACATTTGTGTTTATGGTGGCTGTTTGAGATATTACCTCTTTTTAGCAGTCAAGCATACTGTTTTAGTCTTAGTGTTAGATAATCATGCATCTGTTAACAGTTAATGTCAATCAGAAGCATAAAAGAATGACAATATATTACTAATATGTGTTTTTAAGTGCACCCTTTTTACCAAGGCCCATGGGGGTCTTCGGTCGGGGGATTTGCCATCTCCTCTGATGGCTATTTTTGATTCTACTATAATGAGCTGTGACAACAAAACCAACAAAATGGCATGTACACCCAGCAATGACTTAGGTCAACCTGAGAAGCCGCTCAGAGTCTTCACGGTCGGTTTGGTGGTAGCTTAGATCCTTAGCAATCTTTTAAGTGCATGTCAAAAACTCTGATCGGGCTGGGCGGATGCCCAGGCTGATCTGAGTCTTTGCTGGGCACACATGCAACTTTGTTTGTTTTGTCATGTCGCAGCTCAAGTTGTGTTTATTCAGCAAAAGGACAAGTTTTCCTGCTCGAAAATGACTCCTAAATATAAGGGAATCTTATTGTCACTTCTGCGTTAGCAGCGTGCAATTTTTCAGTCTGTCTGTCAGTCAGTCCGTTCACCATCTGTCCATCTACACTTTACGTCAGCTCTTGTATTAAATCCATCTCAGTCTCAAAACAATGGATGAATTTCTTCCAAACTTGCATGAATATATCAGAGGGACAATCTCAAGGTTCATTTTCCTAATTAGTGCAATAGGAAATATTCAATAAATAACAATTGAAAAAAAGAGGCGATTCTAATGGGATGCAGAATATATATGAGCCGTTCTCTGTGAAAACCGGGCTTAATGACATTACGTTATAATTACGTTGTGAATGGATGAAAAACACCAAAATTAATGATTTTTCGGACCTTTATTTATTTCCATGAAAATACCTTAGGCGTTGAGATATAATAGAAAGCCTATGAATTCAGACAAAATCCAGTCATAAATATGACATATGTTGCCATGACAACGCTTATTCCACGGTAACCCTAAAGCCTTGAAAACAGATGGTACACCATCACAAAGACCTATCATGTGAGAAAGAATGTTAGATCATGCAAATTGTCATACATGTGTGTACTATGAAATACACATTGAAAATTAGCAAACACACTTTTTGTCCGAGTTATTTTGTGTAATAAGCACAGAAAGTGTGTTCAAACAAACGTTATGACGTTGACGTCAAAACATACTTGCATGACGTTAGTAACGTCATTTAAAGAAAATTCCCTACCTGTGTGCTTCTTAAGTCTGTTTCTCAGTAATAAATAATGGTATGCACCTCAAATTTTTTGGAAATGTTTAGAAAAGCTAATACTTTCCAGTGATGCAGTTAGTTAAATTTTTGTTTTTATGTCATTAAGCCCGCTTTTCACAGAGACTGGCTCATATTTAATATAACAGTATAGAAAATATCTCAATTACTCATCAGTTACTCCTTGCTGTTTGACCCCCTGTTAAAGTATATAAAAGATCATTTCAAATCAAATATTGGCGGATTTATGATATGACACTCTTTGTCTTAGCCCCCATTAACATCAGAATTAAGATTTTGCCAAACAAAGGTGTTTTACCATACTTCAGAGCTCTAGATAAGAGGGCGTATTTGATGATAATTAAGGATAATTTTTTTTATTTCTCATCGAAACCATATGTTGTGACCCCTCATCTGAACCGTCTCGTCGAGACGGTTCAGATTAGGGGTCACAACATACGTTTTGATGCAGATTTAACAAAAATTATCCCTAATTATCACCAAATACTCCCTCTTATCTAGAGCTCTGATACTTCCTGTGAAAAAGAAGAAAAATAACACCATCTATTTAAATTCTGAATGCTAATGGTTTAATGGGAACAGGCTTGTTTGAGACATAATGTTTTTCCAGGTCCATTTGAGCAATAAAGTGTTGATGTGCCGTATTTGTGAGAAAGATCAGCCTACACCACGAGATTTAACCCAACATATGAGACAGAACCACCATCCATGTGAAATGCCGTACGTTTGTCAGCTGTGTAACTTCAAGTCCTCCATGTATAACGATGTTGTCGACCATTTTAAGAAGGTACGTCTTAACTTTTTAAGTGCCGAAAAAGCAGCCGACAAAATGTCTGTCTGCAAAACTTAAAAGAGGGAAAGCAGTGTAGATCCAGATGAGGTGGCTCATTATGAGTCACCTCATCTGGATCTACATTGTTTGAAATGTAATCTTCATTGTTTGCAATGTAGTAGTTAAGCTATTTTTGTTTTGGATACTTTATGGGTTGATATTTTCTGCTTCTTTGAGTCTTTCATGTTATGCACAAAGAATGGTATGAAACTTTATGGGCTGCAGATAAGGAGAGAATTGTACCTTGAAAGAACATTTGCTTTGAACATTATTTTATGTGGTTGAAAATATTTGCATATAAAAGGTTTCTTTTTTATGCGCCCGTTTTGAAAAAAAACGGTCATATTACGGCATGGCGCTGTCCATCCCTCTGTCTGCCTTTCTGTCTGTCCGTCCATCCTTCCATCAACATTCTTGTGCACACCATATCTCAGAAACCGGTTGAGATATCTTCATGAAATTTTGTAGGCATGTATTAGGATGGGACAAAGTGTTGCATATAGTAATGGATGCTACCCCTTTCTTAGTTTTCAAGTTATGCCCTTTGATTATTTTTTACCCAACTAGTCTTGTGTGCGCCATAACTAGATAACCATTTAGGTTAGCGTGATGAAACTTCATAGCAATGTGTATGTGGGTCTGATGATGTGTCGCGTATAACAATTGTTGCTCTTCCTTTCTTCGTGAGTTGCATCCCTTTGAATAGATTTTATAGGCTATTTTTGTGCATACTAATCTTGTGCATTCAATAACTTAGTAACCACTTGGAATATCTTGATGAAACTGAAAAGCAATGTGCATGATCACAAGACAGTGTGTCACATATAAGAATGTTTGTTCCCCCTTACTTAATTTTAGAGTAACCTCCCTTTGATTAGTTTTTTAGCCTAACCCATCCCCCCATAACTCCTTAACCCTTTGAAATATTTTAATGAAACTTTGTAGGAGTGTGTATAATAATGGGGCAATGTATCTGAGCATGAACCACAACTCTGGCTTACTTACTTCCTGAATTATCTGCCCATGCATCAATTTCTGTTTTACTCTGTAACCCCTTAACCGTTGGAAATATTTTAACAAATCTTTATGATGATGTGTATATTGTCAAGGGAAAGTAGTATGACCAAGAGTTTATGAATTATCTCCCTTTTTTGACTTTGGCATTTCTTAACTTCTGAGCTGCTTCACCCTGAAAGCTGATTTTTGGTATACTAATAGTATTTGATATGTTAGATGTTTTGATAACATTGCAATCATTAATTACAGAGTTGTTTCCCATTTGTCTGCCTGTCCATCCTTCTATTAACAATCTTGTTCATTCTATAACTCCTTCATGACACTGAAACGGGCGTATCATGCGCTGCTTGCGAAGCTCTTGTTGCAATATTGTGATGATGTGTGATGACTATGGATTCAGGTCAGTTGTATGCTTTGTCGTACTAGAAATCAGATCTTACTCTGTTTCTGTATTTCCATTGGAGGATGAATGACTACCCTGTTACAGCGTATGTTGAATGCTGTGTTATATTACGCATATGTCTTAATTATTCTGTTTTATTTCAGAAACACGACAGCTCACAGCATTTACTCTGTCTATACTGTCTTCGTACATTCCTCGTCAAGTTCGTAAGTCAGGGGTGGGGACAGACCCAAACCTACTACGGGCATCTTCTCAAACATCAGTCAAAATCCACCACGAAAAAGTGTGTCATCTGTCGACTTACGTTCTTCAATTCTCAGGACGTGAAATTGCACCGAAAGACTCATCATATCGCTCACCATAAAGGGGTTCTAGGTATGTACTCGCTTGTGTTAGATAGTAATAGAGGATCTTACATAAGTGCTCATGTATTATTGAATTTATTAAACAAGTCGGTGAAAAAGATAAGATGCGAGGCTATGCCAAGCAACTTATCGTTTTGACCAACAAGTTTAATAAATTCAATAATCCAGGAGCATGAAGGCAAGAATCTATTTATCATATGACACTAAAATGGCATTTTATTAGCAAATTTTGCACTAAAAAGTCACGATTCCGCCATTAGAAAACGCGACGTTTTATGGACGTCAACGCATAACATTATGAAGTAATTTGCATATTTAATCCACTAGTGGATTATCATTATACCCCCGACATACGAAGTATGTCAGGGGGTATATAGTTTTTGTCATTCCGTCCGTTTGTTCGTTCGTTTGTCCGTTCGTTCGTTCGTTTGTTCGTTCGTCTGTCTGTTCGTTAACTTTACGTCAAAGTTTTGCGTTAAACCTTTTTGTGTTGCTCATATCTCTGTAACCACACATCAAATTCTTTTCATATTTGGTTCATGATGTCTCTATAGCATTACCTTTGATGTGAACTAGCTAAGCCCCTGGGTCAGGTCCCAGGGTGGGGCCAGGGGTCAATAATTAGGACTTAGGCATTTTCATTATGTCAAAGTTTTGCGTTCAACCTTTTTGATTGCTCATATCTATGTAATTGCATTGAAGGTTTCTTCCATATTTGGTTCATGATATCTCTACATCATTGCTTTCATTATGGACTACCTAAGCTGCAGGGTCAGGCTCATGGGTGGGGCCAGGGGTCAATAACTAGGACTTAGCCATATGCTGTAGTTTTTGGCCTATAGTTCCAATATACTTCAGTGGAGCCTAATGATACATGACTAGGTTTATTTCATAGTGGTTTACATCATATGGCTGCTGCTGCTGCTGTCCTAGGGTCAAGGTCACAGACTTAGAATTTTGTACATGTATGACATTTGCATTAAAGTTGTGTGTTAAAGTATGTTTTCATTAGGCGGTGGCACTGGTCGGGGGTATACGTGAGCCCCTGCTCACTTGCTCTAGTTTTTAATGCATGGCTTTATTACACTCTCAGATGCGACGTCATATGATAAAGGTATTTAATGATAGTGTTTGGTAATTGCTAGCTAGCCTGTATGAGGAAATGAGAGTTATTGCCATCACACTACTTGCAGTTTTGTCAGAATTTTGACACTTTATGTGGCTCATACAGGGATTTCACATCTGAGATATCTGAGATTTCAGTTACTGACAAAGTTCTCATCTGCTGTTTCTTTTCCTACTAAACCCCCATGGGGTATATAACCCCACTCAGAGGAGCTCTCATTTATGGTTGGCCTTTGCCCTTTCATCGCTGAATAGATGTGTCTTACTTACTTAGTATGACCATGTATTGTGATATTGTCTTACTATCTTAGTATGACCATGTATTGTGATATTGTCTGCGATTTGGAAATTTTGACAATTGGAAATGTTGACTTTTATCTAATTTTTTGCCCATTGAGCCTGATTTTGTTTTAACGTAAGTGATGGGTAATTGGTTTCAAATCACAATCCATGATCGATTTATGCTCGGAAGACATAATCAAGTAGCTAACTGTTGTTCAGAAGGATTAAATACAGTCTATTCTGTTTCATTTTCATGACCTGACAATGTTTAAAGCCAAAAATGGACAGATTTTGTCAGGTTTGAATTTTTTATCCTTGACAACAGTCATAAGGCATGTTCTATCGATAAAACATGCTATTTCCAACCCCTCTTTACATGAATTTGAGCCGCGACACGACAAAACCAACAATGTGGTTTTGCTACCAGCGCAGACTCTGATCAGTCTGGACATCTACCCAGTTTGACCAGACTCTTTGTTGAGTGCTCAAAGAGTAGCTAAGGATCTAAGCTACCTCCATGCGGACAGCAAAGACTCTGATCAGACTGAGCGGATGCCCAGGCTGATCTTAGTCTGCGCTGGGCGCACAACCACATTGTTGGTTTTGTCGTGTCGCGGCTCATTTGTATTTTGTAGGCAAAATATTTATTTTGATGTAGAAAGATCATGCACTTCACAATCGATGGCCAGAATCAGTGGCATAAACCAGCTGACATTCAGTTATAATTGAACATTGGCCCACCACTATTTGACACACAATGCATCTTGTGCATATAGTTGGATAAGTATATTTTCAATAATTATAGCAGTTTGAAAGTCTTGAGTTTGCATTTTGGTTTCCTTGAACAGGCATCAAAGACGGTAAATACCAGCAGCAGGAACAGGTGATGATTAAACTACCCCCAGGTCAGGTAGCCTCGTCGAAACAGAAGGTTGTAAAGTCACTGAATGTTCCTGCGTCTTGTAAGGTGCTAGACATAGGAGGGGTTGTGTTGCCGGGAGCAGTCAGTGCTTCAAAGTGTGTGGAATGTAAGACGAGTATGGGCTCAACAGACCATTATAAGTAAGTCTTCTTCTGCTTTGTACTCTCAGTATGGACCCTAAATGGCAATATTTGAGCACAGTTGACCCCTAACTGAATTCAGTTAGGGGACAACTGTACTCAAAATTGCCATTAAGGGAGGTAAATCAATGTTGCTTTTTATACCCCCCGCAAACTGTGTTTGTGGGGGGTATACTGTTTTGACGTTGTCCTTCCGTCCGTCTTTCCGTCCGTCCGTCCGCAAAGCATTAAATTTGCTCCAATTTGTTTCAAATTTTGTCCATGGATGCAGCATAAGAAAATAGTGGATACGTATTTTTCAGTTTTTCCTCAAAAGTTTTTATTGCGGAGTTATGCCCCTTTGTATTTTTCGTGAAATAAGTTTGTTATCGCAATTTCTCCTAGATGGTTTGGCAGATTTTCTTGAAATTAATTATGTGAACAGATATTGGTATGAAGATGTGCATTAGGGTTTTGATTTTAAATTCTGCCCCTTTTTGCCTGAGTTATGCCCCTTTTTGATATTTTTTGCCCTATTTTATAGGGTTTTTGCATTAAATTTGCTCCAATTTGTTTCAAATTTTGTCCATGGATGCAGCAAAAGAAAATAGTGGATACGTATTTTTCAATTTTTCCTCAAAAGTTTTTATTGCGGAGTTATGCCCCTTTGTATTTTTCATGAAATACGTTTGTTATCGCAACTCCTCCTAGATGGTTTGACGGATTTTCTTGAAATTAAGTATGTGAACAGATATTGGTTTGAAGATGTGCATTAGGGTTTTGATTTTAAATTCTTCCTTTTTTTGCCTGAGTTATGCCCCTCTTTGATATTTTTGCCCTATTTTATAGGGTTTTTGCCTTTTTTGCTTCCATTTTATTCAAATTAGGTTACTAGATGCAGCATATGGAAAGAGCTGATACATATTTTTCATTTTTTCGGGAAAGGTTTTCCTGCTGAGTTATGTCCCTTTGTAGTTTTCGTAAGAAAGGTTTGTTATCGCTTCTACTCCAAGACCATCTGACGGATTTTCTTGAAATTAAGTATGGGAATACATATTGGTATGAAGATTAGAGTTCACGAAAGTCTGCCAGAGTTTACAGGACTGAATCTGGTAAAATGATTAAAATGCACTTGAAAATTCTGAATATTTTTACCAGACCGAATGAATTTTTACCAGACATGTCAGGCGGTCAGACAGGGTTTCGTGAAGACTGGAAGATGTGCATTAACCCTTTTTGCATGAGTTAAGCCCGTTTTTTTATGTTTTGCCCTAGTTTGAAGTTTTTTATGCCATGTTCACTTCCATTTTATTCAGATTTGGTGCACAGATACAGTAGAAGAAAGAGTTGGCACAAATTGCTCTGTTTTTCTCAAAAGGGTTTTCCAGCTTTGTTGTGCCCCTTTGTAGTCTTGGAAAACAGAGTTTGTTGTCGCTACTTCTCCTAAACTGTTTGACTGATATTAGATATGTAAACAGATATTAGTATATAGATGTGCACTTGTAGTTGTCATAATATGTATGCTGTGTAAATGTAAAATTTAAATGACAAAGCTGCATGCCTAACTGTTACACGCGGGGGGTATTTAGTAAGCCATGCTTACTGCCACCTCTAGTTTGTCACAAATTTCATGTTGTGGTGACACATCAACAGAGCTGTTACATGCGATTTGAGATCATGAAACTGACAATTTACATACTCATTTGATAATTTATAAGACAGTTTTCCCCCCATTCTAATATACTTTTCACATTTTAACCTTTTAAGGTGTACTACTTTGCACCCAAAACAAGCATTTTCAGCGACATAAAACCAGACATCAGCCAATGTGAAGAGACATTTCTTATATATATGATATAGTTTTCAGACAGTATATCACAGGATTTTTTACCTAAATATCCAATATGATGTCGCGTTATATAAGTCCACTAGAATTTCTAGTTATTACCGGAAGATGCTGTCGGAGAACAATTAAAAGAAGGGAATTGACTTTCTCCTGAATCCCATTTGTATAAAATATTGTGTTCAGAAATTTGTGTAAATGTATTTATGTTTGTACAAATAAAATAAAGTTTAAACTAAAAGAAGGGAATTGGAAAAAAAGAAATTTTTTTTTTTTTTATTATTAACATGAACTACAGTGACCAAGATTCAAAACATTTTTTTTTTCGCAAGAAGTAGTACCCACTACTTCTGTATATATAACTTTATTGGAAAATTTATGTCTTGTAATGCTTCTATAAGCCTGTGTTGGTTTATGACCATTTTTTGTTCTACAGTTAGTTGATAATGCATATTCAAACATTATTTTCTAATCTGTATCCCAGATTACACAAGTCTCACGACTTTCTTCTGAATCCCAGTTTGTATAATCATGTATTACTCTTTTCTATGTCATTGTCATATGTACATTATACAAATGAAATGAGCCACAACATGAGAAAACCAGCAAAGTGGCATGTGCGCCCAGCCCAGACTTAGATTTGCCTGGGCATCCGCCCAGTCTGATCAGAGTCTCTGCTATGTGCTTTAAGGGTAGCTAAGGGTCTAAGCTACCTCCATGCAGACAGTGAAGATTCTGATCAGACTGGGGGGATGCCAAGGCTGATCTGAGTCTTCCCTGGGCACACATGCCACTTGTTTGTTTTGTCGTGTTGCGGCTTAAATATTGTTTAAACAAAACATTATTTTCTCTTTCAGAAAATTTATTAACTGCTCTATGTGTCGATTTGCGACAAGTTGCAGTATCGCATACGCCAATCATATGATGGGGTTCCATTCTGGGCAGATGAGTAGCTTGAATCTCAATATCCCTTGGGAACGCCCCATGCCTCAACCAATGTACTGCTCCTGCGGATTTTCTAGCAAATTTGGAAACAAAATCGGTAAGTTTTGAAGATGAATCTCAGTATCCCTTGGGAAAGCTGCATGCTCAGCCAGTGTACTGCTCATGTGGATTTTCCAGCAAATTTGGAAACAAAATCGGTAAGTTTTGAAGATATTTCCATTTGTATGGCTGTCTGAGGATTTCTATCATACATCGGCTGCCGAACACTAGGGTTTAAAACTGGTCTCATTCTTTTATTGGTCGCTGAGTTTAATTTCAAAAGATCACTTTCCACCATGTAGCAATGTGGTCAGCTGTGCAGAAATATGCATGTCTTAAGGTGAATGGGTATACTTCCAGGTGGAAGCAACTCTGCCATTTTCATTTTTGCCTCCCTTTTTGGTGGGTGTCAACTCTTAAAGACAAGAATTTGCTCCTAGAGGAGCAAATTCTTTCCTTCAAAAGTAAACTCCAATTTGGAAGGACTTTGTCATACAGGAAAGCAAATAGGAAGTCACAGTAGTTGTTCCCCTTTGCAAAAATGGCAGAAAAACATGGAGGTGTATCCAGACACATTAAGCCTTTACACCCCTGGTAACTAACTGCTCAATTCCATTCCCTCATAGAAAGGACGGGTTACACTTTGGCCGTTTTTGTGCCCACGACTGATCTTGATAAAATTTATGTATTTAAAAGCTTGGCATTTTGCAATTAATATAAGCACATTTTTAAGTTTGCGGTTTCATGAATAATCACGTGACTTCCGGTTTATTGCATATGGGGTGCTGAATGGGGTACACTAACTACCTGCGTTTTTTTTTATATAATCAGCCATTCCGCTGACATATCAGCCCTCCAAACTGCCAGATATGATACTTTTGGTTCTTATCCACTGTCTAAAAGAGAGATTCTTGCTCAAACCATCTAGTAAGAAGAATTTTATTTGAATTTTTACGAAAATTCAAAACAGTAAATTTACAAGTGTTTATTAACACAATAATAATCATGTAAAGCCTTTGCTTTTGTGAAAATAATGAAACAAATGAACAAGAAGTCGATTATAACCGACCGATATTGTTAAGCTAATGTATTCATGCATGCTTGTGTTCTGGCAATTTCGTAAAAAGGTCATCAGCTTTCTTCTTTTATTAAGCATCATTCACTATTTATAATATAATGAAAGCTTCATCATATGAAATATTAAACGCGTATGAAATATCACGTATTTATGGATGTGACACAGGTACAAATGTTTAAAAACTTTAGACAAAATCAGTAAACCAAGAAATACAGGTCACAGGGACCTACATGTAGTACCAAATGAGACGCAGCACTGACGTGCCTTCTATTCCAAGTCCGATGAAGATTCAAATAAATATTAGTTCGAAATAAAACATTAATTTAATGGATTATGAAATACAAGTCACAATGACCTACAAATAGTATGACTTCATTTGCAATGTCTAACTGAGCCATTGTCTTTAGTATGATGTATATATAATGTTGACAGTATAAGCAAAAAAACAGTGAACTTTTAAATATATGTCACAGTAACCTACAAATAGTATTAGGATTTTTTGCATCGTTTGACTGACCAACTATTTGTTATTATGTTGCAATTCCAAAAACCGTGTTGAGATATAAGTCGAAATCCTGGTCCATTCATAAAGTTCAAGGACTCAGTGCACATGACTGCTTGAAAAAGATGTGTTGAATAATGCCTCTATTTTCTATCAATTACAAAATATACTGATGCGAATTTGATATAAAATCCTTTAGTCCTAGTGGTGGATACATGAAAATTTACCCGAAAATTTGTTTTTCGTTTACTCATACCCTCGTAACCACTGTAATGTATCCCGTTTATGTTGAGTATTTATATGAGGAATAATTAGCTCACCTGAGCCAAAGGCTCAGAGGTGAGCTTATAGGATGGGAGTCGAGCCGTCTTCCGTCCGTGGGTCCGTGGGTGCGTCTGTGCGTCAACACTTTCAAACATAAATATCTCAGAGACCAGTGGGCCGATCGCAATCAAATTTTATCTGAAGCATCATTTGGGTGGGGGAAAGGCTGCATTAGGTTTTGATGCCGATCAGCTCAGAACTCTGGTTTCCATGGCAACAGATAGCCCCCATAGGGTTATAATGGGGAAAATGGCGTCATCACGTTTTCTCGACTGTTTTTGATTAGATCCTTATTATACTTGCAGGTACTGATGACATACACAAGAGCTTGGATGAGTTCGAAATTTGGCCGGATTCAAGCACAGACTACGGAGTTAGCTGCCCTTGAGCGTTTGAAAAAAAATCCCATAGGGTTATAATGGGGAAAATGGCGTCATCACGTTTTCTCAACTGTTTTTGCTTAGATCCTTATCATACTTGCAGGTAATGATGACATACATAAGAGCTTGGATGAGTTCGAAATTTGGCCGGATTCGAGCACAGACTACGGAGTTAGCTGCCCTTGAGCGTTTGAAAAAAATCCCATAGTGTTGTAATGGAGAAAACAAGGTCATCACATATTTTGAGAAAAACTTTGTCATCGCTCTAGCACCTACATTTCTCAACGGATTTTAAAATAACTTCACACAAATGTAGGGCATGACAATATCTCGAGCAAATTCGACTTTCAGGATGCTGCGCCCAAGGTCAAGGTCACTGTGGCTATTTTTAGAAAAACTTTGTCAGCACTTTAGCACCTACATTTCTCAGCAGATTTTAACATAACTTCACACAAATGTAGGGCATGACAGTATCTCGAGCGAGTTTGACTTTCAGGATGCTGCGCCCAAGGTCAAGGTCACTGGCTATTTTTAGAAAAACTTTGTCAGCGCTCTAGCACCTACATTTCTCAGCAGATTTTAAAATAACTTCACACAAATGTAGGGCATGACAATATCTCGAGCAAGTTCGACTTTCAGGATGCTGCGCCCAAGGTCAAGGTCACTGTGGCTATTTTTAGAAAAACTTTGTCAGCGCTCTAGCACCTACATTTCTCAGCAGATTTTAAAATAACTTCACACAAATGTAGGGCATGACAATATCTCGAGCGAGTTTGACTTTCAGGGTGCTGCGCCCAAGGTCAAGGTCACTGTGGCTATTTTTAGAAAAAACTTGGTCATCGCTCCAGCCCCTACATTTCTCAACAGATTTTAAATCAACTTCACACAAATGTAGGGCATGACAATATCTCAAACAAGTTTGACTTCCAGGGTGCTGCGCCCAAGGTCAAGGTCACTGTGGCTATATGTCAGCGCTCTAGCACCTACATTTCTCAACGGATTTTAAAATTAATTCACACAAATGTAGGGCATGACAATATCTCGAGCAAGTTTGACTTTCAGGGTGCTGCGCCCAAGGTCAAGGTCACTGTGGCTATTTTTAGAAAAACTTTGTCATTGCCCTAGCACCTTCATTTCTCCATGGATTTTGAAATAACT
Source organism: Ctena decussata (assembly GCA_963989385.1). Lineage (NCBI taxonomy): Eukaryota > Metazoa > Mollusca > Bivalvia > Lucinida > Lucinidae > Ctena > Ctena decussata. Next base: position 17,537,016 of record OZ022515.1, on the reverse strand, counting down.
TGACACAAATGTAGAGTATGACAATATCTCAAGCAAGTTAGACTTTCAGGATGCTGTGCCCAAGGTCAAGGTCACTGTGGCTATTTTTAGAAAAACTTTGTCATCGCTCTAGCACCTACATTTCTCAATGGATTTTAAAATAAATTCACACAAATGTAGGGCATGACAATATCTCGAGCAAGTATGACTTTCAGGGTTCTGCAATCAAGGTTTTTGATTAGATCCTTATCATACTTGCAGGTAATGATGACATACATAAGAGCTTGGATGAGTTCGAAATTTGGATGGATTTGAGCACAGACTACGGAGTTAGCTGCCCTTGAGCGTTTGAAAAAAATCCCGTAGTCTTATAATGGAGAAAACAAGGTCATCACATTTTCATTTTTCATCGGATCCTTAATACTTGCAGGTAATAAGGATACGCATAAAAGCTTGGATAAGTTAGCATTTCGGCTAGATCCCACCACTGACTATGGAGTACCTGCCCTGAGCATCCAAAAAATCAGTGTTGCCACTTTTTCTTGGTTTCTACTGACCTGATCCTTTTCAAACTTGCAGGTAATGAGGAAATGCATAATATCTTAAACAAGTTCAAATTTTGGCCGGATCAGGCCAACCACTATGAAGTTAGCTGCCCTTGGCAGCTCTGTCTATTGTGCTATTGATCGGATACTTTTTAAACTTGCATATATTAAATGAGGGCATACATAATGTTTTGGATGAGTTTAATTTTCAGCCTGATTGGACCACTGACTTTGGAGTTAGCTGCCCTTGAGCATCTTAAATATCCCTATAGGTTTACAATGTCTCTCAGGTGAGCAACTGTTGCCCTTTGGGCTACTTGTTATATATAAAAATTGTAGTGGTTACGAAGGTAGGATGAAGTGAAATTTGGATGCAAAGTGGACGTTGGTAGTTCAAAATCCCAGTACATGCATTTAACCTCAAAATTAACCTTACGGACATGAAAATACAGGAACATGAAATCATACAGAATAAACTAGAAATATATAGCTAACACTTCTGCATGTTTTTGTGGTTAACTGTCTACCTTCGAAAATCGGCCTTTTCAGTGGGCACATTGCAATAGTAAAGTGTAACTCGTCCTTTAATATTCAAACTTTTGCAAATGGATTGACAAAACTTTAACAGCCCTCTTCGACTCAGTATCAGCTCGGAAGACAGCCATTAACAATAGTACCATTTACAGTTATTGGTAATGCTTAAGATCACATTCTCGGTCTAAAGCCACTTTGAAAAGTACACACTCGGTCGAAAGCACAGGTAGCCAAATTGATATTACCCCTGTGATATATATTATATGTGAAACATATTAATGGTACAAAATTTTAGCTTTTTGAAAGGCAGACTTTTGATTTATCACAAAACTCTATGCCTAGTCTAGTCTAGTCTGTCCCATAATCTTGCGAGGTCGTTGGGGCACCACAGATGATTTTACAACAATCCTTTCCACCTAGTCCTGTCTTCAGCTGCCCTAGTTGAATTAGCAAAGTCAATCCCTGTCCACTCCTTAATACTGTCTTCCCACCTCTTCTTCTGTCTACCTCTTCTTCTCTTAATAGTGGCTTCCCACTCTTCTTCTGTCTACCTCTTCTTCTTTTTCCTTTCATTGCGCCCTGCAGAATTGTAGAAGACCTTGAGACATGGCCAAACCACCTCAGTTTCCGTTTCTTGACCAAGGTCAGGAGTTCGTCATCTTCTTCAATGACTGCTTGGATCTTTCTGGGAACATCCTCATCAGTGACGGGGTCCTTGTACAAGCTGTTTAGTAACCTGAAAGTGGCCAAAGCAAAATTTCAGTCTGGCCCTGAGGTTATATAACCATTTTTGTGCTCATCTCAGCTGAGCATGAAATTTTCTCTGCTGATAAATATGAAAATGCCAACTAATGTTGACTTTTTCATATTTATGAGCAGAGAAAATTTCATACTCAGCTAAACTGAGCATAAAAACAACTGTACTTATCAGTAATTTGCTATTTATTAGCAGATAAAATTTCATGTTCAGCTGAATTGAGCATGAAAAAGTTTTATAACCTCGGGGCCTGGTCACTTTCAGAACTGCAGTGATGCCTGATTCGTAATCAGACATTAAGACAGTGCTTACTGGCCTGGCTCAGCTAATCAGTTAAATATAAGCCACAAGAAGAGAAAACCAATAAAGTGGCATGTGCACCCAGCGAAGACTCAGATCAGACTAGGCGTCCGCTCAGTCTGACCAGAGTCTTTGCTCTGCACTTAAAGAGTAGCTAAGGGTCTAAGCTACCTCCATGCAGACAGGGAAGACTCTGATTAGACTGGGCGGTGGCGGATGCCCAGGCTGATCTTAGTCTTTGCTGTCTGCAAATATCACTTTGTTGGTTTTGTCATGTTGCGGTTCATATGTTTTCATGTTTTTTTTTCAGCCAATCATATTGCCTCTTGTTATTTTTCAGCCAATCATCTTGCCTTCTGCTCTAAACAGACATGCTTTACGACTTCACAGGGTTCACCACCATCGTCAGCAGAAAAATCAAAAGGTAGAAAAGGTAGTATGTCTTGTTGAAGAAGACATAGTTTTGTAGGAGAGCATTTACTTGAACAGTTGATTGCTGTAATCATTTGTTAAAGTCATTTTTCTGACAAGAATCTCTTCTTGTCATGTTGCCAAATTTTACTTTGTCTTGTTAAGTCTTCTTGACCTCTTCATAAAAAATGTGCAAGTAGTCTTTCTCATCAGTTATGCAGTTTTATTGACATTTAATGCAAGACTTTGACCTCAGAAGACCTAAAACACAGCCATGAATTATCAACTTTAAGACCTGTTATATTGTCTTTCGGGAGTTTTCTTGATAAGATGGGTAGTTTTCCCTGAAAGTTCAAGAGTTCAACTTCATAATTAACACACTGAAGTATAATGCGAGTATTCAAAATATAGGTACGCGCCAGGGCTCGGGAAAACCGGATTTCTTTCGGTCCCAGACCAAAATTCAGAAATTGGGACCGATTGGAAACAGCCCAAAGCCCCAAAAAATCGGTCCCATACTGGCCCAATACTCTGGAAATTTTTTCCGATTCGTCCGATAATTGTAACACACGGCCGTTTAATTTTGTCCCGACGTATGAAATATCGCCACTGTCTTTAAAATTCTAGCAGGTGTCATAACTAATCGGATTAATGCAGGTGTTAGCCAGACAAAAAGACCGCCTACGGGCCAATCAAGATTGTCCGTATGGAGCACTGAACCACATTTCGGACCGCCTACCTGTCAATAACAAGTGTCATAATGACGCGCACTCTTACGACAGTCTACAAAACAACTTATCAAAATCACGATGACTGGGCTTTGGGATGAAAGGTGTCCATCTTTTTTCACGATCGCGAGAATGTAACTGACCTGTATGTGTAGGGCGTATGCCGACTTCAAAAGTTTGTGAATGTATCCATAACAGATGAATGCTGACGAATGTATTGACAAAGTCTGTCCGAAGTTCATTCATATTTGCATTTGCCCTTACAACGGATAGTCTTTCGTGTTTCATACTGTCTGCAATGGAGTTTTTAGGAATACAAACCTATTCTGCGAAAAGTGTAGATTCAAAACGAAGATACATTGTTAATATTAATAGTCACTATTTCCGACGCGTTATGGTCTACGCTCTTGTAAAAATATACAATGTTTTGAATAATGGAACTATAAAATATGAAAATGGAAACGTCCACTTCACCGATTTCCTAGTTATATCGTCATGCAGACCAGTGCGAAAATAATGCCCATCAGTGAAAAAAAAAAAGCGCATTTTGATCAGGGTCTACGCGATTATTATATTGGGTATAATACTAACGGTAGCGTTGATATGCAATTACCCGCTCGTTTATGGGTCAAGCATGTTTTGTCTTTGATGTAAAGATAAAAGACGCCGCTGTGAGTATAACGTACGCTGTGTCATTCTAACTGTATGATGGCTAAAGGTACCTAAGTACACACACAGATGACTAACAATCGTACCAGCCAGCGCAACTAAGCAGTCAGACCGGTCTTTCTTGTTCGCATCTAACATGAATAATAATGAACGGGGACCTAGCGACAACCGAATACTTCAGTGGAAGCTAGTCAATATCCGCTCTTCACGCGTTCCGTAAGTCACTATTTCCGACGCGGTCCATTCGACGGCAGTGGAGGGGAAATTATGCAATTTGGGTATGTTAAACAGTACAACCATTCATAACTTGGGTGAGTTAATGCTCAGGACTTACGTATTGTTCACAAACATACAGGAATGACCGTCAATTTTAATGCAATGGGCTTGAACAGGTTGTCTCCCCTGTCCACCTGTCAATCAAGTGTGATGTCTTCTATCACGTCCGCTTTGCCTACGAACATGTTCTAGTCTTGTATTTGCTTCTACATGCATAGCTAAACGTCTTAAAATGTTTGAAACCAAGAACTCCACCAAACACAAACAATGTACGACCATTGTACGGAAATCGGGATTAATTCATAGGACTTCGCTTGTTGTCATTAGTTTTCGTGACAGGTATCAATTTTTTTTCCAATGGAAATTAGTTAGGTGATGACGACATCGACTGGACTGATTCATTTTTCAATATTTCCCGAGCCCTGGTACGCGCAGTGCCTCAAAGTTTGAACCTGTTCTATACATAATCACTAAACTGACTGATTCACATTATGAGATAATCACCTGTTACAGTGATTTATTACTTAAATTTTTTAAATCAGTGATCAGCAAACTTTATATCCCGATCAGTCGGACAAATGATTCTTTTTCTGTTTTCATCATTTTCAAGAAAGATAAATCTTACAAAAGGTGTTTTCTTGCTAAAATATCATTTAGATAAGTAGCAATCAGCTGTTCAGGTAAGTGCTCAAAAATCTGGGACAGATTTAGTTCTTGGCTAAAACAGCCCGTAATTACAATATTAAGGTGTGTGGGTACACTTCTATGTTTTTTTTTTCCACCACTGTGATAAAGGGCAACAACTTTTGTGACTTCCTGTTCTGTGAAGGTACTAAAAGACTGATTTGAGATCGATATATCAGACTTATTATAGCAGTACAGAGATAAAAAGTGTTTTTGTGGTTGGTCGTCTTCAGACAAAAAAGATGACTGTTAAGCATATGAGCCGCGACATGGCAAAACCAACAAAAGGGTTGTGAGCTCAGCGCAGACCCAGATCAGCCTGGGCATTTGTCCAGTCTGATCAGAGTCTTCGCTGTCTGCATGGAGGTAGCTTGGACCCTTAGCTACCCTTTAAGTGCTCAGCGAAGAGACTGATCAGACTGGGCGGATGTCTAGGCTGATCTGAGTCTGCGCTGGGTGCACAACCACTTTGTTTGCTTTCTCGTGTCGTGGCTCATATCATATGTGCAGACAAAGATTGTAGTTGTTTGAATGTCAGTTTTTCAAAACTGTCAGGTTTAACAAATATTAGAGCAGTACTCCAGGAAAAGGTGTACCATGGTTACTTAGCAATAATTTTTCTATCCACACCATATACCCATGAAAGATATATTTTAATGCGATCAGCATACATGTATTTAGTCCTTTAGAGTGGTCACAGCTACATGTGTTTGGTGTTGCGGTAATGAGGTGATTCTGATGATTACATGCACCTTAAAATTACCGTATTAATCCTTATAAATACCCCTGCTCTAATAAACGCCCCCTGCCTTTATTCTGAAAACAATGTTATACTAGCATCTATGTTTGCTTCTCTGGTTCAGATAGCTCTTTGAAATGGGGTCTGATGGAGCAAATTCTTTTCTTTTAGAGTAGACCCCTACTGCAAAGGGAGGCAAATCTTCCTCTGAAAGTATACCCATTCACCTTACAACACTGTTACTAGTTATTTTGACATGGCAGATTTACTTCAGTTTAGGCTCTGAATAACATCTCTTTTGTAAAATGCAATGCTCTGGGGGCGTTTAATAGGATTACTAAAGTATGTTTTTTGTAGAAACACGAAAACAGCCATGAACAAAATTTTGTGCTGTATGCAAACAGAAATAGAAAAGAGCCGGAAACAGAAAATTGGGCATAATATATTCAGCAGAGCTCTAGATAAGTGGGGTATTTGATGATAATTGAGGGATAATTTTCTTTATTTCTCAGTGAAACCATATCTTGTGACCCCTCATCTGAATCGTCTCGACGAGAGGGTTCAGATGAGGGGTCACAACATATGGTTTTATGCAGAATTAACAAAAATTATCTTTAATTATCATAAAATACTCCCTCTTATCTGGGGCCCTGTTAATTCATGATTAGTCAGGACTCTGAGCAGCCTTTGAACCTGTGCAATATATCCGCAGCCCTCATTTTGTGCCTGTAAGGGTCAGGTCCTCTCAATATTCTAATGCACTTTAGAATGTAACACGTTGTCTGATTGGTTAACGTCAAAACTTGCAACAGTGTATATCCTGCGATATACTGTCAGAAATCTGACGTCATTATGAAATGTCACTTCTCATAGGCTGAAAGCGCTCGCTGTGGGTGTAAACTAGCAAACTAAGAAAGGTAAAAATATGATAAAGTGCATTAGAATGGGGATAACAGTACCAAAAATTGTCATTTTGGTAGGCAAATCTTCGGTTTTATGCTTGCAATTTGCATTTTAAGGCTCTGATAAACCGTTGCCCTAAAACGAAATTTCCGACCATAAAACTGACAATTTACCTCCACAAATGACAATTTTGAATCCAGTTATCCCCTAAGTGTGTGCAAATAGCAAAGGCTGTGACCAGACTCAGCAGTTGTGCCGGCTAGTCTGGGCCTGTGTTGCTCTCATATGCATTAAGCACTTTTCGACATGCTTGCGACTCGGATTGTCATGTGGATTCTTGTATTTTCTTGTATTTTCAGCCATGGAGAAAGAAGACGAGAATTTGCTAGATGTTCTTGGTCTCATGAAACGAAGAAGTTTAACCACAAGTAAGTAGAAGTATTTTTTGCCTGTGATTGTATAGAAAAGCAATGCTCCAGATTAGAGGGGGTACTGAGGATAATTCAAAGATAATTTTTCTTATTTCTCAATGAAAACATATGTTGTGACCCCTCATTAGAACCGTCTCGCTGAGACGGTTCTAATGAGGGGTCACAACATATGGTTTTGTGAAAAAATACAGAAAATTATCCCTTAATTATCCCAGTTACCCCTTCTTTTCTGGAGCACTGGAAAAGAGTGGGTTTTGATGATAAACTGAATGAACTTGTCTTTTTCTCCATGCAAACATGTGGCCTGCAGATTTTCATGGGAAATAGAGGAGATTCTGTTGAGGGGATAGTATTGTTTATTTTTTTTTTTAGAATTACCCTAAAGTTAGTTTTGTTTGAGCGATATCAAATTTAGAATTCAAAGAGTTGAGGGCAAACATTGTAGATGCAGAATTTGTTTGTTTTCAGCTTTGGGGCTTTCAGTGTTAAACCATTTATTCAGCTTAAGCAGGTTTGGATTAAACAATATTCTAATGCGCTTACAAATATAACGCAACATCTGATTGGATAACGTAAAAACTTTGAGACAATATATTCTACGATATACTGCCGCAAACTTGACATCATTAAGAAACGTCACTTCTAATTGGCTGACATATGGTTTTATCCTCGCTGTGGGTGCAAAGTTGTAGACTTTGAAAGGCAAAATATGATTATAATAATGAATATTAATGTCATGATTTTGTTTATAGGAGGCAAAAGGGGAGCAGTTAAGGATGAAAGTGGTAATTATGCACGTGTGTGTCACTACATTGTGTAGCTTGCAGTGTTTGTAGCACCCCATATAGCTTCTTCATTCATTGTCTCGTAGCACCCCATATAGCTTCTTCACGCATTTGTCCCCATTAATCTGCTGAAGGCGCAGTCTGATCAGGGTCGGCAGCAAGCTTTTTGCAATTTTTAGCTCACCTGGCCCGAAGGGCCATAGTGAGCTATTGTCATACCAATGCGTCCGGCGTGCGTCGTGCGTCGTGCGTCGTGCGTCGTCACGGAATGTGTCCGTCAACACCTAAAAACAAATATTCAAACATCTTCTTCTGTAAAACTACTGGTCCCATGGTTCTCAAATTTCACATGGAGCATGACCTGACTCCAGGGTCTCAGAATTGTAAAATTGGGTCAGGTTGAAAATCCAAGATGGCCGCCGTTACTTAAAATAGCAAAAACAACAAAATAAACTTCTTCTCCAGAACCACTGGGTATATTTGTCTGAATTTTGGCATGGAACATCAGTGAAACCTTGGTATTCAAAATTGTAAAAATGAAAAAAATCTGTGGGGGAGTTTTGTCACAGTGACCTACTTTCTGTTTACGTGTGTAATTTTGCTCAAATGCCAATGTCAAAAAATGACCTATTTAAACAACTTCAAACAACTTCTTCTCTAAAACTACTGGTCCCATGGTTCTCAAATTTCACATGGAGCATGACCTGACTCCAGGGTCTCAAAATTGTAAAATTGGGTCAGGTTGAAAATCCAAGATGGCCGCCGTTACTAAAAATAGCAAAAACAACAAAATCAACTTCTTCTCCAGAACCATTCGGTATATTTGGTTGAAAGTTTGCATGGAACATAAGTAGGACCTTGGTATTGAAAATTGTAAAAATAAAAAAAATTTATAGCGGAATTAGGTCACAGTGACCTACTTAGCGTTTACAAGGCCGATTTTGCTCAAATGTCAATATCTAAAGAAAATGCAACCAATTCTGACCAGATTTGGTCAGAAATGGTTCTTGAATGGAATTATTTCAATTTTGTGCCAGTTGACTATCCAAGATGGCCACCATGGGGGCTGTTACTAAAAATAGCACAAACATAAAAATGACAATTACTCAAGAACCCTTGAATGGAATTGGACCAATTTTGTGTCAGAATGTTCCTTGCATGAAGCCGTTTCGATTAATTACGATTTGGCATTCCAAGATGGCCGCCATCTGGTGTTACTAAAAATAGCACAAACATAAAAATGACAATTACTCAAGAACCCTTTAATGGAATTGGACTAATTTTGTGTCAGAATGTTCCTTGCATGAAGTCGTTTTGATTAATTGCAATTTGGCATTCCAAGATGGCCGCCATCTGCCGTTACTAAAAATAGCACAAAACATGAAAATGACAATATCTCAGTAACCGCTGAATGGATTTTGACGAAATTTGTGTCAAAATGATTCTTGCATTGAGATGTTTCAAAAATATCTAACTGTAGACCATTCATATTGGCCTCTGTTACTAAAAATAGAAAAACATAAAAATGACAATTACTCAAGAACCCTTTAATGGAATTGGACCAATTTTGTGTCAGAATGTTCCTTGCATGAAGTCGTTTTGATTAATTGCAATTTGGCATTCCAAGATGGCCCCCATCTGTCGTTACTTAAAATAGCACAAAACATGAAAATGACAATATCTCTGTAACCGCTGAATGGATTTTGACGAAATTTGTGTCAAAATGATTCTTGCATTGAGATGTTTCAAAAATATCTAACTGTAGACCATTCATATTGGCCTCTGTTACTAAAAATAGAAAAATGTGAAAATTAGAAAATCTCAATGGAGTTGGATTAATTTTGTGTCAGAATGGTCCTTTCATTAAGCTTTTTCGATTTTTTGCATTTTGGCATTCCAAGATGGCCACCATTTGCCGTTACTAAAAATAGCACAAAACATGAAAATGACAATATCTCAGTAACCGCTGAATGGATTTTGACGGAATTTGTGTCAAAATGATTCTTGCATTGAGATGTTTCAAAAATATCTAACTGTAGACCAGTCATATTGGCCTCTGTTACTAAAAATAGAAAAATGTGAAAATCAGAAAATCTCAATGGAACTGGACCAAAGTTGTGTCAAAATGGTCCTTGCATGAAGGCTTTTCGATTTTTTGCATTTTAGCAATCCAAGATGGCCGCCATCTGCCGTTACTAAAAATAGCACAAAACATGAAACTGGCAATATCTCAGTAACCCCTGAATGGATTTTGATGAAATTTGTGGCAAAATGATTCTTGCATTGAGGTGTTTCAAAAGTAAATATATAAAGACCAGGCAAGTTGGCCTCTGTTACTAAAAGTAGCAAAATGTGAAAATGAGAAATTCTCAGTGGAATTGGACCAATTTTGTATCAGAATGGTTCCGTTGCACAATAGCCAGGTGAGCGATATCAGGCCCATTTGGGCCTCTTGTTCCCTTCTTTTGTATGTGTGTAAAACACTGGCAAATAAGAAGTCAGGTAGTTCAAATTTGAATGCAAAATGTTCTCTTGAATAATCAGCAGATTAATGGTTAATTAGGTGTAGGGGTATCCATCTTTATCTGCCATTTATTCAGAGGGAGACAACTTTTGGGACTTCCTGTGTACTTTCCAAGATGACTTAGCCCTTCCAGGATGGGGTTCACTCTTAAAGGAAAGAATTTGCTCCTAAGGGAGCAAATTCTTTCCTTTAAGAGTTGACCCCCATTTAGAAGGGAGGCAAAAGTGAATATGGCAGAGTTGCTTCCGTTGAAAGTGTACCCTTTCACCCTAAGTCTTAATCATCTGCTAGTCTTGTTTGGTGAAAGCATAGGTGTAAACGTAGACTGTGTTGGGCATGCTGCAGTCTGATCAGAATTTCAAAGTCTTAGAAATAAGAAAGCCTTACTGATTAGATGGAACGACCATTGTCATCAGAAGTAGATCATGAAAACATTAACTTTGTAAAAATAAGCGTGCTTATATATTGTCAAAGCCCATTTTGGACGGACACAAGGCGCCAAGTGTGTGCAACTATGGTTACATACTGTTGAGCCGCTTGGGGAACGTTGATAGGAGAACTGAACTGAACTGAACTGTTCAAAGCATCGTTGTCTTGACAAAGTCGTTAGTCAAAGATTTGTTAAGTCAAAGCTCTTCACATTTATTCCGCAAAAAACGGAAATGTTTTTGCTAACAGTAAGTTGGAAAGTTGGAAAATTTAACGTCTCGTTATCTAACAACTTGGTTAGTTTTGTACAACTAGACCCAGTTTAATACTCTATATACAGATTGTTTAAACTTCAAAGTTTGTGTGTCCAATCGGCATATGTACTGATCAGACTGCCTGCACAGGTTGAAACTTGTACAAAAGGTTTTCAAGGCTTGTTGAATGCTGCCTATGTAACCACTTCCATATAGATACACTACCACAAAAGCAACTAGTAGTCCTAAATTACCAGAATTTAAATGCCAAGCAGTAGACAAGGGTTGGGTTTGATAATAATTTGTGGATAATGTCTGGTCATTCTTTTCTTTAGAACACGACACTGCTGTAAAGTCTAAAAAAAGATAATTGAGCCATGACTTGACAAAACAAACAGATTAGCCTTTTGTGCCCAGTGAAGACTCGGATAAGCCAGGGCATCCGCCCAGTCTGATCAGAGTCTTTGCTGTCCGCATGAAGCTAGCTTAGACCCTTAGCTACCCTTAAAGCACACAGCAAAGTTTGATCAGACTGGGTGGCTGCCCAGGCTTAACTTCGTCTTCCCTGGGCACACATACTTTGTTAGTTTTGTTGTGTCACGGCTCATATCTGTTCTTCCATGTAATCCAGGGCAGAGTTAAGAAGAGTTATTTGTGGCTTATATTGGTTGCTTTTTGGTGATATAGCAGTCTTCATGCACAGCTTTCTAGAATCATGCTTGAGATACTCAAAATTAATTTTTACCTTAAAACCAGCTGTCTGTTGTCGAAAGCAGATTTTGCATTTGTTAATGCATTGATTGTTTTCTGCAATTTACACCATTAGTTTTGGGGTTTTATTGCATAATATTTATTCGCAACTTGGCGAACTCAAGTTTTTGGTTTGATCACAGGAAGCAGATTTTATTTTTTATTGGCAAAAGAAAGCTCGGTTACTCTCTTTCATTACTAGCTTTTTATAAACACAGATCCTTTTTTCACCATATTGGTATCTTTTCTCTTTTTATACCCCGCCACACGTTAGTGTCGGGGTATTATGTTTTCCCGCTGGCTGTTCGTGTGTCCGTCCGTCTGTCGTCCGTCCGTCCGTCCGTGAGCACTTGGTTTCCGTTCGATAACTTGAGTATTTATTAACGGATTTTATTCATACATGGCATGTGATTTGGTCTTTGGAAGATCTCGGTTGGGATTGTTAATGGGCAAATTTCGATGTCTTCTAATGGAGTTATTGCCTTTGGCATGGTCTTAAAAACAGTTTTTGGTCTGTAGTTCTTTTACACTTTGAAATATCTTCATGAAATTTCACAGAAATGATTGAAGTAACATAAACTTTCAGTTATAAGCAGAATTTTGTCCACCTGGATTATCTGCCCCTGCCGTAGGGCTATATACATGTATGAAATGATGAAAAAAAATGTATAAAATTAGAGTCGAAAGGGATTTTTCTGAAACTTGTAACAAATTATCATATTGATATAAGCTTTATGTCTTGATCAAAATTTTGTCCCCCAGTGGTTATCTGCCCCTGACACATGCTGTATACATGTATGAAATCATGAAAAAATCAATATAAAATCAGATTTTCGGTATATCTTGATGAAATTTCACAGAAATGATTAAAATAACATAAGCTTTCTGTTACAAGTAGGATTAAGTCCACAAAGGTTACCTGCCCCTGCCCCAGAGCTATATACATGTATAAAATTATGAAAAAATTCTGTATAAAATCAAAGATTAACAGGATTTTCCTGAAACTTGCAACACATTATCTAGGTAATATGAGGTTCATGTCATGATAAAAAAAATGTATAAAAGATAGAAGACTGGGTATTGGTTTGCAGTGGTGGGGTATTACGCAGTCGTTTACGATGCTTTTATTATACAACCATTTCTACCTTCAGTTATTAGATGTATAAGTACAACACCAACAAGTTTTTCTTCCATCTTTGCAAAGTGAAACAAGTTTTAGCTCGCCTGTACAAAAGTACAGAGAGCTATTGTTGTCACTTGGGCGTGGGCGTCACACTTTAAAGTTTTATGTCAAAGTTTTTTTATGTGATGGGCAAGGCACTGCAGGCGAGCTATCCTGTACGCAGACAGGTCTTGTTATTGAGATCCTGTTTGTTTCTCTAGACAACAAGGTCCTTCCAAAATGGGGTCTATTCTTAAAGGAAAGAATTTGCTCTTGTTGCAAATTCTTTCCTTTAAGTGTAGGTTCCCATAGAGAAGGGATGCAAAAGAAGACAGAGTTTGTTCCCCTGAAAGTGTATCTGAAAACCTGCATCTGCTTAGCCTGATCAGACTCTTTGCTAAGCACTTAAAGGGAAGATAAGGGCCTCAGCTGTCTCCATGTGAACAGTGAAGACTCTGGTCAGATGCCCAGGCTGATCTGAGTCTGTGCTGGCGCACAACTACTTTGTTGGTTTTCTTGTGTCGTGGCTCATATAAATTAGCCTTCCATTAGCCAAAAAGTTGACTAAAACACTTAAAAGAATTGCCATAAATTGCAACCCTTCATCCAGCTATCCAGCTTCCCATCTTTAGTTCATTACTCTTCTTCATTTAAGTATAGTAAACTTGGTTTTGTCTTTGATTGCTTTTGATGTACACATGTATACTCGTCTCTATATTCACATTCAGCCTTCCTTTGTATCACATATGTTGGTGTGACTTGATCATGTCTTCTTATATAGTAATTATAGCTATTAATGTGAACTTTATTTATAAGCTCGCCTGTACAAAAGTACAGGGAGCTGTTGTTGTCATCCTGACATTGGTGTTGGCGTGGATGCTACACTTAAAAGTTTTACGCCAAATTTTTTTTATGTGATGGGCAAGGCTCTGTCAGGTGAGCTATCCTTTATGGGGTGAGGTCTTGTTTGGCTTCCCCAAAAATCTAGATCCATCATTTCAGATTTATCTAGATTTTTGGGATTGTTTTAGATTAAAGAATTGCACAAGGTTTGTTGAGATATTTAGCTCATTTGGAAGGTGAAAAACCCATCTTGTAGCTGAACTAATACGTGACAGCTTGGTATGGTAGTGTTGAGAGATGCTTTCTCAAACAAGTGTAACAGCCCTATGACATGACAAAACTGACAAAGTGGCATATGCACCCAGCAAAGACTCAGATCAGCCTGGGTATCTGCCCAGTCTGATCAGAGTCCTTGCCATGGGCATGGTGGTAGCTTAGACCCTTAGCTGCCCTTAAATTGCACAGCAAAGACTCTGATCAGACTGAGCAGATGCCCAGGCTGATCTGAGTCTTTGCTGGGCGCATATGCCACTTTGTTGGTTTGTCATGTTTGGCTCAACTAGACTGTTTTGTGATGTGGCTGCATGAATATATTAACTCTAAACATCTAGACGGATCAGAATTAAGAAATGCCTTCATGACAAACTGTGTAGATATTTGTCCAGATAAGAAGGATTGATGGATAATTTTTATGACCCTTTTAACAGTATTTCAGTCATATCTGACCACTGAAAGGGTGATAAAGAGAGGCTGTTTGCATTGGAAGCTCATTTGTGATTGAAAAAATTTCTGCCTTCAGCGGGATTTGTACCCAGATGGCTAGCTTACCAGGCCAGCACTTAACCTGCTGAGCTACTGGGGCTCCTCAGATAAGAAAGGGTAACAGGGTCAATTCAGGAATACTTTTCCATATTTTTCCATAGAAATATGCATTGTAACCCTTCATGAGAACTTTCTTGCTGAGACTTTCTAATGAAGGGTCACTCATACCTTCGCTGAGAAATAAGAAAAACGATCTCAGAATTATACATAAAAACACTTTATGTAGAGCCATGGTTAGATCCAGATTCTAAGGTCAGCCTGATCAGGATCTGCACTGGTTGCCATGCAAGTAACAACTATATGTATAGTGTAAGACCTTCACTGAAATTGCAATTGAATTTACCAAATTCAGTGTTAGAAATTCCATTACAGCAAAAATTAGGGATCATCATATTGATGACAATAAAAACAAATACAGTCAAACCTTGATGACTCCAACACCTTTGAGACCAAAGAAAATTCAAAAATGGATGAAAGTATGGAAGTGAAGGAAGGAGAAGTAGAATGTTAGGATAACAAGGGTCAGTCACATGATCTTATTGGAGAGTCTCAAAGTGATGGCACTCCAGAAGAAACAGAAGATTTACACAAAGAAATTTTGACAACAGAATTATTTGATAGCTGCGGATAAAAAGATTGTGTGATATAATACAACTGAGGCTCCTATCAAAACACAGGTTTTTATCCCTGAGAGTATAGTAATCTTTGATTTCATTGAGAAATAAAAAAAATACTGTATTAATCCTATTCAACGCCCAGTGGGTATTGCATTTTGTGAAAGGGGACGTTATTGAGCGCCTAAAGTGTAGTAAATCAGCCACTACCAGAAAACCTCTAATAAGCAATATAAAGGTAATGAGTTACTTTTAGAAGAAGCGACTCTACTGGTTTTGCCTCCCTTCTCAGTAGGGCCAACTCTTAATGGAAAGAATTTGCTCCTGTAGGAGCAAATTCTGTCGAATTCTCCTCTAGGAGCAAATTCTGTCGTTTAAGAGTAGACCCCATTTCAAAGAGCTACCTTATCCAGTGAAGTAAACAGGAATTCATGCAACATAATATAATATTATTTTTGGAAAATAGGCAGGGGCGTTTATTTGGCAGGGGCATTTATAAGGATAAATACAGTATCTTTGTTAGAGCTTAATTAAAATAAATGGCTTATAATTTTGGAAACTTCAACATTACAGGTTCAAGAACTCGAGATAAATCTGAGGAAAAGTCGGAACCTGCCGATAGTAAGAAAGCTAAGATGGAAGAAGCTGAACCTGTTGATGCTAAGAAAGCTAACTTAGAAAAGGAAGTCAAAGACGAAAAAAAGAAGCCTGGGCCAAAGAAGAAACCCAGAATGGGGCCAAAGAAGAGAATGGCCCAGATAAAGGCAGCAAGAGCTAGGCGGGTGAGTTTGTTACGATTTTGTGATACAGGATACTGGATAAGGACAGCTTTAATATTTTAGCTCAGAAGAGCTACTGATATAGCATTTTAGCTCAGAAGAGCTACTGATATAGCATTTTAGCTCAGAAAAACTACTGATGTAGCTCCACTGTTGGAGATGGTCTCAATTTAAACTTGTACAGCAAAGGTCTATGTGATGAGAAAGATTGAAAAAAACAAAACAAAAAAAAAACCCATGCCATGTGCGTAATAGTTTGAATAAAAAAATTACACAAGGTAGTAATAAAATCACAGAAGAAAAAAATAATAATCCATGCAAATTACTGTATAATTGTATATGGGGAAATATTAGCAGTACATTTAAAGCATGAGAATAAGCACAATAAGCGTGAAAAAATAAGCAAAACATGCCAAACTTCCCAATTTCCAGTACCTAAAAATTACTGAAATATATATTACATTACAGGGAGAAAAAGAAGATGCAGAAGAAGAGATGGATGATGTCAACACAGAAGGCACAGAGAAAGAGAAAACTGAAGCAGCAGAAACCAACATATCAAAAGATGCTGATGAGATTACAGACAAGAATATCTCAAAAGATGAAGGTTTAGATGACAAATCAAACGATATTGTTACAATTACAGACAAGAAAACCTCTACAGATGAAAGTTCAGAAGGTGCTGACAATACTATAGTTGATAAAGCAACTAATGAAGAAAGTAAAGAAGATACTGGAATTGAGACTGTAAAAGAAGAAAAATCTAAAGACCTGAAAAGTGATGAAATAAGAACAGAAGAGCAGGACTCTTCAAAAGAATCAGGAAAGGATGTAGAAGATGTCATTGGTAAGTCTGATGAATCTCTTGAAGAGTTGGAGCCTAAGGTGTCTAAAGATGATGAGAAAAAGGAAGAAAGTATGGAAATTTCTGAAGCACAGGCAGATGATACAGGAAACAAAGACATCAGTAATGAAGTGAAACTTGACAAAGAACCAGAAACAGCAGAAATCGAAGAACCAGAGAGTGATGAAAAGAAAGTTGAAGATAAAGTTGATGATTCTGTAAAAGGAACTAGGGCTGATGATGAAGTTGAGTCTGTGGACAATGAAATGATTGATCAGGCTGAAACTGATGCTGAGAAATCGGAAAATGACAAAGAAAATATGGAAACTGAGATTACTGATACTGACACTGGTGCTAAAGGTGTGTCAGCTACAGATGACAATTTAGAATCAGAAGATGTGGCTGATTCATTGGCTGAAGGTGATGAGGAAAATTCGAAAATGGATGAAAGCATGGAAGTGAATGAAGATGAAAAAGAAGGGGAGGAAGATATCAAGGATCAGTCACATGATCTTAATGAGGAGTCTCCAGGTGATGATGCTCCAAAAGAAACAGAAGAACCATCTGAAGAAATAGTTCCATCAGAGGAAGAAAAGATCGAAACTGCTCAACTTGAAGAAAGCAAGGAGACTAACAAATTGGAAACAGAAGAAAGTGAGGAAACTGCTAAGGCAGATACTGAAGAAAAGACTGATGATCAGTCAGAGTCAGCAGCAGAAAAAGATAGTGAGAAACAAGAATCAGCCAGTGGTAGTGAAGATAAAGTAGAAACAGACAAAGAAGTTCAAGATTCTGCAGGGGGTACAGAGGTTGACTTAGACGAACCAGAAGTGGTTACTAATGATCCTAAAGCAGAAAGCAGTGAAATTGAACCACCAGTGGAACATACTCAGGGTGATAACAAGTCTGGACAGCTGGAGGAATCAGCTGAATCTTCTCAGGTATGGTAGACTCTAGGTAATAAGTATTCACACTTCACATTGAGTTTACTTCAAAATTTTTACCTCGATTTACTTACGAATTTTCACCTTGATTTTGCTATACAGATACTGGAGGAATCAGCTGAATCTTCTCTGGCATGGTAGACTGTATGTAATAAGTTTTCGCACTTCACATTGATTTTTATTTATTGTAGAATTTTCACATGGACTTTACTTCGGAATTTTTACCATGATTTTACTTAAGGATTTTCACCTTGATTTTTAAGGATTTTCACCATGATTTTACTATACAGAGTACTGATACTGTTACCTGTGGCATTAAAAGTTGGCAGTATGCATATATGTCGGTTTAGTTTTGGGCTCATATAAGGGTGGTCATGGTCAGGCCATGAGGGTGGTCATGGTCAGGCCATGGTGCTGGGTAACTTTTAGTGTGTCCAGAGTTTCCTGCTAATTTGGATAATAGTAGGTGTTTAATAGGTGTTTGTGGGGGTTGTTTGGACATTTTTTCTCTCCTCTATCATGTCTCTTATCTTTCTCCCTCTCTGTGGGAGACAGCTCAATATAGACTGAAAAACTGTCTCAAAGAGCCATTAAACCCAAAACAACAAAGTACTCGAACCAGGCCAGATTTAGGTGAGGTGACTGGGTACACCCTCAGGGAAGCAACTCTTTTTGCCATTTCCATTTTTACCTCCCTTCTCTATGAGGCTAACTCTAAGAGGAAAGAATCTGTCCCCTAGATTGTTTCCTTTAAGTGTATTCCCCATATAGAAAGAGGCTTATTGTCAAGGGAAGCAAACAAGTCACAAAAATTTTTTCCTTCTGTGAAAATGTTGGCACAAAAAGTTGGAGTTATACCCTTTTACCTTAAGTTGCTACCAGCGATGTTGTTCAAAATGCTTCTTTAAATAAGTTTTGTAAAACTTGTCTCTTGATAGTCTTATACGTGGGGTGTTCAATAAGTAATGGAAACACCTTTGTAGATTAGTTGATTTTATACAGAAATAAGTATCCTTCATGTAACACCAAAGAGTGCCTTTGGAGCATTCAAATCCATGTTTGAGAATGAAATTTTAACGTGTTACTATAGTTTTTATTATGCTCATTATGTACGATATGTAAAAAGATATTGAAGATTTAGGAACATTTGTTAAGGTTAGGTTTTGGCTTTAGAAACACGCATATAATGATTGTTAATGAAAATGTTCTGAAATCTGGCATTAATTTAAGCTAAAGCAGGGGTTGAAATAATTGATTTTTAGCTCACCTGGCCCGAAGGGCCATAGTGAGCTATTGTCATACCAATGCGTCCGGCAGGCGTCGTGCGTGGTGCTTCGTCACGGAATGTGTCCGTCAACACCTAAAAACAAATATTCAAACATCTTCTTCTGTAAAACTACTAGTCCCATGGTTCTCAAATTTCACATGGAGCATGACCTGACTCCAGGGTCTCAGAATTGTAAAATTGGGTCAGGTTGAAAATCCAAGATGGCCGCCGTTACTAAAAATAGCAAAAACAACAAAATAAACTTCTCCAGAACCACTGGGTATATTTGTCTGAATTTTGGCATGGAACATCAATGAAACCTTGGTATTCAAAATTATAAAAATGAAAAAAATCTGTAGCGGAGTTTTGTCACAGTGACCTACTTTCTGTTTACGAGTGTAATTTTGCTCAAATGCCAATGTCAAAAAACGACATATTCAAACGACTTCAAACAACTTCTTCTCTAAAACCACTGCACCCATTGGTTTCAAATTTCACATGGAGCATGACCAGACTGCAGGGTTTCAAAATTGTAAAATTGGGTCAGGTCAAGAATCCAAGATGGCCGCCGTTACTAAAAATAGCAAAAACAACAAAATCAACTTCTTCTCCAGAACCATTTGGTATATTTGGCCGAAAGTTTGCATGGAACATTAATGGGACCCTGGGATTAAAAATTGTAAAAATGAAAATTATCTGTAGCGGAATTAGGTCACAGTGACCTACTTAGCGTTTACAAGACCGATTTTGCTCAAATGTCAGTATCTCAAGAAAACGCAATCGATTATGGTCAGATTTGGTCAGCAATGGTCCTTGAAAGGAATTATTTCAATTTTGTGCCAGTCGACTATCCAAGATGGCCACCATGGGGGCCGTTACTAAAAATAGCACAAACATAAAAATGACAATTACTCAAGAACCAGAGCTCCAGATAATTTTTACAGTGGTTTCAGTATTTACCAAACAGAATTTTAACCTTTTCAGTATCCTGATGAGTCCTTTCAGTATCGGTACTCCTGAGATCCAGTGGTTGTTCAGTATCTTTTCAACGCACAACTGGTCTCCCAAAATGTCAGTCTACTTGTTCTTGTCCAGGGTTCTTGCTTAAAACTCTGAACAACAGGAACGACCCAGGCCGAACGGGAATAAGGCCGAAACGACCCGGGGCCGAAAGGGAATTGGGCCGAAACGACCCGTTACCGACCCTGACAGTGTTTTGCTTTCCTTTTACCACGCATCAGGGGACGATCGGCTGATCTTTGCTGACTAGAGTTCACTAGATCGGCTGATCTTTGCTGACTAGAGTTCACTAGAATTAACCACTGGCTTGCCGAAGCCAAAGTTTTCCAGCTTCGCACAACAAGGTGGGGCCATTTATTGACTGTTCAGTCAAGTTTGCAACATGTTTGTTCAACGAAAATGAAAGTACCTACGCAATCGACCGGAAAGATCATGTGCAATTTAGCGATTGGCTAACGCTCGGTAAATTCCAATACTCATGCTTGTTCCCGGTCTATTCATAAAAACGACCAGTAAAAGCCGAAAAGAGAATGCTGAAAATAGGTACCATGTGCTATCTGTTTTCGGAAAAAGGTTGACTGCGCATGCCCAGACAGCGCATGCGCTGAAGCAATGATTAGTAAATGCTAAAAATAGGTAACATTCTGGCTATTGAAAAACGGTTGACCGCGCATGCTATAGCGTAAATACGTAGCACATTCGAGCTGCTTTCGTAAGCTGAGAAATGACTACCGTATTCGGTACGATTGAAATTTCAAGACACTTCGTATTTTGTCTTTTTTGGTCCGTAATTTACGCAAATACGAAGCTTATCTGGCTCTCTGAAGAACCCTTGAATGGAATTCGACCAATTTTGTGTCAGAATGTTCCTTGCATGAAGCCGTTTCGATTAATTGCAATTTGGCTTCCAAGATGGCCGACATCTGCCGTTACTAAAAATAGCACAAACATAAAATGACAATTACTCAAGAACCCTTGAATGGAATTGGACCAATTTTGTGTCAGAATGTTCCTTACATGAAGCCATTTCGATTAATTGCAATTTGGCATTCCAAGATGGCCACCACCTGCCGTTTCTAAAAATAGCACAAAACATGAAAATGACAATATCTCAGTAACCGCTGAATAGATTTTGACGAAATTTGTGTCAAAATGATTTTTGCATTGAGATGTTTCAAAAGTAACTAAATATAGACAAGTCATAATGGCCTTTGTTACTAAAAATAGAAAAATGTGAAAATAAGAAAATCTCAGTGGAATTGGACTAGTTTTCTGTCAGAATGATCATTTCAATAAGCTTTTTCAATTTTCTGCATTTTGGCATTCCAAGATGGCTGCCATCTGCCGTTACTAAAAATAGCACAAAACATGAAAATGACAACATCTCACTAACCGCTGAAGCGATTGAGACGAAATTTGTGGCAAAATGATTCTTGCTTTGATGTGTTTCACAAATTAACAAATATTGACCAGTCAAGTTGGCCTCTGTTACTTAAAATAGCAAAATTTGAAAATTACAATGGAATTGGACCAATTTTGTGTCAGAATGTTCCTTACATGAAGCCATTTCGATTAATTGCAATTTGGCATTCCAAGATGGCCACCACCTGCCGTTTCTAAAAATAGCACAAAACATGAAAATGACAATATCTCAGTAACCGCTGAATAGATTTTGACGAAATTTGTGTCAAAATGATTTTTGCATTGAGATGTTTCAAAAGTAACTAAATATAGACAAGTCATAATGGCCTTTGTTACTAAAAATAGAAAAATGTGAAAATAAGAAAATCTCAGTGGAATTGGACTAGTTTTCTGTCAGAATGATCATTTCAATAAGCTTTTTCAATTTTCTGCATTTTGGCATTCCAAGATGGCTGCCATCTGCCGTTACTAAAAATAGCACAAAACATGAAAATGACAACATCTCACTAACCGCTGAAGCGATTGAGACGAAATTTGTGGCAAAATGATTCTTGCTTTGATGTGTTTCACAAATTAACAAATATTGACCAGTCAAGTTGGCCTCTGTTACTTAAAATAGCAAAATTTGAAAATTACAATGGAACTGGACCAATTTTGTGTCAAAATGGTCCTTGCATGAAAGCTTTTCAATCTTTTGCATTTTGGCATTCTAAGATGGCCGCCATCTGCCGTTACTAAAAATAGCACAAAACATGAAACTGACAATATCTCAGTAACCCCTGAATGGATTTTGATGAAATTTGTGGCAAAATGATTCTTGCCTTGAGGTGTTTCAAAAGTAAATATATAAAGACCAGACAAGTTGGCCTCTGTTACTAAAAGTAGCAAAATGTGAAATTGAGAAAATCTCTGGAATTGGACCAATTTTGTATCAGAATGGGGACCATTCGGATACAAAAGCCAGGTGAGCGATATCAGGCCCATTTGGGCCTCTTGTTAGGGAATTTGACATTTTATTCCTTAATTTCTAGTATTATGCTAAAGTTAATTGATCGGTTATCAAGAACAGGATAATTTTGGTTCTTTCTGCCATGCAATTTTTCCAAGACTCTGCTTGTTAAAGTGCAATGACGTCACAATTCTGGTCCCTCCGGATGAAAATCGGCAAAAAACGTCAAATATTGCTCGACCAAAAGCCTTTCACGGTCTGTATTTCTGCCAGGTTTGAGTGCCAGGCATAAATAACTGTAGATTCCTTTTAGTATTTGAGACTTGCTTAAAGCCATCACACAATCATAAACCTTTATCCGTTCTTTGTTGCTTATCAGCAGCAAATATACTTGGAAATATGCAAAAATTTAGAGACTAAACCCTTAGAAGTTTAAGGCATCGTTGCCATGGCAACTATTCCTTAAAGTACTTTAGAACTTTACTATGTGTCATATGCTTGCTTCTTAGGTTTTATATGCATGTATCTGGAGTATTGTTTTTTTACATAGCTAATGAAATAAATGCTAGTTTCCATTACTTAATGAACACCCCTCGTAATGCAACTCCATCCAAAGCAAGTTTGTTAGTGCTACGCTCTGATGGTTCTAAGTATAGGAACAGATAGGTCTATGTAAACAGTGCAGACCCAGATCAGACTGCTCCTGAAGGAGCAGCCTGATCAGGGTCTACACCATTTGCCATTCCAACTGTATCTTTTGGATGCATATTGCATTTTAAACCAAACTGTTTCATTTTTTGGACAACTACGGCACTGATTGTAAGTGTCCCAATTTTTATAATCTTCTTTACAGTATGTGTTTTTAATTTTTCAGGAAACATCGAAAGAATCATCATCACTTGTTGAGGGAGACAGCAAAAACAAAGATACACCAGAGTCATCTTCTGCTGGTAGACAAAGCAGCCACGAGAGGTCACAGGAGCGTGAACATGGTAGCGAGAGAGACACCGGTAGCCATGGTGACTCGAGACACTCCCGTGACCATGACAGACATCAGGAAAACAGATCTCACGACAATCGTCACAGACAGGATGACAGACCTAGACATGACAATCGGTCACATGGGGACAGACATGGCTATGATGATAGATATCGCCATGACGACAGGTCACGGGGAGGTTACCAAGGGGGCAGATCATATGATCGTAACTGGGATAATCGAGATAGGTCGTATGATAGAGATCACCGAGGTGGTGATTATCGTCGAGATGACAGGTTAGTAGTGGTTGTACAGTCCCAGTAATTACCCTATGTATTAGTCAATTGGCTGCAGTTATTCTTAAATTTGACCTTGGCCTGGTTGTCTCTGTCTCTCAGTATCACCCTTCCATTGGATTGATATGACTGAAATATTGCTGAAATGGCCATAGAGTTGCACTTCACCTATTTTCATATGTAAAGTCATGATGAATGACATCATGAATCACATAATAGAATTGCCGATTTAGTCTTAGCCTGCAAGCAATTATGACAAGAACTACATGGGTACATATTTAAGCATAAATCAAATTTAAATGAGGCCAAACTTTTGAAATGTTCTAAGCAGTTCTCAGGCATCACCACAGCAGTACTTTATCAACACCATATAAAATTTGTGAGAAAGATGCAAAGAAAATTTATTTAAATCATTGTTCATGGAGAGTAAAGAAGGGTCCATGTATATCCCTAAAATCACTCAGATGACTTCTTTGTTTTTCTAGGGGTCAGCAGGGCTACAACAGAGGTCAACAAGACAGGAACCAAGATTACAATAGAAACCAGGATTACAACAGGAACCAGCATGGATACAACAGAGGAGGCTATCGGGGAAATTTCCGTGGTGGCTACAATCAGAATTATCGTGGTGGCTACCGAGGCGGCTACTATTAGACCTGTTTCCTGCCTGACTCAGCTTTAGTTAAGCGGATTATTTTTATGTCGTTCTGGGACCCGTTTCTCAAAACTAACGACATTGTTAGTTAACGAGACGTTAAAATTTCAAACGTTAACAGTTACTGGCGAAAGTATGTGCACTTAGTACTGGTTAACCGCTTAGGAGGTCTAAACCTGCGCAGGAATAGTGTGGTTAGGTTAACTGACAGTCCCGACATGACCATAGCTGTGGACGTTAAGCATTAAATCAATCAATCAATCAAACGTCAACATCTGAAATAACCAATATTTTTTGTCGAAAAAATGTGGGAAGCTTTTGCAAAAGCTTCTCACATTTTTTCGACAAAAAATATCAGTGTATTTGGATATAAGGTAAAACATTTAACAAGTTGACCTCTTAATGAGCTCATTAGGCTAATGCTGCTTTGAACAACTGGTTCTAGATGTTTTAAAATCATTTCTGATAATTCTCGTAAAAAATGTATGTCATGGCATCTTATTATACCCCCGACATACGAAGTATGTCGAGGGGTATATAGTTTTCGTCTTTCCGTCCGTTCGTCCGTTATTCCGTCTGTCCGTCCGTCCGTTCGTGCGTGCGTGTGTGCGTGCGTCCGTCCGTTAACATTTGCGTGAAAGTTTTGCGTTAAGTTTTTAATTTTGCTTATGTTTCCAATATCCTTTGATGAAGCCTGTTGGTATGTGCCTAGATTTACTTACAGGTTCAAGCAGAATACTTATCATCATCTGGATGCTGCTGCTGACCTAAGGTCAAGGCCACAGACTTAAACATTTGCGTTAAAGTTTTGTGTTAAGTTTTTAATATTGCTTATGTCTCCAATATCCTTTTATGAAGCATGTTGGTATGTGCTTAGATTTACTTACAGGTTCAAGCAGAATACTTATCATCATCTGGATGCTGCTGCTGACCTAAGGTCAAGGTCACAGACTTAAACATTTGTGTTAAAGTTTTGCATTAAGTTTATAGTCTTTCATATTTCTTATATCCTATGATGGAACCTTTTGATATTTGACTAGGGTTACTTTTAGGTTCATACAGAGTAGTTTACATCATCTGGATGCTGCTGCTTACCAAAGGTCAAGGTCACAGACTTGTGTATTTGCATTAAAGCTTTGCGTTAAGTTTATATTCTTTGCTTATATTTCCAACATCCTTCAATGAAACCTTTTGATATATGACTAGGTTTACTTAAATGTTCATGCATAATACTTGACATCATTTGGATGCTGCTGTTAAGTTTATATTCTTCTTTTGTATTTCCAATATCCTTTTATGGAACCTTTTGATATTTGATTAGGTTTACTTTTAGGTTCATAGCTGCTTACCAAAGGTCACAGACTTGTATATTTGCATTTAAGTTTTGCGTTAAGTTTATAGTCTTTGTTTACATTTCCAACATCCTTTGATGAAACCTTTTTGAGATACGACTAAGTTTACGTCAATGTTCATGCAGATTAGTTGACATCATCTGGATGCAGCTGTGACCAAGGTCATGGGCACAGACTTATATGTTTACATTAAAGTTTTGTGTTAAGTTAGTCCTGTTTGCTGATATTTATAATATACTTTGTTGGAACCATTTGATAGGTGACTAAGCTTACTTCTAGGTTCAAACCATGTATAAGATTGGTTTCATTAGGCAGTAGTTTCATAAGGCGGTGGTTTCATTAGGCGGTGGCGCTGGTCGGGGGTATACGTGAGCCCCTGCTCACTTGCTCTAGTTATTAATGCCTCAGTGAGGCATTGTTAATCAGGGGTCACAAAATACAATTTTTCGGAATAGCCAAGAATTATACTCCACATAACAAGAGCCGTGGGTTCGGTTTTGTGGTGATGTAGACATGACTGACCTGGTTGCCACTTGGCATAGCTGTGACGAACAGTTCAGTGCTCCAGATAAGGAGGGGTTTTGAGGATAATTTAAAGATAATTTTTCTCATCTCTTATCAAAAAAATATGTTCTGACCCCTCATTAGAACCGTCTCTGTGAGACGGTTCTAATGAGGGGTCACAATGTATGTTTTTATCAAATATAATAAGGAAAATTATCCTTGATGGGTCACAATGTATGTTTTTATAAAAAATAATAAGGAAAATTATCCTTGAATTATTCCTGTTACCACCCCTTCTTATCTGGAGCACTGAACAGTTCAGTGCTCCAGATAAGAAGGGGTAACAGAGATAATTTAGGGATAATTATACATATTTCTCCATAAAAACATATCTTGTGACCCATCATTAGAACCGTCTCGGTGAGACGGTTCTAATGAGGGGTCACAACATATGTTTTCATTGAGAAATAAGAAAAATTATCTTCAAATTATCCTCAATACCCCCTCTTATCTGTAGCTCTGCTGAGTTGTTGGGAAAATTGAGAGGTTCAGTATACATGTAATATGATGATGTGGATCTTTGACGTACATAGGGGAATCATGATCAAATGTCCAGAGATTGCTGACAGATGTTTGACAAATATAATGTACCTAATAATCATGGACCAATTGTGATGGAGCACTGGCAATTAACATTTTGTGTGATGCCAGAGGATGGAAAAAAAAGGATTGTAAAAGGGTTGAAATTTCCATGTAAGCGAATTGGGAATTTATGCTTATTTGTAGGTTGTAAGACAAAACGTGAAATGCCTGTGTGAATGGGGTAAGACAAAACGTGAAATGCCTGTGTGAATGGGGCCCTTAGAAATGATGTTTGGTATTAAGGGATTATACCATAGTGCTATAGATATTTATATCAACCAATCATGAAATTGATTGGACCACTTTTTGATATAAGTATGTTTTATAACCTTTTATAGGAGCCCTGGTAGCTCAGTAGGTTAAGTACTGGCCTGCTGATCTAGCAGTCCAGGGTTCGAGCCTCGCTGTATGTGGGAATCTTTTCAATCATAAACGGGGTTTCATTGCCCACAGCCTATCATTATCACCCACCCATCATCCTGGTAGGACTGAAATATTGTTAACAAGGACGTAAAATCGCAAGTCGCCCATCCATCCATCTATAACCTTTTATCAAGATCCCAATCAGACTCTGAGGATCACTGTAGACCCAGATCATACTGCTGAGGCATCTGTCAAAATATTTTGGATGGTAATCCCTAGCTAAGATTGATCCCTAGGTTTTATTTATCTTGCTGCCTTTATAAGCAGTAAAATCATGGGGCTACTAGGGTTGATTCGGGTAACTTCGGACAGCAGGTACATTCGGACATACCATTGCAAAGAGTGAAAATCCAGATGAGACGTGTCATGACAAGACATCTCATCAGGATTTTCAAGGTTTGCCAAGTTAATTTTGTTTTAATTCCAAACAACTGACATATTAAGGAAACAATGTCACTGTTCGAATTTACCTGCTGTCCTAATTTACCTGATTTGACCCTACCAATTTGCTTGCCTGTGCTGACCGATACGGTACTATACAAAGTGGTTGTCCACTGAGAATTTGATCGTAATTATTACTAATAATGGTAAATGATACTATTGTTAATGGCTGTCGACCATGCTGATACTGCTGTCATCTGTCTCAGTCAACAGCCACTTTTGCATGTGTTGTAATTAACTGGCTTGCTCGACAAGGGATATAACTCAAGACATGCAAAAATTCTCTTCTCATATAGAATCTGCACCAAGGGTGCAAATTGTTCCTTCAAGTATAGTTAGTGTCAGACTCAAAAAAAAAAAGGGAAGCAATTGTTTCTGTCGGGATAACTTTCATTTGAAAAAGGAGGAAAGCTGATATGATTCAGTGGTATTAAGATGGTGTAACCATGCTTGTAATGTTGTTTTCTATTAACTTACCAAATATTTTTTTCTCCAAAATTTTTCTGTCTTTAAATCTTCCTTTATATCACATGGCTATGTAAATATGTAAATACAGTTTTAGAAAATCTGTTCATTTCATCATTCATTGCATTTGTTATTAATTCACCAAATTTGTTAAAATCAGAAATATAAGATCATACATGTGTATATGTATGCAGTGCCAGATAAGAGGGACTGGGCTGGTGTTGATATTTTGCAGAGCTCCAGATAAGAAAGGGTAACTGGGATAGTTTAGGGATAATTTTTCATATTACATGATATAAACATGATGTGACCTCTCATAAGATAAGAACTGCCTCTCTAAGACTGTTCCAATGGTCTAATGTGTGTGTGTAGGAAGGGGGGGGGGGGGGGGGTCACATCATATGTTTTCATTGAAAAGTAAGAAAAATTTCCTTGAATTATCTTCAAAACCCCACCTTACCTGAAGCTCTGAATTTTGGATTAATTCTTTTTATAATAATAATGATAGCATTTCTCATTAGACCTGCCACATCTGTAACTGAGAATGATTGGAAATATTTTAAGGAGAAATAGAGCTCTAGATAAGAGGGAGTATTTGGTGATAATTAGGGATAATTTTTGTTAATTTTGCATAAAAGCCTATGTCTCGATGAGACGGTTCAGATGAGGGGTCACAACATAGGGTTTCAATGAGAAATAAAAAAAATTATCCCTCAATTATCATCAAATACCCCTCTTATCTAGAGCTCTGGAGAAAGAATGAACAGTCCTTATCATCACCATCCTAATTCCTTGAGGAGCTCAACATGTATTAATGTTTGATGTGTCATTTACATTTCATTATTGTGTATATATGTAAATAATGCTAAAATTGAAAATTACTTGAAAAGTTTTCATATCTTTCGCTTGACAAATAATGTGAGCAATAGCAACAATATGTATGTTTTGTCAGTTTTAGTTTCACAGTTAATATGAAAATTGGGAGAAAATTTAGATGTTTGATATTGTTTGACGAAAAATATGAGAAACTGACATTATGTACGTTTTGATATATATTGAGGAAATACAAACATCCAGATATTTGAGAATAATTTTATGATACTGTTTTACTAACAGTATGAGAAAATGCGACAGAATGTATGTTTTGGAAATTTTGTGTTTTCGCAGTTAATATGAAAATACGGAGATCATATCGTAGTGATTTGTCTGCTAGTATATTACAGTCTTCTTTTAGGTTTTTTCCATTTGCAGTATCATATGTTTTTTCAAATATGTTTATTGTAATGAGTAATGTCTTGTCAAGTCTTTTCATCATATATAATCATTGAGTGAACTCATTATTCAAACTTCAGCTTTCTCATGATGCATATTCATTACATGTAAATAATTAGACACATTATATTTGTTTTGGTGCATTGTAATCATGAACTACATAAATTTCCTTTCATTGTTAGGTCAACTCTATATTACTATATCATTACCATATTCCAATTTCCTTATGAATATGTATGATCTAAATTTGATGTATGCATTTCACATTTAGATCATGCATATTCATGAGATTTTCATCCATTTTAGCTTTTCTGTTAGAAAGAGCTTTTGTTGTCATTTTGGAGTGACGTCATCTCTGCAGTTGGAAGTTTTGGTTAAAATTCTACTGGGAAAAGAGTAACTGTAAAAATCTAAACATTATGACACCTAAAATAATTACCATATTGTTCTAAAATTGAACACTTTGGTTTTTAAATTGAGTAATGCATCCATAAGGTGCAGATGGAATGGCAGACAGTGTAGGCCAGGGTCAGACTGCTTCATTAGGTAGTCTGATCCAGGTCTGCTCTGTTTGCTCAAGACCTGTCTGTCCCAATACTTAGGGTTTTTATGGTAGGCGAGCTATCCTGTTTGTGGACAGGTCTTGTGAATATTTGAAACTGGCAATTTAGCAGTTATATTGTGTGATAACTAACCTTCTATCTTGTAGGGACCGCATCTAAGAAATTTGGCATCTTAGCTGGCTCATACAGTCTGAGCAATGACATACCAAAAGAATGTTAAATGTATCTGCGGACAAAGGCAAACTAAAGCCTGGTTGTGACTCTGCTATGTTCAGCTGCAGCCTTCATTTTGCACATGTACATTCCATAAGGTCCATTCTTTTGTGTCAATAGCAAAGTTAGTGACCAGGCTGCATGGATGTGCAGGTTGGTCAGAGGATTTATGGTTTGCCTAAGAGCTAGGAATCTTCTCCTTGTCCCAATTCTTACAATGATAGAAAAGGTGAACAAATTTGAAATTCATTGGACAGGTTGTCAGATGTTGTTTTAAAATGTTGTTTTAATTAGATTTTTTGAGCTGTGTATAAAATTAGATTTTGTTACATTCTGAGCTATTTAATGTTTCCTTATGCCTTGTTTGAAATTGGTCTAAACTAGCAGGGACGTGACTGCATGAAATTCTGAACTGGTCAAAACTAGCTGGGACTTGACTGCACAAAATTCAAACCTGGTCTAAACCAGCTGTGACTTGAAGCACAGAATTCAAAACCAGTCCAAACTAGCAGGGACTTGACTGCATGAAATTCTGAACTGGTCTAAACTAGCAGGGACTTGGAACATGAAATTCAAAACCGGTCTAAACTAGCTGGGGCTTGAAGCACAAAATTCAAAACTGGTGTAAACTAGCTGGGACTTGCAGCACAAAATTCAAAACCGGTCCAAACTAGCAGGGATTTGAAGCACAAAATTCAAAACCGGTCTAAACTAGCTGTGACTTGAAGCACAAAATTCAAAACCGGTCTAAACTAGCAGGGACTTGATTGCACAAAATTCAAACCTGGTTTAAACTTGCAGGGACTTGACTGTACAGTAAATTTATCCTTGACTAAACAGTGTAAAATGAGCTTCCATACTCTGCAAGGCTAGGACCAATCCAATCTTCACTTTAGTTAACACAGACTTTTGAGCCTGTAAAAGTGACGACAATAATGCACTGACTAAGCTGTGCAGATAACAGTTGTCTCCAGATAACAGTTGTCTCTTCTTGTAGCAGCCTGTGGTAAAGCCATAATATTGATGAGAATAGTTTTGATATTTTTCTTACTTTCTCTAATATATGTTGTTCAGTATTATGTAAAAGTAAATGATCCTATGGCCAAGATGATCCAAACAAGCGCGCACTTCACAAGTTCTGATAGAGAAATAAGTTATTTCTCTATCAGAACTTGTGAAGTGCTTGTTAGGATCATCTTGAGTGTGACCAGCAGAAGCGAGACATAGGTACTGTATGGTGTCATGAGTTGCGGCTATGGTTTAAACTTTTAGTCGAGTATTTATGGTTTAGCTCTGTGATGATTATAGAACAGTGTTTCTAACGTCGTGACCCCTTATCTGAACTATCTCATGACAGTTTGGATGAGGGGTCGCAGCATGTTTTCTTGTAGAGTTAACCCTTCAGGCGCCAAAAAAGCAGACAACAAAATTTACGTCTGCAAAAATTTCAAAATATGTTTCATCCAAGCTATATCATATTGAAAATTCAAAAATTAGAGGGCAAACAGTGTAGATCTAGATGAGGTGGCTCATTATGAGCCACCTCATCAGGATCTGCACTGTTTGCAAATTATGCCAGTTTCATCACTGGCTCTTTAAGTGTTAATGGAGATTATCCCAATTTATCATCAGATACTCCCACTTATCTAGAACTCTGAAAATTGTTGGCAAACAGAACAGCTCTGGCATTTCTACTGCAGCATTTAGACAAACAGATGAAACCTTTCAGGATTACAGCAACTTATAATTAAACAGGAAAACAGGTCTTCTGATGAAAATATTCTTTATTTTCTATGTTTACTGATATTTTCATTTACTCCTAGGCACATCCATAAGTTGGTATGTGTAAAAGGTGACCGCAGGCATACAGAAAGCCTGTGAGTTTGAGGCCACGAGGTTATAAAACTTGAGTACATTCTCATACTCAAAATAAAGCACACTGATTTCTCGGAAGCAGCCAGTCAGTGTGCTTTATTTTGAGTTTGAGATTATTCTCAAGTTTTATAACCTCGAACCCAGACCTCCTGTGAAAATTCTGAAATCATTTATATACATTCTGCACATAGGACATGGCTTCTTGTGACCACCAGCTAGATAGGTCTCATAGAGGCATCCAATTTCATGATTTTCCAGTGCAAAAGCACATTTATATTGTTATAGTACTGTCATTATAATCATTTCAGCACCTTCATACGCTTACATTTATAAAGACAGAGCTTTGGAATAAAAAAATTCCATTATGTTTCATAGTTTGTGTTGTTACTTATATCCGACAGCACCGCAATCAGAATGTAGTTATGAACACTTTAACCCATTCCATTTGGGATACCCATTTAGGGGTATCTGGGCAAACAGTTTGGATCCAGATCTGGCCCCACAAGCGTGGGGTCTGATCTGAGATCAGAACTGTTTGCTGCCTAGACATAGATTAATATTGTCAAAATATTCTTGATTTATGATGCAGACGACAATTTCAGCAGACAAAAAAATACCCAGAATGCAATGGGTTACAACTATAGTGAGCATATCTATCCCATCACAGTATAGGAAACATTCAGTAAAAGGACTGCAAAACATTGCAATATCCAAATTGATACCAATGCAATCACAAGACAGAATACCGTATTTCTTGGGGTATAAGACAATCCTAAAAAGCTAGATCTGTTTTGCAACACAGATCTAGATTTTTTGGGACTGTTTTGGAAGAGAAAAGACATGATAATGGCAGAATCTCACAAGTCCTGGTCATTCTAGTTGGGGAAAGGCTTGGTCTTACAAGCAAATATATACTCAGCGTCAGTGAAAACGCACCAGCTTGGAAATTATGTTCGTTTAATGTTTTGTTTGATGTAACAGACAGTTCAATAAATCTTAATTTTCTGGTGTTGAGATAGGGTTTTTATACCCCGCCACACGTTAGTGGCGGGGTATTATGTTTTCCCACTGGCTGTCCGTGTGTCTGTCCGTCCGTCCGTCCGGTCGTCCGTCCGTGAGCACTTCGTTTCCGTTCGATAACTTGAGTATTTATTAACAGATTTTATTCATACATGACATGTGCATTGGTCTTGGGAAGATCTTGGTTGGGATTGTTAATGGGCAAATTTCGATGTCTTCTCATGGAGTTCTTGCCCTTTTCATGGTCTTAAAAACAGTTTTTGGTCTGTAGTTCTTTTACACTTTGAAATATCTTGATGAAATTTCACAGAAATGATCGAAGTAACATAAGCTTTCAGTTATAAGCAGAATTTTGTCCACCTGGATTATCTGCCCCTGCCCTAGGGCTATATACATGTATGAAATAATGAAAAAAAATGTATAAAATTAGAGTCGAAAGGGATTTTTCTGAAACTTGTAACAAATTATCATATTGATATAAGCTTTATGTCTTGATCAAAATTTTGTCCCCAAGTGGTTATCTGCCCCTGACACATGCTGTATACATGTATGAAATCATGAAAAAATCAATATAAAATCAGATTTTCGGTATATCTTGATGAAATTTCATAGAAATGATTAAAATAACATAAGCTTTCTGTTACAAGTAGTGTTAAGTCCACATAGGTTACCTGCCCCTGCCCCAGAGCTATATACATGTATAAAATTATGAAAAAATTCTGTTCATGAGGTTCATGTCATGATAAAAAAAAATGTATAAAAGATAGAAGACGGGGTATTGGTTTGCAGTGGCGGGGTATTACGCAGTCGTTTACGATGCTTTTATTACAAGTTTAACTTCGGTCATCAGTCGGCGCTATCAAGCATGACGTCAAGAATGATGCGTTTGAAAACGGTTGATATCAAAGAACACATTTAAAGAGTAATAAATCCATATTTCGCGCTCTACCGGACAGTTGATTGCAAATGACTTGTTCTTTGGACGGTCTCTTGACGTTAAACCACTTTTCCTCCATGGAATTATGACACGGTTCGGATAATAAGGGTGACGTTATACATGTAACATCATGCTTGGTCTGAATAATGGTTGACATTTGCCTCAGAAAACCTCTGAAATTCAGTTTCTACCACTGACCTCAGCATTTTGGGGGTGCAAAAAGTAACAAATTTACCAAAGGTTATTTTTTGCTGTTCATTGTTTGATGAACGTGACAATATAGTGACGTTTGATTTTAAGTCACTTTGTTCCCTTCGGCGGTCTGGATTTCCTTTCCATGGCGATTTGATAGGCTATCTACTCTCTAGCAAATTCCATCATTTTAGATTTTCTAGCATGTGAAATGATGCTGGAATGCCGTTTTTCTTGATTTCTGAGCTTAAGTTACGTCACAAGCTCACAGCGTACCTTTAGACAAAACAACATCAGGGGCATAATAAGATAGTTCAGTATGATAACTTTTTCATATATATACTAGGTCAAAAAAGTTCCTATACATGAAATTTCTTCTGTTGCTATGGCAATTGCAGAAATTAAGAACATATATAGTTTACTAATTTCAAAAGAGTATCCATTTGCTTATTGAACAAACTTATTTGTTTTGGTTTCCTAAGACTACACATGCTACCAGGGTCGTGTTGAATATGCAAGGGGTAATTTTTCATTTTCACAGAGTAAAATCATTAAAACTGCTCAAGTTCACAGTTTTTAAAATTGGTTTGTGAATAATGATTTTCAAGATTCTGCGCTCCATACACAAGAACAAGGCCTTAGGTAAGGCTACTTGCCAAAGAAATCAAAATTCGACCGCTTCTGATACGAGAATTTGAACCACAGGTCAGTGTACTGTGATTCCTTCAAGACTGTTTAAATGCAACTTTCAGTGGAATTTCCATAGGAAATCGAAATTGTAATGGCTAGCGGCCGTGTAACAATTCTTGTCATTTTGTCATTATGCCATAAAAACAATGACATAACAAAAATGTGTATAAAGAAACTTTGAAAAAAGACCGACATGTACAGTAATAATGACGCCTTGAAAATCGCTATATTTTTAATTAAAAGGGAGATAATCTGAGAATTTGAAGAATTTAAACCTCGCCTGTAAAGCCTGAGTACAAGACATTAAACATTTTATGTGTTTTTCGAATTTCCTGCATTATGGACTTTTCTGCGCAATACAAAATTTATTCCTGCGCATGCGCAGAAATGTGATGCATTCAAATTGACTCCTATCGAATAATGCCAGATAACTCTTATATGGAAAAGTATGGGTTGACAATTTTCTTAGCATTTTGTTCTTTGGCGTCTCCCCAAACATACATGAGCCTCAATTAATTCCAATATGCACTTGGTTCCTTGAAAATATGGCCGTTAGTTGGTATCGTTACTTTTTTGACCAAGTATATAATGTATGATTACTTAATTTAAGAAAATGAATGATATAATAAAACTGGTGCGTTTTCATTGACGCTGAGTATAGTAGATCTACCCTAAAGTGCTTAAGTATTGGGAAAAAGTGCTTAAGTATTGGGGGGGGAGGGGGGGGGGGGAGAAGTTCTCAAGTATTGGGAAAAAGTGCTTAGGTATTGGGAAAAAGTGCTTAGGTACTGGGGAAAAAGTTCTTAAGTATTGGGAAAAAGTGCATAAGTATATTTGTTGGGAACCTAAAACCATAAATTTTCCATTTTGGACATTTGTCCCAAATGGAAAATTAATGGTTTTAGGTTCCCAATATTTGAGCACATTAGGGCATTCTACTTCAGAAATGATTGACATATGTCAGGTGTATGAACTGAACATTGTGCTATATAACTTGGACTTGGTTCCACTTTATGGATGCCCCCACTTTGCCTGTCTTGTCTGACAAATCTTAACCAATGACTAATGAGGTCATAAGTTTTCTCTAAAAAAATATAAAGACATGCAGATATATGCTTCCATACAGATCCGTACACCAGATGCCAGAAGACATGTTGCTGGGGAGGGCATACAAAAATTCTGATGAACAGTAGTCAAACCTGACTAAAGCAAGCACCCAAGGGAAGAAGGAAAACTGCTTGCTTAAGCATGGGCTTGCTTAATACAGGTCAATTTACACTAAAAATGCATCCTTGGGATATGAGAGTTTGGCCTTTTAAGACAGGTTTGACAGTATTTCTAAACATTTAGCATTCTGTAGGTGAAACAAGCAGACTGTGTTGTACTTTTATTTTCCTTATTTTTTTTTTCATAAGGGAGGGCTTGAAACTATTTAAAACATGCCCTTTTGAGAAGATTTGACTCCACGAGAAAACCAACAAAGTGGCATGTGAGCCCAGTGGAGACTCAGATCAGCCTAGACATCCACCCAGTCTGATCAGTCTTCCCTGCGCTTATGGAGCTAGTTTAGACCCTTAGCTACCCTTTAAGCACACAGTAAAGAATCTGATTGGATGCCCAAGCTGCTCTGAGTCATCGCTGAGCGCACATGCCACTTTAATGGTTTTGTTGCGTCTTTGCTCAAATAAGAAAACAATTCTAAGATACGTTCTGCTGCTATTTCAATTCAGCAGGCTTAAGGTTGGCAGTCACTTTTTCTTATATCAGATTCATTCATGGGTATAATATGGTCCTGGAGGAATGAAATTATTTGGCATAAATTTTAGCTTTTACTAGAACGCAATAAATTATAATAATACATATACTCAAAGTGGAAAGATGAGATGCTATCGATGACAAAATGGTTGCCAAATTGTCTTCCCTCCAATTAATCAAACATGTGAGTAGTTCTGTCTTGTGTGATGTCTTATCACAATAATGCAATATGCATTTGACTCTATGCAATATTTAGTAAAATAAATGGAGAAAAAATATACAGTCAACTCTCGATATCTCAAAGTCAAATTTCATCCTAAACTACTGATATCTAAAGTAAATTTTCTGGTCCCAGAAAATTTACTAGATACCAGTAGTTTGAGGTAATAGAAGTTTAAATGTAAATACTGACAGGAAATTAGTCCAAACAATATTCTTTGATATAGGAGGGAACTTTGAGATATCAGTGTTGGACATTTCGAGAGTTGACAATACCATATTCGTTTTGCTACAAGACTTTTTCACCTCAAAAATGACCAAAAATATGTAAATTAGTTGTACTAATTCTGCCATAAAATGACTTTTAGGGGAAACTATTGTCTAACAGCCGAATAAATGCATTTCTAAGCAGAGTCATTCTGTCAAGTACTAGAGCATTTCTGCGAAGGTCACCTCTCAACAGCAGCCACTTTCTTGTAACAGTCAGCTTTTGGATTTTTCTCGAAGTGCAGTTTTACTGCCGTAATTTTTCAGTTATAAAATTTTCCAGTAACAAAAAGATGGATCTAGATTTTTGGTGTTCTTTTGGAGGGGATAAAAGTCATTTTATGGCAGAATTAGTACAACTAATTTACATATTTTTGGTCATTTTTGAGGTCATAGTAAATATGTAAATAAGAGGCGCCATAGTCGAGTGGTTAGACTGACTTATTTATTGCGCAGAAAGTCGCCGGAAGATCGTGAGCTCAAAAACTGGGCTTCACCATCTAACAACTGGAAAACTCTCTGTCAATCCAGCAATATAAGGGTACCTTTTTTGAATTGGGGAAGAATAAGGCAGCGAAAGGAGAGGGATGGGCTCTGCCTTTCATCTGCTGTGTTCAAGAGACAGTCCTCTAACCACCACTGCCCCTACGGTTATTAGGCTATGGGAAACCTTACCTTTAAAGTCTCTGTAATTCTGGCGCAAGATGGATTTTTCTCTACCAAAATAATCCCAAAAATCAAGATCATCTTGTAGGACAGATTTAGATTTATGGACTGTTTAGGAAGTTTAGGAAGGTAAAAACCTCCTCTATCTTGTAACAAATAAGAAGGGGTAAACGACAAGGTATATCACAGATATGCTCTTTGATGTCATTACTTGAAATTTATCAGTTCTCCAGATAAGAAGGGGTAATATAGATAATTTTGAGAAAATTTTCAATATTTCTCCAAAGAACATATGTTGTGACACAATGAGGGGTCACATATGTTTTCATTGAGAAATAAGAAAAATTATCTTTAAATTATCCTCAATACCCCTGGATCTCTAATTAATTTTCTCTAACTTTAACAATCCTTTTTCCTCTCTTTTCGCTCATTTCTTTATAAAGAGCCTTGGCTTTAGTTCTTGTCCGTAGTAATCGATGACCTTTAATGACCCACGGCAAACTGACACAATTTCCATCATCCGGTTATCCTCTACCAAATCACTGTACTCAAGGTCAAGGACTCTCAAATTTGGTGCATACGAGGTGGATCTGTGAGGTATCATCAGGGACTCGTATTCCTGTGAATGTGAAAATTTTATGTGCATGAATGTTTACTATGTTAACATTCTAATTATTGGAACATATGGACCCTGATCAGGCTACTCCCACAGGAGCTGTCTGATCTGGGCCTATACTGCAATTACTGCAACCAAACCATTCCAATTTTAGGACAATTTCGGTAATTATTTTAAATGTCCCAATTTTTAGAACTTATACGGAATGAGTCATGTTATCTATCTGAAGGACATGTCAAATTGGAAAAAATCAGATCAGCCCATGCAATAGGAATTTATGGACCACACCGGGTAGGAGGCAGTCGAAAACGCTCTTCACAATCGCTTAACGCGGATCAAAAACAGCGTTTTGTCGCCAATTTGCAATCGAAAACACTGTTTCAAACTGTTTTTGATCCACGTTTGTCGATTGCACGAGCGTTTTCGATTGCTGCCTACCTGGTGTGTGGACTTTCAGTGGCAGTGTGTTGCCTGTCTGCACAATCACACAAACAGAACTTAGACGGAAGTTTGTTTTATCATCACCGCAGCAGGTGTTAAAGTTTGTGAGGCGGCCATACTTCATCATAGTGCAGATTACTATTACATATTTGAGCCGCGACACAACAAAACCAAAAAAGTTCCATGAGCCCCAGCGAAAACTCAGATCAGCCTGGGCATCCATCCAGTCTGATATAAGTCTTCACTATTGGCGTGGAGATAGCTTAGACCTTTAGCTACCCTTTAAGCACACAAAGAAGACTGGGCGGATGCCCAGGCTGACCCGAGTCTTTGATGGGTGCACATGCCACTTTGTTGGTTTTGTTGTGTCAGAGTTCATTTTCAGGTCTTCTGGGATCATTCTGAGTTAGTCTGAATATAGAGTTCTACTGATGTCAGTGAAAGGAGGCGTGGACAGCGTCGGAATGTAACATTACTGCACTGGAACAAAATCAAACTGAGTCTGCCCTTTTCCTTTCTCTGATGTGTTTCCATGGGATTTTCAGTCAGAATTTATTTTATGGCTGCAATGCTAATGCCAATACCAGACAAGTGATGGTTTAACCCTCAATGCGCCAAAAAGCAGACGACAAAATTTACGCCTGCAGAATTTCAAAGAAAGTCTCATCCAAGCGATATCATATTGAGAATTTGAACACTAGAGAGCAAACAGTGTAGATTCAGATGAGGGGGCTCATTATGAGCCACCTCATCTGGATCTACACTGTTTGCCAATTCAACAATTCTAATTTTTGGCGCTTTAAGGGTTAAGATAACAATCTCATATTTATCATCAAATAACCTCTCATTTTAAGCTCTCATTAAGGTGAACAGCACAATTCCAGGGAAAGTTATACTTATCCATTAAAATTTGCCTCCTATTTTGGGCTTCCTTTAAAGCAAAGAATTTTGAATTTCCTTCTGCGCTTGAAAAAAGTATGCAATCCTTGAAAGCAAACAGGAAGTCACAAAAGTTATTTCCCTTTCTTGATCGTACCTCATCAGACGAGCACTGTTCTTCTCCTCTCTCCTGGAGATACTCTCGTTCCTGCTTCTTGAATTTTAACAATGCCTGACATTTCTGCCATTTCAAAAAGTCTGAAAAAGAAAAAAATACTTCCTAAAATTTTGCAGACGTAATTTCTCATGATGAGCCGCCTCATCTGAATCTATGTTGTTTGTCCTTTTGTATTTGAATTCTATATATGATATTTTGCTTCGGCGAAAAAAAAATCTTGAAATTTTGCACACGTAAATTCTGTCGTCTGCTTTTTTGGCACTTTAAGGCTTAAACACCTCAAACCCATGATTCAACCATGGGTTTGAGGTGTTTAAGCCTTAAAAAGCTGGCAACAAAATTTATGTCTGCAAAATTTCAAGGAATATTTTGCCAAAGCAATATCATATTGAGAATTCAAAGACAAAGACAAACAATGTAGATTCAGGCGAGACGGCTCACGCTGTTTGAAAATCCAACTGTTTTCATTTTTGGAACTTTAAGTGTTAATATTTGTTGTGGCCTGACGGTAATGATAGACTCATGCCTGAAACTGATAACATCACAAGTTTTAAACACCAAAAATGTGATTAAATGCTAGTCTTCAGCGGCCCAGTTTTATTGACAATATATTACTGATGAACAAATACTGGCCACCAACCATAGTTTTTTTGATGAACAAATACGGGCCACCAACCACAGTTTTTTTCTTTCCCACCACTTTTTTTTCAACTGGCTGTTTGTGTATCCACCTATCTGTCTGTTGTATTTACTGATGAACATGAGCACTCCATTTGTGTATGATACCGAATATACATGTACAGCCTTAAGTTCAAATTAAAGGTACATAATTCTGATAGCCTAGTGGCTGTAGGAGCAATGGGGGTTAGAGGCCCACTGTATCTGCATAGCACAGCATATGAAAGGCTGAGTCCATCCCTCTCCTTTCGCTGCCTTATCCCTCCTGAATTCAAAAAAGGTACCCAATTACATGTACTGCTGGGCTGACAGAGAATTTTTCAGTCACTGGCTGGCCTATGGGAATTCGAACCCATAATCAGCTATAACAGAGCACCTCTAACTACTTAACCACTAGCCTCTCCCACTCGACCACTTAGTCCTGCTGAGCAGAATATAGAATAGGAAGCAATAAATTTAAGATAACCTGCAATGATAGGTAGGAAAGCTTCCCCTGTAATCTGCTTCAGACCTTTCATGTAAGCCTCTTCTAGTAGAATTCCCTGGCTCATTATAACATTGATAGACACATCAGTGATAGCTGAAATAGCAAATAACGAGAATAATGTATTTGATCCTCATCACGACAATCAATATGACAGTAAAATTCAACAAACTAACTCCCACCGAAGTACGGTAAAAACTCTTGAAAATTTGGACACCTAAATAACCACTTGATATTATGTGTACCAGTAGATTTAAAGAATACGTAACTAACAGCTTAGCCCTTCAAGCACCAAAAAGCAGACGACAAAATTTACGTCTGCAAAATTTCAAAATATGTTTCATCCAAGCTATATCATATTGAAAATTCAAAAACTAGAGGGCAAACAGTGTAGATCTAGATGAGGTGGCTCATTAAGAACCACCTGATCAGAATCTACGCTGTTTGCAAATTCTGCTAATTTTCTCACTGGTGCTTAAAGAGTTAGTTAAGCTAATAATGCTTTGAACTACCAGGCCCAGATGAACTTTTCAGGCAGAAAAGCATCAGATGAAATGAACACAAGTGTGTTTTATTCAAACTTTTTTGAGGGATAGCTCAACGGTTGAAAGACCCTGAGGAAATTATCATACTTTGATGCTATTTCGAGTTTAAGAATCAAAATAGTTTAGCTCCAACTATACTCTGTAAATAAGTATATCATTGCCAGTTGTAAACCAACTGCCTTCAACATCATGTGATGAAATATTTTTACATTTGAACTTCCAATATTGATATCCCCCCCTTCTCCGGTCTGTCGGATGAGACTTTAAACCGAGGTCCCGTCTCTATATGACCTCGTTGTTGGTGGGACGTTAAACCCGAGTTCACTCACTCACTCACTCACTCCAATATTGATATACCATATTTAATGCTAAGGACCGCCCCTGGTCTATTAAATGCCCCTTCTTCTTCCTTGAAAACTGACTGTACACAGATTAATCAAAATCACACAATTTAAAGGGTAATATTCACGATATTAGACTCAGAATGTGTATTACACGGTCATTATGTTAACATTATACATGAATTGTTGCGCTATTTTTGTGGCGATAAAGGGTAAAAAGACCCGCTCCGTATATTTTTAAAGGTCCCTCCATGTTTTGTTGGAACACTTTGAAAGTGCTTTTAACAAAACACTAAGTGACCTCTAAAAGTTGGCAAGTATCTGATTTGTAAACATTTAGGCTCTAAATAATGCCCGCTTTTCTTAAAACGCAACACCCTTGATGCATTTAATAAGATTAATACAGTAGTATATAAGGTGTGGTTAAGGTTGATATATTTCTCAATCAAACAATAGTTACATAAATTCCAAGAGACATCTAACTTCTGAAGAAATTTTAGGCTCTGTCCTATCTCCGATATCCCAACATCAGACAACACATTGGTAGTGACGTCCTCCACACTTTCTATAGTTAGGTCTCGCAGCAGACGACAATTTTCGGCCATTAAACTCAGTGTAATATCTGACACTGGGCATCTCTTTAATGTTAAGACCTGAAATGTTAATACAGTGGACCCTCTTTAAAACGACAGCATTTGCTCCAAATAGTTTGACATGAAACTGAATTTGCTGTTATAATGAATACATATTTTGAACATATGCCGGTATTTCTGAGGCATATGATTAAAAGTCCACACACTTTTAAGTATTCCTTTGTTTACTATTTAAAGGTATGTTCCTGGAGTTTGTTATGCAGCATAATTTTGATTATTTTTTTCTAAATTGTCTGAAAGCATTTATAACAAGGAAATTAACAAGATTCACTGAAAACTGTAAAGCACAAAGTATGAGATAAGTCGTTTTGCTAGGGATTCCCTAACTCTGCTTCGCACACTAGTTAGGGCTATTTTTTGGTTCAAGCCAAAAATAGATAATGCGGCTGCCGTCATGCTGCAGTGCATCTTGGGATAGTATTTGACATGCTAGGACCTCTAAAATTGCTCACAAAAAGAGAAAAAACGACCTTTGGAAAATGAGATCAGAAATCACGCCCTTATAGATATATAACAAAATTATTTTTAGAACTGGAATTCCAACACATTGTGAGAGTAAAGAAAACAAATCTGACAAAAACGACAATTTTCAACAAAATCCAATAGTTTTCCCATTAGTAACAGACTCTGAAAAATAAGATTATTTAATACTATGCAGAAAAAGACAAAATTATTTTTTGAACAAAATTGGTATTGTTTGTCCAGGAACCTACCTTTAACAAGTTCTAATACTAAAGGAGCTTTCAGACTTCACTTACAAAGCTTCAACATCCTTTCTACGACACAAGCAGCCTTTTCTCTGGCACTTTTACCATTAAACTGTATCCTTTTATACATAAGAACTCTTGGAAAGAAGAAAGTCCAGTACAAGTATTTTCTGCTATTTTGAAAAAGTTAAGCACACAATATGCTAAAAAAGTTGAATACAATACTCAATATGGTTACAGCAACTCCCTAATTAGTCTCTCAGGTTGAAAAAGTTGGGTAGATGAAATAAAATCTCACCTCCAGTTTTGTACATTTGCTGCAAATCTCATTCACACCTCGCTCAGTAATTTCTTCACACCAGGAAAGGTCTAATTCAGTCAGCTGTTAATAATATATGAATTTACAAAGGATGATGAGTTTGAACTTACTATAAAAATCCTAGGGTCGAGTCGGGCAACTTCGGACAGCGGGTAAATAAGGACATACCATTGCAAACAGAGGAAATCCTGATGAGATGGCTCATAATGAGCCGTCTCATCAGGATTTTTCCTGTTTGCCCAGTTAATTTTATTTTAATTCCAAACAACTGACATACATGTATAAAGGAAACAAATTAACCTGCTGTTCGAATTAACTAGACCCGACCCTACGTGTTGGGACACACAGATCTGAGCAAACAATGCAGACTCATATCAGACTGCTCCTAAAAGGAGCAGTCTTATCAGGGTCTACACTGTTTCCATTCATGGGTGCATTACTGCACTGTAAAACCAAATTGTTCTATTTTAAGGACAATTACTGGAATTATTGTAGGCATCCCAGATTTTAGAATATTAACGGCACATCTCCATTTAATTTGCCATTTTTACCAAGAGAAGCAACCTTTGTGACTTCCTGTTTGCTTCCCTTCCAAAATGGGGTCTTCTCTTACAGGAAAGGATTTGCTCCAAATTCTTTCGTTAAGAGTTGACCCCTATGAGAAGAAAAGCAAAAATAAAAATGGCAGAGTTGCTTCCCCTTAAAGTGTACTCATTCATCTTAAGAGTTTTCCAAATTCCATATTTATTTGCTTATAAAACAGGGTTTTCCCCCTTTAGGATGATCTAAATTATTTAAACAAGTCCTGCGTTAATCTGCTACAAGGTAGGTTTTTCTCTTTCCAAAACAATCCTAAAAATCTAAATCTGTCATATAAGATGGGTCTTGCTTCTTGTGGTTGTTTTGAAAGGAAAAAAATCCTCTAGCCAAATAAATATGGTATCAACCTGTCTGATTTTCTACATATGAGCCACGACATGAGAACCCCAAAAAAGTGGTAGTGTGTCCAGGGCAGACTCAGATCAGCCCAGGCATTCGCCCAGTCAGCCCAGAATCTTTACTAAGCGCTTTAA
Source organism: Ctena decussata (assembly GCA_963989385.1). Classification (NCBI taxonomy): domain Eukaryota; kingdom Metazoa; phylum Mollusca; class Bivalvia; order Lucinida; family Lucinidae; genus Ctena; species Ctena decussata. Next base: position 17,492,312 of record OZ022515.1, on the reverse strand, counting down.
GGGTAGCTAAGGGTCTAAGCTACCTCCATGCAGACAGCGAAGACTCTGATCAGACTGGGCAGATGCCCAGGCTGATCTAAGTCTTCGCTGGGCACACAACCACATTGTTAGTTTTCTGTAGTAGTAGTAGATTTCAATTCTCGTATCGACGTGATCCCTGCACCTCAGCGGAACAAATCCATAGGGTGTCGCGGCTCAATTTTTATAAGCCTGGGCCAAGTTCCACATACCTCATTTATTGGAAGCAAAGCTTGGAAAAGAAATGATGCTTGATACAGCCAACAATACAGCCAACATTGTTGGCAGAATTATTTGCATGTTAGAAGAATGATTGAAAGAATTTAAAGAAACTGAATATATTTTTCTGCAATTTCATGTGTTAGAATCAAAATAATTCAGCTCTAACAGTGACCTGTTGAGTAATCACTGTTTGTCAGTCAATTGTAAGTAGATATATCACTTGGGCTCTGCACTCATGATTTGATCTTCTTTATAGCTGACCACCAAATAGTGATTTATCATGAAACAAATCACTGTTAAATCTGATCTATTTCCAAATTTTAACTCACCCTGTCAAAGCATCTGTTGGCCAGTCTAATTAAAGTTGCATCTGTTAATTCACTCTCCGCCAGGTCAAGGGACGTCAACTCAGGAAGAACAAGGTAGGGTGCCATAGCCATATCTTTGATGAATACAACTCCTACAAGACAACAAAATAGTAAACCTGTATTCAAGTGTTCTGGTATCTTCAAGGGGAGCAACTATTCCATTTTCATTTTAGCCTCCCCTTTTCAACGGGTTCAACTCATAAAGGAAAGAATTTGCTCCTTTAGAAACATGGGCCATTTGGGAAAGGCAAAAAAGTCACAAAAGTTTTTCCTATTTGTAATAATGGCCCCATTTAGGAAGGAATTCACCATCCAGCAAGGTGGACAGAAAGTAACAAAAGTTCTTCCCCTTCATAAAAATGTCCGAAACACAAGGAATTGTATACATCCACCAGTTTAACAAATTAAACAATCCTCCCTTTACTACTGCTCCCACACATTTTTGTGGTAACAGTGCTCCAGATAAGATGGGGTAACAGGGATTATTTAGAGATTAGTTTCCTTATTTTTCCATTAAAATATACATTGTGACCCCTAATCAGAACCGTCTAGTCGAGACAGTTCTAAAGAGGGGTCACAATGTATGTTTTCGTTGAGAAATAAGAAATATCCCTGTTACCCCTTCTTATCTGGAGCTTTGGGTAACCATGGAAACTTGTACTGACCTCTCAGATTGACCTTTCTAAGATTAGGACAGGATTTCCCCATTATAGCCACTCCACCGTTCTGTAACCATGGGCATTCTTCAACGGAAATCTCTTGAAGGTTTGAGAGGCTGGGAACCAATGTCTAAAATATGATAAGAACAGCAGCACATATAGGGTGGTTTAAATGATAAATCTGAGATACATTTTCTTTCTCCATTAAAATAAATTTAATGAGTATTTTAATATGCCATCTGAAGTTCCTTCCGGAGCATAAAAAGACAAAAATGAATGAATGGCAGAGTTGCTTCCCCTGAAAGTGTATCAAGTTACATTTAAGCAAAGCAAATAACAAACTTTTGGAACACTGATAATCTGTATCTATAATTGAGAAAATTCTTTCTTTTAAGAGTTGATTCCCACTGGGAAAGGAGACAAAAATGAAACCAGTACAGCTGCTTCCCCTGCAAGTATATACAGTCACCTTAATGAAAACAAACATAACTTAACAATCTACAAGAATTCCACAGAATGTTATGACACATCTGCCTCATGCTTACACAGAAGTATGAGGCAAACACTTTGAGGACAGACAGGGCCAAGCATAAAAATTATTTGGATGTAATTGTCGACCAAGGATAATTTCTTAGGGTAAGTTGGTCCGCTTTTTCTTTTTTTTTTCATTCCTGCAAAACATAAAAGCAGCCAAAATACTACATAACATGATAAAATATTGTATTAATTACCCATATTACATATTACATACGAAGATAACAGCATCCTACAAGATGAACAAACCTAATTTACCCACAAATCCAGTACCCATGATGTACTAGTGGAAAGGCAGCAGTCTGAACTGGGTCTGCACTGTTTGCACAGGCCTGTTTGTCTTACTTTCTGTCTTTATCACAGTAAATTTGCCATTTTGAAAAAAAAAATGCTGCCCCAAATGGCCAGAAAAAAAATGGGGGTACGGAGGTTTTGGGTGTGTAGGTAGGCAATTGCAAACAAACAAAATTTTATTTTTGGCCCAGATCAACAGAATGAATAGAAAACAAGATCACCATACACCGCCTTGTGAAAAATTGACACATCATGCAAAATTTCTGAGTATTCTGACAGATAGATCTGGGCTAATAAGCAGACTCAGATCAGACTAAAGGAGCAATCTGATCAGGGTCTACATTGCTCGCCACTCTATCTGCATCTTTTGGATGCATTAATGCATTATAAACCAAACTATTTCATTCTAAGGACAATTATGGTGATTATTTTAGAAGTCTCAATTTTTTTGAAAATTTATGTAAGTTACCTTTATTAGTTTTTCTGTAAGCCCTTTCCAGTTTATTTTCCATATTCTGAGCTCCTTGTTTAGCTGGAAAAACTTCTCCAGACAAAGTTTACCCAGTAATGTACTTGGAAACTTGATGTTTTCAATATTTAAACTGGTTAAATGTGGTGTATAAAGCTGAATAGTTTGTTCTTGAGTCTGTTTGAAAGCACTTAGTTTCTGATCTATATGGTCCATGGCATGTTCAATATTATTAAGTTTATTTTGAACAGAAGTAATGAAACAATCTTCGTGTCCATGTACACTATCATTTTTTTCCAACACATTATGTGTTTGCCCATGGCCTGCTTCTAATTCTGAATTAATGGCATTAATTTCAATGTTTTTTGTTGACTGAATGTTGTCACTACTTATTGATTTGTGAATTTTTTCTCGTATCATTTGGCATTCATCACATTGTCCTGAAATGTTACCATGATCTGACTTTGAAACATAAATTTGTTTTTTGAACTGAGCCGTAATTTGTTGCTTAGTATCATCATCTTCATTCAATACAGCTGTTTCAACACCATCTGGACTGTTTTCTGAGATAAAATTACTGTCAGAACCATTCACATTGAAAGATTCATTATCATTCACAAGTGACATATTCTCTCTGTCTGTGTTTTGTAAAACTTCACAATCTTTTGGTAGATTGCATTCTGCAACCATTGCAATGGCAAAGTCATGTTCAACTGATTTGTAACTACCGCTAGAACTATCCTTTAAGTTTTGTTTTAGATCCACTTGATATCTTAAATCATTTTCAACTTCTGTTAAACTACTGGTTCTGGAGGCACCGTTACCAATACATGAAGGATATGGCTTAACAAAACTTTGAGGTAGCTTCCTAGAAAGATGGCTAGCAAAAACATCATTATTTTCAGAAATATCACAGACTAAATTTTTATTGAGATCACTATGAAGACTTCTGGAGGGTACTGCCACCTTCTCAGAAAATTCTTTACTGATACTACATTCTACACAAGAGTCTACTGTACCATCCCTAGCTTCATTGGTCCCTTCAGGATTTTCAAGCAGACAGCTGTCTTCCAAGTCTGCTGACAGAGTCTCACAAAAGTTAGCATCTTTGTCATTTCCAACATAATTATTTACTAGAGTTTTAGATACTTTGGGTCTTTGAATCAAACTACATGTACTTTTGGAGTAAACTGATGTTTCATAACTGGCTGTATCTGGTCCATTATCATTTTTGTTCACTTCATCAGTCATAACACTCACAGATTCTACTACCTCTGCTTGTTCTTCACTTGCAGTCTTTGGTAGATCTTCCAATAATTTAGACTCAGCCAAAACTTCATGAATGAAATCAGAATTCTGTCCTGCAGCAAATGTTGATTTATTAAGTGATAAGCTTTGCACTTTGTCCTGAATTTCACTATCACTTTCAGAGGTTGCAGTCTCATAGAATGAAGATTCTGTCAAAACACTAAAATAGGATGTTTTAGAATCCACACTAGAGTCCAAAACAGTTTCAGAAGAGCTGGTTCCAAAGTTAAACTCATCAACTGCAACAGTCACATGATCTTCTGCTTGCTTAGCATTTAATTTAACAGCTTCAACCTCAAAACCAGTATCTATTACATGTTGTGTTTCATCTATATGCAAATTCATTTTGTCAGTCTGATAATCAGGTTCATCAGATATACCTTCAGATATTGTTGGAGATGCTTCTTCTATGTATTTTGGTATCTTTGGATCGTCATTTTCAGTTTGGGATGTTACCATCTCTTCTGAAGTGAAAACAATGGGACAATACAACAGTATATGGGACAACCTTCTTGAACAAACTGTGTAGACCTAAAACAGGCTGCTATGGAGCAAACTGATCAGGATCAGGGTTTCTTACTAGATTTATAAAACCTTTCCCCAAAGGGCAAAGGTGTGTCCACATTCAAATGCTGCATGGTTCATCAGAAAACTGCTTAAAGTGGATATGAACACTTACATATTTTTCCAGCATATTTAGAAAGGGAAATAACATTTGTGACTTCCTGTTTCCTTTGGTGGTCAAAAAGTCCTCCCAAAATGGGGTCTACTCTTAAGGGAAAAAACTTGCTCCCAGGGGGAGCAAGTTCTTCTTTTTATGTGTATACCCCAATTGAGAAAGGAGACAAAAATGAAAAAGGCTGAGTTGCGTCCCCTGAAAGTGTACCCACTCACCCAAAGGTGTCTATAAATTTGAGGTAAATATAATAATTTTAAAGATCTGCATTAGACTTTAATCCTCAGCCTGTTGATTTTGATTTGCATATTATGAATTGTGGAAAGAAAAAATGGTGTGAAGTGTGAAGCTTTTGATCTGTGTGTGTGTCGGCCAAGACTGGTTACTGTCTTTGTGTTTCAGGCAGATTACTTAGGCTTCGCAGATGGTCAAAGGAAACAGAAAACTGTGATCTGATCAAACTGCAATGGTGAACATGCGGAGTCTTTGTTGCTCGTATCGTAGCTTGTTTGGGTACACCTCCATGTTTTATTGTTAGTTTACCAAGGGAAACGACTTCCGTCACCTCTTGTTTGCTTCCCTGGAGGATTAAGCCCTTCAAAGATGGGTTCTACTAGGGGAGCAAATTCTTTCCTTCAAAGTCAGAGTAATTACCCTCATTGAAAAGAAAGGGAAAATGAAGATGGCAGAGTTGTTTCCCCTGAAATGTGTAATAATTCACATTCAATGATTATTTTTTCTGTAGTCATGTGCTCTTTTGCTTTCTACTTTTAAAATTACTAGTCAAAAGGCAGGAAAATTATTTTCCTACCTAGCTATCCAAACAAAATGTTGGGATAAATTTTGAGTATATTTTTACTTGTCTGAAAAACCATATAAGCCTCCTCACTCAAAAATGACCAAACATATCTGCAAACAGCAAAGACTCAGACCAGTCTGTGAATCTATGCAGGCTAGTAAGAGCCTTCATTCTTTTGCATGTAGATGTATTAGGGTTAATACAAGGTCTGAACATACAATGTACCTTTATTTCTCACAGGAAAGCCATAAACATCCGCAATTTCTCTTAGATCCGCAACATACTCTTTTAATTCTTTTTCTTTCAGGAGTGCTTCATCGCTGTTCAAAACAAAATCAATAACGGCAGGAAAAGTGTAGCCGGCCAAAGTGAAGAGGGCTGTGCAATCTATCTTTGTACATGAGATGTTGACATGACGCAGATATGGTCCGCTGAGTGACGTCAGGTGTCGGACGGCTATCGATGTTATTCCACCACACCCAGAAACATCAACGCTTGAGAGTTGGTATTTATACTCCGATAGCTCTCCTGTCAAAGGCTTTAGGGAAAAGACAAAAAAAAAGTCTACAGTAAAAATTCAAAGTATTGGGACAGATAGATCTGAATAAACAGTGCAGACCCAGATCAGACTGCTCCTAATATGAGCAGTCTGATCAGGGTCTACATTGTTTGCCATTCCACCCTTTGGATACATTACTGCATTGTAAAACCAAGCTGCTCTATTTGTTGGACAGTTACAGCAATTATTTTTGGTGTCTCAATTTTTAGCAGATTTAGGACAAAAAGAAAGCATCTAGTTTTAATAAGACACTTTACAAGACCGAAAATTCCTCAAATTTTTTTTAGCATTTTAATAATTTTGAGGACCAAAGTCCCTGTAATGCTCCCTTCCAAATTCCAGCAAAATACCAAGGTTGTTCTGGAGAGGCTGATTTTTCTGTTTTTGCTACTTTTAGTGACAGCAGGTATTTGACTCTTCTCCTGACTGAATTTTACACTTCCAAAGCCCTATAACCTATTAATTTTCCACATGAACTTTTGAAGCAACAGATATAGTAGTCTTGTAGAAGTGGTTCAGATAATTTATTTTTAACTGTTAAGGAATGGTGCACGATGGAGGAATAATACAGGATTCTTGATGACAACAGCTCACTTTGGCTCTTTACCAGGTGAGCTGAAAGCTGTTTCCAAGTTATTACTAAATACATATGCACACCCTTTATCATTTAAATATTTCACTGTATTTGTGTGGCTATAACATCACACACACCCCTCAAAAAGACCCAAAATGTGTAAATTGGTTGTATTAATTCTGCCAGAAGATGACCTTCCCAATTCAAACGATCCTAAAATCTAGATCCCTTGTTACTTGTTATATCACAGCTGTAGATAAGAAGGAGTATCTGATGATAATTGAGGGATAGAGTTTCTTATTTCTCATCAAATCCATATCTTGTGACCCCCTCATCTGAACCGTCTCATTGAAACGGTTCATATGAGGGGTCACAACATATGTTTTTATGCAGAATTATAAAAAATTATCCCTAATTATCACCAACTACTCCCTCTAATCTAGAGCTCTGATATATGATTTATAAGCAAAGAAATACGGTACCCGTTTGCTTGTCTCTCTTCTGAGCTGAACATCTTTCTCAACAAGGAAAACATCGTCAGTGACCTGGTTACAACATGAGATGTCGAGATTATGAAGCTTTGGCAGTAGCCTAACCATTGTCTACAAACAAAAATATTGAGTCATATTAACAGTGACCTTGTGGTGTGTGTGAACAGAGAGACTCGGATCACAGAAACACAATGTGGTCCTTCATCAGAACAATGGCCTCACAAGGCTGTTGTCGCGAGGGGCCACAATAGAAAAATACATGACATTGAGCCTCGACACGACAAAACCAACAATGTGGTTGCAAGCCCAGTGCAGACTCAGATCAGCCTGGGCATCCGCCCAGTCTGATCAGTCTTCTCTGTCCTCACGAAGGTAGCTTAGACCCTTAGCTACCCTTTGAGCACTTAACGAAAAGTTTGATCAAACTGGGTGGATGCTCATACTGATCTGAGTCTGCCTGGGCGCACAACCACATTGTTGGTTTTGTTGTGTCGTGGCTCATGATACCACAAAACAAGCCGTGTCACTCAAAAAGGGAGTTATTATATATGAGAAGCACTCTTTTGGGGTGTAAGGGCTCAAATAATCATCAAATACTCCCCTAATCCAGTCAACTTTTCTGACTGAAATATTGTTTTAAACCAAAGACACCTGAACCTGTTTATAAACACAAATTATTAACATCCTTTTCGACATAACATAAAAGGCCATCTTCTGTTTCAAGAGAAATTGTTGGAATAAGCAAAATCTTAACATTTTAAGTCCTTGAAAATAGCATGGTCAAGATCATCTAAACCTAATCAGCTCTGCAACTTCTCTCAATGATTGTTTTGTTAAAATCCAATATTTTGCATGAGATAAGGTGCAGATATGCCATTTTTTGTGTGTGTGTGTCATTCTGTGACTTTGAAAATGGGGTCACGGTCATTAAAGCATACAATCTCTTTCAACTCTATATATGATGTATCTCTGCAAATTTGATTGAAATCCACCCTTCTCTTCAGGAGATACACCCTTCTCTTTAGGAGATACTGTGTAGACAATGAGCAATGCTGATGCCTTAGCCAATGCTGATGCGATCCACACCAACAATTACAGGTCCCCCATCTACATGATATGTCCCCCCCCCCAACCCAGTTGGTGATGGTAGTGCTTAGGAATGGGGGGGATATGAAAAAATGGTGCTTAAACCTTTGTTGCGTATCTCTTTACTGGTCAGTTGCAGACCAGATATATCACATGTAGCATGCCAAGAAGCTGGTAACCAGCTGTGTACCTGAACAATTTCATCAGTGACATTCTGGTTCCCCTCTACACAAATAGTTGTGACTGGAATTGACATCAAACCCATACACGTAAAAATGTCCGCAACCATTAACTGGGTACACCCTGATAAGTTTAGTTTCTGTAAATGGCTGCATCTGTCAGGAGAAAAGAATATATATTAGAAAATGCATACAATGAAAATATAAAATGTAGCTGAATTTGCAAAAAGCATAAATCCAAATGAGGTGGCTCACAATGAGCCTCCTCATCTGGATCTAAACTATTTGCTCTCTAGCCTTTGAATTTTCAATATGATTAAGCTTGGACAACACAATTCTTTTTAAATTTGCAGACGTAAATTTTGTCATCTGCTTTTTTGGCACTTTAAGGCCTTAGGTTGGCCAAAGCTGGGCATTTCTGCCAAGCAATATTAAAACTCTACCTGACCTGGTCTAACTGGGTCATTATTGCCTAGAAAATAGTAGACCCTCACTACTCAGCAAGGGTTTGAACTTTGCTGGGTAAAAAAGACCAACTTAACTCAATTTAAAAATTTCTTGGTACCAGCCTTCCAAAGTTGGACCAACCTTTAACACTTTAAGCACCAGTGACGAAAATAGCATAATTTGCAAACAGCGTAGACCCTGAAGAGGCAGCTCACAATGAGGCGCCTCATGTGGATCTACACAGCCTGCCCTCTAGTCTTTGAATTCTCAATATGAAATGTCTTGGACAAGGCATTTTTTAAATTTTTGCAGACATAAATTTTGTCGTCTGCTTTTTGGTGCTTAAAAAGTTAAAGGTTTCCCCCTGTTAAAGAAGTATGGGTACACCTCCATGTTTTTCCACCATTTTTCTCAAATAGAAGTAACTTTTGTGACTTCCTGTTTGCTTCTCCAGATGAAAAAGCCCTTCCAAAATGGATCTACTTTTAAGGAAAAGAATTTGCTCCAAGGAAAACAAATTCTTTCCTTATAAGAGTTGGTCCCATTTGAGAAGGGAGGCAAAAAAGACAAAGGTGATGTTCAGTTACCTCCCCTGAAAGTGTACCCATTCATCTTTTTTTTTTTTTTTTGGCACCTTTTAATTTTCCCAATTCATGGGTTTGTTTTAGAATATCATACAATGATACAGTATTAATCCTAATGAACACCCTGCTCAAAAAAGGCCCCTTGCCTCTTTTCTGAATATAATGTTAGATTAACTTGCATGAATTCCTGATTGCTTTTCTGGACGGATTTGAGAATTCCTTTGAGAATTGACCTCTACTGAGAAGGGAGGCAAAAACTGAGTTGCTTCCTCTGTAAGTATACTCATCACCTTTATATTGCTTATTAAAGGTATTTTGGCAGTGGCTGATTTACAACAGTTTAGGCTCAAAATAACACCCCCCTTTCGCAAAATGCTATGCCCCTGGGGCATTTAACAGGATTAACATGGTTTAAACTGTATGTACAGAATAAAACTTGCCGATATTTCTTTTTTTCATACAGAACACTTTTATTTAACAGGTATTTCACAAACTTAAGAAAGATTTCCATTTCATCAGTCAAAACACTATTACAACTTTTTGCTTCAACAATAATAGAAAACAGAATAACATTCATAAAATTTTATGCTTTTAAAGCTAAACCAAATTTACTTAGGTAAAAAGAACAAGTGCTGTGTTAGAATTAGATTTTTAAGAAGTAATACAATCACAACTTTTCTTCTTTTTTTTTTCGTTTGAAATTTATTTTGAAACGCTGTCTAGATTTCCAAAAGAAAATTTCCAGTGAAAAAGAAGAAAATGTGTATTGTTTTGGTAGTACAATGATTAACAGAAAATCAAATTACTTTTTCAAAACATTCACCAAACCCATCAAAGTAACGTAATGACATGACGATAAATTCAACTCCTTTGCATGAGCAGGAAGTAGAGCTCTCAATAAGCGATTGTCCAAGTTTTCTGGGAAGTATTTTGTTATCCTCAAGAGTATATCTTCTGAAACAGCAGTGAAGCAGTCTGTTTCTAGTAGACTGGTTGTGTATTCTGACAGGCTTTCAGAATCTGGTTCATCAAGATGCTTGAAAAGGGTCTGGACAACTACCGATTTTGATATGAACTTCAGAGGCAGAACAGTATCCATGACTCTTGTTCCTAAAAATATAAATATGTTGATAATTATTTTTTTCGAGGTCAGTTAAGACCTCAGACAGCCTGAAGCTATCGCAGGCAAAATCACAAAAAGTTACCTGGTATTTACCACACACTTCTTATTTCCTTTAATAACCTTTAAAGTGGCAAAAAATGCTTAGCAGACAACAAATTTACATCTGCATAATTTCAAAAATGTTTGTCCAAGCTTATGGTATGGCCAGTGACACGACAAAACCAACAAGGAGGCATGTGCACCCAGCTAGGGCTCTGATCAGACTGGGCCAATGCCCAGTCTAAGCACAGTCTTCGCTGTGCACTTAAAGGATAGCAAAGGCTCTAAGCTACCTCTATGCCGACAGTGAAGACTGATCAGAGTCTTCGAATGGTGCACATGTCACATTGTTGGTTTTCTCATGTCCCGACTCATATAGTAACTAAAACCATATCCCCTGAGCAGCAAGAGGAAGGAGATAGCTTTGGCCATTCAGAAACAGCTGAACCATGTACAATATCAACTGAATAAATCCAGTGATTGTTACAGTCCGGTACGTTTTCCCCAAAGGTGGTCATGCATGCCCCAAACTGACCTAAAAGGAGTTCAATTTGTTCCAAGAAGTGTTGTGGTTTGTTTGGTGTGTTTATGTCTGTGTGCCATTTAAAAAGTTAAGAACGGAATGTTCAACTGTCTCGGACTCTTAGTCTCCATAGTCCAATCAGTGGTAAAAAACGTCTAAACTAAAATCGTTTCAAAAAGCCGTTTAACCTTCATGTTTGGTAATAAAATGTGGTTTGACGTGCATTTTTTTGCCGGGTGCTATTTAGAACTTCTGGAAGCAGAAGATCACCTGAAAGAAGACGTAAAACATGTGACAGAATATGCGCAGAAGATAGAAAAACACATACAAACCGAGCAGAGCCGTAAAACCGGCAGTGGGAAAATCAAAGAAAGCTCTCCCAATCGGAGGAAATAGTAAGTAATGGCTGCCCCCCCCTCCCCCCCCCCCCTCCCCTCCCCCCCCCCCCCTCCCCCCCCCCCCCCGACCGGCACATTTCGCAACAGCTTATGACAAGAAAGAGCGACAGCTTATGACAAAAAAGAGCGATGATAGCGTTACTTTTGTTGTTTCAAGTCTTTAATCCAAATATGAAATTGTTTTGTTTTCTACTTAAAATCGGGTTTTCGTTAGGAACATTAAAAACACCGCAAACCACCATAAACTACCACAAACCACTTTTTAAATATTTTTGTATAATATTTATCAGTTCAATTATCTTATATCAATGAAAAGGCAAGTTGGAAGTCATGGTGTGTGATCACATGATCTTCTGTTCTTCCGTCTTCCAGCTTCTACTCAAAGTTCGGAAGATGCAGAAGAGCTTCTAAAACAAGAAGTGAGCCGTTCGATTTGATGGAAGCAGGAGAATTTTTCAACGTCTGTTTTCAGAAGACGTATATCAAACGGAAAATACAACCTCCTGCTTCTGGAGGGCATCTTCTGTCTCAAATGGCTGAGGATATCGGCACGACCGTCGTGCCGATAAGAATCCTTATCGGCAAGACGGTCGTGCAGATAAGAATCTTTATCGGCAAGACGGTCGTGCGGATAAGAATCCTTATCCGCACAACGGCGATCAGATACTGCATTACAGTTGCTATCATCTTTCTTACAATGGTTTCATACAACACTGCGTCAGCAATTCAAATGGAGGATGTTAAATAACTTAAAAAAGGTATAAAAACATCTTTTGACCACCTTTTATTTGTTAAACTGTCTGAGAACCGGCACCCAAATTTACCGTTTACGGGGGCAATCTTATTTTGGGCATATTTCAGTTTGATGTGCACAGGTTATATTGTTTATACATATGTATGTAAAAACGTATTCAGTCAGAGTGACAATATGAGTTAGTACTGAAAAATTGGTTTAATTACCATATTTTTAATTTAAAGAAATTTTATTTTGCTTATGTACAAATCCTGAGAATTAAAAAAAAAATAAATAAACAACAACAACTAATAAGTGCAACCCAACAATTGTTATATGTGACAATATTTATCAGACAAGTAGAACAACTGACCTTGACCGATAAGTTATTAAAAGAAAGTTAGGCTTGATTTGTCAGACTAACTGTCTTTAACTTGTCGGTCAAGGTCAAAGATTTATTTCAGTTGCAGGGATACAGACTAGTGGTCGCCCACTCGCCCACTGCGAGTAAAAAATCGGGTGGGCGCCTAAAATTGAAATGATAGTCGCCCAGTTTGCGATCGTAAGCTGTCGGCGAGTGTCTGGCGTGTTTTCGGCTTGGAGTAAAATCCGCCACCTCTAAGGGTATTGCTAACTTCCGTGCCGATATCGGCTATGAATATTCGGTGTTCCGTCATACTTGTGTGTTGGATTTTACTCACTATCGAGAAACAACATGGCCGCCTCCTCGTAAAGGAAGATAGATAGATAGACGGATTTGTCAGCTAAAAATCTTAACCGTTTATAGATTTTTCGTGCATAATATGGCGATACATCGCTGGTGTTTCACACCCGGTTGCTAAAAGGAAACAAAACCATGAAGAAAGGAGGGATTACTACAAAGCCTACGGAAACGGCGCAATTCTCGCGCAGATTCTGAATAAAAGATTCCCATGTTTTAAATGTGGGCCCCTAATTTTCTGGCTGGGCGACTAAGTTTCAGTTTTTAGGGGCCCAGCTTGCTCCTATGAAAAATGAGTTAGTCTGTATCCCTGAGTTGTCGGGCAAGGGCAAAGATATTTGACTCATTTTCTGCTCCAACAAATTTGATTTTGTTGGATATTACATTTACTTTATGTAATGCTATTTATTAATAGGTTTCGACAATTCCTAAAAGGGTTTATTAGTCTAGATTTCTTTCAGTTATTAAAGATTAATTTCTATTGCTAATTCAGATCAATGGTTTGTTTCAACACATTTTATATTGGTAACACATATTATAAACTGATAAATTTAAAATGTTTGGAATGAAACGAAATTAGGCTGTAAACAAAATATTGACAAAAACTTTGCTGGAAAAAAAATCTGACCCAAGTAGGTCACAATCAAATATTTTTTTCCTGATTCAGCTTGTCTGTCAAGGTCAAAGAATTGTTTGAAATAACTTTATGTCAATTATCAAAATAAACTATTTATTGACAAATGTTTTATATGACAATATGACAATTGATTTTTTTATCAAAAAAAAAAAAAAAAAAAAAAAAAAAAGCCACGATGAGTCTTGAACCCGGGTCGTAAATGTTCAAATGTTCGATATACAGCTGTTGTCATACCCACATCGGGCTTTGTTTTAACTGTAATGAAAATATTTTACATGTTGTCCTGATCATCAGACCCGATAAAAAGTATTCAGCAACTGATGTTGAAATGTATAATTCGCATTTACGCAATTATTAGCCGGCTCTATGCCCAACAGTCAAAAGGCTTCCATGATGAAATATAAGAAAATTTGTGTGTTGTGACTCAGATACTTAAGAACAATTATTTACAGACAGAAATGAAATAGTATTATTATACGGTAATAATAATAATAATTCTCAGAACGATTGCAACTTTGTCTATAGAATATATGACAGCCGTCGTGCAGATGAGGATTCTTATCGGCACGACCGTCTTGCGGATAAGAATTCTTATCGGCAAGACCGTCGTGCGGATAAGGATTCTTATCCGCAAGACGGTCGTGCCGATAGTCACTCCCGTCTCAAATCGCCAATTATATAAAGTTCTGGCAAAAAGGAGACAAACAAGTTTTTGAAATATGACGAATCGCTCCACAGAATACAATTTTCTGTTCTGGTTTCCTGTCTAGCAATGCTTTATAAATATAGGTGGGATAGTGATTGGAGCTCCACTCCATAGGCGACTTAGTACCCTTGGCTTGCGAAGATATCCATACCAGAACAAAATGCAACTTCTTTTTTCCAAAGCCACTACTTGCTTTTCTGTCTATGGACATTCCTTGAATAAGCAGGTTTAGCAGGCAAAACCGTTGAAAGGACAGAGCGAATAATACTTTTTTCTCATTGTCCGAGCTTCCATCTATAATTATACGGCAGTAACAATAACAGACTAATAAAACTACTGACAATAAAATGAAGGATTTTCTGAACGTAAGATTTGTTTACCTTCGCCACCATTTTTCCCCAACGTCATTAGAGTTACTCCCCTTGTTGAAAACGTAAACAATCTGTCAGACTATTTCTTACTTACTGTAACTTACTGTAACTTACTGTAACCTTTACACCAATCAAGCAACATCTGCTTCTATGGGTGAATCTTGATGTCTGTCTAGTCTATATCCGGTGTTTATATGCGTCATGTAGCAGGTGGCGGTGAATTTAGCGGGATGACTATGCCAGTGGTTGTTGAGGCGGCTCTTAAATGAGTTCAGAGAGGGTGCCCTAACTACAGTTTCTGGTAACGAATTCCACGTGTCAATCACTCTGTTACTGAAGCTTTGACGTCTTACATTTAACCGTGCTCTGGGTTTAAACAGTTTAAGAGAATGGCCCCTGGTCCCTCCATGGGGTGCAAATGTAAATAACTTGCTGATATCGACTTTATCAATTTGGTTAATTATCTTATACACTTGTACCATGTCGGCTCTAGCTCTTGCAAGAATTGCAGGCTCGTAATGTGGTTTAAAGACTTTTCAACTGAGATCATTTACTTTTTGTATACATACTTGTTTCCCTTTCATAACTGAAAGGATTTTGCTGCTCATGCATTTCACATCTTTATCTTCGGATTCGCCTCCATGCATTTTCGTACAGGTCCAGCCAATTGCCCAAACCACAGCAAAACAATCTAGAACCACTCCTATCCCAGACTGCCATAAAAACACACCAAAACCAGAGCATCCAAATCACGTTGCTATTAATTTAGTTAGATATACCAAAACAGTTAAATGCCAAAGGTGGAGCGCAGTGGTAGAGTGTCCGACTCATGATCGAAGGGTCCGGAGTTCGAATCCCTCCAGGGCCCTAGCGTTGTGACCTTTAGCAAGTCACATATCCACAGCTCTGCTTGTATATATGTATATAGTTTTATTTAGTCGCAATAAAAGCTCTACAGAGCTTATGTTAATAAAATAATTGACTATAAATGAGCTGCGACACGACAAAACCAACAATGTGGTTGTGCGTTTATTTCTCTATATATTATAAATTTCTTAATGTTTTCAAACAGAATTGGCGAGGTTTTGGTTAAAGAGTCGAAATAGTAATTAACAATCAATGTAAATTATCTCAGTTAATTAAGCAATAAATGGAAATAACCGATAAAAATTTCCCGTTAGCGAGTGGTGGGTTTCATACCCCCGAAATTACAACAATTCTCTTTTTCGTCTTAAAACTAAATCTGTCGGAAAAGAATTTTATACCATAAATTGTTCATACAAACCTCCATATATATAACCATAAAAATCTAGAATTGAACGTTTGTTTGTATTTCAAATGTCGCCACTAAAATTTCCGGTGGTGGGTTTTGAGCACGGGTGCGGATGCGGGTGGTGGGTTTCATACCCGATCAGCTCAGACTCAGATCAGCCTGGGCATCCGCCCAGTCTGATCAGAGTCTTCGCTGTCCGCATGAAGGTAGCTTAGACCCTTCGCTACCATTTGAGCACTTATCAAAGAGTCTGATCAAACTGGGCGGGTCTCCAGGCTGATCTGAGTCTGTGCTTGGCGCACACCCACATTGTTGGTTTGGTTGTGTGGCGGCTCAAATAAAGATTATTATTATGAGGCAGTTGGCCAATTAACTTGCATGTCCAGATACAACTGGAATATTCTTACCGGTGTCAGGAGTGTGGGATTCCCATACAAAGGACAAAATCACCAAGATTGAAAGGGTCCAGCACCAGGCCGCAAGGTGGACTGTTTATAACTATGAAAGGACAGCAAGTGTGACCTCAATGTATACTTGAAAACTTGGGATGGCTCACTCAAAGATCTGAAGGTGTAAAGATGCACACCTTAACTTGCCTTGCCTTTGTCAATTATATAAAATAGTCTATGGGCCAGTTGGAATTACATGTGTTTCATACTCTGGGTGGTAATGTTGTGCAGGTGATCAACTATAGTTGATAATTGATGGTTTTTACTCACTATTACTGGCACGACTGATGATCAACTGCAATTTTTCTATAGTTGACTAGCATTAGATACTGTTTTAAGTAACATGCTTTTTCACAAGTTAAGTTTTGTAGACTGATGAGTGATGAATATACAATGTAATACTAAATTGTTTTTGTATGCCCTGAAAACTTTTACAGATTTGCTAACAACACTTTTGAGCTAAAGAATACCCCAAAACAGATTATAAACATAGATCAAAGGGTTGTTTTCTCAAAGTGTAGTTTTCTGTGCAAAAATCTAAAAAATTAACATTGTTTTTGAAAATGTACTTAGTTCTGAAGGTACTTTAATGCAAAAAGAAGAGCGTCCTAGCAATTATTTTTTCCAACTTTTTCTAAAATCATAAGTCAGAGCAAATGAAAACAGTAGCTTATTCTAAAATGTTCAACCATGTATCAGATCTATGCATGTAGATGGTCTTGCATTCATTAATATAGGATAGGGGGTATACCTATAAAACACAGTCTAAATACTACATTACTGAGATTAAGACACTGGTGTTAAGTGAAATCGTTCAACATTGAAAAAGTACAATAACGTGATTTTATTGAAAACATTAGGACACAGGCCACATTTCCTGTTTTTTAATTGCGCAACCTGATAAAGTGTGAGAGTCGAAAAATAAAATGCTAGAACGCCTTCATTATGCATTAATGCAATTTCAGACCTAAATACATTTTCTGTAACAAAAAATATCAGACCTAAATACATTTTCAATAACGATGATTGTTTATATATATATATTTGCGCAGAAAATTACCTTTTGGTCTTTTATAGAAACCCTTTCTAACATCCTTCATTTTGGGATTCTAAATTGTGAGAAAGAACATGAAGGCATCTGCTAATTTTTGGGAAGATCTAATATACATGTATATGCAGCATTTTATATAGATTTTTATCTTCGCCCCAAATCAGTGATTTTCACCACCTTAATAGTATTTTATCAATGCATTGTAGAGTTACAGTGCTATGCTATGTATTTGTCAAATCCCAGCCGGCACATGACTTCGAAATGACGTCATACTGACGTTGATGCAACGTCATTACGTTGCATCGACATCAGTACGACGTAATTTCAACGTCACATGCCCACTGGGATGCCCCTCGTAAGATTATGGAATTACATTTCAGGATGATTAGCAGCATTGTGAAAACAGCTGTATGTGAAGTGATTATCCTGTTGATCTGTCTCCTTGGTGACCATTTATTATCACATCCCGTTGCTAAGCAACAGCTGATCAGAGCATTTACAGACAGTCTGACCCATGGGGTTGTTGGTGGGATATCTTGGGCAGTGGTTACTGATGTTCACCTGGATAGACAGAGAATAGCAGAGGGGATTCTTTGTTTGACCTTGGCAATGTCAGTTGACCTTGACCACTTCATGGCAGCAAAATCATTCCACTTAAAGGTCAGTATGTTGGTGATAGATGAATTTGGGTCTGGTTATCAAACATTGGACTCCCGGGGCCAGTTGTTTAAAGCATCATTAGCTTAACGAGCTAATTAAGAGGTCAACTCGTTAAGTGTTTTATGACTTTGTATCCAAATATATTGATATTTTTATTGAAAAAAATGTGAGAAGCTTTTGCACTAAGCTTCTCACAGTTTTCAACAAAAAAATATTGGAGTATGCAGTATTAACGTTTGAAATTTAACGACTCAGTAACTAACGACATCGTTAATTTTGAACAACCGGACCCAGATAGTGATTTTTTGACGATAACTGATTGAGAAGTCTGTATTCTGTTTATTGTCCATAAAACAAGTTAAGACCACTCATTAGAGCCACCTCGTGGTGGTGCTGCTAATGCGGGGCTACAACATATACATTACTACTGAATTTCAGCAGAAACCCTTGAATTAGATTTAATAGTGAACTAACACATATTTTCCTAAAAGTGGTCTTTTGTGTACTTTATACATCAATAGGGAATGATGGCTGATGGATGACTTGTGATTTTATGTCCTTTTCAACAGTATTTCAGTTATATCAGGACGATGGGCGGATGATAATGGAAGGCTGTGTGCGATGGAACCCTGTTTATGGTAGGAAAGATTCTCGATTCGAACCCGGTCTGCTAGATCAGTAGGCCATCGCTTAATCCACTGAGCTACCAGGGATAATTGTACTCAAAATTATATTGGGAGGAGGTAAGTCATCAGTTTGATGGCCTCAAATTTCATTTCACTGTGACGTGTCAGCAGAGTAGCATAACATAATTTGTGGCTTGTATAAAACTCGACTATTTTCATCCCCAAATGACAATTTTCAGTTTAAATATACCCGTTCTATCCACATTTCACATTATTCACAGTATTTGATGGTCATTGCAGGATAATTTTTCTTATTTCTCAGTGAAACCAATGTTGTGACCCCCCATCTGAACCGTCTCGTTGAGACTGTTCAGATGAGGGGTCACAATGTATGTTTTTATGTAGAATCAACAAAAATTATCCCTAATTATCACCAAATACTAGAGCTAGAGCTCTGAACTGTAATCACTGCATGTTGGGACCTGTCAAGATGAATGGGTACACTATCAGGGGAAGCAACTCTGCCATTTTCATTTTTGCCTCCCATCTCAATGTGGTGAGATCTTAACCCTATTGCACTCAGCTTTGCCAAAACTCTCTGGAGTTTTGGCTGTCCTGGTGCAATAGGGTTGAAGGCTGTTCTGAGTGCAATAGGGTTGCCAAAACTCTATGAAGTTTTGGCTGTTCTGAGTGCAATAGGGTTGAAGACTGTTCTGAGTGCAATAGGGTTGCCAAAACTATGGAGTTTTGGCTGTTCTGAGTGCAATAGGGTTGAAGGCTGTTCTGAGTGCAACAGGGTTAAAGGCTATTCTGAGTACAATAGGGTAAAAGGCTGTTCTGAGTGCAATAGGGTTAAAGGCTGTTCTTAGGGCAATAGTGTTAAAGGCTGTTCTGAGTGCTATAGGGTTAAAGGCTGTTCTGAGTGCAATAGGATGAAAAGAAAGAATTTCCTTTAGGAGTAGTCAGTGCCTACACTTTGCAATTCTGGTAAGATTCTGAAATAGATTTCAGAGAAAACATTTTTTCCATATTTTTCTACGGGTCTGGGTGTATGAAATTTAAAGTTACTATAACTCTGATTTTACTGTCATTTCAGGATGCTCTGTCCCTTCAAAAGAGACCATTTTTCCATGCAACAACACTAATAATTATCATGGATGTAATTCTGTTAGTTATGTCACTCCTTTTACGAACTAGATTGCTACAGTTGTTTACGATGATATTCACCCTTGCGTGGCTTTCTCATCATGTGCGTGACTCCGTTAGAAGAGGACTTTGGTTTCCACCATTTGGAGAAACACCACCATTACCTAAGTTTCTATATTTAATATGTATTTTATTAATTCCACTTGTGACTAAATTTGTATATAACCAGTGGAAATCACATGCTAGTCAAAGAACTCTACAGTATTATGATACAGAACATGTTTAGATGTGGGCAAAGTTTTTGGAAACTAACAATTCGTAACATTCCATTTTGAAATGCTTTGTATGCAAAAACACTACCATTTTTTTGCTGAGCAAAATCTCCTATCTTTTTGTTTGACCATCTGAAAGAGGTCTAGTCGTGGAGGTAGCCACCTGTATTTGATATGTGTATTTATAAGATTTAACACTTGTTTGCTGGGGGAAGTGCTGTTTAAGTACACACGAATATAAACATTAAATTTTGTGAAAACTATATCATGTCTGCTCTTATTTTTAACCCTATTGCACTCAGACCGGCCATAACTCTATGGAGTTTTGGCCGTACTGAGTGCAATAGTGTTAAATATTGTATGATCCTGCTTTGACTGTTGTACAATAACAGTTATGTTCTTCATGCTTTGTATACTGGCTGGTTTCGATCTTCTGTGTCTTCAGATACCTTACGGTAGCATTTTCTGTGGCAGGATGGATGGATAATGTAGGGGTTTATACAGACCTTTTAACCCATTCCATTCAGGATACCCCTTTAGGGGTATCTGGGCAAACAGTTTGGATCCAGGTCGGGCCCCACAAACGTGGGGCCTGATCTGAGATCCAAACTGTTTGCTGCCTAGACATCATTTCTACAATACATGTAGTTAGACCAATATTGTCAAAATGTTCTTGATTTTTTATGCAGACGACAATTTCAGCAGACGACAAAAAGTATCCAGAATGTGATGGGTTATGGTATATGGGTATATTTTATAAAGGGAAACAATTTTTGTGACTTCTGCTTGCTTCCATGAATGACAAAAACCCTTTCAGAATGGGGCGTTCTCTTAAAAGAGAGAACTTCTTCTCTTCAAATTTTGACCTCATTTAAGAAGGGAGGTAAAACTAAAAATAGAGTTGCTTTCCCTGAAAGTATATTCATTCACCGAAAGTGTTTTGATCAGTTTTAGCCTATGAAAAGATGATTATGGAAAATCTCCATGCTGTTAAACCCAACAAGGAAGGAGAAAAAGAATTCTGTCTTCATAGAATTACAGTTCCAATTCACTTATATGGTGAACGGGTCCACTTTCAGGATAAACAGTGCTGCAGATTTAATTTTGCCTGCCTTCTCTATGTAGGGGGGTTGAGGGCTGGTCCGCATAGCGCAGTCAGTAGCATGTCTGACTCATGAGCCAGAGGTCCCGGGTTCGATACCAGGTTCGGCCACATACTTTCATTTCTCCTTCCGCTGATTCAAGAAGGGCAGTAGTCAGTTACTGGCAAAAGTATGTGCATTAAGGGGTATAGCAAATACCATGTTGGTGTCTTTTGATATCAAGTTTATCAGGTGAGACCAGAAACAGTGTAGGAATGGCGAGGCTTGCCAAGCCAGTCCGATGTGTTTCTGGTTGAGCCTGATAAAATTGAAATCAAAAGACACTATCAAGGTTTTCTATTAATAATGCATCATTAGACTTTACGGCATAAAAAGAGTCAAATAAATGAAAAGCAAAATGCAGTTTTGTCCTCGGGAATGCGTTGTGACGTAAGTAGGTGACGTCATTTAACCAATCGAACGTTGTAATACGGCCAACGTCAGTATGTAGCCAACTGTCTTCAGAGATCGTTAGGTATTGCCTAATAACATTCGCTCAAGCGCAGTTTTAAAGTGACATGTTATCACATTATGTTATCATACCCCTGTTATCAAGTGGAATTTTGCAGCAGATGCATGATAAATGTCCAGGAAAGCATACATGCTCTGATACAAAGGACAACATAGATCTGTTACCATCGTTCCTCTCGAATTATAACTGAGATGATACCTGAAATTCATACAAGGGAATATTGTGATTTTTCTCAAACCTATAATTCATTCTCAAATACTTTAAATTAATTCACTGTTTATAGTAGTTTCACGTCCTAGAAATAATGGTAAACATGGAATTTCTAAGGAAAATGTAAGAAATAAAGAAGTAACTTTATATGTTTGTCTTTATTGTAAATTAAACAATTCATAACATAGTCCACCCTAAGCAAAAGTGCGCGTTCATGTATATATGTACAGCAAAGATTTCAGACTAACCTCATGTCATATATAAACAGTTATAGTTTCTGACGTTATCGGACACCACAAGCACAATGAAGCATAGTACTTTGATCTTTATCTTGGATCTTAAGAAAGGCTCTTGATCAAAGGATCATTTAACATTAAGCTAAATTAATTCTTTTTTACAATAAGCTGAATTAATTCTAACACTTTTTCTGCTAATTTTCAATAAATACAAGTGGGGACAAGAACTGCCTTGAGCTCAGTCTAGTGAGGAGCCACAACACAGGTTTTTAAGAAGGTCTCTTGATTATCACCAAACACTTTATCTGATTTCTAAATATGCAGACTGATACTAGGCATCACTGTACATATAAGCATAAACAATTTGCTTGGGGAAAACAGACCATACTGATGGTTGAAATGATACATCTCAACAAATCAGATTGTTGATTAGACATACCTCAACCAATCAGACTGCTGATATGATATACCTCAACCATTCAGACTGTTGATATAATATACCTCAACCAATCAGACTGCATGTTGATATGATATACCTCATCCAATCAGATTGTTGATTAGACATAACTCAACCAATCAGACTGTTGATTAGATATACATGTACCTCAACCAATCAGATTGTTGATATGATATATCTCAACCAATCAGATTGTTGATATGACATACCTCAACCAATCAGATTGTTGATATGACATACCTCAACCAATCAGATTGTTGATATGATATACCTCAACCAATCAGACTGTTGATATGATACACCTCAACCAGTCAGAATGCAGCAATACACAGCAACCATTATAAATGTCAAGAAATGCAAATTTATGGACTGTATAGCTCAGATTTTCTTTCTTTCTTCAAGAAAGGAGCCCCAAAAAGTTTTATGTATGTACACACCTCCAGAGGAGGCCAATATGATATTCCTTTCTCACATGGGGTTACATTAAAAGAAAGTGCTCTCAGGGAGCAAATTCTTTCCTTGTCTCCTTTGTACATCATGTGGCTTGGTAACTTACCTTAAGGTGCACATAAACACTTTCAGGAGAAATAACTCTGACAGTTTTATTTTTGCCTCCCTTCACAATGGGGGTCAACTCTTAAAGGAAAAAATTTACTCCTCTAAGAGCAAATTTTTTTCCTATAAGAGCAGACCCCTGTTTAGAAGAGTTTCCTCCTGAAAGGACTCAAACAGTAGTCACCAAATTTGTATCCCTTTGTAAAAATTGGCAGGAAAACAGGAGGTGTACCCATATTCCAGGCATGGTTGAAAAAAAATTAAGCCAAATTGGTACAATTTCAGGGTAAGCAACTATGCCAGTTACATTTCTCCTCCCTTCTCAATGGGGTGTACTCTTGAAGGGAAGAATTCTTTAAAGGTAGACCCCATTTTGGAAGGGCTTCTTCATCCAGAGAAGCAAACAAAAAGTCACAAAATTTGTCCGCTTTTGTAAAATTGGCAGAAAAGCATGTAGGTGTATCCATGTTTTTCCGCCATTTTACACAGAAACAACTTTCTGCGACTTCCTATTGGCTTCCCTAGACAGTAAATTCCCCCCAAAATGAGATTATTGTGTGCGTGACTTGTGGCTTAACTTCCCAATAAACAATATTTCAGTCACATTCGGATTTTGTAGGACTGTTACCCGACCTGAGATAAATGACGATCAGGTCCTGCTACAGTCATTCTTAAAGGAAAAAAATTGCTCCTTAGGAGAGCAACTTCTTTTCAGAGAACCACCAATGAAATGGGATACAAATTCTTTGTATAAATTACCTCCCCTAGAAAAGCTCCTATTCACGTAAATGAATAACAAACAAGACTTCTCCGAGTTTCCACCAAAACCCTATATCTGTAGCTCAGAGAACATTTAAAGAAAGCATACACATGCAATCCAACAGCATTATTGCAGAAAAATTGAGATAGACAGGTTACTATGGTAACAAACTGATTAACTAACACTAGACAAACAGATGGAAAACACCATTTCAGACCCTCTTTTCTTCAGACAACTAGGGTATGAAAACTTCTCAAAACGTTTTACTGTTTGGTAAGGGGAACCAGAGGGCCAATGGCCCTATATCGCTCACCTGAGCACTGAGGTTATGTTGGAAAAACTAAATTGCCACAGCAACAAAACAACATGCACAACAGCAATAAAACGCACCATTTATGTAGAGGAAGATATCACAAACATTTATGCAAAAAATAAGCTTTATCCCCACTTAATGGCCTCTGAGAAGAAGATCTTTTGCAAAAAAAAAAAAGAAAAAAAAAAAAATATGAAAAAATTGAAAATTTGGCCTTTCAGTTGCAATGGCAACCAATCAAAATCAGATCTTTGGGCAAAATTCATATGGCTGATAGAGGACTGCTCTAGGAACATTTCTGTAAAGCTTTTGTCAAAAATATCTGCAGTAACACAGAAATAAATACCAAATGTCCACTTTCCCCATTGTAAGTCTATGGAACTTTAAGTTGCCATAGCAACCAGTCCACATGAGCAATGATAACATGAAACATACATTAGGCAGAGGCTAATGTTATTAATATGTATGCAAAGTATCAGCTTCATCCTCGTCATGGCTTCACTTTTCCCATTATAAGTCAATGGAAACTATAAGTTGCCATAGCAACCAAAGTTCTTATGGGGTTGGAGGAAAAAACAGAGGTCATGTAGAGGCTTCTGTCATCAACATGTTTGCACAATATCAGCTTCATCCCCCATATGGCTTCGGAGCAGAAGATTTTTTCATTTTTTGTTTTTTTCATTTTTTTTCCCAAAAATTTACCCTATATTTATTTTGCCATGGCAACCAATCAAATTCAGCGATTTGGAGAAAATTCATATGAAACATCGAGGACTATTCAAGAAACATTTCTGTAGAAAGAAAATCTAAACAAATGCAGTGAGACAGCAAAAATTGCCGAATTTCCATTTTCCCCAGTATAAGTCAATGGAAACTCTTTGTTGCCAAAGCAACCAAACTGCTGGAGTAATTACCATGAAAAACTGTAATTCTTTAGAGGTTAGTACCAAGGTTCTTTCTGTAAAGTTTGAGCTTTATTGGCAACACAGTTTCTGCGAAGATGATTTTTTAATATTTTTCTATTTTTAACTATTCGGTTGCAATGGCAACCAGCCAAATTGCACAAAAAAGGCTGGTTAAAGACTACTCAAGGTACATTTCTATGAAAGTTTTGTCAAAATATCTGCTGTGGCATAGCAATAAATGCAAATTTTCTATTTTGCCATTTTAAGTCAACGGTAACTTTAAGTTCCCATAGCAACCAAACTGCCAGAGCAATTGCCAAGAAAAACAGTACTTTTGTAGAAGCTAGTACTAAGATTCTTTCTGTGAAGTTTGAGCTTTATTGGTTGCATAGTTTCTGAGGAGATGATTTTTTAATATATTTTCTATTTTCAACCTTTCAATTGCCATGGCAACCAGCCAAATTGCGTAATCTACATAAATTTCATGTGGTTGATAGAGGACTACTCAAGGAACATTTCTGTAAAAGTTTTGTCAAAATATCTGCAGTGACATAGCAACAATTTTCCCCATACAAGTCAATGGAAACTTTAAGTTGCCATAGCAACCAAAGTTTTGAAGCGATTTGGATAAAAAACAGTCTTATTGGTTCCCCCTGCCTATAGATGCCATACATGAAATTTGGTAACAATGGGCCTTGTAGTTTCAGAGGAGATGTCGTTTGAAAATGTTGACGGACGGACGACGGACGGACGACAGACAACAGATGAGGGATGCCTGCCTATACTATAAACTCACCGGTGAGACTTTGACTCAGGTGAGCTAATTATGATGGGCCCACATGCCCGATGTTACAGACCAAGTTTCAAGGTCATCGGCCTTTTGGTTCTGGAGAAGAAGATTTCTGAAGGGTTTTTACCATATATGGGTGTGGCGGCCATCTTGGTCATGTGACCTAGATACCCTGAACAAACTTTTGTTCCCCCAACCTAGGTAGGCTCCATATGAAATATGGCCTCGATCGGCCCAGTGGTTTCAGAGGAGAAGATGTTTGAAAATGTTGACAACGGACGATGGGCGATTGAATAGAATAGAACGGTTTGCCTGGCTATACTATAAGCTCACCTATGAGCCTAAAGGCTCAGGTGAGCTAAAAATTATCATATAAATATATCACACTGTAAATATACCATACATGCGACAATTTTTGCAGGGTTCCAATTTTTGCGGTATTTCTCAGTCACTTCGAAACCGCGAATATTAAAAATCGCGAAATAATTTCCTGTTTCTGACAAAGTGTTTTCAATAGACACTGTGTCCATATATTTTTTTCCATTTGCCTCGGTAAATTCTGCTACTTTTCACTTGAGCCAGTTCGTTCGTTAACCTGCGGCAAGGCCGCAGTTTAATGAACGAACTGGCTCAAGTGAGCAGCAACAAACCTTTTACTTTTTGCGCATGTTCCTGTCTGCGAAAAATAAAAATCACGAAAATTAAGGTTAATTTTTTTCACCCTAAACCGCGAAAATTTAAACCCGCTAAAATTACCGCGGTATACGGTTTATATTTATATATAATTCCAAGCTAACTCATCTGAAATGGTATCGAAAGCAAATGTGAGTCCATGACATGTCTGTAATGGGGTGGATTAGATAAAGGAAGTAAGAAATGTGTCCTTGGGAATAACAAGAATTCTGGGGAATGCTGAGTCTCGCTTTCAGCGCAATGTCTCAAAACAGAGATAAATCTGAAAATCGATATGTTTACACTGAATATGACGACAACACCTGAAAAGTTATACATTATGTCTCGCTTCTGCTTGTTGCAGGAGAGACAAAAACCTTGTCAATAAATTATCAGTTGTTACGAATTCCTACTGTATTAAGCAAATGTACAGGAAAGAATGAAAACAAAAATATTGCCAAAATAAGACACCTCAATTTCAGTCAATGGTTTAACATGATCGGAGAAATATTAGCCTATTAGATATAAAACCAACTAGAAATTTGTCCATAGTACACAGATGCCCCCGCCTAGTGCCTTGAATAAGTTGGACATTCGCAATAAGGTACACACGTACGCACAACCGAAACACTATGTGCCCCTGGCATCATATGATGTGGGGGGCATAAAAATAGTTTCTATATGTTCTGTTTTTTCATTTATATGACAAAAGTGGCATGTGCGGCCAGCAAAGACTCAGATCAGCCTGAGCATCAGCCTAGCCTGATCAGAGTCTTTGCTGTGCAGTTCAAGGCTAGATAAGGGTCTAAGCTACCTCCATGCCAAAAGCAAAGACTCTAATCAGATCGGACAGATGCCCAGGGTGATCGAAGTCTTCACTGGGCACACATGCCACTTTGTTGGTTTTATTGTGTTGCGGCTCATATGCATATACACATGTACACAATGTGAGTGAATACACAAGAAGACGTTTCTATCAAAAAGTTTATGGCATTCATGGTTTATATGTATGGTGTACTTTATGAACTTTTGTTCACACTGTATCAGTCACATCTGCATGGTATAAAAACAAAATTTATCAGTCCATCACCAAAGACAAATTCAAATTTTATGCAGATACTAAGGTTCAAATAGTTAAAATAAATATGGAACGTCAATGAACTGATATGCAGGAGCAGAAAATACAGTAATAATACTAATAAAAGCCTCTGCTCTATTAAATGCCACCCCCCCCCCCCCCAAAAAAATTATGTTGTATTCACTTGCATGAATTCCTGTTGCTTCCATAGATAAGGTAGTTCTTTGAAATGGGGTCTACTCTTAAAACCTTAAAGAGGTGAATTTGTTCCTAGAGGAGCAAATCCTTTCCTTTAAAAATTGACTCCTACTGAGAAAAGGGGCAAAAAAGTAGAGTTACATGCAACACTCCTGGGGCATTTAATAGGATTAATATAAAAACCTGGCCCTTTTACCAGCATAACTGAAATATCTGTGCTGTAAACCAGGCCTTTTTACCAGCATGACTGAAATATCTGCTGTAAACCAGGCCTTTTTACCAGCATGACTGAAATATCTGAGTTGTGATGCATGATAAACTAACACTTAAAGCGCCAAAAATGAAACTAGCTGAATTTGCAGTGTAAATCCAGATGAGGTGGATTATAATGAGCAGTTGGGTGAAGAGCGTTTTTAAATTTTGCAAACGTAAATTTTGTCATTTGCATTATTGGTGCTTTAAGGGTTAATGACGGCTAATGCAGCAATAATGAAAGAAAGAAAAAATAAATAATGGAGGGAAATAAGGCTAAAAACAAAATGGCTGCTGATAAGGAGTGTTTACATGGTACTTAGCAGATTTTCTTTTCTTTATTCTCCATAAAAAGATAAGCTTCCCCTACAACTGCCGTATCAACCACAGTACAAACCCCTCCTAAGGCCCTTGTGCACAGTCAGAAAATTTCATTTGTCTTCGAATAAGTTATTTGAGTCTAACAAGCCACTGACCTTCATAAGACACATAAATCCACCAGACCTAAACATCTAATATCCACCAGACCTAAACATCTAATAATTTATATTCCCTGCTATACTGATAGTGGGAACATAATATATTAAACCTGTCAGCATACAGGATAGCTCGCCTGACAGTGACTTGCCCTTTACATAAAAACTGAAAACCAAAACCGCCACCAGGGTGACAACGATAGCCCTTCCTGTACGTTTGCGTATACTAGCTATAAATGTATGCTGTGACATCAAATCAAGGTAATTTCAATGATGGCCAACATGATTTTTATGAAGAAATAACATTTTCATGGGAAAAAAATAACAAAAGTACCCATAATTACCATTCAAAACTGTCCCTTTTCTATAGCTCTGATTCAAACATTGACAAAACATATTATTGTGGAATATAATTTATCATTGCTTATGTATAATGATTTCATTGCTATGGAATTATTAGTCATTTATATTTGCTAAATTATCACTATAGTTTTAGCAACTATCAATGTTTAAATGCCATTTTTCAGTTTCTGCAAACACATTCGACTCCGGTTTTAATGTCACCAGTGGTCCAGATGAGAAGGGATAACATGGATAATTTAGAGACAATTTTCCATATTTCTCCATAAAATGTATGGTGTGGCCCCTAATTGGGACCGTCTTAGGATCATCTTGCTGAGATGGCTCTAATGAGGGTTATAATATATGTTTCACTGAGATATATGAACAATTATCTCAGAATTATCCTTATAACAGAACCTTCTCTGGAGCTCTGTGTCACTGATCCTATTTATCTGGTATTAGACATTCAAAACATTCCCCTCACTTGTGTATCTTGTGTCACTTGACCACACATATCCTTGGTTACAAATAAGTCTGAAAACAGAAAGAGTGATATATACATTTATCAATTTTAAAGACAGTACATTTCTTTCCAAACCATTTTCTTACTATATCTTTTTCTTTCCTTCCTCTAAAATCACAAAATATTTTACTCAATCAAGATCAAAGTATACTTCAAGCTCATTTTTGACTGAGAGTTTTATCATTATATTTCTTATTTCCGGTCAAATCCTATGTTGTGACCCCTTTTCAAAACAACCCTTACCATGGCTAGTTTTAATGAGAAGCCACAACATTACGTGCTAATGGAGAATTTGCAGAATTAACAAAACTAACTCTCATCTTGAGCTCTGAGTTATAAATACTGAACTGCTTTAGAGTTAAATGATCTCATCTTTGGTTTCAACTACATTTTGGTAAATGTTTGAACGTAACTGCTCTCCTTATAATCTGTTTTATCCAGCTCACAACAATTGAAATTTTCAATATAATATACAGGACATACTTTTACACAGTCTCATCATTAACCTAAAGTGCCAAAAAAAAAAAAAAAAAGCAGATGACACTGCAAAATTACAAAAAAATGCTTCACCAAAGCTATGTCATTGTTAGAGTTTAAAGAATATGGGGCAAAGTGTGTAGACCCAGATGAGGTGGCTCACTATAAACTGGCTGGATCTACACTGTTTTCAAATTTAACTATTTCTTTTCTGGTGCTTTAGGTGTTAAGATATTTTTTTCACTTAGCTCATTACATATACAGACAATACATGAATTGACATGTAGTTGAACAAATTGGTCATCTCATGGGTGCATACTATTTCCAAGACATACTAACTAACAGTTCTTATTCAACACTTTTATCTTATTACCAACCAAAGTCTATTTAATCATTGAAAATCATTGGGTGACTGTTCCAAATAACATGCCTGATGCTTTCCCTACTAATGGCAATTTGTACTTTTGCTACAAACTGTTATTGTTTCATACTTAATGTCACAGTGTTTTCTCATTGAGGTTTATCAAAAGAACTAAAAGTTTAAAAATAAATTATAAAAAAAGCAACTACAGAATTTATGTTTGCAAAATTTCAAAAAATGTTTCAGCCAAGCTATATTGTACTGAGAATTCAAAGACTAGATGGCAAACAGTGTAGATACAGATCAGGTGGTTCATTATGAGCTGCCTCATCTGGATCTATGCTGTTCCCCAATTTAACTACATCATATTTTCATTTTTGACACTTAAAGTGCTAAATGATTTGTCTACAGCTCCCAGCATTTTGGAGTGTATAGCCTTTCACTTGAGAGTGGCTGAAAATTTTCATACACTTTAAAATATCCACCCATGACATGGCTTGTTCATGGCTTACTTGTCCTACTATACAATCACCTTGACAGGGTTACAATGAATAACACTTTTGCCTTCCACCTTTGGTTCAAAGATAAAGGTAGAGCATGTATTTACTTGCTCACTAAT
Source organism: Ctena decussata (assembly GCA_963989385.1). NCBI lineage: Eukaryota > Metazoa > Mollusca > Bivalvia > Lucinida > Lucinidae > Ctena > Ctena decussata. The sequence continues at coordinate 17,461,479 of OZ022515.1, read as the reverse complement.
AAAGATCAACAGGTATCAACAACTATCCAACTACTCATCCACCTAAATAATTACACTATTTAATAAGCAAATATGTAAATTTACTGTTTAATTCATATTCCAGGCAGTTAAGCAGTTGACTTTTGAATGCTATGTAGTAAAGCATTAATTTTTTTTCAGAAATTTCCCAGAGTTCCTATAAGCTGGGAAAGTAATATCTTTGTTGCTTTGTTTTCTATTAGAAGTTAATTTGTTGAAATGGTTGCTTTTCTGTTACGTAATTACTGGTTAATTGTTTTAATTGGTAGTATTAGTTCAAGAATACAATATCACAACCATGAACTGTCAGAATACATGCTTCTTGATATCACAAACAATTAGAAGTAGTTTTTACTAGTCTAGACAGAGCTGGGATGGTACCATATACAAACAGTACACCTGGGTTATGTCACATTATGACTTTCTACAACTACTACATGTAGCATAGATGAGATGGGCTTTTGAGATGATTATAATCATTTCTATTCATTCTCCACAGAAACATAATAGTGTGACTCCTTATTATAACCACCCCACCAGGCAGTTATAACGAGGCATCATATTATAATTCATCTAATGAAACTAGAAAAACTGTCCCCAAATAGCCATCAAAATCCATCTTATCTATAACTTCCTGCAAAAAATTTGGCAACACTAGTCCCAACATGTATAACCATTCTTTAAAATCAACTTGGATATAAACAAAGCTACAGATAAGGTGGTCTTTCAATGACAACTGGAATAAAAAAAATTTCACCAGGTAAACATATGAAGTGGCTTTTACTTTTCGTCATGCAAGTTTTTCGACGATACATCTAACAATACCAAACAGTTTTAAAGAATGGAGCTCTACCTACAGAACTCAGATAAATCAAGTCTTTGGGGATAGTTAATGGACTTTCCTTAGAACTCCAGGGCTCCAGATAAGAGGGGCTTTAGAGGATAATTCAAAGATAATTTTTCTTATTTCTCAATGAAAACGTATGTTGTGACCCCTCATTAGAACCTTCTCGGAGAGGTCATAATGAGAGGTCATAAGATACATTTTTATTGAAAAATATGGAAAATTATCCCCAAATTATCCCTATTACCCCTTCTTATCTGGAGCTCTGCAGCTCCTCAGAAACTTACTCTGTGCGTCCTCAGTAACACTGGTGATGCAACCCAGGATAAAAATGGAGTTCAACAAATCTTTTTTTTTCCCACTGTTATTTTTCGGTTAACAAAGAAACATTTTAATTTTACCCCCACAGATTCTGGTTTATCCGAAGCCCTGATCTAGCTAAATTAAGCATGCAGTTTCTAACACCATAACCAACGTAAATCAATAAAGAAAAGTTGAAACAAACCAGGCAGAATTTTCACTACAGCTGTAAATGCAAAATGAGACAAGAAATGAATTCTAATAAGCTAAGCATCCCATGTATTCAACAAGAATTCCACAAAATGCTATGTTTCACCTGGCTATCGAGAGTCTATTCATGTGTGGAAGGACAGAAAGTGGGTTCCTAACATTGTCATAATGTCATAACTCAATTTCCTAAAGAGTTTTTATGTTAGCATGCTGACCTCGAAATCAATACAGTAACTCTTTGGGCAAATTTTTCAATAAGTTAATGAGATATATAAAATTCAAAGTCCTCCTATGACCTTGAAAATAGAGCCAAGGTAATCAAATCTAGTCATCTCTTAGGCTTGTTTAATCCCAATGATATAGCCATGCAATTTTAAAGATGTAGAAATCTGTCAATTGGTTCAAAAATATTTAATACTCAGTCATGTAACCTTAAAGAATATGTTAAAGGTCACTCAAACTCTTGAGACTATCCCACTGATATGTCCATGCAAGTTTGCTGGGAATCCATCATTGGTTCGGAACTTAGACAGATTCAACGATAGATCAACGTAGAGTATGGACAGAGGGAAAATTCATCCTGTGACCTTGAAAATGGGGCAAGGTCAAAGACCTGGAAAATTGGGCAAGGTCAACAAACCTAAGTAACTCTTGAGACTATCCCATTGAATATATTCATGCAAGTTTGGTGGGAAATCATCAATTTGTTCAGGACTGATGGATTTATCATCAGGTTCGTCATAACGTGTGGATGGATGGATTGAAGGAAAACCGGATACTTAATCTATATCGCACCTTGCTTAATTTGATGTGACAAAGCACAAACTACTAAGAAAATGCATTCTCCCATAATGTTTGGACACATTATATTTATAGACATGTTGCAGAAAGTATTAAAATCTTCTATTTCATATATGAACGTGACACCACACAACCAACAGAGTGGCATGTCCGCCCAATGAACACTTTGTTGGTTTCGTCATGTCACGGCTCATACAAAAATTTATTGCTCTTTCACTCAGATCATTCTGAAAATTCTGATCAGAGTATAAACTGTTGATGACAGGGAAGACCGAGTATCCCCCATATATGCACAGGCTGATTTATATGCTTTAACTGTCATATATATGCTAGATGACAACACTTGTGACTTTCCCTTTGGGTGACTCAAATTTTGCAAGCCTCATCTTTTCCTAACTAATATTTGAGCTGTGTCAGGCAAAAAGATTGCATAATGTAGCTGAGAAGAGCAAAGCTCAAACCAGTATGCTAATCCCTAAAGTCTAGCTACAGCCTCCATTTTCTTTCTTTTTTTTGTACATGTAGATTCCTCACTGACCAAACCTCATGAGCACCAAGGCAAAGGCTCTGATCAAACTGCACAGATGCTCTGGTATGAGCTTTTGCTGTTTGCAAATGTCTCATGCCAACATTTTGCATGTCCAGGTCCACTTAATTCTCTCTTCTCAATTAATACTCAGAATTATGATATGTTATTTTTAGGTCTAACTATACCTACAACTTCAAAACTCCTCTTGCAAAATGCACATTAAAACTTACCTTTCATGCTCAAACCATTAAACACACTCTTATGCAACTCATACAACTAGAGCTGCAGATAAGGTTAAAGAGGTTGCTAAGGAGGTTGGGGTGGGGGTTTAATTCCAAAATAATTTCTGTTATATCCTCGGTAAAACATAAAATGCAATTTTAGAACTGTGTTAGTGAAGTAGTTTCTATCAGAAATCACAGTAAAATAGTTTCATGGAATTCCGTGTCTCTCCTGTCAGCACACTGCCACACAGATGAGTCCAGAGCCCTAGATAAAAGGGAGTATTTGATGATAAGAATAATTTTTCTTGTTTCTCATTGAAACCATATGCTGTGACCCCTCATCTGAACCGTCTCATTGAGACGGTTCAGATGAGGGGTCACAATATATGTTTTATGCAGAATTAACAAAAATTATCCCTAATTATCACCAAATACTCCCTCTTATCTAGGGCTCTGGAAAAACCTTTACTAGTTACAGAGATAAACCAGAAAACTGGACAAAAGTATACGCTGATGATGCACATGCCCGAATGCCAATACTTTTGTCTTGCATTCTGCTAGCCACAAAAGAATTAACCCTTAATGTGCCAAGAAGCAGACGACAAAATTTACGTCTGCAGAATTTCAAATAATGTTTCATCCAAGTTATATGATATTGAGAATTCAAAGACTAGAGGGCAAACAGTGTAGATCCAGGTAAGGTGGCTCATTAAGAGCCACCTCATCTGGATCTACACTATTTGCAAATTTAACTATTTTCATTTTTGGCGCTTTAAGTGTTAAAAAATAATCCATAATTTTTGTCATTCCCACCTCCGAACAACCTCATACCTGCAGATCTATACAACCAATGAAACCACAACCAAAATATTAAAATTCACAGAAACCATGTTAAAGAAGAGCCATCCTCCCAATTGATTTGCGATATATCATAAGTGCACACCAAGCAACAAAGACTGACTTTTTTATTCTTCTTTTCCTTCTTTTTTTTCTTTTGAAAAAAAAAAAAACACTCTTGAAGCTTACTGCAGTTTCAATTTAGCCACAGCATGCTTAGGCAAGCCAGGCATGATCATTCTTGCTTTAAAATCTAACCCTTAACACGCCAAAAATTAAAATTGTTGAATTGGCAAACAGTGTAGATCCAGATGAGGTGGCTCATAATGAGCCACCTCATCTGAATCTACACTGTTTGCCCTCTAGTGTTCGAATTCTCAATATGATATCACTTGAACGAAACATTTTTTGAAATTCTGCAGACGTAAATTTTGTCATCTGCTTTTTGGCGCAGTAAGGGCTAATACATGTACATAAGAGATCTACACAGCTCTAATTCATCTCTGTTTCTACAACTATTTTTCTTACACTTTCATACAATGTTCTATTTGTTTTTATACTCATTCTGCTTTTTCTGTCAAATAAATCCAGTATCTTTAATAAAAGACCTTACCGAGGCAGATTCCTCTTCTGGAATTTCTTGTGTGATTTCCGGTTTCCGATGTTTGCCCTCTGTAGCATTCCAAGACAAATCAGTGCTATCACTTTGTCCCGATTTTTCTGTGGATGCGGTTGAATGACTTACAATTGATTCTGAGTACCCGCTCACAACAGAGTCTGTGTACCCGCTTTGTGTTGAAAATGAGGTATCGGAACTTCTCTGTGAAACTACACTCACTCTTGGTTCCTCTAAAGTTCCCATTTGAACATCACTCACCCCAACTTTGGAATGTTTATAATCATCACTGACACTTTTTAAATAATCCTTTTCCACAGTGTCACCGTTTCCAATGGCGATCTCGACAGTGCGACCTACACCTACATTGTTTGGATTTGTTCCTACAGAATTTATCACATGTGACGAACTATTACTATTTTCACGATCGTTCACCTCCAGCACTGAAGCAGCACTGTAGTAAGAAGCAGAGGTACTGCTACTCGTTAACATAACTTTTGATGGCGAGTCCTCAACAGAGAGATTTGACTGTGAAACAGCCGTTTCTTTATCTAATGGAAGATTAGGAACTTGAGAATCTGCAAAGAAAAGCAAGCATAAACCTATTATTCGGCAGACAGGATATTTTGGTGAATGCTTTATTTCATGAATCCTAGTTATTTACTCCTTGCAGACAACAAAATTTACGTCTGCATAATTTGAAAAAGAGGGCAAACACTGCAGATCCACATGAGGCAGTTCATTATGAGCCACCTCATCTGGATCTTAGCTGTTTGCAAATTCAACTGTTTTCATTTCTGGCAATTTAAAGTTCATGTATGCTAAGTTTCAAATGTGCAATTTGCATAACGGTTCTTTGCACTGATAAAGGCAATAACAACTTTGGAAACAATCTTAATTTTCTAAAAAAAAACTCTGGACTTTCATTTGCAAAGGTTCATGAAATTAAAACTTTAAATGCAGCAAGTTCTGATTTACAGTTCTGCAATCTGGTTATTCAAAATGAACAATGTTGTTACTTAAGAAAACAATACACTTCAAATGCACTGTACGCAAAAATCCTGCCATTTTTTTTTTTGGCTAGAATAAATATCTTAAAGGAGAATAACAGAAATGATCTAATAATCATCCTCACCAGAATTTTACTGAATGTTGTGTCTTAGTGAAGTGGCACATTGCCACAAAACCGCTAAACCAGAAAACTCAACACAAAGTTTACACTATGCTTCACGTCTGCTAGTCCCAGGGGACGGGTTAAAATAAGCACTAATCCGTTGCTAAAGGATCAGTGGATTTATGCTGGACCAGTTGAGTTTACATGTAGCTGGTCCTTAGAACCATTGGCTTTTCTGTGATGTGAAAAGGGGAGGACCAACTCAGCCTATTTTTGACTGGTCCTGCAGACCAGGCCTGTTTCAGGCCTAGTTTAAACCCTGACTGGCGAGGCAAAAAAACAAAGTTCCAGATAGAGGGGGTATTGAGGATACTTCAAAGATAATTTTTCTTATTTCTCTCTGAAAATGTATGTTGTGACCCCCTCATTAGAACTGTCTCGGTGAGACTGTTCCGAGATGGTTCTAATGAGGGGGTAACAATATATGTTTTTATGGTGAAATGAAGAAAATTATCTCAAGATTATCCCTGTTACCCCTTCATATCTGGAGCACTGAAAACCCAAGCTTATCTGGCCCTCCAAAATTCTTGTGAGTTTTCCCCCTTGTTCTTACCTAGGACCTCACTACTACAACTGGGACTGGAAGCGGTATAGCTCGGAGTGCCTTCCGTAAAATCTGTGTACGTCGGGGTAGATTCCGACATACTCAGAGGGGAATGTCGAACTCGTACATTTCTAAAGTCTTCCTGTTGCTGTATAGTCTGGAAGTAGCCTTTGTCGGACCTGAATAAAAAATAGTACATATTATATTTATTCACAAATTTTTAATTCTTACGGACTTAAGATGAATAAGTATACTTTCAGGGGAGACAACTCTACTGTTTTCATGTTTGCCTCCCTTCTCAATGGGGTCAACTCTTACAGAAAAGAATTTGCTCCCTCAGGAGCAAATTCTTTTCTTTAAGTGTAGCCACCATTCAGGAGGACTCAGTCATTCAGGGGGAGAAAACATTAAGTCATAACAGTGTCTACTTTGTAGAAAGAGTGGAAAACATGCAACATTAATCTTGATATGTTTTCCATGTGTCCTTGTGTCTGTTGATAACTGACATTTCACTTATCTTTAACCTTTCTGTAAAGAGATGTTACCAGTCATAACAAGATGACCTTTGACTCACCTATGACCCTCCTGAGAAAAGACTTGTGATAAGTCCTGGTTTACCTTTCACTAACTTTGACCTTCCCATAAAAAGGTTTGTGTATCAGAGGACTGGATAAGAGGGAGTATTTGGTGATAATTAAGGATATTTTTTGTTAATTTTGAATTAAAACATAGGTTGTGACCTCTCATCTGAACCCTCTCAATGAGACGGTTCAGATGAGGGGTCACAACATATGGTTTCAATGAGAAATAAAAAAAAATTTCCCTCAATTATCATCAAATACCCCTCTTCTCAAGAGCTCTGGTGTATGGTCATATTTGACCTCTGACTTACCTTTGACCTTCTTGTGATGATACTACAGAAACATCAACCTGCGGTAAATGAGTTATTGCATGTCGGGGTCCTGCCCCTGTGGAGAGAGCCTCAGTAAAAGTTGGGGGTGGGGTTGCACTTCCTATCAATAGGTCTGGACGACCACCAGTAGTACCTGTAATTGAACCAATCAACTCCGAATTACTATAACTCTCCAAAATGTTAGGACATCTTAACCAGTACTGTAACAAGACCTGTCACAGGGACAGGATAGCTCGCCTGACAGCGCCTTGCCCATCACATAAAAAACTTTAACGTAAAACTTTAACATTTTGCTAACGCCACCGCCACCGCCGCCGCCAACGCAGCCGCTGATGCCGGGGGCAGTGCAATAGCTCTTCCTGAACTTCGTAAAGAACTGTAAAGAACAAGACCTGTCTGCGTACAGGAAAACTTGCCTGACAGTGCCTTGCCCATCACATAAAAAACTTCTGACCCTTAAAGCGCCAAAAATTAAAATTGTTGAATTGGCAAACAGTGTAGATCCAGATGAGGTGGCTCATAGTCTTTGAATTCTCAATATGATATAGCTTGGACAAAATTCTTTTGAAATTTCTGCACACGTAAATTTTGTCGTCTGCTTTTTGGCACATTAAGGGTAAACATTTAACTAAAACATTTTGCTTACTTTGACGTAGGGGTCAGAGCAATAGCTCTTCCTGTACATTCATACAGGCAAGCTAAAAATCAATCTTCTGTAATTCTGCTATAAAGATGATTTTCATTTTTCCCTGTTTCACCTTTAAGAGTTGACCCCTTAACAAAGAGGAAATTCATTCACAAAAACAAACAGAAATTCATGCAAGTAATATAATATTATTTGTGGTATAGAGGCAGGGGCCGTTCATTATAGCAGGGGCATTTATTAGGACTTTTACGGTATGTATCTGGCTATAAGATCGGGTTTTCCCCTTCACATCAGTCTTGTGTAATTCAGCTATCAAAAGGGGATTTCTCACAGGGCTCTCACACCCCTTTTTGGGAATGGGGCCGGGGCCTTTAGAATTGGGAAAAATAGCGTATTGAAAAATAGCGTTGTATTGTCTAAAATTGGGAAAATTTTCATTGTTTAATGCGTGAAGTTTTCATTGTCAGACCAACACAACTTACATATGGTATTGTTATATTTTCAGAGGAATCCAGTCAGTATAAGCAGACATAGATCTAGCAGATGCCAGATAGTGAATCATAATAAACTTTATCAAATAATTGGGATATAAGATAATAACAAAACTATTTTTGTTTTCTTTCTTTCCTTTGAACTGGCAATTCCCTATCTTGCCACTCTCAAACTGGAGACAAGACTGGGACCTAGCAAAAAAAATGTTTCAATATAACAACAGTATAACACTCTAGGTTTGAAGCATCTGTGAACTTAAGCATAATGTGAAGTTGAGAGAAAGTGGACTGTCACAATGCAGAACATGACAAAACTTTCAGTCCTGCAAGTACAAAACACCCATGGTATGTCACTATCACTATACTAACTCTTGGATGTCCCGGTAATCCTGTTTATGATTTTGGATATGGCCGAAAATGTCTGTAAAAATTGATTCAGGTACGAAACTCAAATACAGCAGAATCATCCACAATAGGTGAAACTCCGATCAAATTTTTGCATTGGAAGGCTTTAAATTAAAGGATAAGTCAAAATATTGTTCACCACCACAATATTGGCCCTTGAAGCAAAGAAATTATTAAAATATTGCGGCGAAAATCGCTAGGCTATTCGCCCTTTAATGAAAGGGAAAAAAGTCTAAGAGTACGATAAAACCCGGTACCACTTTCCAGTAACAAAACATGATCGTGATTGAAAATGTAATCGCTTCCCGATTTTTAAAGTTATAAATCATGGTGACATTATTAGTTTTAGGTGGTTTTTAATACATTTTGCATTGATGCAACTGCAGTATTCTTGGACCAAACAGGCTTAGTCAGATTGGGAATTTTTCGTCTGGAATTGGGAAAAAAACATACTTTTTGGCATTGGGAATGGGGCCGAATTTCGGCCCCAAATTTTGGTGATCGAGAGCCCTGTCTCATCAACACAAATTTTGAATTTCAGGACACCTGCAGACGCGTTCATAGCCATTCCTAAGTCAATGTTTTTATGCAGCTTATACATGTATATGGGTTCCATTCTTAAAGAGAACATTTTGGTATTAGGAGAGCAACTTCTTTCCTTTAAAAGCTGACTCCTATTATGATTGGCGTCAAAAATGGAAGTGGTAGAGTGTTTCCCCTGTATCTCTCTTGTCTATCAAGGCCCGGTTGTTCAAAATTAATGACATTGTTAGTTAGCGAAATATTGAATTTTCAAATGTATTATTTCAGACGCAAAAAACAATGCCATTTTTTACCAAAAAATGAGATGAGAGCTTTCTTCTCTCATTTTTTTGGCAAAAAATATTAACAAACTTGATTTTATGTGTACTAGAAGACTTAATGTATACTTGACTAAGGACTTTGTAAAGCTAATGATGCTTTAAACAACAGAAAGCAAATGTTTTTTAAAGGCCAATATCCTACATACAGAGCTAAACAGAAAACTTAACAAATTTATACTGCCACCAACAACAATACTTGCACCAGAATACCTATGCCCTACTTTCTTCTAGTCACACGCAAAACAACAAATGAGCCACCACACAAGAAAACCAACAAAGTGGTTGTGCGCCCAGCGCAGACTCAGATCGGCCTTGGCCTCGGCCCAGTCTGATCAGAGTCTTTGCTGTCCACACAGAGGGACTGGGCGGATGCCCAGGCTGATCTGAGTCTGCTCTAGGCGCTCAACCACTTTGTTGATTTTCTCGTGTCATGGCTCAATGGATACAATTATGCTTGTTCAGTCATATTTTGACATCATAAAAATCATAAGAAAATTCCAAAGGATGTTGAATACATAACAATTAGAAACCATTTATAGGAAAAACCGAAATTCACAGAGAATTGAAGTGAAAGTTGTCACTTTTGAATGTAAAGCATCACACAGAATTCCTATGGTAACAAATACCGTATACAAAAATCCTATGGTAACAAATACCGTATACGCGGTAATTTTTGCGGGTTCCAAGTTTCGCGGTTAAGGGTCAGAAACATAAATATTTAATTTTCGCGGTTTTTAATTTTTGTGGTTAGAAACATGCTTGAAAAGCAGAACTCTTTCTTTTTCATTTCAGTCAGTCCTTTCATTAACCTGCAGCAGGGCTGCCGCAGGTTAATGAAAGAACTGGCTCAAGTTAAAAGTACCAGCAACTACCGAAGCAAACACAAACAAAATATATGAACACTGTGTCTACAGAAGACACTTTGTAAGAAACAGGAAATTATTCGTGATTTTAATATTTGCGGTTTCTAAGTGATTGCGAAATACCGCGAAAATTGGAACACCACGAAAATTACCATGTATACAGTAGTTACATGTACGTACCAGGTATAGGAGTTTTCCCATCTTCCGTCATACTTGTTGTTCGACCGTATCTTTCTCCGGGTTTTCTTTTGGATGGAGAATGCTTTAATGCTGGAATTAAATAAGACATCATCCTAAGTTGTCTGAGAGACATTATATCACTCTTAACCTAAGCTAGTAAAATATAAAAGAGTGGGTGAGTGTGCTCGTATGAAATACCGGAATAAACTCAAGTGACATAAGGTTAATCTTAAAGAGCCAGACATGAAAATACACGATAGTTGAATTTGCAAACAGCGTTGATCAAGATGAGGTGGCTCATAATGAGCCTCCTCATCTGGATCTACACCGTTTACTCTCTAGTCTTTGAATTCTCAATATGATACAGCTTGGACCAAAAATTTTTTTCTAATTTTTTGTCCATGTAAATTTTGTCTTCCACTTTTTTTTTAGCACTTTAACAGTTAAAACAGAAATGTGGAAGATGAGGTGAATCTTTTCTTCCGACTGTATAATTATTTACTAAAACATATTTTGCTAGCAAAGTTTTCAAAGTTATCTACCCAAATTACAGTTTTCAAATGCATTTCATTGTAGGAATATACCAGTAAGAAACTGGCAGGCATAGGAACTACCCTAAACTGCTTACGTATTGGCACACCAAAAACCATTAATTTTCCATTTGTTCCAAATGGAAAATAAATGATTTTTTGATTTTAAGTCACGAAAACACACGTCATCTAGCCAAACTAGTATGGTAAACTTCAATTATGCACTGGAGCTGCAGACTCTAAAAGACGTTTGGCAGAATATTCTTTAATTTTTTGGATTTGATTTCTTCTGATTTTAGGGACAATGAAACTCCAAGGAAAGATGTGTCATGCCTGTCTGCCTACTGTCACAAAACAGGCCAAGGTTATAAAACTTGAGTAAATTCTCAAACTCAAAATAAAGCAAACTGATTGGCCGCTTCCGAGCACATGCTCGGAAGCAGCCAATCAGTGTGCTTTATTTTGAGTTTGAGATTATTCCCATGTTTTATAACCTCGAACCCAGATCTAACCAGAAAACTTGATGAAGTTTACGCCACTGACATCAAAAAAAAGTATTCTCTCCTACTAGTCACATGTGAGATAAAAATACTTGGAATATATTGTAGCCCCTCCCCCTCCACACCCCTTTCAAGATTTGGGGAAGAAATAAGTAAACTACACCAGACTTATCTATCATCATCCCACTTACACTGTGTATTTGGAGCTATGATCTTTAACACTTTAAGCACAAGTGACGAAAATACATAATTTGCAAACAGCCTAGATCCTGATGAGGCGGCTCATCATGAGCCGCCTCACATGGATCTACACTGTTTGCTCTCTAGTATTTGAATTCTCAATATGAAATGTCTTGGACAAGGCATTTTTTGAATTTTTGCAGACGTAAATTTTGTCGTCTGCTTTTTGGTGCTTAAAGAGTTAACTGAACCATGCAAGAGAGGCAATTCTTAATATTCAACAAAGATACTACTATGTAAAAGAACAATGAACACAGGATATAATCGATTCCGCTAATTTTCGCTTCCTGCAGAGACTGTACATCATATTTGGCTTCCGCCGAACTGTCCACGATCTCTTGCTTCCTGCCGAGACTTCTATACATGATAAATGGCTTCCTGCAGAGACTGTCCGCGTGATTCTGCTTCCTGCCGAGGCCCTCGGCAGGAAGTAGATTCACCCAGACTGCTTCCTGCCGAGGCCCTCGGCAGGATGTAGATTCACGCGGACAGTCTCGGCAGGAAGCAATTTTACGAGGACAGTAGTCTCTGCAGGAAGCAAGAGTTCGCGGACAATCTCGGTGGAAGCCAAATATGATGGACAGTCTCTGCAGGAAGCGAAAATTGGCCGATTCGATTATACCCTGTGATGAATAACTGAAACAATTACAGTACAGTCCGAGGCTAAAGGTTGAACAGAATGTAATAATCATGACACAGACAGCAAATGAAAGAAAACACAGGGAGAAAACTGCACTGAATCATTCAAAAGCTGTAGCGAACGATTTTCTATATTGTAATGTAATGAATATAGAACTATTTTACAGTGTAGTAATAGTAAACTGCACTGCCTGCCATGAGTGAGCAATAATACACTGTATCACAACCTTTCTATATTTCAATTGTACTGAACACTGAACTATTTTACAGTGTAGTAATAGTAAAGTGCACTGCCTGCCATGAGTGAGCAATAATACACTGTATCACAACCTTTCTATATTTCAATTGTACTGAACACTGAACTATTTTACAGTGTAGTAATAGTAAAGTGCACTGCCTGCCATGAGTGAGCAATAATACACTGTATCACAACTTTTCTATATTTCAACAGTACTGAACACTGAACTATTTTACGGTGTAGTAATAGTAAAGTGCACTGCCTGCCATGAGTGAGCCATAATACAATGTAGCATATGTAATACTCATTGCACATACATGTACATGGCTATAAAGTAAACCAATACACAACAGAGGGAATTTTCTTTGAAATCATGCTAACTGAATTTTGAAAGAATGCGCAGGGACAGCCTTGAACATATCAGTAGGAAAATATTTAGGGTAGATACGTCAAAACTTGGAGATTATCCATATCCACTGAGTTTTCTTATTTCTCCATATATGTATTAATCCTAATAAATGCCCTCACTCTAATCTTCACCCCTCCCTCTTTGAAAGTCTTATCTGAACATAATTTAATGCTGACTTACCAAAAATTGCAAAGTTCCAGGTAGAAAACCCACAGATATGATAGTTTTCATGCAGTTGCATACTATGGCCCCCGAGATATTTCATGTAAATGTCATCAATCTCATTGACAAAGTGCAGCTATTATTCTTACATGGTTAAAATCACTTACAGCTGTTTATTGGAAGTATTTATGTGAGTGGCTGATTTGTTACTTTTCAGACTCTAAATAACATGACCTCGACATTAACCAGACAGGTCAAGTAATTGAGCTTTATTTTGATTCACAGCAAAGTACCAAAATGACACTATAGTATTCAGCTTCTTACAAAGGTCAATAAGGTATTACCTTTACCATACTTTATGGTCATAAAGTCCCCGTTTCTAGTAATGTGGTTTGGATATATTATACTTAAAAGGGACATAACTGAACATTACTTTGATTCACAGAAAAGCACCAAACTGAAACTACAATACTGAGATATCATGCAATTTTTGCCAGGAATTCTCTATATGACTGCCACCAAATCTGGTGTAGATTTTCATTTTCAAGGACAATACAAAACTATGAAAATGACTTATGAAATGATTTAAATAAAGAAAATATATTCAGTACTTTTAACATATATGCAATGTTGCAAGTCATCACTTTTCAGCATTTCAGTAAAAAACAACCATACTGCTTAAAGCAAGAAATTCATATGCAAAAATCATGTTTGTAAGATTTTTCTTAGATCGTTGTCTATTATATTTTTGTGTACTACAATGGAGTTGCACAAAATTTCAAAAGATATTAAGCAAGCCTCAACACACATAAAGAATTCAGTACTTTAAAGGTGCAACAAAGCTGTGCTGCAAAGCTTATTAATGAATGCACTGCCTTTGAAATTAACACAATGCTAAGCTGAATGCTTCATGTGAAATTCATATCCATAAACAATGAACCACAAACAATAGCAAGTAAAAATGGGATTTGATGCATCGCTTACTTATAAATATAGACATCATGCATTTAAAACTGGTTGCTTCAACTTCTTGTAACCTATTCAACACTGGCTGTCTTGTGGTTAAAAGGCTTGTCTACACAATTTTTTCTTATCTTTATAAAAATACTCCTTCAGCTAAACTAAAACAACAAATGTTTCTCATCTATTGCATAAAATTTTCCAATCCTTGCCGTTCTATATTCCACCCATAATCCTTATTCCTTTTTCCTACCTGCCCATACTCTTTCTATCTATTCAGACCAATTCAAAACTGAGTAGTTCCCTTTTCAGCACTTTCCTATATTTTTCCTCTCCAATACACTACTATTCTCATTTTACATCCATAGAACCACAAACTCTTATCCGAACATTACCTTTAAGTCTTTATCCCTCTCCTCCCTACACTCCCCCACTCCCTTTCAGTTTCTACTCATCCAGCCATCTATCTCATTCTTTTCCCTGCCACGTTTCTGCTTCCTCCACTCCCTTTCAGTTTCTACTCATCCAGCCATCTATCTCATTCTTTTCCCTGCCACGTTTCTGCTTCCTCCACTCCCTTTCAGTTTCTACTCATCCAGCCATCTATCTCATTCTTTTCCCTGCCACATGTTTCTGCTTCCTCCACTCCCTTTCAGTTTCTACTTATCCAGCCATCTATCTCATTCTTTTCCCTGCCACATGTTTCTGCTTCCTCTACTTCCAGTACATCCACATGTTCTTTTTATTTCTATCTCCAATCTGTACTTCCTACATACCTCTCCCACTAATGTATCCTGTTCCATCCTTTCTGTCTCCCATCATCAGCTTATTTACCTAACCTTCTTTCTCCCATCACTTTATATTTTCTGTCATTTTTCCCCTCTCTCCACATCTTATTTTGCTCTTCATGTTATTCCATTTTTCCACAGAAAATAACCATTAACTTCACATTTCCCACACATACTAGTACTTTCTGTCTTCCCTTCCCTGCAGCCTGATCATACCAGCCTTGAATTTATATTGTATTCAGAATTCCAGATTAGTGGAGTACTTGATGATCATTCCCTGATTATACCAGTTAAGTTTTCCATAAAAAATCAAATTGCTACTCAAATTACAAGATCTGTCCACGTACAGGAAAGCCCGGTTAACAGTCCCTTGCCCATCACAAAAAAAATATTAACCCAAACATCCATTTAAGTGGACACTGATGCTGACACACTGGAGACAATAATAGCTCTTCTATATTTTAGTGAATGGATGCTAAAAGTAGCCTCATCAATACTGACATTATTCTAATAAAGGGCAACAAATTGTGCTTTGTGACTGTGTTTGGAAAGGGGGGGGGGGGGGGGGGGGGGGGTTGTGATTGCTACCTTTCCTGGGTGTATTTCCATTTATATTTTTGGCGGAAAACTATATACAGTTATCCTTGAATAATCATCAAATACTCCCCGAAGGTTTATGGATACACCTCTACGGTTTGGCAATCATTTTACAAGGGAGATAACTTTACAGAATAGTTGATTCCCTTGTGGCTGAATTCCTTCTCCAATGCAGGTGAACAGGTACACATACAGGGGATGCAACCCAACCATTTTCATTTTTGCCTCCCTTCTCAATGAGGGTTGTCCGAAAGGAAAGAATTTGCTCCTATAGAAGCAAGTTCTTTATTTTAAGGGTACGCCCCCTTCCAAAAGGGTTTTATTAGCCAGGAAATCAAACAGGAAGCCACAAGATGTTTCCTTTTGTAAAAATTGCAGAAAAATTCATAGAGGTGTACCCATACACCTAATGGCTATAATTTGCTCTCAAGAGAGAGAAAAATCTTTCTCTTATGAGTACAGGGATGAAGCTAGAGGGAGACTATATGAGCTGCGACACGACAAAACCAACAATGTGGTTGTGCGCCCAGCGCAGACTCAAATCAGCCTGGACATCCGCCCAGTCTGATTAGAGTCTTCGCTATCCGCATGGAAGTAGCTTAGACTCTTAGCTACCTTTTTAGCACTTAACGAAGAATCTGATCAAACTGGGTGATTTCCTGGGCTGATCTGAGTTTGCGCTGGGCGCAAAGCCCTCTTGGTGGTTTTGTGGTGTCGTGGCTCATATGGAGAAGTTGTCTTTTTGCAGGATCAAACTTCTCCCTGTCCTGAGCTGAAGAAGTTTAAATGTACAGAATATACAGGCAAGGATGAAAATGGGCATCTCCCTAAAATCTGAAGAACTTCTCCATCATTCAGCTCACTACCATGGCCCCTGTGAGTAGCCCACACTGAAGATGGAAGACAGATACATTCAGAACAGAGTTATCCCCCCTGCAGGTGTATCCATTCAGCTTTAATTGGATCATTGTCTCGGATTTATAAAGAATTCCTCGCAATACATGGTAATTACCTAGTCCCACAACTTTGCGAAATCGTTGCGTCGCCTTAAAAGTGGGTGGATCCACTTTAAAGAAACAATAACAGGTAACTACAGGCTGCAATCGCACGTAAAAAATGTAAACTCTGCCCAAGAAACAGAGTTTTAAACATCAAAGAAGTATTCAGAGAGTTAGAAAATTACATATCTTTTGCTGCAAGAATCAGCTGAAAATTTATATGAGAACAACAAATCTACAACTAAACGAAAGCTTTAGAACAAAACTTAAATAAATCTTAGAAATGACACTATCAGTTTTAGATATAATACAGATCGTGCAAGGTTTGAAATTAACAGTAGCAAGTAACAAATTTGCCACCTAAAAATCTCATTTGCCACCTGAAGAAAAAGTGGGTAGCAAAAAGTTGCTACCTAGGAATTCTTAAGTAAAAGTTAACTTCTTGGAAGTACTAGCAGATTTTCATTAAAATACTGCTTCTATGTGTAACACTAAACAAAATTCCATAACGTCAAAGGCATTTTCAATGCCTTTGACCTAATGGAATTTTGTTTGGTCATAAATCTGACAGCTGTTAAGTGGCAAGAGGACTGTTTTTGGCTCCAGTTTTTTGCTACCAGGTATTTGAGTTTTGCTAATAGCTTTTATACGAGGTAGCAAGTACTTGCTACCTGCAAGAAAAGTTAATTTCTAACACTGCCGTGTATGACTTTACTTGGAACATCATATGTTGTGGTAAATTCCTTATGGCAAAATCCCCACAGTAATTTTTTTTTTTCAAGTATTAACAACATAGTTAGCATAAACTTGTAAATATCAAATGGCTATAGTTGGTAGAGGTATTTTGGTGAAATGCTGATGTAAATAATAAATGCTGAACACCCCTAGTATTTTGTGAAAAAAAAAAAAAAAAAAAAAAAAAAATAAGGGAATATGGTATCTGACGAAGTATCAACTTTGTTTTCTCAATGGTATCATCATATCTATATTTAACATTTTGCCTTAAAAATGGTGCCAAACACCAAAGTCAGTCAACCATAACATATAAGTCAAGGACTCATAATTTTACTATGCAGCTGCTGTTGTCATATGGATGTTTATATGTATCAAGTATGATGATCGTAGCTGCTGTAGTTTATAAGATATAGAGTTAAACACTGAGTTAAACGCAATTGTTAACATTGCTTAACCTGATCAGATGCCAAAAAGAATGCTGATGCTAATGCTGACATGCACGCTGACCCTAACGCATACTATGACTATGATGCCAGGAGTATAGAATATGCACTCCTTTGCACTCACAAAGGCACTCTCAAAATTCGTTCTAATGCACTTACGAGTGTAACACGACGTCTGACTGGATAAGGTCAAAAATTTGCAACAGTATATTGTGTGATATACTGTCCCAAAACCGACATCATTAAGAAACGTCGCTTCTTACTGGCTGACGCAAGGTTTAAAGTTAAAGAAAGTGCCTGCTTTGGTTGTAGAATAGTGTGTTTTTGAAAGGTGGAAATGTGGAAAAGTGCATTAGAATGGGAATAACTGTATTGAAAATTGTCATTTGGGGAGGTAATTGTCGATTTTATGGTCGCAATTTGCATTTTACGGCTCCGCTGACGCGTCTTTGTAAAACGAAATGTCTGACCACATTGACAAAACCAACGATTTACCTCCCCAAATGACAATTTTGAGTGCAATTATCCCCTAAATAATATTATCATCAACATCTTGCCAAAATACCATCAACTAACTGTAATTGTTACTAAGAACTTTAAAAAGAGAAAAGGGATGATTAATATGTAACAACAAAACTGGTAACAAGAACACTGAAAATAACTGTAAACGTTAAATCACCTTTGTAATTACCCTTGGACGTAAGTTCATAAAATTGTCCAAAGCCTGTAATCAGAATAACAAACCTACCAGTTGGACTGACATACTGAATTTGTGTCTATATTTAAGATGTGACTTGAGCAATAATGAGCCTAAAATTGAATCAAGTCTCATTACTAATGGCAGGTTTGTCAAATATGCCCTGATGGAGTGGCTAGCAGCGCTAACTCAGATCAGGCTGCACTAAACAGTGCTAGCCCCGATCAGACAACACAACCAGTGGCATTCTGGGCCTAGTTGTTCAAACTAAAGTTGTTAGTTAACTGGACTTTATATTTCAACCTTTGTATGCGAAACCTTGCCATTTTTATGCCCCCCCCCCCCCCCCCCCCCCCAACGAAATGTGAGCTTTTGCAGTGTAAAAGCTCCTCACACTTCTTTCAGCAAAAAATATTAGCACACTGGATTTCAAGTGTACTAAAGACTTAGTGAATCCGTGACTAACAACTTTGTTAAGCTAACAATGCTTTGAACAACTGGGCCCAGAACTGGGTCTGCACTGTTTGTTTTGACAGAAAATTCTGTTCCTATAAATATGGTCATTTCTAGACTTATTTCAATTTATTCATTTTTTTTTTAAATTAACAGTCAATTCAAAGAGTTCATCATCTACTCCCAAAAGAGACTACTACTTACTGATCAAATTTTGTGGCATTCACCTCAAATTTGGTTATTTTTTTTTTTTTCACACAGTTTCTGTTTCGCATTTTTTTCGTAAATCTGATCAATATGTGTCCTAATATTTTTCACAGCATGCACGCCTGTCACTTGTTTGTACTTAAAGCAATATCTGTATTAGACAAGGAGCTAATACTCAAATAGAGCATATTTATCACACAGAACATTTCCCGCCATCATCAGAGTGTCCACACCAACCCACAGGTCTCTAACTCCATACAGCTTTGCGCTAAAAGCAAACAGTGTTTCAAAAAGCTCCCTTATTTTGGTAAAAAGAGAGCATTCTGTCGTGTAAATATATAGGGAGCCTAAGCAAGTATTGTTCTAAGAACTAATTTTTGGCCAAAACAGACCCTTCTATTTGTGAGCCAGGGAAATGCTGTGAATAGCCAAACCTATCTTTAAGGATCACCCAAATGGCACTTAAGAATTCTGCAGAATGCGGTGTGGTGTCTCACCTGCCAGTGCACTGTCACAAAATACAGCTAGACCAACCAGAAAACTTGACACACAGTTTAAGCCACTGACGACATCAGAAAAGTAATCCCTACAGTCTGTCTCGCTTTTGCTAGTCGCGAGCAAATTACAACTGCTGCTTAGAATACATGTTCCCTGAATATATAGCATACATATATTAAGCTTAAGGCAAATGGGTACACTTTCAAGAGCAGCCACTATGCTATTTTAATTTTTGCTTCCCTTCTCAATGGGGATCTACTGTTAACTCTTTAAGCACCAAAAAGCAGACGACAAAATTTACGTCTGCAAAAATTAAAATAATGCCTTATCCAAGACATTTCATATTGAGTATTCAAAGACTAGAAGGCAAACAGTGTAGATCTAGATGAGGCGGCTCATGATGAGCCGCCTCATCAGGATCTACGCTGTTTGCAAACTTTGCTAATTTCGTCAATCGGGCTTAAAGAGTAAAGGAAGAACTTGCTCCCTTTTGAGCTATCTCTTTCTTTTGAGACTAATCACCATTTTGAATGAACTTCCTCACCTCCCAAGGAAGCAAACAGGAAGTTGTAAGAAAAAAAATCATTTCCCTTTGTTAATGGCTGACAAACAGAGAGGTGTACCCGCTCACCTTAAATTGAGATGCGACATGTGAAAACAAATAAAGAGGTTGTGCGCCCAACGCAGACTCAGATCAACCTCGGCATCCGTCCAGTCTGATCAGACTTTTCGCTAAGCGCTTAAAGGGTAGCTAAGGGTCTAAGCTACCTCCATGCGGACAAAGAAGACACTGATCAGACTGGACAGATGCCCAGGCTGATCTAAGTCTGCACTGGGCACACAACCACTTTGTTGGTTTCGTCGTTTCGCGGCTCAATTATCCACACACAAAATGGTCACGTCTAGCATCCAACAAGCAACATAAATAGATGAATGACTTACGTGATGGTGCTTTTCTGAAAACTGTAGTCATGAAAAATTTCTGGAATCTTTCAGAATAGAAACTAGGTCTCGTCACTGAAATTGAGTCCTAAAAGAAACAAACAGAAAAGGTCTTTGCTATAGATAACTTGAGGTTGTAAATCACAGTATTTCAGTCCCTTGGGTTATTAGGTGAATGTGTAAGATGCTAAGAAGAATCATGACCCTGGGCCGACTAGGGTCGACTAGATTATTGAGTTTAGAGCATCAACTGTTAATGCACTGAAAAAGAAATTGTTTGATGATCACTATTAATGCGTAAGTTCAATGAAGTACCCATTAAAATTAGCAACAAATATGGATCTATATTTTGTTACCATTTCACAGTCAATGCATGAGTGCATCTTTGTTTATCATTGTCTGCTTTCCAGGACCAAGCAATATATGAGCAAATCATAGTTCCATGAGTTTTCTTAAGCTCCACCTACTCTCATTTGCATAAGAAAATTTTTATTTTCAAACCAATTTAGTCAAATTTCATTTTTTTTCCCGAATAACATATAAAAGTAATACTGCAAATTTCAGAAATGTATCTTTTATAGTTAATGAGCTATCTAGGTTAAGAATTTACCATATATTTAATCGTTTTCAGTACATATGTGAGACTAGTCCCGCAAACAGCTGAATTTGATCATTTCTCTCACAGCATGATCAGTCAGTGGCACTTTCTGACTGGCCAGTGAATAGTAGTTAAGTAGGTGCTTATAAGCTTTGAGTGGCATCTCAGAACCATGAATTAACAGATCAGCTGTGCATGGCAAAATAATTTTTGTGGCCCCAGAACAAGCATAGTGAAAGTCACGTAGCAGGTTATTAACAGCATATGTGATTTCCTTTCATAGGCAGTTTCTCTCTTTAAAATCATTAATCAAAGAAAGAAGTTTCATGCATACACAAATGGACAATGCAGTATCCTTGAGTTTTGATGAGATACCTTAACATATGCCATAGCGTGAGTGGGAAGAAGAATTCAAAGTCTGCATTCATAACTTATCACTAAATAGCACCAAACAAGAAAATAGTTCATTATGCAATCAGCCTAGATCCGGATGAGGCAGCTCATCATGAGCTGCCTCATCTGGATCTTCTCTGTCTGCACTCTAGTCTTTAAGTTTTCAATTATCAATATGATATAGTCTGGACGAAACACTTTTTGATTCCTATAGACGTAAGTTCTGTTGTCTGCTTTTTTGGCACTATAATGCTTATACTTACCCCATCGGTAACCATAGACTTTAGCGTGTGTTCAAATTTTTTCCTCAGCTTATATCGCTGCAAAATATCTATAATTCCCAGATACAGTAAGAGTCGCTCCCCTTTGGAATTCTTTGCAGGAATACCTCCAGGCCTAGAAAAAGAAAACATGTCATCTTAAAATGAGCCGCGACATGACAAAACCAACAATGTGGTTGTGCGCCCAGCACAGACTCAGATCAGCCTGGGCATCCTCCCAGTTTGATCAGACTCTTCGTTAAGTGCTCAAAGGGTAGCTAAGGGTCCAAGCTACCCCCATGCGGACAGCAAAGATTCTGATCAGACTAGGCGGCTGCCCAGGCTGATCTGAGTCTGCGCTGGGTGCACAACCACTTTGTTAGTTTTCTCATGTCGCGGCTCAAATGAGTTTGTAAAACTCTATGCCCCTAACTGTATGCTTTCCAAAAACACTGCTGTTCATCATAGAAAATTGTGCTTGTAAAAAAAAAATCATGCCCCCATGCCCTGTGCCCACCATCAAGCCTCCCCATCTTCCTATCCCACTGAAGTGTGTGCATGGTTTCAAATACATAAGTCATAAATTGCAGTTTGTGTATGTGAAAATTCACGTTAAAAAAAGCAATTTTGAAAAAAAAAATTTGATCTTCAAAAACAGTTATGTAAATCTTTAATGTGTCTATAATGTGCAAATTTTCAAATCAATCTATCATAAACTGTGAAATGAGTTGATTACACAAAATTTCTACTCTGTATTGGTGATAAAACACTGAAAATTTCTATACTCAAAGTATTTTTGATCTTCAGAAACCTTCATGCATTATACAATATGTCTTTAATTTATGTGCTGAGTTTCAAACTAGTCCATGAAAAACTGAAAGAAGTAGATTAATACACAAACTTGCTGCCCTATTGTCCCTATATTGGTAACAAATAGTAAATTTTTTTTTAATTGGAAAACCTGTAATTTTGCCAGACATTAATTTGAATGATGGAATATTGAACACCGTATACCTATACTGCGCCATGCTAAAGCAGGTGCAACAAAAAAGCAGAGATAACTCAAGGAATGCTGAACAGACAAGAAAAATAACTCACGGAATGTCTTCATCCTCAAATTCCTCTGCATCATCTTGTTTGTGTGCCTGTATAGACTCCATAGGAGTTGAATATTGTTGCACTTTTGTACGTAACGATTTAGCTCGAGCAAGCCCTGAAAGTACACCATAAGACAGCTATTACAAACATATTTACCGTAATGTGCGTATATATTGGGACACCTAAAAATAATGAATTTTCCATTTGGGACAAATGGAAAATTAATAATTTTAGGTGTCCCAATACTTAATATTGGGAAACCTAAAAATAATAAATTTTCCATTTGGGACAAATGGAAAATTAATAATTTTAGGTGTCCAAATACTAGGATAGTTATTATGCACAGAGTTAAATGGAGCGTCATGCATAGCATCTAACAACGGTTTATCTATGCAGCCTAATCAATCTTTCCATTTTAAATGAAATTTTATAAAGGCAATATTCTTCACACCAAACTATTGAAACTTGGTTTAAACAATTTTTTATTCACACAAGATTCACTAACAAGATATAGCAGCCCTTAAATGATCCAAGACAGTAATAGTTTGGCCATGGCATGTGGCAGGTAGTCAATAAACAAGCTGCCCGTGGCCACCCAAAACATTGTCTGTGCATGGCTACAAGTATCTTCCAAGTAAATTCGACCATGCCACTAATGGTCATGTACCATATAAATTTCAAAGAAATCCATTCTTTTTAACTTAAGTTATTGAGCGGAAACCTTTCAGATCTATCATAGGCCATAAGTCCTGTCCAAATTGATGTGTGAGCTCTTTTTTCGAACTCAACCTGTATTTTGTAGACGGTCAAGTACAAAATAAATTTCAACAAAATCAGATCATTAACTTAAGTTATTGAGAAGAAACCATGAACATTATGGACAGACATAGAGACGGACAGATGACGGACATGAAAACAGTATATCCCCATATGAGAAAACAGTATACCCCCTCCCCCCACACACAGTTTGTGGGATTAATAAATAGTACAACTACACCAAAGAGACATACTGTAGAATATAGAATTTTCTGAGTAGTTATAAAATAGTTGCAGCAAAGAGTTATCTAAGCAGAATTTCACACAAAATTGGAATATATAATATTATAGCAACTATGTACATGTGTAAAATTAGCAATCTGGCCAATAAAAACATGTTTAGTCTGTGTTCCAGATAAGAAGGGGTAAAAGGGAAAATTTAGGGATAATTATCCTTCCATAAAAACATACTTTGTGACCCCTCATTAGAACCATCTCAGCAAGACGGCTCTAATGAGAGGTCACAGGGTATGTTTTCATTGAGAAATAAGAAAAATTATCTTTGAATTATCCTTGTTACCCCTTCTTATCTGGAGCTCTGTTTAGTGATAGCAAAATTGTACTAGCTGAAAAGTGTGTGATATATGTCAGTTACCCTCACTATTCTGACAAAAGTCTCTGAGCAAACAGTGTAGACCTTGATCAGACTGCTCCTAAGGAGCAGTCTAATCAGGGTCTGCACTGTTTGACAAAAATCTCATGAAACAGTTACTGAAAAAGGAGTTCTAATGCATTTATGAATTTAACGTGTGTGATTGAAAAAAATGTGCCTTATGCCAACTGAATCATATTTTTTTTTTAACTCAAATTTGGTC
Organism: Ctena decussata; assembly: GCA_963989385.1. Lineage (NCBI taxonomy): Eukaryota > Metazoa > Mollusca > Bivalvia > Lucinida > Lucinidae > Ctena > Ctena decussata. The sequence continues at coordinate 17,437,005 of OZ022515.1, read as the reverse complement.
AGAACCGACAAAAATTCGGATTTCTGTAGTTCTGTCTGTTACATCTAAATGGGAGTAAGGAGTGGGGGATGTTTTTTTTCCGATATCCAATCAAGCTATTTAAATTAATATAGGCCTTTATGCTCCTACCCCTTCACCAACATTTATAAACTCAACTTTTGTTCCCATACCAAGCATTTGGGTTTCAAATAATATACAGTAAAAATTCTAAATATGGGGACACCAAAAATAATTGCCATAATTGTCCTAAAATTGGAACAGTTTTGTTCCCATGCCAAGCATTTGGGCTTCTAATGATATACAGTAAAAATTCTAAATATGGGGACACCAAAAATAATTGCCATAATTGTCCTAAAATTGGAACAGTTTTGTTCCCATGCCAAGCATTTGGGTTTCTAATGATATACAGTAAAAATTCTAAATATTGGGACACCAAAAATAATTGCCATAATTGTCCTAAAATTGGAACAGTTTTGTTCCCATGCCAAGCATTTGGGTTTACAGTAAAAATTCTAAATATTGGGACACCAAAAATAACTGCCATAATTGTCCTAAAATTGGAACAGTTTTTGTTCCCATACGGAGCATTTGGGTTTCAAATAATATAACCTTAAGAAGCCACCTTGTACCTTACTACATTTAATTAGAAAGAGGAAAAGACAAATATAGGCAATGTCTACATCCAATGTATATACTTGTATGTACTTGTATATGTTGTCATGAAATTTTGAATAAATAAATAAATTTAGTTAGAAAGTTACCCTTTCAAATATTTGTGTGAACCTTGACAAGAAGACCATGATGGCCCTATATTGCTCACCTGAGCCTAAGATTGTACTGTTCCAAGTAATCATCTATTCATAATCAGTATCAAAACTAAAAAAGTTCCCAAAATTCTGTCTGCACCATATTTTCCCCCAGATATTACATGTTTCCTATCCCACGCCTACCAATCGCTCTCATGCGAAACCACGGTTCAGAACGACAATCCATGAGAGGAGTTCCCGGTTTTGCAGGAGAGGAGCCAAAATCGTAAACAAATTTGACATCGACACAAGGTTTGAGGTATTTTTTTTTCTCTGAAAACTATTTATGCAAAATATTAAGAATGCTATTTTGTCACATATAGATTGTTTCTTCGGCACATGAAAGGATTAGGCACATGGTCATGCATTATTCCAGATATGCATTTAGTACGGCGGAGCATGTGTTCACGGTCAGGCTCGGCGATATATACATGTTGGGAAAAGTCGCATTTTCTTGCTTGATTTTGAGTCTCTGACCTTGGCAGTCGCAAAGAAGTGAACAGAACTACTGTATACGTGAATCCAAACGTTGGAATTAAGTTTTCCGTGATGGACAGTTAAGAATTTAGAAAATATACGCAAAACCTTGGCATCGTCAGCCCGGTTCCGCATGAGATATTAGAAAATACAAGGAATTTTTATCGAACACAAAAACAGCTTCCGAACAATAATTGGATCAAAACTAACATGACCTCTGTGATATATCATTATTTTATACATTGCAGATGACTTTCTGGCTGTTTTTATTCCCCGTTTGCTGTTTCTGAGGCATGCAAGAGGGGTTGAAAGAGGGTTTGCAAAAGGCCTTAAAAGACAAACGGGGAATAATAACAGCCAGGAAGTCATCTGCTATGTATAAAATAATGATTTATCACAGAGTTCATATTAGATTTGATCCAATTATTGTTCGGAAGCTGTTTTTGTGTTTGATAAAAATTCCTTATATTTTCTATTATCTCATGCGGAACCGGGCTGACGATGCCAAGTTTTTGCGTATATTTTCTAAATTCTAAATTGTTCATCACGGAAAGCTTACTTCCAACATTTGGATTCACCTAGACAGTAGTTCTGTTCACTTCTTTGCGACTGCAAAGGTCAGAGAATCAAAATCAAGCAAGAAAATGCGACTTTTCCCTACATGTATATATCGCCGAGACCGACCTTGAACACATGCTCCGCCGTACTAAATGTATATCTCGAAAAATGCAAGACCATGTGCCTAATCCTTTCATGTGCCGAAGAAACAATCTATATGTGACAAAATAGCATTCTTATATTTTGCATAAATAGTTTTCAGAGAAAATAAATACCTCAAACCTTGTGCCGATGTCAACTTTGTTTACGATTTTGGCTCCTCTCCTGCAAAACCGGGAACTCCTCTCATGGATTGGCGTTCTGAACCGTGGTTTTGCATGAGAGCGATTGGTAGGCGTGTATCCACACAGCAAGTTGTTTTGATTTTGGCTAGTCTGCCTAGTTACATGCCAAATATGCTTTCTATATATAATTCAAACTGTCAGTTCTTTCTTTTTGACTGATAAGGGCAATGACTCTGGTGTTAATGGGTTGATTTGGACCATTTTCAAACTTGGTAAGATTTGTAGCCATAATCTAATGAATATCATTAAAGCCTAATTTTTCTGGATCTCTGTAGTAATCTAGGTGAGTATATGTAGTTAATGGAAACAGTGTTCCAGATAAGAAGGGGTAACAGGAATAATGTAGGGATAATTTTCCTTATTTTTGCATAAAAACTTAAGTTGTGACCCTTCATTAGAACCGTCTCACTGAGACGGTTCTAATGAGGGGTCACAACATATGTTTTCATTGAGAAATAAGGAAAATTATCCCTGAATTATCCTCAAACCCCCATCTTATCTAGAGCACTGGGGAAGTCTGAGAATATTTTTCTTCTGTATTAGCAATGTGTCAGAAAATATACACAGAATCATTAGATGTTATGACAGTGAACAAATAAAAGTTTTCAGCCTTGAACTGAATATTACTTTCAATATTGAAAGTGGAGCTGTTTTTATATAGTGGGCACTTCTTACAACAATGGCATTTGTTCCCAAACATTTTGACATAAAACTGATTTAGCTGTTATAAAGAATACATACACTGCTCAAAATATTTAAAGGAACAGCTGATATTTTCCCATAGACATTACTACAACATATATCCAGTTCCACGGCCCATAAATTTGATCGCCAAAGGCCAAGAATTCCTCATTTCTTTGCAGCGGTTGCAAGAACAATCAAAGTTTTAGACAATACAACTGATACCCAGATCATTTCCATGGAACAAATTTTGCATTTTTCGATTTTTCTGAAAATGAGGCATTTTTCTGGAAGTCTATAAAATCTCATAAGCTTGAGTTCAAAGTGATCCTTTCAAACGGGTCATCTTGTAAGACATTCAGCTTCACAGGCAAACTGATTGTGTCGATTTTGGTTGTAATTTTCATGCTGTTCACCTGTTCTGAAAAAATGCAATTTTTACCAAAATTTCATTTGCACAAAACTCTGTCCATGGACATGGGCAGGGCAAATATTGGACCAAAACTTGTGCTGTCAGTAACCTCGACCCTCTTTAAAAAAATGGCAAAAATTCGAAATTTTGTGTCTTTGTCGAGCGAAAGTAAATGGACCTCAAAGTGGGGCGGCGTTGCACTGTCGTCTATGGAAAAATATTTGGCGTTCCTTTAAATGGTTTTAGCAGTGTATTTCAAACAATACAGCAGTTCTGTGCAAAACAAAATGATGTTATAAAGAATTTTACTGTTGTAATGAATGCTGCTATAAAGCGGAATGACTAAAATGCTTAAAATGCTTGCTGTTATACAGGTTTTATAAGATAATCAAATGATCCTGTCCTAAAAACAACTTTCAGATCGTGAAACATTCACAGTTCAAGGCTGAAAAGTGTCAACAACTTTTTCTAGGCCAAAAGAGTTTTTCTTCCATCTTTTTCGTATAAAAATTCTTTTCTCTCTTGTTTGGATACAAAACAAATTTACATCCAAATCATGAGAACAAACTTTGTACCACATAAGAAAGTCAGAATTTGATTGCTGAGGCTTAGCAGAGGAAACATCCAGCAAAAGATCTACCTATATCAATTATAAGAAACAAGGCCTGAAAATACATTTAAGATTGGTCAACTGGTACTCTTTAACTCTGTTGCACTCATAACTGCCAAACTTGGCAGTTCGGAGTGCAATAGGGTTAAATTAGGGGATAACTGTCTTGAAAATTGTCATTTGGGGAGGTAAATCATAGGTTTTATGGTCGGAAATTTCGTTTTACGGCGACGCAGCAGCGGAGCCGTAAAACGCAATTTGCAACCATAAAACCGATGATTTACCTCCCCAAATGACAATTTTCAATACAGTTATCCCCATTCTAATGCACTTTTCCACATTTTCACCATTCATAATAGACTATTTTGAACCCATTTCATGCGCCGTCAGCAACGTAAAACCAAACGTCAGCCAATGAAAAGCGACGTTACTTAATGACGTCGGGTTTGCGACAGTATACCGCAGAATAAACTGTCGCAAATTTTTGACATTATCCAATCAGACGTCGCGTTATATTTGTAAGTGCATTAGAATACACATTCTGATATGGAAAATCAATATTGTCCCCATTTCAAATCTTCCCAATCTTTTTTGTGATTACCATTCACCTTACATATGAGCTGCCACACAACAAAAGCAACAAAGCGGCATGTGCTGACAGGGAAGACTCCGATCAGCCTGGGCATCCTTCTGGTCTGATTAGAGTCTTCCCTGTATGCATGTAGCTAGCTTAGACCCTAGGCTACTCGGTAAGCGCACAGTGAAGACCCTGATCAGACAGGCTGATCTGAGTCTTGCTGGGCACTTTGCCACTTTGTTGGTTTTGTTGTGTCATGGCTCACATGGTAAATTTACGACAAAAATTCTTAGTATCCAGACAACTAGGTCTGAGCAAACAATGCAGACCCAGGTCAGGCAGCTAATAAAGGAGTTGCCTGATCAGGATCTACACTATTTGCCAGTCCAGCTACATTTTATGGACACTTTACTGCACTAGCAAACCAAACTGTTCCGTTTTCAGGACAAATACGGTAATTATTTTAAGCCAGAGCTCTAGATAAGAGGGCGTATTTGGTGATAATTAGGGATAATTTTTGTTAATTCTGCATTAAAACATATGTTGTGACCCCTCATCTGAACTGTCTCGACAAGACAGTTCAGATGAGGGGTCACAACATATGGTTTCGATGAGAAATAAGAAAAATTATCCTTAATTATCATCAAATACGCCCTCTTATCTAGAGCTCTGTAAGCGTCTCAGCTTTTAGATTTTTTACAGTAGTTTTGACTTGTTTTCCATCTGCCACACCTCAGTATTTACAGAGCTCCAGATAAGAGGGAGTATTCAGTGATAATAAGGGATAATTTTTGTTATTTCTGCATAAAAACATATGTTGTGACCCCTCATCTGAACCGTCTCATTGAGACGGTTCAGATGAGGGGTCACAACATATGGTTTCAATGAGAAATAAGAAAAATTATCCTTAATTATCATCAAATACTCTCTCTTATCTACAGCTCTGGTAAGTCTTAAAAAGCTATTAGTAGGTTAGTTTAGACCACCACCTTTTAGTTTACTAGTACCATCTTGACTCAAATCGAAGTTATTTGTTCCTTGAGATTCCGACAAGACACTTGTCGTTAGCGTATTATCAGGTCGGGATTGACGAAGTTCAGCAGCCTGAAATTGAAAGAAAGATTGGTGTTGATAGATAGGTCAAAATAAAAACTATGAATTTTATTTTTTGGTGTGTGTGTGTATATATATATATATATATTTTTTTTTTTTGTTCATGTATGACATGAGGTTTAACATCCTTTTCAAAGGAATTTCAGCCATATCAGGACAATGGGAGGGAGATTACCAAAGACTGCAAAGATGCAATGGAACCCTATGTACATTCAAAAAGATTTCCGCCTCAGTGCTAAGTGAGCCCGTGACCGCTATATTAACAGGCAAGCACTTAACCCACTGAACTACTGGGCCTCCCCTGAACATAGGAACCTAAATTTTGCACATAACACCGGAGCTCTAGATAAGAGGGGTATTTGATGATAATTAAGGGATAATTTTCTATATCTCATTGAAACCATATGTTGTAACCCCTCATCTGAACCGTCTGGAGATGGTTCAGCTGAGGGGTCACAACATAGGTTTTTATGCAGAATTAACAAAAATTCATCCCTAATTATCACCAAATACTCCCTCTTATCTAGAGCTCTGGACACACCTTCTCATTTTAGTTTATCTTTCTGAATGGTAACTCGCCCACACACTAAAAGATAACCATCACTCAATTTATAGCGTGATTCACGTACATGTACTCTCTTTAATCGATGCGTGTTAAATTCTATGTATCTATATATATATATATCCACTTGTAAACGTGCTAAACATTGATACACTAGTTAAGAATATTGGGGTCGCAGGGCAAAACAACCGTAGATTTATATTAGAGAGTGTAGAGGATATTAAGTGTGCCAAGACAATTTATATACTGATCTTTTTTCTCTCCCTCCTGTTTATGTATAAAATTGTACCATGCAAATTAACTGTAGAAAAACTATCAATTCTGGTTACCTCAAACACTGATATCTCAAAGTACCCTCTAATAACAGGAATGTAGCTCAAACACATTTCCTATTGCTCTTTACATTTCAGACTCTGCTATCAAAAATGCTGGTATCTCAAAGGGACCTTTCTGAGACCAGAAAATTTACTTTGAGTTAACAGGAGTTTATGATGATTTTCGGCTTTGAGATATCGGGAGTTGACTGACAGCGGCGAAAACGATGAATTAGAAAATTATGAGATGCTAGATCACGATGTTGAATGATACTTATATACACATGCAAATACTTGTCAATTTTTAGATGTATTATAATTGTGTATTAAGATGTGACAATGGAAAATAAATTATAAAAAAAAAAAAAAAAATAAAAAAAAAATCTTTCTGAATGGTTAACTGAAATAGCTTCAGCAGTTTTTGTATTATCACTGACATGATTTGACCTCGGGCCTACACCGGGAATAAACCATTCCACCAATTTTGGCTTCCTGCAGAGACTAGCTTCCTCGAAAAATGGCTTCCTGCTGAGACCGTCCATGTGACTCTGCTTCCTGTCTTGGCAGGAAGCCATTTATCATGTACAGAAGTATCAGCAGGAAGCAACAGATCGCAGACAGTCTCAGCGGAAGCCAAACATGATGAACAGGCTCTGCAGGAGTCGTAAATTGGCGGACTGGTTTATACTTTGTGATCTATGACTGTGACCCTGACCATGGATGAAGGAACTTTAATTTTGTACAAGACACACCTTCTCATTATTGTCTACATTTCTGTGAACTTTGATTTAATTCAGCTCAGTAGTTTTTTAATTATGGTGGACACACAATTTGTAAAGGATGGACAGATGGATGGACTGATGGTGTATTTTGCCACCTAACCCTACGTTTACACTATGTTCCCGGCGACCACGACAGCCTAAAACGTAGCGCGCCGTGGGATTTTGGTCATTTTTGTCTTGGTGCTCAAGTTCTGTTAAGTATCGTTACGTTTTCTTACGGTCTATCAAGGTATCCGGTACACGCCGTGGGCTGAAACGAGCCACTGAAGCCCCGGAGATCGGACGGTGCACTACGTTTATGTCCACGGTATGTCACGGACGCCTGTACGTTTCCTCAAGGTCTGCTACGTTCTGATGGGACCTCTCACGTTTTGTCCCGAAACAATCAAGGCTTACCACGTCTGTCAAGTTCTATTAAGTTCTATTAAGGTCCACTACGGTTACCCGTGACCTCCGGGTGGGGGGGGGGGGCAAAAACAACAACAAAATACTGCAACAGTCAGTGTATTCTGAACCTTCAATGAGAGAACATGAATGTGCATGACGAAGATGATTTCGTATTTGTATGTTTGCTGGGCACATACATTCGATCTGTGCGTCAGCAGGAATGCCGTCAGCAGCTGCAGAGAGAATTGGTTGGTGTAGATAGATGGCGCAGGAGGCGGGGAAGGAGACCGAGGTCAATGTGGGTGCGGGCATGGTTGTCGGGAGAAAGGCGACAGCAGTTCGGACACTACACAACATTCATTACAAGAGAGCTGCGTACCAAGGATGTTAATGCCTTTCAGAACTACCTACGAATGCCCCCAAGCTATTCGACGAGATTCTCGAAAGAATAACGCCAGCAATTGAGAAACAGGACACGAGGCTTTGCAATGCTCTGCCACCTGGACTGAAACTTTCTTTGACACTGCGACATCTGGCTACTGGGGACAACTACGCATCACTCTCCTATGCATTCAGGTGCAGTAAGGCATCCATCTGCTATATGGTGCCAGAAGTTTGTAAGGCCATCGTTGACGCCTACAAGGAAGAAGTGTTCACCGTTCCTGTGACGCCTGATGAATGGAGAGTAATAGCTCAGGAGTTTGAAGAGAGGTGGAATGTGCCACACGCGATAGGGGCCCTCGACGGAAAGCATATAGCTATCAGCAAGCCACCCAACACAGGATCATTATACCATAACTACAAAGGCTTTTTCAGCGTTCCTCCCCTTGCCTTGGTGGATGCCCAGTACCGTTTCATATGGATTGAAGTTGGTGGGGTGGGGCACATGTCAGATGCGCAAATCTTTAACGACTCAGAGCTCTATGAACTTCTCGAAGAAGATCGTATAGGATTACCACCACCTTGCCCTCTGCCTAATGATGACCAGAATCAGGACGTACCCTACTTCATCCTGGGAGATGACGCATTTGCATTAAGAAACTTCTTAATGAAACCGTATTCAAGAAGAGCTATGTTGAAAGAAAGCCTTATCTACAATTACCGCATATCCCGTGGACGAATTGTGGTTGAAAACGCTTTTGGGATCCTTGCTAATCGATTCCGGTGCTTCCTGGGAACTCTAGAACAGGGACCAGACACAGGTAAGTAAATTATTTGCAAGCCATCCTCTATAAAATGATTGCTTGTTATAACTCAACAAGCGCAATTGCGAAATGCCTGCTTTGCCTTCTTTGGTGGCATTACTTATGCTATGAAAAAATAATATGTCTGCACTCGTCGGTGTTTGTCACTCGAATGAAACGTCCCTGCCGGCTTGACAGTTTTATACTTCTTGTGCGCCTGCGCGCACCTTGTCAGAACGTAGCAGAACTTCAGGTAAACCGTAATACGCCGTAACATATCGTGATAGAACGTGACGAAACGGCTAACGTTCACCGTAGCTCGCCGTGAAGTCCGTGAGAAATCGTAGCAATCCTGGATAAAACGTGCAGCCACCCTAAAACAACCGCAGCTAAATGGGAACTAAACGTGGCAGACCGTAACACAACTTCACAGAATCGTAAGTCGCCGGGTCATACTCTTGCTTCACGTCTTGCTACGGACACCGTCCAAGTTTTATTAAGGTCTGTAATGTATTGTCAAGTTTCGTTGCGTTCACCCCGTTTTACTGCGTTCTATAAAGTAGGTCATCTTCGCCGGGATGACCGTGGCAGATTTTAAGTCTGACTTAAAATTTGCCCCGGCGTCCACGGTAGTCCACGGTAGTCACGGCGAGATACGTTAGTCAATACCGTTCCCCTACGTTGTCTCACGGTCACTCCGTTTCGTCTACGGTTGTCTGAAACAGGACTGCCGTGGCCACCGGGAACATAGTGTAAACGGGGGGTAAAGTTCCTTCTGGGCTTAAAATAATCTTCCAGCTGGAATGCTGAGTTGGAAGCAATACACGCAAGAGTCCTCACAAGCAAAATACGAGAAGCTAATAATGAAACACTACTGATGCTTTCAGAAGTAGGTAAAACAGCATATTTTGGTAAAACAGCATATTTTCACACCTAACATTAGGTAAAACAGCATATTTTCACACCTAATATTAGGTAAAACAGCATATTTTCACACCTAACATTAGGTAAAACAGCTTATTTTCACACCTAACAATATTTTCACACCTAATATTAGGTAAAACAGCATATTTTCACACCTAACATAAGGTAAAACAGCATATTTTCACACCTAACATTATGTAAAACAGCATATTTTCAAACCTAACATTTCTTAACTTTGGATCACAATCACTTTTGTTGCTTAGCATGTAATTCTTACCTTTTCTCGTCCAGCTATATCAAGGTTGTGTATTCCTACTAACAAACTGTAGTCCATGATTTTAAAACTTTCTAAAACCTGTAACACAGAAAAAATATTAGTCCACAATGATAGTTAGAATTCAAACTTGATTATCTTGGCAGCCACATGACCAAATTTCAATGAGAAAAAGTTTTGGAAAGTTGAGTATGTCTAGATTAAAACCAACACATCTAAGCTGTAATTTCTCATTACAGGTAGTTTTTGCCTGTGCATTTTATGCATTTTTATGCAAATTAACTCATTAAGCCCCAGTGACTAAATTAGCAAAATTCACAAACAGCGTAGATCCTGATGAGGCGGCTCATTATGAGCCGCCTCTTCTAGATCTACACTGTTTGCCCTCTAGTCTTTGAATTCTCAATATGAAATGTCTTGGACAAGGCATTTTTTTAATTTTTGCAGACGTAAATTTTGTCGTCTGCTTCTGGGTGCTTAAAGAGTTAAATGTACATGATTTTCTGACATTCCCGTTAAACCTCAATTAAAACAAATAACAGGCAAAAATAACATATGTTTGTATCTGGATAAGTTGGACAGACACAAAATTTTTACACCTCAAAGGCTCTTTTGTTACACAGCATATCATAAGACAATATCTCTGTACTACTGTCTGCATATATGTTGGCTCGCCCAACAGTGCCTTGCCCATCACATAAAAAAACTTTCTTGTAAACCTTTAAATTGTGACAAACACCCCAACACCGATGCCAACGTTAGGGAGACAACAACAGCTCCTTGTAGGTTCGTACAGGCAAGCTTAAAATGGGCAGATGTGCGAAAAAACAAACAATAACATAATTTTCTCCCTCACCCGACAATCCCTCTGTACTGTTTTTATGAGAGCCTCATACGTGTCTTTCTCCATTAACAATCCTTCAGGATGTGAGTCCATGAAATCGAGATCCTTTAACGTCGGTGAATTCTTAGCACGCTCTGATTTTGAAGCTTTCCGTTTATACGTACTGCCTTTTAAGTCATATTTCTCATGCATTTTCACATAAGAAGGTAAAATATTGTTCATCACAACAAACCGGATATTCTTTCCTCCGCACTGCAATAAAAATTTTCAACATTTAATGTGATAAAAATTCAAGTACTTGAATTTGCAAACAGCGCAGATCCAGGTGAGGCGGCTCATACTGTTTGCCCTCTAGTCTTTGAATGCGCAATATGATATAGCTTGAAAACAAGACCTGTCACAGGGTCAGGATAGCTCGCCTGACAGCGCCTTGCCCATCACATAAAAAACTTTAAAGTAAAACTTTAACATTTTGCTAACACCGCCGCCGCCAACGCGGACGGCGACGGTAGTGCAATAGCTCTTCCTGAACTTCGTTCAGACGAGCTAAAAACACTTTTTTGGAATTTTGCTGTTGTAAATTTTGATGTCTGCTTTTTTGGCACTTTAAAGGTAGGTTCCTGTACTTTGGAATGCATCATAATTTTGATTATTTTTTTTATCCAAGTTGTTGGAAAGCACTTATAAAGAGGAAATGAATAAGTTTCACTAAAAAGTGTAAATAAAAAAATTGTAGAAAATTCGTTTTGCAAGGGATTTCCTAACTCTGCTTCGCACACCAGTTAGCGCTAATTTTAGTTCGCGCCAAAAATAGATAACATAGCTGACGTCATGCTGCATTGCATTTTGGGATAGTTTTAATCCATCTGCCATGCCAGGACCTCTGGAAGAGTTCACGGCAAGAGAAAATTAACCGTTGGCAAATGACATCAGAAACTGCAAACTTGTAGACATATATACATATTTATTTTTAGAACTGGAATTCCAACAAAAGAAAATAAACCAAAAGGGAAAACGACTATTTTCTACAACATCTGATGATTTTCTCAGTAGCAACAGTTTCAGAAAAATAATAGACATCAATACTACCCAGAAAAAGAAAAAATATTTTGTGAACATAGTTGTTATCGCTAGGCCAGGAACCTACCTTTAAGGGTTAAGGACAATTGATTCCTGAGTATAAGAAACACTGTAAGCTGCTCACCACAATGAACATTGATTAAAAGCTTTTCACTGGTACTTCTATTCATGTATTTTGAATAAACTGTAGCTGCTTGAGTTAAACCAATTTATTAAAACTTTTGATAAAAGTTACCTAGCCAACATGGGCTGGTATCACTCTTTTTCAGGTTAAAGCAATGGTGAAGTATACACTTCACTATGACTCTAGCCTGAAAAAGAGTGATACAAGCCTATGTGACCCGGCCGTTACAGAGCTCTAGATGAGGTAATTCTGGAAGGATTTTTTGATATATTGAAATATCAAGAGTTTCTTTGAATTAATTCTCAAAGCATTAGGGCAGTTACAGATGCAATGGGTAGCGTATTAGAGCTTCCTGTAATTCAAGATTTTTTTCCACAGAGCTTTTTATTAATGCATGATCTGGTACATAAGACCCTGTCACACCAAACTAGTTCCCAACACGTCCTACCCAGTCCATAAAATATCATGAAACGGGCTGTGGTCGGTGTAGAACATGTAACGTTTTGCCTGAAATGTCTACAATATGATTCTAGTTCATTCATAAACAGTCCTCAATACGTCCATGTCGTCTGTATCCTGTCTGCAGTCTGTTCATAACAAGTTCATTTTGGGTCAGATTTCTGTTCACCTCGTGCAGAGACCATTTCCAAGCAGTCCAAGCACATCCGTGGTCAGTTCAGCCCCGTTTTTTGCTTTTTCTACTACGTCCCCAATACGTCCAAACTATTTCGTATCTCGACTACCTCGTTCAAAAGCGATTCTTCTCGTTCTGACAACGTCCTCATCTCGTCCCTAGTGCGTGCAAAACGTAATTGTAATCACGTCCTGGTCCGACGGCTACAAAATCCAGCGCGTTCTACCCAATTCTCATTCACGTTTGTCACTTCAAAGTGTGCAGAGCATTGCATCCTTGTGAGTATCATGCCTCAAAACAAGAGCGGAGCTAGAAAGACGGCCATTCTAAACCAGCTACTATTAGATCCAAAACCTCATGTCCTCTGAAACACATTCAGCTCATCCCCAAGTTGCAGAGTCTCCTGGGCCTTTTCCTGAGTCTGGGAGTCAAAAGAAGAAGAGTGCTGCATACCCTGATCGAGTTTGGTATGTCTGCGAATCAAAAGAACAATCTACAACGGACTGGTCAGTGTGCACACTTACTGCCAATTGATGCCTGACCACACCATATTGTTACACATCCTAGCAGGATAGAAGTATGGCGATTCCGTTAGTAGTATATTCATCTCATTTTAAGAACGTTGCCACTCTGTCTAATTCCAGGATGGGATGGTTGCCAGAAAAATTATAAACATGCTCGACGTTCTGAAGCACCCTTCCCATCAGCCCATCCATGAGGTTTGTAAACAGACCTTTAAATATTGCTAATAGATCCACTCCGTTCACACACAGTACGAGCCCTTTTGGCAAATTTTCTAGAACATAGTGAGAACGAGTTTGGTATGATGGGGGTATTACTAACAAGTAAAGAAATGGAATAATATTAAAATAGGTGAAATTATCAGAAAAGTTAGGTAGAATATTATCAGTTACTCTTAAAACAAAGGAAGTTTGACAATTATCAGACCAGGCAGTGACAGATAAGTGTGAGAGAAGCCGAATATCATTTCTTTCTATCCTGTCATGCAAATCATTTCTCATCACCTGATATTTATGCTTTTCAGCCGTCTTCATGTTTTGAAATATAAACAAATAAGATTATTTTCATTGCATCTGCATGTTATGAAGATACAATATTCTATATTATCTTCTTTTTTACAAAACAGAAACTTGGTAAAAAGATTCTTTTTTCCCCCAAATAATTTAATTCAGTGTTAGTTAAGACTCTAGCCAGAATGCATCTATGAGCAAGCAATGTGAAATTATGTAATCACATATTAGGGTTTTTCAAGAAAAATGTACATCCTAGGGCAGGTCAGGAATTGACAGGAAACTTATCAAAGTTTGACACTGTTGAAGAGTCAGAAGCACTACCATTTCTCATCATAAAGGTAATTAAATTCCCTTGGTGCTACCCATCACAAAAAGATTGGTCCTGCCAGGGAGGTAATTTTATCTGGAACCGCCCTTAGCAATAAGATGAGATTCTAGATTTTTTCACTGTTTTTCACAATAGCCATTAGCATTAAGATGAGATTCTAGATTTTTTGCTGTTTTTCTGGAATATCCATTAGCATTAAGATGAGATTCTTGATTTTCATTGTTTTTTTCTGGAATAGCCATCAGAATTAAGATGAAATTCTTGGTTTTCATTGTTTTTCTGGAATAGGCATTATCATTAAGATAAGATTCTTGATTTTTATTGTTTTTCTGGATTCTTCATTTTTCATTGTTTTTCTGGAAGAATAGCCATTAGCATTAAGATGAGATTCTTCATTTTTCAGTGTTTTGTTAACTCTCCAAATCAACAAAAAAACATATCTACACTGGTCCAACAAAATGGATCTAGATTTTTGGGACTGTTTTGGAAGGAAAAAATCTTCAAGAAGAATTAATACGATAAATTTATGTATTTGAGGTCATTTGGGAATACCCCTTACCTTATTTCTTAATAAATATGGTGTCCTCAGGGTTCATAGACTGTGAATAAAAGAGAAGACTTTGATCAGACTGCACAGATGCACAAGCTGATTTGAGTCTTCCCTGTTCACGTCGTAGGGCATTGCTTCACGCCAATCAAATATTTCAGACAGTTTTGTTTCCATGAGTCATATATAAGTGAAGTTTCACTATTTTATTGTTCGTAAGTATTGACCTGGCACTCATGGATATTCCGTTCTACTCCGTAAATTAATTCACGGTGTCCGATTACGAACGGGTAAAAGCAGCGCCAGTATGTACATTACTGTTAAACAGGAAAACTATCACTGTTTCAAGTAGCACAGTGGATAAGGCATTGGAGTTATGGGTTCGCAGTGTGGGTTCGAATCTCAAAACCGTCGTGTTAATATTTTTATGTTTTTTTTTTTTTTTTTTTTTTTTTTTGCGTAAAACAACAGGTAATCTTGCCATGCTCGACACAACATTTTAGTGTTTCGCTATTAATTCGGTTGGTTGGTTGTCTTGGGTTTAACGGCCCTTTGAGACAATACTTCATTCTATATCGGACCGTTTGTCAAAGATAGGGAGAAAGAAAAGATGATAGGGAAGAGAAAAATAAAAATATATAAAAAAAAAAAAAAAAAAAAAAAATAAAAAAAAACACCCGCACCTACTGCAAGCTCAGTAGCCCTTTGCCGCACCATTAGCCGAACTAATATGGCGGCCGGGCACTGAAAGTGACCCAGCACCATCGCCCGACCCGACAGCCCCCTTCACCTACTGAACGAGATGCATTTTCTTTCTACTATCACATGTACATGTAAATCCTACAGCAATGTCGACCAAAACATCTCACATTCAAAGAACAAAATCATGACTCATTGCTTCCAAATCAAGGCATTTTCAGGAAAACCAAGCACCTGGAGGCGGATCGTATATCCAGCAGACAATAAATGCAGCTGGTGTCAGCAGACGGACAATTTTCAGAGTACGTAGGAATCCCACGAAAACATATGGGGAAAACCCATACGACAGAAAATCGTTTAAAATCATTAATTATTAAAAAAAATATGCAATTAAGAATAAGGGCAAAATGTAAAAAATGAAATTACTTAAAACGAATGCAATAAGACTCGATCTTGGATATCTGTATCCGCCGTCAGAAGCCTTCACCACTACGCTACGGCGTCATCGCCAAACAGTTGACTGTATTATATTCAAATAGCAGTATTTTCCGGTAAATCATCGCTAAAACTAACGAAAACATCCGAGTGTAATGACGGAAATAAATGAGTGCCAGGTCAATCCTTATCAACAATAAAGACAAAACTTAAGTAAATATTTTCCACATTTTACAGTAATACCGTAAAAACTCTGAAAGTTGGGACATCTAAAATAATTATCATAGCTATCCTAAAAATGGAACAGTTTGTATTAACAATGCAGAAATGTGTCTGAAAGATGGACTTGATATGGCAAACAGTGTAGACCCTGATCAGACTGCTCCTCTAGGAGCAGTCTGATCTGGGCCTGCACTGTTTTCTCAGACCTATCTGTCCAAGTATTTAGAAATTAAACTGTTAGATGTTGTCGTTCTTGTGTTATTGCTTAACGTCCATGGTAAACAGCTATGGTCATGTCAAGACGGTAAATTTAATGGTCAGTAAAGTTTCATGACGACAGAACTTAAGTAAATATTTTCCATATTTTATCGTAATAAATAGACTCACCTGATAACAATATAAGCCATAAAATTTTGGCAACAAAGTTCGAGGATTTTGATTGAGGTTCTGAAATGATAAGGTAAAATATACTGAATAGATTTTATAAAAAGAGACCTTTTGATATACAGTATTAATCCTAAAAAACACACCTACTCTAATAAATGCCCCCTCCCTCTTTTCCTGAAAATAATTGTGTAATGTCTCAGCAAAAGTGCAAAATTCAAGGCATAAATTTGTCAGATACTGTTCTTTATATGTATGATCGTAGGTTCCCCTTAGCGTGCGCCTAGAGGTATTAAATGCAACCGTCAAATAATTTAACTAAAGCAACTATGTATTAGCTCAGTGGGTTAAAAGCTGGCCTGCTAAGCTGATGGTCCAGGTTTGAATCTCGCTGGACGTGGATATCTCTTCAACCTTAAACAGGGTTCCATTGCAGATAGCCTTTCATTATCACCCTCTTGTTGCCCTAAATTGACTTGAAATATTTTTGAAAAGGACATATAATTGTAACTACCTTTCCACCCATCCAATGCACTTTTATATTATTTCACTAGAAGCAGTCAATGAACGATTGACATTCTGGCTGATGCCCAACACTATTTCGTGTCTTGCCTGATGTTTGCAAATGCCCTGTTTTGCAGATTACATCAGTACGTGTGGCTCGGGAGAGGGATGTCTATTGCCTGCCCAGACCTACTCATTACCTGTTTGGTTCAAACTTTTGGGTTAAACAGCACTGTAGAAGTTAAATACAGAAAGTCAGAAATGCGCATCTGTCACACCTGTCACACTGAATTTAGTAAAGGTATATTTATATACCATATAATATCCTGGAAGAAGTTTTTGTAGAAAATCAGCCTCTTTATGTTGTGCCGTCTTGATGATAAATTCGTCATCCTCCGATATGTAGAATATACTACCTCCAGCACCAGGGTTAGATAACTCTGTCAGGGTATCATCACACAATGACAACTGAAATAGGAGAAAATTATACCATAACAAGACCTATCCGTGTACAGGATAGCTCACCAAACAGCGCCTAGCCCATTACATAAAAACTTAAAGTAACAAGAGGGCCATGATGGCCCTGGATCGCTCACCTGAGTATCCTGTGAACTTAACCTCAGATCTAGAGACATCCATATGACCGATAGACAGAGTTTCACAAAGATTAAATGGAAAATGAACCCTTTATTGTGTACCTAAGGTTTTTATAAGATTTAACCTAATGACCTAGATTTTGACCCCACATGACCCAGTTTCAAACCTGGTCTAGATTTCTTGGATATGAACATTCTGACAAAGTTATCAAAACTGTGCCCTCTAGAGTGTACACAATGTTTTTCTAAGGTTTAACCTAGTGACCTACTTTTTGACCAAACATGACCAAAATACACCCTTGGTCCAGATTTGTTGGAGACAAACATTATGACAAAGTCTCATAAAGATTAGAACAAAACTGTGTCCTCTAAAGCGTTCTCACTGTTTTTCTAAGAACTGACCTAGTGACCTATTTTTGACCTGACATGGCCCAGTTTCAAATCTGGTATAGATTTCATGAAAATAAACATTCTGACAATGTTTCACTTAGATTGGATCATAACTGTGGCCTCTAGAGTGTACACAAAGTTTTTTCTAAGATTTGACCTAGTGACCTAGTTTTTGACCACACAAGACTCAGATTCAAATTCGGCCTAGATTTTATATAAATAAACATTCTGACAAAGTTTCATGAAGATTGGATCATAACTGTGCTCTCTAGAGTGTGCACAAGGTTTTTCTAAGATTTGACACAGTAACCTAGTTTTTGACCCCACATGACCCAGTTTCAAAGATGGTCTAGATTTCATTTAGATAAACATTCTGACAAAGTTTCATGATGATTGGATCATAACTGTGCCTTCTGTGTCATTCTAAAATTTATTTCTATTTTTAGCTCTGCCAGCCAATTTGTTCAGCGGAGTGGAACCGTTTTAGCAATTTTTGTTCAGGGCCATGAGTAAAACATTTCTGTGAATTTTTTTTGAAATCGAGCCATTGGCTTCAGAGACGATGATGTTTACAGCTTTTTTCTATTTTTAGCTCTGGTGGCCATATTGTTCAGCGGAGCAGAACGGTTTGAGCAAGTTTGGTAGAGGGTCTCCTAAGGAACATTTCTGTGAAATTATTTCAAAATCGACCAAGCAGTTTTGGAGGAGAAGTCGTTTAAAGGTTTTCCTATTTGTAGCTCTGGCGGCCATTTTGTTCAGCAGAGCGGAACCGTTTGAGCAATTTTGGTAGAGGGTCTCCTAAGGAACAATTCTGTGAAATTATTTCGAAATCGGCCCAGCAGTTTTGAAAGAGAAGTCGTTTAAAGGTTTTTCTATTTTTAGCTCTGGCGGCCATATTGTTCAGCGGAGCGGAACCGTTTGAGCAATTTTGGTAGAGGGGCTCCTAAGGAACATTTCTGTGAAATTATTTCAAAATCGGCCAAGCAGTTTTGGAGGAGAAGTTGTTTAAAGGTTTTTCTATTTTTAGCTCTGGCGGCCATTTTGTTCAGCGGAGCGGAACCGTTTGAGCAATTTTGGTAGAGGGGCTCCTAAGGAACATTTCTATGAAATTATTTCAAAATCTGCCCAGCAGTTTTGGAGGAGAAGTCGTTTAAAGGTTTATCTATTTTTAGCTCTGGCGGCCATATTGTTCAGCGAAGCAGAACCATTTGAGCAATTTTGGTAGAGAGTCCCCCAAGGAACATTTCTGTGAAATTATTTTGAAATCCGTCCAGCAGTTTTGGAGAAGAAGTCGTTTAAAGCAAAAGTTGACGCAGGACGCCGGACAAAGACCGATCACAATACCTCACCTTGAGCACTTCGTGCTCAGGTGAGCTAAAAATGTACAACATCTTGCTAATGCCGATGCCGCAGCCAGCAGACACCGGGGATTGTGCAATAGCTCTTCTAGTACATCCTTACCGGTGAGCTAAAAATTCTGAATATTTGGAAAAACAGGTCAGAGCAAACAGTGCAGCCCACCATCAGACTGCTCCTTATGGAGCAGTCTGATCAGGGTCTACACTGTTGGGGATTCCATTTGCATCTTTCATATGCGTTTCTGCACTGGTAAAACCAATCTATTCCATTATTAGGACAATTAAGGTAATTATCTTCCCTGTCCCAATCTTCAGAATTTTTACGGTAAAAAGCTCTAAATTTGGCAGATCGGGATTCTAAAAAAACATTTTACCACTGTATATATATTGTGGCTTCTCACTGGAACCACCATGATAAGAAAGCTCTGATAAAAAGCCACATGGTAAACTGCCTTAAAATAACAGCAAAGCTAACGGGAAATTATGAATCCAAACCTAATCTTATGTGGGCCCCTTGTCAAATACTGCAAGACACCACAGACACTCCATTTGAAACTTTAAACATTGAGATGCCTATATTAATTGTCCTAAAATGAAACAGTTTGGTTTCACAAAGCAGTAATGCATCAGAGAGGTGCCGCGGCCAAGTGGTTAGAGAGGCTCATTTATGGTGCAGAAAGTCGCAGGAAGGTCTGGAGTTCACAGCTCACTGTCGCCATCCGACGACTGGAAAACTCTCTCTATCAACCCAGCAGTAAATGGGTACCTTTTTCGAATCAGGCAGCGAAAGGAGAGGGATGGGCTCCGCCTTTCATCTGCTGTGCCCAAGATCCAGTGTGTCGCTAACCCCCACTGCCCCTACGGCTATAGGCTATGGGAAACCTTTACCTTTTTTTTAACGCATCAAAAAAATGCAGATGAAATGGAAACCAATATAGGCCTAACGGAGAAGTCTGCTATGGGTCTGCAATGTTTGATCACACTTTAAAAGAAATAGATATGTGCTGTTTACCAGGATATAAATATACATCAATCTGTCTCTCAATTAACCAACTCTTAACAGGAGATGATATATATAAGCTTCAAGCTTACTTTCAAATCCTGATTTATTTGTTGTATGTCTATTATGTTGTAAACTTATTCTCGAATAAAATAGTGTTTAAACCAATTAACCAACTCTGAGTAAATCTGCATATTATATCCATATCTAACTGGAACTCTGAATTAATAAATTTACAATTAAGCCCCTAACCATGGATAGGATATGATGAGAAAAAGATTAAAGATTAACCACCAAAAAAGCAGACAATACAATCTATGTCTGCAAAATATCAAACAATAACTCGTCAAAGCTATATCATACTGAGAATTCAAAGACTAGAGGGCAAAAAGTGTAAAACAAGATGAGGCAGCTCATTATGAGTCACCTCATTTGGATCTACACTACTCCCAAATTCAACTATTTTCATTTTGGGCACTTTAACTGATGAGAATTTGGGTTTGAAACTGAGCAAGGTGCAGCAAAGGCATCAGACCATGCAGATGTTCAGGCAGCTTTGCTATAAGCAGCCTTTTTTGCATTTTTTGCGACTCAATTTATAGTTACCATACTCCTTCGGTTACAAGAGAGAGGGTTTTCCCTTCCAAAACAATCCCAAAAATCTAGATCTGTCTTAAAAGACAGATCTAGATTTTTGGGATTGTTTTGCAAAATCTAGATCTGTCTTATAAGACTGATCTAGATTTTTGGGATCGTTTTCCAAGGGAAAAAGGCATTTTGTAGCAGAATTTCAGGGTCCGTATAAAACTAGAAACGGAACCAAAACGAAACGAAACGAAACACAACGAAACGCAACGAAACGCAACGCAACGAAACGAAACGCAACGAAACGAAATAGAAATAAAACGAAATGGAGCAAAATCTAAAAAATACCATGAAAGTATCACAATAGTACAGCACCACATATTAATGCAAAAGGAAGACTAAAAAAGCCCCATGTTTATCCCTATACATTGCTATATGAAGTTACCAAGTTACTGGGTATTTGTTAGATCAAATACATTAACTTTTAAACAGATACTTGGCTGAATTGTTTAATTTGATAAACTGACATAAGAATTTGGGGCCTCATTTGGTCTTTGGGTGTTTTGGTCTGGGCATTTTCTTATTATTTTTATAGTTTTTGATTGTTATTTAAAGATAATTAATATTTATTTTTACTTTTTTTTGTTGTGGAGCGTCGTATGAGCTTTTCTACATTTTTCAGACTACCAGCTCCATACATATGACCCAGGCTCCTGAAATAGTGTTCTTGCCTCGGTCCCCAACAATTATTTTTATGCGCAACAATCAAATATGAAAACATCATCATCATCATCAGCCAAGTATCTGTTTAAAAGTTAATGTATTTGATCTAACAAATACCCAGTAACTTGGTAACTTCATATAGCAATGTATAGGGATAAACATGGGGCTTTTTTAGTCTTCCTTTTGCATTAAAATGTGGTGCTGTTCTATTGTGATACTTTCATGGTATTTTTCAGATTTTGCTCCATTTCGTTTTATTTCTATTTCGTTTCGTTGCGTTTCGGTTTGTTCCGTTGCGTTTTGTTTCGTTGCGTTTCGTTTCGTTCTGTTGCGTTTCGTTTCGTTTTAGTTCCGTTTCTAGTTTTATAGGGACCCCAGAATTTCATAAGACTGATTTAGATATTTGGGGTCATTCAACAGTGAAAACCCAGTTTTACATCCGAATAAATACAGTACATTATGATGATGGAGTACTTGCGATTAAATAATATATGTCCTTTTTACTCATATTTCAGCCATATCAGGATGACGGAGGGTAATCATGAAAGGCTGTGTGCAGCAATGGTGCCCCATTTACTGTTGAAAAGATTTCTGCGTCCTGCAGGAGGCAAACTCGAGACCGCTAGGTCAGCAGGCCAGCACTTGAGCCACTGAGCTACCGGGGCTCCCCACATAGTAAGCATTGGGTGTAACTGAGCAAGTGACCTTGAAGTTATAGAAAAGGTACCAGACTGAGCTTAAGTTCTGGCCAATTTGCAGCTTTGATATTAACAAGCTTTTTGCATTTTGCCACGGGAGACCCAATAGCTTTGCTAAGTGCTGGCATGCTAAGCCAGAAGTCTGGGTTTGATTCCCGCTGGCACAGAAATGTTTTCAGTCATTAACAGGGGTCCACTAAACACTGCTATTCATTGTCACCCTTACATCTACTCAATATGACTCAAACATGTCTGCTGAAAGGGCTGTAAAACCACATTTTGCTACTCAATTTACGGCTTACATTACTTTGTAAAACTTACCACAGGCGCTCAAAGTTTTATGCTATTAAATATAGTTCAATGATGCCGCTACACATCCAGGCTATAAGCCATTTTGAAGAAATGGCCAGGTGTGCAAGCTTGTGTTCAGACTCCATTACGGTCTCCAGTTTCTGGTGTATCAACGTCGCACAGCAATGTCAACAGGTTCTATTACAGGAAAACTGAAGTGATTCTGCGGATAACCCCTCTTAAATGTACAGCTTCCTACTCTGTCCAATCATCAAACAACAAAATCGCCGATCAGATTGTGCAGATGCACAAGCTAATCTGCATCTTTGTTGTTCAGAAAGTCAGTACATGTAAGCATCAGTCAACAAATGAAAATTTTACGCCAAAGTTACTGCGTAGATTTGACGTTGTTGACACGAACGTCATAACATCATTTTCATCATGTTTGATTCAAGTTTCACTCGTAAGAAACGTTTTGAGCGATATTAGGACAAACAAAATATTGTAAATACATTGAAACAGTGATTCAACGACATTGGTCATATCTAAAAGAGTAATTGCATGATTTCATTGATGTGTATTCTCTGCTCTTGAAGGAACTTTTTAAGATTTTAATTTTACCTCACTGCAGCTGGTGTAAAACGTCTCCCCGTACATCATCCATAGTGCAGATTATATTCTATTTACATCCTTTGAGATCAGAGGATAGATTCTGAGGAATCTTAAATTTGAGAACGATTTAGACTATTATTCTAGGTCATCGTTTTTTATATCATTTGGATCCTTTTGAAACTAATCAGTCTTTGAATCGACTGCCCAATTAAAATTTAGAAATTACTGTGTGCTTTTTTCTGGTTTCATCACCAGATATTGTCAGAGTCACTGACGAGGCTTTATTAGCCGAAACTACGTAGTCTGGCCCATGTTCCTACTTCTGTATGTATTCTCTGCTCTTGAAGGAACTTTTAAAGATTTTAATTTCAAAGCATACAAGCAAACGCTCAACTTTGGCACAGTGCAGGTAATTGGAAACTGGACACCGTAATGGCAATGAGATTTTGAGGCAAATTTTGAATTCAAGAGTACAGCACCGCATACACCATAACTGAACACATTTATCATGTTTATAGATACATATTGAAAGTTGTTTACAAGTAAGAAATTTGCTTTTGTTGGGGGTGTTTCTAACTGGCAGTTTTAGCAGTCCAAAAAATTGAGGCATTTTGCTTGCATACCTGGCCATTCTTACGAACTGGCCTGTAGACTGCGTCTAATTTAAAAGGTTTTGAGGGGTTTTTTTTTAGCATAGAACTTCAAGAGCCTGTGGACTCACGTATGGAATGCAAAATTGCCAAATGAGCCGCGACATGATAAAACCAACAACATGGCACATACCCCCAGTGAGGACTGAGATCAGTTTGGGCAGCAACCAAGTATGATCAGATAAAAGTCTTTGCGGTGGGCTTAAAAGGTAGCTAAGGATCTAAGCTAGCTCCATGCAGACAGCGAAGACTCTGATCAGGCTGGGCGGATGCCCAGGCTGATCTGAGTCTTAGCTGGGTGCACATGCCATTTTGTTGATTTTGCTGTGTTGTAGCTCAGACGTTTTACAATTAAACACACATGCAAAACGGGTTTCACATTATGCTTACCATAAAATCATCTGGACGTATATTGAACAGTTCACGGAAGTATCGAAATGCCAAAGGTGCGTATGTCTTAAATCGAAAATCACTGTAATGATGTGCTGGTGTGATGTTACTGCCCTCACTGAAACAGAAAAGCAATATAACATTCTGAAACTACACTTATATGACGTCGCTGTTATTCCACGGAATATGTTACTGAAATAGAAAAGCAAAAAAGCATTTTGAAACTACATTTATATGACGTCGCTGTTATTCAGTGGAAAACGTCGCTGAAATTGAAAAGCAAAATAACATTTTGAAACTACATATATATGAGGTCGCTGTTATTCAGTGGAAAACGTCGCTGAAATAGAAAAGCAAAATAATATTTTGAAACTGCATTTATATGACGTCGCTGTTATTCAGTGGAAAACGTCGCTGAAATAGAAAAGCAAAATAAAAATAATATTTTAATGTTAATTTTGAAGATGTTAAACTCCCATTTAAAAGGGTCATATGATAAACAGAATCTTACACTCCTGGCCAACGGTTGGTTGGTTGGTTGATTTGATGCTTAACGTCCACGGTAAACAACTAAGGTCATGTCGGGACGGTCAGTTAACCTAACCACACTATTCCTGGGCAGGCTTAGACCTCCTAAGCAGTTAACCAGTACTAAGTGCACATACTTTCGCCAGTAACTGACATCCTGGCCAACGGCTCGTTTCATAAATTTCAAATGAAATGACCACTCGTGTACAATCCTCTATGTAAACTAAAATACAGGCCAACTTCGTTGTGTCAAACTTGCTTATCTCGAAAACCCTGCTAGTGTCGAAGTGATCTCCCATTCCCGAACATTCCCCACTATATAATATTGCATTTCGACCTCCGTTGTGTCGAACTCGCTTATAACGAAAACACTGCTGTATCGAAGTGATTTTTGATTCCCCTCCGACACTTTCCATGTGTTTTACCACTGTTTGTGTCGAAGTCAAAATGTGTATTTAGAAAAAGATTGCCGAAACGACGGAAAGAAAATGACGGCCATTTTGTGTAGACGTTTTGCAGTAATAAAAAACCTGCATATGTTTGTCTTTAAGCAAATTGGTACAAACATCGAACAATAACAATGAAAAAGAACGATTTACCTAACAATTGTCTTTAATTGATCACAGTTCAAACAATTATCCCAAATTATCCAATAATTATCCAATGATTGCATGAAACGATGCAGACATTGTTTTGTTGATCAGCTGTTTTTGTGTGTAAGTTAATTGACCTTGAACCATGTATACTCCATTCCCTTGGAATTCGAGATATCGAAGTTGGCCTGTAAAACAATATTTTGCATAGAACCATCACAAAATTGCTATGACCATCATGAATGTAAAAATCTTTTATGAGACACACAAATTCAACTCTTTGTAAATATTTTTCCTGTTAGAGGTATGGGTACACCTCAATGTTCTACCACCATCTTTAATAGCGGAAAGATTTTCTGGTCAAGGAAAGAATTGGCTCCTACAGGAGCAAATTCTTTCCTTTAACTAAAAGTTTAGAAGACAAGCCATACTTACCTAGGAAAGAAGAGTTGCTGTACAATTCCAAAGTCTTGCATTAACAAATCTCTCTCTGGTTTTGAAGATAAACCACCGACGCTCTGTCCAATACCAAGCTGAATTGCAGCCATCAACTCACTGGTCGGTTTCTACAAATTAATAAATGAAAATTCAATGTACACATTCACATCAAGTCTCGTTAATTTCATTTAATTATTTCCTTCTGTGACATGATTAGGGGCAAACAGTGTAGATCCAGATGGGGCGGCTCATTATGAGCCGCCTAATCTGGATCTACACTGTTTGCAACTTCAATCATTTTCTTTCTGAAGCTTTAACAGTTATAATATCAATATTGAATATCAATTTATTTAATCAAATCTGCCTTAAAATCACTTTAGATCATACAGATTGCAATCTAGGGCTTGTGGCATGCATGCATATTTCTGAACTGCCTTATAATATACATTTATTAATTAACTAAGTAATATATAGCACTTTTACTGGGAAATCGGTCTGCATCATACTGGTGACGTTTCTTTTTTCATACAGTATGACCTCTGCTTAATACAGCTTGACCTCCTACCTATACGGTTGACCTCGTGTCATATTGATTAAAACCTTCGACCTATACGGAAATCCACGCATCCGATTGGTTAAAAGTTCTGGTCACGCGAGGGCGCTCTCCTGGCTGGATGACAGGGGCGTAAACATCAATGGCGGTGGCCAGTTAACTGTGTAATTGTGCAGACGTCATGTCAACAAACTGGAAAAGATTTGCCCGAAACGGCGAAGACATGTTAGAAGTGCTTTCGGACGACCTGGGCCGCTATGAACTTTTGTCAGCTAATGAATACGACGAATTGTTGAGAGATGTCAAGGGGCATCACCCCGCTTTACCGATTTCATTAAATTCTGAACAAGCCGAACAAGAAGAGGATGGAAGTGCTTCAGTTTCGGACGTTAACAGTCATTCGACTGGCTCGGAAAGATTTGTAGCCGTCACCACAAAAGACTGTGATGATTTCATTTCGGCAAATGATCAAATGATCTTATGTCTTTTAAAGAATTTTTATCTGACAGAGCTATTGAGAGTTTCCTCATATTAAGGCGCCTTATACTGGCCTCCTCACAAGGTCGAATAACTGTGACGGTATTGACCGTCAGCTAAAAGTTAATTAATAAAAATGTCATTAAACAAGTGATTTCGTATTGGCCCAGTTTCAGGTCCTCGGTCAGCTGTATTGGCCCGAGGCCGAAGGCCGAGGGCCAATACAGCTAACCTTGGACCTGTAACTGGGCCAATACGAAATCACTTAATTAATAACATTGTAGTATAGCCTTGGTCAAAACACATTTCCGTGCTAAACAACACATTATGGCCGCAGCCAAGGCCAGCTGTTCAAAGCCTCATTAGCTTAACAAAATCATTACTCAAGGTTTTGTTCAGTCTTCTGATGCTCGAAACCTCACAATGATATACCTATGCAAGTTCGGTGAAATTCCATCTTTTTTTTTCAGGAGCTATCACGGGTACATGAAATTGTAAAGCCGATGCTAACACAGAAAATTTAACATCCTCAAGCCTCCTGTGACATTGAAAATAGGCTCAAGGTCACCAAAACCTAATCAGCTGTTTGACTCTTCCCATGGGGATGTATCTATACAAGTTTGGTAGAATTCCCTCTGCTGTTTCAAGGAATATAGTGGGTACAAACTGTGATGCCTAAGCCTGGGATCCGCCCTGAAACCAATATGTCCCAACCTCACCTTTGGTAGGGTGAAACCAGGAACACGATTACAAACAGAATGGATACCAACCTTTTTATATGTCACCGTGCCTGTTTTTTCGTCAACTCTTCTGTGACCTATTTTTCTACCTCTCTCTTTGGGGACAGCCCCTCCTGGGGTCTTAGGGGCACTGAGACTGAGCCCATCAGACATCTGAAAATGAAAACATAAAATGTACCTGTGCATAAAAGACCACAATTTTCCAAAAAAAAGTATTTAAGACAGGGCACTGTATTTAATTGGTTATAACTTAAGATGGGGTTTTCCCCTCCAAAACAAATCCCAAAAAATCTAGATCCATCTTGTAAGATGGATCTAGATTTTTTTGGATTGTTTTGGAAGGGAAAACCCAGCCAACAGCACAATTACACAATACTGATTTAGATATTTCAGGGATATTTTAGAGGGGGATAAACTGTGCCTTATTACCAAATAAATACAGCAAAACTTCAATAACTTGAACCCTAATGGCTCGTTAACCCTGCCTGACTAGAACTCGTTCATGGTCCCTAGAGATCACTTTAAATAGAAACTGACTCTGGATGGCTATAACTATCCTTAGCCGGAACTAATTTACATGGTCCCAAGCCTGTTCCAGCCACTTAAGTTCTACTCTACTGTTTGAAAAATTATCCGAGAACTACTCTCAAACACACTCTTGTTGTTAAGCGCCATAGAAAATTTACCAGAACTGTAAACTTACTAGCCAGAATTTTATAATTCTAAAATATTCCACAAATCATACACTTGTCCATACCCACAGAATGCATAAATTATGCTAGACCCATAAAACTGAACTTGTCATACTTACATGCTAATGGTTTGTCATAAAACATCTTTTAACACTTTAAGCACCACTGATGAAAATAGCATAATTTGCAAACAGTGTAGATCCTGATGAGGCGGCTCCTAATGAGCCGCCTCATTTAGATCTACACTGTTTGCCTACTAGTCTATGAATTCTCAATATGAAATGTCTTGGACAAGGCATTTTTTTAATTTTTGCAGACGTAAATTTTGTCGTCTGCTTTTTGGTGCTTAAAGAGTTAAACATACAGGTCTCCCTCAGAAATACAAATTTCTCTATATATTAAACACTTCAACTGTTAAAGATATTTCAAATAAATAGAGCATACATATTTTTTAATTCACTTCTGGCTAGAAACTGACAAATTATGCCCAAATTGTCACACAAAGATTTTGTGCCAAGGAAAAATGAAACTATAACCATATGAATCAGAATCAGGCCACTGCATGAACAAGTGGGTGTTGAAATTTATTGTCACATAAATCTGAGAATTCAAGCCAGACAGGGTAAGCAAGCCATCAGGGTTCCAGCCATTAAAGTTCTTCTGTACTTATAATTTTTTGAAGAAACTCTTCAGTCAATGAATTTTGTACTAGTCCATTTTGAATTTTGCACAATTTTCACAGGTTGTTTTTGAATTTTGTACCAGCTGTCTTTGAATTTTGAAAAAGCAACTTGAATTTTGTACAAGTCATAACTAAACACTGCAAACCCAGATCAGACTGTTCTTCCATGTCTGCACAATTAGCTCCGCGATTTCTGTCCAGATACTTTTTTTTATGGAATGCTGAAAGATGCCATCTGAAAAAAAGGCACCTTTCCACCTATGGTCTGGGACTCCTCTTCGACAAAATTCAATGGTACCTTCAGCTGAGTGCAATGACTATGACAAGCTCACAATGTGGTGTTTGGTCATATAAGCTATTCCATTACTTACAAACTCCTTGGACAGACAGAAACTAATAAAACAACAAAACTCTGAATCAGGTCTGATGCAGTCTGCTCACTGCATCGGGGTCTTCGGCTTCCCTAAATTTCTACATTCCTGTATGCTGGCCATTGGCCTATTAATTTTTGTTTTCTAAATATTTATCCCAAAGTACAAACTATGAGCTGGACAAAATGAGAAAAGGGGCTTAACTCCATGTGCAAACAACAAAGACACAGATCAGACTGTGCATCTGCACAGTCTGATCACAGTCTTTTCTGTTTGCCAAAACAATTATTTAGGATCCAGAGATGGCTGACACTTACAAGACAGACCCTAATCAGACTGTATAAATTTTGCAGTCTGATACGAGTCCTCAGTGCTCGCTCATGCCGTAAAGAACATTTTTTCAAAAACGCGGGTCACATAAAAATTTACTGCAGCATACAAAAGTCACGGCCTATCACAGTGTTTGCTTTGACCAGATTACTAGAAATTTACAATATATGGTTATACCAAATGTAAATAACATCTGATAAAATGACCTAAAACTAAGGTCTTTAAGGCAAATGATATGGATCAGGGGACAAAGTGCATGCCCAGTGGGCATACATTGTACAATGTTGACTCTTAAAGTGCCAACAAAACAAACAATATTTACATCTGCAAAATTTCAAAAAATGTTTCATCAAAGCTACATCATACTGAGAATTCAAAGACTGGAGAGCAAACAGTGTAGATACAGATGAGGCGGCTTATTATGAGCCACCACAGCTGGACCTATCTATGCTGGTTGCAAATTCAACTGTTTTTATTTTGGGCGTTTAAATAAAAGGTTAAAACAATGTCAGCATCATTAGCATCATCTTCACTAATTCAACATAGGTACCCATTTACTGCTAGGTTAAAAGGGAGAGTTTTTTTTTCTAAGTTGCTGACTGGCCTGTTAAGAATTCGAACCTGCGACCTCCTGCATAGCAGCTGAGCCCTTCTAACTACTCAACCATGGTGCCTCTCATTTGATTGAGATATCTAAATGTTTGACTGGTGTTGCAAGAAAATAACCTTAAGATCTTCAGTTTTCCTTTTGTAGATACCACAAGGTTCACTGATGATATACCAGGGGCGTTCGAAAAGATTTGCAAATGACGTAATTTCTCGGTAACCGCCATACAGACAGAACTTCTGATTGCAAAAACGTATAAAGCTAAAATTTGTGTATAGAAGTCTGCAAACTCGGTGCATTTTTTTAAAAAGGACGCATTTTTAACTTCTTTGAAAGAGGTATACCCTAAAGACACTGCAGAATTTTACTTTAGTAGGCCGTAATATTTATATCCGCAGTCTTTGATTTTTGTTATCTTTGTTAATTAAAGACAATGCACAGACAATGTTGTCCTGTAAATATCGCGGAAATTGTTTTTAATCTAGGTTCCATATTGGCCCCGGAATATGGATTATCCGTATTTTATGTGGTAACAATTTCTCCATTTCTACTAAAATTTTATGATTTTGTGATGAAAACAAGTGTATTTGAATAAAATTTTTGTTAGCCAGAGCATTTACATGTGTCAACGAAAACCTGTCAATAAATTCGAATTTATGCCAAAAATGAAGCCTCTACAAGCCTTCAAAAATGACGTTAACGTAAATTTCAATAACGCCATAAGAACTGCGCATTGTTTTGCAAGGAATAAATCGATAACAGTTGCCACTCTTCTAACTTTTGTCTGGATATTTTTGGCAACGATGGACAAGCAAATAACAATGATTAATTTTGTATTTACAAGGATATTTGACTTGAATGCCTAACACTGAAAAGATTTTAAATATAAAATAAGCCCAGTGGGATGACTGGGACCTATTTAAATGCGTTATAACTCAATAAGGAAAAGTGTCTTTGTATTGTGTTTGGTATCATTGTTAAGACAAAATGCAGTGCTTTTAGTACATGTATGGCAGCTGTACCTAGCATGCCCCTAAACAAAGTCATGAAGCCATTTGCAAAACTTTTCGAACGCCCCTCGTATAATTATGAGAAAAATGTAAACACTATGATCAGACTAGAAGTGCAGGCTGATCTGCGTCTTTCCTGTTCACACATGCTGTTAAGATATCTTTTCATGTGACACGAATCAACTGAAATGCTTACAGTAGCAAGCTTTTGATTGACATTGTTTGAATTTTTTCAATCTACCAATGTTATGATGTTCCCAAATCTGAGCAGTGCCAAGCAAAAAGGTTGCTTGAAGCAACTGGCTTCCAGGTTATAAGAATAATCTCAAACTCAAAATAAGCACACTGATTGGCTGCTTCCGAGCATGTGCTCGGAAGCAGCCAATCAGTGTGCTTTATTTTGAGTTTGAGAATGTAATCAAGTTTTATAACCTCTGGGCCTGCACACCAAAGGTTCAAGCCAATCTATGAATCAAGCGCAGCCTAGCTAGAGTCTGTTATGTGCCTGTAGATTTCTCAGGTTCTATAAATATACATCATGTCACGCAGGGGTGTCATTAAGAGGCGGGAGGCGGGGATTTTCCCCTTCTACTCCAGCCTTATCCCCCACCTATATTTTGGAAATTTATATAGGAGTTGTATGGAAAACATGTGAAACCCCCCGCCTACTTTGCCTATACCCCTCGGGTGCCAAAAATGTTAATGAACCCCCTGCACGTGTCAGAATAGCAAAGTGCTGGCTAAAGCTAGGTTCTGATCACTGATCAGGAAAGTGGTCTGAAGATGTGCAGTCTGGTCTGACTTTTGTTGTTCCCATAAGCCATACCATAAAATTCTAAGGTCTGAACAAACAGTGCAGACCCAGACCAGGGGCAGTCGGATCAGGGTCTACACTGTTTGCCATTCCATCTGCATCTTTTAGACACAGTCTTAAATTGAAAAATCAAACTGTTAAATTTTTAGGAAAGTTTCGGTAATTATTTTAAGTGTCCCAATTTTTTAAAAGTTTTACGGTAAGAACCTTTTTACGAGAAGTGGCTCATGAATCCGGTAGACTGGCAATCAGCCACAGTCACATCTTTTTGTTTTTATTTCATTATCAACATTACCATAATGACCCAAAACATTGGGTCAGATTTGCAGGAGCAAATTGTGAAAATCTATTTCGGACATCATTTGTTGTATCAATCGGAATCCTAATAATGCTACCACTTTAATAAACTCTCCTCTTTCTTATTCAATACTGACTTTCCAAAACTGGCAGCTACTTAATGATGACGAATTGCAGCTGATATTCCTACAAGGTAAGAATCTCTTACCGTTATGACCCTAAAATTCGGACACCGGAAAGTCGGACAATTATTTTCAAAAATTCTTAGAAAGTGGATTTTGCACACATTAATGCATTCAAATGATGCTTAGTGAATGGCAAACGCTCAGGAGCAGTTTGATCTGGGTCTACAATGTTTGCTCAGACATGTCTGTCCGAACATTTAGGGTCATTACAGTAACACTGTTTGTAGAAGCATATTGGTGAGTGACTGATTTATTACTCATCATGCTCTAACAATGCCCCCTTTGGTAAAATGAAACAGGAGATGAACTAAATATGCTCCCAGTTAGGATCCTAATATTATTATTTGTAGTAACCTGTACATAACTTGTAATGAAATTGAAATTAAATATATTTGCACATAGAGTGTGTGACACATATTATTTGCACATTTGATTTGAAAAAGATATGTGAAAAGCAAATTTCATCTGCACATGGAATTGGAATATGTCATTGCACATGGTAAAAGAACATTTCATTTGCATGCGGTTATAGAAAATTCAATTGCACATGGAAATTTGCAAGCTTCATGTAGAAAAGGCATGTATCATATAAGCATAGTTCATTTACATATGATAAAAGGCACTGTTATGTGTGGTACATGTAAATTCAATTTGCACACAGTTAAAGTAATAAAAGAGTTTCTTATTGGCACATGGTAAAAGGCTCTTTTCCATTGCGTATCCTGTATGTTATTATAAATGTGTTATGCCTGCAGGATTTACCACCATTAATGCTGATATGTCAATTACACTTTCCTTTGAAGCTATAAATACAAGTTACAGATTACATGAGATATGATACAAATCAGAATACAATGAAGTATTGTTTCTTCAATTTGTAAGGAAGTTTGATAAAACCATATTTTTAATGCTCCTCTCTCACCATGATGACAAGAGTCTCACACTGAAATTATGGGCCAAGTTGTTCAAAACTAACAACGTCGTTAGTTAATAAGATGAATTATTCATAAAAACTCTGTCATTTTTTGGCCGGGCCGGGTAGCGCAATCGGTAGGGCACCTGACTCGTAAGTCAGAGGTCCTGGGTTCGAATCCCGGTCTGGCCACATACTTTCGTTTCTCCTTCCGCTGATTCAAGAAGGGCAGTTGTCAGTTACTGGCGAAAGTATGTGCACTTAGTACTGGTTAACCGCTTAGGAGGTCTAAGCCTGCCCAGGAATAGTGTGGTTAGGTTAACTGACCGTCCCGACATGACCTTAGTTGTTTACCGTGGACGTAAGCATCAAATCAACCAACCAACCGTCATTTTTTGGTGACAAAAATGTGAGGTGCTTTTGCAATGCAAAAGCTCCTCACATTTTTTCACCAAAAATATCAGTGTGTTTGGTAATAAAGTCATAAAGCACTTAACGAGTTGACCTCTTAACAAGCTCGTTGGGCTAACAATACTTTAAACAACAGGGCCCTGATTATCCAATTCACCACAGAATTTGATACAACTAGTGATGAAGGACAAGTGAATTTTACGAAAATTTCTGCAATGCCTGGAGCTTTGTGTGAGGATTCTGATCAGACTTCTTCTTAGAAATAGTATGATCTGGGTTTACACAGTTTTCTAAATTCAAAATCATACTTACTTCTGTTGACAGTTTCACTGGCCGGCCACCTGAAACATACAAAGAAAATTGTATTCAAATTTAATGTGTGAAATCAGCGAGGGGGCGGGAGTGGGAATGGGGGTGGGGTGAAGGGGTATTGCAGTCGGCAAGTCTTCGCATTCTTGAGACACAAATATGGGCAATTCTGGTAAGTAACAAATGTTACTGGTCTAAAGCCATTCTTGGTGAAATTCAGCCATTTTTAACAATTCTTTTAAATAGAATGAACCATTTTAGGTGACAGACAGTCAACTTCAAACAATTTGGGCAGCCCAAGGTAAAACTGAGCTTAACTCCCTGTGTACTATACATGTACCTATTAGTTTGGAAAGGGGCTATCCTCTCTAAACTCTATATATACATACATTCTATTCATTGTAGACATCTTACATGAACAGATCAAAACCTGGAGAGAAAGCATACTGTCTTCTAATTAAATACCCCTTCTCTAATAAACACCCTCTCACTATTTTCATTGTCCACTAAAATTGGTCAAACTTTGTTTTCAAAATAAATGCCATGAATTTCAATGCACTTCCCCTGCCTCTCACCCCATCTAAGTTTTAAATTGCCATGAATTAATTGCAACACACTATCCCACCCCACCCACCTCCTCCCTCTGGGCATTTATTTGAAAAAAAAACTAGAAATGTGTCCATACGACACGGATGCCCCCGCCTAGTGCCCTAAGTAAGATGGCGCCTTGTTTAAGGTAAAGGCACTTCTAGCATAACTAGGTTCACAAAGGCACACTTCTGTGGTACATGTTTTATTGTTTTCCTTGGGCAGATGTATTGTGCTTCTTGAGAAGTACATGGGGGGGGGGGGGGGGGGGGGGGGGGGAGGCTTGGATGTTGGGGTGTCATGACTGACATGTGATGATATTCTGTATCTTATCGCAAAAATGGATGCCATGCAACTTTCCAAAAGAAATAGCCCGGAAACAAGTAACTTTTCAAAAACTAACAAACAGACACCATTATTGTATGAAATGAAGTTGAAAAAGGGCCAAAACTCCCACAATAATTGACGGATTTTACCAAACATTGAACTTGGCCTGTATTTTATGATTATATACCTGTGTATACAATATGAATTCAATATACCAATGCTTTCAAAAGATAATGAACGGAAACCAGTTTTTCATACAAAATGAAGTCGAAAAAGGGCTATAACTCCCTCAATAATCGACGGATTTTGCCCAACATCGAACTTGATCTGTATTTTATGATTATATACCTGTGTATAAAATATGAATTCAATATACCAATGCTTTTAAAAGATATCGAACGGAAACCATTTCTTCATGAAATATAAAGTCAAAAAAGGGCCATAACTCCCACAATAATCGACGGATTTTGCCCAACATCACACTTGACCTGTGTTTTATGATTATATACCTGTGTATAAAATATGAATTCAATACACCAATGCTTTCAAAAGATATCGAACGGAAACCATTTTTTCATACAAAATAAAGTCGAAAAAGGGCCATAACTCCCACAATAATCAACGGATTTTGCCCAACATCGAACTTGACCTGTATTTTATGATTATATACCTGTGTATAAAATATGAATTCAATACACCAATGCTTTCAAAAGATATCGAACGGAAACCATTTCTTCATAGAAACAGAAGTCGAAAAAGGGCCATAACTCCAACAATAATAGCCGGATTTTACCCAACATCGAACTTGACCTGTATTTTATGATTATATAGCTGTGTATGAAATATGAATTCAATACACCAATGCTTTCAAAAGATATTGAACGGAAACCATTTCGTACGTACGCTACGCTACGTACACTACGTACGTACGTACGTACGGACAGGGGTGATACTATATGCCCCCCCCATTTTAAATGGCGGGGGCATAAAAATACAGTATTTTTTGTGCAGCCTATTATGTTTTAGTAACTTTTACTTCCTTGAGTGATTCAATGCAGAGCTCGTCTTGAGAAACTGTGCAAGATGAAATACCGTAATGACCCTAAATATTCGGACAGACAGGTCTAACCAATGTAGATCCAGATCAAACTGCTCCTGAGGAGCAGTTTGATCATGTTCTACAATGTTTGCCATTCACTAAGTAAGCATCATTTGGATGCATAAACATGTGTAAAATCCACTTTCTAAGAATTTTCAAACAATAATTATCTTACTTTCAGGTGCCCGAAATTTTAGGGTTATTACCATACTTTACTTTTAAAAGCTTATGGTGTATGGATACAACTCAGTTTTTCCATCATTTTGTCACCATTTTGTTCTCAGAGCTGCAGATTGGAGGGAGTATTGAGAATAATTCAAAGATGGATGGATGGATGACTTGCAATTTTACATCCTTTTCAACAGTATTTCAGTCATATTAGGACAATGGGAGGGTGATAATGAAAGGCTGTGTGCAATAGAACCCCGTTTACGGTTGAGCAGATTTCCCCTCCAGCTAGGCTTGAACCTGGGACCACTAGGTCAGCAGGCCAGCGCTTAACCTACTGAGTTATCAGGGCTCCAAATAATTCAAAGATAATTTTTCTTATTTCTCAACAAAAACATATGTTGTGACCCCTCATCAGAACCGTCTCAGCAAGACGGTTCTAATGATGGGTGACAACATATGCTTTTATGAAGACATATGGATAATTATCCCTAAATTATCACGGTTTCCCTATCTTATCTGGGGCACTGGAACTTCTATCAATACGAAAACTGGTGAACAGACCCTGCTTGAACAATTAGAGAAAAGAATGGTAAATTCACTATTTTAAAATACATCAAGGAAATAAATACCACATCCTATTAAAAACACCATTGACATGGCACGCCTGTGTACCATACAAGTAATTT
This sequence comes from Ctena decussata, assembly GCA_963989385.1. NCBI lineage: Eukaryota > Metazoa > Mollusca > Bivalvia > Lucinida > Lucinidae > Ctena > Ctena decussata. The sequence goes on along the minus strand of OZ022515.1, from coordinate 17,400,051 downwards.
TACAAGTCGGTGAATTTTAACTTTTATCTAAAACAATGATTATGATCATGCATACCAATCACTTCATGCACACCCCAATCAACTCCATATTTTGTGAATTATTTTCTCCGAAAAGTGTTTATGTAAAATATAAGAATCTTATTTTGTCACATAACGGTTACTCTTTTAATGTAGCACATGAAAAGATCAGATACAATCATGAGCATGTACTTTCCCTACAGTCAGTAATATGAGGTCAGTCACAGAGCTGGACCAAACCATCGTCCCAGGGTACGATGCAAACCTGGTGATGACGTAAAGGTGCGCTTATATTCTGATGAACTGCAGACAGTATTAGCAACTCATTAGGTTGCTGCAAACTGAGATATCTTTGTGAATGTCAATTTCTGAGAATTTGAGACAGTCTGAATCTGAAGCAGTCTGATGTGGGTCAACAACATTGGCTAAATCAATCTGTCCAAATTTTTGGGGTCAATATTACAAAATTTATGAAAATTGGGACACCTAAACTAAAATAATTACCATAACTGCAATAAAATGCATTATTAGTGCATCCAAAAGTTGCAGATGAAATGGCAAAGAATTTAAACCCTGATCAGACTGTTCCTGATCTGAGTCTGCAATGCTTGCTCAGATTTTAACTGTCCCAATACCTAGATTTTTTATGGAATATGTAATACTTGGAATTTTTACTATCAAATACTCGAAGTATAACTGTGCTTACTTTTTCACCTTAACCCTTAAAGTGCAAAAACGAAAAATTGTTGAATTTGCAAACAGTGTAGATCCAGATGAGGTGGCTCATCATGAGCCACCTCATGTGGATCTACACTGTTTGCCGTATAGTCTTTGAATTCTCAATATGATATAGCTTGGACAAAATATTTTTTAAATTTCAGCAGACGTAAATTTTGTCGTCTGCTTTTTGGCGCATTAAGGGTTAAACAGCTAGCCAGCCATAACCGAATCAACAGTCAGTGAAGAGTCAGAACAGATTTTATTGCATAGTACCGTAATCATCCTACATATTGGGAAGCTAAAATTTTTGGGACACCTTAACAATCCCAAAATTTATATAACAACTTTTATTGTCACAGACTCGCTTTGATAATTGATGAAGAAGAATGGGAAATAGTGAGACCTGGAACAGACTGCTCCAAAGAGTAGTCCGATATGGGTAGGCACTATTTGCTTAGAGATTTTTGTCCATATTTTATTATCATAACTGCAGTAAATATCTACCCATATTAGTCCAATATGAATATCACAGAAATTGTAAATAATTGGGACATCTAATATTTACTTAAGGATGAAATTTCTGCACGGATGTTAAATTAACATCCGTACAGAACTTTATTACCGCAGTTCTCCTAAAAATTTAACAATTTAGTTTATCAATGCAGTAGGGTCCAATTGGGTAACTTTGGACAGCGGGTAAATTCGGACATACCATTGCAAACAGTGAAATTCCAGATAAGAAGGCTCACATTGAGCTTTCTCATCAGAATTTTCACTGTTTGCCAAGTTAATTTTGTTTTAATTCCAACCAATTGACTTATAAAGGAAACAATGTCACTGTCCGAATTTACCTGCTCTCCAAATTTACCTGACTTGACCCTAAGGCGTCTTAAAGTTGCCAATGGAATGGCAAACAGTGTAGATCATGATCAGACTGCTCCAGAGTCATGCAAAAACTAGGATCAGCCTGCATGTTGCTGAGCACAGAGACCAATCATAATGCCCAATCTTGGCAGGGCTCAGTCTAGAGGGCGATTTTTTTTTTTGAGAAATAGTCTCCCTAAGCGGGCTGACTTCTCCCTACAGTACACGCAACGTGAAGACTTGATCTGACACGCTCTCGCGTGACACTTAAAATCGCGAGGAAGGGATTAAAATCCACGAGATTCTCTCACAACTCTCACGTATTTCACACTAAACTTCCTCGCGTGTTTGAAAATCGCCACGTTCCACGCAAGAAAATACCTCAGATCTCGCGTGAAATTCATAGAATGATGCATGCGAGAAACTTTCTCGCATCACGCATGGAATTTTGTCCAGGTAGGTACAGTAAATGCAAGTTTCTATACAAGTACTTTACAGACAAGGCATATGATTCGCAATGCATTTTTTTCAGTGCTGATAACGGTTCAATTAATACATTGTAAGCGTGAGTGAATAACCTAATTGATCGCATCTTCAACGCAAGTATTGTTTGACCGTGCAGTATTTACATTTACGAATTAAGGATGGGTTGATAAACAATCATGATCAGGGTAATTTTGTTGCAGTTATGCAGCAAGTTAATTAGAGAGGCTTATGTTTGAAAGAATATTGTTAATAGGTTAGTTAGTAGCAAACAGAGTTCTTTCAAATTCTAGAATGATGACACAGACAAAAAATTTCGCTCAGCCGCCACCGATAATAGCCCAATCCATGTCAAAACAGTCACAAAGATCAAAGCGTTTTGATCAGCTTTTGAACTTAAAGATATAGCCCCTAGTGACACATGCCGAAAGGTTTACTTATTAACCAATATAAACTTTCTGATGTAAGAGCTGTCAAGTTTCCAGTAAAAGCGCACGCGACAACAATAAGTGGCCTGACTTGATTAGCAAATGGGCAGTCTCAGAGGTGATTGACGTCTCTGAAATATGCAAATTTGTAAACCTGTTGGTTTGACAGCTAAAAAATTACGTCACAGCTGCATCCTCTTAATCAGTTCATTCATGATTATGGAAAATATGATTTTGCATCGTGGATCAATAGTCAAATTGTTTGGATTTTAAAATGCATCAAAATGAAGGAAAAATAAGAGGTGAGAAGTTTGTTTTTTTATTCCGAACTCCGCGTGGCAAAATCACATTATCTGTATGAAAAACGAAACTGATTCTGCTGCGCGGAAAAATTCTCAAAGTATTCGGACTAATAAACATAATATCTATATTCATATTTAACGGTGACTGAACGCATTCAGGGCCTTCGCCATAATAAAATGTGAAGACGGTAGCATTTGTTGAAATACGCAAACACAGCACATTTATAGGGCAGTCTCGTGCCTTGACATCAAAGGGCGCCGCTCAGAGCACAAAATGGTGAAAGGAATCTTGTTCCATATGCTGATAGTAAATATTAGGATCAGCTTGCGCAGATTACATACAATGTGACAAACTGGTATGCTTTACGCGTCATAGCGTGAGCGGTTTACGCTTTCTATTTGTTTGGCACTTTCGGTTATTTCCGGAATGGCGGAAATTGCCGATCGTAATTTTTGCGCTAAAAATTTTTGAGTCAGTGCCAAAAAACGACCAGTCGGTTTGAAACCTGAATCACACAACTTTTTTTAGGCCCAATGTAAAAAAATATAAATGAATTACCTGTACAACATATAATGACCTGTGAAATTGACAGGAATCGTTAATCCTTTCCACTCGAAAACACGCGTCACGCGTGATTAAGTTTGGCACCGGTGACTCACCTGAGCATACATGGAGTTAATCCTTTCTCTCGTAAGTTGCGTGTCTCGCGTGAAAAAAAAATGTTTTCTCGCGAGTTTAACGTCACGCATCTCTCGAGTGTCTCGCATCTCCCACGCATTTCACACGCAAAAAAACCTTAACTTTCGTGGAAAAGATTAAAATTTCTCGCGAGAATCATGTCTTCACTTTGCGTGTACAAAATTTTGAGCTTAGAGAGAAGTGAAAATGTATAGTACAGGGAAATCCAGAATTTGGACCAAAACTTCTCCCTTAAGTCCAGAAAATGTCTCAAAACTTTTTTTTTTGTCTGAAGGCTCTAGGCTGACCCCTGCTTGGTCTACAAAAGGGGAGGAGTTTCAGATTTTTTTTTTGGACAGCCATGGTGACAACAACAGATCTTCCTGTACTTTGCTATACCATAAAAATTCTAAATATTTGGACACCAAAAAGTACCATAATTGTCCTAAAATTGGTACAGTTTGGTTTTACAGTGCAGTAATGTGTCCAAAAAATGCAAATGGGATGGCAAATAGTGTAAACCCTGATCAGACTGCTCCTCAAGGAGCAGTCTGATCTGGGTTTGCACTGTTTGCTCAGACCTAACTGTCCCAGGGTTAGCGCTTGGATATTTTCTTCTGTCGCCACCACTTTCGCCAAATTGATATTGTATGTGCCAGATTCTTCAAACTTGAGCCAGTTTTTCGCAATATTGAGAATTCTTTGAAAATATCTGCCCCCACCCCCACCCCACCTCCACCACACACACATTCCTTTACTTGCAGTTTACTGTGGTTGCTTAGACTGGTTTCAGTCTATTACATTACATAATCATTTTACTCAAACAATTGAAAGAGATTAACACTGCTAATAAAGCTTAAAATCTTAAAGCTGATTAACGGTAATTGAAGGTGTTGATTAATGATTGCGGAGGACGTCTCTGATACCATAAAACAATGTCATACATTGTTTTTTTTTTTTTTCGCCAAACCAATATTTTTGGAGCCAAAAAAATATTTTATCGCATTTGGCGACTTTGGCGAGCGGAAGCGCGAACCCTGTGTCCCAATATATAGAGTTTTTACGGTAGGTGAGATATATGAAAATTATCAATGGCTCTATTGTTCTTCCAAACTGCGAAGTTCAAAATGGTACTTGGTAACAATCCAAGCATACAATGAGGAAGTTTGAAATCATTCTGGCTTATGGAAGCCCGAAAAAGTTAACAGCCTATAAGGCATGGCATGACTGTGGACATGTTAGAACTAGGGGTGTAACAATACATCGGACTATCGATATATCGCAATAGTGACACTGGCAATAGTCACTATCGATAGGGAAAGCTGCAATATCAATACTATCGGCAATAGTGTTTCCAATATCGCAATAGTTTCAATAGTTTCTAGACATGCATTTTTTCTAGAAGAAGTATTTTTTAACTAAAAAAATAATAGGAAAGGATGTGTTTTAGTTTGTATTGGATTTCAAAGAATGGAAAATATAATAATTTCTTTATTTTGTTGTCATGTTGTGCACATTGTGAAATGACAGTCATTAAATAATGCTTTTTCGCCACAAACTTGTGTGAACAAACAAGATTTTATACATAAAAGCAGAATTTCTGGATAAGAATGCTGTCTCCAATAGTTATTGCAATGCATTGCAATAGTAACCTGCAATTGTAATAGTATTGCAATAGGGATTTCTGCAATAGTAATAGTATTGCAATAGTCATTTTGGCCTGCAATAGTCACCCCTAGTTAGAACCAGGATGATAACGGCTTTTAACATCTAACAACATAAGTTCTGTTACATTTGAATCAAACTGCCCAACCTGCTTGAGATTGGATGCAATCAGGCACAGGGTCAATGACACTGAAACGTACTAACATTACAACAACAAACTACATAAGGTATGGTCGATGTACCTGCTTTTTGGGTGCTCCAAAAATCAGGGTATTCTTATAGATTATACTGCTCCTTTTGTCAGGGACGTCTAAAGATGATTACTTTTTGCAAAAAGAAAGTTGAATCAGCATGTTTCATTAGACACTATTTAGAAATTACTTCCACGGGGATGCTATAAAATAGCCAATTATCTCATCTTAATGACCTGACACATTCCTGACTAACCGCTCTGCTTTGATTTAATTAGATATGGTTGTAAAGGAGTCTGGAGAAACTGACAAATCAGCTAACTTTTTGCCCAAAAAATCTGAAATTATACCTCAAGGCTCAGTCTGATGTGCTACTTGCTACCAGTTAATGTTTTTTTTGTTCGTCACACAGTTTTTTTCTGTGAAAAAGGATGGGTATCCACCCAAACCCAAAAGGAGCCGATTCTATCTAAACAAATGTGTTCGATATAAAGTGACTACAGTTTCTTTACGTTTCTCTCTCCTTTGACATCTTGAGTTTTCAGTCAAGCCAGTATTTTATAGGACAAACACAATTTTTATTTTCGTGGATATTCACATTTGCAAAAACTAAAACCGCGAAAATTAATCCTCATGTTTTGGGGGCAAATCCGCGAAAATTTGGCGACTGAAAATTTTCCATTATATGGTGTATTAGCAGGTTCAGTTGATTTCACAGATAGGGATACAAGTAATATAATTCAATCTTAAGGCCATCCTTTAAAAATTTGTTTGTTGTATTTGATGAAGGATGGCTTACTTGCGATTTTACGTCCTTTATAACAGTATTTCAGTCATATCAGGAATATGGGAAGAAGATAATGAAATGCTGATGCTATGGAACCTCGTTTACCGTGCATCCAGCACGCCTAAAACGTGCGATCACTACATCAGTAGGCTAGCGCTTAACCTACCGGGATTTCTCTGCTGTGTGCAGACCTGGGGTAATTGTAATCTGTAATCGTGATTACTTGTAATCGATTACAATTTCTGAGTAATCATGAAGTAATCTGTAATCATGCATTTTTATGATTACAAGTAATCGTAATGTAATTAATTACATTACAAAATGGGCTGTAATCATGATTACTTTATGATTACATTTTGATTACTTTGATTCATTTTCAGAAATGAGAAAAGATGAAAAAAAAAAGAAACTTGCACTTCTTTTTAATAGTTAAAAGAAAAGACTTGTGCAAAATAATAACAGAAAGCAGTTGATTATTCAAAGTGTCTTCAAACTGAATAAGACAGAGAAAAACTGATCTAATTTGTGTACAAAAGGCAGCAGACCAAATTCAGAAACTGACAGTATTCCCTATATACTTTTGTGGGGATAAAAATTTAAGCAGTATCATAGTTATAAATATGCACTTTTTAACCATTTATGACTGGCAGACTCTTCTATCCTCACAAATTGGATAAGTCCATTTAGCAGTTTAGGGTGACTGGCATATTTTTTTACATCTTTTTATATAGATTGTTAAAAATTTTATGCAAGCAGTGAAGATCCTGATCAAAATGTGGTATTCTGAGCATCTCATCTGGGTCTGCACTGTCTAACTGTCTTGTTTTATGGGATGCTGTCTCGACGAGACGGTTCAGATGAGGGGTCACAACATATGGTTTTGTTGAGAAATAAAAAAAATTATCCTTAATTATCATCAAATACTCCCTCTTATCTAGAGCTCTGGGATCTAAGTCTGCTTCTGAACTAGATAGTCTCTCTCTCTCTTTTTACCCAAGTACCTTCATCCATTTCACTTAAACTGAACTCAAGTAATACTTTTCATAAAACCTAGCTTTTTCAATGAGTTTGAAAATGTCACGGGGGGTCACTTCCATTACACAAAGCAGGGTATATACGTGCCGCTGGAATAGCCCTACTTTTTTGATCTGCCAGATACATCAATAGGTATGATTTTACAGACAAATATACACGAATAGGTCTTATTTCTCCAAGCCCTGTATACTGTAAAACACTTATATTTGGCGTCAGGAAAACTTAGCGTTTTTTTTAAATGGACCTTTTGGCGGATTTTTATTTTGGCGGATTTGTGATTTCTGAAAAAACAAAACAAAAAAAAAAACAGTGATTTCTGCTGACATCATATGGGCCACTAAGTTAAGTCCGAGTTCTACATCATCATGGTGGATACAGTAATTACAATTTTTTTTATTGTCATGCTGTCTGATGAGCGTTTACAGTAAATTAAGTTCTGTGTTTCTTCTGATTTAATCAACTTGGCCTAGGTACTAATTAGTTAGTATTGCATTTCTAATACTCAGTTTCACACCCTGCTTCCTTGGCTTGGGAACTTCTTTTATATTTATTTCTATATATAATATTATTGGCTTTATTATTATGATTAGGGGTGTAACAATACATTGGACTATCGATATATCGCAACAGTGACACTGGCAATAGTCACTATCGATAGGGAAAGCTGCAATGTCAATACTATCGGCAATAGTGTTTCCAATATCGCAATAGTTTCAATGGTTTCTAGACACGCATCTTTTTCTTGAAGGAAGTATTTTTAACTAAAAATATAATAGGAAAGGACGTGTTTTAGTTTGTATTGGATTTCAAAGAATGGAAAATATAACATTTTCTTGTATTTTGTTGTCATGTTGTGCACATTGTGAAATGACAGTCATTACATAATGCTTTTTAGCCACAAACTTATGTGAACAAACAAGATTTTATACATAAAAGCAGAATTTCTGGATAAGAATGCTTTCTCCAATAGTTATTGCAATGCATGCATTGCAATAGTAACCTGCAATAGTAATAGTATTGCAATAGGGATTTCTGCAATTTAGCAATAGTATTGCAATAGTCATTTTGGCCTGCAATAGTCACCCCTAATTATGATACCTGTAAATTTAATACAAAATGCTTAGCAATTATTATTTCATTTCTTTCACGATCGTCAGTTTAAATTGGCGGCATTTAATTTTGGCGATTTTCTTCATTTCCGCCAATATCGCCAAAATAGAGTGACTGCCAAATATAAGTGTTTTACAGTATACAAGCCAGCTTATCTGATCTTTGTTTATCAAAAAGAAACAAATATCAATTACAAAGACTACAAATGTTCTCAGCATATTAATTTCTTGAATTTTCTTCAAGGCTTAATGGCAAATTCATGAGCTAATCTAAACACCTTTTCTGCAGTATACGGGAATAGGGTACAAATTTAATACAAAATACATGAAAAGGGGGTTCGACGACTTACCGAAATAACCGGAATAACCGAAATAACTACCGAAATACCGGAATAACCGACGATTTACCGAAATAACCTTAGAAAATACCAAAATAACCATTATTTATGTATTACGATGTCATTTTTATGAGATATTTATAAAATTACTTTGTATTCATGACTTCTGATGATCATTTTTATTTCAAAATAAATATTATAATTAATAGGCTTGAGGCGGACGTACGTACGGACGCCAGGCTCATCGCTATATTCCCGGACCTTTCGTTCGGGCGACAAAACATACAGAGAGAGATGTCCGGACGCCAGGCTCATCTTCATTTGTTCGGGCGACAGAGAAAGAGAGAGAGAGAGAGGGGGGGGGGAGAGAATTCAAGTTATGAGATGAGAAAAATGTTTTAGGACGGACGTACGGACGCCAGGCTCATCGCTATATTCCTGGACCTTTCGTTCGGGCGACAAAAACATACAGAGAGAGAGAGAGAGAGAGAGAGAGGGGGAGGGAGGGAGAGAGTGAGAGAGCAGACGAGAAAGTGTTTTCGGACGGGACGCCAGGCTCATCTCCATTACCCCCATTACTTTTGCTCGGGCGACAGAGAGAGAGAGAGAGGATTTTTTTGTTGTTGTTTTTTCTTCATAAAAACGGAAACCGGGAGATACTGTATTAATAATTAATTATATATTGCGCATCAGTCGCCGATGACTATTAAACGTTAGATCTCTTCAACTCTGATTAACAATCGGCCCGGTAGAAGTGCACTATTGTTGAAAGGGCAGTAAAAGCCATATCAAGATACAAGAACATGCGCATGCTTTTAGGTAAATGAGTAAATTTTGTAATTCGCCAGATTTACAAAGTCCATGCAAAAGAGGGTTTACTTTTTATGGAATGAATTTGCTCTGCGTATGCCGAGACCAAGCAATGACAGGAATGCATACGATCGGACTGAAGTTAACTAAAAACCGCTAGAAAAGTGGAATTACTTGTGAATGTTCTTTTTAAGTAATTGCAGACATTGGGTGGAGCGCTGGCCTACTGATCTAGCGGACCGGGTTCGAATCCCGATTGAGACGAGAATCTTTCCTACCGTAAACGGGGTTCCATTGCACACAGCCTTTCATTATCAACTTCCCATCGTCCTGATATGACTGAAATACTGTTGAAAAAGACGTAAAATCGCAAGTCATCCATCCATCTACAGGACGAAAATACGAACATGCATTGTAAAAGAAAAAGAAACACGTAAATGTTTCAAAGATAACTGTATAAGATAGAAAACTTAATAAACAACTTTGCTCTTATTTCGCATTCAATTTCTTGTAAAAGAAATTGGATGCGTGATTAAAGCAAAATCAGAACACAGTCATTTACCATATATAAACTTTAAATGTCCTTGTCCCGTAAACTTATGGGACAGTGCTATAAAGGTTTGCTTATATTCAATACTAGTAGACTGATGAATTGTACAAAAACTTTGCTTTAATTTCGCATTCATTTTTTTTTCTTTTGCTTTAAAGAAATTCTATGCGGATCTAATTTACGGTCTTGTAAGTCATTTTTCATATTTAAACTTTACAGTGCTGCCCGTATTTTGCGGTACAAAGCAGGTCCAGTAGGCACACATGATTGAATCAACGTTGAATCAACATCATGACGTTGAATCAAGGCTGATTCAGTCTTGTGTGTCAAGTGGGAGGGCAGCCAGTTTCCATGCATTTTACCGTAACATTTACGTGCTTTTTTCTCTTCAAAGTTAGAGTGAAAAACAAAAAAGAATACCTTTTTAGAGACTGTTCAGCGTCGAGCCTGCCACCAATAAAGCAACAATTCGGACAGTAAAAGTTCATGAGATGCTTGTCCCATGACTTTAGAACAGAGTCAGACATAGGGACACAGGAAGCATGAGTTCATCTTTCGCAGCCAAAACATTGAATGCATTTGCAGGAACAGGGTTCCATACATACAACACACGGATATGATGCAGCCATTGTTGCTAAATCAGTGAGGAATATCTTGCTTCCGTTCAGTTCAGTTAGAATTCTCCTAACGACGTTCCCCAAGTGGCTCAGCGGTACGTATCCACAGCCGCACACACTTGGCGCCGTGTGTCCGTCCAAAATATCTTGCTTCGGAAATGTAGATGTTTTTATTCAAGATGCTTGTTATGCAAATTATAATCGCCAGGTTGAATTGCATTTTTTTCGTCTTTAATTATGTCCGATGCCACTCTCAGCTCAGCCGCTAATTAAACATGTAAAAACCATCGGCTTTAATTGGACGTAAAAAGCAACACTGCTCTGAATTAATTTTATTTAAACTTAAAATCGTTCATACTTAATTATCCATGTTCAATGTTATGATATTTTATGCGCCTTTGCTTATCCTATGCTCATATTTCTTTAAAAATGTTGGCTATTATGGTATTTACAATTAAAGTATTGGTAATTTTGGTATTTTCTTGGTTATTTCGGTGAATCGCCTTATTTTCATAGTCATTATATATCAACCGTTTTCTACATTATGACAGCGGCGATATATATGTTTTGATAGGAAATTATACTTTAACAAGAGGGCCAAGAGGCCCTGAATCGCTCACCTGACCAAAAAGGTTAAAGGTCAAACAAGGGTCATCATTTAACAAACCTGATAGTTTGCAACCACTTCCAAAAGGTTATGAAGAAGATTTTTGAATATTTTTCTATGTATTGCTATGGTTCATACCCTGGACCCCCTGGGGCCAGGCCATTTTGGACCCTGTGGCCATCATTTGAATAATTTTGGTAAAGGACCACTAGGCAATCCTACATACTAAATTTCAAGCATCTGAGCCAAGTGGTTCTGAAGAAGAAGATTTTTGAATAGTTTTCTATGTATTTCTATGGCTCAAACCCAGAACCCCCTAGGGTGGGGCCATTTTAGACCCTGGGGTCATCATTTGAACAAACTTGGTAAAAGACTACTAGGCAAAGCTACATACCAAATTTCAAGCATCTGAGCCTTGCGATTCTGAAGTAGATGATTTTTTTAAATTTTTCTATGTATTTCTATGGTTCAAACCTGGGACTCCGTGCCCAGGAGCCATTTTAGACCCTGGGGCCACCATTTGAACAAACTTGGTAGAGGGCCACTAGGCAATGTAACATACTTAATTTCAAGCATCTGAGGCAAGCAGTTCTGGTGAAGAAGAGTTTTAAGTATTTTTTAGTTTCAAACCAAAGAACCCCTGCCCCAGGGCCATTTTGGACCCTGGGGCCACCATTTGAACAAATTTGGTAGAGAACCACTAGACAATGCTACATACCAAATTTCAAGCATCTGAGCCTTGCGGTTCTGAAGAAGATGATTTTTAAGTATTTTTAGTTCCGAAACCCAAGACCCTCTGCCCCAGGGCCAATTTGGACCCTGGGGCCACCATTTAAACAAACTTGGTAGAGGACCACTAGGCAATGTTCCATACCAAATTTCAAGCATCTGAGGCAAGCAGTTCTGGAAAAGAAGATTTTTAAGTATTTTTAAGTTTCGAACCCAAGACCCCCTGCCCCAGGGCCAATTTGGACCCTGGGGCCACCATTTGAACAAACTTGGTACAGGACCACTAGGCAATGTTCCATACCAAATTTCAAGCATCTGAGGCAAGCAGTTCTGGAAAAGAAGATTTTTAAGCATTTTTTAAGTTTCGAACCCAAGACCCCCTGCCCCAGGGCCATTTTGGACCCTGGGGCCACCATTTGAACAAACTTGGTAGAGGACCACTAGACAATGCTTCATACCAAATTTCAAGCCTCTGAGCCAAGCAGTTCTGGAGAAGAAGATTTTTAAGTATCTTTTAGTTTCGAACCCAAGACCCCCCTGCCCCAGGGCCATTTTTCACCCTGGGGCCACCATTTGAACAAACTTGGTAGAGGACCACTAGGCAATGTTACATACCAAGTTTCAAGCATCTGAGCCAAGCACTTCTGGAGAAGAAGATTTTTAAGTATTTTTTAGTTTCGAACCCAAGACCCCCCTCTCCAAGGGCCATTTTGGACCCTGGGGCCACCATTTGAACAAACTTGGTAGAGGACCACTAGACAATGCTTCATACCAAATTTCAAGCCTCTGAGCCAAGCAGTTCTGGAGAAGAAGATTTTTAAGTATCTTTTAGTTTCAAACCCAAGACCCCCTGCCCCAGGGCCAATTTTAGACCCTGGGGCCACCATTTGAACAAACTTGGTAGAGGACTACTAGGTAATGTTACATACCAAATTTCAAGCATCTGAGCCAAGCGGTTCTGGAGAAGAAGATTTTTAAGTATTTTTTAGTTTCAAACCCAAGACCCCCTGCCCCAGGGCCAATTTGGACCCTGGGGCCACCATTTGAACAAACTTGGTAGAGGACCACTAGGCAATGCTTCATACCAAATATCAAAGCCCTAGGCCTAGCGGTTTCAGAGAAGATGTCATTTAAAGCAAATTGTTGACGACGCACGACGGACGACGGACGACGCACGACGGACACTGGGTGATCACAATAGCTCACCCTGAGCCTATGGCTCAGGTGAGCTAAAAATATATAAAACAAATAAATTTGAATAAAAGTGAAAATGGAATGGAATTAAAACATACTACTCTAATACAACTCTCTATAGTTTGTTAAAATATCGTACAGAGAATAGCTTTTACGGGTTTTCAAATTGTATACATTTACTTTTTTATATCCCCTCATGCCCATCATCTTTTATGAACCAAAGATATATATTTTATATTTAAGAAACAGATCAGCTCTAGCAGTGAATTGTTGAGTAATAATTCACTGTTTGGAGGTCAGTTGTAAAGTAGATCATATCACGAGCGCGGAGCGCGAGTGATATATCTACTTACAACTGACCGACAAACAGTGAATTATTTCTCAACAATTCAATGCTAGAGCTGAACTATTTCGATTCTAACACTCAAAAACGCTGAAAAACTATTCTTTTCATTCAAATTCTCCCAACCGTCCTGCCAGCGCGTTCATGATCCCGCCAATATTCTTAACTGTATCTAAGATAGATGTACGTTTTAATGGCGATTTAAGAAAGAAAAAGAGACGTTACACCGTCTAACGTCTCAAAACGTCACAAAATTACGTCAGCAATTGCAGTGACGTCAGTAATTAGACTCGCGCGCTCCGTAACAGTGCATTGTTGCAGAATAAAACACAGCAACTTTCCATTGCTTCTATAGGCGCACTGTGTTAGAATAAACAATCAAAAATGTATAGTTTATGTACATGTGGGATAGATAAATAAATGAAATACTATGTATTTAAATGATACGGAATACAAGTTTAAGGAAACCCTGGGACTTTAAAAAAAGGAAACATATACCAGCTCAATCCAAACAAAAAAGTTCTAATATAGTACAAGTCTAACGCAATGAATTAATTTAGGGTAATAATCATTGAAATAGTATATTCTTAGTCAATAATATATATGATAATTATGGTTATTTTGGTATTTTCTAAGGTTATTTCGGTAGTTATTTCGGTATTTCGGTTATTCCGGTTATTTTGGTAAGTCGTCGTACCGCATGAAAAGGTATAAATTTTGGCATTTGTGTTATAAATGAATAGGGTGGGTTTTCCGAGTTCCAGCGGCACATCTGTACCCCTTTAAAGACCAAATGACCCCCCCCCCCCCAGTGGAAAATGTACATGATTCATATAGCATAGTGAAGCACTGTAACTCTTTGGGATCATATAAATATAAAAAATCCATCTTCTGACAATGTGTGGCCGTAAATTTCTTTAAAAACACTCCACTATTTTCCCCGCTGTTTTGGTGGGAATCAAATGCCACTGAAGCCGAAACCATCTCATCCATTGCCATGAAAACAAGTCTTAATGATATGAGCCGTGACACGACAAAACCAACAATGTGGTTGTGTGCCCAGCACAGACTCAGATCAGCCTGGGCATCCGCCCAGTCTGATCAAAGTCTTCGCTGTCCACATGAAGGTAGCTTAAATCCTTCACTAACCTTTGGGCACTTAAAGAAGAGTCTGGTCAAACTGGGCGGATGCCCAGGCCGATCCGAGTCTGCGCTGGGCGCACAACCACGTCTTTATGATATGATAGTCATTCAGTCTTGTAAATACGCGTTGGTGTGAATCTTCTGAAAAAGCTCTGACTTCTATTTCGCAAGCCCATTGACAAAACACGGACCAGTCACGGACTCACGGACCAATAGAAAATTAGTATGGAAAATGGTCTGTGAGGTAAACTGGAGAAAGAGTCCGTGCCATAAGTCAGTATCTGGTCCGTAATGAACTCCTATGAGAAATAGTCCGTGGATGAAGTTTGTGTATGGTCCGTAAAGTTGACGTTTAGCGGTCCGTGACGTTGGTCCGTAAATGTCAGTAAAGGTATATGAGAAATAGTCCGTGAATGAAGTTTGTGTATGGTCGGTAAAGTTGACGTTTAGCGGTCCGTGACGTTGGTCCATAAATGTCAGTAAAGGTATATGAGAAATAGTCCGTGAATGAAGTTAGTGTATGATCCGTAAAGTTGACGTTTAGCGGTCCGTGACGTTGGTCCATAAATGTCAGTAAAGGTATATGAGAAATAGTCCGTGAATGAAGTTAGTGTATGATCCGTAAAGTTGACGTTTAGCGGTCCATGACGTTGGTCCGTAAATGTCAGTAAAGGTATATGAGAAATAGTCCGTGAATGAAGTTTGTGTATGGTCGGTAAAGTTGACGTTTAGCGGTCCGTGACGTTGGTCCATAAATGTCAGTAAAGGTATATGAGAAATAGTCCGTGAATGAAGTTAGTGTATGATCCGTAAAGTTGACGTTTAGCGGTCCGTGACGTTGGTCCATAAATGTCAGTAAAGGTATATGAGAAATAGTCCGTGAATGAAGTTAGTGTATGATCCGTAAAGTTGACGTTTAGCGGTCCGTGACGTTGGTCCATAAATGTCAGTAAAGGTGGTCCGTGAAAAACTCGTACATGTAATATGAAAAGTCAGAGAAAAAGACAACAATGCATTAGTTTAATTCGTTTAAGACCTGCAGTCCAAACATTTTATTATTTTCGAAGATCGAATTTGCCTTTGAGTTTGGGTAATATTCTGACAACCGGGATGAAACCAATTTTTACAGATTGTACATGTAAACATAAAGCCGTGTTCCGGCATCCGACATGTGCAAAATATTGAAATGCCTGTAACTTTTAACAAAGGCTGTTTGACAATAGCTAGTTTTCTATGAGGAAAAACAGTAATATTTTTATTCTCAAGTCCTTGTTGAAGATGCCTCCGCATGGCAGGCACTGTAAAGGTAACGCCACTAGGATCTATTCCGTGAAGTATACTGACCATATTTGCAATGGCATAGACGCCACAATCATTTCCATTGGTCTGTGTTGGGCATTTCATATGCCGTACAAAGATTTTAGGTAGAGGTGAGCACATGATCTTTGCTATTGCTCTTTCAGTAGCAGTTGAAAGATATGTGCTTCCGCTGCTATCATACAGGTTGACAATACCATCGTCGCAATTGAAATTTGAGAAACAAATCCAGTGTAGTCCGCCGTCATTAGGATGGGTGTTGATCAGCTGAACAAATCTTCCAGATACTGGCTGAAACTCGGGTTTTGCTGCGTAAAGCACAGATTGCATACCCTGTTCGTGGGGAAACTGCTGCCTTAATACAGCCTGGCTTGCATCCATGATGGTGTCATTCAGCCACCCATTGTCATAACTTCCATCTATTCGTCTTTTATCCTCCTGTGATAGGTTTAGGCTAACTCCGTCAACACTGAGCAACCAAATAGCATCACTGACGGCGTCGATGCTTTGCCGAATGCTGTTATCTTCTGGTGAAGGTCTTGGACTGCTTACATCGATGTAATCATTTTCGGTGCAACGCTTCTTCTCTGGACTTTCAATAGCTGGTTCGTCGACATCGCCAGGTCTTGGCTGTTTTCTGCCTGGCTTCTTTTTCCCTCTTATATGTTTTCTTGGCTTGGTGATATCAGTGTCAGGTCCATAAATTTCATCGTCATCTACATTCATTCTCAGTGCTAGTTTGACAGCTAAAACATGACAACATTTTGCATTTTTGACTGCACAAGTGCACGTTTCTTTAGGGTATAACTTTGCCACAAAAGACTGACCAGTACCGCCAATGACGACAAATGAACCAAAACTTGGACAGAATGCAATACGGTTAGCCATTACTATTTCCTTAGCCTTTGCGCGAAAAGTTAAGTTTGTTTCAGTTTTCCTGGATTCTGTGTCCTCCGGAAAACCCTTATTTCTAATTAAGTTAACGATCTCTCTGAAGTCGCAGACGGGCGGATGCATGTCCAGAGAGTCCATATCGATTTTTAGTTCTGCCATTGAACTGGTTAGAGTAAAATTTCCAATGGCAGCTCTTCCTCTTCTTATTTCTGACAGGAAATATTGCTGTAAAAAACGGAAAGATAGTAATATGCAGTCGATTGGTCCTTCCTTCCAGTTGTTCAGATCCTTGATCAGCCAGTTAAATCCTTCTGATTGGTTAGTTGTGATACCATTAAAATCATCCGTGTTTACGTGTTTTTGAATGTACTGTAGACAGTAATTTGGCAATCTGGTTTCCAGTTGCTTCTTGAAATACTGGTTGAATTCAGGCGGCCAGTTCTCTTGTTTGCTTTCGAGGAATGTCTGAACTTTGTTCTTTGTTCTAAGAATGGAAAATACATCATCTACCAGGCGTTTAGACTCTTCTTTCACTACCTGGTCCACAAATAACCACTAGGTCAGGCATTGTTCTGATGCAGTGGACAAATCCTGTGTCTTCGTATGCAAGCATGTGCAAGTTTACCAGTGCACATTTTGACGGCCTAGCGGAATTGTTTTACTTTTTCTCTCTGATAGTGCACTTGTCTTGTATTTCTTGGCTTGGACACATATTCACTCCCTTCCCTGTTTTCAGATATAATTTCTTTGTATTGTTTATGCGAGCTCTTCTCTGTGTTGTTCTTTACTTTTTCCTCTATCTCTTTCATTACTGACGGCTTTGTTCTCACAAAAATTCTTGTTTGGATCTTCGTATTGCCATGAGATGTAGGAACGGACAACGACGAATCCCCCATGTAATGAATTATGACAGTACCTTCTAGCTCAGGATCTTTACAAAAATACACCTCTTTCCGAAAGCCCCTATCGGTGGTCCTTTTCTTTCCTTCCGTTCTCACCAACAGATAATAGTAATACTTTTTGTATTGATGTGTTCGACCCTTCAGCGTTTTCGAACCTTCGTGGGAAAATCTGAAATGATACCATACAATCATGTGTCATTACAAGAGTATAATAATCTGAACTAACATTCAAATAATTGCCTTTAGCTAAACTGATAAACAATAAGAATAATATAGGAAAATATTAACGCACGTTTGCTCTACCCTTGCGGAGTAGCGGGTTCCTTAGGTAAGTATGTATAGTACAGTCAAAATCTGTTTTACATTTACCTAAATTATTACTCTGAATTGGTACTGAATACAGAAAATTTAACTTTCACTTACCTATGACCGTCAGCAAGCCAGTCCTTTATCACTTTTCTTTCGTCGGGTCTGTAAGTATACACTTCTCCTTCTTTCGGTCGAAATGGCATTGTTTTTGTACATTTATGGTACAAGAATAGATGATCTACCAACTCTAAAGAGAGCGGTTCCTGGCGTCCGACCATAACAGGTTCAGGCCTTGGTATTTCAAGCTCCATCCGTCAATTCAATTTCTCTAATCTTTCCATGTGAAATACGTTTTTGTAAAGACCCTGAGCTAGAAGGAACTGTCATAATTCATTACATGGGGGATTCGTCGTTGTCCGTTCCTACATCTCATGGCAATACGAAGATCCAAACAAGAATTTTTGTGAGAACAAAGCCGTCAGTAATGAAAGAGATAGAGGAAAAAGTAAAGAACAACACAGAGAAGAGCTCGCATAAACAATACAAAGAAATTATATCTGAAAACAGGGAAGGGAGTGAATATGTGTCCAAGCCAAGAAATACAAGACAAGTGCACTATCAGAGAGAAAAAGTAAAAAATTCCGCTAGGCCGTCAAAATGTGCACTGGTAAACTTGCACATGCTTGCATACGAAGACACAGGATTTGTCCACTGCATCAGAACAATGCCTGACCTAGTGGTTATTTGTGGACTGGAAGAAATCCTCTCTGAACTTGAATTTGTTTTAGAAAATGTTCCTAAATCCGAACAACTTCTAAGTTATGACACTACTTTTTCTATGGGAGATCAGTACTTTTGTTTAAACACTGTTGTTTTATCACGAAACCCGTAATCCCAGCTCTCTTCTTAATTCACGAAAGAAAATTACAAGAGCACCACCATTGCAAATATGGTCAGTATAATACTTCACGGAATAGATCCTAGTGGCGTTACCTTTACAGTGCCTGCCATGCGGAGGCATCTTCAACAAGGACTTGAGAATAAAAATTTTACTGTTTTTCCTCATAGAAAACTAGCTATTGTCAAACAGCCTTTGTTAAAAGTTACAGGAATTTCAATATTTTGCACATGTCGGATGCCGGAACACGGCTTTATGTTTACATGTACAATCTGTAAAAAATGGTTTCATCCCGGTTGTCAGAATATTACCCAAACTCAAAGGCAAATTCGATCTTCGAAAATAATAAAATGTTTGGACTGCAGGTCTTAAACGAATTAAACTAATGCATTGTTGTCTTTTTCTCTGACTTTTCATATTACATGTACGAGTTTTTCACGGACCACCTTTACTGACATTTACGGACCAACGTCACGGACCGCTAAACGTCAACTTTACGGACCATACACAAACTTCATTCACGGACTATTTCTCAAATACCTTTACTGACATTTACGGACCAACGTCACGGACCGCTAAACGTCAACTTTACGGACCATACACAAACTTCATTCACGGACTATTTCTCATAGGAGTTCATTACGGACCAGATACTGACTTATGGCACGGACTCTTTCTCCAGTTTACCTCACGGACCATTTACGGACCCGGGCAGTCACTGACCTGAGCAATAACGTTGCGCCGAGACGTCGCCATAGATATCAACGTACCAGTTCACGGATCACGGACTACACCCACCCCACCTTTCAGGACTAATTTAAGGCTAACTAACTTGTAACGGACCAAATTCCATACTAGTTTTCTATTGGTCCGTGAGTCCGTGTTTTGTCAATGTCCATTTCGCAATGGATTGCACTATTTTTGCATATTCATACATATTAAAAGATCAGAAAGACAGGTCGATTTGCGCCAACAATACCAAGCCAAATATTTGACCTATGAGTATGGTGCTTGGTAAATAGTTACCACAGTGGCGCACTTTTTATTTACTCACCACTGTCAGCCAAATTGCCCTCAGCATCATCTGCAGTCGCCATTTTCTTCAGGAATCTCGCGAAAATGGCATCAAGAAAGCTCTTAAACTCAAGACATATTTGCAGAGCAGTGGTTGGACATAAAATTGAATGCTGGAGTGACCTCTATGTCGACAAATATCAATTTTAATTAACTTCAGACCCTTTTTCGCTTCCAAGGGTGGCTGTCAACAAATACGCATGCGCACTTATTCCGGAACCATCATAAGCTGTTGCCCCGCTTGAGATTTAAGGGTAAAAACCCGGACATTATGCTGTAGCTGTATGGCAGTATCCCGCCGCTGGCTTTTCAGGGCAACCAATATCACCCGCCAAAATTCAGTGGCGGATCCAGAGGGGGTTCGGGGGGTTCAAACGAACCCCCTCTTCAGCCCTAATTATTTCATTTTCATGGGGAATTTCAGGAAAAAATGGTCAAACTGCACAGATCGAACCCCCCTCAGCTGATCTGAACACCCTTTCCAAAATTTCTGGATCCGCCCCTGAAAATTTAAAACAATGTACATTTAGGAGGTTTTATCGTGACGCACTTCCGGTTCTATAAATAGACTCGGGATAGCCCTGGCCGTCAAACTGGCCGAGAAGTACTATTGAAAACCAATGTTTCTATGCCAATTTAATGTGGTGAAGTGTTGCTTTTTTATAATAAATGGTAAAAATTAATAGTTTATATTAAAATAATGCATGATAAACTAATTTATCATGATTTTGATCCTGATTATCTTTTTAGATTTATTTATTTTATTCTTTTTATGATCGATTATAGCATTTTTGAAATTTATTTATTTTCATTCTTTTTGATAAAGGTATTGGCTAACTGCTAGAACGTTTCTCTTCTTCTTGTTTTAATGTTATTTAATAGTAATAATAATAATAATAATAATAATAATAATCCAGCTGCCAACAAGAAATATCGTCAATGTTAGTCTTTAAGCAGTGAAGGTGACGAGCTGCCCGGAAGTTTCCGGGGCTTGTACAGGAAAATTCCTTCCAAAACCTAATTTTTTAACCCAGCTCGTAGTTAATATACATTTTTTTATTAATTTATTCTCAGTTGTGCATTTTTTCATGTCTATTTGTAAAATATTATCGCCGGGAAAAGTAATGTGGAAATGTTTGGGTGTCAACGGATTTGGCTGCTCGGGGCTCATTTCCTCAACAATCCAGAAAAATAATTTGTAGACTGTGATCTCGTTAAAGAAATAGAATTTGTTCTTCTGGATTTTTATTATATCAATTAAAATGTAACAGAATGTCTTTTACAACCATTCAGTTGTGACTGATTGAATAGGCGGTTTCAGTGTCTAATTAGAAAATCTTTAGTTATTAACTAAACTGGCACAATCGAATAAGCTTTTAATGTACAAATTAGTAAAATCTAAAGTATTTCACACTTCGTAGACGTATATGCCCTATCGGTGCTTTCAAGTAAATTATGACACAGGAAATTCGTCTCATCTCTGGCCTTACAAACATAGAATGGATTAGATTTACTCGACAAAGAATTGCCAATGCGACTGATGATGTGCTCTACTGTTCACAAAGTAATCTGATATTCTTCTAATTTTAAAAACAGCATGTTCTAAGTGGATTACTTTTAATGTATGTTATTTTCGTCCTTTTCTCACGTTTTCATTTCCTCAACTTATTATAACGACAAAGCCTGCGAGTCATTCGTATCGGCAGTGCCGTGGCCATTTTACATTCTTATCTGAACGTGCTTATTTTCTTTTTATATAAAGTTTCATATTTATTTTACTCTTTTGTTTCAAACTTATTTATAAATCTGTTATGACAGAAATAAATAATCTATACAAAACAGTATATTTATATTTCTAATTTAGAAAAAATCCGGCGTTTACCGAAAGAATTTCTACCTTCGATTATCATACGCCATGATAGAATCCCGTATTAAATAAGCGCAAATTCAGTGATTTCCTGTCGAAAAATTTTTAAAATGAGCAAAAACATGTTAAAAGATAAGAGAATCATTATTATTTTCGAAAATTACGATTAACTAACACTGAAAAACTGAGTTTTTGCATAATGAAAATCTGCCTTTTTACACTGCGAAACATAGTGCTGGCCGATGAATTGACGGCCAGCTCTGTGCGCATGCGCCAGATTTACGTCATAATGGAAATCCCTAAAACCTCCTTTAGGCAAAAACAAAACAGAATACAAACAAACCATCATTACACTATTGACACCATACCAACATTTCGAGGTCAGTGTGGCGTAGTGTGAAGTGAATTGCATTTGGTCAGTGACCTATAAATTCTATTTCTATCCCATAACCTTACTAGGTCGTTGGGGCACCACAGATGACTTCAAAATAATCCCTTTCCACCTTGTCCTGTCTTCAGCTGCCCTAGTTGAGCTGGCAAAATCCATTCCTGTCCACTCCTTGATATTGTCTTCCCACCTCTTCTTCTGTCTACCTCTTCTTCTGTTTCCTTTCACTGTGCCCTGAAGAATTGTCTTTGCTAAACCAGAAGACCTTGAGACGTGGCCAAACCACCTTAGTTTCCGTTTCTTGACCAGCGTCAGGAGTTCATCATATTCTCCAATGGCTGCTTGGATCTTCCTGCGAACCTCCTCATTGGTTATATGGTCCTTGTACGAAATGTTCAGTAACCTTCGGTAGCATCTCATCTCAAAGGCCTGCGTTCTTTTCTCTAACTCTGCTGTCAAGGTCCATGATTCACAGGCATACAGAAATATGGAAATGACAAGGGAGCGCATAAGTTTCAACTTTGATCCAAGAGATATATTGTTATCTTTCCAAATTGGTTTCAGCTTAGTAAGAGCTGAAGTGGCTTGTGCAATCCTTGAGAGAACCTCCTGTTTTGAGCCATCATCTGAGACAACTGCTCCAAGGTATTTGAAGCTGCTTACGGTACCCAGCTTCTGCCCTTTTACCTTGATCTCCCTCTGGATGTCGTCTGCGCTGTTCGTCATCAGTTTGGTCTTCTCAGCACTGATCTCCATCTTATACCTTGTGCAGGTTTGGTCGAGACTTTTAACTAGAGCTTCCAGTTCTTGCTCTTCCTCAGCTAGAGCATCTATGTCATCGGCAAACCGCAGATTGGTGATGTTTCTGCCGCCTATGCTAACCTTTCCTTCATGTTCTTCCAGAGCATCAGACATGATCCGTTCGAGAAAAATGTTGAAGAGGGTGGGTGACAGAAGACATCCTTGTCTTATTCCAACTGTTGTTCTGAACCATTCTCCTGTGCTGCCATTTATCAGGACTGCACTTGTAGCCTTGTCGTATAGCTGCTCAATGGTGCGAACTAGATTTGCACTGATATTGTACTTCCGCATGGTGGCCCATAAGGCTGCATGCCATACCCTGTCAAAGGCTTTTTTGAAATCAATGAAGACATGGTACAGATTCTGCTGATGTTTGAGATACTTTTCACACAGGATTCTAAGGTTGAAGATTTGTTCTGTGGTGCTCCTTCCTGCTCGGAACCCAGCCTGTTCCTCAGCAATTATCTCCTGAGCTTGTGGTTTAAGCCTGTTCAAGATGACTTTGACCTATAAATACATACCTATATATAGGTCACTGAGTTGGTAGAACGCCTGACTCTATATCTATCTTCAGCTGATGACTCGGTCATGTATGCTCATAGTGCTGTTGTGTGCGGTGCTAAGTTTAGAACTTAGTGTTAAAAAAGAAAATATGTTTAAGGGAAGCAATTTGAGGCATGCTAAAATACATACCTCTGATATGCTATCTATCTAGTTATACTGCAACACCCCTTCGCGAGGATTACGTGCAGGATGATTGCGCGCCGTGAAGAAAAAAGTGAGATGAATAGATGAGTCTAAAAAGTGCAAAAGTGAGGTGAAGAAAGACGAAAGGGTTAAAACTGTTAACAGGAGTGAGATATTAAAATCAGGTTAAAAACAGGTCTGTTGTATTTATGGCATCTGGTGGTCAAGAGACCTGACTGCCGCATTGAACTGAGTCAGTTTAGGCAGCAAAACAACATCAGCTGGTAGTCGATTCCATTGCACAACAGCCAGGGATAATAACGAGTATTTATAGAAATTTGCTTGAGTGTGAATTTGCAGTAATGTGAGGGGGTGGCTGTGACGTGTCATTCTTGTAGGATGTGTAAAATACGACGGAAGAGGCACGGCAACAATATTGTGCAGAATTTTGTAAAACATGCAAAGACGAGTATCTGCTCTCCTCTGCTCCAGAGACCTCCAACCAAGAGGTCTCTTGCTGATTTAAATGGCAGCTTTAAACTGCTCTGTTGTCTCTACGGACACCGCAGAAGCGGGAAGGCCATTCCACAGGGGAATGGTATTTAAAAAAATAATGTTTAAAAGCGTCAGTATATGTCAAGTATCTTGTGTATTGCGAGTTATGTGACGGCCTTGTTTGACTCAGCCTAGGTGCAACGGTCCGCTAGGTACTTTGTACATAGAGGATCTTACATGTGTGCTCATGTGTTATTGAATTTATTAAACGAGTTGGGGAAAAAGATAAGATGCGAGGCTATGCCGAGCATCTTATCGGTTTTCCCCAACGAGTTTGATAAATTCAATAATACAGGAGCACGAATGCAAGATTCTATTTATCATATGACACTAAATTCGCATTTTATTAGCAAAATTTGCACTAAAACGTCACGATTTCGCCATTAGAAAACGCGACGTTTTAATGGACGTCAACGTATAACGTTACGACGTAATTTGCACATTTAATCCACTAGTGGAATATCGTTTTAATGCATGGCTTTATTACACTCTCAGATGCGACGTCATATGATAAATTGTTTTATCAATGGCTACAGCCCCAGTATGAATTTTGTAGAAGGGTTAGGAGGACTGCCCCATCTCTGGTTTCCAGTGTTGGACACTGCAGCTCGTAAAGTATTTTACCGATATGACTCATACTTGTGTTCCTCCAACGCCTGCAAGTCCTTCGGGCTGAAGTCTTCTGACCTTCAGACCTGGGGCCGATTACATGCCAATGTAATCGATTACAATTACAATTACTTTTTAAAATCATGATTACAGATTACATTACAATTACATTTTCTCTCAATGTAATTGATTACAATTACAATTACTTTGCAAAGTAATCATGATTACTTTATGATTACATGTGATTACATTATACAAGTGTACTGAATGATCATGACTGTGATAGTTCAAAAACACTATATTCAAAAAGACTAATTTATACCTAAATCAGCAAATAATTGGTGGCTTACATGTATGCTAATAGGTAAGACTGAAATAACTTCTGAAGAACTTGACTTAATTTTTAACCTGAACCAAATTTATTTAGCAATCTTCAGTTACGTGTAATGTGCATGCAATGACTGTATGCTATTTATGAAGTTTGAGAAATTCAATAAATGCTATGTGTCAGGTCCTAAATATAAAGCACATGCTTAAATATTTTTTTCTCTATCACTTATTTAACTTTTTATTTCAAACATCAGAAATATGATTCTACATTGTTTCCAATGTCATAAAATTGCTTGTGAAAGACTAATTCCAAGTCTTCAAAGCAAGGGGCCACACCCTTCCTGTAAATTTATTCATTTCAAAACATTTTAACTATCACTGTATTTCAATTTTCATTTTCGTCTTTTTCTTGCCTACCCTCAGTCTGGCAAAAAATTCAAAGTTAATAAGTTGGCCCATAAATGGGAAAGAAAGGAATTAAAGTATTGGCTTTTTGTTGTTTGCAATACACAGGTGTCATTAAGTAGACAGATATTACAGTTAGCTCAGTACACAAAGAAGTTGTGAAAATCAAAGTTGAGTCATATTGCTCAACTCTGCACCAATAAACACAAAACAGTCAGTATGTCTGAAAAACATCTTTTAACACTTGAAACTGCCTGTCCAAAGAAAAGATGATAAATCATGTCAATCAGTCATAAAAATATAAGTCAACCAAGGCAGCTACCAGTCTTAACCTGAAATACCCTGCATTCAAGTGTACCAAAGTCTCTCAGTTTTTACATAATAACAAATTTATCCTTGAATATTTTAAACCCATTAATGCCTAGCATCCCATAAAAAGAGACAGGTAGACAGTACAGTGCAGACCCAGATTGGATGCCCAGAATGCACCATTTTGATAAGGATCTTCACTGCTTGCATAAAATTTTAACAGTTTGTATGTGTAAGGATGTAAGAAAAATATACCAGTCACCCTATAATTCATTGACGAGTTAGAGGGTTATCATGCGAACCGAACAACCAACTAAATGTTTTGTACCACTTCAGAAACTGAGGGTGAGGTTGGGCCTGTAAAATCGATTTAAGCCCCCCAGTAATTCATTACTGACCGTTCCAAGGCGGTAGTTCTGTTGTGGTTCTCTGTTGCCTGTTTTTGGTGTCAGAGTTTCTGTGATGTTTTACCTTATGTATGTTCTTATTATTTTTAGTTCGGTTTGGGTTGCTGAGTGGCCACCTTTTGGGAACAAGCTGCTCACTCGGTTGGCCATATGTTCTCTGTATCTTGATTATTTGTAATCTTAGTTGTTTCCAACTATGGTTTGAGGGCTGGATTTGGATTTTGATTGTTTCAGTTCCTGGTCTTTGCATACTTTTTACCCTAAACTACTAAACTGACTCATCCAGTTTGTGAGGATAGAAGAGTCCACTAGGCATGAATGGGTAAACCAGTGCATATTTATAACTATGATACTGCTTAAATTTTACTCCCAAAAAGAGTATAAAGGGAGTTCTGTCAGTATCTGAATTTGGTCTGCTGCCTTTTGTACACAAATTAGATCAGTTTTTCTCTGTCTTATTCAGTTTGAACACACTTTGAATAATTTCTGTTATCATTTTGCACAAGTCTTTTCTTTAAACTATTAAAAAGAAGAGCAAGTATCTTTTTACTTCTTATTTTCTCACTTCTGAAAATGAATCAAAGTAATCAAAATGTAATCATAAAGTAATCATGATTTCAGCCCATTTTGTAATGTAATTGATTACATTACGATTACTTGTAATCATAAAAAAGCATGATTACAGATTACTTCATGATTACTCAGAAACTGTAATTGATTACAAGTAATCACGATTACAGATTACAATTACCCCAGGTCATCTGACTAGATGGATTCCCAACTAGTGCTCCATGTTCTAGTTTTGGACGCACTTGTAAGCGTTTTATATGCAGCTTCTTTGGTTTCTCTGGGTGCGAGAGCTAACTTCCGGCGAAGAAATCCAAGGGTGTGTATTGCATAGAACACATGGAAAGGCACAGACTTTTATTTACCATCAAATGTGTATAGCAATTAAGGTAAGCTATAGGGCTATAGGGCTTTTATTTCGACAAACAAATACAATAATAATAGAAAAAGAAATTAGCAGCATGCACAATAATACATAAAATAATCAATTATGACATATATACAGTAGATAATATCACAGCCTTTACAATATATCACAGGAAGTATCCCACCCACGTATGCAACCTTTCTCCAAAAATAAAAACGTGGGATGAAGTAGGAGATCAAGGTAGCTGAAAGAGATTTTGCACATAAACCAGCACCTTGTAAACGAAAGGGTGAAGGGAAAGAGGACAGGCGGCAATGACAAAGGAGGCATAAGGGATCGGCAAGATGCATAAACACATGGCATAATGACTGACAAGAGAACACATATGAGCCGCGACACGACAAAACCAACAAAGTGGTTATGTGCCCAGCGCAGACAGATCAACCTGGGCATCCGCCCAGTCTGACCAAAGTCTTCGCTGTCCGCATGGATGTAGCTTAGACCATTTAAGCACTTAATGAAGAATCTGATAAGTCTGGGAGGATGTCCAGGCTGATCTGAGTCTGCGCTGGGCGCACAGCCACTTTATTAGTTTTTTCGTGTCGCGGCTCATATTAAATTAATTAAATGAAGTTAAGCATAAAAACAAGCAAAATTTGAGCAAAAGAAACAAGGCAGCATAAACAGAGGAAGCAGAACATAAGATGACAAGTAAAACAAGAATTGTCAGAAGGTAATAAAGTGCAACTTATGGGGGACCTTAAGAGGACAACTTTAATATAAACAACAATACCGACTAAGTGAAATAAGATCAGCTGCAGTATCAGAATAAACAGTCTTTCAAACGTCTGAAATATTGCCAGGGATATGACAATATCACTGAACTGTTAACTATAGGCCACAGTAACCTAGAAGTGAATGGAGGTCAATCACGGTATGCATCGTTACACCAAGCATAATATAAGTCAACGAAATAGTGTCAGAGATATAGACTTAAACCACTGGACCATGAAATATAGGTCACACTGACCTACTATTAGTATGAGGTCATTCATAGTAACAGACCAAGCCATTAATCCAAGGATGATGCAAATCCATAAAATAGTATTAGAGTTACTGATTAAAATCTATAGACCATGAAATATAAGTCACAATGGCATACAGTTAGTATGAGAAAAAAATCACAGTGACAGCCCACACCATTAACCCAAGGCAAATTCATGAACTAGTTTTTGAGATGCTGGATAAAATCACTGGACAATGAAATATAGGTCAACCAGACCTTCAGTTAGTATGAGGTCACTCAAAGTGTCAACCGAAACCATCAACTGAAGTACGATGCAAATCCACTGAATAGTGTTAGAAGTGGGGCGCAAAATCACCGGACCATGAAATATAGGTCACACTGACCTACAGTAAGTCTGAGGTGACTTACAGTGTCAACCCATAAAATTAACCTAAGTGTAATGCAAATCCATGAAATAGTGTTAGAAATATGAGTTAAAATCACTTTTCCATGAAATATAGGTCATACTGACCTTTTACCAGAATGCGGTCACACATAGTGTCAGCCCAAACCATTAACTCAAGTTTGACGAAAATCCATAAAAAAAAATGATATAATCAGAAAGCAAAATCACTGCGCCCATGAAACTTAGGTCACACTGACCAACAATTAGTATGAGCTCACTCACAATGTTAACCCAAACCATTAACCCAAGTATAAAGTAAACCCATGAAATAGTGTAAGAAATATGAGGCAAAATCACCGGACCATGAAAGATAAGTCACTGTGACTTACTTTTATTCTGAGGTCAAACATCGGGTCATAATGAGTCATTATCCCAAGCAATCATGTTCGTACATCTAATAGTCTTCAAGACATAAAGCAAAATCACTGGACGTGAAATATAGGTCACTGTGACCTACTTTAAGTTTGAGGATAAACAAAGGGTCATACTGACTTATTATCCCAAGATATCATGTTCATATATCAAAAAGTCCTCATCTGCATATATTTAATAGTCTTCAAGACATAAGGAAAAATCACTGGACCATGAAATAAAGGTCACTGTACCCTGCAGTAAGTTTGAGGCCAAACATCGGGTCAGACTGACAGTATCCCAAGCAATCATATTTCTACTTCAAACAGTTTAAGATATCAGGCAAAATCAATGGACAATGAAATATAGGTCAACTTGACTTTCTTTTAGTGTAAGGTAAAACATCGGGTCTTATCATCCCAAGCAATCATGTTCATACATAAAAAAGTTTTCAAGATATAAGGCAAAATCACTGGACTATGAAATATAGCTCACTGTAACCTACTTACAATTTGAGGTGAAACATCGGGTCATACTGACTTATTATCCCAAGTTATCAAGTTATCCAACCCATTTGTATCTTTATATGACAATAAAATATGTTTAGATTAGAGTAGTTATCATGTGCATACATCTAATAGTCTTCAAGATATAAGACAAAATAACTGGACCATGTAATATAGCTCAAATATCACAGGGTTTAAATCAAACCGCCAATTTTCGCTTCCTGCAGAGACTTTCCATCATATTTGGTTTCCGCCGAGACTGTCTCTTGCTTCCTGCGGGGACTACTATCTCCTGTAGAGACTGTCCGCGTGACTCTGCTTCCAGTCGAGAGCCTCGGCAGGAAGCAGATTCACGCGGACAGTCTCTGCAGGAAGCCATTAATCATGCACAGAAGTCTCAGCAGGATGCAAGAGATCGCGGACAGTCTCGGCGGAAGCCAAGTATGTTGGAAGTCTCTGCAGGAAGCGAAAATTGGCGGACTCATTAATACCCTGTGAATATGCATGATAATGCATCACCGCGTTCAGTAGATCTTCCCCAGATGTTCCAGTGTAGCAAGTTTGAAGACTCTATCCCTTTTGGTTACTTAGAAAAACGCAACAGGTAAATATTTTTAGAGTAGTTATCATCTTCATACATCTAATAGTCTTCAAGATATAAGACAAAATAACTGGACTATGTAATATAGCTCAAATATGCATCATTGCGTTCAGTAGATCTTCCCCAGATGTTCCAGCGTAGCAAGTTTGAAGACTCTATCCCTTTTGGTTACTTAGAAAAACGCAACAGGTGAATATTTTGAATAATCAACCGTGAAATAAAGATTATGGCCCAATATGCAGCACTGCTTTAGGTAGATCTTCACAAGATGTAGCTATGAAGCAAGTTTGTGGACTCTGTCCTTTGTGGT
The DNA here is from genome assembly GCA_963989385.1 of Ctena decussata. Classification (NCBI taxonomy): domain Eukaryota; kingdom Metazoa; phylum Mollusca; class Bivalvia; order Lucinida; family Lucinidae; genus Ctena; species Ctena decussata. Next base: position 17,369,513 of record OZ022515.1, on the reverse strand, counting down.
TACTTAGAAACTGAGCTAAACGCAAAAGGTGAAAGAAGATATGATTATGAAAGAAGATATATTAGCTTGCAGCCGATGGGTATTGTGCAGTCGTTGTGGCTTTCTATTGCGTTCTGGGTCTACACTGGCTTTGTCGTTAATAAATTGGCGGACTCATTAATACCCTGCGAATATGCATGATAATGCATCACTGCGTTCAGTAATACTTTTAGGACATATTGGTGGTGGTGCGGGGCGGGGGCGGAGAGCGGACAGGAGGGTGTTGACGGCACAAACCCGTACGGCAGTGGAATATGGGCAATATGCCCAGCCTTTTGATAGCACACACGTGTCCAATAGGTGAGTATTGTACTGGTCTAATACGGGAGTAAGCCTCCCCTGCCGCTTTTCGACAAGGCATACCCGTATAGTCTAATATTTGCACCCCTCCCCCTGCCGTCACTCCCCCCCCGCCCCCACACACCACCACCACCACACACACACACACATCCCCAATATCTCAAAGAAAAATAAAAAAATATAATGAATAAAAAAGGCACACCAACAGCCAGACCTTAACTGCTCTAAGTATTCTAATTCAGTTTGAAAAAATGATTTCAATGTCGAATTAAAAATTAAAACATAAACTTAAAAATGCATGTAGGTCGAGGGGATATCAAAACACTTTTGGTAGAGTCAGATTGAATTAGAAATTGATTACAGCCACAGGTGATGGTATCGTACCTCTGACCTTCAAGGGGTGGGATTCTTTTCCCTTTTTCTTTTTCATTCTCCACCACTGTGTTCTCCACCCTTAGGACACCAGGAGGACAATCACTCACCAATACTTATGAAACGTATGGCATCTGAGGACGGGATGAAAAAAACTTCAATTTTATAAGCTATTCAAACGGGGATTTAAGCTTGAATCTTATCTTGAAACATTACATGATAGAAAATATAGGCAAAGCCTTGCTGCTTTCAGAATAAGTGCCCACAGACTCAGGATAGAACGGGGTAGGTATTATGGGGAAAAGACTGAAGAAAGGCTGTGTGATACTTGTAAAGTTATTGAAAATGAAATACATTTTCTTAGTGAGTGTAAAAAATATGACACTCTTCGATTAAAATTGTATGACAGTATTAAATGCACTAATTTTGTTGCAAGTGCTGATTCTAAGGAAACGTTTTTACGCTTAATGACAAGTGATGATTACAGAATTATAAAAGCTGTTTGCATATTTATCCATGATTGCCACATAACTTAAAAATGTTACACTAGTCTTTAGCTCCAAACCATTTATCTTCTTCTTCTTCTTTTTTTTTTTTTTCATGGCATATGGTACGAATGTATGTGAGTGTTTGTGTGTATGTTTAAATTTGTATTTGTTTCTTGTAAATTGTTACATGTATGTTATTTGCCCTTAACCCGGTAAATGGGTATACTTGTGCAATAAATAAAATTCTATTCTATTCTATTCGGTACTCGGACAAAACGGACCATGGATAAAACGGACCAGACTAAACGGACCACAGTTAGGACAAAACGGACCACGTTTCAGGACAAAACGGACCACGTTTCAGGACAAAACGGACCACGTTTCAGGACAAAACGGACCACGTTTCAGGACCAGACGGACCACGCTAGAAAACAAACCAGACTATTAATTGGTGTCAATTAGAAGATTAAGGAGTATATAATTACCACAGACAATGTTAAATGGTCACGGACGCCCGGCGCCCCGTTGCTGTGGCTATGGATTCGTTCCGCTGAGGTGCGGGGGCAACGTCGATATGAGAATTGAATTACTACTACTTAAATGGTCACAATTATTTGACAACTGTTCATGCTCAACTATTTTTGGTTGTCGCAACTATCTAATTAAGTTAATGGTAAGATTTTTATCTTTTAAGCATGCAAATTTCTGTATTAGTGTTCAACTAAAATAAAACATGCTTTCTCAAAGTTAACGGAAGGTCTGAACATGGTCCGTTTTGACCTTAAACGTGGTCCGTTTTGTCCTGAACGTGGTCCGTTTCGTCCTGAACGTGGTCCGTTTTGTCCCAAGCGTGGTCCGTTATGTCCGTGGTCCGTTTTGTCCGTGGTCCGTTATGTCCCTAATTCCTCTAATCTCACCAGCAGTTCGGTGACTAGTACCATAAATTACCAATTTTAATGCTGGATCCCGGTTTCCTGGAGGTAATTGTTAGTTGTCGCGAATTTTCCTGAAAATGCAAGCTGCTATGAAAGAACTGCGCTCTCTAAGACAAGAAGAGCAAACTATGGTCGCTCTTGCTTCTAGAATCAGTGACCAACTGAACAGATTAAAGGTGAGTATGATGAAAAGTCTTGATTTTGCTTCTAAATCTTCTTCGGCTCTTTGTCATTTTCGCACCATATATTTTCGACCTGGCATTCATTGGAAATATGTTTCAGATGTTTATTTCATTCATATACGCGAATTACGGTCCGTGGAAACACCCCAAAACATCCCAAACAACCCCAAACCACTTTCATACCACCCCAAACCAGCCTCCCTGGAATGGGCTGGATACAAACTAGAACCCCTACCCCTCCCCCACCAAGACACCAACATTTCAGGTTAATTGGCGAGTATTAGTTCTTTCCTCCCCATCCACCCCCTTCATTCTTTAATTAACGTGCCACTGCTCAATGGGTGGGGTTCTAGTTTGTATCCAGGGTGGCTGGTTTGGAGATGTGTAAATGGTCGCCCCGTCCTCCCCCGCCCCCCGCCCCACCCTGCGTGACATTCATAAACATACAAAATAATTTACTTTATTATACTTAGATTATTAATGTTTCGTTAATATTTAAACCCGAAGTTATTAAAAGAAATACATACGTACATATCATGGTTAAACACTTATTAAAGTGTTCTTTTTATTTTTAATCTATATAAATACTGTTTGGGATGGGTGGGAGCAGTGTTGGTGTATGTGTGGAGGGGACAGGGGGTGAAGTGACTCTTGGGAGGCTGGTTTGGGGTGGTTTGGTAGAGGTTTGGTAGAGGTTTGGGGTGTTTCCACGGACCCCGCGAATTATCTGCATGTATAGAATGGCAATGACATTGATGCTATTGGAGATAAGTGCTGAGAAGAACAAACTGATGATAAACAGTGCCAATGGAATCCAGGGAGAGAGAGAGAGAGAGATCAAGGTAGAAAGACAAAAGTTCGGTAATGAAACAAGCTTCAAACACCTTGGAGCAGGTGTCTCAGATGATGCCTGTAAACTGCAGGTTCTCTCAAGGATGCACAAGCCACTGCAGCTCTGACAAAGCTTAACACAATGTAAATTTCATGGATCAAATGTGAAACTGATGTGTTCCCATGTCATGTCCATATGAATCAGGGCTCCAGATAAGGATTTTTGGTTAATTGGGTATTACCCACTGATTTTTTTTGTTAATTGGGTATTCTAAATTTTAATTGGGTAATGCAAGTTACTGATTTTGCTTTTAATTGGGTATTTTGGTTTTATTTGTGCAATTTGGTAAAATTGGAGTTAGCAAAAATGCTGCAATCTTGACATTTTGCATCACCTTGAGTTTGCATAGGTATCTATCAGTATATAGTCAACATACAGACCTGCCACTGAATAATTTTTTTTTATATAGAATTCAGTCTCAGAAAACACTTTTGTAGACCAAGGTCTGACAGTCCAAGATCTATGTTTTCACTAACAATGTAAATCCTGGACAGGCTGACCGGTAAGAACAGTGTTTTCTTGCTTCTATATTGAAGTCCAGCCCTTTTCAGTAGAACGTCCGGAGGACGTCAAATTTGGCTTTTCAGGAAGCGAAAAATCCGACCCGGACGCAGATAATAAGCTCCTGAAGAAAGAGACTAGACTTCTTTCAAATTTTCAAGAAGTCAGAATTTAAGTTTAAAAGAAGCCACACGTTGGTCACACCTTGACAGAACAACAGAGGGGTTGTTAATTGGTACCGAAAATCAATAAATCAACTTGTCATTACACATGACGTAACGAAAATCGTCGTAGGCACGTGTCTCTTAACCACCAATTACTGAACCCACTGACTGAACCTTAATTCGACAGTCTTTGATCAGTATTAAGCAAAGAACAAATTGTGTCAACACTATATCGCTGTATTAGTCCTACCGAATCCTGACGAGAGTGTTCATCGCTTCGTACTTTTTAAATATCTGTGTCATAATTACTACTATTGGGGCGTAGCCAGAAAATTAAAATTATTATGCACGTCTGATGCTGTGATTCCGAGAAAAGTATCGGGGTTCCCCCAAGGAAAATTTAGAATTCCAGGATGCCTGTCGAAGTGCTGAGCCTATTCCTGGACACTTAGGCCTACTCTATTTCCTACTCTATTTCCTGTTTTTAGCTCACCTGTCAAGGTGAGCTTATAGTATAGACTTGGTCCGTCGTCGGCGTCGTCGGCGTCCACAATTTTAAACATCTTCTTCTCAGAAACCACTGGGTGGATTGAAGCCAAACTTCATGTGGAGCCTTAACAGGATGGGGGAACGAAAGTTTATATATTTGGTCCAGGTCACATGACCAAGATGGCCGCCACGCCCATATATGGTAAAAACCCTTCAAAAATCTTCTTCTCCAGAACCAAAAGGCCTATGACCTTGAAACTTGGTATGTAGCATCGGGCATGCGGGCCCATCATAATTTATATAAATCATGACCTTGTGATGACCTTGACCTAATTTATGACATGGTCAACTTAGGTACGTTAGGCTTTTATATGGGAAAACACTTAAAACGGTGGATTTCTCAGAAACTATTTAAATCTAAGGTACAATACTTGGTATACATGGTTGACTAAATGACCAGATGAAGATATTATGTCACTAAAGGTCAAGGTCATTCCGTCGGACCATCCGTCGTCAAGATTTTCAAACATCTTCTCCTCTGAAACCACTGGGCCGATTGAAGCCAAATTTCATATGGAATCTCAGTGGGATGGGGGAACGAAAGTTTATATATTTGGTCCAGGTCACATGACCAAGATGGCCGCCATGCCCATATTTGGTAAAAACCCTTCAAAAATCTTCTTCTCCAGAACCAAAAGGCCTATGACCTTGAAACTTGGTGTGTAGCATGGGGCATGCGGGCCCATCATAATTTATACAAATCATGACCTTGCGTTGACCTTGACCTAATTTACGGCATGGTCAACTTTGGTATGTTAGGCTTTTATATTGGAAAACGCTTAAACAGTGGATTTCTCAGAAACTATTTAAGTCTAAGATACAATACTTGGTATATATGGTCGACTAAATGACCAGATGAAGATATTATGTCACTAAAGGTCAAGGTCATTCCGTCGGACCATCCGTCGTCAAGATTTTCAAACATCTTCTCCTCTGAAACCACTAGGCCGATTGAAGCCAAATTTCATATGGAGTCTCAGTGGGATTGGGGAACGAAAGTTTATATATTTGGTCCAGGTCACATGACCAAGATGGCCACCATGCCCATATATGGTAAAAACCCTTCAAAAATCTTCTTCTCCAGAACCAAAAGGCCTATGACCTTGAAACTTGGTATGTAGCATTGGGCATGCAGGCCCATCATATTTTATACAAATCATGATCTTGCGTTGACCTTGACCTAATTTACGGGATGGTCAACTTTGGTACGTTAGGCTATTATATGGGAAAACGCTTAAACAGTGGATTTCTCAGAAACTATTTAAGTATTAGGTACAATACTTGGTATACATGGTCGACTAAATGACCAGATGAAGATATTATGTCACTAAAGGTCAAGGTCATTCTGTGGGACCATCCGTCGTCAAGATTTTCAAACATCTTCTCCTCTGAAACCACTGGGCCGATTGAAGCCAAATTTCATATGGAGTCTCAGTGGGATGTGGGAACGAAAGTTTATACCCGGGGTCTGGGTCACATGACCAAGATGGCCACCATGCCCATATATGGATCTAGTTATCTTGGCTAAAGGTCGTTTGTCTGTAATGTGTCAACATTTTTAAAGGACTTCTCCTCTGAAACTACTGGGCAGATTTCAATTTAATTTCAAATGCAGCCTTCAGGCAAAGCGGGAAACAAAGTTTATATATTCGGTCCACTCACATGACCAAGATGGCCCTTATGCCCATATAATGGCAAAAACCTTGAAAAAATCTTCTTCTCCAGAACCACTGGGCCAATTGCCTTGAAACTTGGTATCTAGCAACTGGGACTGTAGTACTACCAATTTTATATAAATTGAGCATATACTGACAGGTGAGCGATCGTTGCCCTTGGGCGACTTGTTTGTATATATATTCACTCTGGCCTGATATGGGTGATGGGCGTTATACCTAAGCATTAGACCAGTTTTCACTTACAAAATGCCAACATTAACATAACTTTGCTATGCGCTGTCATAATTATACGATTAGAAGGCCGGTCAGATTAAATTCCCGGAAACTGGCGATTTTTAGAAATTCGGTTTGTTCACGTTTAGATTCTTTCTCGCTGATTTTTCAGCATGTTTCCTGCCATTTCTTGTTCCCCATGTGCAGAACGAGTACCAATATATCTATAAATAATGCTGCGGTAAATCTGTGAGGTCAAAACAGCGACAGTTGAATACGCGGCATAGGAATTTACACCCGACGCTTTTGTTTACACATGAGAACCTTGGTTAACACCGTCGTTACGCTTCTGTCTTTTGGGTCATTGCGTTACGGGAAATTTATCTGCGTATTGGTACGCTCACAGGAAAATGTCAATTGTGTTTTTCAATTATTTAATTGGGTATTTACGCAAATACGCTGCTTATCTGGAGCACTGATGAATCATGGACTTTGACAGCAGAGTGGGAACAAAGAATGCAGGCTTTTGAGGTCAGATGTTACCAAGGTTATTGAACACTCCATATGAGGACGGCTTATTTAAAGACAAACACTTGACCATGGTCAACAGGTCAAGAAACAGAAACTAAGGTGGGTTAGTTTCATTTCAAGGTCTGGTTACGCAAAGACGATTAAGCAAAGGCATGGCACTTGAAAGAAAAAAAAAAGAGTTAGACAGAAGAGGAGGTGGGAAAACAATATTAAAGCGTAGACAGGATGGATGGACTTTGCCAGCACAACTATGGCAGCTAAAAACAGGTCAAGGTCACAGTTTTGCATGACCCAAGTTTTATGGCTCTAGCACTTATAGTTCTTGAGAAACATAGCTAAACATGAAAACTTGACCAAAAATTGCAAAGTTCCTCCATTATATCAAAAAAAAAAAAAAAAAAAAAAAAAAAAAAAAGGATGAAATTCTGATATCTGTATAAATTAAGTTCTATAGTTATATCATTTTCAAAAGCAGAAGTGCTGCAGATAAGAAGGAGAAACAGGGATAAGTATGGGATAAGTATCCCTATTTCTCCATTACCCCAAGACAGTTCTATGAGGGGTCACAACATATGTTTTCATTGAGTAATAAGAAAATTTATATCAGAATTATCTTCGAAACCCCACCTAATCTGTAGCTCTGCTAAGATTTGTGCCATAAACAAACAATACTTTTTTCTGAAATTCAGGTTGAGGAACTAGCTTTACAGAATTTGATACGACAACAAAACCAAGATGAGAATGATATGAAAGAATATACAGCAATAAAGGTAGGTATGATATTTTTCCTACCATAAAAAAAAAAAAAATTGGGACACCTAAATTTTTGTCGCACCTGCTTTAGCAAGGTGCGATATAGGAGTTCACTTTTCCGTCTGTCAGTCAGTCCGTCCATCCGTCCACAATTACCTCGACCCTAGTGTTTAAGTCCATTTCTCTTAAAGTATGATCTTAAAGTATGATACCTACAATCATCAAACCTGGTTTAAAGTGTCTTTTTAGAATGTTCTCAAGCTATGTAGCACTTTTTCCTACCCTTGACCTATATTTCACGCTCCGCTGACTTGGTAAAATTTAATGTCCAAAATTACCTCGACCCTAGTGTTTAAGTCCATTTCTCTCAAAGTATGGTACCTACAATCATCAAATTTGGTTTAAAGTTTCTTCTTAGAATGTTCTCAAGGCATGTTGCACTTTTTTCTACCCATGACCTATATTTCATGCTCTGCTGACTTCGTAAAATTAAAGGTCCAAAATTACCTCGACCCTAGTGTTTAAGTCCATTTCTCTCAAAGTACGCTACCTACAATCATTAAACATGGTACTAAGTTTCTTCTTAGAATGTTCCTGAAGCATGTTGCACTTTTTTTCTACCCTTGACCTATATTTAACCCTCTGCTGACTTAGTAAATTCACGCCAAAAATTACATCGAGCCTAGCCTGGTAGTCCATTTCCTTTAACTATGATGCCTAGAATCAACAAACCTGGCAAAAGGTTTCTTCATAAAAAGGTCTCAAGGGATGTTGCACTTCCTTTTGCCCTTGGCCTATATTTCAAGGGCTGCTGACTTTGTAAAATTTTAAGTCCAACATTGCTTGACCCTAGCATTTAAGTCCATTTCTCTGTAAACACAATGGTATAATAAGCATCAGACCTTATGCTTGATGTATATTTCATGCTCTGCTGGCTTTGGAAATTTGTAGGTCAACCTGGCATCTACATTTGTATGTACTCTAGCATTAAAGTACATTTCTCGCACACTAACCCACTTACCATCATAAGACTTGGCATAAAATGTTTTCTTAGCTGGTCTCTTGAATTGTTCAAGTACTTTATACTTTTAATGATTATTTCATGCTCTGTTGACTGTTAACTTTTATGTCCAGAATTGCATCCTTCTTCGCTTGCAAGTCTAGTTTGCTCAAATTTTTATGCATGAATTCATCAAACCTAATCTAACCATGATCTCTGCTACTGTGAAAGAGCAAGGCAGGTGCGACATAGCATTCTGCGGAATTCTTGTCCTAGAAATTGAAAGTTTGGTTTTTATTGTGCCTTTGGGAATGCAAAGGAGAGCTTATTCTATTAGACTATGCCCCTGGCATTGGTGTCCGTGATCAGATTAACCAGCATTGAATGTTTAACTCTGTCAGCTTTTTTATGGACAGTTAGGGGTTTTACTGAATATACATGTAGTTGACCAAATGAGCAGGGGCTGTATTTATAAAGTGACTTAAGCGGTTGCTATGCTGTTACTAAGGCTGAATTTTGTATAAAGGAGAGCCCCTACAACTATGAAATTTACTCTGGAGGAACAGTCTGAAAAAGACTGTTCCTCCAGAGCAAATTTCATAGTTGTAGGGAATCACCTTCATAGAAATTCAGCCTTAGCAACAGCATAGCAACGACTTGTTTTATAAATACGGCCACATGTTTTACTGAATATTTTAGGACCAGGAAGAAGAGAGTGAAGAGGAAAATTTGAAGCCTTTAGATCTCCAGGTTGCTCCTTTGATGCAGTCAAGGCAAGAAGAAGGTAAGATCAAGACTCAGTGCTCTAGATAAAAAGGGGTAACAGAGATAATTTAGGGGTAATTTTTAATATTTCTTCATAAAACTATGTTTTGATCCTTTCATTAGAACCGCTGAGATGGTGCTAATGAGGCGTCACAACATATGTTTTCGTTGGAAAATAAGAAAAATTGTCTTTTGATTATCATCAATACCCCCTCTTGTCTGGAGCTCTGACTGTACTCCAGGGAAGAGCTCTGACGACTTCAGGGAAAACAAGTCTGCCATTCTCGTTTTTGCCTCCTTTTTCAATGGAGTCAACTCTGAAAGGAATTTGCTCTTTCCTTCAAGATAGACTCCATTTTGGAAGGGTTTTGTTCCACAGGGAGCTCAGTTTGAGTAAATTTAAGTGCTGGCATGCTAATCTAGTGGCTGGAGGTGGAAATATTTTCTACTGTAAACAAGATTTCATTGCACACAGCCTGTCATTATCACCCTCCCATCGTCCTGATTTGACTGAAGATGTAAAATCTTAAATCATCATCCTACAGAGAAGGAAACAGGAACACACAAACTTATTGTTGTCTCCCTTTTAAAAATGGTGAAGACAAAAAATGGCATTACCCTTGCAATCAAATAGTAGTTTAAACAATGTTTTATTCAAATAAGTCAATACAAATATAGTAACACGATAAGCATACACAGTGGGATTAGTCAAATAGAAAGGGGCCATTTTAGGCAAAAATAAGTTCTTGGAAAAATATCAGACCTATGTCTTAGGTCCTGTCTTAGGTCACAGTGCTCCAGATAAGAAGGGTAACAGGGATAATTTAGGGATAATTTTCCTTATTTTTCCATAAAAACATAGTTTGTGACCCTCATTAGAACTGTCTTGCTGAAATGGTTTTAATGAGGGATCATAACATGAGCCGCGACACGAGAAAACCAACAAAGTGGTTGTGCGCCCAGTGCAGATTCTGATCAGCCTGGGCATCCGCCTAGTCCGATCAGACTCATCGTTAAGTGCCTAAAGGGTAGCTAAGGGTCTTAGCTACCACCTTGCGGACAGCGAAGATTCTGATCAGACTGGGCGGACGCCCAGGCTGATCTGAGTCTGCGCTGGGCGTACAACCACATTGTTGGTTTTCTCGCGTCGCGGCTCACATATGTTTTCATTGCAAAGAAAAAATATCTGAGAATTATATTCTAATTCTCTTATCTGGAGCACTGTTTAGAGTCCAAAATACCTTATCCTGAATACAACCTAACCTGTATGAAACACACGTCCCCCCCCCCCCCCCCCCCCCACCCCACTTCCCTAAAACCAAACACTAGACAGTGCATTTCTGTCTTTTGGTCACAGACTGCAACACCTCTGGTCAGCCAATAAAATTAACAGGATCGGTAATTCTAGTCCACTCATTGGTGGAATAAATTTTCACAATTTTACCTGTATAGGTAGAACACGCTATATGCTGGAAACCATACAGTTAACATAATTACAGTTTTCTAATAAATGTCCCCTCACTTTTGTTCTAATGAAACTGGGCCAAATTGCACCAAAATTGACTTTATACCATCAAAATTTATTATTTATTGTCCGGGGCCGAGTTGTTGAAAGCATCGTTAGCTTAACGACATTGTTAGTCAAGGATTCGTTAAGTCTTCCAGTATACTTTATATCAAGTGTGGTTATATTTTTTCCTGAAAAAAAAATGAGAGGAGCTTTTGCACTTCAAAAGATTCTCACTTTTTTTTTTTTTGGCAAAAAATTGGTAGTCTTTTTGCATACTATACATTTGAAAATTTAACATCTCTCTAGTTAATGATGTTGTTAGTTTTGAATAACCAGGCCCAGATTTTATATTAAGAATGCCATTTAAAGGCATTGTGAATTGCCATGCTCCTGGATGTTTATTAGAAGAAATACATTTTGTTTGGAAAAAAGGCAACAAATTAGTATAAGAGCATTTACTAGAATTAATATGGTATGTAGAACAGGTAATTGTAAATGTCATGTACAAGACAGACAGCTGTTACCAGAGCTCTAGATAAGAGGGAGTATTTGATGATAATTAAGGATAATTTTTCTTATTTCTCATCGAAACCATATATTGTGACCCCTCATCAGAACCGTCTCGTCAAGACGGTTCAGATGAGGGGTCACAAAATATGTTTTTATGCAGAATAAACTAAAATTATCCTTAATTATCACCCAATACTCCCTCTTATCTAGAGCTCTGGTTACCGAACAGGTGTTAACATAACAGAGCCATAAAAATGACAGCATATTCTCTTTTAATAAATTACCATATTAATCCTAATAAATTCCCTGGCTGTAATAAACACCCCCTGCCTGTTTTCTAAAAATAATGTTACATCAGCTTGCATGAATTCCTGTTTGCTTCTCTGGATGAGGTAGCTCTTTGACTTGGGGTCTACTCTTAAAGGAAAGAATTTGCTCTTAGAGGAGCAAATTTTTTCATTTAAGAGTTGACCCCTACTGAGAAGGGAGGCAAAAATAGTATTGCTTTTCTAGAGATATTTTGGCAGTGGCTGAGTTACCACACTCTAGACTCTAAAAAAGCCCCCTTTCCAAAATGCAACACCCCCAGGGCACAATAAAATTTATATGGTAAATTAATATTGACCTTGTAAATTGCCTTCTTTAACCATATCCATTTGAATAAAACAGATCTGCTGAATATCAGTCACAATCAGGGATCTCGGGGACGCCGAATTCGGCGTCCCTGGACGCGAAAATTCCGACCCGGACGCTAATAATTGCCTTCCGAGGATTGTGACAATATTATGGGTGTTCAGTTCAATTCTCCTATCGACGTTCCCCAAGTGGCTCAACGGTACATAACCATAGTTGCACACACTTGGCGCCGTGTATATATTATGGGTGTCACTTTTAAAGAACTTTTATATGGTCCCTGTCAGTCTGATGATCTGGATCAGAGGTTATAAAACTTGAGAACAATCTCAGACTCAAAATAAAGCTCACTGATTGGCTGCTTCTGAGCTCATGCTTGGAAGCAGCCAATCAGTGTGCTTTATTTTGAGTTTGAGATTATTCTCAAGTTTTATAATCTCGGACCCAGACTAGTCTAGTTTCTAGTTATTCTAGATTTATTTTCTTCATTTTACAGAAGAGGAGGAGGAAGAAGAAACTGAGGCACACGAAGATTTAGCTCAGTATGTTGAGGCTCTTACAGGGAAATCTAAGTCAAAACAGTGATGTCACAGAATGTTGAGGCTCTTACAGGGAGATCTAAGTACAGTGATGGCACACAGTATGTTGAGGCGCTGACAGGGAAATCTAAGTCAGAATAGTGATGTCACAGAAAGTTGAGGAACTTACAGGGAAATATCAGCACAGTGATGGCACACAGTATGTTTAGGAGCTGACACGGAAATCTAAGTCAAAACAGTGGCATCACACAGTATGTTGAGGCTCTTACAGGGACAGTTTAGTCAAAAAAAAACAAAGATGCCACAGAATGTTGAGGCTCTTAAAGAGAAATCTCGGTTGAAACTGATGTCACTCTGTAGACATGGAAATCTAAGCCCAAACAGTGATGTGATACAGTATGTTGAGGCTCTTACGGGGAAATCTAAGTCAAAACAGTGATGTCACACAGCATGTTGAGGCTCTTACATAGAGAGCTAAGTCAAAACAGTGGTGTCACACAGTATGTTGAGGCTGTTACAGAGAAAACTGAGTCGAAACTGATATCACACAGTAGACATGGAAATCTAAGTCCAAACAGTGATGTGACACAGTATGTTGAGGCTCTGGCAGGAAAATCTAAGTCAAAACAATGGTGCCATACAGTATGTTTAGGCTCTTACAGGGACAGCTTAGTCAAAACAGTGATGTCAGAGAGTATGTTGAAGCTTTGACAGGAAGCACTAAGTAAATTCAGTGGTGATACAGAGTATGTTGAGACAGGAAAATCTAAGTCAAAAGTGTGATGTACCACCGTCTGTTGAGGCTCTTATACGGACAGCTAAGTCAGAACAGTGATATCGGAGTATGTTGAGGCTCTTATAGGGACAGCTAAGTCAGAGCAGTGATATCACTTATAGTATGTTAAGGCTCTTACATGGAAATCTAAGTCAAACCAAAGATGTCATTCTGTACATCAAGGCTCTTACAGGGAAATCTTAGTCAAACAATGACATCATACAGTCTGATGAGGCTCTTATAGGGAATTCTAAATCAAAACAGTTATATCACATAGAATGTTGAGGCTCTTACAGGGAAATCTATGTCAAAACAGTGGTGTCACACAGACTGTAGATCCTCTAACAGGGAAATTTTAGCCAAAACAGTGATGTCACACAGTATGTTAATGCTCTTATGGGGAAATATTAGTCAAAATAGTGATGTCACAGTACATTGAGACTGTGACAGGGTGATCTTATAACATTGATGTCACACAGTATGTTGAGACTGACTGGCAAGTTTTAGTCAAACCAGTGATGTGGCACAGTATATTTAGGCTTTGACAGAGATATCTAAGTCAAAACACTGATGTCACACAGTATGTTGAGGCTCTGATGGGGAAAATCTAAGTCAAAACAGTGATGTCAAACTGTACTATGAGGCTCTTATAGGGAAATCTAAGTCAAAACAAGTGATGTCACACAGTATTTTGAGGCTCTGATGGGGGAAATCTAAGTCAAAACATCAATGTCAAACTGTACATTGAGACTTTTATAGATAAGGAAATCTAAATCAAAACAGTGATGTCACACAGAATGTCGAGCTCTGATGGGGAAATCTCTATCAGAACTGTGACGGTAGACAGTATACAATGTATTGAGGGTCTTATAGGGAATGTAAGTCAAACCAGTGATTTACAAAATGCCATTTCACATGTAGCAGTTATGCCATGATTTGTCGGTTGGAAGGAGGAGATGATCCATGAACCTTATCATACGGATTATCAGTATCTATCATATACCGTATTAATCCTATTAATGCTTGATTTGAGATCATTATATCATGAAATATAATTGTTAAATCTCTAACTTAGGGAGATCACTCTGACATTGATGTACTGTATATGCCTATCATATCATAGGAAGGCTTTTCTGAAAGAAAAGACTTCTTTCCCATTTGAGAAGGGATACAAAGTCTAATTCTCCTATCTTAGAGGAGCTTTCCTTTGAAAAGGCAAGATCTTATATCTTTAGAGTGGTATATCATTTTAAGCCACGTCATGTGATTTCCAACAATGCGTTATTGGTGACAAGCAAAAGGCTCTGATTAGAGTGCAGTCTGATCAGAGCCTTTGCTTGTCACATTAGTCATCTATGGAAGTGGCCCAAGCCATAGACCCAACAGTGAGGTCTGTAATTACCCTGTAACGTGGCTCATTTATTGTAGAGCTGAAGGAGTACACTTTAAAGGGAAGCCACTCTGCCATTTTCATATTGGTCTTCCTTCTCAGTTGAGGGCAACTCTTTAAGAATTGGCTCTCCTGGGAGCAATTCTTGCCTTTAAGGGTAGACCCCATTTTGGAAGGGATACCGTATTAATCCTAATAAACGCCCCTGCTCTGATAAATTAATGCACCTGCCTTTTCCCGAAAATAATGTTATTTTAACTTGAATAAATTACTGATTGCTTCTCTGGATGAAGTAATTTCTTGACAGGTGGTCTGCTCATAAATAAAAGAATTTGCTCCTCTAGGAGCAAATTTTTCCTTTTGAGAGTTGACCTCTACTGGGAGGCAAAAATAGTAGACTTGCTTCCTCTGCAAGTATACCCATTCACATAATACTGTTTACTAAAGGTATCATGCAGTGACTGGTTTACTACAATATAGGCTCTAAATAACGCTCCATTTCGTAAAATGCAATGCCCCTAGGGCATTTAACAGGATTAATATGGGTTGTTGTCTAGGGAAGCAATGAAGAAACAACCATGGTAAAAATGGAGGAGTACCCATGTACCTTACTTTAAATGAGCCATAACTCAAAAAATGTGTCAGTCTCTGAAATTTTGAACCTTGTGGAGGTGCAACATTGACGTCATGAAACATGAACTGAAAGTGACGTCATAAAATTTGCAGGTAAAGTTAATTAGATTTTTGCGTATTGACTAATAAATTTCAATGCTTCACCAGTCCTGTCAGATTCTTCTCTGATATATAAATCTAATAGTTTGTATATATTTGTAAAGAAAGTAGCCCAGTAGCTCAGGGGTTAAGTGCTGGCCTGCTGATTTAGTGGTCCCGGGTTCTTCTCTTATAACTAATACAATAGTTTATCTATATTATATAAAGGAAAGGAGCCCCTGGTAGCTCAATTATATACAGGGTTCCATTGCATTCAGCCTTTCAGTATCACCCTCCCAATGTCCTGATATGACTGAAATTCTGTTAAAGAGGATGTAAAATAGTGAGTCATCCATTCATCCATGAATACAGGACAGTGATTTCAGTTTTTAGCTCACCAGAGCCGAAGGCTCCGGGGGAGCTTATAGGATAGGCAGTGGTCCATCGTCGTCGTATGTCGTCGTCGTCTGTCAACACTTTAAAACGACATCTCCTCTGAAGCCGCCAGCCTGATTGGGCCCAAATTTCATCTATTGCATCCTTGGGCTGGGGGATTGAAAGTTAGTGTTTTTTTATGAAAATTGGCCTTTTAGTTTGGTTGCTATGGCAACTTCGAGTTCCCATTGACTTATAATGGGGAAAATTGAAAAATTGCATTTCCTGCCAAGCCATTGCAGATATGTTGATAAAACTTTTATAGAAATGTTCCTTGAGATGTCTTCTATCAGCTATATGTGTTTTTGCCCACTGCTCCTTTTATTGGATGCCATGGAAACCGAAATGCAAATAAAAAGGAAAAAATACTTAAAAAGTTATCTCCTCTGAAGCCACTGGGCCGATAAGGCCCAGATTTCATCTGTGGCATCCTTGGGCTGGGGGATTGAAAGTTTGTGTTTTTTTATGATCATGGGCCCTTTAGTTTGGTTGCTACGGCAACTTAGAGTTCCCATTGACTTATAATGGGGAAAATTGAAAACTGGCATTTTTAGCTCACCTGTGAAGGTGAGCTTATAGTATAGCCTTGGTCCGTCGTCGTTGTCGGCGTCGTCGTCCACACTTTTAAACATCTTCTTCTCAGAAACCACTGGGTGGATTGAAGCCAAATTTCATATGGAGCCTTAACAGGATGGGGGAACGAAAGTTTATATATTTGGTCCAGGTCACATGACCAAGATGGCCGCCACGCCCATATATGGTAAAAACCCTTCAAAAATCTTCTTCTCCAGAACCAAAAGGCCTATGACCTTGAAACTTGGTAAGTAGCATCAGGCATGCGGGCCCATCATAATTTATATAAATCATGACCTTGTGATGACCTTGACCTAATTTACGGCATGGTCAACTTTGGTACGTTAGGCTTTTATATGGGAAAACGCTTAAACGGTGGATTTCTCAGAAACTGTTTAAGTCTAAGGTACAATACTTGGTATACATGGTTGACTAAATGACCAGATGAAGATATTATGTCACTAAAGGTCAAGGTCATTCCGTCGGACCATCCGTCGTCAAGATTTTCAAACATCTTCTCCTCTGAAACCACTGGGCCGATTGAAGCCAAATTTCATATGGAGTCTCAGTGGGATGGGGGAACGAAAGTTTATATATTTGGTCCAGGTCACATGACCAAGATGGCCGCCATGCCAATATTTGGTAAAAACCCTTCAAAAATTTTCTTCTCCAGAACCAAAAGGCCTATGACCTTGAAACTTGGTGTGTAGCATCAGGCATGCGGGCTCATCATAGTTTATACAAATCATGACCTTGCGTTGACCTTGACCTAATTTACGGGATGGTCAACTTTGGTATGTTAGGCTTTTATATGGGAAAACGCTTAAACGGTGGATTTCTCAGAAATTATTTAAGTCTAAGGTACAATACTTGGTATACATGATTGACTGAATGACCAGATGAAGATATTATGTCACTAAAGGTCAAGGTCATTCCGTCAGACCATCCGTCGTCAAGATTTTCTAACATCTTCTCCTCTGAAACCACTGGGCCGATTTAAGCCAAATTTCATATGGAGTCTCAGTGGGATAGGGAAACAAAACTTTATACCCGGGGTCTGGGTCACATGACCAAGATGGCCGCCATGCCCATATATGGTAAAAACCCTTCAAAAAACTTCTTCTCCAGAACCAAAAGGCCTATGACCTTGAAACTTGGTATGTAGCATTGGGCATGGAGGCCCATTTATGGTAAAAACCCTTCAAAAATCTTCTTCTCAAGAACCAAAAGGCCTATGACCTTGAAACTTGGTATGTAGCATCGAGTATGCGGGCCCATTATAGTTTATACAAATGATGACCTTGCGATGACCTTGACCTAATTTATGATATGGTCAGCTTTGGTATGTTAGGCTTTTATATGGGAAAACGCTTAAACAATGGATTTCTCAAAAACTATTTAAGTCTAAGGTACACATTTGGTATGCATGGTTGACTAAAATGAACAAATGAAGTTATGATGTCACTAAAGGTCAAGGTCATTCGGACTGTCCATCCGTCGTCAAGATTTTCAAATATCTTCTCCTCCAAAACCGCTGGGCCAATCAAAGCCAAATTTTATATGGAGCCTCCATGGGTTGGGGGAACGAAAGTTTGTTCTGGGTCACATGACCAAGATGGCCGCCATGCCCATATATGGTAAAAACCCTTGAAAAATCTTCGTCTCCAGACCCAAAATATCTATGACCTAGAAACTTGGTATGTAGCATTGGGCATGCGGGCCCATCATAGTTTGTACAAATGATGGCCTTGTGATGACCTTGATCTAATTTATGACATGGTCAACTTTGGTATGTAAGGCGATTTATATGGGAAATAGCTTAAACAGTTGATTTCTCAGAAACTATTTAAGTCTAAGGTACAATACTTGGTATACATGGTCAATTAAATGAACAAATGATAATATTATGTCACTAAAGGGCAAGGTCATTTGGTCCGAACATCCTTCATCAAAATTTGCAAATATCTTCTCCTCTGAAACCACCGGGCCGATCAAAGCCAAATTTCATATGGAGCCTCCGTGGGTTGGAGGAACGAAACTTTCTTCGGGGTTTCTTGGTCACTTAACCAAGATGGCTGCCAGGCCCATATATGGTAAAAACCTTCAAAAATCATTTTCTCCAAAACCAAAAGGCCTATGACCTTGAAAGTTGGTATGTAGCATTGGGCATGCGGATCGATCATACCGTAGTTGATACAATAATGACCTTGTGATGACCTTGACCTAATTTATTTATGACATGGTCAACTTTGGTATGTTAGGTGTTTATATGGGAAAATGCTTAAACAGTGGATTTCTCAGAAACTGTTTAAGTCTAAGGTACAATACTTGGTATATATGGTCGACTAAATGAACAAATGAAGATATTATGTCACTAAAGGTCAAGGCCATTCAGTCGGTCCATCTGTCGTCAAGATTTTCAAATATCTCCTTCTCCAAAACCACTGGGCCGATCAAAGCCAAACTGTATATGGAGCCTTCATGAGTTGGGGGAACAAAAGTTGTTCATGGTATCTGGGTCACATGACCAAGATGGCAGCCACGCCCATATATGGTTAAAACCCTTCAAAAATCCTCTTCTCCAGAACCAAAAGGCCTATGACCTTGAACCTTGGTATGTAGCATCATGCATGCAGGCCCATCATAGTTTATACAAATGATGACCTTGCGATGACCTTGACCTAATTTATGACAAGGTCAGCTTGGGTATGTTAGGCTTTTATATAGGAAAATGCTTAAACAGTGGATTTCTCAGAAACTATTTAAGTCCAAGGTACAGTACTTGGTATACATGGTCAACTAAATGAACAAATGAAGATATTATGTCACTTAAGGTCAAGGTCATTTGGTCCGTCCATCCGTGTCAAGATTTTCAAAAATCTTCTTCTCTGAAACCACTGGGCCGATTGAAGCCAAATTTATATGGAGTCTCAGTGGGATGGGGGAGCAAAATGACCTTGAAACTTGGTATGTAGCATTGGGCATTCCGGCCCATCATAGTTTGTTATGCTTTTATATGGGAAAATGCTTAAACAGTTGATTTCATGGAAACTTTTTAAGCCTAGATATAATAATTGGAAAATATGGTTAACTAAATGACTACATGAAGACATAAGGTCATCAAAGGTCAAGGTTTTTTTTTTTTTAACTTTGCTCAAAGTTACTGAGATTTTAAAATTAAAATATGCACTCCTTATAGGCCACTGGTTTCAAATTTGTAACAAATGAGGGAAATGGCATATTGTGTCTGTGGACAGAAGGTGTCAGGTGAGCTACAGGACCATTGGTCCTCTGGTTATAAAATCGGCTCTTTAGTTTGGTTGCTATGGCAAATTAGGGTTGCATTGACTTGCTATGGGGAAAATTAAACAATGGCATTTACTGCAATCAATATATGGAAATAGTTTTATATTTTGTTATCAACTCAACAGACTGTCAGACTGAGACTTTGTAGTTGTATATTTTGTATTAGCCTGTAAGAATTGACAGCAATTTTTAGCCTATACAAATTTGATAGCAATTTTGATTTAGAGATCTGGTGAGCTTTGTGGCCCGTGGGCCTCTTGTTTATAAAATCGGCTCTTTAGTTTGATTGCTATGGCAACTTAGAGTTGCAATGACTTGTAACGGGGAAAATTAAAAACTGACATTTACTGCGATCAGTATATGGAAAATAGTTATATATTTTGTTATCAACTCAACAGACTGTCAGACTGAGACTTTGTAGATGTATATTTTGTTTTAGCCTGTAGTACAAATGTGACAGCAATTTTGAGCCTATATGAATTTGATAGCAATTTTGAGCTAGAGATCTGGTGAGCTTTGTGACCCGTGGGCCTCTTGTTACTTTTCACTATATTGATGCCTTAGGTCTTTATGTGCATGTTGATCTAAGTCTTCCCCTTTTGCACTTGCTCCTTGTCCAACACACTTTTCCTCCAACACCTGCGAAAGGTACATCATCAGAGCTCCAGATTAGAAGGGTAACAAGGATAATTTAGGGATGATTATATTGAGAATTATCCCTAAATATTTCTCCATGAAAACCTATGTTGTGACCCATCGTTAGAACCGTCTCACAGAGACAGTTCTAATGATGGGTCACAACATGGTTTAAACCTATGTTGTGACCCATCGTTAGAACCGTCTGTTTGAGATGGTTAAAATGAGGGGTCACAACATAGTTTTCGTTAAGGAATAAAAAAGATTATCTCAATTATCCTCAAAAACCCACCTTATCTGCAGCTCTGACATAAATGTCTGATGTAGGTATCACCACCTTAGTTTTGCTGTCAAATGAGCTATTTTTATTTCTGACTAATTGCACGTAATGACATCATTTGAGCATCAAAAATGGTGCTAAATCCACAAAGTCTCAGCCCAGCCTGTACAATCATCCTGATTCGACCATGTACTGTTTGCACACAACCTGCATGGACCCTCTCTAAAGAATCTACAGGTACAAAATAAGGGCTCTAGCTAGGCAGCAGGAATCACAGACTGGTTTAGGTGTTGGCTGTATGTAGATATGTTACCTTTTTTCATGACGAGTTCATTTGTACTTAATGGCATACATGTGTGTGCGAACTGTGAAAATTCGGACCAGTCTTCATATAATATTATGCCCTCACTGACTATATTTTTCACTTTTCAACAAATAGATTCATAAGACTGTGTAGACTGTCAATGCAAACTGTAAAGTCAAAATTTGGCCAAAAAGAGAAAAAAAAATCCAGGCTGATTTTTTCCCCTTTTTGCGCGAATTTTTTAGTCAAGCAGCTCCAACTGAGTTTCTGCATTTACATATCCTTTATTAATCATGAATATACATAAAGATATGAATTGCGGTAACAATGCCTGGGCAAGCAGTAAGGACCCTGATCAGACTGCTCCTTCAGGATCCGTGAGGTTGTTCAGGGTCTAAGGAAATCGATTCCGCTAATTTTCACTTCCTGCCGAGACTGTTCATCATATTTGGCATCCGCCAAGACTGTTCGCAATCTCTTGCTTCCTGCCGAGACTTCTGTACATGATAAATTGCTTCCTGCAGACTGTCCGCGTGATTCTGCTTCCTGCCGAGGCTCCTGGCAGGAAGCCATTTTCGAGGACAGTAGTCTCTGCAGGAAGCAAGAGTTCGCGGACAGTCTTGGCAGAAGCCAAATATGACGGACAGCCTCTGCAGGAAGCGAAAATTGGTGGAATCGATTATACCCTGTGAGAATTACAATTACCAGTTAATTTGTCCTAATCTTTTGAGTACTGATAAAAATTATGACCAGCTGGAGTAATAGTTGACACTCACTCCATCAAGCTCAATCATTTCTTGTCAAAAGTATAAAAAAAAAGCTTTGGTGGTATGTTTGAGCTATAGATAGAATATACTATAAAAACATTGTCGATATTGCATAAACATCAGCTTAATTAGGTCAAACTTTCAGGCTGTTACATATTTTCTGGTAACATTACAGTCAAACCTGTCTTAAGGAGTCACCGAAGGGAAACATAAAAATTGGCTACTTAAGACAGCTGACCCCTTAATACAGGCTCATTTGAATTTTTTTCTGGTTAATGAGACCATGAAAAAGTGGCGGCTTAAGACATGTGACTGCTTAGTTGGATGACTCCTTAATACAGGTAACTGGTTTGACTGTAACTAGAACATTCATGCAGTCAAATCAGCCTTCTATTTTAGCCTCTGTTAATTGTCCCTCGATATAGCTGAAGGACACTGTTTTAAAGGGTTCCGTCCATCCTCCTGTTTGTCCATCTGTCCGTAGACAAATCTTGTGCCCTTCTTCAGTTTTCATCCTATTTTCATAAAATTTTCAGGGTATCTTAATCACCACCTGATGTGGACCATATCATATCGTGGTCATGATTTGATCCTTTCTGCAAGAGTTACTGCCCTTTTTTGTCTGGCCTGAAAGGCTTAAACCTAACAATCCATTTTCTGTCTCCTAGCAATTTTGCTATCGCAGGTCAATAACTTTCAGGCCCTTCAATGGATTTCTGCAAAATTCATTATAAAGCTTTTTCTAGAGTGCCTCATAGTATGTATCGAAAATGGTGACGATCAAAACATTTTTGACGGAATTCCTATCTATAATATAGCTTTTTCTAGGGCATCCCAAGATATGTTTTGAAAATGGTGACAACTGACTCATTTTTTTACGTGAATTATGACAGTTGACGGTCATCCATCTGCGTTCGGGCCCAACAAGGGATAAAGTTTTTGTTCAAAGTTTTTTTAAAAGCTTATATTTCCAAAATCTTTCAAGGTACCTGCCTCATATTTGGTATGGACCTACCTTAGAGCCTTGGTTTTTCTTGTACGCAACCATGCCCCTGGGTCTTGTTCCAGGGTAGGGCCAGAGGTCAATATCTAGGATGATGTTGATGTTAAGGTTTTTGGTTAAAGATTTTTCTGAAATTTTTACAGCCATATCCTGATTTTCATAGACCCTAGGACCTTAGAACTTGATCACTATATGCCCCACAAACATCCTAATTAGGTCACTGTGACCTACTTTTGAGAGAAAGTATCTCATCTTTAGTTTTCCAGGTCAGCCCATTATCTCACTTTCCAAAGGCCCCAGTCCTTTGAAACTCCAACAGAACATGCATCTTACCACTCTAGGTCTACCCCCACAAAACTACTTTGACCTGCTTTTTGCAAAAAAAGTACCACAGATTTAGTTTCCAAGGTCAGCCTTATATCTCGCTTTTCATAGGCCCGAGACCATTGAAAGTCCATCAGTGCATGCAGACCCCCCCCCCCCCCCCCACACACACACACACACACACACTCACACGCAAAACTAGGTCACTGTGACTTACTTTCACAAAAAAGTACATATCACACTTTTTGTGAGCCCCAGACATTTGAAACTTCCATCTGTGTGTGCACCTTACCACTCCAGGCCAACCCCACAAAACTAGACCACTGTGGCCTACTTTTGCTAAAAAGGACCAAATTTTTAGATTTCGAGGTCAGCCCCATATTTCACTTTCCATGGGCCCCAAACCTATGAAACTCCAACAAACATGCATCTTACCACTCTAGGACAACCCCACAAACTAAGACATAGTGACCTACTTTTCCCAAAATGTACCACAAATTTAGTTTTTCGAGGTCAGCCCTGTATCCTGCTTTTCATAGGCCTCAGACCTTTGAAACTCCATCAGTGCATGCACCTTACCACTCCAGGTCTCCTAAAAAAACTAGGTCACCGTGACTTACTTTTACAAAAAAGTACAGATCTCACTTTTCGTAAGTCTTAGACCTTTGTAACTCCTTCAGCGCATGCACCTTAAAACTCTAGGTCACCCCCACCCAAATAAGTCACTGTGACCTACTTTCATGAAAAATGTACATATCTCACTTTTCATTGGCACAGACCTTTGAAAGTCAGTCAGTGTGTGCACTCCAGGTCATACCCCACAAAGCTTGGTCACTGTAATTTACTTTCACAAAAAAGGACAAATATCCCTTTTCATAAGCACCAGACCTTTGAAACTCTATCAATGCGTGCACCTAACCACTCAAAGTCACCTCCCACAAAACTAGGTCACTGTTACCTACTTCCACACACAAACAATATCTCACTTTTCATTTGTCCCAGTACTTAAAAACTCCACCAGTTCATTCCCCTTACCACTCAAGGTCATCTCTCACAAAACTAGGTCACGGTGATCATCTTTACTAAAATACTTAAAAGTTCATATCTCTCTTGTCATAGGCCCAAGACCTTTGAAACTCCATCAGAGCATGCATAGAACCACTCCAGGTCCACTCAGACAAAACTAGGTCAGTGTGACCTACTTTCTTAAAAAGGTGAAGTGTCTCTTTTCATAATCCTGCGAACTTTGAAACTCCACTAGTGCATGTACTGTACCACCTCAGGTCACCCCCATCACACACACACACACACACACATACAAAACTAGGTCACTGTGATCTTCTTTCACAAGAAATGTACATAATTTGCAGTTTCGAAGGCCCAGACCTTTGAAACTCCCATCAGTACTTGCACCTTCGCACTGCAGGTCATGTGCACAAAACTGGGTCACTGTGACCTACTTTCACTAAATAGTACATATCCCGCTCTTCATAAGCCCAAGACCTTTGAAACTACATCACTGCATGCACCTTACCATTCAGGTCACACCCACAAAACTAGGTCACTGTAACCTACTTCACATAAAGTAAAAATTTCGATTTTCATAAGTTCCAGACCTTCGAAATTTCATCAGTGCATGCCCCTTACTACTCAAGGTCATCGTCCACAAAACTAGGTCACGGCGACCTGGTTTCACATAAAGGTACAATCTTGCTTTTCATAGGCCCCAGACCTTTGAAACTCCATCAATACATGCACCTCATCACTCAAGGTCAAATCAGAGAAAACAAGTTTAGTGTGACCTACGTTCACAGAAAGTACATGTCTCATTTCATAACCCCCCCCCCCCCCCCCGACCCTTGAAACTCCATCAGTGCATGCACCATACCACTCCAGGTCAACTCCATAAAACAAGGCCACTGTGACCTTCTTTCACAAAATAGTTCATATCTGGCTACCTTTTAGCCCCACACCTTTGAAACTCAATCACTGCATGCATCTAACCCCTTGAGGCCACTGCACTAGGTCACTGTGCCCTACCTTCAAAAAAGTACAATATCTCGCTTTTCACATGTCCCAGATATTTTAAACTGCATCAGTTCCTGCACCTTACCGCCTTAAGTCATCTCACACAAAACTAGGTCACTGTGACCTTTTACAAAAAGGTACATATCTCGCATTTTGTAAGTTCTAGACATTTGAAACTCCATCAGCGCATGTTTCTTACCACCCAAGGTCAACTCCGACAAAACATGATCACTGTTACCTGCCTTAACAAAAAGTACATATCACAATTTTCATTAGCTCAAGACATTTGAAAGTCAGTCAGTGCATGCAATTTCCTACTCCAGATCACCTCTGACAATTACTGTGACCTACTTTCACAAAGAAAGTCACTTTTCATAAGTCACAGGCCTTTGAAATTCTTTCAGTGCAAGCATTTACCCATTTCAAGTCACTCCACAATACTAGGTCTTTGTGACCTATTTTCACAAGAAAGTACATAACTTGCTTTTCATTGGCCCCAGACTTTTTAAATTCCATTAGTGGATGCATCTTTCCACTCCAGGTCACCCCCACAAAACAAGGTCACACTCACCTTCTCTTTAAGAAGTACATATTTCACTTTTCATAGGCCCCAAACCTTTGAAACTCCATCAGTGCATGCACCTAACCACTCCACGTCACCTCCGACAAAACTAGGTCACCGTAATTTACTTTTTCACAAAAAGAATAGATCTCACTTTTTATAAGTCCTAGACCTTTTTAACGCCATCAGGGCATGCATCTTACCACTCCAGATTGCCCTAACACGCCAAGCCGAGTAGCGCAGTCGGTAGGGCACCTTGCTTGTAAGCCAGTGGTCCTGGGTTCGATAACCGGTTCGGCCACTACCTTTCATTTCCCCTTCCGCTGATTCAAGAAGGACGGTTGTCAGTTACTGGTGAAAATAAGCGCATTTAGAACTGGTTAACCGCATAAAAGGTTTAGCCTGCCAAGGAATAGTGTGATTAGGTTAACTGACCGTCCCGTCATGACCATAGCTGTTTACCGTGGACGTTAAACAATAACACAACAACAACAAATTGCCCTCACACAACTAGGTCACTGTGATCTTCTTTCACAAAAAAGTACATATCTCACTTTTCATAGGCCCAGATCTTTAAAATTTAATCAGTGCATGAACCTTACCACTCCAGGTCAGCCCCACAAAACTTGAAAGTCCATCAGTGCATACACCTTACCACTCAAGGTCACTTGGCCGTAAAACATTATTCAACCAACCAACCAGACCCAATAGCTAAATTAAATGTGCGTTCAGCTGTAGATCGAACTGCATTGCCTTGCGTACGTCATATTCTTCGAAGATTGATATTTTAATGCTACCTATCAGCGATAATGGATCGAACTGGCTCCAGTCTGGCTTCATCAAGCATATCAAAGACCTTGAGCAAGGGAGTATTTATTATTTGTTGAAATAAAAGGTGAAAATAATCCGGTTCATAAATAGAGATATCTGCATTTCAAAAACAGATATCTTATTTAAATTAGAGATGTCTGTATTTTCTATAAATACAGATATTTATATTTGAAATACAGATATCTGCACCAGAAATACAAATATCTCCATTTGCAATGCTTATTTTAATGATAATTTATAGATATCTGTATTTCCATTAGAGATATCTGTTTTTAAAGTTCAGATATCTAAGTTTCTAAAGAATACTGCTACCTCTGATTTAAATGGAGATATCTGCATCTGAAATACAGACATTTGTAATTAAAATGCAGATATCTATAATTCAAATATCTCTATTTAATAACCACATAGAGATAACCGCATTTCAGATACAGATTTCTGTTTTTGATCTACAGATATCTGCATTTAAATATAGACATCTGTATTAAAATGCTGATATCTCTATTTAAATGCGGATATCTGCATTTTAAATGTAGATATCTGTATTAAATTGGTATAAACCCAAACGGGCCGCCATAGAAAACAACTCCGACAGAATTGGCCACTATAGACTTTCATTTTGTTTAGTAAATGTTAAGCTTTCAAGAGGATGTCACTCTTCTTGCAAAATTTCATGAAATTCCATATTTGCCTTTCAAGCCAGTGGCGTAGGAAGGTTCTCAATATTAGGTGTGTGTGTAGGGGGGGGGGTGCGGCAATTCTTAGACCTTTTTGGGGGAGAATGGGATGGGGGTGGGGGCCACCATTCATTACAAAATTATTGGGGGATGGCCTGCCCCCCCACCCCCCCCCCCCACCCCCCACTACTTTCCTACGCCTATGCAAACATAGTTTGCCGGGAGTGAGGGGAGGGGGTGCGGTTGTCATAAATATTTTCAAACCTATGTTAATGGTAGACAAGCCCTTTTAGGGCTTGTCTAACAAGCTTTAATATGACTTACCTAACAAGCCCCCTTAAGTGTTGCCTAAAATCCGAAGGTCTGACCGGAGCGCTGATGTAAACATACTGACGGTGACTGCACCGAACATGATAAAATCCCCATATTCCGCTGGACGGCGCCTCCACTGACTTTTGGACAAAGCTTCATGAATCATAGCAGAAGCTGCACTGGCTCAGTAGAAGCTTCTAGGTCGTAGTAAAAGCATGCACAAAGCTTCACTGCGGTTGCTTTGACTTATAGCGGAGCTTACTCGACGTGGATTCAAAGCGATAGCGTAGTAAATTTGTGCGCACCAGTATCGAGGCAGCAGCACCAGCAATTATGCACCAGGGGCTATATTTATAAAGCGAATTTAGTCGTTGCTATGCAGTTGTTAATGCTAAATTTCTCTGAAGGAGATTCTCTACAACTATAAAATTTGCTCTGGAGGAACAGTCTGAAAAATACGGCCACTGCGCAGCGGAATCTCGCCGACATCACCAATCATTCCTGGTTCCTTTCTCGTATATCTGCAGAATGAAGTGCTGTCCGCATTCTTGAGCTCTCTCATTAGAAGGCCGGCCATAGTGTCCGACTTGGAGCCTTCTGTCTGCAGACAACCAAGTACGGATCCAGAACCTTTTTGTCCTCCGTCTCCTGGCTTGGCTCTCTTCATCCAGCCTGAACAGTTGCCAGCTGGATCAGCGCCACTGGAATTATTTTATTATCAATTTTGTACAAAAGCTGGTGGCCAACTGCTGCTGTTAGTGGCCAACCGCTGCTGTACCCGGATTTCTCGCTGATTGAAATATAGAAGCAGTTCCAATGTGCAGCATAAGGGCAACATCAGCGCAGCTCCGGCACCTAGCAGCACGATCGCAATCGCATCCGGTTGTAAATGTACATTTAGCGTAGCTGGAAATTCTTTGTCATAGTGATAGAGTAGTAGAATACCCTTTGAGGCCGTCGATTGGGACCTCAAGTGCGACAGAAGCACAACATCACCGCGGCAGCATCGTGACTAGCATAGCAAGATGGTATCTCTTTAAACCTTAAAACCTTCTAAACCATGTAAGTGTCTTTTGATATCAAGTTTATCAGGCTCGACCAGAAACACGTCGGACTGGCTCGGCAAGCCTCGCCATTCATACGCTGTTTCTGATCTTGCCTGATAAACTTGATATCGAATGACACTAACATGGTATTCTCTGTGTAGTGGGAGCGTATTGAAAGCGCACACACGTCCCAAGTTTTGGCACCTGCCGACGCTGGAGGTGATTTGGAATATTTTGAAGAAGAGCGCCATGAGCGCAGACAAAGCGCCATCCGGTGGAATTTGGGTCTTACGGACAGCGCTACACTATTCAATAGGTCGCAACGAGGGCTCCGCATTATTTCAGCAAAGGGTATCACACTTTGAAAAGCGTACTGCGACAAATTATGATCATAAGTGAGTGGTTAGAGGAATATAAATAATAAGGACGGACGGACTGCGCCATGACATAATACGTCCGTTTTTAGCTCACCTGGCCCGAAGGGCCATAGTGAGCTATTGTCATACCAAAGCGTCCGGCGTGCGTCGTGCGTCGTCCGTCAACACTTGAAAACAAATATTCAAACATCTTCTGTAAAACTACTGTACCCATGGTTCTCAAATTTCACATGGAGCATGACCTTACTCCAGGGTCTGAGAATTGTAAAATTGGGTCAGGTTGAATATCCAAGATGGCCGCCGTTACTAAAAATAGCAAAAATAACAAAATCATCTTCTTCTCCAGAACCACTGGGTATATTTGTCTGAATTTTTGCATGAAACATCAGTGGAACATTGATATTCAGAATTATAAAAATGAAAAAAATCTGTAGCGGAGTTTTGTCGCAGTGACCTACTTTCTGTTTACGAGGGTAATTTTGTTCAAATGCCAATGTCGAAAAACAACTTACTTAAACAACTTCAAACAACTTCTTCTCTAAAACCACTGAACCCATGGGTCTCAAATTCACATGGAGCATGACCAGACTGCAGGGTTTCAATTTGTAAAAGTGGGTCAGGTTGAGAATCCAAGATGGCCGCCATTTCTAAAAATAGCAAAAAAACAACAAAATCAACATCTCCACTAGAACCATTGGGTATATTTGGTTGAAAGTTTGCATGGAACATAAGTGGGACCTTGCAATTAAATTTTATAAAAATCAAAAAAAATCTGTAGCGGAATTAGGTCACAGTGACCTACTTAGCGTTTACAAGACCGAATTCGCTCAAATGTCAATATCTCAAGAAAACACAAATGGATTCTGATAAGGTTTGGTCAGAAATGGTCCTTGAATTGAATTATTTCAAATTTGTGCCAACTGACTTTCCAAGATGGCCACCAGGGGGGGGGGGGCGTTACTAAAAATAGCACAAACATAAAAAATGACAATTTCTCAAGAACCCTTGAATGGAATTTGGCTTATTTTGTTTCAGAATGTTCCTTGCATGAAGACGTTTTGATAAATTGCGATTTGGCAATCCAAAATGGCCGCCATCTGCCGTTACTAAAAATAGCACAAAACATGAAAATGACAATATCTCAGTAACCACTGAATGGATTTTGACGAAATTTGTGGCAAAATGATTCTTGCATTGAGATGTTTCAAACGTAACTAAATATAGACCAGTCATGTTGGCCTATGTTTCTAAAAATAGCAAAATGTGAAAATTCGAAAATGTCAATAGAATTGGACTAATTTTGTGTCAGAATGGTCCTTTCATGAAGCCTTTGCGATTTCTTGCATTTTGGCATTCCAAGATGGCTGCCATCTTCAGTTACTAAAAATAGCACAAAACATGAAACTGACAATATCTCCGTAACCCCTGAATGGATTTTGACGAAATTTGTGGCAAAATGATTCTTGCATTGAGATGTTTCAAACATAACTTAATATAGACCAGTCATGTTGGCCTCTGTTACTAAAGATTTCAAAATGTGAAAATCAGAAAATCTCTATGGAATTGGACTAATTTTGTGTCAGAATGGTCCGTTCATGAAGCCTTTGCGATTTCTTGCATTTTGGCAATCTTAGATGGCTGCCATCTGCCGTTACTAATAGCACAAAACATGAAAATGACAATATTTCAGTAACCCCTGAATGGATTTTGACAAAATTTGTGGCAAAATGATTCTGGCATTGAGATGTTTCAAAAATTAATAAATATAGACCCGCCAAATTGGTCTCTTTTACTTAAAATAGAAAAATGTGAAAATTGAAAAATTACAATGGAACTGGACCAGTTTATGTCAGAATGGTCCTTGCATGAAGGCTTTTGATTTTTTGCATTTTGGCATTCCAAGATGGCCTCCATCTGCCATTTCTAAAAATAGCGCAAAACATGAAATGGCAATATCTCAGTGACCACTGAATAGATTTTGATGAAATTTATGGCAAAATGATTCTTGCAAATCTCAAAGTAATTGGACCAATTTTGTGTCAGAATGGTCCGTGGCAAAGTAGCCAGGTGAGCAATATCAGGCCCATTTGGGCCTCTTGTTTCAACACGGGCATATAAAAAGTAACGTAAAGATAATTTCTAGATTGCCCCTGGCGTACAACTGTATAAAATACAGTCCTGATATTTGTCGCACCTGCTTTAGCAAGGTGCAATATATGAGTTCACTTTTCCGTCAGTCCGTCCGTCCATCAGTCCGTTCGTCCGTCCGTCCACAATTACGTCGACCCTAACGTTCGTGTCCATTATTCTCAATGTATGATACCTACACTAATCAAACCTGGCATATAGTTTCTTTTTAGAATAGTCTCGAGGAACCTTGCACTTATTTTGACCTTTGACCTAGTTTTCATGCACTTATGACTTCGTAAAATTTTACGTCAAAAATTATGTCGACCCTAGTGTTTAAGTCCATTTCTCTCCATCTATGATACCTGCAATCATCAAACCTGGTATAATGAGTTTTCTTAGAATGGTCTAGAGGACTGTTGCCTTTATTTTGACCTTTGACCTATATAAAGTATGCTCTGCTGACTTAGTAAAATTTTATGTCAAAAATTGCTTCAACCCTAGTATACTGGTCCATTTCTCCAGTCTACGATACCTACAGTCATCAAACCTGGTACAAAGTAGATTGATCTAGAGGATTGTTGCACTTAGTTTGACCTTTAACCCATATTTCATGCTCTGTTGACTTTGTAAAATTTTATTCAAAAATTACATCGACCCTATTGTTTAAGTCCATTTGTCTCAATCTATGATATCTAGAATCATCAAACCGGGTATAAAATTTCACCTTAGACTTGGACTTGAGGATTAATGTACTTGTTTCAACCCTTGACCTATATTCACGTTCTACTGATTTTGTAAAATTTCAAATCCAAAATTGTGGCGACCTTAGGGTTTGAGTCCATTTCTCTTTAAACACAGTGGTGTAATCATCAAACCTGGCTCGAAGGTTCTTCTGGGATGCTGCTATTATTTGTACCCTTGACCTATATAGCATGCTCTGTTGACTTTGAAAATTTTATATCAACCTGGCATTCATGATTATATGAACAACAGCATTCAAGTCCATTTTTCACTAACTATACCACTTACAATCATCAGACATGGCATAAAATGTTTTCTTAACAAGCTTATGTCCTCGATTGTTTGACTACTTTATACCTTGAACCTATATTTTTATAAAACTGCATCTTTTCTAGTTTGTAAACCCAATTCGCTCAAATTTCTGCATAAATTCATCAGACCTAGTGTACACTTTCCTCTAACCATGGTATCTGCTACTGAGAAAGCACAAGGCAGGTGCGACATAGCATTCCGCAGAATCCTTGTTAGCTCACCTGAGCAAAAGGATCCGGAGGAGGTTATTGGATAGGTAGGCTCCGTCGTCGTCCGTCCGTCCGTCAACAATTTCTAATGACTTCTCTTTGGTGCTTTCATGTGGGAAAACGCTAGAACATAAGATTTTCTGGAAACTGTTTGAAGATTTTTGCTAGAAATATGTAAATACAGTCATCCTAATAAGTACATGAAGATTTATGAGTACAAGAGGTCAAGGCCATTCTTTGACCCAGGTCCCTCATATTTCGACAATTTTTGACAATCTCCTGAAAAGCCACTGGGTCAATTGTAACCAAATTTCATAAGGAAGTTTCAGGGGTTGAGGAAATGAAAATTTGTTAAAACGGTCTGGGTCACATGACCAGTATGGCCGCTACACCCATATATGGTAAAAACCTTGAAAATTCTTCTTCTCCAGAACCAATTGAGCGATGGCCTTTAAATTTTGTATGTAGCATTGGGTACTCGAGGACTTTTAAGAGTGTTCAAATGATGACCTTGGGTTGACCTTGACCAATATGGGAAAATGCCAGATTATAAAGATTTCTTGGAAAGTTTTCAAGATTTTTGCCTAAAAATTCTTAAGTACATGAAGGTTAATCAGTGCAAGAGGTCAAGGTCATTCTTTGACCTATGACTTAGGTCTCTCATATTTTGACAATTTAAAAAAATCTCCTCAAAAGCCACTAGGACAACTGTAACCAAATTTTAGATAGAACTTTCAGGGGTTAAGGGAATGAAAATTTGTTCAAATGGTCTGGGCCACATGACCATTATGGCTGCGATGCCCATATATGGTAAAAACCTTTAAAGATCTTCTCCAGAACCAATAGGCCAATGGCCCGGAAACTTGGTATGTAGCATCAGAGACCTGATTGCTTCCGAGATTGTTCAAATGATACCCTTGGGTTGACCTTGACCTTTTTAGGGCAAGGTCATATAAAGATAAATGCTAGAACATAAGATTTTAATTAAATTTTGATGATTTTGGGCTAATTGGTATATACAGTCATCTTAATGAGTACATGAAGATTTGTGAGTACAAGAGGTCAAGGTCATTCTTTGACCTTTGACCCAGGACTCTCGTATTTTGACAATTTCAAACCCTCTCCTCAAACGCCACAGGGCCAGTTGTTAGCAAATTTCATTCAGAACTTTCATACAGGGGCTGAGGGAACAAAAATTTGTTCAAACGGTTGAGGTCACATGACCAGCATGGCCGCCATAGCCATATATGGTAAAAACCTTTAAATATCTTTTTCTTCAGGACCAATTGACCGATGGCCTTGAAACTTGCTATGTAACATCGGGTTCTCGAGTGCTACCATATTTATTCAAATGATGACCTTGGGTTGACCTTGAACTTGCAGCAAGGTCAAATATGGGAAAATGCGAGAACATAAGAATTCATGGAAAGTTTTGAAGATTTTGGCTCAAGATTGTTCAAATGACCTTGGGTTGAGCTTGACATTTTTACGACTATGTCAAATTTGCTTTCTGTTCCTTTTATATTGGAGAACGCTTA
Source organism: Ctena decussata (assembly GCA_963989385.1). Classification (NCBI taxonomy): domain Eukaryota; kingdom Metazoa; phylum Mollusca; class Bivalvia; order Lucinida; family Lucinidae; genus Ctena; species Ctena decussata. The sequence goes on along the minus strand of OZ022515.1, from coordinate 17,335,694 downwards.
AATGTAAGAGTTTATGGAACTTATATAAGATTTTGGTGCAAAAGTTAATAAATACAGTGAAATAAATGAGTGCATTATCATTTTTAGCAATAGAGGTCAAGGTCATTGTTTGACCTTTAACCAATGTCTCTCATATTTTGACAGTATCTAACTGTCAGGTTTGTTCAAATGATGTTTGCTCTTTTTACACAGGGTAATAACCAGTCCGCCAATTTTCACTTCCTGCAGAGACTGTCCGTCATATCTGGTTTCCGCCGAGACTGTCCGCAATCTCTTGCTTCCTGCAGGGACTGCTATCCTCGAAAAATGGCGTCTGCCAAGAGCCTCGACAGGAAGCAGAATCACGCGGACAGTCTCTGCAGGAAGCCATTTATCATGTACAGAAGTCTCAGCAGGAAGCAAGAGATAGCGGACAGTGTCGGCGGAAGCCAGATATGACGGACAGTCTCTGCAGGAAGTGAAAATTGGCGGACTGGTTTATACCCTGTGTTTTTACTCAGATGAGCAATGCACATCCTCATGGCCCTCTTGTTGTGTTTTTTTTTTTTTCGTAGAGGAAATAGTTGGTGTAATTTTTATGGGAGACAATATAACATGGGAATAGAAGCAAAGAGTGTCACTGCAGTGGACACACAATGCTGAAACAACGTCATATCCGAAATTTAACCCTTAATGCGCCAAAAAGCAGACGACAAAATTTACGTCTGCAGAATTTGTTCCACATAGGAGACTGATTACAAAATTACAAGGGTATGGAATTGAAGGAAAACTGCTAAAATGGATAGAAGACTTTTTGTCTCAAAGAAAACAACGAGTTGTCATAGGCGGATCTCCGTCAAGTTGGTCAGATGTAACAAGTGGGATACCACAAGGCAGTGTATTAGGGCCTACTCTCTTTCTTATATACATAAATGATTTGCCGGAAGTAGTTAAATGTATGGTGAAACTGTTTGCTGACGACACAAAATTATACTCTGTAGTCAACAATCAGCAACAAGCTCAAGACCTACAAATGGATTTGGTCAACATCTGTATGTGGTCAGAGAAATGGCAGCTGAATTTCAATATTGGGAAGTGCAAACATATGCATATAGGTAAAGTGAACGAAAACGATCATGGAGAATACTATATGATGAAAAATAACCAAAGAGTTAGCATAGCGACCATCCAGGAAGAAAGAGATCTTGGAGTGACAGTAGATAACCAATTGAAATTTGTATCACACATTCAAACTTCAGTAAAAAAAGCCAATAGGAATTTGGGCATTATTAAAAGAACTTTTTCGTATATGGATAAAACAGTTTTTCTGAATTTATACAAAGCATTAGTGAGACCACATTTAGAATACGGTTCAACAGTTTGGTCAGTTCTGTACAAGAAAGATCAAATAGCAATAGAAAATGTTCAACGCAGAGCAACAAAACTTGTGCATTCTATCAGAAACTTGAGCTATAAGGAAAGGTTACTACAATTAGGACTACCATCACTTCAGTATAGAAGAATAAGAGCGGATATGATTGAAGTATACAAAATAATGAATGGTTTTGACAAGTGTGACAAGGACCAACTTTTTACCCTGCAACCGTATCGGCGAACCAGAGGCCACAAGTTCAAAATTTTTAAACGTCAATTTAGATTAGATATCAGGAAGTACTCATTTTCTCAAAGGGTAATTGATACATGGAATAATCTCCCAGAATTTGTAGTAGAATCAAGTTCAATCAACCAGTTCAAATCAAGAATCAACGACCACTGGAAAAACAAAGAAATAAAATTTCAGCCAGACTGCTACACCTACGATGCGCATGCGCCAACAAACCAGACACAAAATACCAGAATGGATTAGAGAAGCGGAAGCTTATAGAGGATCTCTACAACAGTAAGAACAGTAAGTAAGAATTTCAAAAATGTCTCGTCCAAGCGATATCATATTGAGAATTCGAACACTAGAGGGTAAACAGTGTAGATGCAGATAAGGTGGCTCATTATTAGCCACCTCATCTGGATCTACACTGTTTGCCAATTCAACAATTTTAATTTTTGGCGCTTTAAGGGTTAATGACGCTTCACTTTGCATTTTCTTTGCTACAGTATGGCCCTATTTTAACGTAGTTGCATGGTAGGAATAATCCAAGAAATAATAAATAGATAACAATCATGTTTTTCTGCCGTTTCCTCGAAGGAAAATAACTTCTGTAACTTCCAGTTACTTCCCTTGATGACATATTCCTTCCAAAAGGGATCCACTGTTAGAGGTGGAGGAAAGACTCTGCTCTTATAGAAGTTGACCTAGACACAGGCACTCGATGACGAAAAATTTGTGAAATTCTCATATACATGTTTTATGAAATGTTAGTCTGTCTCCCACCTCTCTATCAAATTTCAAGTCGTTCGGTTGCGATATAAGAAAGTTACTAAGTTACTAAATATCCCACTTCTATCAAACTACGAAGTGGGATATTTAGTAACTTTCTTATATCGCAACCGAACGACTTGAAACTTGATAGAGAGGTGGGAGACAGACTAACATTTCATAATATATGAGAATTTCACAAATTTTTCGTCGAGTGTCTGTGGATCTAGATTGTGAAGAAAGACAGAAATGAAAAAAATGGCAGACTTAACTCCTGTTGAAAGCATACTCTTCACCATAAGATTATTAAAATATGGCATTTTGCCTAGTTGATACCATAAAGTGCTTAAGTATTTGGGCACCTTAAACCGTTACTTTTCCATTTGTCCAAAAGAAAAATTAATGGTTTTTATGGGCCCCAATATTTAGATTTAAGCACATTAGGATAACAGATGTCTGTCCTGAAATGGCCAAATATTTTTGCAAAATTCACACACTGTTAGTCACACAACATCTTTCTTTTGGTTCTGACAGAAATTAATCAAAGGACCGATAGCCCTGAAATGTCAGATTCTATCATAAAAAGTATGGTCAGCTGCGGCATTTTACCAGTAAAGAATAATAATAACAACAAACTGCTAGCGAGTTATGCCCATCATTCATATTCGATACTCTGGTACAAAGTGTAGTCTAAATGTTTAAATGAGCCATTTAGGCCATTATTGTATCTTATTTTCACATATAATTACTGAAGCCCAACAGCTGATTTTCACCAAGTTTTTGTCAGTTACTGGCGAAAGTATGTGCACTCAGTACTGGTTAACCGCTTAGGAGGTCTGAGCCTGCCCAGGAATAGTGTGGTTAGGTTAACTGACCGTCCCGACATGACCATAGCTGTTTACTGTGGACGTTAAGCATAAAATCAAATCAAATCAAAATCGCCCAGTTTTCAACTGTATAGACGCTCGTCACTCAGTGTTTGCTATATTTAGTATTGGTGACGGACGGCGGTCTAGGGTTTTATATTATAACTAGTTTACAACGTTTTCTTTATGACCAAGACTACAATGTAAATGTACCCACAATTGACGGATTGGTTTTTAAGTTTTCATTACATTTGCTGGCTGTTGATGTCATTGTATTTTTACTTATAAAGCGCGGAAATATGTGCAGAACTCCTCCGCATTCTACTTCGTACAAAACTGGTTTGTAAATCAGACGTAACTGGCGAAATAATTTTACAATCGCTCTCTTTCAGAGCGGAAGAATGCAGCAGTAAAAGTAACGTTACAAAAAGTGCTTTGACGGTGAAAAATGATTTAATACTTCGTAGGAAAGAAAAAAAACAAAACAAAAAAACAATAATATTGTAAATGAATAAAACATTTAGTTACCACTGCCGGAAAAAGGAGCTTAAGATTTCAAATAATTGTGGTTTATTTATCCTAATTTGGAAATACTTCCATGGTTTGGTAAACAAATGGTAAAAAGTAATCAAATTGTTGATTTAGTAATATAGGTTCGGCGTGCAAGTGGGACTACTTCTACATTTATTTCAAATATGTAGATACATACATGCAAATAATCGGTTGCATATACTATGTGGAATGACACAATTTCATCATGTGCCTGTGTTTTTGCATATTGCCTTTTTATGATAGGATTTCAATATTCAATGCATACAGGCATGGGAATCTGGAGTATCTTGGGGAATGAATACCTCAAGTTTAACGATTTGCAATTTGAACCCAAATTATATTTTAGTGCATGTTTTCCTTTAAGAATAACACTTCAAGTTCTCGCAGTTTAACGTGTTTCTTGACTTTAAGACGGCTAGACAAACTATTGCACCACTGAATTTCGCACGTGCGACTAGCTAATGGCATCTTTTACTGATGAGGCGAATATCATGCAAATCCCAATGTTGTTCTCATGCGTCAGGAAGCAGATGAGGATGTGAAACTCTTAGTCTCGCCTTAACTCGTTCACCTACATCCCCGGGAAGTAATCCCTCCCTTCGGTTATCACCTAAAAGTTGTCGCACGATTTGCGGATTAATTCCACCACTAGCACTAGTTTGTGAAACACCTTGAGTATTTCCGGAACCAGTCTGTCCTAAAAGTGAATTTAAAGCGTTGTTTAGTTGAACTATCTCCGGACCTAAAATATTTCCTAATCCAAGTCCAGCTGTTAAAAGGTCTGCTCCGGTACCAGCGTTTACCCCTGTACTAGTACGGGCTCCAGCTCCGGTAGCCACGCCGCTGCCACTGGTACCTGCACCTGCACGGCTTCCGCTGGCTGCTACACCAGTACCGGTTCCTCCTCCAGCTCCACCAGCTGCATGACTGCTGCCTCTACCTGCGCCAACACCAGCTCCGCCTGCAACACTACTTGCACCGCCTAAGCTTCCACCTGTTCCTAAGCCGGTACCCGTTAATGCAGCAATAACTCCGGCTAAACCGCCATCTGCACCCATGCTGCCGATACCTGCGCCAGCACCAGCGCCGTCTGCTACACTCCTGGAACCACCGCCTAAACTTCCACCTGCTCCTAAACCGGAACCCATTAGAGCAGCAATAACTCCGGCTAAACCGCCATCTGCACCCATTCCAGCACCAAGGATACCGAGTTCACCGGTTCCAAATCCTGCACCGGGAATAAGTTGATTTGCATCGATTCCTAATAATCCTAAACCACCAGTCTGTTGGGAATTATGTAGATTAGTTCCTGCTGCACCACCGTGGCCCATTGCACCGCCATGTGAAGCTGGACTGTTATGAGATGCACCAGCTCCTAACAATCCCAAACCTGTTCCTGAGTGACCCATATGTTGTCTGTGAAAAACAGGTCCACCGTGAGATCCAATGCGAGCTAAGTTATTTATGCCAAGACTTGAATGGCCTGTTCCATGAATTGGCTCATTTGTTGTCGGATGTGTTCTTTGTCTGAGCCGTTGTCGTAAAGCATTTTGACCTATTGGTCTATGAGTAGGAATCCTAAAAGACTGTGCTGGTCTCCTTGGCAGTGGCCGGCTCCCTAAACTACGCCCTCTTGGAGAAAACTGTGACGATCTGAATCCTCTGATATGGTTGGGACTATTTCTGGCCGCGCCTCCTCTTCCTGTATGGCGCCTTCTACCAGACGGACGCCGATTTCGACGAGAACCGGGAAGATTTGTGTTGTCATTGACTACCAATGTCTGTTGCAGTACTGTGGTTCGAAGCCTGGGCTGTTGTCGAGGCCGAAATATTGGGCGATGAACGTTTCCGCGCCTAAAACTTAGTCCCGAGGGAGTCGCAAATCTTGGCCAACTGCGAAACCCGCTTCCACGACCCCGATCACGTCGTAGTGTCTGAAAGACAGTTAAAACTTCATGATGAATAAGTACAGCATCACTGACTACTCCCCCCCCCCCCCACAATTTTACCGGAACAGCTTAAGGTGAATGGTTACACTTTCAAGGGAAGCTAGTTTATTTTGGCTCCCTTCTCAGCAGAACCAACTCGTAAAGAAAAAAAATTGCTCTTCTGGGAGCAAATTTTACCCATAAGAGCTGACTTCCTTTATGAAGGTTTTTTTGCTAAGGAGTGCAAACAGGAAGTCACGAAAGTTGTCTCCCTTCGTAAAAATATCTGAGAAACATAATGATGAGCCAGGTAGGATAACTCATCTTAGAGTTTTCGAGTCTCTAATTAAAACTAGAAGGGAGGTTGGCAGGTCTCTAAACAAAACCTGCTTAACAAAACCTGTGAACACTGGATTACCGGGCGGAAGTTTTCCGAGAAGTCAACGGCCAGTATAGAACTCCAGCATGAGTTCAATGTGTTACATGCAAGACCCGAGCTTGGTACAGCATCTAGATTTAAGGGGTCACTGTAGGGAGGGAACTCGCCAATCACTTTGGCTCTCGAAGTATGGTTGCTTTATATTGTAGGCAATGGACAAGTCAGTGAGACTTGTTGGGAGGAAATAAGACGCTCCCACCTTCATTAGTCTCCCAACCCTATGAGACTTGCTGGGAGGAAATAAGACGCTCCCACCTTCATTAGTCTCCCAACCCTATGGGGCAGTTAGGGGTGGTGTGAACACATCATCACAGGGCGGAAGTCTTCCTAGAAGAAGTGAACGGCCAAGGCGGAAGAACTCTTTGAGTCGATGGCAATGTGTTCATGACCAAGGCGAGCCATTGTTATCATAGAATTCGGTTGTGGTCAATATAAATAGCCTAGAGAGGGATTAGCTCCGTCAGGCTGAATTTTGCCCCATGAATCACCATGGAAGACAAAGAACAGTTACAAGTTTAAAGTACCTTGGAGCAATTGTCTCAGATGAAGGCTCAAACCCGGAGGTTCTCTCAAGGATTGCACAAGCCACTGCAGCTCTGACAAAGCTGAAGCCAATACTATGGAGAGATAGCAACATATCTCTTGGATCAAAGGTGAAATTGATGCACCCCCTTGTCCTATTCATTTTTTTCTGTATGCCTGTGAGTCATGGACCTTGACAGCAGAGTTAGAGAAAAGAACGCAGGCCTTTGAGATGAGATGCTACCGAAGGTTACTGAACATTTCGTACAAGGACCATATAACCAATGAGGAGGTTGGCAGAAAGATCCAAACAGCCATTAGAGAATATTTCAAACGCCTGACCTTGGTCAAGATACGGTAACTGAGATGTTTTGGCCACGTCTGAAGGTCTTCTGGTTTAGCAAAGACAATTCTGCAGGGGACAGTAATAGGAAAGAGAAAGAGAGATAGACAATAAAAGGTGGGAAGACAATATTAAGGGGTTGACAGGGATGGATTTTATTAGCTCAATTAGGACAGCTGGTAACATGACTAGGTGGAGAGGGATCCCAGCAGGCACATGACGTCAAAATGACGTCATACTGACGTCGATGCGACGTCATTACGTCGCATCGACGTCAGTACGACGTCATTTCAACGTTATGTCCCTGCTGGGATTGTTGTAGAGTCATCTGTGGTGCCCCAACGACCTCACAAGGCTATGGGATAGACTAGACTAGGCAGTGCACATGCATTCAGGTAACGAAACAAAAACAGCTCTAAAAGTTTTGTTCAAGGACACCCTGTTGTTGGAGGCATTCGAAGTTATAGATTTTTTTTAATACTTTGCAGTTGGAGTCATAATTTTCAGCTTTCATCATGTGCTGATGCACAGGCTGGTCTGAGTCTTCGCTTGTTGTACGAATAGCTGGGCCCCGGCTCATTCAATATCGCATCTATAACAATGAAATGATCTTTTTTTCCGTTTAAAATGTTCGAAAGTTTCAGAAATAAAAATGTTTTGATCATTTTATCGTACAATTATTCATTTACAAACATCTCTTCTAGAGATTTTTGTCGGAGATAACTTAATGGCTAAACGAAGTTGATAAATGCATCTATCTAGAAAGCAAGGAAACCCCCATTTGTCCATAGAAACGGTCAATTTACTGTAGAATCCGTTGCATTGACTTGTAAAGGCAAGAAAAGAAGTCTGCATCAACTTGCCCCAAGCATTGTATCAACATGCCCCACTACTGGGGCAAGTTGATGCATTCGACTTGCCAAAGAAATCTACTTAAACGGAGGGAAAATATACCAAAATTCAAGGATTACTATTTGATTTTAAATGCAGGAAAGACAGAGCTTTTAGTATATACAAATATGATCAAAATCGATCAAATTTAGCCCCGGTCGCGAGATATATCAAAAGCCTAAAAAGTGCATCAACTATCCCCGGTCTTCCCTAGTCTTTTTAGAAAATGTTATCAATTATGTCATGCTTGTTTCTTTGTTGTAAGAAGTGCATCTTCGAAGCAGATCAAACGAGCATGCATTTTAATGGAAAATACCGCATTCTAAACACCGCTCGGCCAATTCCGGAATTGGCCGAGCGGTGCTCCGATTGGAAAATACCGGAGAATGGGTTTCACCATTTTCAAAGGGATACGTTATTTGTGACTTCCTGTTTTCTCTCCTGGATGACAAGTCCTTTGAAAGAATTATCTCCTCTAGAAGTTCCTTTAAGATGGTCCAATTGAGAAGGGAGGCAAACATAAAAATGTCAGAGTTGCTTCCTCTGAAAGTGTACCATTTCACCTTAATAAATTGTTACAAACTTCACAACAAACTATTAGGCGTTAACCCATTTACGCCAAGCGCCCAAAAAACGTCAGTAGCGGCGTCTGATCATCAGACGCCGCTAGTGACGTTTTTAAACGCTCAAGGCGTAATCAGGTCTACACTGTAAAAAATAATGTGAACCCCTCAGTAAATGACTAATGTACTCATTAGTCCACTGGGCATTAGTGGGGTTAAGATAATCGTGTAATGAGTTTTAGGTGCTATTCTAACTTATATCAACAGAGCATCAAAGGAGGTTTCGGGGGGTGGGGGCGGGGGGGGGCACGAATCCATATCAGGCATCATTTGGTGTCCGCAGTCTGTGGGTCATCATGCGTTTGATTAGTAATCAGTGTTAGAGTCGAGAGACCTTGTTAGCTCACAGGAATGAAAGTTCAGGAAGGTCTGTAATGTTTCCGCCCGTCCCCCCCCCCCCCCTTAATCCTCACTCCCCCGTTGACTCGACATCCGCATCGCTCTTCTGGATCATTCATTTTTATGGACAAGGCGTTATCAGGAGAGCTGTACTTTTCGCGGCTAATTTTATGTATTGTTCACAGCATTGATAGCTGAACAATGTCGTTAGTCGAGGATTCGTTAGGTCTTACCATACCACAACATCAAATGCGGTATTATTTTTGCTGCAAAATGTTAGCAGTTTCTCACAATTTTTTTCGGCAAGAAATGACAGGTTTTTTTACTCATAATACGTTTGAATTAACTAATGCCGACATCGTTACTTTTGAAAAACTGTGCAAAAATTAAAGTATACCGAAGTGCCGTTCGTATCAAACCTGGTGTCAGACTAGGTAATTTGAAATGATATGCACATTGTGAGATATACCACAATTACCAAAAAAAGAAAAGTTTAGAATGGAATTTTTCGAAAATCGGAAAATCAGCACAGAAACGCGTGTTCTATAAATTAGTGGTATCACAATTCGTCCGCCTGTACGGACGATAATGCTCGTGTTTTATCTCAGACTGAGGCCTATTTCTTATCCAATGCCTTGGGCCCCATAATAGGACATAGGCAAACAGTGCAAAACCAGATCAGACGCCGCAAATTGCGGCGACTGATCAGGATTTACGCTATTTGCATCATTCAGATAAGTTTTTCACGTTAAAATAAAAAAAAGGATTAAAATTAACTTAATCAGACACCCCTTAATTCATAAATGGATTCATCCATTTGATAAGGATGGCATAAATGCCGCGCGGGTTAACGGAATAAAAACTACTTACATAGGGTCTCACGACCTGTGAGTCCACCAGAATCGCGATACCCATAAATATCAAGAGACAGGCGAGCTTTTCTGCAGCAGCAGCCATTTTGTAATCCTACGCGCGCTTCAAGAAAACTCTCGCCTGTTCTGATATAACACAAGAAAAATATGGCAGATTTCAAGCTTATGTGTGCATCTTTCCTGATTTCAATATTAGTACTGGGATCTTACCGCATTAACATAAAAAATTATTACCTACTTTTACTTGGCCTGTATTGGACAGATGTTTACTCGTTCATTTCCGCCAAACGCCGATGTTTACGGATTTAACTGTATATGGGCGTTTTCTAGACTGGTTCTCGTTCACATAAAGTTCCGACACTGCAATTCTCGCGAGATTGGTGCGAAAATTGCCGACTGTTTGCGACAAATGATGAGTCTCTCATCTTTTACGACAATCTGGTGTCGTTATTTTTATTTTATTGCCCTTGTAGTGTCAAAACGTTTATTACAAGTGGTAATACCAAAGGGTCAACATGATAAAATGAATAATAGATTACTATTAGATGATTGATAAGTAGACGATATTCCATGAACATGATTGGCCGTGTAAATATAGCTGCGTCGGAAAAGAAAAGTGCGTCTTCTCATAAGCTGAAATGCGGTTTTCTGAGACCTCCTTTGTTTATTCTACATAAAACGTGTTCATTTTACACACAAAAAACGTGTTTCGTATTTAGGTGACTGGGTACACTTCCAGAGGAAAACAAAATTTCCGTTTTCATTTTTCATAATTGTCTACCTTCTCAGATGTATACCCATACATCCAACGCTAAGCCCGTCAGTTTACAGTGAATATATAGTCCAGCACTTTATGCATCATATCTTGGTTCATATTCCTTTGTAAGGAATTAGAGAAAACCAAATATATATTTGGCATGTCTCGTAAGCCAACTACCAAATCTTCAAAAACACCAAATTTAGATAAATGTCTGCCTTTGGAATTATCATTGACTATAAGTGTTGCTAATTTTTTTTTAAAAGATATCTTTTCTAAAACTATAGAACCCCAACTTTACGGTGTTTAGGTACATCTACATTTCTCCGGCATTTTAAAAAGGAAACAAATTAGGAAGAACAAATTCTTCCTGTTTGCTTCACTGGAGAACGAAATGGGGCTTACTCATAAGGAAAGAATTTGCTCCAGGAACAAATTCTTTGCTTTTCGAGTTGACCCCTATTGAAAAAGGAGGCTTAACTGAAAGTAGCAGAGCTACTTCCCCTGAAAGTGTACCTACTGACATTAACTAACAAGGGCGCAACTGCAAATACGCAAGTGCGTAATGAAATTTTGTCAAATTGACAAAATTTCAATACGCACCTGCATATTTGCTGATGCTGAAATTCTGTAAATTGGACAAAATCTCATTATAGTAACTCAACTGCAAACAGACGCGACAACAGGAAATATCTTTGGGGCTACGTATTCTTGCCCTCAAGAGGGGTAAAACATAATTGTCCCTGACATGTAATCAGCCCTAGTTACGCCACTCACTAGGAAACGATACACCACAAACCGAAACTGCATCTCATGCTTGTCGTCAAATACATAATAATCAACGTAATGTCCAGTGGCAGGTTTTGGCCACAGTTATTTCTGACATTGGGTCACGCCTTGACAAAAAGAGACTTATGAAAAGGTAAATGACATACGCTGACAGCCAAGACCCAGTCTGCTTATGCATTTGCGCAGTTTGATCACAGTCCTCACATTCGCAGGTCAGCCTATCGTGGATCTTCAAGAAAACATCTTCTCTGATAAGACTTGCGTAGATGCACTGTCTTATGAAGGTCTTCGGTGATTTGATATACCATATACGGTAAGTTTTGTCTTGTTTCTGCATAGTAAACTGTGGTTATTCTTCCGCGTAGTCGTTGTGTGGGAGATAATGGGTTTCTCTCGGAATTAAGGGCGCTTGAGATAGTTGTTGTTCTGTTGCTTAGCGTCCACAGTAAACAGCTATGGTCATGTCGGGACGGTCAGTCAACCTAACCCCACTATTCCTGGGCAGGCTTAGACGAGAGTGTTGATACAATTTAACTTATAGCGTTCCATAAATAGGACATAGACAAACAGTGCAGACCCATATCAGACGCCGCAGAACGCGGCGTCTGATCAAAGTCTTCACTGTTTGCATAAAATTTACAGCGATTACCATATAGAGGATCTTACATGAGTGCTCATGTGTTACTGAATTTATTAAACGAGTTGGGGAAAACGATAAGATGCGAGGCTATGCCGAGCATCGTATCGGTTTTTTCCCAACGAGTTTAATAAATTTATTCATACAAGAGCACGAATGCAAGATTCTATTTATCATATGACACTTAAATCGCATTTTATTAGCAAATTTTGCACTAAAACGTCACGATTTCGCCATTAGAAAACACGACGTTTTCATGGACGTCAACGCATAACGTTACGACGTAATTCAATATTTCAGTCCATATTTAATCCACTAGATCTAGTTGATTATCGCTTTTAATGCATGGCTTTATTACACTCTCAGATGCGACGTCGTATGATAAAGAAAAGATAGTATAGAAATGAATTTCCTTTTTGGGGATTTTATCGATGTGTAAACGCCGGCGAATCACTCACAAACTGAATAAAGCCCGAAGGGCTTTATGTTAAGTTTGTGAGGGATTCGCCGGCGTTTACACATCGATAAAATCACAAAAAAGGAAATTCATTTCTTTTAATTCCAACTTTGTCCACCCAAAAGTTTTTCTTCGGCTGCATTGTCCATCGTTTTACTACATTGGAGGGTTTAGGTGAACAGTGTTTGACAAAATCAGAGACATGACCATTTCAAGCATTATATCCTTTGAAATTACAAACTTACTCTCTTGTTGAGGCACTCAAGCAAGTGGTTTTTCGAAGTTTATACTTAAAGGATAAAGAAACAGCAAATTCTACTTACATGGTTCAATTTACTACCATTTCTCGTAGTCAGATTTGTCCAGTAGAGATTTTGAAATTCAGTAGCATGCTCTCAAGCTTGGAAAGTAATATCTTGCAATGTATTTTTTTCAGTTTCATAATGGCGGCCTCAAGATAACCATTATTGCTGTAGGGGTGGCATGTTTCAAGCACATTCTTGAAAGTTACCATTTCATATAAAATAAACATGAAATCAGTTCAGAAGAATTTATTCTTATATCTTATAGCATTTATTTTCATAAATAATAGATCTATCTCTTTGGAAAACAAAAAGATGCATAAGTGTAGCTGACACTGCAAGCAACCCTTTGCTGAAATGATCATATTCCAAAACAGATCAGGTGATTAGTGATGACATCATTTCTGTTGTGATGTCATAATGGGTGGTTCCCAGCTTAATTAAAATTAAAATGAACCTCATCAAAGGCTGGAAACCAGAAGGAATATTTTTACTATTGGAAAACCCACCTCCAAACAAAAAATGATAAAAATAGACATAAGAGGTCATGCAATATGCTGCAAGTCAGTATTTAGCTACGAGAAATGGTTTTGGGTATGTGGAACCTAAAATTTTGATATTTAAGCATCTTTAAAGAAAAAAAGTCCCACTAAAAACCACTTGCTGGAGTGCCTCAACAAGAGAGTAATTTGAAATTACAAACGGCATTTTCGTAGGTTTTCATTTTTAACTCGTTTCCTTGCATGAAAAGTCGGAAACACTCCAAAATAGTCAATGATTCAATCGAAAACACTGCCGAGGGCGCCGCCATTTTGAAAACGTTACCAACTGACGTTTGTTATGACGCTGACGTTACGTCATAAATAACGTCATACACGCGCCGCTTGCTTTGGTCGTCAAGATAAATTTTGTTTTTCCGTCTGAATTACAATTAGAAAATGCAAAATTGCCGATTCGTTATGGAAAAAGGTGAAAAAACTTAGTCGGAATAGAATGCCGCGTATGGATACAACGTCAACAGGATTATCGATGTATAAACGTCTCTCTGCAGATGCTGTCAGCCAATCATTTGTTCGGAACTTGTACCAAAGAGAGGCTGTTGGAATTATTAACAAGTAAACCAGAAACCCAGGCGCGAAATAGCCCTGTTGGTGCTGATGTGCCGTAAAACCCATATCACTCACTCACTCACTCACTCACTCACCAGAAACCCATAAAATGATGACTGGACTCATCCAAATTGTAAAGATAGGAAAGACCACTGGCCATGAATGGGTTAAGGATTCCCAAAATGTTCCTTGAGTAGTCCTCAACCAGCTTTATTAAATTTATGCAAATTGCACAATTTGACTGGTTGCCATGGCAACCGAATGGTTTAAAATAGAAAAAATATTTTAAATAATCAACTCCTCAGAAATTATGCAGCCAATAAAGCTCAAACCTTAGTACCAGCCTCTATAAAAATACTGTTTTTCTTGGCAATTGCTCTAGCAGTTTGGTTGCCATGGCAACTTAAAGTTTCCATTGACTTATAATGGGAATTATGGAAATGGGCAATTTTCGCTACCTCACTGCAGTTATTTTGATTTTTTGCTACAGAAATTTTTCTTGAGTAGCCCTCTATGATTTTATATGAATTTTGTTCAAATCGCTGAGTTTGATAGGTTGCCATGGCAATATATAGGAAAAAATATTCGAACAATTATTCAAAAATCTTTTCCTGAGAAACTATATGGGGACATGAAGCTGATTCTTTGCATACATGTTCATGACATTAGCCACTACATAAATAATGTCTTTTTATTATTGTTGCCTGTGTGGTTTCATTGCTATGGTTTTTTTAAAAGTTTTCATAGACTTGTATTGGGAAAAGTGGAAGTTGGCATTTATTTCTGTGTTACTGCAATATTTAGACATTTTTTACACACATGTTCCTGGAGTAGTCTCTACCTTCCATGTGAATTTTGTCAAAATCACTGATTTTGATTGGTTGCCAATGCAACCAAAATTCTAAGTTTTCTTAAAAAATATTTAGAAATTTTTTTTTCTCGGAAGCCATTAGGGAAATCAAGATGAATCTCTGCATACATATTAATGGCATTTAGTCTCTATATGAATTGTGTTTTTTATTTTTGTTGCCCATGTGTTTGGTTGCCATTCAGTTTAAAGTTTCCATAGACTTATAATGGGAAAAGTAGCAACTGACATTTATTCCTGTGTTACTACAGATATTTTGACTAAAGTTTACAGAAATGTTCCTTGAGTAGTCCTCTACCAACCATATGAATTTTGCCAAATCGTTGCCTTTGATTGGTCGCCATGACAACCGAAAGGCTAATCTTTTTCTAATTGCAACTTATTGAAACTTGCAGATTATCAGGATAGGCATTAAATCTCTGACGAGTTTGAATTTGGGCCAGATTGGAATTTCATTTCGGCGTTAGTTGCCCTTAAAGACCGAATAATTTTCCCATAGACTTATAATGGGGAAAATGTTGTCCTGGGCATAGCAACTTTATCTTTTATTGAAAATTCATTGAACTTGCTGATAACCAGTACATGCATAAACTCTCTGACAAGTTTGAAATTTGGCTATATTGTAATATTTCGCCTTAGAGTTTCTTGCCCTTGAGTGTTTAAATAGTTCATATTTGACCTTATCCCAGGCATAGCAACTTTATTTTTTTTATTGTAACTTCATCAAACTAGGGCAAGCATAACAACTCAGAAGAATTTGAAATTAGGCCATATTGTACACTTTACTTTAGAGTTACCTACCCTTGAGTGCTGAGGATAAATGGACTCAGGTGAGCTACAGGACCAATGATAAAAGATTTCTTAGACGGATACAATGGGAAGTTAGTATCGTGTTGAGTTTAATGAAATATAGAAAAGGCATTGTCGGCTTCTGATAATTGTACAGCAGATTCTGTACTGTGTATACTTGTTAACTTGCTCTTTCTTAATGTTGAAGTTGGTTATTGTACTTAGATATCTTACATGTTTGTGTTGGTAACACTCCTATTTTTCTGAGGATTTAACCAAATAAAACTTGACTTAGTCTAAAGTATGGCAAGCCATTTTACTATTTATTATGGAACGTAGATATCTCATTTATTATATCAGATATCTAATATATTATATAAGATATCTTATTAATTATATAAGATATCTAATATATATAAGATATCTTATATAATAAATAAGATATCTTATATAGTATATTAGATATCTAATATGCCAATTAAGATATCTAATATAAACATATAAGATATCTTATATCCTATATAAGATATCTGATATAGGATATAAGATATCTTATATATCATATGACATATCTTATTTAATTCTTCATATAAGATATCTTATATGCTATATAAGATATGTTATATTAGGTATCTTAATTGGCATATTAGATATCTAATATACTATATAAGATATATAATATATTATATAAGATATCTAATGTGTAAAATTAAATAAGATATCTCATATCCCATATAAGATATCTTATTACCTATAGAAGATATCTTATATGTCATAAAAGATATCTTATATACTATATAAGATATCTAGTATAGGTATATAAGATCTCTTATTTGACTTTTCCATAAGACACAACACAATATATAAGATATCTGATCTAGCATATAAGATATCTTATATGACATATAAGATATCTTTAGTAAATGAACTATCTTATATCGGATATAAGATATCTTATATAGGATATGAGATATTAAAATTTACATATAAGATATCTAATATAATTTATTAGATATCTTATATTGTATATTAGATATCTAATATGCCAATTAAGATATCTAATATAACATATAAGATATCTAATATAACATATAAGATATCATATATGAAAAATTAAATAAGATATCTCATATTCTATACAAGATATCGTATATCCTATGTAAGATCTCTTATATCCTAGCAGCAAGGGGGGGGGGGGGGCGAATGCACCAGCTAGAATCCGAAAAAAAGGCCCCCAGCAGATTATAAAACAGTGAGAGCCCCAGGGGGGGCCCAAAACACCCTCAGCCGACCCGGGCTCGAAGTAAAATTAAGGGCATTTCATGTATTGAACAATGACGGCAATGGGTATATCGTTGGTAACATGAAGGGAACGAATACGTGCCAGTGGTTGACTTTGAGCTCCGTGCATCTCTGCGGCAAGAGCTGCATGAAGGACTATTGTGGATCCCACCTCGCGCTTCTTCGAAAGGGCTCACTTACAAAACCGTGCAGAAAATGCGAAGTAGGAGTGACGAATTCACTTCAGTTGTGTATGCGGTGCGGGTATCTCAACGAAAAATCAAAAATGATACATCGCGGGGCTAGAGAGACAAAAAAGGAATTTAAACGGCTTGCCGCTATTGAAATTTCTACTTAGACAGTTGTTCAATGTTGGACATATCTCTATCTGGCCGCCATTGAAATTCTCATTTAGACAGTTGTTCAATGTTGGACATATCTATTAGTTGTTCAATGTTGGGCATATCTCTATCTGGTCGTTATTGAAATTTCTATTTAGACACTTGTTCAATGTTGGACATATCTCCAGCTGGCCGCTATTGAATTTTCTATTTAGACAGTTGTTCAATGTTGGACATATCTATCTGATTCTATTTAGACAGTTGTTCAATGTTGGACGTATCCATCTGACGATATGGCCACAAAGGATGAGCTAATCGAAGAGATACTTGCAGAAATGCCTGACCCTACTCCGGAGGGTCAAAAATTTATCGACCTGGATGACTTGGTCCCTCCCCCAGTTCAGCTGCCTGATGACGAGTGGATTGAGATCTTGAAGGACGCCAAAGACGAGTTTGAGGTCGACGGAGCCGCCGCGGTCTTCTCTACATGGAGGGTGGAAGCAGAGGACCCGCTGGACATCGGCGACGTCGAGATAGCCGACGGGATGCATGTCAGGGCTGGCCGACTGGCCTTGAATGCCCGCATGACAGATGCGAGGACGGCACGGCTACTTGCTGCGCTTCCTGATATCTGGGCTGGGTTCATCATGAGAATCAAATTCTTGAGGGAGAGGGCCGAAGGTGATTGGTTTATAGAGGACAAGTTTGACCCGGTCCGTGCTGAGAGGAAAAGGGGGGAGGGCATCATTGAGGTCTCTCAAGACACAAGGCCGGGCGCGCTGACTGGGATCGGCAACGTGTTCTATCAGAACGCCTACCCCATGACCGCAGTTTTGCACGGGCTGTACCCCCTCAGAGACCCAGACACTGCCAACTTGGCACCACTAAGAGATGGTGAGCTCAACTGTGTGGCCCAGAGGGTCACGGAGCACTTTAAAGGTGCCAAGAGGGGCCAGGGGCTAAAGCGAACGCGCCGTCGGAAAACACAAGAATGGGAAGGGAGACTCCACGAAATCGGCGCCACGGTCGCAGATGTGGCTGAATTGGAAAAGATCTTGAAGCGAGCAATTGTCCTCCGGGATATCGCTGGAGAGGACATCTACAACAGCAGAAAATATCAATTTGGTGGCAACGGCGTCAGAGGTAAAGTAGATCTCATCGTCCACAACGGCCACGCCTGGTCTAAAGACCTCTGCTTTCCCCAGAGCCGAGAGGTCCACTTCTATGAGGGAGACGTCTGGGAAGCCATCCGGGGGGGCAACTCAAGGCGAGCCCCTGGCCGGCTGGCTTCTAGGAGGCCAAGACAGAAGGCTCACAGTCCACCAGTTCGTGCTCCAGGATGGTCGCACTTACAGAACACAGGAATCCCACGAGCGACTCCGGGCAATCTGTACCGAGCTAGGAGACGAAACCCTGTCCGTGAGAGCATTCGGGGAGAACCACGCCGCGAGCATCATGGCCAAAGAGAGAAACGGTTGGAAGCCAACCCCGGCCAGCCTCATCGATGACGTCGAAAAGGCCTGCGTGGAGCACGGCTACGGCGGCCTCTGGAATTCGATGAACTACGATACCAGAGAAGTGACAAGCATAGACATGAAGGCCTGCTACCCAGCCTCCTTCCAGGGGATGGGCGAGGCCAGGCCATATTTCGAGCGCTTTGGCCACCCCACCCACCGAATGACGCGCGTAGCCATCAATGGTGCTCTCCCTGAAGACATCGGCACAGGCTTTGCCGAGGTCCAGGAGTAGGAGCTCGTAGCCAGCTGCCACCCCGTTATCCCCGCATGCTTCGGGAGGCACTTCACGGAAAAGGGCTGGGCCCCGACGCCTGTCCTTGCATACCTGGTAGAGACTGGTCTCCTGAAGTCTCTCAAAGTCCGCGAGGTCATTGTCTCTCTCAAGAAGCAGACCGATGTTTGGCTGCCCGAAAGTCGGGACCAGGCCTGCTCTGTTATCGGCAAATTCACCCAGGGCAACACGGCTGACAGAAAAAGGCTGACAAGGAGGCTGGTGACAGACCAGGAGGAACTCGATTTCTTGGTCCGTGACACGCGACAAAGCGGCACCCTGGTGGGAGCACCCCAAAGGTGCCCTCTTGGCCACATCCTCACGTATTATGATGGCTCTCAACCTCAGTACACCCACCTGAGGGCAAGCATGTTGGCCTACGCGCATATCAACCTCATCGCGATGCTGTCAAGGTTCGCACCAGATGTGACGGTCCGGGTGCCCACCGACAGATTTACGTGCAGTGTCGGGCCATGAGAAAAGAGCTGCCCGCTCGCCTCGGGTGGGACCGGTTCGTGAATGCTTGGAAGCCGGGGGACTTGATCCTGACCTCGAGGCAGAAGGTTCGCGACCGGGCACAGCAGCTTCTGTTCGAGTGCCACCAGGAGGCCTTTCCGCAGGAACCTGCCCCACTGCTCTACCGCCCACAGGACACGCGGAAACAAAATATCATGGTCAAAATCCCTGGCAGGGCGGACCGGGAAGAGCTCGTCCTCAATGACACCGTCGAGGTGCCCATAAAAAATGTCCAAGAGGTTATGGACGGTATTTGGGGACGAGACTGGGCTCTCGGTTATGTCATGACTGTCCACGCCAGCCAGGGCCTCACTATCTATGACCCCAAAAAGGTCTGGATTATCGATGATTATCTTCAGTGGTCCAGTCTCGCATATTTGGCTGTGTCAAGGGTGGAGTGCATGCACCAGCTCGAGAGGGTAATCTGTCCCCCAGAGGAGGGTTCTGAGGTCAGGCAACTCGCCGAGCAGCAGCTCCGCAAAACCATCCAAAAGAAACTGGTGGCCTACAAGCGCCATGACCAAGCCAAGGGGCGGCACTTCAACCTCAAGGTCAATCATGTCTTGGAGCTCAAGGAAGCCCAAACCAACCGCTGTGCTGCATGCAACATCGTGATGCCTTGGGGCAGCCAGCCCAAAGACACGCAGCAATTCAGCGTCGACCGACTGGACAATACCAGTGGTCACACCCGTGACAACATAAGGCTGACCTGTCTCGAGTGCAACCGAAAAAGAGGGGCTGCGGCCATCAACGCCTAAGGACGCCATCCGGCGGTAGTTGGGTATCTGGGGGCACCACTAAAAGTTCTTCCCTGACAAAGACACGCAGCAATTCAGCGTCGACCGACTGGACAATACCAGTGGTCACACCCGTGACAACATAAGGCTGACCTGTCTCGAGTGCAACTGAAAAAGAGGGGCTGCGGCCATCAACGCCTAAGGACGCCATCCGGCGGTAGTTGGGTATCTGGATAATACCAGTGGTCACACCCGTGACAACAGATAGCTGACCTCTCTCGAGTGCAACCGAAAAGAGAGGCTGCGGCCATCAACGCCTAAGGACGCCATCCGGCGGTAGTTGGGTATCTGGGGGCACCACTAAAAGTTCTTCCCTGTCAAAGCCACGCGGCGGCCTGTCCTGCAAGTAATACAAAACGGGCTCGTCGGGCTTGGTCACCGAGCGTCCCAGCCGGTACGCCTCAAGAGACCACAAGGGTCTGTAGCGCGGCGACGGCCACCTTCCAGCTCTCCTGGCTGGTATAAGTAGCGCATGCCGACCCCAGAAGGGAGCTTCTGCTCCTTGAGACCAA
The DNA here is from genome assembly GCA_963989385.1 of Ctena decussata. Classification (NCBI taxonomy): domain Eukaryota; kingdom Metazoa; phylum Mollusca; class Bivalvia; order Lucinida; family Lucinidae; genus Ctena; species Ctena decussata. The sequence continues at coordinate 17,315,023 of OZ022515.1, read as the reverse complement.
CAGGGCGGCCAGGAACTACAGAGGAGGTCGTTTGAGCCACAGTCTTGGCCTTGATGGCATCAGAGGGCTTTTTGCCAGTTAGCCGCGTCACTTCTCTATTCAATGCCCGAACAACAGTGGGCAGTCGGACCACCCACTCAGTCGACCTTTGACCTGAAGGGAGCTTCATCTCCTGAGCATACTGGCGCCCAAACAACCGCTCAGCCAGGGTCCTGTTCCAGCGTTCTACGATCCCTTGGTCCCGGTGGATGTCAACCCGACCGCGCCGAACCTGGACAGAGTGCTTTGCCAGCAGCTGGCTGACAGAGCCCATGAACTCGCGGCCTGGATCTACCTGGAGCAATTTGGGCCACCTCAACGGGCCTCGCCTGTAGATGCGAGACAAAGCTTCAGCAACCTCTTTAGCCTCTTTCGTGGTCAGAGGCTCAGCCTCTTTGTAGCGGCTGGCGACATCAACCACGGTGAGGGCATATTTGAATGTGCGCTTCCGAACTCGGTCGTGTGGCAGAAATAAGAGGTCAGCTTGATGGACCTCGTTTGGCGTGGCGATTTCAAACTTTGGCCGTGGGATATGTCGTGGGGCGAGAAGGTAGATCTGCCAGATGGCCTGCTTTTTCAACCAAGCTCGGGCCACATCTTCAGATACCTTGGCTGCGGCTGAGAGGTTTTTGATGGCCGCCAGTCCCTTCCAGTAGCCTCGGGGGCTGTAGTAAAGGCTAGCAAGGCGAGAAGATAGCTTTTTATCCATATCCCATCACATCGATCAGCCTCCAACACGAAAAAAGGAACAACTGCTGTTGTTTCTCCGGAACAGGAACAAACGACCAGCACTATCCGAAAAACATTCAAACCCGTCCTTAGTTGTGGGGCGGGTTTGAATTTTTTTGGATGAAACTGAAACACACCTGTAGCGCTACTACTTAGCGAGTTTGTAGGCCACTAGGCCGGTCGCGCCCATTCCCAGGATGACAAAGGCGATCTCGCGGTCTGTTTGGTCGTCGCTCGGCGTATAAAAGTCGGATAGCTGGGGCTCGGGCCCAATGGGATCAAGGGTTTTTCCGAAGACCTGCGCATACTCGCGCATCGCTTCATCAGCGTCCTTGAATGTCTGAACGGCGTGCTGCTGGCGCCGGAGTCGCTCATTGATAAAATCAATACGCTCTTGGCGCTTTTTGGTCCAGTGTGCCTGGGCAGCCTGTAGCTGTTCGACTGCTTTATCGTGACGCTTGCGCTCTTCGTCGAGGCCAGAGCTCTTCAACATGCTGAATAAGTAGTTCGATCCCGAGAACGCTTTATCGTGACGCTTGCGCTCTTCGTCGAGGCCAGAGCTCTTCAACATGCTGAATAAGTAGTTCGATCCCGAGAACGCCAGGGCGTTCACCAGATCGCCAACAACAAACATTGCTATGCTCGCCATTATTTCATGATATCGGCTGGAATTAGCCCCTGTTTAATTAGCATGTCCTTGGTTGCCATGGCGAGAGCGACGTCTACCACGACCATGCAAACATCACGAGGTGTGAAGTCTAGCTTCGGGGGGCTACCCCCAACGCCATCTTGCCAAGCCTGGCGTATCCCACTGTGATGCCAGAGACGACCGCGCTGTGATAAAGCGCGTTTACGAGCATTTTACCGTCAGTTGCTGGGGTCGTCATGATTGATTGACTTCTTTCAGAGTTACTCCATAACGAAGGGGTCAGTAACCATCAAATGCGTAGCACCCTGGGGATTAACACTCCGTGTAGCGACCTCTAATTGCGTTGAGCTATCCTGGACTTTGAGCACCGCAGGACTGGCCCGCAAGCACGAGACATACACAAGTGAACCCCCCGCTAGACAAACCCCTATGATCCATTGGACCCAGTTACGGTTTTGTTCGTCTGTGCATTCCGGCGACATCGCTTCCTTTGGAGGAGCAAACGTGCCGTCGTCCGGACGTAGTGACTCCTTCGCTGCCTGAAGCTGTTCGAGCAGTCGTTTTTGCGCTGCTTTTCGGGCGGCAGCGCCTGCACGCCCGGCCGCAACCTTTTTTTGGATCCTTCGCTTTCTTCTCCGATATGGCTCACGGTTAATGCTTTTCCGTGAGCAAGTAGCCCATACCGCCCTGCTTGACCCCCCGCTGCAACCGAGGCGAGCCTTTCACGGCATTTTTGCACCCTGTCTTGTTCCGGAGGAACGGCTTTCTGACAATTACTTCGTGACAAGCTTCTGGGGAGGCAGGACTATCATCAGCTTCGTAATGCTGTTTCTCTGCCGTTCCTCTGGAACAAGACAGCATCTCATCAATCAGTTCGTCACAGTCCATTTATTTTCTAACTGTTCCAGTTAACTGTTCTATTGCGAGTCGGCGGACCTGTCTAAAATAGAGGCAGGCTGTGGCAACATGCCAAGCGATAAAAAACAGCAGCACAAAATTTGCGCCAACCACGGCGATCAGCAGCCCTTCAGTTACTTCGTTATTGCTAAACATCGCTAAGTACTGTATAACAAATAGGCTGATCAGTCTTCAGCAGGAGTTTAGCATGGTTCGTCTCGGCAAGCTGCTGCCGCACCAATGTCCGCTGTTCTCGTGAGGGGATCACGTCATTTTCAAGCAGACAGTCTTCGAATGAATCGCGATCCTTGCAATGGAACAAACAGACCCAGCGCGTCTGCTCGCGCAAGTCCTTCAGGACAGAGTTGTACTTCTGCGTGAGGACCCAGACAGATTGCTCTGCATGGCCGCCCGAGAAAGCGAGCATAGACAGAAAACCCTTATTTTCGTTAACGCTGTCAAAGCTGAACAGTCATCGATGATATACAGTGTCGGTACGCCCATAAACACATGGTAAAACGCTCGCAAGTAATCGTGGAGGCGCTCGCCTGGGTCAAGAAGGTAGACCTCGGGGTCTGTCCAGATCCAGGGGCACTGCTGATAGGTCTTGATATGCCGTACGGTTGGGCACAGATATCGAAGAAAGAAGAGGCGTCCGGCGCTTTGAACATCTATCTTTTTGTCGTCATGGATGCTCAACTCAATATTGAAGATGGCCGGTTCGTCTCAGCGGTCTAGTAACCTCTTGCCGCAGACGGCTCATTCGGCGACGATATGTGGGTAGACGGGATGTGGAAAAACAGTTTTTATCTTGGATCTGCTCGAAGGTCCCTACAGGGGGTTCTTTCAGTACATCGTGATCCTGTGCCCAACCGTACGGCATAACAAGACCTATCAGCAGTGCCCCTGGATCTGGACAGACCCCGAGGTCTACCTTCTTGACCCAGGCGAGCGCCTCCACGATTACTTGCGAGCGTTTTACCATGTGTTTATGGGCGTACCGACACTGTATATCATCGATGACTGTTCAGCTTTGACAGCGTTAACGAAAATAAAGGTTTTCTGTCTATGCTCGCTTTCTCGGGCGGCCATGCAGAGCAATCTGTCTGGGTCCTCACGCAGAAGTACAACTCTGTCCTGAAGGACTTGCGCGAGCAGACGCGCTGGGTCTGTTTGTTCCATTGCAAGGATCGCGATTCATTCGAAGACTGTCTGCTTGAAAATGACGTGATCCCCTCACGAGAACAGCGGACATTGGTGCGGCAGCAGCTTGCCGAGACGAACCATGCTAAACTCCTGCTGAAGACTGATCAGCCTATTTGTTATACAGTACTTAGCGATGTTTAGCAATAACGAAGTAACTGAAGGGCTGCTGATCGCCGTGGTTGGCGCAAATTTTGTGCTGCTGTTTTTTTATCGATTGGCATGTTGCCACAGCCTGCCTCTATTTTAGACAGGTCCGCCGACTCGCAATAGAACAGTTAACTGGAACAGTTAGAAAATAAATGGACTGTGACGAACTGATTGATGAGATGCTGTCTTGTTCCAGAGGAACGGCAGAGAAACAGCGTTACGAAGGTGATGATAATCTTGCCTCCCCAGAAGCTTGTCACGAAGTAACTGGCTAGAAAGCCGTTCCTCCGGAACAAGACAGGGTGCAAAAATGCCGTGAAAGGCTCGCCTCGGTTGCAGCGGGGGGTCAAGCAGGGCGGTATGGGCTACTTGCTCACGGAAAAGCATTAACCGTGAGCCATATCGGAGAAGAAAGCGAAGGATCCAAAAAAAGGTTGCGGCCGGGCGTGCAGGCGCTGCCGCCCGAAAAGCAGCGCAAAAACAACTGCTCGAACAGCTTCAGGCAGCGAAGGAGTCACTACGTCCGGACGACGGCACGTTTGCTCCTCCAAAGGAAGCGATGTCGCCGGAACGCACAGACGAACATAACCGTAACTGGGTCCCATGGATCATAGGGGTTTGTCTAGCGGGGGTTCACTTGTGTATGTCTCGCGCTTGCGGGCCAGTCCTGCGGTGCTCAAAGTCCAGGATAGCTCAACGCAATTAGAGGTCGCTACACGGAGTGTTAATCCCCAGGGTGCTACGCATTTAAAGGTTACTGATCCCTTCGTTATGGAGTAACTCTGAAAGTAGTCAATCAATCATGACGACCCCAGCAACTGACGGTAAAATGCTCGTAAACGCGCTTTATCACAGCGCGGTCGTCTCTGGCATCGCAGTGGGATACGCCAGGCTTGGCAAGATGGCGTTGGGGTAGCCCCTCGAAGCTAGACTTCACACCTCGTGATGTTGGCATGGTCGTGGTAGACGTCGCTCTCGCCATGGCAACCAAGGACATGCTAATTAAACAGGGGCTAATTCCAGCCGATATCATGAAATAATGGCGAGCATAGCAATGCTTGTTGTTGGCATCCTGGTGAACGCCCTGGCGTTCTCGGGATCGAACTACTTATTCTGCATGTTGAAGAGCTCTGGCCTCGACGAAGAGCGCAAGCGTCACGATAAAGCAGTCGAACAGCTACAGGCTGCCCAGGCACACTGGACCAAAAAGCGCCAAGAGCGTATTGATTTTATCAATGAGCGACTCCGGCGCCAGCAGCACGCCGTTCAGACATTCAAGGACGCTGATGAAGCGATGCGCGAGTATGCGCAGGTCTTCGGAAAAACCCTTGATCCCATTGGGCCCGAGCCCCAGCTCTCCGACTTTTATACGCCGAGCGACGACCAAACAGACCGCGAGATCGCCTTTGTCATCCTGGGGATGGGCGCGACCGGCCTAGTGACCTACAAACTCGCTAAGTAGTAGCGCTACAGGTGTGTTTCAGTTTCATCCAAAAAAATTCAAACCCGCCCAACAACTAAGGACGGGTTTGAATGTTTTTCGGATAGTGCTGGTCGTTTGTTCCTGTTCCGGAGAAACAACAGCAGTTGTTTCTTTTTTCGTGTTGGAGGCTGATCGATGTGATGGGATATGGATAAAAAGCTATCTTCTCGCCTTGCTAGCCTTTACTACAGCCCCCGAGGCTACTGGAAGGGACTGGCGGCCATCAAAAACCTCTCAGCCGCAGCCAAGGTATCTGAAGATGTGGCCCGAGCTTGGTTGAAAAAGCAGGCCATCTGGCAGATCTACCTTCTCGCCCCACGACATATCCCACGGCCAAAGTTTGAAATCGCCACGCCAAACGAGGTCCATCAAGCTGACCTCTTATTTCTGCCACACGACCGAGTTCGGAAGCGCACATTCAAATATGCCCTCACCGTGGTTGATGTCGCCAGCAGCTACAAAGAGGCTGAGCCTCTGACCACGAAAGAGGCTAAAGAGGTTGCTGAAGCTTTGTCTCGCATCTACAGGCGAGGCCCTTTGAGGTGGCCCAAATTGCTCCAGGTAGATCCAGGCCGCGAGTTCATGGGCTCTGTCAGCCAGCTGCTGGCAAAGCACTCTGTCCAGGTTCGGCGCGGTCGGGTTGACATCCACCGGGACCAAGGGATCGTAGAACGCTGGAACAGGACTCTGGCTGAGCGGTTGTGTGGGCGCCAGTGTGCTCAGGAGATGAAGCTCCCTTCAGGTCAAAGGTCGACTGAGTGGGTGGCCCGACTGCCCGCTGTTGTTCGGGCATTGAATAGAGAAGTGACGCGGCTAACTGGCAAAAAGCCTTCTGATGCCATCAAGGCCAAGACTGTGGCTCAAACGACCTCCTCTGTAGTTCCTGGGCGCCCTGTTGGTCTCAAGGAGCAGAAGCTCCCTTCTGGGGTCGGCATGCGCTACTTATACCAGCCAGGAGAGCTGGAAGGTGGCCGTCGCCGCGCTACAGACCCTTGTGGTCTCTTGAGGCGTACCGGCTGGGACGCTTGGTGACCAAGCCCGACGAGCCCGTTTTGTATTACTTGCAGGACTTAGCCTTATGTTGTCACGGGTGTGACCACTGGTATTGTCCAGCCGGTCGACGATGAATTGCTGCATATTTTTGGGCTGGCTGCCCCAAGACATCACGATGTTGCATGCAGCACAGCGGTTGGTTTGGGCTTCCTTGAGCTCCAAGACATGATTGACCTTGAGGTTGAAGTGCCGCCCCTTGGCTTGGTCCTGGCGCTTGTAGGCCACCAGTTCCTTTTGGATGGTTTTGCGGAGCTGCTGCTCGGTGAGTTTCCTGACCTCAGAACCCTCCTCTGGGGGACAGACTACCCTCTTGAGCTGGTGCATGCACTCCACCCTTGACACAGCCAAATATGCGAGATTGGACCACTGAAGATAATCATCGATAATCCAGACCTTTTTGGGTCATAAATAGTGCGGCCCTGGCTGGCGTGGACAGTCATGGCATAACCGAGAGCCCAGTCTCGTCCCCAAATACCGTCCATAACCTCTTGGGCATTTTTATGGGCACCTCGACAGTGTCATTGAGGACGAGCTCTTCCCGGTCCGCCCTGCCAGGGATTGTGACCATGATAGTTTGTTTCCGCGTGTCCTGTGGGCGGTAGAGCAGTGGGACAGGTTCCTGCGGAAAGGCCTCCTGGCGGCGCTCGAACAGAAGCTGCTGTGCCCGGTCGCGAACCTTCTGCCTCGAGGTCAGGATCAAGTCCCCCGGCTTCCGAGCATCCACGAACCGGTCCTACCCGAGGCAAGCGGGCAGCGCTTTTCTCATGGCCCGACACTGCACTCGGTCTGGTTGGAGACGAATCTCACTTTTTAGGGCTTTCAGGGCCGGCTCTTTAGCCCTGTGATCAGTGGTTACCTCCTCGTAATAATCGGCTGTTGTAGAGAGCCAGTCGTTTGGCATCTCTCCTGCGATCGGAGGTGGTTACCCCTGATCGACACAGCAGATGACCTGGACTCCTCTGCCATCGAGCCAACCGAGGAAGGTCTCCAATATAGGCCGGGGCACGGTGCAAACCTCATCCCATATGATCACGCGGGGAACGAACTTCTGGCCCATCCTTTCTGGGGTCCACTCAGTCTGACCGCTCAAGCGAAAGAAGCTGTGATAGGTCTGGGCCTGGTCCGCCCCTGGCCCGCATCTCTTTTGCCAGGCGATGGGTCGGGGTGAACACAAGTGGGTCTCTGGAGCGAAACAGCTCAATCGCTCTGGTGGTTTTGCCGCTCCCGCCCCCGCCGTTGAGGTAGCTCAACTGGTGCCTCGACAGCGGGTCGCCGTGGCGCGGTGCGGTGCTGGGAGTGAGGTCCTTTTTTCCGTTTTGTATTCGGGCTTGGCGATGTAGGCCGCGTTCTCTTGTGGCATATAGAGTTCCTCGTCCTTTTCACGCCATTGGGCTGGGGCGACCGCGGGAATGAACGCTTCTCCGAGCAAACAGGGGACGCACATGTTCTCCCCGCAGGTGCATCTTTTAGGGGGCCACATATGCTTCGACCCCCTCGAGCTTGTGGAGTGCAGCTTTTTGCACGTAAATGCTGTCGGTGGCCACCCAGACCGCCTCATCTGGTGCGAACCTTGACAGCATCGCGATGAGGTTGATATGCGCGTAGGCCAACATGCTTGCCCTCAGGTGGGTGTACTGAGGTTGATAGCCATTATAATACGTGAGGATGTGGCCAAGAGGGCACCTTTGGGGTGCTCCCACCAGGGTGCCGCTTTGTCGCATGTCACGGACCAAGAAATCGAGTTCCCCCTGGTCTGTCACCAGCCTCCTTGTCAGCCTTTTTCTGTCAGCCGTGTTGCCTTGGGTGAATTTGCCGATAACAGAGCAGGCCTGGTCCCGACTTTCGGGCAGCCAAACATCGGTCTGCTTCTTGAGAGAGACAATGGCCTCGCGGACTTTGAGAGACTTCAGGAGACCAGTCTCTACCAGGTATGCAAGGAGTGGCGTCGGGGCCCAGCCCTTTTCCGCAAAGTGCCTCCCGAACCATGCGGGGTAACGGGGTGGCAGGTGGCTACGAACTCCCACTGCTGGACCTCGGCAAAGCCTGTGCCGATGTCTTCAGGGAGAGCGCCATTGATGGCTACGCGCGTCATTCGGTCGGTGGGGTGGCCAAAGCGCTCGAAATACGGCCTGGCCTCGCCCATGTCCTGGAAGGAGGCTGGGTAGCAGGCCTTCATATCTATGCTTGTCACTTCTCTGGTATCGTAGTTCATCGAATTCCAGAGGCCGCCGTAGCCGTGCTCCACGCAGGCCTTTTCGACGTCATCGATGAGGCTGGCCGGGGTTGGCTTCCAACCGTTTCTCTCTTTGGCCATGATGCTAGTGGCGTTGTTCTCCCCGAATGCTCTCACGGACAGGGTTTCGTCTCCTAGCTCGGTACAGATTGCCCGGAGTCGCTCGTGGGATTCCTGTGTTCTGTACGTGCGACCATCCTGGAGCACGAACTGGTGGACTGTGAGCCTTCTGTCTTGGCCTTCTAGAAGCCAGACGGCCAGGGGCTTGCCTTGAGTTGCCCCCCGGATGGCTTCCCAGACGTCTCCCTCATAGCATAGAAGTGGACCTCTCGGCTCTGGGAAAAGCAGAGGTCTTTAGACCAGGCGTGGCCGTTGTGGACGATGAGATCTACTTTACCTCTGACGCCGGTGCCACCAAATTGATATTTTCTGTTGTTGTAGATGTCCTCTCCAGCGATATCCCGGAGGACAATTGCTCGCTTCAAGATCTTTTCCAATTCAGCCACCTCTGTGACCGTGGCGCCGATTTCGTGGACTCTCCCTTCCCATTCTTGTATTTTCCGACGGCGCGTTGGCGTTAGCCCCTGGCCCCTATTGGCACCTTTAAAGTGCTCCGTGACTGTCTGGGCCACACAGTTGAGCTTACCATCTCTTAGTAGTGCCAAGTTGGCAGTGTCTGGGTCTCTGAGGGGGTAGAGCCCTTGCAAAACTGCGGTCACGGGTAGGCGTTCTGATAGAACACGTTGTCGATCCCAGTCAGCGCGCCCGGCCTTGTGTCTTGAGAGACCTCAATGATGACCTCCCCCCTTTTCCTCTCAGCACGGACCGGGTCAAACTTGTCTTCTATAAACCAATCACCTTCGGCCCTCTCCCTCAAGAATTTGATTCTCATGATGAACCCAGCGCCGATACCAGGAAGCGCAACAAGTAGCCGTGCCGCCCTCGCATCTGTCATGCGGGCATTCAAGGCCAGTCGGTCAGCCCTGACATGCATCCCGTCGGCAATCTCGATGTCGCCGATGTCCAGCGGGTCCTCTGCTTCCACCCTCCATGTAGAGAAGACCGCGGCGGCTCCGTCGACCTCAAACTCGTCTTTGGCGTCCTTCAAGATCTCAATCCACACGTCATCTGGCAGCTGAACTGGGGGAGGGACCAAGTCATCCAGGTCGATAATTTTTTGGCCCTCCGGAGCAGGGTCAGGCATTTCTGCAAGTATCTCTTCGATTAGCTCATCCATTGTGGCCATATCGTCAGATGGATATGTCCAACATTGAACAAATGTCTAGATAGAATCAGATAGATATGTCCAACATTGAACAACTGTCAAAATAGAAAATTCCATAGCGGCCAGATGGAGATATGTCCAACATTGAACAACTGTCTAAATAGAAATTTCAATAGCGACCAGATAGATATATGCCCAACATTGAACAACTGATAGATATGTCCAACATTGAACAACTGTCTAAATGAGAATTTCAATGGCGGCCAGATAGAGATATGTCCAACATTGAACAACTGTCTAAGTAGAAATTTCAATAGCGGCAAGCCGTTTAAATTCCTTTTTTGTCTCTAGCCCCGCGATGTATCATTTTTGATTTTTCGTTGAAATACCCGCACCGCATACACAACTGAAGTGAATTCGTCACTCCTACTTCGCATTTTCTGCAAGGTTTTGAAAGTGAGCCCTTTCGAAGAAGCGCGAGGTGGGATCCACAATAGTCCTTCATGCAGCTCTTGCCGCAGAGATGCACGGAGCTCAAAGTCAACCACTGGCACGTATTCGTTCCCTTCATGTTACCAACGATATACCCATTGCCGTCATTGTTCAATGCATGAAATGCCCTTAATTTTACTTCGAGCCCGGGTCGGTTGAGGGTGTTGGCCGCCCCTGGGGCTCTCACTGTTTTATAATCTGCTGGGGGCCTTTTTTTCGGATTCTAGCTGGTGCATTCGCTCCCTTCCCCCTGCTGCTATCCTATATCAGATATTTTATATAGGATATAAGACATCTGGCAAAAGAGTAAAATAAGGGACTCATGTGGATCCGTCGCCTATAAGGCGCGGAATCCACAAACGATGCTCATTTCTATGTACAACAGATATTATTATACAAATCAAGTGTTATAAAATAGTGATATAAAGTAACAATGACTTGCAATGGCCCTCCAAATACGATAGGTCAAGCAGTGTTTTCCATAGTTTTACGCCATTTTGTTCCAATTTCCTTCCGTCTACCTTCTGTAAACTTGACACAAATGGCCTTAATACTCGTCAATTTAAGCATTGCAAGACTTCTTTCACATGCATAGAGTATCATGCTCTTTAGATGGTGTGGATGCCTTCTACTATTTTCACCATATTTCAGGTAAAACTGTTTGTTTTCGAAGCGACAGTTTTAGAACATACTAAAGTCGCCATTTTGACATAACGCACGCTCGTGTGTAATTGTCTTTTAGAAACCAGTCCACGTCATTTGCATATTGTTTTCCCACGCTTTATCTTTCGGGATATCTCGGCTTCATTTTTGTGAACGAAAAAGACCGAATCTACCCAAATGAACAGCCTATCAAAATCGAGGTCAATTTTACTATAATAAACAAATGTTTACTACAGGTTTGCCACTTAGTAGCAAAAGCCAAAAAAAGAGGGGAGGGGGGAGTATATAGATTCATTCTAGATTACTTCCCTTCCATCAACCTTATTTTCCACGTTTTGAGTCAAATATTCACATGTGGATACCTCACCTTATAAGGGAGGAATCCACATTTGATAAAAATCAGAAATGAAGCAAATATCATCAATGTGGATCCCACTTTGAACATTCTTAAGCCTTGGCCCAAAAAGTTAAGAAAATGGAAGGGAAGTAATCAAGATTCCTCTTATATGGGAGGGATCCACATTTGATAATTTGAGAAATTAAACACATATCACCAAGTTGATTTACAGTCAATACACCAAACAATACCAACATTCTTAAGCCTTGGCCAAAAATTTAAGATGAAATTGGAAGAGAAGTAATTAAAAATGCAAAAAAAAACATTGGAAGGAAAGTATTTTAGAATGTCCGAGGCCAACATCCAATCACAGGTCATTGACTTTTATAACCAAGCAAGTGCAGGGAATCCCGGTCTATAAATAAATATATCGCGTGACCTCGTGCACATTCCCGCAGTTTATAGACTGGTACATTGTCTAATTACTGCCTCAAATTTTAATGCACGCGGCATATTTCGTTGAACCGGTCTATTTTTCGGACTGGTTTGCCATTGTTTTATCTTTCAATAAGGTAGTTCGGAATAGGTCAAAATGGCGGACGTTCAACATGTGAAAGAAGCCACGGAAACATACTACACTGCTCGATTTCTTTTCACATTATATGGGAGTTCATGATAGGTATTTTACTATTTTTGGAAAGTTAGACTGTTTTTCTATCTTTAGACGGCTTTTCCCGTTATATTTACCCTTAAAGGCGACGGATCCACATGAGTCCCTTATTTTACTCTTTTGCCAGACATCTTAGATGTTATATTAGATATCTTAATTGACATATTAGATATCTAATATACTATATAAGATATCTTCTATGCATAATAAATAGTAAAATGGCTTGCAGATTGACTGTTTTCCAATTAAACGAGTTAACAGTTTTCAAAGTCGAACCCAGGAAGTAAATTATCAGATCTCAATAGAATTCACGGAATGATTTTACATACATCAAAATCGATTTATCGTCAACATTTGTCATTGTACGTTTCGTACAAGGGTAGATTTCGTCGATCCGTCCATTACTGCCATACTCAATCGGAACACCGCTCGGCCAATGCCGTGATTCACGGAACTGACCGAGCGGTGCTCCGATTGTTGTCCGATTGCTCGTACTACGTCAAAACTTGGATCATGACTAGCAGTCTACAACCAATCATTGACTCTTCTCAGCTATCAGTAGCGCCGTAATTGACGGGGATACACAAATTTGCCACTTTTATTTTTTATTTTGTCTCCTTTTTAAATGGTGTGTGTATGTGTGTGTGAGGGGGAGGGGGGGGAGGTGGAGGGGGCAGGTAGTTGGGGTTGGGGAGGAGAAACCCGATACCTTGATGATGCACTCCTCCAGGACAGGAAGCCACCCCGGCTTACTTTTGTCTTTTCCATTATTACTGATGATAATGACAGCATCCTCGAGAGACCCCTGCGGCTCATGCGACATCCATGATGCTCAAAATTTAATTGATTGACAGGCTGCGTGCTCCAGACGTTGCTAGGCTGCCACTCCTCATAAGCCCCGTTGCGAAAGAAAGGGCGAGGCTCGTCATCAATGGAGTCATGCACTAGAGTCACGCATGGTAGAAAAAAGCATCGAGGGTGGTTTCCTGACCCACATTCACCATCATGACATCACTGGGGCCAGGTCCACTCGAGATCAACACCGTGCAAACCAAAATCGATATTTCATAAACGCCAGAGGATCTTATTGACACCGAGGTAAACCGGACAGCTTTGTGAGACATTTTATTTATTTAAAAGGATAAAAATAGAAAATATCAAGATCATGTTGGTTCTATCACAGTACAGCTAGTTCTTAGTTTCATAACAGTATTTTCACCCATATTGGCACATTTGTGTAAAACATAACAATATTATGTCTGATTCTGTTTCACTCACGCTGTCTATATAACTATATAGTCATTGGCATACATGTATAGATACAATGTTTATTCTAATATTCCTTTATCGAAGGCCGTCTGCTGGGACAGGTCCTGGGATACAAAACGATATCAGACACAGCCAGAGGCGTAGCTAGGGGTGACTATATGATTTGAACATTCATGTTCCATACCCCTTGAGGGTGGTCAAGGGGTTTAGTCCCTAAGATATTTCAAACTATTGGTAATTGTCACTGTGATCCTGTCCAGTTTACAAACGTTCAGTATAGCATACAAATACGCAGTGTCTGAACATATTGTGTCTCTTTGAAAAATTTTCAATTTGCACTTGAATTGCTGCGTTCAGGCAGCTTGAAACAAGATACTTTCTGTGGTGACGGGACTCCTATTTCTTTCTTCTACATATGTTGACTGCTGTTAACCGATTGGAGATCCATCGATGTTTCCTCATATGATGTGTCTGCCTCAGGCTGCACTTGATTTGTTTTCTGGCAACAGCTCAAACAACCGCCAAACAGCAAATAAACCAAAGCAACCAGGGCAAAACAGACAAGGAAGGGCAGAGCCACGACGAATATCAGTGCATAGAAAATAATCCCGCAGAAATGCCGCTTTCCGATTGGTTCAGGGAAGCAGTCGGTATCCCCGCACGTGCAGTCTGGATCGTCAACACATGGGTCAAAATCAGGATACTCGTCATATATTGTGATTTTATCATCGCTGCGATCCTGTGATAGGTAATGACAAACGCAGTAGAGCCATGCTACCGCATGGTTCAACATCATACAAAGGCTCATTGACGCACACTTTAACCAACCCAGCGTGGATTTTCCTTGCTTCTTTGCCGAACTGTAGCATGCTTCAGCATTGCAGGAATCTAAACAGAACAAACTAATACGAAGGACTTGGTACGATAAGACCCATCTTCACATGGTATAAAATAGTCCGTCAATTTTCCCTTCCTGTCGAGACTGTCCGTCACGTTTGGCTTCCACCGAGACTGTCCGCGATATCTTGTTTCCTGTCAAGACTGCTGTGCATGATAAATGGCTTCCTGCCGAGATTGACCGCGTGATTCTGCTTCCTACCGAGACTCTTGGCAGGAATCAGAATCCCGCGACAGTCACGGTAGGAAGCCTTTTTTGCTGACAGAAGTATTGGAAGGAAGCAAGCGATCGCGGACAGTCTCGGCAGAAGCCAAATATGACGGACAGTCTCGGTAGGAAGCGAAAATTGGCGGACTAGTTTATACCCTGCAATATTTGGCACCCAGAAAATCCATTTTGCAAAGATTTTATTTTGATTATATACAGAGAAGCGAACACGTTAAAAAGTTTTGCATTCTAGAATGCAACCGAAAACAGAAAGAAAACCAGTTTATGATATACTTATGTCTATCACCTAGAACATATCCACATCCCGTAGCCAGTTTTGACAAAATGACGAGCCTGGTAGCCTTTGCGGTTTGTAAAACATGTGTCCGGCCTCCAGCACATATATTTTTGCATACTGACAAAGTTTTGTCATATTAACATGGCAGAAAATATTAGAAGTGCTGGAAGCCGGGCCCTTTGTTTAATTTAGTCCATTGTTTTAGCTCCACTGGCCAAAGGCAGCGGGGGAGCTTATATGATGGTAACCTCCGTCGTCCGTCCATCCCTCGTCCGTCAACATTTTTAAAGGAGTTCTCCTCTGACACAACTATGCCAATTTCAATCAAATTTCTTATATGCAGCTTTCATGCAAAGGGGGGGGGATTGTATTGTTATATATGCATGTAATTTTATAGTTACTGAAATATCTTTTAAACCAAGGGTGGGTGGGGGAGGGGGATTTATATATTTTGTCCAGGTCACATGACAAAGAAGGCCGTCAAAATGGCGCCATGAATATGGTAAAAAATTAAAATATCTTTCCCAGAACTTATGGACAGATTGCGTTGAAACTTGGTTTGTAGTATTTTGGACTCTAGTACTACAAAATTTATATAAATGACTCTCAGTTGACCTTTATCTATATATGACAAGGTCAAATTTGATCCCTTAGGCTTTTGAATGGGAAAGCTGAAAAAGTGCATTTTTCTGTTGCTATTGTGCTCTGTGATATGGAAATGCAGACGACTTCAGTCCTATATGAATTCTATAGATCTAGGTCATTTAGTGACCTTAGTCAAAGGCCACTTGGTTTGAATATTTAGGTCTTTTTTCTCAGAAACTACTAGGCGAATGACAATTATACCTAACTGGAAACCTATGTGGGGTGGGAGAAAGAAATTGTAGTCAAATGGTACAGTTCACATGACCAAGATGATCGCCACGGCCATAAATGATAAAAACCTTAAAAAAATTTCTGAAGAACCACAAGGCGGATTGCCCTGAAACTTGATATGTAGTATTTGGGACTTTTTTTCTAATACTACAAAGTTCATATAAACGATGATCCTGGTTTGACCTTGACCTATTTCAGAGCAAGGTCAAATTTGGTCTCTTATGCTTTATAATGGGAAAAGCTGATAAAGATGCATTTTTCTGTTGCTGTTAGACTTTGTGAGATGGAAATGTAGTCGACTGCAGCTCCTATGAATTCTAGATGTCAAGGTCATTTAGTTACCTTGACCAAAGGTCACATAGTTGAATATTACAGCCAGATCCTGGAATGTATAAAACTGTATATTGATGTACTTATGTTGTAACTGATAAATAAAATATTGTTTAAACCATAGTTGAATATTTTGGTCCTTTCTCTCAAAAACTAATAGGCTAATGACAATTAATTGTCACATGAAGCCTGTGTGGGATGGGAGAAAGAAATATATTATAATCAAATGGCCCAGATCACATGGCCAAGAGGTGGTCGTAGTCGGGCGATGGTGCTGAGTAGACGTCCTACTAATTTGGATAACAGTAAGGCAATGACCTACTGTGCTTGCAGTAGGTGGGGGTGCGGATTCTTTTCTCTCGCCTATCATATTTCTTCTTATCCCTCTCTCTGGAAAACGGTTCGATATAGACTGAAATACTGCATCAAAGATCCGTCAAACCCAAAACAACCAACCATTTAACACATGACCAAGATGGCTGTTATGGCCATTTAAGCTAAAAACGCCTATGAATGTGTTATGGCAGCTTTAGCAGGAGCTGAATTTTTGGTCATCCTTGTTTTGTTTTGTTTTCAGAAAAGGGCCTTGATAGAACAAACAGATGGCTGGATGATTTGGGTCATCCCTTTTTTAAGAAAAAGGGCCCTGATTGGACAAACAGATGGCTGTGTGGATAGTTTGCGTTTCTAAGTCCTTGTACACATTATTTTAGTGATATCAGGACGATGGAAGTGTGATAAAATTTCCTTTTAAAAGGAAGGCTTGCACAGCTAAGACAGTGAAATGTTCATGAGTTGTTTATTCAAGTGAACCTAATTGTTAGTGCACTTTCTGTTGCTAATTTTTATTTAGCAAAGTATTTAATTTCTTAACTTCTTCAATGGCGGCATTATCTGCAGGTATGAGGTAAAAACAAGTGTAGAATTTATTTGAAAAACAGATTGAGGAAATATTCAACACACACACACACACACACACACACACACACACACACACACACACAGAGTGTTTTCCAACGTTTTCGCCGTTAGGCATGTCTCAAAGAAAATTACTATATGGACCTAATTCAAGTCTTTTCTATATGGCTGCTATGTTACATTTAGTTTGAATCAAAATTTTAGGAAAGACTGTTTCAAACCCATGTCTATGAAATCTTGGCACATCTGAACTTGGCATCAAAAGAAGACAACAAATTTATATTCACTGAACTATATTTTTGGTTTTAGTAGCATCAGTGACAGTGACAGGAAGAAAATTTTGACACTCTGAGAAGGAAAGCCATGCTGCTATTGTTTGAGGTAATAACTTGCTTTACACCATTTGGGGACAACAAAGCACGGAACCCATTGCGTTCATACTTCCATGAACTTCCAATTTCATCTCTTATATTTATAGTATGTTTTCACATCAATTTTGTTACTTATTTATGAAGTTCTGGCTAATTTAACGCCAAGGAAGGACGAAGAATAGTTATCTACCAACGTGTTTGGTAATGACGTTCAACAGCCGTCTCTATGACATGACGTATATCAAACGTTACGTCGGCCAATCAACTTATCGAATTATCCATGACGTCGCTTGCGCGTAACATTGCATGAATGCGTGTTGTTAGCCCAGTAAAGGTTCATCTAAGGAAATCGTCGACACGTGTACACATTTCTCTGTACATTTGTATAGGTGAAGTAAAAAGGCAACATTAGAGAGTGTTACAAGAAAACATTGATGCAAAGCATCAATACGCCGTGAAAGTCAGTCACATTCAGCTTCTGCGCCCAGTAGGCCTAACTGTGCACATATAAAGGAATCTCGACACTAGCAAAGGTAGCCTAATATAGAGTTATGCGGTGTTGTCAAGCTGATTATAGTTTATTGGCTTTCTTCTACTATTGTATATGTCATAAGCATATGGGCAGGTTCATGACAAACATGCATCATAATGATGGATTTCTGAGCTGCTCGAATTTATTTTCTATTCAGATAATATTTTAGTTTCGCCTGCTTCTAGCAGAAACTAGGTAGATCCACATGTGTATTACTTTACTGTTCCTGCGTCTGCGGCGTTATCACCGTCATTGGCGTATACTTAACGTTTTTTGGTTGAGTAATTTTTGTGACAATGCGCAAACAGGCGAGAAATAGCATGTCCTAATGTATTATTGGAAATAGAGTTAAACTCAAGGTTTCATCTAAGTTTACTCCATGTAACAGGAGTTAACATGGTTATGTTTTGCCTATAAAAGAATGTAGAAAGTTGACGCAGTAGCTCTACATAGGAGAAAACAGGTAACGTGTATGTTGAACCAGATTGTTCAGTTCTGTTCGATTCTCCTAACGACGTTCGCCGAGTGGCTCAGCGGTACGTAACCATGGCGCCGTGTATCCGTCCAACAACTCAATTGGAATTTCAATTTTTTTTTTTTTTTTTTTTATTTTTAGTGAAAGGTGTATATACAGTAATACGTCAAGCTTTCAAATATATATATAGTCTGCTGGCTATCACTCGGACGTGTAATTATTTGCGTTCAAATTTGTATATTTATCATGTTGTTTAAAAAAATTATCTTAATCTTTAAGAAATTAGTCTACTGAGTAATACAAAATTAACGAAGACTTGTTGCAAATTATATAAGTATTACCTCCCTTGAAACATGCCATTGGCGATTCATAGGAGAATCCTGCTTTATGCCATATGCGACCATCAAAGGTACCTAATAGTTGCGCAGTCTGATCCGTAACATGTGGGCGATCGTATACATTTACCTGTTGTCGAATGTGGATAAAAAAAGTAATTGCATCGAGGCAAAGTAGCAGGCGAAATTGTATGTATTTTATGACGCACGCGAAGGTACGAAAAAAAGTTTAGAACGAATCGTTGCGGAACGAACTCTCCGGCATACTAAAATATAGAGTGAAGTCAACCTTTGGAGTGGAGCCTTGGTTGGTTGGTTGATTTGATGCTTAACGTCCACGGTAAACAACTAGGGTCATGTCGGGACGGTCAGTTAACCTAACCACACTATTCCTGGGCAGGCTTAGACCTCCTAAGCGTATAACCAGTACTAAGTGCACATACTTTCGCCAGTAACTGACAACTGCCCCTCTTGAATCAGCGGAAGGAGAAACGAAAGTATGTGGCCAGACCGGGATGAGTGGAGCCTTGGAGTGGAGTGTTTTTTCTGTTTTTTTTTTGTTTTGTATTTTTTTTTTTTTTGTTTTTTTTTTGGAGTCAGGTAATAAGTCGCAGGATGTTAGATGATGACATCTCCTAGACTTAGAGACTATAGGAATTAAAACCAGATCTATTGCTCATTAGTCCATTGTCAGTGTACAAATAAGCTGGCTGTGTAAACGGAAGTACATACCCAATAATCAAGTAAGTATATAAGTGGCCCACCACACCAGCCAGCTAGTAAGCCAGTAAGTAAGTTCTTATACTTCTTTTCAAACAGTCAGAAGGTACAATTTGATTCGATAGGCATTTGACTTGATTCATGTACCTTTTAAGTTTAGCCGGCAAACCTATTTCAAACTGCCAAGACTTAATGCTGCTGACTCGGATATGTATACAGTATGGCCAAAATTTTTAATTATTTTTCCCCAAAGTATACTTGGCCTGGCCTTGCTTGGTTCATAGTATTATGCTTTCAAGCAAGCTATTATGTCATTTCACATAGTCTGGCTAGTCCAGGAGAGAAATTAGAACATGCCCCTTTGCATTTTGCAACTGGTCATTGCCCGAAAATGGTGAGGCATGGTTTCTTGTTCTGACATTTTAAGTCAGATAAGTTCACGCAAAATCTCGACTCCAAACTACTACTCCAAAAAACACTCCACTCCATAGGTTGACTCCACTCCATATTTTAGTATATGGCAACTCTCCTGGTATTTTCCGAATGAGCGTGACGTATCGTTTCTTCCAAAAATAGCTCGGTATCACTAAACGACATGAATACAGGCTTGCGGCCGAGACCGCAAGCCAAAAATGAAAGGCTGAGTGCAGTGGAACACTGTTTACAGCGGGTGTCGAACAAGGGACTTCTAGATCAGCAGACCAGCGCTAAACCTGCGTAGCTACCAGAGCTCCTAGGACCCACGGACTTACCCCAATTCAAGGGTGTAATCCTTTAAAAAAAGTATGATGTCTCTATCTGCAATTTAGACGCCTTAATGTACTGACAAACCAAGTTTTTCAATTTTAGGACAGTTTTGGTAATTATTCTAGATGTCCCAATATTTAGAATTTTACAATATTCGTAATTTTGCATGTATAGTATTCCTCAAAATTATTGAGAATTTTTTGCAAAGTGGAAATTAAGCACTGGTAGTTGACAGATCATGTATATACTCAATATCTTTGTTTACTTAGTTAACAACATCCCTCTCTGAACTTTTTAGTATACCAGTATTACTCATTTGTTTGAGTCACAAATGTTATCTCCCCTTGAATTGTGCCACCCAGAGATTTTTTTGTCCGACTGGAAAATTATGTACCCTTACCAAATAAAATCGATATTTGTGGAAAAGATAATGGCAAATCAGTTGATTTCTGAATGGTTCTCTCATCTAGATGTAAGGTGATGGCGAAATGAAAACAGAATTTTGTGTGAGCTTGTCAGCTGTAGATGCTGCTGGCATTCAAACATGTGACTTCATTTCGAAAAATGGCCCGCAATTGGGGAAAATTGCAATTTTGACAGAGCGTATGTTGCTCTGATTCAATCTTATTCTATACATCTCGATGGAAATGGCACAAGACAATATTTTTTGTAAAGCTTAGTAAACGTGCTATAAGGGATATGAGTTTGACATGATTATCTATACCTTGCTAAAAATATTCCGTTCAGATCACTAACCGATCAGATTTTTTGCTGTTTCTGATGCCTTCAATAGTCTTCCTATAATATAACAGCCAGTCCCTGACTCAGAAACTGGAATTAGTAACTTTAAATCATGCAAAATATTGAAGGCAACATTACTAATGCAGATGGTGTTGCACAAGGGATTGATTGATTGATTTGTTGCTTAACGTCCACGGTAAACAACTATGGTCATGTCGGGAGGGTCAGTTAACCTAAGCACACTATTTCTGGGCAGGCTTAGACCTCCTAAGCGGTTAACCAGTACTAAGTGCACATACTTTCGCCAGTAACTGACAACTGCCCTTCTTGAATCAGCGGAAGGAGAAACGAAAGTATGTGGCCAGGGCGGGTTTCGAACCCAGGACCTCTGACTTATGAGGCAGGTGCCCTACTGATTGCGCTACGCGGCCCGACTGCACAAGGGAGAAAATAAATTATTTCATCTGAGATAGTCTATTTCTAGCAAAGGTGGTATAGAAAAATATAGTCGAAATCAAGGGACAATTTTTTACAGGGGTGTACCCTAGCCCATCCTTACCTACCACTGACAAACGAAAATGCATCATATTGTCATTTTTGTATATTCAACTTGAAACAGAGGTTCTTTTATTGTATTTTACGTGTTTAAAATATTGTTGAACATGTATGGCTACCAACTGTGTGCCAAAATGCAATTCTCAATAATTTTGAGGAATACTGTATGTGTGGCTTACATGCTAGTCTTGGTCTCCATTATTTTTTTTTCTGATTTGGGTCTCAAGCCAAGAATGTACGAAAGGATGGGCAGGCATACAGAAGGTAAAAGATAGCGGTTTTTGAACCGCACGAGGAAACGCACGGGTGGTAATCAGTGGAACTAGCTCCGAAATGAGTCAATGGAATTTCGTTCCCTCGTCACATCCGGGAACCCGCGAGCTAGTGCTGTCGACAGAAAATCAGTAAACAAAGGTAGGTCTTGAAGAATTTTATCAATTTTTATTTCTTTATTAGCGATCCCAGGAAACAACTGCCGATGCTGTTGTGTGTAGATATGATTCAACTTTATTCCCCATCGGAGTTCGCCGCAGAAATGTGCAGGGCTTGAACTAACTTGTGGCAAATGTTTGAAACAACGAACTAAAAATCCACCAATTTCTGTCAATATGGAGATTTGGGTACACGATTTTTTTCATTTTCCGTCCAAACTATAGCGTTCAGACCCTCTAAAGCACCATCCCTGGTAAATTCAAGCATGAAAAGTCACAAATAAGCAAAAAAGTGTGGGTGGAGATTACGTACCTGGACAATATTGACAAAATTTCTGCCTGAGCTAGAGCGCTCGACATGGAGCTAGTGCGTTCAACAAGGAGCTAGTGCGCTCATCCACACCTAAGATAAGGCAGAATTGTTGATTTATTGTTGATAGATGATTTTAACCGTTTTTTAGGTTTTGCTCTGTACCCCTTTGAAACCACTAAGAGATGACTTAATGTACATAGATAATTCCATCGTCATTCATCGGATGAGTGTAGTATTCATGACTGATTATGGCAATTTTGGTAATACTTTTCTGTAACATGGATATTGTCCTGTTATTTCATGCCTGTTTGGTAAATAGTCAAAATTATGCCTCGAGGTACCGTGAACAGCTCCATTCACTGTTGCCCGAAGCCACAAGGCCTCAGGTAGTAGTGCATTGACCTGTCCATGGTAATGAGTAACATAGTATTGACTATTCTGCCAAACAGCAATGAAATAGCTTTCGCATTACTCAACCGAACCTGTAACCAACCATATTCTACTAGCAATCAACTGCATGACAGGTGCTCGAATTCGGCAAGCTCGTGATTTTCCAAGTCATTCTCGTGACGCTTAACGACATGGCATATAGACAAAACCATACCACGCTGTTTTCTCATTACATTTACATGAGTGGCATCATAAGCATGGCATAGTCTAAGCTGTTGGTTGGCTAATAATTCAGTGAAAAGCGTTGTGGGGGCCAACCAGTGACATGGCAAAGCATATACCATTATCTGTATATAGTGGGTTGGATAATAAAAGGTATAAAAGTAGGTTGGGTAATATTATTGCCCCTCGGCACCTTGGGTGGCCTGATACACCATTATCCTTGGCCTCAGGCAATAGTGCATCAAGCCATTCTCGCATACATCCTCGGGTACCCGGGGCAATAGTTTTTAATTATCATTCACCAAACAGCCATTAGATGACTGTAAATTATAAAGAGTTACGAAGATCGGATATATTTTCAGATGGGAGTGTACAAGGGGAAGACATCCAAAGGACTGTATCTTACTACTGCTAAACACCGGCGCATTCGCTCAAGACACGTTTACAACTATTCAAGGAAAGAAAAACACATATTTTCAAAAAGAAGAAGTACACCACATTCTCAGAAAATCCAGTCTGAGAAGAACACAGTTATCAGCGTTTTTCTTTCCTTGAATAGTTGTAAACGTGTCTTGAGCGAATGCGCCGGTATTTAGCAGTAGTAAGATACAGTCCTTTGGATGTCTTCCCCTTGTACACTCCCATCTGAAAATATATCCGATCTTCGTAACTCTTTATAATTTACAGTCATCTAATGGCTGTTTGGTGAATGATAATAAAAACTATTGCCTCGGGTACCCGAGGATGTATGCTAGGATGGCTTGATGCACTATTGCCTGAGGCCAAGGATAATGGTGTATCAGGCCACCCAAGGTGCCGAGGGGCGATAACTTTTAATATTACCAAACCTACTTTTATACCTTTTATTATCCAACCCACTATATATAGATAATGGTATATGCTTTGCCATGTCACTGGTTGGCCTCCACAACGCATTTCACTGAATTATTAACCAACCAACAGCTTAGACTATGCCATGCTTATGATGCCACTCATGTAAATGTAATGAGAAAACAGCGTGGTATGGTTATGTCTATATGCCATGTCGTCAAGCGTCACGAGAATGACTTGGAAAATCACGAGCTTGCCGAATTCGAGCACCTGTCATGCAGTTGATTGCTAGTAGAATATGGTTGGTTACAGGTTCGGTTGAGTAATACGAAAGCTATTTCATTGCTGTTTGGCAGAATAGTCAATACTGTGTTACTCATTACCATGGACAGGTCAATGCACTACTACCTGAAGCCTTGTGGCTTCGGGCAACAGTGAATGGAGCTGTTCACGGTACCTCGAGGCATAATTTTGACTATTTACCAAACAGGCATGAAATAACAGGACAATATCCATGTTACAGAAGAGTATTACCAAAATCGCCATAATCATGATAATCAGTCATGAATACTACACTCATCCGATGAATGACGATGGAATTATCTATGTACATTAAGTCATCTCTTAATGGTTTCAAAGGGGTACAGAGCAAAACCTAAAAAACGGTTAAAATCATCTATCAACAGTAAATCAACAATTCTGTCTTATCTTAGGTGTGGATGAGCGCACTAGCTCCTTGTTGAACGCACTAGCTCCATGTCGAGCGCTCTAGCTCAGGCAGAAATTTTATCAATATTGTCCAGGTACGTAATTTCCACCCACACTTTTTTGCTTATTTGTGACTTTTCATGCTTGAATTTACCAGGGATGGTGCTTTTGAGGGTCTGGACGCCATAGTTTGGACGGAAAATGAAAAAATCGTGTACCCAAATCTCCATATTGACAGAAATTGGTGGATTTTTAGTTCGTTGTTTCAAACATTTGCCACAAGTTAGTTCAAGCCCTGCACATTTCTGCGGCGAACTCCGACGGGGAATAAAGTTGAATCATATCTACACACAACAACATCGGCAGTTGTTTCCTGGGATCGCTAATAAAGAAATAAAAAATGATAAAATTCTTCAAGACCTACCTTTGTTTACTGATTTTCTGTCGACAGCACTAGCTCGCGGGTTCCCGGATGTGACGAGGGAACAAAATTCCATTGACTCATTTTGGAGCTAGTTCCACTGATTACCACCCGTGAAACGCAGATGGAGAAAGAAATAGAAAGAAAGAAAGGAAAGAAAGAAAGAATTAATTATGGATTTTGAAACTTACAAGGTAATGCAGGCTCTATATCGTCAGTGGTTGGAAAACACTCGTTCAGACAAGTCCCCATGTTTCAAGAAGGAAGGTATTTGATAAGTTTTTATCGTGTATTTCCACGAAAAAGAAAAATTTACATAATGGTAAGTGAGATAAATATAATTGAGCTGGGACGTGACAAAAAATATAATTGAGCTGGGACGTGACAAAAACCAACAAAGTGGCATGGGCGCCCAGCGCAGACTCACATCAGCCTGGGCATCCGCCCAGTCTGATCAGAGTCTTCGCTGTCCGCATGGAAGTAGCTTAGACCCTTAGCTATCCTTTAAACGTTTAGGCGAGGAGTCTGATCTACGAAGAGTCTGATCAGACTGGGCGGATCCCCAGGCTGATCTGAGTCTTCGCTGGATGCACAACCACTTTGTTGGTTTTCTCGTATCGCGGATCAATAAATTATACAGTAATAAGATCAATAGTGGTGAGTTTGTTGACTAAGGTTTTTAATCCTTTTAATTATAAATACATGTATATCTCGTATATTAAACGGGCTCATTAATTTAACAATTCTGCAGCTTTTTTTCTTTCTTTTTTTTTATCTGAACTGCATATTTTGCTGATTTTGAACATACTTTAAGTCTCCATAGTCCTACCAGTGGCATCTTAGCGAGACAGTGCTACTAAGTCCACTTTGTTCCTTATGTCCGTAGGGAACAAAGTGAACTAAGAACCCTTGGCTTGCGAAGATGTACAAGTGGTAGTGTCTGAAGACAAACCATTATGTAAAACGGTTAAGACCTCACATTTGGTGATAAAATGTTGGTTGCTGTGCATATATTAAAACATATAATTCCCACAAAATAGGGAGAACATGCTTTTGAACAATGGCAAATTGCTCCACAAAATATAATTGTCTTTTCTGGTTCCCCGTCAAGAAATAGAATATAAACAAAAGTGGGATAATGAATGGGGCCCCATGCCTGTACATGGTATTTTTACTCAAGCGAAAGTAGGTCACATTAGTTGCCAACTAAAATTACCCAAACCCTTTTTATACGATACTCAATGATGTTTTATTTGTTTAAAGTTTGCTAACAACGGTCATTTACTATGACGAAACTGCAGTCAACTCTCAATATCTCAAAGTCAAATTTCATCTTAAACTACTGATATCTCAAAGTAAATTTTCTGAGACCAGAAAATGTACCTTGAGATATCAGTAGTTTGATATAACATGAATTTAAATGTAAATAAAATCATAATTTTATTTCAAACTATATTCTTTTATATAAGAGGGTATTTTGAGATATCAGTATTCGAGATATCGAGAGTTGACTGTTCAGTCAAAAGCTTGTAGAGATACCGTATTTATTCAGTCATAGGACGCTAGTTCATACTTCCAAAATTACCACAAATATGTAAATCAATCTCGAGTAAATCAGCTATAACAATTTGAGCCGCGACACGACAAAACAAAGTGGCAGCGGCCCAGTCTGATCAGAGTTTTCGCTGTGCGCTGAAAGGATAGCTCAGGGTCTAAGCTAGCTCCATGCAGGCAGCGAACACTCTGATCAGACTGGGCAGATGCCCAGGCTGATCTGAGTTTCACTGGGCACACATGCCACTTTGTTTGTTTTGTCGTGTCGCGGCTCATATGTGTTTTTCTCTTACAAAACGATCCTGAAGCGAATAAATGCGGTTCCTCCCGCTCACGGTAAAATATTTGATGAATAACTCTGATGGAGCAATGGGGCCTTTAAAGCTTTGAAATGCCAGCACCAAAAAAAAAAAAAAGTTCAGTACAGCATGTTCAAACAGCCAGGATTTGGGCCTAGGGGAGTGGTCAGTGTCAGATCTGGAATGGTTTGTATACTGTAAAAAATTTCCGTAGATTTTACGGTAGAATACCTGGCAACCAGCTGCCAGTCCATTTCCCGTTATTTGAACGGGCGCCCGTAATCGTTGACAGGAATCATCACGCAGAGTAGGGTAGAATTAGACAGGTATTACTCTCGAAATATGACCCCTCAACACTATACAGGTATTTTCGAGTGTGGTCAATGAACATAACTCTACCATATCATGATTTCCACAAATGTTCTACGCGCAGACGCCCTTAAAAATAACATGAAATGGATTGGCAGCTGGTTGCCAGGTATTCCTACATAAAATCTACGGATTTTTTTTTACAGTGAATGTATAGGTTTTTTGCTTTTATAGGGAGGCAACTGAAGTGGGCTGTATCTCCTCATCAGGGCCGCTTCTGTGAGGTAGTTGTTATAAGGTGACATTGCGGCATTAGGCTCCGTGGGCCCGCCGATAGTTTGGGACTCTGTGAAGTGTCTCTGGATGCTTCTCTTATCTAAGCTTCTGCTCCGTGTCCTTTTTTTTAATGTTTTTGTTGTTTCTTGCTAGTCAGTCAACTGAGTGTTGTGCTAGTTTATGATTTCAGCTGGCATCATTAGTTTGTCATTTGTGATGTCAGTGCTTGGACTCGCGGGGGGGGGGGGGGGGGGGGGGGGGGAATATTCAGTAATAGTTCACGAATGGGGCATAGGCATAGTTTTCCTGGCCCCGAGGTTATAAATCTTATTCCATGCTCAACTCAGCAGAGCATGGAATTTTCTCTGCTGATAGATATGAAAATTCCAACTAATGTTGGCATTTTCATATTCATAAGCAGGGAAAAATTCATTCTCAGCTAATCTTAGCAAGAAGACAGCTGTACTTTTCAGTAATTTGCTATTTATTAGCAGGTAAAATCTTATGCTCAGCTCAGTTGAGCATGAAAAAAGTTTTATCATCTCGGGGCCTGGCCCCGAGGTTATAAAACTTTTTTCGTGCTCAACTCAGCTCAGCATGAAATTTTCTCTGCTGATAAATACGAAAATGCCATCTATTGTTGGCATTTTCATATTAATAAGCAGAGAAAATTTCATATTCAGCAGAATGAGCAAGAAAACGACTGTACTTTACAAGAATTTGCTATTCATTAGCAGGTAAAATTTCATGCTCAGCTGAGTTGAGCATGAAAAAGGTTTTATAACCTTGGGGCCAGGTTTCTCCGAGGAGGCACAGGCTGTGCGTTATGATCATTAATGATTCGTTATGATCCGTTCTGTCGGAACATCGCTCAGCCAGTTCCGTGAATCCGATTCACGAAATTGGCCGAGCGGTGCTCCGATTGATGAAGGGGTTGGAGCGATGTGCGATTTTCTGTTTATTATTATTATTATCACCATTATCATCATCATCATCATCAACAACAACATAATCATCATGTGGCTTAGGCATTTAAAAGGTGTCGTCGGGTGCTTCCCTCATCCAAGACTCTATTAGAGCGGTCCCGAAAACTCCAGATCTGGCTCATAAGACCGATCTGGAGTTTTGAGATTATTCTGGAGTGAGGGGGGCCTCCGTCTTGTAGCCGAAGAATTACGGTATTCATTTATTTACTTACTATCATCATTATTTATTCTATTATTATTATTTTTCTTCTTTCTCTTCTTCTTCTTCTTCTTCTTGTTCTTTTTCTTCTATTTTTTTTTCTTATTATTAAACTATTGTGAATTAGTTGTAATGCCATGTTGGACGTTTTGTATGTGTTTTAGGGGGAGGGCTGTAACTAATGTTGTGAGAACTTGTAGCCCAACCCCGTTGTTTGTACTTATTGTTTGTACAAAGGCAATAAAATATGTTTGAATTGAATTGAATCAAGACTCTACTCAGTATGGTGTATTTTATTTCCCGCCAGTCTGCTTGTATGCACGCTGAAATAAAGTATATGCTTAGAGTTGTGTTGGCCTTGCTGACATACAACTGTTTGTGTATTGTTTTTGTTTGTTTCAAACATCACATGCACCTCCTTGGAGTATAAATATTGATGAACTCTTTAATGCGAAGTTTAACGCTTCAGTCTTCGGCAACACATTTGAGTTAATCTATATAGTCTCGTCTATCCCATAACCTTGCGAGGTCGTTGACATACCATAGATGGCTCTACAACAATCCTCTTCCACCTAGTCCTGTCTTCAGCTGCCCTAAGTGAGCTAGCAAAATCCATCCCTGTTAACTTTTTAACATTGTCTTCCCACTTTTTCTGTCTACCTCTTCTTCTTTTTGTCTTCACGGTGTCCTGCAGAGTTGTCTTTGCTGAGCCAGAAAGCTTGAGATGTGCCCAGACCACCTCAGTTTCCTTGACCAAGGTCAGGAGTCATATTCTCCAATGGCTGCTTGGGTCGTTCTGTGAACATTCTCATTCAGTAACCTTCGGTCGTATCTCAAATTAAAGGCCTGTGTTCTTTTCTCTTTTGGCATACAACACGGGAATGCATCAGTTCAAGTTATTGTTGATCCAAGAGATGTTATCCAGGCTGTCCTTATTGGGTTCAGCCTCCCAAGACGCAGGATTTGGCATGCCAGTGGTAGAGTCAGGCAAATAGTAGAAACATGGTTTCGTCAGGCGTTAGGAAGCCAGGCTGAAATAGATTACTTTTTATTCCTGTAGTGCTACAAGTATATCAGTGGGATGGGGTACTGTTAGGCCCTACTGTTTCTTGTAGATTCCCCCCTCAAGGGAGCATCTCCTCGCGGAGAAGTGGGCTGAACTGTCACCAATATCTAAATATACACAAAAATGTCTCGATGATCGTTGTACCTCAGACTCAGCGTACGCCAGTTCTGAATTTGTTTGTCTTTTTTCTTGGTACACTCTCTAACCGTTTGCATCTTGTGTGCGTAACAAGTAACAAACGCCCGTAACAAAATCTCACTATATGGAACTGGACCAAATATATATCTTCCGATTTCAAATTTGGGTAAATGTCCAAAAGACAGGAACAATCCACTATATTCTCAAGTAAACTGGTATCAAGCGTCCTTATGTCCAGTCCCTGGCAAACAGCCTTACATTCGTGTAGCAAGTCTCACACATTGAACTTCTCAACCCGGTCCTACTAAACACTGCGAAGACCCTCAGAGGCACACACACACATACATAAAATACACCACAAAGGCATACAAAGGCGCTAAAAGTATGAAAAATGTATGAGACTGATTACATAAGTAGAAAAACAAAAAACAAAAAACAGTAATAAAAAACCGCGCAACTCGACACTTAAACTGGATGAGCTGTATTCAGAATCGCGCAAAAACATTCCCAAATGGAAATAAAAAATATCAATCTTCAGTGAATGGACGACCGAATTATAGCATTGCTTTTCGACTTATGTTTGCATTAATTATACTCGTACAAAATTTCACCTTTGTTAAAAATTATTTAGTGGTGTATTCACTATTCAGAGTTAGAACAAAACTTTTGAAAGTGGACAAACCGCTATATGCTCCGTCCACTTTTTTTACCCTAAAAGTATAATTAAGCTCAAAGTGCTTTATTTGCTTTTCAGATCTAAGAGTCAAATAGCATTATGATATTTTGGCTAATGCATTCCAGAAACTTGAATTCTTAGTTTTCCGGCGGAAATGGAATTGGGCGTTTGAAAGACGTGTTAGAGGAACAACCTGCGAATATCCTGATTGAATTGCACAGACATGCAGCTTGATATGGGTCTTTATAAATTGGCATCTCCGTGTTTTTATTCCATAGGAGGAGCACCGGTAGCTCAGTACGCTATAAGCGCTGGCCTATTCGTCTTTGTGTGTCTTTGTGGTGTCTTAATTGGTGTCTTTGTGGCGTCTTAGCAGTGTTTAGTAGGACCCCCTTAATATCTCAGAATCCAAGAGGAGATGACACAAAGTATCGTGTCACACAACAGACAGGTTGCCTTTGCTTTGTAAGATATAAGTTCCTGCCGCTATCTTAAGTTTCACCAGTGCTCGTGTAGCCTCCCTGTCGCTGCCCTATGTAACCTTAATTTTAGTACGGTGTTAGGTTTCACCTAATTACATTGCAAAGGCTAATCGAACTAGGTAGGTTCCTGATTTGTAATCGAGCATCCCATGTTGTTTGAGAGCAACCAGAAAAAGTTGTGTTAAAAGCGACCGAATTCTATTATAAACAGGTTTCTCATGATACTAAGTTACTCATTGTTGCGTCACAGAATATCTAGTGCAAAATTAATTGTTTGACCCTGGGTCGTTACGGCCTTCTGCCTTTCGGCCACCTTTGCGAGGTTCCGGGACGTTTCGCCCCAAATTCTTTTCCTACCCTAGATGTTTCGCTCCCAGGACGTTTCGCCCCGGGTCGTTTCGCCCCGGGTCGTTTGGCCCCTACTGGATATTTTGCCCCCCCCCCTGGATGTCCCCCCCCCCCCCCCCCCCCCCCACACACACACACACTTTCTCTTTCTTTCTTTCTCTCGGTACTGCTCTCGGTCAGTAACTGACCATGATGGCAGGCGGGGGGTGTGGCGCATAAGTTTCCAAAAAAAAAATAAAAAAAATAGTATTTTCCTATGACAAGGCCACACAGAGTTAAAACTATTTACAAGAAGTCCTCAGGGATAGGCATTACATGCTCTATCCCTGCCCAACCCGAGGTTTACACTATTTTGGACTTAAACTCCTCAACTGTCTCCGCAGAGACAGCTTCAGTTGTAAGCCCATTCCAAGCTGCAATTGACCTGGGGAAGAAGGAGTGTTTCAAACCGTCAGAATAAGCAACTGGACGGTGATACTGAAAGGGGTGGGATCTTGTTCTCATCTTCCCTCTACCGGACTCAGACAGATACTTATCCTTATTAACTATTGCCTGGTTATTATGAATTTTGTAGAACAGAGATAGAGAAGCCTGTTGCCGCCGTTCCTGCAGATCTGGCCATTCAAGTTCCTCTAGCATGTCGCTTACATGGCTCTGGTTGCGCCAGCGTCTGCAGGTCTAGCGTGCAGCAGTCCTCTGTACTTTCTCTATTCTACCAATCTCAGTCTGATGATGGGGGGTCCAAACAGGTGCCGCGTACTCTAATTGGGGCCGGACCACAGCTTTGTATACAGCAGCCTTAATGTCCTTAGGAGCAAAAGCCAGGTTTCGGCAAAGGAAACCAAGAGTCTTCGTGGCTTTGCTAGTGATGTTGTTAATATGTTGACCCCATTCGAGGTCATCAGTGATCGTGACTCCCAAGTATTTGGCAGAAGGAACGTTCTCCAAAACTTGGTTGTGCAGAACATAGTTATGAATGATCTGCTTGGAAGGGGGATGCTTAGTCACCCTCATGGTGTGACATTTAGCAACATTAAACTTCATGAGCCATGCCTCTTCCCAACGGGCCAGTTTATCCAAATCTTCCTGAAGTAATTGTTGGTCTTCAGACCTTCTAATGTTTCTATAAAGGACACAGTCGTCAGCAAAAAGACGGACTGTTGAACTGATGTTGTCTGGCAGGTCATTAATAAATATCAAGAAGAGTATGGGTCCAAGAACGGAACCCTGGGGGACACCAGACAAAACAGGGGCAGGGTCTGAACAGGCTCCATCAAGTACTACTCTTTGAGTCCGTCCAGATAGCCAAGCAGTTATCCACTGGAGGATATGGTTTCTGATACCATAGTACTCCAGCTTGTAAATCAGTCGTCGATGGGGAACCTTATCGAAAGCCTTGGCAAAGTCCATAATAATGAGGTCAGTCTGTTTGTGACCCCTATTATGGGCACCATCTAGGTTTTCATACAAGTCGTGCATGAACTGGACAAGTTGGGTCTCGCAGGACCTGCCGCTTCGGAAACCATGTTGAGACTCAACAAGGATATTATGTTCTGACAAATGTTGCATGATCTGACTCACAAGAATGTGCTCTAATGATTTACAGCATATACAGGTTAGGGAAACTGGCCTGTAATTTGCAGGGTCATACCTTTCTCCCTTCTTATAAATGGGAGCCACATTGGCTTGTAGCCAATCATCAGGTACTCTTCCTTGGGCAAGGGACTGGTTGAAGATGCAGGCAAGGACCTGAGCAATTTCAGCACTGCATTCTTTCAACACACGAGCACTTAGGTCATCAGGACCTGAAGCTTTATGGGGGTTAAGACGGTCAAGTAGCTTTTTGACCCCATTGGGGTCGATTGAAAAATCACCTATATCTGGATAATGGCTTGGTCCTTTTGAAGGGGGATCATCACTTTGTTCCTGGGTGTATACAGACCCAAATTGTTCACTAAAAATGTCGGCCTTATCTTTATTACCTGTTTTCAAAATTCCATTATTCCTAAGGCAGGTCACACCCGTTGAATCTTTTCTCAAGTTTTTCATGAAGGACCAAAACCGTTTTAGCCAATTGTTCCGGTTACAGTCTTCTATAACAGTATCTGTTACCGATGGGGTGAAGATATTGGAGACATATTTCCAATATGCATCACGTATCTCCTTCTGGACAAGAGCTCTGAGGCGCTTATAGCGACTCTTCAGGCCTTCGTTATCTGACCTGCGAGCCTTGTGGTACATTTTTTCCTTTTTCCTAACACACACTATATCGTGAAGGATAGCCTGTAATGTGTTTTTAGGTCTGTTTTTTTAGCATTTGATTTGCGGCATGAGTAAAGACAGATGTATCATATATGATTATAAATCATACACTCCATTCCTCCCTCAGATCATATATACAAAGTGCATGGGAGCTTTACATACTTATGAATGGTAAAATTCACGGTGCTCGGACATTTCGGCCACGGACATTTCGGCCACGGACGTTTCGGCCTAGGACAGTTCGGCCACGGACATTTCGGCCACAGAAATTGTCAAGGGTGGACATTTTGGCCTTTCTCAAAAATAACTTTTTATAATTAAATTAAGGAGTCATATGAGTAACTTAAAGCTAAGTCTTAATAAATGCCAATGATATGTTGTTGTTGTCTTGAAGTTTTATGGACCTTCAACATCCTTAAGGTCATTGTGAGCATCTAAAGGTGAAAAACACGGTGAACAACTATTTCAACTACTTTAACTAGGGCCTTATATGATATTTGCTTAAGAGTTTCGATAGGTTTATATCCCTTAAACACTTTTAAAGTCATTTTGAGCATAATCTGGCACATTTGCCATCCCCATCCACGCGCCAGCGTGGCCTTTATCATTCATGTGATGCCTATCATATCTTTATAAGCAATTATATGGCTGATGAACCTGTGGTGCACCCATATTTTGGCTTTAAGAGAGATGGTTGGAGCTATTTTGAGCCCAGTCACATATTTTGGTGTCATGTGTGCAGAACAAACATATATGTCATTTTAAAGGTTTACAGTAGCATGTTTTCATGTCCCCGTTTTTTCAGATTTGGCCGAAACGTCCATGGCCGAAATGTCCGTGGATGAAATGTCCATGGCCGAACTGTCCTAGGCCGAAATGTCCGTGGCCGAAACGTCCGTGGCCGAAATGTCCTACATTCAAAATTCACATAGGATCATATCAAAATTTATTACTAATTTATAGCAGCTGTATAGCTCCAGTCTTATTTTTGCTGAGGTAGAACATGCATGCATGTGATCGCCCTGACTAACGACAGCCTACGGATATTTTAGCTTTAGTTTCTGACTGGCATCGAAAGAAGTGTGCCTAGGACTTGTTACAAATTGGGCCCGTTTTTTTTTCTTCTTTATTTTTTGTCTTTTTCATCTTCTCCTACCTTTTCAATTCTGTACTCTTTAATTAATAATTATCTTTTATGTATTTTTATTATTTTTTATTTCTCTCTCTCCCTCTCCCAACCCTTTTTGCATAAGAGATAACAATTCGTTATTATGCCTAAAAAGAAGAAATAGAAGTTACTACTTGTCAGAATTAAAAAGCGTAAACGTGTTTTGAGCAAGGCAATTGTATTCCGCTGCCAGTGTGTGTGTGTGTGTTCCAATTCTCGTAACGACCTTACCACAACCCCCACCCCCGCACCCACAGTCCTGTGATGCTGCCAGCGTAGACTCAGACCAACATTTTTAACCATATCTGTCAGTGAGAATCATTCAACCAAAGGCGTCTTTTTCACACCTTTCTACAAACCTTTCTAACAGCACACAATTAATTGTCAATAAAGAGCAATAAAAAAGGTGATTAACACCTGGTTTCATATCAGATTAACTTCTTACTTAATTTCATCAAAGACTAAACAAAGCCCACACCATTTAAACTGACTGTGCCAGGTGACATGTTGTGGGATTAGCCCTTTGTATCATAACAATTTAACAAGTTGGTTAATTTGAGTAAAGAGTCTAAATAACCCGGCATCGTTAATTATCTTTTGGGCAGTTGATAAAAACAAATTTTCCTTTTTTCGTCTCATAAAATTTAAATAAATCTAAGATACTACAAGTTGTAAAGATCTATCTAAAAAAAACACAGAAATAATGTAAGAAAAACATAGCTCTACGTTTAATATATTTTAGAGGAGAAACGACCAGGGGCGAAACAAATAGGGGGAAATGGTTTGGGGGCGAAACGTCTTGTTACCCCTTTGCGACGGCAAAGTGCATAGAGAAAATCACAGGCACAGACTGCTGCCAGTAATGGCTTAGAGCATATTGTTTGGTCAATACTTGCAGGGGCTAGTTGGATTGTTCAGTTTTAAGGGTGGGATAATTTGGTCTCTGCTGTCAACTCTTCCCCATAATAGTGAGTCTTCCTATTTTGGGAACCACTCGCATTCTCCCCCCCCTACTAATGGCCGATTGTTCCTATTTTAAGGACTTCTCCCTAGTTTTAGTTGGGATTTTAAAATTTTTCCTTTACATAGAATAAGAATCCCCCCCCCCCCTTCTTAGATATAAAAATTTGAACAGAACCCCTCTTAAGAAAGGGAGGCAAAAATAAAAATTGCAGATTTGCTGCCCCTGAATGCCTACACACTCTGCGGCAATTCTGTCTCTTGTGCATTATTTGGATTTTGACCATGCATGGTGTGTTACTAAGAGAAGATGAAAGAGATAGGTAGAGAGAGAGAGATCTACAAGGTACGAAAATAATAGAAGTGAAATGATTTATGATTAAAATAGATGTAATCAGACTTATGGTCAGGAACATTTTTATCTAAGATACTGTATAAAAAAACACATCCAAAATGACCTACCAAAATTGAGCCTAATGATCCATCCCTAAAACTGGACAAGAAAGGCCCAGGCAGAAACAACTTAGGTCAGCTCAGTTGCAGGTCAATGCAGCCAAAGGGAGTTTGTAAAAATCCTTTCCTGACACTAGATACCAAAGTTTCTACACTGTTTGTGTATTTGTTATACACAATTCAACCTTGTTTGCATTTATTTTGTAAAAAAAAATGCATTTTTACCCTGCTATGATTGACTGTTCATTGTTCGAAACATAATATTGAGCTGTGACACAACAAAACCAACAAAGTGGCAGTTGCTCCCAGCAAAGATTCAGATCAGCCTGGGCAGCCGCCCAGTCTGATCAGAGTCTTTGCTTTTTCGCTTATAAAGTACCTAATGGTCTAAACTAGCTCCATGTGGACAGCAAAGCCTCTGAGTCTTTGCTGGGGCATACGCCACTTTGTTGGTTTTGTTATGTTGCGTGTCAGTTATTTCCTAGTTTCTTTTGCAGTGTATATGATGAACTAGGGTTCTCAGCAGGATTCAGCAAAATAGGAGGAGATCCCACAATGCAGTTTTGAAGATACTCTTTAAGAAGAGAAACCCCTAGCCCAAAGTAGGAGCAAAGTAGTACGAATATGGAGACACTGAGAAACCTGTTAAACCGTTTAAAAACCAGAAGAGGGAAAATTTTGATAGGGACAGTACTAGTCATATCTTGTATTTTCATCTTCTGTAAGTATACACAAAAAATAGTTCCTCAAAAAAATTTTTTTTATGGACTAATGTCATCAGTAATAATTTTTTGTGAGGACATTTACCTTATTTATAAAGATTTAACAGACACCCCTGTCTATAAAAAGATGGCCAAATCCCACCAAGATTGGCTTTAAAATCTGTATTTCGAGCCTCTCTAGGCAGCACATTCAAGAGCTTTGCCAACTGAAAAGTAAAGGCTGTTAGAATCAAGAAGAAGGCAGTTCTAATAAAGCTCCACAACATATATTTTATGGAGAATAACAGCAGGGCCCAGTTGTTCAAAACTAAGGAGGTCGTGAGTTAGCGAAATGTTAAAATTTCTAACGTTAATATGTCAAATATGCCAATATTTTTCGTTGAAAAAATGTGAGAAGCAAAAATATCAGTGTATTTGGTTATAAAGTCATAAACACTTAACAGTTGACCGCTTAACGATATCTTTAGGCTAACGATGCTTTGAACAACTGGGCCCAGATGTTTACAGTTAGCTGCAGAAAGGTTTAAAACCTGTTAAGATCAGCGTAAAAGAAATGTTTGTTAGAGCCTTACTAAATTTTCTCAAATCTCGTGTCGAAATTCATCAAATGTTACAGACAGCAAGCTAGAGATTATGATATGTATGAACCCTCAAAGCGCTAAAAACACAGACAACAAAGTTTACATCTGCAAAATATCAGAGCTCTAGATAAGAGGGAGTATCTCATGATAATTGAGGGATAACTTTTCTTATTTCTCAATGAAACCATATGTTGTGACCCCTCATCTGAATTGTTACATCGGGACGGTTCAGATGAGGGGTCACAACATATGTTTTTACACAGAATTAACAAGAATAATCCCCAATTATCACCAAATACTCCCTCTTATCTAGAACTCTGCAGTACTTTAATTAATTTTTTGTGCAATTGGGTATGTTACCCACTCCTTTTTCATTCATTTGGGTATCTCAAAAGTAAATTGGGTATTCAACATCTCAAAAAAATGTGTACTTGGGTATTTTTATTTTAGTAAGTAAGTAAGTAATAAAGTAAGTAAAGACTTTATTTAACGAGGGTGACAACATTTAGCATATGGTTTAGCTAATCTTCCATGAGGCCCTCGAAGTATAATACAAGTGTACATATAAGACAGATCTTTAAGCACAATTATGATACATTATGTACAGCTGTAACAATGCTATGAGAATAAGAACAGGTGAAATATAAGATAAGCAAAATGATAAAGGAAAATATTACAGAAGCTTCTTCATGTGAAGAGATTTATCAAAGAAGCAATGTTGGACAATGAAGTATTTATACGCATTTGCACACACCAGTCCTATAGAAAAAGAATCAGTGTAGATTGACTTTTACAGTATAGATCACAATAGAAAACACACACAAATGCACACATGCACACACTTACACCATTCATTGGGCATTTTAATAAATGTTAGGCCTTTACTTTCCAAGACATTTTTATGTCAACCACTAGCCAAGTATACTTTAATCATGTTAATTGCCATGATTTTACAGGTTTTTTTTCAGTTACATTTACTCCTGAATGTAAGCTACTTTCAGTTTCGTTTTTCCCCAAGTGTTGATAATAGATGTTGCAACATATAATCCTGGTCTGACACATGTGTCAACAAGTTCATTCACAGTGTCGGTGATGAAAGGTTGCGGGTCGAATGCAGATCTGCTCAAACAACCGGTTATTTTGTTGCTTTGCAGCAAATTGGATTTTCTACATCCTCGTTTCACTGTCTTGGAAGCCACGTTTTTGGAGATTTTCCGATACTGGTTCTTGCCATTTACAGTTTGCTGATAATGCGCTGAGAACCAGTTGAGATTGGTTTCCTATTCCTATACTTGTTACATGACGTGTGACAAGAGCAGGACCAGTTTAGTGCATACTCAATTTGCCGCACTGAACAGATGGCGTGGTGATGCCAAAAACCGGTGCGCACAGAATTTTTCCGTTTTGCGTATCGCCGATATCTTATGCATTTTGTTACTGGAATGCTTCGAATTGATTTTTTTTTTATATTTATTTGGATAATTACGCAAATACGCTTACTAATTAAGGTACTGACTCTGTATAAAAAATATTGCATCCAAGCTATATCATACTGAGGATTCGAAAATTTGTGAGCAAACAGTTTAGATCCAGGCTGCAGATAAGAAGAGCTAGCAGGGATAATTTAGGGATAATTATCCACTTTTCTCCATAATAACATACATTGTGACTCATCATTAGGTTTGTCTCCCCAAGATGTTGCTAATGAGGGGTCACAGCATATGTTTTTATTGAGAAATAAGAAAAATTATCTCAGACTTATCCCTTTTACCTGTTCTATTTTTCTGGGGCTCTGCAGCGTACATTGTATTCACATCTGAACAACCTGGGAAGATTCATTGAGATGAATGGGTACACTTTCAAGGGAAGCAACTCTGTCATTTTCATTTTTGCCTCCCTATTCAATGGGGGTCAACTCTGAAAGGAAAGAATTTGCTCCTATAGGAGCAAATTCTTTCCTTTAAGAGTAGACCCCTTTTAAATGATTTTGTTGCTCGGGGAAGCAAAACAGAAGCCTCAAAAAGTGTTTCCCTTTGTAAAATTGGCAGAAAAAAAACATGGAGGTCAGGCGTATTGATTCACTCTAATTGCTGATTTGAACATGGGTAGTCTTTGATCAGACAGCACATTCAGTGAGCAGATTTTATGGTGCAGCTTGGCTTTTTAGCTCACCTGAGCCAGCGGCTCCGGGGGAGCTTATAGGATGGTAAGGCTCCGTCGTCTGTCCGTCCGTCAACAATTTCAAACGACTTCTCCTCTGAAACCGCTAGGCCAATTGTAACCAAATTTCATATGTGGCCTCCAGAGAAAGGGGGAACAAAAAGTTGTTCAAACGGTCCTGGTCACATGACCAATATGGCCGCCATGCCCATATATGGTAAAAACCTAAAAAAATCTTCTTCTCCAGAATCAATAGGCGGATGGCCCTGAAACTTGGTATGTAGCATCGGGTGTGCAAGTACTATTAAGGTTGTTCAAATTATGACCTTGGGTTGACCTTGACCTTTTTTGCGGTAAGGTCAAATTTGCTTCCTTGTGCTTTTATATGGCAAAATGCTAGAACATAAGATATCTTGAAAACTGTTGAAGATTTTAGGCTAAAAATTGGTATCTACAATCATCTGAATGATTACATGAAGATTTAGGAGTACAAGAGGTCAAGGTCATGTTTTGACCTTTGACCCAGAACTCTGATATTTTGACAATTTCAAACAATCTTCTCAAATGTCACTTGGCCAATTGGAACCAAATTTCATATAGAGCCTCCAGGGTTTAAGGGAGCAAAAATATATTCATACGGTCCAGGTCACATGACCAGCATGGCCGCCACGCCCATATATGGCGAAAACCTTTAAAAATTTTCTTCTCCAGAACCAGTTGACCGATCGCCTTGAAACTTGGTATGTCGCATCGAGTGCTCAAGTACTATCAAGACTGTTCAAATGAAGACCTTGGGTTAAACTTGACCTTATTTACGGCAAGGTCAAATATGGGAAAATGCTAGAACATAAGATTTCATGGGAAGTTTTGAAGATTAAGGCCTAAAAATTGGAGTATGCAGTCATCTTAATGAGTACATGAAGATTCATAAGTACAAAAGGTCAAGGTCATTCATTGACCTTTGACCCAGAACTCTCATATTTGACAATTTCAAACAATCTCCTCAAAAACCACTGGGGGAATTGTAACCAAATTTCATATAGAGCCTCCAGGGCTAGAGGGAACAAAAATAAATTCAAACGGTCCAGGTCACATGACCAACATGGCTGCCATGCCCATTTATGGTAAAAACCTTTAAAAATCTTCTTCTCCAGAACCATTTGACAGATGGCCTTTAAACTTGGTATGTAGCATTGGGTACTCCAGTACTATCAAGATTATTCAAATTATGACCTTGGGTTGACCTTGACCTTTTTTTATGGCAAGGTCAAATATGGGAAAATGCTAGAACATAAGATTTCATGGGAAGTTTGAAGATTTAGGCCTAAAAATTGGTATACAGTCATCATAATGAGGTCATGAAGAGTACAAGAGGTCAAGGTCATTCTTTGACCTTTTACTCAGATCTCTCATATTTTGACATTTTCAAACATTTCCTCAAAAGGCAAAGAGCCAATTGTTAACACATTTCATATAGAGCCTCCAGAGCTTGATTGAACAAAAATTTGTTCAAATGGTCCAGGTCACATGACCAACATGGCCGCCATACCCATTTATGGTATAAACCTATAATATTTTTCTTCTCCAGAACCAATACACCAATAGCCTGTAAACTTGGTTAAGTAGCATGGAGTACTAGAGTCCTACCAAGACTGTTCAAATGATGACCTTGGGTTTACCTTGACCATTTTAGCGGCATGGTCAAATATGGGAAAATGCTAGAACATAAGATTTCATGGATAGGTTTGAAGATTTTGGCCTAAAAATGCTATGTATGCTTGTCTTAATGCATGCATGATGATTTATGAGTACAAGAAGTCATGGTCATTCTTTCACTTTTGACCCGAAACTCATATTTGGACAATTTCAGACGTAGGAAAAAGCCACTTTGCATATTGCGCAGGTGAGCGATTCAGGGCCTCATGGCCCTCTTGTTAATATGAATGGGAGCATTTTCAGGAGAAATCTTTTTTTCCCCAGAACAATTTGTCCCGTATTTCATTGGGAGCTTCTCTTAGAGGAAAGAATTGGTGCCTTTGCTCCCTGGGGGAGAAATTCGTCCCTTTCAAAGCTACATCCAAATTTGGAATGGCTTTGTCGTCCATGGACACAATTGGTTGTTCCCCTTTGTATAAATTGGCAGAAAAAGCATGGAAGTGTAGCCATTTGCCGTAAACACGAAATTAAATGACTTGAGAATAAATATATGTTTGAGAAAATCTGAAGTTTCTATTGAAAGAATTTCAGACTGTATTGTCATTGAAGAATTGGCAGACTGAGAGCATTGGCATACATTGTTTGCCATGCTCCAGAACCAATGATGTCATATATCTGTTGCCATAGCAACCACTAGTTCATATTGATGTCTAAGTGAAGTCATCAAGATGTAATTCTGTCAAGATACTAAGCACAACAGTTGGCAATTTCATAGCTGCCATGATAACAGATCTATGATGTCATCTCACTTACAATTCGAGAGGAGCATGGCATACATTGTATGCCATGCTCCTTGAATTATAAGTGTGATGCTACCTGAAATTCATACAGTGGAAAAGTGTCATTTTCTCAAACCTATGATTCATTCTCAAATAGTTTAAATCTCCTTCCTTAATACATGTATATTTATCAGCACAGTAGTCATGTGCCTTGATGCCAGAACATAAAATTTGTGTATAAAAATGAATTTCTCAAAGTAGAATATAAGTGTGTGTTATGTATTAGAATTATTTCAGTATAATCTATCACTATTTACCGAAATTGGTATATCTAATACTGTTCTCCTTTCTTGTTTTAGTTGCATGGGAGAGTAAAGACACCAGGGGTGAGTAATAAGCTAGTGTACCAGATTAATTAGGAATTTAATGATAATTTAGGGGTAGTTTTACTTATTTCTCCATTATTATGTTTGTGGTGGTCCCTCATTTGCACTGGGGTCAGTCAAGAGGGGGGAAAAACCCTGTCTTACAGCCAAAAAACTACCTGCTTAAATCTGCCTGCAAAAACAGGTAAAGGTTTCTCATAGCCTAGGGGCAGTAGAGGCCTACTGTATCTTGGGCACAGCTTATGAAAGGCGGAGCCCATCCCTCTCCTTTCACTGCCTTATCCTTCGTAGCCTAGGGGCAGTAGAGGCCTACTGTATCTTGGGCACAGCTTATGAAAGGCGGAGCCCATCCCTCTCTTTTCACTGCCTTATCCTTCCCCTGTTCAAAATACAGTCAACTCTCGATATCTCCAAGTCAAATTTCAGCCCAAACTACTTATATCTCAAAGTAAATTTTCTGGTACCAGAAAATTTACTTTGAGATATCAGTAGTTTGAGATAACAGGAGTTGAAATGTAAATAAAAATCGGAAGTATATTCTTTGATATAAGAAGATATTTTGAGATATCAATGTTCGAGATATCGGGAGTTGACTGTAGGTATCCATTTACTGCAGGATTGACAGAGAGAGTTTTCAAGTTGCTGGTTGACCTAAGCTTGGATTTGAACCCATGACCTTCTGCACCATAACCAAGTCACTCTATCCACTTGACCATGGCACCATTCATAGAAATAGTATGACTCGGATAATGACATGTCCAGACATTAGGGTTGTTTGATCTTAGGCAGTTTATTCTGAAATATGACATTTATTGAGTTATAAGACAGTGGTTTTCCTTCCTTGGGGGAAAAAACAACATCTTATGATGCGCAAAATTACACAAAACAGGTTTAGATATTGGGGGTCATGTAACTAGAGGAAAACCCTATCTAATAACCAAGTAAATGAGCCACGACATGAGAAAACCAACAAAGTGGTTCAGTGCACCCAGCGCAGACTCAGATCAGCCTGAGCATCCATCCAGTTTGATCAGACTCGTTGTTAAGTGCTCAAAGAGTAGCTAAGAATCTAAGTTTCCTCCATGCGGACAGCTAAGACTTTGATCAGACTGGGCAGGTGCCCAGGCTGATCTGAGTCTGCGCTAGGCGCACAACCACTTTTTTTGTTTTCTCCTGTCGTGGCTCAGTATTATGGTATTGTCTGTGACAGAGAATGTAAAAAAAGGTATATATCGGATTGGGTACATATTTTTGTTTTTATTTCATTACAGAGTTAGTGCCCTTAGCAGTGACAGACACTTCCCCATGTAATGCCAGATTTGGAGATACACATCAAGAAAATTTAGAGAAAATTGACTCCTACAAATTTCCTAAAGCAAAGCCATATCTCAAGAAACTATTACCAGACAACTTCCAGTTTCATGAGGCTAAATATTATATTAATGGTCACCATAGTAAATCTGACCAATCACTGCCATCGATACCTGCCCTTGTGACAGCTTGCTCAGCCAATCATTTCTCAGAAGCCATGGAATTGGTGCAGAATATCAACAGTATTTTGAGACCAGGGTATAAAGATATGAAGTTTTTCTTCTATGACATGGGTTTGACAGATAATCAAAGGAAAAAGGTAGGTATCTCCAGTGTCAGTTTGCTGATAAGCCCACTGTTTATTATTACTATAAACTATGGATTTTGACCAAACTTGCAGAGATATATCTTTGGTACACTGGAAAAAAGTGATTATGTTTTGGTGACCTTGACCCAGTTTTCAAGGTAACACAAGGTCTTAGACTGTTAAAAAGGTTTGTCTGCGTCCTGTCTACTGAACAAAATATTGGGTCCCTACCAAACTAGCATGGAGTCATCAATAGGAGAAGTGACTGAAGTGATTAGGTATTGGTGACCTTGACTATTTTCAAGGTCACTGGAGATCATATAATGTTAAAAAAAGACCCAACAGTTTGTCTGCATTCTACCTCCTGAAATATAGGTTTGACTGTTATCAAACTAGCGCTGAGTCTGACTCATCATTGGATTGACAAGGTTTTGGTGACCTTGACCCCAATTTCAAGGTCACAGGAGGAGTACGACTGTTATAAAATGGTTTCTTTGCTCCCTGTTTCTTGAAAAGAATTCATTAATTGTGTATTAAAAGTGTTAAAT
This sequence comes from Ctena decussata, assembly GCA_963989385.1. Lineage (NCBI taxonomy): Eukaryota > Metazoa > Mollusca > Bivalvia > Lucinida > Lucinidae > Ctena > Ctena decussata. Next base: position 17,270,986 of record OZ022515.1, on the reverse strand, counting down.
GTGTATCAGATGTGTTAAATGTGCATCATTCATGAAAAATGTGTAACTTTGCTATCAAATGCATATCTTAACTGCCTGTAATTACTATTAACTCTTAAATCACTTAAAAGCAGACAACGTAATTTATGTCGGCAAACTTTCAAAAAAAGGGTTTGTCCAAGCGATATCATATTGAGAATTCAAAGACTAGAGCTAAACTGTCGATTCTGACAAGGCAGCTTATTATGAGCCACCTTATCTAGATTTAAGCTGTTTGCAAATTCAGTTGTTTTTGTTTGTGGTGCCTTTAGGGTTTAGAATATATCATAGCAAAATGAATTCAGGCAAATGGATGGATGAATAGATGACTTGAAATTTTGGAACTTTTTCAGGGACCGTATTCATAAAATGACTTAAGTGGCTGCTATGCTGTTGCTATGGCTAAATTTCTTTGAAGGAGATTTTCTACAACTATTAAATTTGGTCTGGAGGAACAGTCTTTGTAAGACTGTTCCTCCAGACCAAATTTCATAGTTGTAGGGAATCTCCTTTATAGATATTTAACCTTAGCAACCGCATAGCAACGACCTAAGTGGCTTTATGAATACGGCCCCAGGAGTATTTCATTCATATCAGGATGATGGGAGGGTCATATTAAAACGATGTGTGCAATGGAACCTTGCTGGCAGTTTAAAAGATTTCCTCTTCGGTGGGTTTCAAATCCAGACCTCAGTCAAATCAAAACCTGGTTACAGATTCAGGTCATATTATCTGTCAGCCCTTTTCAGGCTTTGATAGTTTTTCCAAAATTTCCTTGGTAGAAGTAGAAAAGGCTCAGACCAGCCAGTGCATCAATGCAGTCTGATTAGAGCCTTTGCTGTCCCACACAGAGCTCCAGATAAAGAGGATATTGAGGACAAATGATAATTTTTCTTCTTTCTCAACGGAAACATATGTTGTGACCCCTCATTAGAACCGTCTTGATGAGACGGTTTTAATGATGGGTCACAAAATATGTTTTTGTGGAGAAATAAGGATAATTATCCCTAAATTATCTCTGCTACCCCTTCTTATTTGGAGCATTGCCACACATCAAGTAGGAACCTACACAAAATAAAGACTGTAGCAAGACTGCACAGGTTCATACACTGGTTTGAGTCGAGACTGTTTGTAAATACGTTAAGCCCTGGGTCCGAGGTTATAAAACTGAGTATAATCTCAAACTCAAAATAAAGCACATTGATTGACTGCTTCTGAGCATGTGCTCGGAAGCAGCCAATCAGTGTGCTTTATTTTGAGTTTGAGAATGTACTCAAATTTTATAACCTTCGGGCCTGGTTAAGAGGGGTTTGGCATGACACGGCACATATTGGTTTGCCTTGTGATCCCTTTCATATTTCTTTTCAGTTAAACCTGACATGTAACTGTGATATTATAAAGTTTCCATTTGGACAATTCCCGAAACATGTTGGAATAATGAAAGGCTATGCTTGGAAACCACTTGCTATACAGGTTAGTCAGTACTCTAGAAAATATAAAAATTGGGACACCTAAAATAATTACCGTAATTGTCTCAAAACTAGAACAGTTTGGTCTTACAATGCACTAATGCGTCCAAAAGATGCAGATGGAATGGTCAAACATCGTAGACCTAGATCAGACTATGGCAAACGGTGAATCATAAATGCAAAAACAGACTGGCACATTTTTTTTTATATGGTCAGCTATGTTGATCATACAGTTTGCATTTTGGTATTTACATTCAAGCTGGGTTCCCACGGCTTTTTGAAACTGGGAGCACATTAATATTTTGCTTTATTTTCTTATTTTTGTAGCCCATGTTTATAGCTTCATTTACATCATAATGTGCTTCAGTACTGGAACACCTAAAATAATCAATTTTGCATTTGGGACAAATGGAAAATTAATTTTTTTAGGTGTCCCAGTAAATTGTCTTTCATATTTGGGGATAAAAATGGCAAAGGCGGTGAGATACCCTCTGCAAAGGGTAAATGGAAATGCTGTTCAATTCTCATTTACATGGAAATTATAAGTACATGTATCATATTTCTTGAAATAACACCCCCCCCCCCCCCCCCCCCCCCCCCCCCCCACCTCCCACTGCCCAACCCACCTCCCACTGCCCAACCCACCCCAATTCAAATAATAAAATGGCCCCAAAGTTTGTTCTGTGAAAATATGGCGTAATTCCCCCAAGATTGCAATTGACTAATCATATTTGCTATTTACTGCCCATATTTTGTCTTAAGAATGTGACATGCAAATTGCAATGCCCCAAAGATATTTATTAGAAGAACTACATTAAGTAAGTTTGTAATTCGAATGATCTTAGGAATGTAATGCTACATCTGATTGCAGAACATCAAAAATTTGTAACAGTATGACCTACAATATATAGTCATAAACCCAATGTCATTATGAAACGTAACTTCTCAAAGAGCTTGAAAGAGCTTACTTTGGGTGCAAAATAGTTCTTTTAAAATGTGAAAAAGGGTAAAATTGCATTAGAATGGGAATAACTGTATTGAAAATTGTCATTTTGGTAGGTAAGTCATCGGTTTTATGGTTGCAAACTGTGTTTTATAGCGCAGCTGAAGTGTTGCCATAATTTGCAATCTGCAACCATAAAATGACAAGTTACCTCCCCAAATGACAATTTTGGGTACAGTTATTTCTTAAATGTTTTGTAAACTTTTTATTTCTATTTATTTACAGTTAGCTATGAAGCAGCACAGATTTGTGATGTGGATGGATGCCTCTATAAGATTTCAAACCAAACATCTAGACTGGGCATTTAAACATGCACAGAGCTTAGGAGTGGCTGCTTCTGTCGGATTTGCCCCCATAGCAGCCCGTACACAGAAGATGACTTTTAATATATTAGAAGAACCACCATGTTTGTTTCGAAACATAAATGAATTTGAAGCAACGTTTATGATAATTTATGGAACAGATTTCGTGATGCAGTATTTTATGGTACCATGGGTATCATGTGCATTGACTAACGGTTGCATGGTACCTAAAGTTTCCCCGGAAAAGTATTTAACTTGTTCAAATGACAAGTACTATTTTAGTTGTCACAGGTTTGACCAATCAGTGATGAGCATTTTGATGGCTCGTCTTTTCAAAAAGGACCTGCGCAGTCATATTATGGTGCATACATTTTTCAAAATTTGTAAAGGTGGGTATGATTTATGGTTTCTACCGGATTCCTTGAATAAGATTGCAACACAGTACATGCGATCGTGTTTTTGATAGTATATAGTGCTGCAGATAAGTAGGGGTAACAGCTAAGAAGGGGCAACACGGATACTTTAGGGAGAATTTTTCTTATTTTTGCATAGTAAGAAATTTTGTAACCCTTCATCAGAACCGTCTCAGCGAGATGGTTCTAATGGCAGAGACGGTTCACAACATGTGTTTTAGTTGAGAAATAAGCAAAATTATCCCAGAATTTTCCGCAATACTTCACTTCTCTGGTGCTCTGGTATTAGAACAATAGTATTCTATAATAGAATCTTGATAACTCACACTCTGATACCCATTATACTGGATAATTCAAAGTCATCTTGTGGTCCATATTTTAACCCATAAAGTGTCAAAAAGCTGTGACAAAATCTGCAAAATTATAAAAAGTATTTTACTCATGCTATGTCATTGAGAATTTGATGACTAGAGGGCAAACAGCATTGATCCAGATGAGGCGGCTCATGATGAGGCGCCTCGTCTGGATCTACGCTATTTGCAAATTCAACTATTTTCTTTTCTCATGTTTTAAGGGTTTATCAAATACATGTAATTTTATGCTTATAGTCTAAAGTATTATAAAAGCCATTGATCAAGAACTGATACAATCAAGTTCCACATCTCACCTATGACACAAAAGGGGAAACTGTAACATAAAGCTGTGACACTAGTAGTAAGGAGTGGATAGCAAATTGAATAGCTCCTTCCCACGTAGGTAGTCACAAAGCTAACCATATCAAGCACTTTAAACATCTACTGTATATGGGGTAATTTTTACGGGGCTCAAATTTTTGCAGTTTTGATTCCAAAACATTAGGACAAATTTTTTCCTGTTTCTTACAAAGTATCTTCTGTAGACCCAGTGTTCCTATATTTTGTTTCTGTTTGCTTGGGTAATTGCTGGTACTTTTCACTTGAGCCAGATCTTTCATTAACATGTGGCAGCCCTGCCACAGGTTAATGAAGGAACTAGCTCAAGTGAAGTAGTTTTGCTTTCCATGCATGTTGCTAATGGCGAAAATAAAAAATCTCGAAAATTTATGTTTATGTTTTTTACCCTTAACCGCGAAAATTTGAACTCGCGAAAATTACCGCGTATACGGTCAATAGTGCAGTTCAGTCTTATTTCTGTCAGCTAAGTGCAAGAAAAAAACAATATAATCTGATATAATATAGTACAGTTTTATAATTTTGCTTCCTCCCGAGTGCCACCATTTTGAAAGGTACTGCTTACTACTGAAAAGGACTGAATGGGTCATTATAAACCACAACTGATTTCGTTTTTCAGCTACAACTGGAAAAACAGTTTAAGGGTCGGCAGGAAAACATAAGGGTCGTTTGGGTCATGGGAAACATGACTTTTTTTCTTGGCCTTACAGACAAATGAGCCGCGACACGAGAAAACCAACAATATGGTTGTGCGCCCTGTGCAGACTCAGATCAGCCTGGACATCGACCCTGTCTGGTCAGACTCTTTGCTAAGCACTTAAAGGGTAGCTAAGGGACTAAGCTACCTCCATGCGGACTGCGAAGACTCTGATCAGACTGGGCGGATGCCCAGGCTGATCTGAGTTTGCTCTGGGCGCACAACCACTTTATTGGTTTTCTCGTGTTGCGGCTCAAATTATTAAGATATCATAACCAATTTCTTGAAGTTCCAAACAGCAATGTGTTAAATGATTGCTGGTGGAATAGAACAAAGTAGACTCTGATCAGACTTCTGTCTTGTGACCAGTCTGATCTGGGTCTACATTGTAAGTATTTAACCCGCATTTTCATCCTGATAGTTGGAGTAATACGGGTAACATTTATGACTCTATGAGCAAAATTTTGTACTCTTTTCAGAAGAAGAAATCTTCTATTTTCATTTTTGCCTCCCAAATTAATGGGGTCATGTCTTAAAGGAAAGACTTAATTTGCTCCAAGGAAGTGAAGCAAATTCTTAATTTGCTCCCAAATTCTTTCCTTTAAGAAAGAATCTGCTTCCTTGGAGCAAATTAAGAATTTGCTCCCAAGGGAGACCCACCTTTTGGAGTAGATCCTGTTTTGGAAGTGCTGCATCATCCAGTGAAGCAAACAGGAAGTCACAAATGTTGTTTCTTTTCGCAAAAATGGCTGAAATATTATGGGAGATATACCCATTCATCTTTTAAAACAGTGAAGTTAAGTAAATGTTATACTATCATTCAAGTTAATGCTATATTATCATTTAAGTTCATGATATACTATCAAATCGAATTACCCTTAATGTGCCAAAAAGCAGACGACAAAATTTACGACTGCAGAATTTCAAATATTGTTTCGTCCAAATTATATCATATTGAGAATTCAAAGACTAGAGGGCAAACAGTGTAGATCCTGGTGAGGTGGCTCATTATGAGCCACCTCATCTGAATCTACGCTATTTGCAAATTTAACTATTTTCATTTTTGGTGCTTTAAGGGTTAAGTTAATATCATACTATCAGTCAAGTAAGCATTAAAATATCAGCTGAGTTAATGCTATACGATCAGTCAAGTTATTGTTATACTTTCAATCAAGTTAATGTTATACTTCTTTTATACTATCAGTCAAGTTAGTGTTATACTATCAGTCAGGTTTATGTTATAGTATCAGTCAGGTTTATGTTATAGTATCAGTTAAGTTTAATAATGCTATACTACACTGGAGCGCCGTTATAACGCGGGTGTCGGGAGACATAAAATCGAACCGAGTTATAAGTGATCACGCGTAATAACGATCTTCACTGAAATACCCCACCCACTAATGAAAAACCCCATGTTTACATGTTCGTAGCGCTTATTTAGCCCTAACGAGGTAGATAGACATGTTTACTGCTTACCTGACACAACGAAAGTCATCGCTGAAGTAGCCTTTCAGTCCCTATGTTCTTACTTACTGTGAAAAATGCGCTGCAAAACGGTTGAAAACCATTTACAAAGCGAAAGTACAATCGTAACACATCGGCCAATTCCGTATCCTGAATATAACCTATATCGACGAGGATGTCCGATTGAGCAAAAGTAGACTTGTTCGAGTTAATTCCCTTGTATAAACACTTGCAAAAAGGTACCTTCGGACGAATAAAATATACTTATTTGCGCAAGTACTGACGTAGCCTAAAAAAACTCTAAGCAGCCTACAGATAACCAAATCGGGTTTAAGGTTTTTTTTTTTTTTACATTTATAAAATTCCTTTATAATTTCTTTTATAATGTTTTCTTTGGAAGTAATCAGTGACTGCTACGCTCAGTCTTTTTCCTGAGCGTCGGCTTGTGTATTGTATATATGAGGTGACCTTCGCTGTTGGCCAAATATGTGACACGTGATATGCGCTAATTATCGAAGTCTTCTAAAAACAATGATCAGTGTTCACACCTTGGCAAGACAACAGACGCTTTGATTGTCTTTGATAACTTTTGACACGCTGTTGATTAAAATTATGAAAACAACCCAATTAACTTTTAATGGTTATTTTCTATTCCAATGTCGTGAACACCGACGGAAACCGCCGAAAAATCCACGATCTGTAGAAAAATTTTGGGAGCCACAGGACAACCGCGTTATACCGATTTCCACGATATATGGGTCCGCGGTATAATGGCGCTCCAGTGTATCAGACAAATTAATGTTATATTATCAGTCAGATTAATATCATACTGTCTGTTTCATGTTATACTATCATAATGTTATACTATCAGTCAGGTTAATATTATACTATCAGTCAGGTTACTGTTATTCTATCAATCAAGTTCATGTCATACTATGATAACTATCAGTCATCAAGTTCATGTCATACTATCAGTCAAGTTAATGTTTTACATAAAATGAGGGCAAATGTCATGTAATCAGTACCAGGGATAACACAAAATGTAAATGAAATCATTCAACTTATTTCCATTGTGGTTATACTATGTGTTATACTATGTACTGTCAGTCAAACTCATGTCATACTATTATTATATTATCAGTCAAGTGCATGTCGTATTTTCAATCAAGTTTATGTTAACTGTCAGTTCATGTTATACTTTTTTCTGTTATTATACAATCTGTAAATAAACCGTCTTTCATCCATGTATAGAATGGCTAATGCCTCTTGTAGTCTTGATGTTTGCTACTTGAGGGTTTGTCGCACCTGCTGCTAGCAGAGGCAAGGCATGGATGTCGTATTTATTCAGCTATAAAACAGCATTATCCCCTCTCTAGAATGACCACACATATTTGACCGCACATATCTGAATTAGTCTCATGAAATTCTGCTGTAAGATTGGGTTTTCCTTTCCCTTTGGAAACATTCCCAAAAATCTAGATTTTTGGGATTGTTTTGGAAGAGAAAATTCTATCTTATAACCCAAGAAATACGGTATGCACAGGTCGATCTGAGTCTGTGCTTTCGACATGTGACCAAAGAAATATCTGATGTTTATGCTATTTGTTCATATATAGCCACATGTACTTGTATTTTGTCTGAGCTTCTTGTGTTACCATTATTTAGTGGACAATTTACAGTTTCTTCGTTCATAAAATTTTTATTCAGTTCTTTTTCGTATAGTTGTGGAAATTCATATTCAGATTTAGTACTGTAAATCCATTTTATTCAGTTCTTTTTCGTATAGTTGATGAAATTCATATTCAGATTTAGTACTGTAAATCCATTTTATTCAGTTCTTTTGCGTATAGTTGATGAAATTCATATTCAGATTTAGTACTGTAAATCCATTTTAATCAGTTCTTTTGCTTATAGTTGATGAAATTCATATTCTGATTTAGTACTGTAAATCCATTTTATTCAGTTCTTTTTTGTATAGTTGATGAAATTTATATTCTGATTTAGTACTGTAAATCCATTTTAATCAGTTCTTTTTTGTATAGTTGATGAAATTTATATTCTGATTTAGTACTGTAAATCCATTTTATTCAGTTCTTTTGCGTATAGTTGATGAAATTCATATTCTGATTTAGTACTGTAAATCCATTTTAATCAGTTCTTTTGCTTATAGTTGATGAAATTCATATTCTGATTTAGTACTGTAAATCCATAATAAATAGAGCAATAGTATTTATTCACTTTGCACAGTCTATTGAATTTATTTGTAATGTACCATTGTATTCATGTTTTGTAATACACAACCATTATACATCATTAACAATTTTTATCATATGACCTCGCACCTGAGAGTGTGATAAAGCCATGCATTAAATGCGATAATCCACTAGTGGATTAAATATGCAAATTACGTTGTAACGTTATACGTTGACGTCCATAAAAACGTCGCATTTTCTAATGGCGAAATCGTGACGTTTTAATGCAAATTTTGCTGATAAAATGCGATTTTAGTGTCATATGGTAAATAGAATCTTGCTTTCGTGCTCCTGTTTTATTGAATTTATTAAACTCGTTGGGGAAAACCGATAAGATGCTCAGCAAAGCCTCGCATCTTATCTTTTCCCCAACTCGTTTAATAAATTCAATAATACATGAGCACTCATGTAAGATCCTCTATATTTAATATGATAATAATACAAGGGTTGTTCCTATCAAAAATGACCCAATAGATCTAGACCCATCTTGTAAGATAGAAATAGATGTAGATTTTATTAGTTATGTTAGAAGTGAAAATACCATCAGACAACAGAATAGAGCCGTGACACAACAAAACCAACAAAGTGGCTTGTATGTCTGGTGAACTTGGTTCAGCCTGGCCATCTGCCCAGCCTGATCAGTCTTTGATGTGTGCTTAAAGGGTATCCAAGGGTCTAAGCTAGCTCCATGCAGACAGTGAAGACTCTGATCAGACTGGGTGGATGCCAAGGCTGATCTGAGTCTTTGCTGGGCTCTCATGCCACTTTGTTGGTTTTGTCATGTCTTGGCTCAAGTACAGTATATACAAGCAAACTTTGATCGCTGGGATGCCCAGTAGATAGTTCTATTTTTCAGATAGAGTTCTGCATAAATTGCAGATTTGATTGGGTGCTCTTCCAGGGGATGTAACTCTGCCATTCTCTACTTTCCAAAGGACTATTTTAAGGCAGGGGTCGACAGAAATAAATGTGTGTGTTTGTCATCAAGGCATGAAATTTGCATGCCTAAACGTTAGCTATGTGATTTATCAAAAATTCTAACAAGACGCTGCTTCCATACACCTTCAGTGGGGAAAACATTAATGTTATGTTAGAATCCCATAAAATATCTTTTAGGGTGACGAGTCACAAATGAAATTGCAGTTGACCTATCTGTGGATTGATTGACAGAAGTAACTGTTGTGCTTACCAATCAAAATGGATTGAATAGTAAAACAGAATGGTACAACCTTAGACAAACATTTCACATGTGACTGACTACAGTGGAACTTCGATGGCTCGAACTCGCCGGGACCACAAAAAAAAGTTCGAGCCATTGGTAGTTCGAGACATTGAAGACCAACCCACAAGGTCCAGCTGTGTGTACTATGCTTTTCTGTCATGGCAAGGGTGACTTCCTGTTTATTGATTGGTCATTATTTAAGCCACTCGTTGACCCTTTTGCACTTTCTGGGAGATGAAAAAAAACAGCAATGAAAAATATGTTTATATTTTTATTTCCAAGATGAAAAGATCAACCAGGTAATAAACATGGACATTAAGTACACTAGATAAAGATATGATCTACATTTAGTCTGGTCGCGAGAAAAGTTCCGTCTTATGACAATGATCAAAGGTCTGAGTGACCATTATTGAAATGGATTTAATTACAAGGTAATTAGTGCGAGCCAAGGGTGGGTTTTTACATAGAAAATGTACCCTAGGGACCGGGTTTGGGGTTCGAGCGTTTGAGCCATCGTAGTTCGAGCCAAAGGTGGCAGGTTAACTTAAAATGAATGGGAGTTTTGCCGGGACTGGAAAGTCAGTTCGACGGAACTATGGCGTTCAAGCCTTCCGAGTTCGAGCAAGTGAAGTTTGACTGTAGATATATAATCAGTGTATTTATTGTTGTATGTCTTAGATGGTTTAAGGTAGGCATGGTTAAATTATCACATGGATAGGTGAACTGACTTAATATTGCTTAGCCATTATGGTTAATTTGCGCCATCAATGCACACAGTCATATGGATAGGTGAATTGACTTAATATTCCTTAGCCAATATGGTTAAATTGCACTATCAATGCATGCAGTCATATGGATAGGTGTATTGACTTAATATTCCTTAGCCATTATGGTTAATTTGCACTATCAATGCATGCAGTCACATGGATAGGTGAACTGACTTAATATTCCTTAGCCATTATGGTTAATTTGCACTATCAATGCATGCATTCACATGGATAGGTGAACTGACTTAATATTCCTCAGCCATTATGGTTAATTTGCACTATCAATGCATGCAGGGGATCGTGTTGAAAATGCTTTGTTGTTTTCTTTTTACATAACTGTATTGTTACTATTGTATTAATCCTATTTAACCCTTAATGTGCCAAAAAGCAGACGACAAATTTGCGTCTGCAGAATTTCAAAAATGTTTCTTCCAAGGGATATCATATTGAGAATTCAAACACTAGAGGGCAAACAGTGTAGATTCAGATGAGGTGAGGTGGCTCATTATGAGCCACCTCATCTGGATCAACACTGTTTGCAAATGTAACTATTTTAATTTTTGGCGCTTTAAGGGTTAATGTCTAAAGCGAGGTAAATCAGCCACTGCCAAAAACAGTAATAAAGTGGATGGGTATACTTGCAGGCAAAGCAACCCAACCTTTTTGGGCCTCTCTTCTCTATTGGGGTCAAGTCTTAAAGGAAAGAATCTATAGGGGTCAACTCTTAAAGGAAAGAATTTGCTCCTCTAGGAGCAAATTCTTTCTTTTCAGAGTTGACCCCATTTCAAAGAGCAACCTCATCAAGAGAAGCATCCAGAAACTCATGCAAGCTAATTTCACAGTGTTTTCAGAAAAAGAGGCAGGGGGCATTTATTTGAGCAGGGGCATTTACTAGGATTTATACAGTAAATTGTTTTTGTAAAATGTGTTTCTCTTGATCTCAGGGATTGTCATTTATAACCAAATAATACTTATATACTCTTGCTCAAACGGTAAAGGTTGTGAACAGACAGTATTTTTGAAACATTTTACTAGTTCATGTGTGTGCATCTGTGTCTGCATTATTAAAGGAAAACACTCACTTAAATATGAATAGACTTCAAATTATAGGTCTTGATTAGCAATTAAATTGGGTGAAAATTTCATGAAAATCTGACTTAAAATAAGAAAGATATGAAGATTTTTAAAATTCAAAATGGCGGTCTTGGAGGCCGCCATTTTGGAAGTTCATGTCACATGATAAATAATTAAATCTAGAGTAAGAGCATCAGTTGCGTACTCTTACAGTAGTATTTAGTTTTGATCATTTCTTTATGAAGTAAAATATAGATTTATGCATTTCATTTATCTACAGTTTATTTCAAACTTAATTTATTTAGGATTTTCATTTTTACTGTGAGTTTATGACGTCATTAACTCACAGATTTGCTGGTTCCCAGCTCAACATTTTAATATTTTTAAACTGTCATATCTTTCTTCATTTAAGTCCGATTTTCATGAAATTTTCGGCAAATTTTATGTTTTATTAGAATCTTCAATTTGAGTTCAACATGCATTTTAGTGAGTGTTTTCCTTTAAGGAGGGGTGATACAGTGGCTACTGGTAGGTTTTACCGCCACTTGTCCATTTGTTTGATGTCTATAATTACGTGAGCTGCAACACGAGAAAACCAACAAGGTGGTTGTGCTCCCAGCGCAGACTCAGATCAGCCTGGGCATCTGCCCAGTCTGGTTAGAGTCTTTTCTGTCTGCATGGAGCTAGCTTAGACCCATAACTACCCTTTAGGCGCTTAGGGAAGAGTCTGATCAGACTGGCCAGATCAGCCACTTTGTTGGTTTGCTCATGTGGTGGCTCAATTTGTTTGTCTGTATGTCAACATTTACATCACCATGCCTGGAAATTAGCAATTCCATTTTCACTAAAAAATTCAAGTTCAATTTTAGGAAATATGAGACAGACTCAAAAAGTTAACAGAAAGATGGACAGACAGATGGACAAACAACACTACATAATACAGTCGAACTTCAATAGCTTGAACACTGATGGCTTGTTTACCTTGGCTGGCTGGAACTTATTCTTGAGGCCCTAGAGGTCACTTTATATAGAAACTAGCCCTGGATGGCTGGAACTACCTTTGGCTGGAACTTTTTTTCATGGTCTCAAGCCTGTTTGAGCCATTGAAGTTCTACTGTACCTCCAATGTCATGATGGACAGATAAAATTATGAATCATAAGCTGTATGTTTTGATCATTTTTGTGGAGATGAATCATAAATCAGGAATAAAAATTGTATTATTGTTATTATAATATGTATTATTTTTTGTATGTTTACTGACATTGATACATGTATATGTATGAAAAGTGCATTTTTGAGAAAATTATACGGGTTTGTATTTAATATTTAATGCAACAACCGATTGTTAGTAGGTTTAAAAATAGGGTACAATTTTACAGTTACTCATTTTTCATTGCATTCTAGGTATTTAAGTTGATTTTGTATACGGTTGTAGATATTTCATAGGAATGAAATTTATGAAACAAATGTGTTGTTCTAATTAACACTTAAAGAGCCAAAAATGAAAATAGTTGAATTTGTAAACAGTGTAGATCCAAATGAGGTGGCTTAGAATGAGCCATGTTAATTGGATCCATGCTGTTTGCCTTCTTGTCTTCAAATTCTAAATATGATCTAGCTTTGGTGAATGTTTTTAAATTTTCCAGGCATGAATTTAATTGTCTGTTTTTTGGTGCTTTAAGAGCTAAAAGTTCCTTTTTGAGGAAAATAGATAGGTTTTTATTCAATATTTACAGCAACAATCTATTGTTGGTATTGTTGGTACATAGAGCTTTATAAATAGGATCCTATTTTACTGGTGCTCTGTTTTCATTACATTGTGTATTTGTTTATCTACGTAAGTTTATATAAGTGAAGATATCAACCCTTAAAGCGCCAAAAAAAAGCAGACATCAAAATTTACAACTGAAAAATTTCAAAAACTGTTTTATACAAGCTACGTCAAATTGATAATTCAAACACTAGTTTGTAGACAGTGTAGATCCAGATTTGCAAATTCAGCTATTTAGATTTTTTAGCGCTCTAAGGATTAATTAGGAGCAAATGAAATGCGTAGTTCTAGTTAATCCTATTGCACCCAGAACAGCCAAAAACTCTATGGAGTTTTGGCCTTCTTAGTGCAATAGGGTTAAGAAAGCTTTAGGATTTTCATCTAAATGCTGTTTTTATATGCACATTTTTGGAGTATTAATTTGTTTCCGACAATCAAGTACCCGGTATGTTGTACTTTTGTATAGCAAAAACATGATCTTATGTTTGATTATTGTTTATGAGGGTCAAGTCTGGTAACTTCAGACAGCGGGTAAATTCGGACATACCATTGCAAACAGTGAAAATCCAGATGAGACAGCTCATGATGAGCTGAAATCCAGATGAGACGGCTCATGATGAGCTGTCTCATCAGGATTTTCACTGTTTGCCCAGTAAATTTTGTTTTATATCAAACAACTGACATATAAAGGAAACATCACTGTCCAGATTTACCCGCTGTCTGAATTTACTCGACTTTACCCTAGTTGGTAAACAGTGTTAATCCAGATGAGGTGGCTCATCATTAGCAAATTCAACTATTTTCATTCTTAGCACTTTACGGGTTTTGAGCAGTTGAAACGTGTAGTTCTAGTTAAAAAAGCTTTCTGAAGTTCATCAAAATGTTATTTTATATGCACAATTGTACATTTTTGGAGCATTTATAAGTTTCCGACAATCACGTATGTTGTACTTTTGTATTGTAAATACATGATCTTGTGTTGGATTATGGTTTATTATTAGCAAAAAAAAAAATGCAATGTGATAAAAGTGCTCCAGATGAGGGGGGATGATGATGATGATGACTTGCAATTTGCTGGGGTCTCCCATTATTTTGTAATGTGCTTACAATAATGGATTATCTAAATATAAGTATCTTTCATAGGCGTGAGGTGTGGATAGAAAAATCTGTCATGAGGGTCACTGTTCGGCATCACGAGGCTTGCCGAGTGATGCCGAACTGTGATCCCGAGTGACAGATTTTTCTATCTGCACCTCACACCGTGAAAGATACTTTTTCTTGCACACCACATATTGTTTTAACTTCAGAACTTGTCAAAATGCGTGATTTCTGTACTTGAGAAGTTTATGTTTGATTTTGAAAGAAGGCGCCACTTTCAACGATTACCATTCGGTTCTTTACGTCGTCTGACTTGCATAAACTGACGTCAATTTTGCCATTGTGATGTCATTATCGCAAATGCCAAAGTCACTTGATGCAGATACGTGACCTCCAATACAACCAATGCAATGAATGCTCATGATTTTTATCTGGTCCTGGGTAAGAACACCTGGGTAAGATAAGATTTTCTATCCCAGGTGAAAAGAATGGCATTTTCTATCTGGTGTGCAAGAATTAATTTATTATTCTTAGCTGTACCAATACTTAGAAAAGCACATTACAGTATCTCCCATCGCAGGGCAGTTGGAATGAGAGGGCAATTCAGAGCTCTAAATAAGAGGGGTATTTGATGATAATTCAGGGGTAAATTTTCTTTATTTCTTATTGAAACCATGTTGTGACCCTTATCTGAACCGTCTCATCAAGACGGTTCATATGAGGGGTCACAACCTATGGTTTTATGCAGAATTAACAAAAATTATCCCTAATTATCACCAAAGACTCCCTCTTATCTAGGGCTCTGGGGCATGTTTTCTAATAGATACCCCTACTCCAATAAAAGCCACCTGCCTCTTTTCCAAAAATAATGTTATATTGACTTGTCAAACTCCATGTTTTGTATCAGTTTTACGAAGGGGATCAACATGATTTCCTGTTTGGTGCTCTAGAGGACGTAGCTCTTTCAAATGGGGTCCACTTCTTCCTGGAGGAGCAAATTCTTTCCCCTAAGAGCTGACCCCTATTGAAAAGGGAGGCAAAAAATAAAAATAGTTTTTCTTCTTTTCTTCATCTGAAAGTATATCCATTCACTTTAACCCTTAATACGCAAAAAAGCAGACAACAAAATTTACGTCTGCAGAATTTCAAAAAAATGTTTTGTCCAAGTGATATCATATTGAGAATTCAAACACTAGAGGGCAAACAGTTTAGATTCAGATGAGGTGGCTCATTATAAGCTACTTCATCTGGATCTACACTGTTTGCCAATTCAACAATTTTAATTTTTGGCGCTTTAAGGGTTAAACTTTGTTTATTAGAAGTATTTTGGCAGTGGCCGATTTACTTCTCTTTAGGCTCTAAATAATGCCCCCCCCCCCCCCCCATACACACACTTTTGTAAAATACAATGCCCCAGGGGCATTCAATAGGATTAATATGGTATATCGAGAAAAATGGTAAATTGTGATCTTATCCTAGCATTATTATCACTCATTGCTATATTATTTGTTTTTGTATTTTTATGCATTTGTTAGACATGAATGTAGGCCATTTTAATAAATCTTTTTAATACTCCTGTTGTGTTCTTTACATTATTCTCCCATTGCTGTCTTAACCCATTTCATTCAGGATACCCCTTTAGGGGTATCTGGGCAAACAGTTTGGATCCAGATCAGGCCCCACAAATGTGGGGCCTGATCTGAGATCCAAACTGTTTGCTGCCTAGACATCATTTCTACAAGAGTTAGACCAATATTGTAAAAATATTCTTGATTTTTAATGCAGACGATTTCAGCAGATGACAAAAAAGACCCAGAATGCAATGGGTTAAATGATCTTAAATGCTGACATTGCTAATACAGCAGAACTTCAATGGCTAACTCTGATGGCTTGTTTACCCTGCCTAGCTAGAACTCATTTCTAGGTCCCCAGGGGACAGTTTATATGAAAATTAACCCTAGGTGCCTAGAACTACTTTGGCTGGAACTAATTTTCATGGTCGCAAGCCTGTCCGAGCCATTGAAGTTCTACTGTAATAGACTTCATTCAACCCATTGAAAGCAGTAACAACGTATTGCAATTTGTATTTACATGTATTTTTGAGAGCCCCTTGGAAGATTAATTTACTTGCTAAATGTTGTCACCTGCATCATAAAGTTTAGTCACTTTAACCTGTAGAAATATATAATCTTGAACTTCCAGCAAGTATTTACCAGACACTTGCAAGAGATAGCCGGGCCGCGTAGCGCAATCGGTAGGGCACCTGACTCATAAGTCAGAGGTCCTGGGTTCGAAACCCGGTCTGGCCACATACTTTTGTTTCTCCTTCCGCTGATTCAAGAAGGGCAGTTGTCAGTTACTGGCGAAAGTATGTGCACTTAGTACTGGTTAACCGCTTAGGTCTAAGCCTGCCCAGGAATAGTGTGGTTAGGTTAACTGACCGTCCCGACATGACCATAGTTGTTTACCGTGGACGTTAAGCATCAAATCAATCAATCAATCAATCAATGCAAGTGATAACTCTTGCAAACCCGTCATGAGTTACCTACCTTTGGTACACTTTCATTTGGGCTGCAACTTTTACCTGTATGTATAAATTGAGACTTTTGGTTCCCTTTACTCACATCATACATGTACATATGTCTCACTTCTGCCAGTCGCAGGCGAGATAATTGGGAGAGAAAGAACAAATCAACAAGTTTTACATAAAGCAGTATTTTAACAGGCATTTTGACTTTTTTCTAATCAAATTTGAGACTCTGCAAAGGAAATCGCTACAAGTCTATCCCACTATCACTTTAATACTGTCTTATCCTTAACCCATTCCATTCGGGATACCCTTTTAAGGGTATCTGGGGCCTGATCCGAGATCCAAACAGTTTGCTGCCTAGACATCATTTCTACAACAGCTGGTTAGACCAATATTGTCAAAATATTCTTGATTTTTGATGCAGACGACAATTTCAGCAGACAACAAAAAATACCCAGAATGCAATGGGTTAAATATTTGGTCAGAATGCTAGTACAAACAAAATTGACTGAGACTTGACTGCTCAAGGTCTTCACTGCTTGCCATTCACTGATAATACTAACACTGAAAGCCCCAGAAAAGAAAATAGTTGAATTTGCAAACAGCGTAGATCCAGATGAGGCGTCTCATAAGGAGCCGCCTCATCTGGATCTCTACTGTTTGCCCTCTAGTCTTTGAATTCTAAATATGCTACAGCTTGGAAGAGTCAGTTTTTGTAAATTTGCAGACGTAAATTTTGTCGTCTGGTAATTTGGTGCTTCAAAGGTCAAACAGCGTAGATCCAGATGAGGCCACTAATAAGGAGCCAACTCATCTTGATCTACACTGTTTGCCCTTGAGTCTTTGAATTATCAATATGCTATAGCTTGGATGAAACATTTTTTGAAACTTTGCAGACATAAATTTTGTCTGGTAATTTGGTGCTTCAAAGGTTAAGTAACACAATCTCAGACCAATATCCGGTTTCACAATCTTTCAAGAGATGCCGAGGCTTCTCCGAATCTTCAATATTCCCGAGCGCCAACTTGCAATTATTTTCCGATGCAGAGACTCAAATATTGTAACAAAACTACAAGCATGTCATCTATACAGCTTGCAAATAATAGCTTGTAAAATCAATGGTACATACAAACTATGGTACAGTTCATTTCAATTATTCACCCCTAAATGTCAGAAATTGACTCTACCGTCACTGACAATGGACCAGTCCAATATTTAGAAATGGCGTGTGACAAATAAAATCGACTCTATCGTCACTGGCAATGGACCAGTCCAATACATGTGTATTTAGAAATGGGGTGTGACACATAAAATCATTGATACATATGAGCTATTCTGCATGTAAAGGTATTATATGATCCGCGACACGGTAAAACCAACAAAGTGATTGTGCGCAAAGCTCAGACTCAGATCAGCCTGGGCATCTGCCCAGTCTGATCAGAGTCTTCCCAAAGTGCTTAAAGACTGATCAGACTGGGTGAATGTCCAGGCTGATCTGAGTCTGCACTGGGCGCACAACCACTTTGTTGGTTTTCTCGTGTCACAGCTCATATGTATGTGCATATACCATAGATATTCTAAGTATTCGGACAGATCGGTCTGGGCAAACAGTGCAGGCCCAGATCAGACTGCTCCAAAAGGAGCAGTCTGATCAGGGTCTACACTGTTTGCCATTCAGCCACTTTTTTATTTTGGGGCAATTTAGGTAATAATCTAAGGTGTCCTAATTTTTAGAACTTTTATGATAAATGTCATATGGTACCTTTTATCAGAAGTCACTCACCATTATCATGTAAACAACAATCAGTCCAGTTCCAATCTTTCACCCTCTAAATGTTGGAAACTGACTATTCCATCCCTGGATATGGACAAATCCATTATTTACACATGGGGGTATGCAAAAAAATATTTTAATGAGAATGAACAATGGTAAATAAGAGTGGGTTTGACATTAACAGTTTAAGAGCCAAAAGGCAGACGACAAAATTAAGGTCTGCAAAGTTTCAATAAATGTTTTGTCCATGCTACATCATAATTGAGAATTCAAAGATTAGCTGGCAATCAGTCTAGATCTAGATGAGGTGGCTCATTATCAGCCGCCTCACAAGGATCTACACTGTTTGCAAATTTGACTATTTTTGTCGTCTGCTGCTCTGACAGTGTTGATTCTGAATTTCATTTTGAGTGGTGCCATGTTAAAAAGAAACCTTGTGGCATGTGAAACCTTGTGGCATGTGTGAACAGGAAAGATCCAGATCAGCCTGGGCATCTGTGCAGTCAGATCAAAGTCTTCCCTGCTGGCATACATAATCTATGAATCCTGAGGAATTTAAAATTAAAAACCGAAAAGTAAAATCATGAATCACTTTGCACAGATGCACAGACTGATGTGAGCATTCACTGTACCCACACAGCTGAAGGTTCCTCATCACACGACACCATTCATTCCTATTCTCTTTAAAATCATTTTTGTTCATTCTCTTTAAAATCCAGTTTCAGTCCTCCATTAGAACCAGCTTGGAGAAGCGAGTCTAATTAGAGCAAAATCCTACGGGTCTAATTAGAGCAAAAACCTGTGTTTTTACAAATACTGTAAAAACTCTAAAACTTGGGACACCTAAAATAATTGCAATTATCATCCTTAAATATACAATGCAGCAATGTGTCCAAAAGATACTGATGGAATCGCAAACAGTGTAGACTCTGATCAGACTGCTCCTTCTGCACTGTTTGCTCAGACCTATCTGTCCCAATACTAAGAATTTTTATGGTAAGACAAATTCTGCCAAATGTTGTGTGTCTCCTGTCTGTGTGCTGTCACAAAGAGGCCGGCCCCTATACTACTTCTCAAGTTAATCCAGACACCTCCACAAAAGTTTATGCCACGGCCAAAAGCACTGACACCGGGAAAGCAACACCTGTGTGAATGGTCTCACTTTCTGCCAGTCTCAGGCAAGACAGGTACTACCTAAGACCCACCCCAGATCCGCCACTGAACTCCAGATAAAGTGGGTTTTGAGGGTAATTTGTAGACAATTTTTCTTATTTCTCTATATAGATATATGTTGGGACCCCTCATTAGAACCGTCTCATAGAGACAGTTCTAATGAGGGGTCACAGCACACATTTTTGTGGAGAAATATCCTAGACATTTCTAATGAGGGGTCAACAACATTGTTTTTGTGGAAAAATATGAAAAATTATACCTAAATTAGCCCTGTTACACCTTCTTATCAGGAGCCCTGCCACTGGTATGAGGAGTTTGAACTGTAACCTATAAAATGACCTACTAATGAATGCTATTATTGACCTATAAAAGCAATAAGCAACAAAGCATTTGCTTAGCTGTAGTAAATAATACATCTTTAATTTCAAAGCAGTTGTGCTACCATATTTCACTCTAAACATTTGGATGCCTTTATCATAACTTTTCATATTCGTTTACCCTTAAAGCGCCAAAAGGCAGACAACAAAATTTATGTCAGCAGACGACAAAATTTATGTCGGCAGATGACAAAATTTATGTTGGTAGAATTTCAAAAAAAAAGTTTCTTCCAGATCATACCAATCATATTGAGAATTCAAAGACTAGAGACAGAGAGCAAACAGTGTAGATCCAGATGAGGTGGCTCATTATGAGCCACTTCATCTGGATTTACACCATTTGCAAATTCAACTTTTTTTATTTTTTCTTGCTTTAAATGTTAAACAAGCCCATGTGTAAAAGTATAAAAGAGTGATCCTGATCAAGGTCAGCAGTCTGATCAGGAGCGTCACTATTTGTTTTGTAAAACATTCAAGTAAAGGAAAAATGGACTGCACTGGAAAAATCAAATTGTTTGTCTTTTTATCTTTATGGGTACCTGAATTGTCCAACTGTTTAGAGTAAAATAGTAACATATGTTTACACATCTTGGCGTAAGCAATGACAATATGGGGGCAGAAGCTAACTTACAAGAATTCGGTGGAAAGTCGTGTATCACCTGTTTATTCCTTGTCACTAGAGAACTCCCCTGAGCTACTTACGCAGCTAAACCTGAACACTTGATAAAAGTTTATGACTCCAACGCCAACAGATACGCATTACCTATGCCTCAATTTCTGCTACTTGCAGGGGAGACTAAAACTGACATGATTTGGTTGTTGTAGCATGAAAATACCATTTACAGCATTTATTTACATGCATATAAAACAATACTTGGGGCTAGCCTAAGGCTAGCAAGCTATGGGGATCTAACCTTTAAAGTGCCAAAAAAAAAGCAGACGACAAAATTTACGTCTGCAAAAGTTTCGTCCAAGGTATATCAGATTGAGAATTCAAAGACTAGAGGGCAAACAGTGTGGATTCAGAAGAGGCAGCTCATATTGAGCTGCCTCATCTGGATCTACACTATTTGTACATTCAACTATCTTCATTTTTGGCCATTTTTAAAAAAGTGCTAAATAATCAAATCATAGTTAACATGAATTATGACTTTTCTGACCAGGCCCCGAGGTTATAAAACTTTTTTCGTGCTCAACTCAGCTGAGCATGAAATTTTCTCTGCTGATAAATATGTAAATGCCAACTAATATTGGCATTTTCTATTCATAAGCAGAGAAAATGTCATACTCAGCTCAACTGAGCAAAAAAAAACTGTACTTGTCACTTAACTGTTGTTTATTAGCAGGTATATTTCATGCTCAGCTGGGTTGAGCATGAAAAAAGTTTTATAACCTTGGGGCCTGTCTGGGCAAGTGCATACAGTTTGCATATGCTCAAAGTACATTTTTTTCCCAACAATGCAACTTGATACACAAAATATCCACTTGGTATGAGATTTCTATAAATGAGAAAATATTCTAGTATCACAACACGCCTCATCATTTATACTAAATTTCGAGCCCTAAGAAATCTGTGGAACTCCAAATACAGTTGGGATTTGATATCAATTCTGTCATCAGTGCTCTCGACAATACATCATTTCGTATGGTCAGGTGTTTGGATGGATGGATAGATGATTTAAAGTTTTACAGCCCTTTCAACAGTATTTCAGTCCTATCAAGCTGATGGAAAGGCAGATGAAAGGCTGTGTGCGACAGATCCTTGTTTATGACTGAAAAATTTGGCCTCTTTGGGAATCAAATCTGGACTGCTAGCTTAGCAGGCTAGTGCTTAACCTAAAGAGCTACTTTGACTTCTCGGATGACGGAATCTTTCTGTAAATTTTGTACCTTTCAAAGTTTCCAAATGCCACTAGATGCAGTTCTTTTTGTGAACACATTTAGTGCATACAGATTTGTTTCAGAATGTTATCACACAAAGATTTTGTTGATATTACAAACAGACAACTGTCCAAAACTGTTTGCTTTTATCAAACTTTCACACCAATTTTTCATGCGCTGAATGACTAAGGTCATATGCTGATGTTGTTGTTGTTTTGTTGCTTTATGTAGACAGCTATGGTCATGTCAGGATGGTCAGTTCACCTAACCACACTATTCCTGGGCAAGCTTGGACCTCTTAGTACTAAGTGCACATACTTTCGCCAGCAACTGACAACTGCCCTTCTTGAATCAGAGAATGGAGAAACAAAATTGGCCCGACTGGGTATCGAACCAGAGACCTCTGGCTCTTAAGCCAAACGTGTCATATGCTGAATGACCTAGGTTCTTGGCTTGGTATAGTGAATATTCAAATCAGCCTTTAAAGCTACACTAACTGACCAGTCTTCACTTTTCCATATTTTGACTCTTCAGGATTTGAATATATGAGTACGTGAAAAGGGAAAACTCTGATCAGACTGCACGGATGCACAAGCCAATCTAAATAATTCCTATTCACACATGCAGCAATGTACCTTTTCACATGACGCAAATCATATCTTTGCTAACAAAGGGACACAATGTATGTTCCTACTGAAAATTAACCCTTAAAGCACCAAAAAAGCAGACAACAAAATTTATGTCTGCAAAATTTCAAAATAGTTTTATCCAGGAAATATCAGTGTGAAGATTCAGAATCTGAGGGCAAACAGTGTAGATCCAGATGAGGCGGCTCATCATGAGCCACCTCATCTGGATCAACACTGTTTGCAAATTCCACTATTTTCTTTTTTGGCGCTTTCCGACTATCCAAACCCACCCCTATATGGAATCGTCAACTTACACAAGTTGTCTTTGACATGATGTAACCTTTTGATTATTAAAAAATTCTCCTGAAACATTTTAACTGCTTACTCAGTACTGTATATCACTTTATTATTTTTCACTCATTCTTTATTCTGGTTCTGAAATCACCGGCAAGTTCTTGAATTTGCAACCAAGTACTTGTCAATCTGCAACATATGTTGCAACCCTCATTAGAGCAATTTGCAACCAATTATTTGTCGATCGACAATGTATAATGCTACCCTTATTAGAACAACTTGCAACCAAGAACTTGTCAATGGACAATGTATATTGCAACCCTCATTAGAGCAATTTGCAACCAAGTACTTGTAAATCGACAACGTATGATGCGACCCTTATTAGAACAATTTGCAACCAAGTACTTGTCGATCGACAACATATTTGCAACCCTCAATAGAGCTTTTTGCAACCAAGTGCTTGTAAATCTACTACATTTGTTGCAACTCTCAGTACTTGTCAATCAACAACATATGTTGCAACCCTTATAAGAACAATTTGCAACCAAGTATTTGTTACTTGAAAACATGTTGCAATCCTCATTAGAACAATTTGTAAACCAAGTATTTGACAATCAACAACATGTTGCAAGCCTTCTTAGAGCAATCTGCAACAAATTACTTGTCAATCAACAACATATGTTGCAACATTCTTTAGAATAATCTGCAACCAAGTACTTGTCAATGGACATATGTTACAACCCTCATTAGAGCAAGCTGCAACCCAGTACTTGTCAATCTACAACATATGTTGCAATCCTCTTTACAAAGACCCAGGGATGGGCTGTACCTGCTTGCATGATTCTAGTGAGGAATTACAATACAAACTAGAATCACTGAATAATCTTCTTCATATCCGCAGCTCCGGAACATATCACAAGTTTCACGAGGACAAATAAATGAAATAACGATGGATCCTTCCAAAGACAGACAGCAAGCATTTCGTTCTAGTTCTTGTATTAATGCCTGCTCTAAAAAACGCCAAGGGATAGTAGTCTACAGCACTGACCAGCTTCGCAGAAAACAAATGAGCCGCGACACGACAAAACCAACCAAGTGGTATGTGTGCCCAGCGAAGACTTATATCAGCCTGGGCATCCACCAAGTCCGATACTCTTCGCTAACCACTTAAAGGGTTGCCAAGGGTCTAGGCTACCTACATGTGGACAGCGAAGACTCTGATCAGACTGGGCGGATGCCCAGGCTGATCTGAGTCTGTGCCGGGTGCACAACCACTTTGTTGGTTTTGTTGTGTTGCGGCTACAATGGGGTTCCCTAATGAAAGCAGGGCTAATGACATACAATTCGCAAAACTCAGATAAGCCCAAATTTTGAGGTTAAAACCAGATCTCCGGATAAGGTGGTGTTTTTGGGATAATTCTTAGATAATTTTTCTTATTTCTTCAGGAAAACATAATACAGTCAAACCTGTCTTAAGCAAGCACCCTAAGGGACAGCCACAACTGCTTGCTCAAGGCAGGTGCATGCTTAATACAGGTCAATTTATCCTGAAAATGTTTCTTTGGGATGAGATTTTGGCCTCATTACACAGGTTTCTGCTTAAAGGAGGTGGCTTTTAAGAGGTTAGACTGTACTGTTACCCCCCCCCCCCCCCCCCCCCCCCCCCCCCCCCCAATTAGAATCGTCTCGTGTAATGCTTCTTAAGGTCACAACTTATGGGTTTTTAATATATAAAGAACTTATTCCTAAATTGTTCCTGCTACCCCTGCTACCCCTTCTTCTCTGGAGCACCTGTAAAATGTCTCTTCACTGCACACGGCAGTTCACCTTAACTAATGCTTCCCCTTCGGACAATAAGGAATCAGTCCACAATTATTTCCCTTGATTGGTTGAACACTTTCAGGATATACTTTCGCACAAATAGTTCCCTGGTTCATTGGTTTCTAAGAAGGCCAGTTTGACTGAATATCCTGCTTGCTATAGCAAACTGAAAAGAGCCTTGGATATGCTTCTTGAAAATGTATAATTAGTTCAGAATCCCCAGCAATGGAGGTAACTAGAGGAACCGAATCACACCCTTCATAGGTGCCCCTACAGTGGCAGTTTGTCTCATAAGTTGACGGGTCAATGTTTACCGTAAAAACAGCAGAAAAACAAGCTGGTTTATTTCTGTTTAAACTGTTTGAAAAGTGTTTGTCATGCCTCAGAGACTTGAGGAAAAGAGAGTTAAAAGTGCCTGAAGTGTTGTGAAAAAAGTTTCATGGAAGGATGGATAATTAAACTATATAGTAAAACTAATTGTGGTCTCGTGCCATAAAAATTTGACATCACAACTTTAAGGTGTATGCCATTTTTTCTGCCATTTTTTACAAAGGGTGGCAACTTGTGTGACCTGATTAGCTTCCCTTGGCAATGAAGCCCTCTCAAAACTGGGGTCTACTCTTAAAGGGGAGAATTTGCTCCACTAGGAGCAAATTCTTTCCTTTAAGAGTTGACCCCCATAGAGAGGGGAAGCAATAATGAAAATGACGAGTTGCTTCCCCTGAAAATTCACCCATTCACCATAACATTTGTGGACATGGAAGCTAGAGCTGATTCTCGAGAGTAATGCAATGGCTCTTCCTGTCCTTTGTTCAGGTGAGCTAAAAATACGTGTGACTGTATAGGACCATCATATGTCCAGATAAGAGAGGGTTTTGAGGACAACTAAGGGATAGCTTCAATTCATACTTCTTCAAAATACACATTGTGACCCCACCTTTGAACCACCTTGGCAAGGCTGTTCAACTTCTACTCAAGAAGCACAAATATGTGTTTATTTAGATATACAAAAATAATTATTTCAGAATCAACTTAAACAAGAATTCCCTGCAAGGCAGTGTGTTGCCTGACTACACATTGTCATAAAACTGAGTGAAACAAAAAAAACTTGACAAAAAGTTTACGCAACCGCCGACACCTGAAAAGCAATGCGTATGCCTCCTTTTCCATATAAAACAAGAATTCCAAAGAATGTAGTGTCTCGCCTGTCAGTGCACTCACTGTCACAAAACAGGGCTAAGTAAGAAATTTCGACAAAAAGTTTGTGTTTGTCTCTCTTCTGTTGGTCGCAGGCGAGACAAAAACCCCACCTTATCTTGAGCTCTGATTAGTCTCTACAAGAAATGCTTTGTGGAGAAACTAGAAAACCGGCCCATCATATTCCCCAAAATTAAGTTTATCCGAGCTATGACGATTTCAGTAATCTATTCAAAACTTTATACACTTTATCCAGAGATGTCAGATAGAGTGAGTACTTGATGATAACAGTGGGTTAGTTTTTATTATATCTCCTAGAAAACATGTTGTGACCCCCACCCCAAAAACTAATTCAGCTGTACTGTCTCAACGAGGCAGTTCAGATGAATGATCACAGCATGTGTTTTTATACTAAATTGCCCCAAAGTGCTTAAAGACAAATATTCTTGTCTATTGGGTGTCATAATCCTATTATGCAACTGCTAGTTCATCAAAGCAAATACCCTTTCTCACATAGATAATGACATAACAGAGTCATAAAACTAATAAAGACTGGGGGCGGTGTTCTGTTTGGTAGAGAATATATGTCTTTAAGTATCTGGACACCTAAAACCATCAATTTTCCATTTATCCAAATAGAAAATTAACGTTTGTAGGTGTCCCAATATTTAAGCATGTTAGGGTGAAAGAAATTATCCCGCATTATCACAAAATACTTCGCTTTATCTGAAACTCTGCTATATCACATTTCTACGACATTGACGAGCACGGAAGTCCTGGCGAGCCCATCTGCGTTAACACACGGTCTAACCACTGTAAAGGTCCGTTTAAATGAATTTCTATCCAACATGGCGTACTCGTTACTGTTTGACGTCTGCAAAAATATAGAAAAATTGGAATTAACTTTGTAATTACCATACCAAAATACTGTAAATAACTTTGTATTCATGTGTTCTTTATTTTTCGATTTTTAAGTTTAAGAATTATTGGTGACGTTCTTGAAATCACAACCAATAAGTGTCAATCAGAAATTAAGCCAGAAGATTCGTAAATATTTTCTTAAGCCAGCAGATTTGTAAATGTTAACAAAAATAAATCTCTCAGGACTATTAACCCTTAAAGAACTAGAAAGCAGACGACAAAATTCGCGTCTGCAAAATTAAAAAAAAAATGTTTTAGCCAAGCTACATCATATTGAAAACTCAAAAACTAGAGGGCAAACAGTGTATATCCAGATGAGGTGGCTCTTTATGAGACACCTCATCTGCATCTACACTGTTTACAAATTCAACTAATTTCATTTCTGGCACTTTAAGGGTAAGTGGTTTGTAGTATTTGGACACTCTATTTCTATAATGGACACTCCCATCTTTGAAAATGAACATGCAGGGTTGCCAGCGATGAGGGAACAAAAACTCCCAGACTTTTCACTGACTTTTCTCGAACCAAATTCTATTTCTCCTGATCCAAACACTGACATTTTACCGCTTTTTTTTCTTCTTGCAGCAGATACATAACAAAGCCTACGTGTTTTCTTGACACAGAAGTATGCATTCCATAATTTAAAAGTTTTGGAGCGCACCTTTTCTATTAGAGAATCACTTTTCAATAGTATCGAGCGAGGGAAGCAAGGGAGAAAAAAAAATCAGCTTTATTAATCAACAGAATTGAACCAATAAACCTGCAACATCCAAAGGAAAAAGCCATAAAGTTCCACGAATTTTCCCTGACTTTCTTGGTATTTCAAATTTCCCTGACCATTTTGTAAAATACCTCAACTTTTCACTGACCTTGAAAATTTTTCTAATTTCCCTGACTTTTTCCAGGTCTCCGGCAACCCTGACATGTCTATTTGTGCTACCAGGGGAGGTTCTGTAATACAGCTTAGCACCTGCCTTAACTCTTTAAGCCCCAGTGACGCAATTAGCAAAATTTGCAAACAGCGTAGATCCTGATGAGGCGGCTCATAATGAGCCGCCTCATCTAGATCTACACTGTTTGCCCTCTAGTCTTTGAAATCTCAATATAAAAAGTCTTGAACCAGGCATTTTTTTAATTTTTGCAGACGTAACTTTTGTCGTCTGCTTTTTGGTAGTGAAAGAGTTAAACAAGCACTTTCTGTTCTACCCAATAGTGCTTGCTTTAAGGCAGCCTTAAACAAGCACTTTCTGTTCTTCCAAATAGTGCTTTCATTAAGGCCAAGATTCTATGCCACCCAACACTACTGGTGCCATCAGTTTGCCATTCTCCAGTGAAGGCTGGCAGTTTGACGTCACTTTTGCCCTCGGTTGAAATTCTCTAACCAAGACTGACAATCTCAGCACTCTTTTTTTCACACAGAGTTGTCATAACTACCAAAGGGGCTGCGAATCTGTCTGTATGTCAGGCACACTTTAGCCATAAGCATAGCAAAATAGTTGGAGAAACAAATTTGTTGATAGGAGAAACAAGTTTGCTGACCTCGTGTGTCTAACTCTAAATGTTACACAAATGACATTTGGCATCTGTCAACCTTACTTGTTTAAAGTTGAATAATAGCAAATGGCATTTGGCAGCAAACTTTAGAAGTCTATAACTCTTTTTCCTCAATATTTAGGACAGCCTCTAATTGTAGCCCTGTTTTGAATGGAATCGAAGCCCTTACCTATACTCTGCTCCCCATCCTTTTACAAAACTCATTCTGATAGTACACATCCGTGTGAGTTGGTACACCGACTCAAATCCTTGATTCACAGACTGGGCTAGTAATGCAGCAAATTCCTGGTTGTTAAAGATCTTCAAATTACAGCCTGAAAACAAACAAGATAGCAATGATTATAAAGCTCCACAAAAAATAGCAAAGTCAGTGAACCGTGTAGTTCAAGACTCAATACTGATGATGGCTTTGAGCTTTGCTCTTCCAGATGTATGCATGGCCAAAGTTTCATGGCTCTAGCCCTTACAGTCCCTGAGAAACTGAGCTGAACGCTCAAAACTCGAAAAAAAAAATTGCAAAGTCTGTGAGCTGTAAAATGAAGGTTCGGAATGAATACTGATGATGGCTTTAAGCTCTTCTCTTCCACATGTATGCCTGACTCAAGTTTCATGGATCCAGCTCTTATAGTTTCTACAGAAAAAGAGGTAAATGCAAAAATCTGATAAAAGTTTATGCCGCTGCCGCTGCTCTCAATGACAACACCGGAAAAGCAATATATACCATTTACGTGGCAATTTTTGCGGGTTCAAATTTTCGTGGTTTAATGTAAAAAAATTAACCTTATTTTCGCAATTTTTAATTTTCGTGGTTATCAACATGCACAAAAAGTGAAATTACTTCTTTTTCACTTGAGCCAGCTCTTAAATCAACCTGCGGCTGGGCCGCAGGTTAATGAAAGAACTGGCTCAAGTGAAAAGTACCAAATTTACCCATGCAAACAGAAACAAAATATATAGACACTGTGTAAACTGAAGATAGTTTGTAAGAAACATGAAATTATTTCGTGATTTTAATATTCACGGTTTCTAAGTTACCGCATATACGGTATGTCTTGCCTCTGCTTTGCAGGCGAGGAAAAATCAAGAAGATCCTTGTTTCTGTACTTGCTGAAAATATCAATTGATGTATTTGAAATATCAATCTTTCTATATCAATACAAATATCATATCTAAACTTTTGATCAATATGCACCCCTAGCTAAGAGTCTAAGCTACCTCAATGTCGAGGGTGAAGACTCTGATCAGACTGTGCTGATACCCAGGCAGAGTCTTAGCTGAATGCACATGCCACTTTGTTGGTTTGTCGTGTCGCGGCTCATTTCTGTCATGTCTCATTTGTGCTCATTCCACGGGAATTCCATGGAACCTTAGTGTGTATTGTAATAAAAACGAAGAAACTCAACAAAAGCTAACTCCCTTGCTGAAAAAAGCAATACCTGCTAACCCCAGATGGAAGAAAAATTTTCCCATAATTGTTGTCAAAAACGTCGTATTTATAAAAGCACTTAAGTCATTGCTATGCTGTTGCTAAGGCTAAAGGGGGGGGGGGGGGGGGGGAGGCGGGTAATCAAATCAATAAGGTGGATTTTCTGCATCCTACCAATGTTTTCTTTTTTTAACTGATGGTATACTCGTATACTCCAATGTGTCTAGTTTATTGGACCATATGTCCATATGTGACTTTGGTCAGAAAGCCCTACTTACTGAGCTATGGGTCCACAGAAGTGGGTGGGGTAATCCAACATGGTTTTAGCCTGTCTTGTAAAAACATTCTCATTTGGTAGAAGAGTACAGCAGACAGACAGGATTTGATAAAATGATTAACAGAACATCTAAACTATATTTCCATATCATTTTATTTGGTTTAATTTTAACATATGTTGTCAAAAAGACTTCCTCTGACATTCAACATTTTTTTTATATTTTTGTCCTCAATTTTCAATATTTCTTGGCCTTATGGTTAAATAAACAGACCAGTTGTCAGGGCTTCCACTAACTTTCAAAATTTGGAAGTCCAGACTTCCATGGTGTCAGATTTGGATGTATTGAAAGAATTTTTTGGAAGTCCGAATAATGACACGCCTCCACCGAAGAACTCGGTTGTCGCTAGGTCGATGTTCATTATTATTCATGTTAGATGCGAACAAGAAAGACCGGTCTGACTGCCTAGTTGCGCAGGCTGATAAGATTGTTATCGGTGTGTGTACTGAGGTACCTTTAGGCTTTAGCCGTCTCACAGTTAAAAGTGCGACACGCGTGTATACTCGCAGCGGCGTCTTTGATCTTTACATCAAAGAGAAAATGTGCTTGACCCATAAACGAGCAGGTGATTGCATATCAACGCTACCGTTAGTATTATACCGAATATATAATCGCGTAGACCCTGATCAGAATGCGCTATTTCTGTGCACACTTACGGCATTATTTTCGCACTGGGTTGCATGACGATATGACGATACAACAAGGAAATCAGTGAAATGGAAGTATTCGTATTTTAATAGTACTATTAATCAAAACAATGTATATTGCCAGAGCGTAGACCATAACACGTCGGAAATAGCGACTATTAATATTAACAGTGTATCTTCGCTTTGAATCAACACTTTTCGCGGAAGAGGTTGACCGTTCGTATTCCTAAAAAGTCCATTGACGACAGTATGGATATGACAAGACCTTCCGTTGTAAGGGCAAGCGTTATTATGATTGTTGTGTTTATAAAAACTTCGGATAGAGATTGTCAATACATGCTTCAGTATTCGTGTGTTATGGATACATTCACAAACTTCTGAAGTCGGCATATGCAACAGGTCAGTTACATTCTCGCGATCTTAAAAATTTCACCCAAAAGCTCGGTCATCGTGATTTGTTAAGTTTCTTTTGCAGACTGCCAGAGAGGTTTAATCTACAAGTGGGCGTTATTTTGATAATCGTTTTGACAGGTAGGCGGTCCGAATTAGGGACATAACGGACCACGGACAAAACGGACCACAGACAAAACGGACCACGCTTGGGACAAAACGGACCACGTTCGGGACAAAACGGACCACGTTCAGGACAAAACGGACCACGTTTAAGGACAAAACGGACCACGTTCAGACCTTCCGAACTTGAGAAAGCATATTTCATTTTAGTTGCAACACTAATAGCAATTTGCATGCTTAAAAGATAAAAAAATATAACCCCTTTATCAACGTATTAACTCAATCAGATAGTTGCGACAAAGGTAGTTGAGGTCATGAACAGTAGTCAAATGATTGTCACTTAAAATCGTTTTTTTTTTTTTGGGGGGGGGGGTGGGGGGGGGGGGGGGAAGGGGGGGGGGGTGTGTAATTATATACTCTTAAATATTTTGACTGGCACCAATTAATGGTCTGGATTGACTTCTAGAGAAGTCTGTCTGGTCCTGAAACGAGTCCGTTGTGTCCTGAAACGTGGTCCGTTTTGTCCTGAAACGTGGTCCGTTTTGTCCTAACCATGGTCCGTTTTGTCTGGTCCGTTTTGTCCATGGTCCGTTTTGTCCGAGTACCGGCGGTCCGACATGTGTGTTACCTGGTTCAGTGCTCCATACGGACAATCTCGATTGGCCCGTAGGCGGTCTTTTCGTCTGGCTGACACCTGCGTTAATCCGATTAATTATGACACGTGCTAGAATTTTAAAGACAGTGGCGATATTTTATACGTCGGAACAAGATCAAACGGCCGTATGTGACAATTATCGGGCATATGCCAGATGCCAGAGGTCCCATTTCTCGACGTACGGGAGCAAATCCTGGGCGTAATATACGGCCATACGCCCGTTAACGGAAGCCCTGAGTTGTCATCAAACTAATGTCAAGGAAGCACCCTGACCAGGACATTCGGATGATGTGACCAGAATTTCACAATGACCTAGTTTTCATGGTCGACTGAACACATAAACTTGCTCAGAAGATGTTTTTCATTTAACTTTGACCTAGAATTACGAACCTTTGGCCAAATTACTATTTTAACTGCTGTATTATGCCCTACACCCCCGTCACTAAAGGTGAAAGAATACATATTGGCTTCAGATCGGATCTCCTTGGCGTCTGCATCTGTGTCTGGGTCACATACTTTGACCTTGGAAACAAGGTCAAGGTCAGATTTTGATGACCTTGACCTTGTTTCCAAGGTCACAGAAGGACTTAATATATGACACATACACAATTGCAGATGCCAACGAGATCCGCACTGAAGCCAATATGTATTCCCTCACCTTTAGTGGAGGGGGCGTGGGGCATAATATAGCAGTTAAAATAGTAATTTGACCAAAGGTTCGTAATTCTAGGTCAAAATAGAAAGAAAACCACCTTCCAAGCAAGTTTATGTGTTCAGTCGACCATGAAAACTATGCTATTGTGATATTCTGGTCACATCATCTGAATGTCCTTCTCAAGGTACTTCCTTGACATGAGTTTGATGATAACATGTCTGTTCATTTAACAATAAGGCCAAGAAATATTGAAAATTGAGGTCAAAAATATCAAAAAATGCTAAATGTCAAAGGAAGTCTTTTTTGACAACATATGTTCAAATTAGACCAAATAAAATGATACGGAAATATAGTTTAGATGTTCTGTTAATCATTTTACCAAATCCTGTCTGTCTGCTGTACTCTTCTACCAAATGAGAATGTTTTTACAAGACAGGCTAAAACCATGTTGGATTACCCCACCCACTTCTTTGGACCCATAGCTCAGTAACTAGGGCTTTCCGACCAAAGTCACATATGGTTTAATAAACTAGACACACTAGAGTATAACATGTCAAAACCAGAGGACCAATGGTCCTGTAGCTCACCTGACACTTGGTCCTGGTATATATTTTAATGCTTTTATACATGTATATAGTACCAGGGCAGGGGCAGATAACCCCTCTCCCTTGGGGATTAATGTTGAGTCCCAATTCTATATACCAAGCCACAAGGTCACTGGGCCTTTGTTTCTGGACAAAGATTTCTGAAGGTTTTTTATCATATATGGGCGTGGTGGCCACCATGTTCATGTGACCATGACCATCTGAACAAACTTTAATTCCTTTGACCCAGAATAAAAGCTCCATATGAAATACAGTAATCATTTGTATAAACTATGATGGGCCTGAGTGCCCAATGCTGCATACCAGTACCAAGTTTCAAGGTTATAGACCTTTCGGTTCTCAAGAAAAAGACGTTTGAAGAGTTTTTACCATATATGGGCATGGTGGCCATCTTGGTCAAGTGACCAAGACCATCTGAACAAACTATGGTTCCTCTAAGCCGGTGAAGCTCCATGTGAAATATGTCTTCAATTGACCCCAGTGGCCTCTGAGAAGATGTTTGAAAATGTTGACGGGTGACAGAATCTCAATGACCTTGTACAAAAGTCAAAGAATGACCTTGACCTTTAACAACAAAATATCTTCATCTGGTCATTTAGTCAACCATACATACCAAATATTGTACCTTAGACTTAAATAGTTTCTGAAAAATCCACTGTTTAAGCATTTTCCCATATAAAAGCCTACATAATGTACCAAAGTTGACAGTGTCATAAATTAGGTCAAGGTCAACGCACAATCATTTGTACAAACTATGATGGGCTTGAGTGCCCAAAGCTACATACCAAGTTTCAAGGTCATACGCCTTTTGGTTCTGGAGAAGAAGATTTTGAAGGGTTTTTACCGTATACGGGCATGGCTGCCATCTTGGTCAAGATCCCGAGAACAAACTTTTATTCCCCGATCACACTTAGACTCCATATGAAATTTTGCTTCAATCAGACCAGTGGTTTCAGAGGAGAAGATGTTTTGAAAATCTTGATGACGGACAGACCGACAAACTGACCTTGACCTTCAGTGACATAATAGCTTCATCTGGTCATTTTGTTGACCATATATACACCACGTATTGTACCTTAGACTTAAATAGTTTCTGAGAAATCCACTGTATAAGCGTTTTCCCATATAAAAGCCTAACATACCAAAGTTGACCATGTCGTAAATTAGGTCAATGCCAATGCAAGGTCATTATTTGTATGAACTATGATGGGCCCGCATGCTTGATACTACATACCAAGTTTCAAGATCATAGGCCTTTTGGTTCTGGAGAAGAAGATTTTCGAAGAATTTTTACCAAATATGGGCATGGCGGCCATCTTGGTCATGTGACCCAAACCCCGGGTATAAACTTTAGTTCCCCTATTCCACTGAGACACCATATGAAATTTGGCTTCAATCTCCCCAGTAGTTTCAGAGGAGAAGATGTTTGAAAATCTTGATGACGGACAGACCGACAAACTGACCTTGACCTTCAGTGACATAATATCTTCATCTGGTCATTTAGTTGACCATATATACCACATATTGTACCTTAGACTTAAATAGTTTCTGAGAAATCCACTATATAAGCGTTTTCCCATATAAAAGCCTAACATACAAACGTTGACCATGTCGTTAAAAAGGTCAACGCAAGGTCATCATTTGTACAAAGTATGATGGGCTCGCATGCCCAAAGCTACATACCAAGTTTCAAGGTCATAGGCCTTTTGGTTCTGGAGGAGAAGATTTTTGAAAGTTTTTTACCATATATGGGCATGGCGGCCATCTTGGTCATGTGACCAAGACCTCGGGTATAAACTTTCGTTCCCCCATCCCACTGAGACTCCATATGAAATTTTGCTTCAATCACCCCAGTGGTTTCAAGGGAGAAGATGTTTGAAAATCTTGATGACGGATGGTCCGACGGAATGACCTTGACCTTTAGTGACATGATATCTTCATCTGGTCATTTAGTCGACCATGTATACAACATATTGTACCTTAAGACTAAAATAGATTCTGAGAAATCCAAGCATTTGCCCATATAAAAGCCTAACGTACCAAAGTTGACCATGCCGTAAATTAGGTCAAGATCAACGCAAGGTCATCATTTGTATAAACTATGTTGGGCCCACATGCCCGATGCTACATACCAAGTTTCAAGGTCATAGGCCTTTTGGTTCTGTAGATGTAGATTTTTGAAGAATTTTCACCATATATGGGTGTGGCGGCCATCTTGGTCATGTGACCCAGATACCGCGAACAAACTTTCGTTTCTCCAACCTATGGAGGCTGCATATGAAATTTGGCTTCAATCGGCCCAGTGGTTTCAGAGGAGAAGATGTTTGAAAATCTTGACGACGGATGGTCCGACGGAATGACCTTGACCTTTTGTGACATAAGATCTTCATCTGGTCAATTAGTTGACCATGTATACCAAGTATTAAACCTTAGAATTAAATAGTTTCTGAGAAATCCACTGTTTAAGCCTTTTCCCATATAAAAGCCTAACATACCAAACTTGACCATATCGTAAACTAGGTCAAGGTCAACACAAGGTCATGATTTATACAAACTATGATGGGCCGGCATGCCCAATGCTACATACCAAGTTTCAAGGTCATAGGCCTTTTGGTTCTGGAGAAGAAGATTTTTGAAGGATTTTTACCATATATGGGCGTGGCGGCCATCTTGGTCATGTGACCCAGATATTGCGAACAAACTTTCGTTCCCCCAACCGATGGAGGCTGCATATGAAATTTGGCTTCAATCGGCCCAGTGGTTTCAGAGGAGAAGATGTTTGAAAATGTTGACGACGGATGGTCAGACGGTATGACCTTGACCTTTCATGACATAATATCTTCATCTGGTCATTTAGTCGACCATGTATACCAAGTACTAAACCTTAGAATTAAATAGATTCTGAGAAATCCACTGTTTAAGCCTTTTCCCATATAAAAGCCTAACGTACCAAACTTGACCATATCTTAAACTAGGTCAAGGTCAATGAAAGGTCATAATTTGTACAAACTATGATGGGCCGGCATGCCCGATGCTACATACCAAGTTTCAAGGTCATAGGCCCTTTGGTTCTGTAGAAGAAGATTTTTGAAGGGTTTTTACCATATATGGGCGTGGCGGCCATCTTGGTCATGTGACCCAGATACCGCGAACAAACTTTCGTTTCCCCAACCCGTGGAGGCTGCATATGAAATTTGGCTTCAATCGGCCAAGTGGTTTCAGAGGAGAAGATGTTTGAAAATCTTGACGACGGATGGTCCGACGGAATGACCTTGACCTTTCGTGACATAATAGCTTCATCTGGTC
This sequence comes from Ctena decussata, assembly GCA_963989385.1. Lineage (NCBI taxonomy): Eukaryota > Metazoa > Mollusca > Bivalvia > Lucinida > Lucinidae > Ctena > Ctena decussata. Next base: position 17,234,432 of record OZ022515.1, on the reverse strand, counting down.
ATTTAGTCGACCATGTATACCAAGTATTGTACCTTAGAATTAAATAGTTTCTGAAAAATCCACTGTTTAAGCGTTTTCCCATATAAAAGTGTAACGTACCAAAGTTGACCATACCGTAAAATAGGTCAAGGTCACCGCACGGTCATGATTTGTACAAACTATGATAAGCCCGCATGCCCGATGGTACATACCAAGTTTCAAGGTCATAGGCCTTTTGGTTCTGGAGAAGAAGATTTTTGAAAGGTTTTTACCATATATGGGCGTGGCGGCCATCTTGGTCATGTGACCCAGATACCCGGAACAAACTTTCGTTCCCCCGACCTAGGTAAGCTCCATATGAAATATAGCTTCAATCGGCCCAGTGGTTTCAGAGGAGAAGATGTTTGAAAATGTTGACGACGGACGGACGACGGACGGACGACGGACGGACGAACGACGGATGCCTGGCTATACTATAAGCTCACCTATGAGCCTAAAGGCTCAGGTGAGCTAAAAATAAAACTTTGGTAGGATGCAGAAAACCCACCTTATTGATACCCCCCCCCCTTTCTTTAAAGAAGATTTCCTACAACTATAAAATTTGCTCTTGAGGAACAGTCTGAAAAAGACTGTTCCTCCAGAAAAAAATTCATAGTTTTTTCATTAGCAACAGCATAGCAACCACCTAAGTTGTTTTATAAATACAACCCCAGTTTATCTAGAGCCTCAGGCTCAAAGGTCTTACCGAGAGGTATTTAACAGACTGTTGCAGGATGCCAGCCTATCTCTCATTACAGTTAGGACTCTGAACGAACACAGCACTTTCACTTAAACACTCAGTAGCTCAGGCGATATCATGGGTACAAGAAAATGTAATCTAAGTCCTCCCGTAACCTTGAAAATGAGGTCAAGGTCACCAAAATCTAATCAGCTCTTAAGCTAGTCCCAATGATGTATCCATACAAGTTTGGTGAGATTCCATCTATTGGTTCATGAGACACTGCAGGTACAAGAAATTGCCATCTAAGTCCTCTGGTGACCTTGAAAATGAGGTCACAGTCACCAAAATCTAATAGCTCTTAAACTTATCCCAATGATGTATCCATGTAAGTTTGGTAAACTTATCCCAATGATGTATCCATGCAAGTTTGGTGAAATTCCATCCATTGGTTCAGGAGATATCATGGGTACAAAAAATTGTCATCTAAGTCATCCAGTGACCTTGAAAATGATATCATGGTCACCAAAATCTAATCAGCTCTTAAACTTGTCCCAAGGATGTATCAATGCAAGTTTGGTAACATAAAATATATTGGTTAATGAGAAATGAAGCACTTTCACTTACCAGGAGGTATTTTACAGACTGTCGCAGGATGCCAGCCATATCTCTGATTACAGTTAGGACTCTGAATGAACACAGCACTTTCACTTACCAGGAGGTATTTTACAGACTGTCGCAGGATGCCAGCCATATCTCTGATTACAGTTAGGACTCTGAACGAACACAGCACTTTCACTTAAACACTCAGCAAATACTTCACCGCCAATGTAGTATAACCGTACTCCTTTACCTGTGCCAATAGAAAGCATGAAAAGTTAGCCCTTAATGCGCCAAGAAGCAGACGACAAAATTTACGTCTGCAAAAATTTCAAAATATGTTTCATCCAACCTATATCATATTGAAAATTCAAAAGCTAGAGGGCAAACAGTGTAGATCTAGATGAGGTGGCTCATTATGAGCCACCTCATCAGGATCTGCACTGTTTGCAAATTCTGCTATTTTTATCGCTGGCTCTTTAATTAAGGAATGAATGTTATTTTTTTAACGTTTACTGAAGTATAAACTACATCGGGTCACGAGCAAAGTAAGTGAACCCCGAAGAGGTTTACGTACCCGATGTAGTTTATACTTCAGTAAACGTTTAAAAAATAACATTCATTCCTTATATTTATATTATTAAACGATGCTTTTGATCAATAAAAAGATAAACAAATTTAAGAAATTCATATATAAAGATTGTTTAAAAAAACATTACCGGCCGAATTTAGCAATAGTTTGGAACAGCCGCATTGTCACTGCCTACCAGTAAATTCCACCTCCTGCTGTAGATTTCGCGTGCAAGTAGGCGTAGCGAGCTGTCACTCAATGTTTACTAGCCATTCAAGTACATGGAATGTTGTAGATTTCACGTGCTAGTTAGTGAGATGAGCTGTCACTCTGAAGCGCGTGATACAATGTAATTATTGACTTTTAAACAACATTGACGCCCGCATCACTTAATTGGGTTAACAGAGAGCTCTACACTGATAATGTAAATATGTATAGATAGCCTCCATGTTTTTCTGCCATTTTTACAAAGATAAACAATACAACCCTTCCAAAAGGGGTCTCATCTCCCGACTCACTCATATAAGCCTTGTCATCCAAAAATATGATAAAAATCTATGTCTCAGACCAATCTGCATATCTGTGAAGTCTCCATAGAACTTTCCTAAAGATTCTTGCAGATGCACAAGCTGATCTGAGCCTTTGCAGGTTGTATATGTGTTACACATAAAGCTCCTAAAATGAACATAGTAGAATCTGCAAACAGTGTAGATCCAGATGAGGCGGCTCATCATGAGCCGCCTAACCAGGATCTACAATGTTTGCTCTCTAGTCTTTGAATTCTCAATGTCCTACACTTTGGATAAAACAATTCTTTTTTTTTAATTCTGCAGACGGTAAATTTGTCTTCTGCTGTTTTTGTCTCTTTAAGGCTTAAGAACTCTTTTTGTGTTGAGTCTCATATGGTAAGAACACAAATATATATGAGCCACGACATGAGAAAACCAACAATGTGGTTGTGCACCCAGTGCAGACTCAGATCAGCCTGGGCGGATCAGTCTTCCCTAGGCGCTTAAAGGGTAGCTAAGGCTCTAAGCTACCTTCATGCAGACAGCGAAGACTCTGATCAGACTGGGCGGATGCCCAGACTGATCTGAATCTGCACTGGGCACACAACCACTTTGTTGGTTTTCTCATGTCGCGGCTAAAATATATATGCAGCTGCAAAAAAGAATTTAAGCTCAGTTTACATGTGATTTCATTAAAAACTCCTCTAAACACATATAAACCTTGCAGTTCCCATCTACAGTTTTTGCAACAGCACCTGAGCCATTTTTTTTAATTCCAGCTTACTTTCTTTCATTTAATGGTCATCTTGACTTCCACAAGGTAATTTTGAAATCTTGTATTTCCCATTTATGATTTTTTCAAACCAGTCTGTGAATCCATTTAACCAAGAGACTAGATACAGCCTTTGTTTTGTGCATGTAGATTCCTCAGGGCCACATTTAAGTCTCATCCGAAAGACCTGGGGCCATATTCATAAAACGACTTAAGTGGTTGCTATGCTGTTGCTAAGGCTAAATTTCTTTGAAGGAGATTCCCTACAACTATGAAATTTGCTCTGGAGGAACAGTCTTACAAAGACTGTTCCTCCAGAGCAAATTTCATAGTTGTAGGGAATCTCCTTTATAGATATTTAGCCTTAGCAACAGCATAGCAACGGCTTAAGTGGCTTTATGAATACGGCCCCTGTTGTGTGGGCAATGCTAAGATACATTATACATGTACAGACGTAACCCATACCTTCACACAATTTGACCCCGGCTGGTGAGGGCATAAAATTTCCATCAACAAATAATTTATTCTTCCAAGATCATTTGGGGGTGGTCAGGTGCAGTGATGGTGTTTGGTCTTACTAATTTGGACAATAGTAGGGCAAGGGCCTATTGCCCTTGCAGTAGGTGCGGGTGAGGGTTGTTTGGATTTTTTTCTCTCTCACTTGTCATGTCTCTCTCTCTCTCACTCTCTCTGGGAGATGGCCCAATATAGACTATGTTTTCTGTCTCAAAAGGCTGTTAAACCCATAACAACCAACCAAAGCTTATTTCGCTATGCTACTAGGGGGAGATATCTTCTGAAGTGGCGTCTGTTGCACTGCCCTACCAGTTATGCTTTTGGAAATGGGGCTGGTTACAATATCTACCATAGACTGAAATACTGTCCCAAAGGGCTGGAAAATCCAAAACAATGAATTCACCAACCAACCAAAAACATTTAAATATTCCGTTTACAATGAGTTACCTATATGTCTTCTTGTCATTTCCACCTGTTGGGTTCTATTTATATTTGACAGCAGACCAAGGCAAAATCTTTCCGAGTTTGAGGGATCTGTAAAACCATCCACCGTCAATGAAGGTTGTGACGCATGAAATGTCTCCCCCACTCTCGTGTTCAACTCGTAATATGCTATGGAACACCAGAATATAGGTTCTTTATATGTAACAGGCTGTGCATCTGAAATTAAAAATAACCCATTGCATTCTGGGTATTTTTTGTCGTCTGATGAAATTGTCGTCTGCATCAAAAATCAAGAATATTTTTACAAAAATGGTGTCACTAACTTTTGTAGAAATGATGTCAAGGCAGCAAACAGTTTGGATCCCAGATCAGGCCCCACCTTTGTGGGGCCTGATCTGGATCCTAACTGTTTGCCCAGATACCCCTTTACCCAGATACCCCTGAAGGGGTATCCCGAATGGAATGGGATAAATATGAGTATATGTGAGTAAATGAAAGTGGTCAAAGTACCCAAATCACAAGTCCGAACTCGTAAGTCAAACATTGACAATTCTGGAATATTCTAGATACACGGACATGGACCCCAAAACAGAGTTGTGATCAGGTGCTTGAAATGTGAGTAAATAATAAGAAAACTGTAGCGTTAATCCTTAATGCGCCAAAAAAGCAGACGGCAATTTTTACGTCTGCAAAATTTACAAAAATATTTCATCCAAGCTATATCATTTTGAGAATTCAAAGACTAGAGGGCAAACAGTATAGATCCAGATGAGGCGGCTCATTATGAGCCACCTCATCTGAATCTACGCTGTTTGCAAATTTAACTATTTTGGCAATTTAAGGAATATATGTTATAGGACCTCTCTCACAACTATGGAGCTCTTCAATGAGCTGCTTACGATCTGCAGTTAAAAATAGCAATTAAGTGGGTACACAAACAAGAGGGCCATGGTGGCCCTGAATCGCTCACCTGAGCATTAATCAGTTCACTGGCTCTGGTGAAGATTTATAAGAGTTTTTACCATATATGGGAATGGCGGCCACCTTGGTCATGTGACCAAGATCGTTTGAAGAACTTTCAATCCTTTGACCCATGTGCAGGCTCCATATGAAATTTGATCTGCCCAGTGGTTTCAGAGATGTTTGAAAATGTTTATGGATGGATGAAAGAGGCAGCTAAAACCAATACTGTAAGGCTCAGGTGAGCTGAAAATGGCAGAGTCGCTTCTCCGAAAAGTTCCCGTTCATGTTGAGTTCCTTTGATGGATTTGAACTAGACTTAACTAGGCAAACACAGATGATAGAATGGTAGCATCATTATCTCACTGTGGTGAAACTAATGTATTCCAAGGAGTTTGTGGCTGGCATCATTGCAATGTTAGTTCTGATTCTTGCAACATAACTTAATTTAGATTTGACCTAGTGACCTAGCTTTTGACCCAACATGACCCAGTTTCAAACCGGATATTGTAAGAATAAACATTCTGACAAAGTTTCATTGAGATTGGATCAAAACTGTGCCCTCTGGAGCGTAAACAAGGTCGTTCTTATATTTGACCTAGTGACTTAGTTTTTGATCCAACACAAACCAGTTTCAAACTTTACCTAGATTTCATTAAGGTAAACATTCTGACAGAGTTTCATGAAGATTGGATCAAAACTGTGCCCTCTAGGGTGTACACAAAGTTTTTCTTAGATTTGACCTAGTGACCTAGTTTCTGATCTGACGTGACTCAGTTTCATAAGGGGCATATATATATGGACAATAAACATTTTGACATAGTTTCATGAAGATTGGATCAAAACTATTCCTTCTAGTGCGTACACAAGGTTTTTCTAAGATTTGCCCTAGTGACCTAGTTTTTGACCTGACATGACCTACTTTCAAACTTGGCCTAGAGTTTATGGAGATAAACATTCTGACAAAGTTTCATAAAGATTGGATCAAAACTGTGTCCTCTAGAGCGTACACATGGTTTTTCTATGATTTGACCAAGTGAGCTAGTTTTTGACCCTACATGACCCAGTTTCGAATTTGTCCTTCATATTATGAGGATAAACATTCTGATAAAGTTTCATGAACTTTGGATCAAAACTGTGCCTTCTAGAGCGTACACAAGGTTTTTCGAAGATTTGACCTAGTGACCTAGTTTTTGACCTGACATGACCTACTTTCAAACTTGGCCTAGAGTTTATGGAGATAAACATTCTGACAAAGTTTCATAAAGATTGGATCAAAACTGTGTCCTCTAGAGCGTACACATGGTTTTTCTATGATTTGACCAAGTGAGCTAGTTTTTGACCCTACATGACCCAGTTTCAAATTTGTCCTTCATATTATGAGGATAAACATTCTGATAAAGTTTCATGAACTTTGGATCAAAACTGTGCCTTCTAGAGCATACACAAGGTTTTTCGAAGATTTGACCTAGTGACCTAGTTTTTGACCCGACATGACCCAATTTCGAACTTGGCCTAGAGTTTATGGAGATAAACATTCTGACAATGTTTTATAAAAATTGGATCAAAACTGTGTCCTCTAGAGCGTACACAATGTTTTTCTATGATTTGACCTAGTGACCTAGTTTTTGACCCAACATGACCCAGTTTCGTACTTGTCCTAGATATTATAAAGATAAACATTCTGACAAAGTTTCATGAACTTTGGATGAAAACTGTGTCTTCTAGAGTGTACACAAGGTTTTTCTAAGATTTGACCTAGTGACCTAGTTTTTGACCCAACATGACCCAGTTTCAAACTTGGCCTAGATATTATGGAGATATATATTCTGACAACGTTTCATATAGATTGGATCAAAACTGTGTCCTCTAGCGCGTACACAAGGTTTTTCTATGATTTGACCTAGTGACCTAGTTTTTGACCCGACGTGACCCAGTTTCGAACTTGTCCTAGATATTATGAGGATAAACATTTTGACTAAGTTTCATGAACTTTGGATGAAAACTGTGCCTTCTAGAGCGTACACAAGGTTTTTCTAAGATTTGACCTAGTGACCTAGTTTTTGACCCGACGTGACCCAGTTTCGAACTTGTCCTAGATATTATAAAGATAAACATTCTGACAAAGTTTCATGAACTTTGGATGAAAACTGTGCCTTCTAGAGTGTACACAAGGTTTTTCTAAGATTTGACCTAGTGACCTAGTTTTTGACCCGATGTGACCCAGTTTCGAACTTGTCTTAGATATTATAAAGATAAACCTTCTGACAAAGTTTGATGAACTTTGGATGAAAACTGTGCCTTCTAGAGTGTACACAAGGTTTTTCTAAGATTTGACCTAGTGACCTAGTTTTTGACCCGACATGACCCAGTTTCGAACTTGGCCTAGATTTTATGGAGATAAACATTCTGACAAAGTTTCAGAAAGATTGGATCAAAACTGTGCCCGCTAGAGTGTACACAAGCAAAAGTTGACGGACGGACGTCCGGATGTACGACGGACGACGGACATCAGGGTATCCCAAAAGCTCACCCTGAGCACTTCGTGCTCAGGCGAGCTAAAAATGCATGAATTACGTATCTGGGAGAGAATTTTGACAAGTCTGTGAACTGCTGAGCTTTCCTCTTTCAGAAGTCAGCATGACCCTAGTTTCGTGACTTCAGCTCACGACAATATACATAATATATAGTCTCTTTATGATATAATGCCTATCTTGGCTTATAAAGATGGCCGTAAGCATTTTCCGCAGACAATAGACAAACTATCAACAACAAAATCACTATGGCAGCCAGTTTTTTAATCTCCCAGTTTAATAATTTTTCCAGAAAATTCATAAAATATACCGTCCCAATCTCAAGTATTCAAGCAGCAATGCTGAAATAATGCAGACCAAGATCATAACAATCTGATCAGACTTTGCATTTTTTTGCCATCCAGTCACTGTTTTTAAAATATTCCCATATAAACAAAAAGACTTTGCCAAAATTGTTGATGGAAGAATCCATTATTTAGATTTTCAGGGAAATCATTAGCGTTCGGGTGCCCTAATACACAGAGGTGGGGTACTTAGTAAATCACCATTAGACATCTATATATCTCAAACATCTCTTTGCTGCAATAGCCTAACTATCTATATTGTCATTATTGAAATCTAAAACTAGTACCAACTATATGGGCTTAACAGCTCAGCAACTGGTAATATTCTATTTGACAGAAAGAACCAGATAAGTGCACACTGCACTTAACAAACTTGGTTAAGTGCAATGTGCACTTATCTGGTCCTTTCTTGCAAGTGCACACAGCATTTAACCCTTAAGCGACATAAAGCAGACAACAAAATTTACGTCTGCTTTTACTGTGCCCTTAATAAACAGAATATTTTGATACAGTAGATCCAGCAAAAGCACAGTGCACGCTAAAAATACAGGAGCCATGACACAAGAAAACCAACAATGTGGTAGTGCGCCCAGCGCAGACTCAGATCAGCCTGGGCATCCGCCCAGTCTGATCAGAGTCTTCGCTGGCCGCATAGAGGTAGCTTAGACCCTAAGCTACACATTAAGCGCTTAGCGAAGAGTCTGATCAGACTGGGCGGATGCCGGGCATCCGCCCAGTCTGATCAGAGTCTTCGCTGGCCGCATAGAGGTAGCTTAGACCCTAAGCTACACATTAAGCGCTTAGCGAAGAGTCTGATCAGACTGGGCGGATGCCGGGCATCCGCCCAGTCTGATCAGAGTCTTCGCTGGCCGCATAGAGGTAGCTTAGACCCTAAGCTACACATTAAGCCCTTAGCGAAGAGTCTGATCAGACTGGGCGGATGCCCAGGCTGATCAGAGTCTGTGCTGGGCACACAGCCACAATGTTGGTTTTCTTGTGTCGTGGCTCACATACAATTTGGTACTCCTTCAGAGGAAGAAGCTCTTCCATTTTCATTCAGTAGGAGTAGGGTTTAGTTTCATATGGATGCAAACAGGAACTCACAAAAGTTGTTTCCCTTTGAAGGAATGATGGAACAAGACCTGTCCACGTACAGGACAGCTCGCCTAACAGTGCCTTGCCTATCCCATAAACAAGAATTCCGTGGAATGCCGTGTTTCGCCTGTCAACGCTTTGTGAAACTGAACTAAATGCAAAAACTTGACAGTTTACGCCGCCGCCGCCGACACCGGAAAAGCAATACATATGTCTCGCTTCTGCTTCACAGGCAAGACAAAAATGGCGTAAAAATATAAAGTATGACGCCCATGCCAACGTTGACGCCAACGTCAGGGTGACAACAATAGATCCCTATACTTTCGTACAGGCCAGCTAAATAATGGTAGTATACCTGATAACCTTAAATCTTGCTTGTTATATTTTCAGCATAATACATTTTCAACTGAAGATATCTTCAGCAGAGATTATTTTCAGCAGAACAGTTCACATTATCAGACTTACCTACTGGTGGACTAGGAGACATATCAACACCATCTGAAAGCAAGAAAATTATTTTATATTTACACTATTAATCCTATTAAACACACCAGGGACATTGCATTCAGGGCTGGAAAATCTTTTACTTTTCAATGTGTAAATTATTGAAATCATAATATCTTTGGTCATGTAGGACTAGTGGAAATTTTAATGATTTTCCAGTCCTGGCATTTTACGAAAAAGGGGGGGGGGGCATTATTTAGAGCATTAAGTGTAGTTCTCAGCCACTGCCAAAACACCTCTAATAAACAGTATTAAGGTGAATAGGAATACTGTCAAAGGAAGTAACTCTATTTTTGCCTCACTTCTCAGTATGAGTCAACTCTTAAAGGAAAGAATTTGCTACTCTAGGAGCAAATTCTTTGTTTTAAGAGTAGACCCCATTTCAAAGAGCTACCTCATCCAGAGAAGAGAAAAGGAATTCAAGCAAGTTAATATAACATTATATCTGGAGAAGAAGTGCCTCTAGGAGCAAATTCTTTGTTTTAAGAGAAGATTCCATTTCAAAGTGCTACCGCATCCAGAGATGAGAAAAGGAATTCATGCAAATTAAAATAACATCATATTCGGAAAAGAAGTGGGGTGTCTATTAAAGCAGGGACATTATGAGGATTAATTAAATACACTATATTTAGTTAAACATGTTTATTTTGTAACATTATCAAACCATTGAAACTCTTCTATTTACTGTTCCCCCCACCCCCCTCGTCCCAACCTTCTCCAACCCCTTGCCACTCTCTAAAACTAGTGCTAGTTCTTTCAAATTATCGCAAAATCATTATGACTGTTATCAGCACAAACAATAACTATAACAGTCTCATGTCAAAACCTTGATTAGACAAATAGTGCTAAAAATAACAATTTATGCAAATTTTGACTTAAAGACAGGACTTCTCTGCCGGGGAGGGATCTGGTTCCCAGCAATAGTATATGTTACCTGTATATGTAAAGGTGTGAAAATTTATTCAACCAATCAGTGGACCAGAATTACCAGTTATAATGATATCATTGGTTGAATTCAGGTCAGCCAATGAAGAGACAGAATGACACTGAGACTTGAGGTCAGCCAATGAAAAGAGACAGAATGACACTGAGGAAGTTAATCCTCCTTATATAGTACTACTCCTGTCTTTAAAGTATTAAGATGTAACAGTGATGGCTGCTTTGAGCTTCCCGTTTCCAGTTGTAAGCACAACCAAAATTTCATGGCTTTAGCCTTTATAGTTCTAGAGAAACAGGGCTGAAACAGAAATACCCAGCTAGAAAAGCAATACCTATGTATTTCTCAATTGCTAATTGTCTACGCCCAAGGGTGCATGAGTGCTATTTGCATAGATATCATGAGCAGTCATATGAAATACCACATATATGGTATCACAAGGTAGCAGAATGTATCACATGGTATAGATGAATGAATGACGTGATTATACGGCCTTTTAAACTGTCTTTCAACCATGGAATGGTATGATACCGACCACTCGCACCCGTGCTTGAAATCCACAAATGAAGATTTTAGGTCGGCTTTCGGGATATAAACAGAAGTTTTATTTTAGAATTTTGTGGTTGCATTGGTTTATTTTATAAGCATCAACTTTTAATGGTTGCGAAGCGCAGACCAAGCTTTTTGTGAAAGCTTTACTTGTATTGCCATTAAAGTTAACTCCAAAACATTATCACAAAAATTCTGTGGAATACAATGTCTCCCCTGTCTGCGCACTGTCACAAAGTGTCCCCTATACAAAACTCAGAGCTGTAGATAGAAGGAGTATTTGATGATAATTGAAGATAATTTTTCTTATTTCTGATTGAAATAATATGTTGTGACCCCTCATCTGAACCATCTCATCAAGAAAAGCATCTGAACCGTCTGAAAAGCAATCCCAATGTCTCCCTTTCAGGGCGTCCCAGAGGAGATGAATTCCCTCTATCTAGAGCTCCGCTCATGGAGGGCTCTCACACCATGTTTTAGGAAGGGGGCCAGGGCCTTTCTAGTTGGGAAAAAATGAAATTGGGGAAATGTAATACCTCTATTTTGAAAGATTTGCTTGAAAATATTTCTGTATAACTACCGTAAAACCTCTTAAAATTGGGATGGATGGATGACTTGCAATTTTACGTCCTTTTTAACAGTATTTCAGTCATATCAGGATGATGGGTGGGTGATAACGAAAGGCTGTGAGCAATGGAACCCGTTTTAAATTGAAAAGATTTCCGCTTGAAGGGGACTATAGCAAGTTACTCTTTAAGTTTATAGCGGGGCTCGAACTCGGGACTGCTAGATCAGCAGGCCAGCGCTTAACCTACTGAGCTACCGGGGCTCATCTAAAAATTGGGACACCAGGAATAATTACCATAGTTGTCCTAAAATTGGAACTCTTTGGTTTTACACTGCAGTAATCAGAAGAATCAGCAGGAATGGCAAACAAAACTAGCGGACACCGTGAGTGACTTCAAACTAATTGTAGGTCAGTGTGACCTATGTTTCATGGTTCAGTGATTTTGCATCAAATTTCTAACACTATTACATGGCTTTGCATCATACTTGGGTTAATGATTTGGGCTGATACAGTGAGTTACCTCATACTAATTGTAGGTCAGTGTGACTTATATTTCACCACTGATTTCAGCCAACACCTCTGATACTAATACTGTTTTATGGATTTGCATCATACTTGGATTTATGCTTTGGGCTGTCACAATGAGTGACCTCATACTAACTGTAGGTCAGTGTGACCTATACTTCATGGTTCAGTGATTTAAGCCAATGTCTCTTACACTATTTCATTGGCATAGGCTTGTATTATACTTGGTGTAATGGTACATTCAGATACAGTGACTAAACTCATGTCACTTCTTGGTCAATGTGACCTATATTTCACAGTTCACTGATATTGTCATATATCTTGTAATATTTGTGAGGTTTGAATTATTCGTAGGAGAACTGATTATTCTGACACTGCAGTTGATCTCATTTAACTTGGCCGGTATTAAATTTGCGCTTGAGATAAAGTCAAGCTCCCGTACGTGGCACTTTATTGTCTCCTGACCATTCTTGTGTTTTACAATGCAGTAATGTGACCAAAAGATACAGATGGAATAGAAAACTTTGTCAAACCGGGATCTTCACTGTTTGCTCAATGTCTGATCACTGTTTGCTCAGACCTATCTGTTCCTATATTTTAAATTTTTATAGTCAAACAATTATGCCTCATACAAGAACAGCAGCTGCTGCTCCCCTTTACTTAGTTTAAGAGTTACCACCCTTTGATCATGAAAATTCATTCTAATGCACTTACAAATACCAGAGGACCATTGGTCCTGTAGCTCACCTGAGCACTGAGGTTATGCTGAAAAAACTTTAAGTTGCCACAGCAACAAAACAACATGCACAACAGCAATGAAACACCCATTTATGTAGAGGATAATATCACAAACATTTATGCTAAAAAGATTCAGCTTTATCTCCCTTTATGGCTTCTGAGAGGATTTTTGGCAACAAAAAAAAAAAAAAAAATCCAAAATTTAGCCTTTCGGTTGCAATGGCAACCAACCAAAATCAGGGATTTGGGCAAAATTCATATTGCTGGTAGGACTACTCCAGGAACATTTCTGTAAAGTTTATGTCAAAATATCTGCAGTATCACAGAAATAAATGCCAAATTTCCACTTTCCCCATCATAAGGCTATGGAAAATTTAAGTTTCCATAGCAATGAATTCACATGGGCAACGATAATATAAAACATAATTTAGGTACAGGCAAATGTCATTAATATGTATGCAAAGTATCAGCTTCATCCCTATTTTGGCTTCTGAGGAGAAGATTTGGAAAAGTTTTTCAAAAATTTACCCTTTATTTTGCCATGGCAACCAATCAAATTTAGCGATTTGGACAAAATTCATATGAATCATAAAGGACTACTCAAGAAACATTTCTATAGAAACAAATTCTAAATAACTGCAGTGAGACAGCAAAAATAGCCAATTTCCATTTTTCCCATTATAAGTCAATGGAAACTATAAGTTGCCATAGCAACCAGAGTTCTTATGCCAATGGAACAAAAAACATAGTTTATGTAGAGGCTAATGTCATTAACATATATGCAAAGTATCAGCTTCATCCCTCTTATGGCTTCTGAGAAGAAGATTTTTTTATATTTTTTCGAAAATTTACCCTTTATTTTGCCATGGCAACCAATCAAAGTCAGCGATTTGAACAAAATTCATATGAATCGTAGAGGACTACTCAAGAAACATTTCTGCAGAAAAAAAATCTAAACAACTGCAGTGAGACAGCAAAAATTGCCAATTTCCACTTTTCCCATTATAAGTCAATGGAAACTATAAGTTGCCATAGCAACCAGAGTTCTTATGGGATTGGAACAAAAAACACAATTTATATAGAGGCTAATGTCATTAACATATATGCAAAGTATCAGCTTCATCCCTCTTATGGCTTCTGAGAAGAAGATTTTTTTTTATTTTTTCGAAAATTTACCCTTTATTTTGCCATGGCAACCAATCAAATTCAGCGATTTGATCAAAATTCTTACGAATCGTAGAGGACTGCTCAAGAAACATTTCTGTAGAAAAAAATTCAAAATAACTGCGGTGAGACAGAAAAAATTGCCAATTTCCACTTTTCCCATTATAAGTCAATGGAAAATATAAGTTGCCATAGCAACCAGAGTTCTTATGCCAATGGAACAAAAAACACAATTATTCGTTCCCCCCACCTATAGATGCTATATGTTAAATATGGAAAGAATCGACCCAGTGGCTTCAGAGGAGAAGTCGTTTGAAAATGTTGACGACGGCGGACGGACGACGGACGACGGACGACGGATGCCTGCCTATACTATAAGCTCACCTATGAGCCTTCGGCTCAGGTGAGCTAATAACGTGACGTCTGATTGGATAACGTCAAAAATTTGCTACAGTATATTCTGCGATATACTGTCGCAAACCCGACGTCATTAACGTCGCTTCTCATTGGCTGAAGTTTGGTTTTACGCTGCTGAAAGCGCTTGCAATGGGTGCAAAGAAGTACACTTTGAAATGTGAAAAAGTGCATTAGAATGGGGATAACTATATTGAAAATTGTTATTTGGGGAGGTAAATCGTTGGTTTTATGGTCGCAAATTCCGTTTTACGGCTCCGCTGGCGCGTCGCCGTAAAACGAAATTTACGACCATAAAACTGACGATTTACCTCCCCAAATGACAATTTTGAAATCCCCTAAGTGTTTGCTCAGACCTGTCTGTCCCAATATTTAAAATGTTTATGGTACACCTAAACTATCGACCAGCATGTGACACAAATTTCATGGCATACTGAAAACTACTGACCAGCATCAGGGCTCAGCCTAGAGGGTGATTTGGGAGAAATAGTCTCCCTAAGCTGGCTGACTTCTCCCTATTTTGAGCTGATAGAAAAGTGAAAATGCATAGAACATGTCGGAAAATCCAAAATTTAGGCCAAAACTTCTCCCGCTAGTCCTGAAAATGTCGCAAAACTTCTCCCTGTTGGACAGCTCTAGGCTGACCCCTGAGCATGTGCCACTGAAACAGCTGGGGCCGTATTCATAAAGCCACTTAAGTTGTTGCCATGCGGTTGCTAAGGCTAAATATCTATAAAGGAGATTCCCTACAACTATGAAATTTGGTCTGGAGGAACAGTCTTTGTAAGACTGTTCCTCCAGAGCAAATTTCATAGTTGTAGGGAAAGGAGATTCCCTACAACTATGAAATTTGGTCTGGAGGAACAGTCTTTGTAAGACTGTTCCTCCAGAGCAAATTTCATAGTTGTAGGGAATCTCCTTCAAAGAAATTTAGCCTTAGCAACAGCATAGCAACCACTTAAGTCGTTTTATGAATACGACCCCTGGTGAACTTGTATGTTACAGGGTGGTCATAATATAAACACACTGCTTACCCATTCCCTGGTTATCTGTATTGTCACCATCTTCACTGATATATCCAGGGGGTGGGGTATCTGAAACGAGATGTAAGAAAACATGAGCAGTCACTGGTATAATACAAGCAGCACCTGGTGTAAGCTGCACAGATACATGGCAAAGAGAGATAACTCTGATCTGGACATATCCATCTCCCTTTTAAGTTCTCACATGGGGCCCAACTCTTAACACATAAAGCGCCAAACACAAAATTTGTCAAATTTGCAAACTGAGATCAAGCTGAGGCAGCTCATAATGAGCTGCCTCATCTGGATCTACAGTGTTTGCTCTCTAGCCTTTGAGTTCTCATTGAAACAGCCTGTGCAAAACAGTTTTTTGAAATTTTTTCAGACGGAAATTTTGTCGTCTGCTTTTTGGGCCTTTTTAAGGCTAAAGATTATCTTGAACACTACAATTAGAGCCGAATTCTACTCTGACGTCCTAGTCTATTCAATTGCTCATAAAATTATATAAGTTGCTTGAACAAACCAACATTTTTCAATTTTGCACATGTGTGTAAATATTGTCGTCTGCTTTTTGGCGCTTTAAAAGAGAAAGCTATAACATTTTCTTTAACAATACAAGTAGAGCTGAATTCCACTCTGAAGCTCTTGTCTAATCAGTCACTCATAAAATCATGTAACTTGGTTGCTTTGACAAAACAATATCTTTTAATTTTGCAGACGTAACTTTTGTTGTCTGTTTTTTGACGCTTTAAAAGAAAGCTATAACATTTTCTTGAACAGTATAAGGTACATAGGGCTCAGCCTACAGGGCGATTTGCTAGAAATAGTCTCCCTAAGCTAGCTGACTTCTCCCTATTTTGAGCTGAGGGAGAAGTGAAAATGTATAGAACATATAGGGAAATCCAAATTTGCACAAAAACTTCTCCTTAATGTCGCAAAAAAAAATTTCTCCCTGTCTGAAAGCTCTAAGCTGACCTCTGCAAGTAGAGCTGAATTCCACTGTGAAGCTCTCATCTATTCAGTCGCTCATAAAATTATGTAACACTGCTGGAAATAAATGGTCTATTGATCCCACATATCTGTATCTACAGGCAAAAACTATTGGATTTTTTGTTTTGCCCTTGGTGCCAATTGTGATGTAACAAGTATTGGGAAAGTTAAGCCTTTTTTGCCACTACTTATTCTGAACTCCAGAGTCTTAGTACACATCAATACTGACTGACTGACATAGGATCCTCAGCACTGTTGTGTTATTGTTAAACATCCGCAATAAACAGCTACGGTCATGTCGAGACGGTCAGTTAACCTAACCACACTATCTCTGGGCAAGTTTAGACATCCTAAGTGGCTAACCAGTACTAAGTGCACTTACTTAAGTTACAAATGTAATTTCACCAGTAACTGACAACTCAGCAGAAGGTGAAATGAAAGTAAGTGGCCGGACCGGGTATCAAC
Organism: Ctena decussata; assembly: GCA_963989385.1. Classification (NCBI taxonomy): domain Eukaryota; kingdom Metazoa; phylum Mollusca; class Bivalvia; order Lucinida; family Lucinidae; genus Ctena; species Ctena decussata. Next base: position 17,217,514 of record OZ022515.1, on the reverse strand, counting down.
CCAGGACCTCTGGCTTAGAAGTCAGGCGCCCTACTGACTGTGCTATGCAGGCCGGCGATCGTCAGCACTGAAAGTGGCATCAGCAGTGACGGTGGAGTTGTTATCCATACCGTAGGAGTTAGACAAACCAAAAAAATCCTAGATTTAAAAAAAAAAAAATTCATTTCTGTCATCATAGATGGATGGATGACTTGCGATTTTACGTCCTTTTCAACAGTATATCAGTCATGTTGTTGTTGTCTTATTGTTTAATGTCCAAGGTAAACAGCTAGGGTCATGTCAGGACGGTCAGTTAACCTAACCACACTGTTCCTGGGCAGGCATAGACCTCCTAAGCGGTTAACCAGTACTAAGTGCACATACTTTCATCAGTTACTGACAACTGCCCTTCTTGAATCAGCGGAAGGAGAAACGAAAGTATGCGGCCAGAGCGGGTTTTGAACCCAGGACCCCTGACTTATGAGTCAGGTGCCCTACTGATTGCGCTACGTGGCCCGGCCATATCAGGATGATGGGAGGGTGATAATGAGACTGTGTGCAATAGATCCTCATCTATGGTTGAAAAGATTTCCATCTCCGGGCATCAATCTCAGGACTGCTTGATCAGGAGGCCAGCGCTTAACCCACTGAGCTACTGGGGCTCCTGTCATCATAGAACAATATGTAGTGATGTCTTTGGAATCACACTGATGTGGAAAATTTAATAATTCTATGCATCAAATCTCTAATGCAATGGACATCCTTCTATAGGCAATGAAAATATGTTACAGTCAACTGTCCTTCCGTTGAAAAACTGATTTATTTTGATTCCATTATAACTGTAATTTATTAAAACCGCTCAGTTAAGGTGGAGGTAACTAGATTAGTGACATCATTCTATATCAGAGCCCAGCTGTACTCTGGAACCTCTAGCTAACAAAATGACTGCCACAGATGTTGTTTATAATGTAGCTGACAGGTACTGTTATACGTCAATTTTGTGACAAAAATCAACTGAGCTGGCATCTTTGAAGAGAAGACTTTGATCGTTTGTCTTTTTATTAGTTTGAGATAATGGAACATTTCTGAACCTGCTTTAACAAGGACATGTTCTAATAGTGGATTGACCCGTAACTAAATATATATATTTATTTTTTTTTTGTCTTGTTGTTGAAAAACTATTTAGCAATTTACAGAAATCATGTCACAGAACTCTAGATAAGAGGGAGTATTTGGTGATAATAAGGGAATTTTTTTTTTAAATTCTGCATAGAAACATATGTTGTGACCCCTCATCTGAACCGTCTCGACGAGACGATTCAAATGAGGGGTCACAACATATGATTTCGATGAGAAATAAGAAAAATTATCCTTAATGATCATCAAATACTCCATCTTATCTAGAGCTCTGATGGCATCCCCATAATTTTGTTTCACACGATCTTTGACAAAAAAGGTAATAAGGGATGGTGCCCGCCAAAGTGACTTGCCACGATTTAGCATCCTCTTACAATCAGGCAGATATGACAAAAGATTCTTGAAACATCTTTTGCCAATTATGTTTATTGTCCTTCAACTTTATATTCTTGTTGTTTTAGCTATATAGGGTCGAGTCGGGTAAATTCGGACAGTGAGTAAATTCAGACACTCCAAGGCAAACAGTGAAAATCCAGATGAGACGGCTCATAATGAGCCATCTCATCAGGATATTTACTATTTGCCCAGTTAATTTTGTTTTACTTCCAAACAAGTGACATATAAAGGAAACAATGTCACTGTCCGAATTTACCTGCTGTCCGAACTTACGGGACTTGACCCTAAAGTATAGCTCACTGAATACCTGATGGTGGTGCTCTATAATGACCTTAGTTGGTTGGTTGATTTGATGCTTAACGTCCACGGTAAACAACTAAGGTCATGTCGGGACGGTCAGTTAACCTAACCACACTATTCCTGGGCAGGCTTAGACCTCCTAAGTGGTTAACCAGTACTAAGTGCACATACTTTCGCCAGTAACTGACAACTGCCCTTCTTGAATCAGCGGAAGGAGAAACGAAAGTATGTGGCCGGACCGGGATTCGAACCCAGGACCTCTGACTTACGAGTCAGGTGCCCTACCGATTGCGCTACCCGGCCCGGCAATGACCTTAGTACCAGACTGTGAAGGTAATATAACACGTCTTAGACAGTGCCATGAAAACCTGCAAGCAACTACTACTAGTTGCTTGCAGGTTTTCATGGCACTGTCTAAGACGTGTTATATTCTTCTAAAGACCTTATAGTGGCTCAAACTACAACAGACTGAACTCTTGGACTTATCTGATAATATTAAAATATCACTCTGAGGAACCTGAAGGATGTATGAAAATATTGACTGAACCTGGAGGACATAAGAAAATACTGACTGAACCTGAAGGATGTGAGAAAATACTGAATGAACTTGAAGGATGTAAGAAAATACTGAATGAACTTGAAGGATGTAAGAAAATACTGACTGAACCTGAAGGAGGTAAGAAAATACTGACTGAACTTGAAGGAGGTAAGAAAATACTGAATGAACTTGAAGGATGTAAGAAAATACTGACTGAACCTGAAGGAGGTAAGAAAATACTGAATGAACTTGAAGGATGTAAGAAAATACTGAATGAACCTGAAGGATGTAAGAAAATACTGACTGAACCTTGAAGATGTAAGAAAATACTGACTGAACCTGAAGGAGGTAAGAAAATACTGAATGAACTTGAAGGATGTAAGAAAATACTGAATGAACCTGAAGGATGTAAGAAAATACTGACTGAACCTTGAAGATGTAAGAAAATACTGAATGAACCTTGAAGATGTAAGAAAATACTGAATGAACCTGAAGGAGGTAAGAAAATACTGACTGAACCTGAAGGATGTGAGAAAATATTGACTGAACCTGAAGGAGGTAAGAAAATACTGAATGAACCTGAAGGATGTAAGAAAATACTGACTGAACCTTGAAGATGTAAGAAAATACTGAATGAACCTTGAAGATGTAAGAAAATACTGAATGAACCTGAAGGAGGTAAGAAAATACTGACTGAACCTGAAGGATGTGAGAAAATATTGACTGAACCTGAAGGAGGTAAGTAAATACTGAATGAACCTGAAGGATGTAAGAAAATACTGACTGAACCTTGAAGATGTAAGAAAATACTGAATGAACCTTGAAGATGTAAGAAAATACTGAATGAACCTGAAGGAGGTAAGAAAATACTGACTGAACCCAAAGAATGTAAGAAAATACTGACTGAACCTTGAAGATGTAAGAAAATACTGAATGAACCTGGAAGATGTAAGAAAATACCGACTGAACTTGAAGACGTAAGAAAATACTGATTGAACCTGGAAGATGTAAGAAAATACTGAATGAACCTGGAAGATGTAAGAAAATACTGACTGAACCTGAAGGAGGTAAGAAAATACTGACTGAACCCAAAGGATGTAAGAAAATACTGACTGAACCTGAAGGAGGTAAGAAAATACTGAATGAACCCAAAGGATGTAAGAAAATACTGACTGAACCTGGACGATGTAAGAAAATACTGACTGAACCTGGAAGATGTAAGAAAATACTGAATGAACCTGAAGGAGGTAAGAAAATACTGACTGAACCCAAAGGATGTAAGAAAATACTGACTGAACCTGAGGGAGGTAAGAAAATACTGACTGAACTTAAATACTGAATGAACCTGAAGGATGTAAGAAAATACTGACTGAACCTTGAAGATGTAAGAACCTGGAAGATGTAAGAAAATACTGACTGAACCTGAAGGATGTAAGAAAATACTGAATGAACCTGGAAGATGTAAGAAAATACTGAATGAACCTGGAAGATGTTAGAAAATACTGAATGAACCTGGAAGATGTAAGAAAATACTGAATGAACCTGGAAGGTGTAAGAAAATACTGAATGAACCTGAAGGAGGTAAGAAAATACTGAATGAACCTGAAGGAGGTAAGGAAATACTGACTGAACCTGAAGGATGTAAGAAAATACTGACTGAACCTGAAGGTTGTAAGAAAATACTGATTGAACCCAAAGGATGTAAGAAAATACTGACTGAACCTGAAGGATGTAAGAAAATACTGACTGAACCTGAAGGATGTAAGAAAATACTGAATGAACCTGGAAGATGTAAGAAAATATTGACTGAACCCAAAGGATGTAAGAAAATTCTGAATGAACCCAAAGGATGTAAGAAAATACTGAATGAACCCAAAGGATGTAAGAAAATACTGAATGAACCCAAAGGATGTAAGAAAATACTGAATGAAACCAAAGGATGTAAGAAAATACTGACTGAACCTGAAGGATGTAAGAAAATACTGACTGAACCTGAAGGATGTAAGAAAATACTGACTGAACCCAAAGGATGTAAGAAAATACTGACTGAACCTGAAGGATGTAAGAAAATACTGACTGAACATGAAGGACGTAAGAAAATACTGACTGAACCTGAAGGATGTAAGAAAATACTGACTGAACCTGAAGGAGGTAAGAAAATACTGACTGAACCCGAAGGATGTAAGAAAATACTGACTGAACCTGAAGGATGTAAGAAAATACTGACTGAATTGTTTTTTCTCACTGTGCAATGGCTGTCTTGAGAATGCATCTGCATTTCTGTTAATTGTATCTGCCTTGTGTTGTATATTTAGGCTTAAATCATGTCATTTTGTGCATGAACTAAACTTTGAGCTGAAACTGTTCTATAGAACTTAGCTTTATTTTACACTGAGCACTTTGTGACAAGGCCTGACTGGCAACAGATTACCTTCATGTATTTTGCAGTTACTGCCAGATGCCAAGTTTTGACAAAAAGTGTCATGTCAGATAATTAAAGGCAGCTATTAACTGTTACCAAAAATGAAAATACCATTATGTGCCTAAATTCCAGGACACACAGAAAAATCAATTTTCCATTTGGGACAAATGGAAAATTAATTATTTTAGGTGTCCCAATACTTATGTATGCTATGGTACATGCAGTTGAATTTGCAACTAGCACAGATTCAGCTGAGGTGGCTCATCATGAGCCGCCTCATATGAATCTAAACTGTTTGCCCCTATGATATTTGAATTCTCAGAATGTTATAGCTTGGATGAATTTTTATTTAATTTCGCAGACGCAAATTTTGTCATATGCTTTCTTGGCACTTTGGCACTTTAAGAGTCAATGTCATATTACACTGAGCTGACTGACAAAAGATTACCTGCAGATAACACTGAGCACTTTGACGGCGGCTGACTGACAAAAGATTACCTGCAGTTATTGCCAGATGCTGAATGAAGTCTGTTCAAAAGTGTCATGATAACGATGACACCACTTATAAAGTATATTCCATCAATGAAACAAAACATGTTGTTCATCTATAACAAATGTTCTCTTTCTGATTCACCTTAACCCATTACATTCTGGGTACCTCTTTACCCCTTTAGGGGTATCTGGGCAAAACAGTTTGGATCTTAGATCAGGCCCAACAAACAAATGTGGGGCCTGATCTGAGATCCAAACTGTTTGCTGCCTACACATCATTTCTACAAGAGTTAGTTAGACCAATACTGTCAAAATATTCTTGTTTTTTGATGCATACGACAATACCCAGAACGCAATGGGTTAGATTAGTTTTACTTCACATGACTTAATGAGAGGTTGAGATAAATGAGCTAAGCCCAGTAGGTGAATATTATCATATACAAAGGCACACATGCACTAGCACATGCACCCGGATGCACACGAAGGGTATTGCACAAGCCCATCTTTGCTTCGCAAAGTCACACTAAAAGTGATGGCCTATCGGTATGTTAGCTTTTGACCTTGATATTAAGGTCATGGTCACCAAAACATAGTCAATGCAAGAATTCACCCAATGCACTGAAATCATCTTGGCTGGTGGGACATAGATAGTATTTTTTGTCAGACACATAGATAGTATTTTTGTCAGACACTGTATAAACACAGACACTGTATCAACATAGTGTTATCTTATCCCTTTTTTCTATTTACCGTAATCGACCCATTTACCGCACCATGTGCTTGCAACAAAAAGGTGTGGTTTAAATGTAGCTAATAACCCTACACTAAGAACAATTAAATGCAGGGTGACTGGAAAGAGGCAACATGGAGTAGAACTGGAAATACTGTGTGTTTATACTTTTCAAGGGACAGAAAATGATACGCAAGCCTTGATTTCACTGTTGAAACAGTAATCATTATGGTAAGTTGTTGGGTTTTGTGAGAGTTTCAAAAGGAAAAGTACATGTAGTGTGCGCTTGTGCAGTTTTTCCGGAAATGGCCTTGGTTTGTGGTTACAGGGGCATGTGCGGTAAATGGGTCGATTACGGTACATATACATTAAAGCTATAGAAGAAAAAGGGGAAAATAATTATATCATTCTTACTTATTGTCCTGTAATTTGCTGTCCTGTGACGCAAGTATTTCACAATACGAGACATTCTCCTGAATTCCCATTTATTTTCCATTATTTCTACAATTTTACATTCAAAATTCTACTTAAATTACATACAGATCAAAAATTAAAATCAACCTAGTTAGATAGGTGTTTTATCATTACCTTTATATCATTACCTTTATCACTGAGAACCCTAAATATTGATACCCAGTAAACAAAAAATGCTAATTATCTTGAACTTGGAACAAAACTATCATTTCTTGCCATTTGCCAAAAAATTGTTGGGGGCTGGGGTGGAGCAAATGGTGCTGATTCTGACCAAGGGCAGCCTGATCTGTGTCTAAGCAGTTTTCTCTGGCTCTGGCGCTTTGTCAAAATATTTTTAAAAATTGCAGCAGTGCTGATGAAATACTGTAAAATTCTAAAATTGGGACACCTGAAATAATTACCGTAATTGTCCTACGAAGGGGACACTTTGATTTTACAATGCAGTAAAGCATCCAATAGATGCAGTTGAAATTGCAAACAGTGGAAACCCTAATCAGACTGCTCCATAAGGAGCAGTCTGATCTTTGTCTGCAATGTCTGCTTAGACCTAGCTGTCCCATTTCTTAGGATGTTAAAATGTACTTTGTTTGATAGGCACAGTAGAACGGCTTGTCAACCCTGCCTGACTCATTCCTGGGTCTCCATAGGGCCACTTTATATAGAAACTGACCCTGGATGGCTAGAACAACCCTTGGCCGGAACTAACTTTTATGGTCCCTATCTTGTTTGAGCCACTGAAGTTTGACTGTAACATAGTAATTATTCACTATGTGAGAAGGTAAGTCACTACAAAGGCAGATAATTCACTAAGCAGGATGAGACAGCAGCATGTACATCTAGGATTCACATAGCATGTTTTCTCTGTAATCCTCATAAAACGAAGTTTTTTACTTATTTACTTACTGTTTCTATACATTTCAAAATGTTCTCATACAAGCCGTAGTCCATGAATGGGATATCATTTTACAAGGGAATATCCCAAAGCTCTAACAGGCCATAAGTTGGCAATCATTTTACAAGGAAATTGTCCAATGTTCTGATGGTCTATGAACTGGCCATCATTTTTACTCTGGAATTTCCAAAATGTTTTAGATGGTCCATGAACTGGTCATCATTTTACAAGATGGTCTTTGAACTGTCTATCATTTTCCAATGTTCTTAGATAGATAGGGCATGAATTGTCTATTATATACAAGAGAATTTCCCAATGTTCTGATGGTCCATGAACTGGCCATCATTTTTACTCTGGAATTTCCAAATGTTCTTAGATAGATGGTCTATGAACTGGCCATCATTTTGCAGGGAAATTTCCCAAAGTTCTTAGATAGATGGTCCATGAACTGGCCATCATCTGACAAGGGAATTTCCCAAAGCTCTCAGATAGATCAGCCTTGGATTGGTCATTCTATAAGGGAATTTCTCAATGTTCTAAGACAAGTAGCCCAAAGGGCAACAATTGCTCACCTGAGAGACATTGTAAACCTATAGGGATATTTAAGATGCTTAAGGGCAGCTAACTCCACAGTCAGTGGTCCAATCGGGCTGAAAATTAAACTCATCCAAAACATTATGTATGCCCTCATTTAATATATGCAAGTTTAAAAAGTATCCGATCAAGAGCACAATAGACAGAGCTGTCAAGGGCAGCTAAATTCGTAGTGGTTGGCCTGATCTGGCCAAAATTTGAACTTGTTTAAGATATTATGCATTTCCTCATTACCTGCAAGTTTGAAAAGGATCGGATCAGTAGAAACCAAGAAAAAGTGGCGACATTGATTTTTTGGATGCTCAGGGCAGGTACTCCATAGTCAGTGGTGGGATCTAGCCGAAATGCTAACTAATCCAAGCTTTTATGCATATCCTCATTACCTGCAAGTATGAAGAGGATCCGATGAAAAATGAAAATGTGATGACATTGTTTTTTCCATTATAAGACTATGGGATTTTTTTCTAACACTCAAGGGCAGCTAACTCCGTAGTCTGTGCTCGAATCCAGCCAAATTTCGAACTCATCCAAGCTCTTATGTATGTCATCATTACCTGCAAGTATGATAAGGATCTAATCAAAAACCTTGATTGCAGCACCCTGAAAGTCAAACTTGCTCGAGATATTGTCATGCCCTACATTTGTGTGAATTTATTATAAAATCCGTTGAGAAATGTAGGTGCTAGAGCGATGACAAAGTTTTTCTAAAAATAGCCAGTGACCTTGACCTTGGGCACAGCATCCTGAAAGTCGAATTTGCTTGAGATATTGTCATACCCTACATTTGTGTCAAGTTATTTCTAAATCCATGGAGAAATGAAGGTGCTAGGCGATGACCAAGTTTTTCTAAAAATAGCCACAGTGACCTTGACCTTGGGCACAGCACCCTGAAAGTCGAACTTGCTCGAGATATTGTCATGCCCTACATTTGTGTGAAGTTATTTTAAAATCCATTGAGATATGTAGGCGCCAGAGCGCTGACAAAGTTTTTCTAAAAATAGCCACAGTGACCTTGACCTTGGGCACAGCATCCTGAAAGTCGAACTTGCTTGAGATATTGTCATACCCTACATTTGTGTCAAGTTATTTCAAAATCCGTTGAGAAATGTAGGTGCTAGAGCGATGACAAAGTTTTTCTAAAAATAGCCAGTGACCTTGACCTTGGGCACAGCATCCTGAAAGTCGATCTTGCTTGAGATATTCTCATACCCTACATTTGTGTCAAGTTATTTAAAAATCCATGGAGAAATGAAGGTGCTAGGGCGATGACAAAGTTTTTCTAAAAATAGCCACAGTGACCTTGACCTTGGGCACAGCACCCTGAAGGTTAAACTTGCTCGAGATATTGTCATGCCCTACATTTGTGTGAATTTATTTTAAAATCCATTGAGAAATGTAGGTGCTAGAGCGCTGACAAAGTTTTTCTAAAAATAGCCACAGTGACCTTGACCTTGGGCGCAGCACCCTGGAAGTCAAACTTTTTGAGATATTGTCATGCCCTACATTTGTGTGAAGTTGATTTAAAATCTGTTGAGAAATGTAGGCGCTAGAGCGATGACCAAGTTTTTCTAAAAATAGCCACAGTGACCTTGACCTTGGGCACAGCACCCTGAAAGTCAAACTTGCTGGAGATATTGTCATGCCCTACATTTGTGTGAAGTTATTTTAAAATCTGCTGTGAAATGTAGGTGCTAGAGCGCTGAAAAAGTTTTTCTAAAAATAGCCACAGTGACCTTGACCTTGGGCACAGCATCCTGAAAGTCGAACTTGCTCGAGATATTGTCATGCCCTACATTTGTGTGAAGTTATTCTAAAATCCGTTGAGAAATGTAGGCAATAGAGCCATGACAAAGTTTTTCTAAAAATATGTGATGACGTTGTTTTCTCCATTATAACACTATGGGTTTTTTTTCAAATGCTCAAGGGCAGCTAACTCCATAGTCTGTGCTCGAATCCGGCCAAATTTCGAACTCATCCAAGCTCTTATGTATGTCATCATTACCTGCAAGTATGATAAGGATCTAAGCAAAAACAGTTGAGAATACGTGATGACGCCATTTTCCCCATTATAACCCTATGGGATTTTTTTTCAAACGCTCAAGGGCAGCTAACTCCGTAGTCTGTGCTCGAATCCGGCCAAATTTCGAACTCATCCAAGCTCTTGTGTATGTCATCATTACCTGCAAGTATGATAAGGATCTAATCAAAAACAGTTGAGAAAACGTGATGACGCCATTTTCCCCATTATAACCCTATGGGGGCTATCTGTTGCCATGGAAACCAGAGTTCTGAGATGATCGGCACCAAAACCTTATGCAGCCTTTCCCCCACCCAAATGATGCTTCAGATACAATTTGATTGCGATCGGACCACTGGTCTCTGAGATATTTATGTTTGAAAGTGTTGACGCACGCACGGACCCACGGACGGACGACGGCTCGACTCCCATCCTATAAGCTCACCTCTGAGCCTTCGGCTCAGGTGAGCTAATAAATGGACCATGAATTGCCATCATTTTACATGGAATTTCCCAATGTTCTCAGCTAGATGGACCGTGAATTGGCCATCATTTTACAAGGGAATTTCCCAATGTTCTCAGATAGATGGGCCATGAATTTGCCATCAGTTTACAAGGGAATTTCCCGATGTTCTTTTTATATGGATGGTGCATTAATTATTGGCCGTCATTTTTACATGGGAATTTCCCAATGTTCTCAGATAGATGGGCCATGAATTGGCCATCATAATACACGGGAATTTCCCAATCTTCTCAGATAGATGGGCCTTGGATTGGCCATCATAACACAAGGGAATTTCCCAATCTTCTCAGATAGATGGGCCTTGGATTGGCCATCATTCTATAAGGGAATTTCCCAATGTTCTCAGATAGATGGGCCTTGGATTGGCCATCATTTTACAAGAGAATTTCCCAATGTTCTCATGTAGATGGGCTGGAATTGGCTATCATTTTACAAGGGAATTTCCCAATGTTCTCAGATAGATGGGCCATGAATTGGCCATCATTTTACAAGGGAATCTCCCTATGTTCTTTTTATACAGATGGTCCATTAATTGGCCATCATTTTTACAAGGGAATTTCTCAATGTTCTAAGATAGATGGATCGTGAATTGGCCATCATTTTACAAGGGAATTTCCCAATGTTCTCAGACAGATGGGCCTTGGATTGGCCATCATTCTATATGGGAATTTCCCAATGTTCTCACTATATAGATGGTCCATGAACTGGCCATAAGTTTTACAAGAGAAATAAGTGTGAGTAGGTGGAAAATGTTTATTACAACAGAAGGCAAAATCCTGTTATAACAAGGCCTACTCATAAGGAATGAACTTGCTCCTAGCCAGCAGCTAATACTGTCCTTTACCAGCAGCCCCTTATAAGGGAGGCCTGATCCGGTGATGTATTTCTTCAAAGTGTAATATCCATGAAATATAGCAATCATCAAACTGTCATTCTAATGCACTTACAAATGTAACGCTACTTCTGATTGCATTACTTCAAAAATTTGCGACAGTATATCCTGCGATATACTGTCGGAAACCCAACGTCATTACCTAATGTCCCTTCTCATTGTAGACATCTGGTTTCATGTCGCTGAATGTGTTTGCTACGAGTGCAAACTAGCACACTTTTAACTGTGAAAATGTGAAAAGTGCATTAGAATGGGGATAACCACATTGAAAATTGTCATTTGGGAAGGTAAATCGTCGGTTTTATGGTCGCAAATTGCGTTTTACGGCTCTGCTGGTGTGTCGCCATAAAACGAAATTTCCGACCATAATACCGACGATTTACCTTCCCAAATGACAATTTTCAATGCAGTTATCCCCTAATTATGAGTATAATGCTACTATTATCACACTGCAGTTATCCCCTAATTATAATGCTACTATTATCACACTATTTTGGATATAAAGCTATTATGTCATGGTTCCCCCTAAACTACTAAGGAATACAGCAGACTCTTGTTATTTCAAACACTGATATCTCATCTCAATGTATCCTCATACATGTATATCAAAGAATACAGTTTGGACACATTTCCTATTTTTCTTTACATTTGAGCTCCTGTTTTCTCAAACTAATGGTATCTCAAAGTACATTTTCTGGTCTGTTATCTCAAACTACTGGTATCTCAAAGTAAATTTTCTGAGACCAGAAAATTTACCTTGAGAAACCAGTAGTTTGAGATGAATCCTGTTATCTCAAACTATGGTATCTCAAAGTAAATTTACTGGGTCCAGAAAATTTACTTTTAGATATCAGTAGTTTGAAATGAACATTAACTCTGAGATATTGAGAGTTGAACTCACAAGGCAAATGAGCGTTGATTCATGCTCTGTTGTAGTGATGTTTCCATATTATACTAGTCTATCCAGATATATAATGTTGACACCAAAGGGTATGTTTTGTAACTAACTTGTTTTACAATCTTCTGCAATATGCTAAGTCATGCCTGTCTGCTTTCTTTTTTCCTTCTTTTTTTTTTTTTTTTTTTTTGTCAGAGAATAAGGTTCCGCAGACGGCAGTGTCTCCCCTATCAGCATATTGTCACCAAACACAACTAAACACAACTACCATATTAATCCTATTAAACGCACTGGGGGTGTTGAATTTTGCAAAAGGGGCCGTAATTTACAGCCCAAAGTGTAGTAAATCAGCCACTGTCAAAATACTTCTAATAAGTAGTATATGTAAAGGTGCTGGGTATACTTTCAGAGAACGCAACTCTACTTCTTTGCCAGGTGTCAACTCTTAAAGGAAAGAATTTATTCCTCTATGAGCATTCTCTTTCCTTTAAGAGCAGACCCTATTTTAAAAAGCTACCTCATCCAAAGAAGCAAACAGGAATTCATGCAAAATAATATAACATTATTTTCGGAAAAGAGGGAGGGGGCGTTTATAAGAGCAGGGACGTTAATTCTGATTAATACAGTAAACCAGAAAACTCGAAATAGTTTACCCCACTGCCCCTGACACCGGACAATTGATGATGTCTCACTTCTCTGACACCAGAAAATTGACTATGTCTCACTTCTGCCAGTCTCAAATGAGACCACCAGAGAACTAATCAAAAGCTAACAGTGCTTCAAATAAAGAGGGGTAGCAGGGATAATTTAGGGATAATTTTTCATATTTCTGCATAGAAACATATATTGTGACCCCTTATCAGAACCGTCTCACCGAGACGGTTCAAATGAGGGGTCACAATGTATGTTTCTGTTGAGAAATAAGAAAAAAATTGCCTGGAACTATGATGTATCTTCAAAGCCCCACCTTACCATTCTGGAGATCTAGTTAAAGCCACGAAGTTGCAACACTGCCACAACATAAATACCTATGTCTCAATTCCTGCTAATCATAGGCCAGACAAAAATTAAACCAAAACGTACAAGCAATCCTGTTTACCTGCTCCGAATAAAGATGAGATCAAGTGGCGGTGCATTTGAGCGGGTCGATTTTCTTCATCCGACGACGACGATGATGGCACTAAAACAGCTTGTAATCCTGACATTGTTTAGAAAGTTCAACACAAGTCGATACCCGTATTCATAAAGGCTACTTTTGGTAATTCATTTCTTTTTTTGCCCTTTCCAATATATATTTATCACTTATGTTGAGCGAATTTACCCGTTTTTATTTGTATATTACCCGTATTAGTCAGCTTCAACAAAATACTAAAGTCTAGAAATGAATAAGCATGGAATTAAATGGTTATGGTGTACAGATACGGGCTTATGGCTTGCTTTAAACAATATTTTATTAATTTATGACATGTTATGACAGATTTATGCTTGAACACAACTGCAAACCTAAAATTTCAAACAGATTTATGCTTGTACACACTGCAACCAGATTTATGCTTTCAACCCTAAAATTCAAACAGATTTATTTAAAATTCAAACAGATTTATGCTTGAAAACACCGCAACCCTACAGTTCAAACAGATCTATGCTTGGACACATCTGCAACCCTAAACTTTCAAACAGAATTATGCATGTAAAAACTGCAACCCTTAAATTCAAACAGATTTATGCTTGTGTAGACTGCAACCCTAAAATTTCAAACAGATTTATGCTTGCAACCCTAAAATTCAAACAAATTTATGCTTGTAAACACTGAAACACAGAGTCCAAACAGATTTATGCTAGAAAACACTGCAATCCTACAGTTCAAACAGATTTATGCATGTAAAAACTGCAAACCTTACATTTCAAACAGATTTATGCTTTTAAACACTGCAACCCTAAAATTCAAACAGATTTATGCATGTAAACTTTTCAAACAAATTTATGCTTGTACATACCGCAACCTTAAAATTTCAAACAGCCCAATTGTTACAGCAGGCATATGAATACAAGGAAAACAAGAAGTCCACGGAATGCAGTATCTCGCCTGTCTGGGCACTATCACAAAACAGAACTAAACCAGAAAACTTGTCAGAAATTCTACTTTGGCAATAATGCCACCCCTGAAAAAGTAATACCTAGGTTATACTCTGCCAATCACATGCTATATGCAGGCCAAATCGCATGCTATATGCAGACCAGATAGAAATTAATTCTTTAAGCCACAGTGACAAAATTAGCAAAATTTGCAAACAGCGTCGATCCTGATGAGGCGGCTCATAATGAGCCGCCTCATCTAGATCTACACTGTTTGCCCTCTAATCTTTGAATTCTCAATTTGAAATGTCTTGGACATGGCGTTTTTTTTTTTAATTTTTGCAGACGTAAATTTTGTCATCTGCTTTTTGGTGCTTAAAGAATTAATAAGATATAATTCAGCATTGCAAGATCAGATATCCCCAAAATTTTTATTCATAAAGGACAAGCAATCATGTATTTTTTTTTACTTTGTTTTTATAGTCATACTAGGGGAAGTCTTTGAAGTTTAAGAAATTTACTTCATAAAACTGCCAATGTTCAAAGTTTGAGATTATACACATAAATGTTGTGAAATGATTTTTAAATTATTGTCTTTTTCTGAAATTGTTTTAATAATGTTGGTCTTTTTTTCTTCCATTCTGACAAGATGTTTAATAAATAACTGCCTACATTATTTTCTGCTGTAGCACGTATTTTTTTTTCCTTTTTATTTTCATTTCTTATTGAGATATCTCTGAGAAATACCACACCCTTTCTAAAATTGTTGTTTGTAACTTTGTTGTGTGTATAATGTGTATTTATGTGAATAATTTGTAAATATTTGAGAGTTGCATTAGGACATTAGTCTTGACATCATTTTGGGGATAACTGAACTCAAAATGTCATTTGGGAATGTAAATTGTCGGTTTTATTGTCTCAAATTTTGTTTTACAGCCACGCACCAGCAGAGCCATAAAATGAAATTTGCGACCATAAAACCAACGATTTACCTCCCCAAATGACAATTTCAAATATAATTATCCCCATTCTCATGCACTTTTACATATTTTTACCTTTCAAAATGTACTAATTTCCATCCAAAGCATGTGCCGTCAGCAACATAAAACCAAACATCAGCCAATGAGAAGTGATGATTTATAATGACGTCGGGTTTGCGACAGTATATTGCAAGATATACTGTCGCAAATTTTTAACATTATCCAATCAGATGTCGGGTTATATTTGTAAGTGCATTAGAATTATTAATAATTGATATTGAAGTACATTCAGTTAAACCTTGTGTTTTGATTTAATTTTATCACATTATTACCACAAATTTTCACGCAGTTTTCTTCAGAGTTCTGCTTCAACCTATAAATTTCACGGTTGCATAGAACACCTGTACATTACAGAAAATGTTGCCAAACTGACATTATTGAGAAGGAAGTTGCCAAAATCATATACTCAAAGTATGTATAATTTGAATTAATGCGGTTTGACTGAAGTTGACACTTTGATAAATACCACACCTGGGCCAGGTTGTTCAACACTAATGACGTCATTAGTTAACGTTTCGATAAAATTTCGAAAGTTAATATCACAAATATGCCAATATTTCTTGTTGAAAAAATGTGAGAAGCTTTTGCACTGCAAAAGCTTCTCACAGTTTATCAACAAAAATATCAGCGCATTTGGTTATAATGTCGTAAAACACTTCACGAGTTGACTTCTTAACGAGCTTGTTAGGCTAACGATGCTTTGAACAACTGGGCCCTGGTTAACAATGTTTTCAAAGATGTTATGAAACGAAAAAGAGCTGTTACCAAACGAAAAAGAGTCATAGTTACCAAATGACCTGATGACCAGGTCATTTGGTAACTTTGACTCTTTTTCATTTAGTAACATCTCTTTTTCCTTTCAAAACAGCCCGTGTATATACATATTTAACCATGGGTGAATACACTACTCAAAATATTTAAAGGAGCATCTAATAGTTTTTCCATTGACAACAGTGCAATGCATCTCCACTAAGAGGGTTATTCACTTTCGATCAACAAAATCATAAGTTACCAATTAATTTGCAAAATGATTTCATTTTGATCTCAAGTTTATGAGATTTTATAAGGAGGAGGTGGGGGATTGTTTGGACATTTTTACCCTCGTGAATATTTTGTGTGATTTTACAGAAATTCTTCAACTGCCCTAATCACCTGACCATCCATTTTAGTTACATCGTATTTTATTATTAGCAACTTTATTTTGCCATGAAAATAAAATTATATTATCATTATAGTTTACCAGAATATTACCTAAACTCTTTAAGCACCAAAAAGCAGACAACAAAATTTACGTCTGCAAAAATTTAAAAAATGCTTTGTCCAAGACATTTCATACTGAGAATTCAAAGACTAGAGGGCAAACAGTGTTGATCTAGATGAGGCGGCTCATTATGAGCTGCCTCATCAGGATCTACCCTGTTTGCAAATTATGCTATTTTTGTACTGGTGCTTAAAGTGTTAATAATTAATGCATCTTATCCATTACTGTTGCTGTTTACTTTCTTTTGTCTTTTAACGCTGTCTGAGTTTTTTCTTTGTTTAACCTGATTTTTATTGAAATAACATTTTTTTCTTATATTTTTTTTGAAAATCTAAAATAACCACAAAAGAAGAAAACAGTTGTTTTAATAGAAAAGACACCTTGTGGGATTTGCAAATCGAGACAACTCAGATCAGTCTACATACTTAAACACTCTATGAACCCTGAGGTTGGATGGATGGATAACTTGCAATTTTACGTCCTTTTTAACAGTATTTCAGTCATATAAGGATAATGTTTGGGTGATAATGAAAGACTGTGTGCAATGGAACCCGTTTACAATTGAAAAGATACACACCTACAGCGGGCCTCAAACCCGAGACCGCTAGATCAGCAGGCCAGCGGTTAACCTACTGAGCTACCGGGGGCTCCTATCATAAACCCTGAGGAAACTGTAGTAAAAAGAAAAGGATTGATTTGATACGACTGACCTATAAATCTCCATACATCTTGATCCATCTTATAAACATATTTAGATTTTGGGGATTTTTATGAAAGAAAGAAGAAAAAACAAATTCTAATGGAAGAATTACACAAACTGCTGTTACATATTGGGGTTCATTCTGGTTGGGATATACTAAGTCCTGTTGCTGAATTATTAAAAGGTATCTTTTTTCTTGGTTAATACTATAAGCACCAGTGACGGAAATAGCATAATTTATAAACAGCGTAGATCCTAATGAGGCGGCTCAAAATGAGCCACCTTATCTAGATCTACACTGTTTGCCCTCTAGTCTTTGAATTCTCAATACAAAATGTCTTGGACAAGGCATTTTTTAAATTTTTGCAGACGTACATTTTGTCATCTGCTTTTTGGTGCTTAAAGAGTTAAACTCAGGTATGTACATGTACATGGAATCTCAATCAACTGCAAATAAAATTGTAGATATTTTTTTTTTCTCAATTGCTATTAAAATTTTAGATTTTTTTTGTTTTATTAAACCTCTATTTTCATTCTGCTTTTTTTAAGTTTCCCCTTTTCCTGAATTTACATGATAATGCTAGGAAAATTAACAAGGCACTGAGTAAGAGCCTAAGTAATGTATATCAGTAATATAAGAAATACCGATATAATATTCCGAAATAATATAATTCCATAAATTAACAAAACAATTGTTTACGCAGAACTTGTTGACATTAGTTTCATCCTATATCAAATTCATATTTTCCACTTTCCGATGTTGTTGCCGCGCCGCCAAAGTCTCCACACGCACCGCTTCACGGAATTGGACTATCCTAGAAGGCGCCAGTGTTGCGGTCTTAACTTCCTGTTATATTTGCACACGTTACGTAACCATGACACTTCGACTTCAAGGCCGCCAGAATAGAAAAACTGACATTATCGACTTCTCAAAAAAAGCATAACAAATCCCTGATCTCTATAGTACAGAAGCTTGGACTTTTGAAGAGACTGGTTCAGGAATTTACTTATGTAATATAGACTGGTCTAGATATTTTTTTTTCTTGTAACACAGATCCAGACAGTCAATGAACCACTGAAGCAAAATCAGACAATGTCAATACTAGCTTGTGTGAGCGAAAAAAAAAACTGTCTGGACGCTGCGGTAAAGACAGTCGACAAATCTTTGTCTCCCAGAATGCACTTTCTTATATAGGATTTCCTGTTGCAGTACAGGTATACCTACCTGATTCCAAATCTGCACCAATAAATTCAACTCATTCAACAGTATTATAAAATGCAACGCGCAGCACTTACCAGGATCAGATATTGGTAACTCTAAGAATTGGGACAGTTTAACAGAAAAGAGGAATATACTGGTAACACTATGAATTAGGACACTTTATCAGCAGCGGCAACTGATGTTGGTTATCATTACAGTGCAAAGTATTAGGACACCTTTACTATTATCAACCAGGTAAATTTCTGAGTTTCAGATAAGGTGGGTTTTGCAGGAAATTCTGAGATAACTTTTCATCTTTCTCAATGGAAGCATATGTTGTGACCCTTCATAAGAATCATCTCAATAAGGGTCAAAAGATATGCCTTTAAAGTTTATGGAAAAATATTGAAAATTCTCTCAAAATTATCCCTGTTACCCCTTCTTATCTGGAACACTGGACCGTAATTTGACTGAAATCGAGTTTAATTGTTGAATGTGGATTGAATGTGGACAAGTCCACCTGTCCTGTCCTATCAGAAATGCTTACAGGAATTCCACTGAGGAAGGTGTCTCACATGCCTGTGCATTATTACATGAGTGCTCATGTATTATTGAATTTATTAAACGAGTTGGGGAAAAAAATAAGATGCGAGGCTATGCCGAGCATCTTGTTTTTTTCCAACAAGTTTAAATATATTCAATCATACAGGAGCACGAATGCATAATTCTATTTATCATATGACACTAAAATCACATTTTATTAGCAAATTTTGCACTAAATCGTCACGATTTAGCCATTAGAAAAAATGTGACCTACACTTTCAGGGGAAGCAACTCTGTCACTTTCACTTTTGACGCTCTTCTCAAGGGGGTCAACTCTTCAAGGAAAGAATTTTCTCCTTTAGGAGCTTGTTCCTCTAGCAGCAAGCTTCTCTAAGAGCAGACTCTTTCCTTCAAGAGTAGACCCCTTTTTGGAAGGGTTTTTATGATGAAGAGAAGCAAACAGGAAGTCACTAAGGGTGTACCCACAAACCCTTAAATCATTTATTACAAGATCAACGTTCTCTTCTACATCGCTTCTGCAAATCATGTACTGTAATGACCCTAAATATCCGGACAGACAGGTCTAAACAAACATTGTAGACCCAGATCAAACTGCTCCTGAAAGCGCAGTTTGATCAGGGTCTACAACATTTGCCGTTCACTAAGCATCATTTGGATGCATTAACATGACACTGTGTAAAATCCACTTTCTAAGAATTTTCAAACGATAAATGTCAGACTCTCGAATGTCCGAAATTTTAGGGTTATTACGGTAAGACTCAAAAAGAAGAAACCATATACCCTGCAATTCAAACGGAAGCCTAGCGGTCACATAAACCTGATATATTTTCCATTTTACTTGTACGTCTGCAAATAATGTACCGAAAAAAATCTAAGTATTGGGACAGATTGGTCTAACCAAACAGTGCAGACCAGATCAGACTGCTCCCAAAGGAGCAGTCTGAGCAGGGCCTACAATGTCTGCTATTCCATCCACATCCTTTGAATGCAGGCAGTTGGTAGCGTGTCTGAGTGGCTCAAGAGCAAGAGGTCTAAGTTTGATACTCGGTCCAGCCATTTACTTTTGTGGAGATTGATTCTTCCTCTTCCGCTGGGTCAAGAAGGGCAGTTGTCAGTTACTGGCAAAAGTATGTGTACTTAGTACTGGTTAACCGCTTAGGAGGTCTAAGCCTGCCCAGGAATAACTGACCGTCTCGACATAACCATAGCTGTTTATCATGGATGTAGAGCAACAACACAACAGCAACAACCTTTGGATGCAGTACCGCACTATAAAAGCAAACTGTTTCATTTTTAGGACAATTATGGTAATTATTTTAGGTGTCCCAATTTTTAAAATGTTTACAGTCTTACCTGAAATATTTGAACATTCTACATTCTAGCCAAACAAGACCTGTCCGCGTACAGGATAGCCTGCCTGCAGTGCATTGCCCATCACATAATAAAACTTTAACCAAAACATCCAATCCGGACGCCGACGCGGACGCGGACGCTGATGCCAGGGTGACAACAATAGCTCTTCCTGAACTTTCATTCAGGCGAGCTAAAAACTGAACACCCTGATTATCACCTGGCGATGTTTCAAACGAGAATTGTGCGGCAAGTGGTGTTTCGCCTGCCAAGGCATTGTCACAAAATAAAGCTAAACCAGAAAACTCTGACAAAAGTTTATGAACCTTTCCCTCCCCCCGCCACCCACCCCACCCCCATCCTACAAATGCCCACAAGATCAGTGAAGTAATACCTTGGTTTTGCTTCAGCTAGTTGCAGGCAAGGCAAAAATTAATACCCTAATTGCTGAAATATTGAGACACCTAAAATGGGACCAATGGAAAATTAATGTTTTTTAGGTGTCCCAGTATTTAAGCATATTAGGGTATTGGAGAACATGATCAGACAGCTCCCAGCAGTCCTGAAGAAAACTCCAACTGTCACAAATTTGGGGATATATAAAATAAACATTTTCTCCAAAAAATAACAGGGTATTCTTAGAATCATCTTAATGTGGCCTCTCCTGCAAATTAAGTTCAAAATATTTTTTTTGTTATTTATTCATTATATTTTTTTTTATAAATTTTATTTTTCCCCATGAATTTGGCTAATCTGGAGCCATGCACCAACTCCTCACTGATTCAGCATGGGTGTTCATGTACGTAGCCCTGAATGGTCCAAAATTTTTAATGAATCAGCTATATACAATGTACCATCATATTTGGTCAATTTTAATTCTCATTTTAAAAGCAGACTTAGTAAAGTATCGGCAAACTGTTAAGTGTGCCTCTGCATTCCGTCAAATATTTAAGATCTTAAAATACATTATTGTATCCTTTGAGAACAGAAGCATTTTTATGAACTTTGCCACAGTTTTACTGCCCAATGACTTAGAGTAAATTTGGTACATTTCTACGGTTTCTTTTAAAGACACATATATTACAGAGCTCTAGATAAGAGGGTTATTTGATGATAATTGAGGGATAATTTTTTTTATTTCTCATTGAAACCATATGTTGTGACCCCTCATCTGAACCGTCTCGATGAGACGGTTCAGATGAGGGGTCACAACATATATTTTTATGCAGAATTAGTAAAAATTATCCCTAATTATCACCAAATACTCCCTCTTATCTAGAGCTCTGTATTATACCAGTTTTTTTCCCACTGTACTAAGCATCGATAGTTGAAGGTGGTCTATTTATATCTATCATGCTGTGATGTGGCTTTAACACTATTGATCCAAATCAATTCATCTGGACTCGACTGCAAAAACAGCTGAACAAGAGGTTTAGCGGGTCACCTAGACTCTAACTGAAACGACCCAAAATATTGCTACCGCAATTATTCGGCTATAGGACAAGTTTTTTTATCCCTCGTCCAGTATCAATCCCAAATATCTACATCAGTCTTATGCAATATTACAACTGTATACGTGGTTTTCCCTTTCAAAAGAGTCACAAAATCTAGATCTGTCTGGTAAGACCCCCAAGATCTAGATCTGTCTTATAACTGAACGGATACTGTTTTAACTTCAGAAATTGGCACTCTACCCTAAAAGTTACCATATACATGTACTTTTCCTATTTAGAATATACCTTATTGATCCTATTGAATGCCCCTACTCTAATAAATGCCCCTCCCCCTGCCTCTTTTCCAAAAATAATATATTTTTACTTGCATGAATTCCTCTTTGCTTCTCTAGATGAGGCAGCTCTATGAAATGCGATCTACTCTAAATGGAAAGAATTTGCTCCTAAGGGAGCAAATTCTTTCCTTAAAGAGTTGACCCCACTGAAAAGGGAGACAAAATAGTAGAGTTGCTTCCTCTGAAAGTACACCCATCACCTGTATATAGCTGATTAGAGGTTTTCTGACAGTGGTACTGGCTAATTTACTACACGCTAGCCTTTAAAAAATGCCCCTTCCCCTTACTCAAAATGCAACGCTCACAGGGTGTTTAACATGATTAATATGGTATACTAAGGGTACAACAGTGATACATGTATACCATAAAACTTCTATGTATTAGGACAGACAGGAGTGAGCAAACAGTGCAGACCCAGATCAGACTAATCAAGGCGACACTGTTTACCATTCCATCAAAACAAATTTTACAGCAAAATCACTGGACAATGAAATATAGGTCACAGTGACCTTCAATTAGTGTGAGGCCATTCACAGTTTCATACCAGCCCACTATTCCATGTACGAAGCAAATTCACTAGATAGTACTGGAGAAATAAGAGACAATCACTGGACCATGAAATAGAGGTTACAGTGACCTACAAATAGCATGAGGCTCTTCCCATGTCAAACTGACCCACTGTATGACAAAATTACTAACTAAAGGTCAGGGACTCAGGAGTCTGCATAGATGATTTGCTGCTGATATGCCATCTGACCAAGTACCAGCTCTCTTACCTCAAAGTTTAATTGGGGGAGGGGGTGAGGAAGTCCTAATGCCGTTACACACATAAGCATGAACTCCCATTTGCAGAACTCAAAGACTAGAGGACAAGGCTTATCTGGAGTTACACTGTTTGCAAATTCAAGTACATTGTACTTACATATTTGGCAATTTATTAAGACAAGTTCCAAGCAATGCGTATCTCTGCTCATCCGTCATTATTTTCTCTATCTAATTTTTTCAATCACTCACTTTATCTACCAGCAGCTCGGCTTTGGTCTACGTGACATACTTTCCATGCCTTAACAACATTGATCAGTTTTTGTCTGGAAGCTTTTTTATTACATTACCGCATTTTTTCTAAATAGCCGTCCAGAGACGCCCGAGCAAACAGTGTAAGACCCTGATCAGACTGCTCCCCTAGGAGCAATCTGATCAGGGTCTGCACTATTTGCAAATGCAGACAGTCTTATAGAATATCTGGCGATAGAACTACAGTTACTGCTAGGACAAAATTTGATGAATTTGTCGAAATACAAAATTGAAGGCATCCATTACGAAAACAGAACAGAATGTCCACATACTTCCTGCAGACACAGTGATATAACACAAATACATCACGGCACGGAAAAACAATGCTTACGATGGACAGCAAAAAACCTTCACGGTAGACCTTTACACAGTCTGATCAGGATCTTGAAGGTGAGCTTAACAATCTGAGAGTACCGAATAATACAACGAATAATACAAAAGCACCCAAATACTTAATACCTTGACCGGAATGCTCGGATCCACCCTTCATTGTTGCCCATGACAACAAGACATTTTTTCTCACACCTCGGCCTAATATTATATTTTTTCTTCAGTCATTCTGGATTTTTTCCAATTGTTCTCCAGTAATGGGGTCAAATTTCTTGTAATAGTTGCTTATTTATGAGAAACATAACAGTATTACATAATGGGTTTGTTTGCCAATATTACCCTTATTGTTGGGACGAAAATGTTCCAGCTAAAAGAGTAAACGCAGTCTGACTGCTTGGAATAGACTTTTCGAGCCACCCAGAATGCCACTCAAAAGCCAGCTGATATAGTATACCTGACCAATACCGAGCACACCCGTATGCCACTCAAAAGTCAGCTGATATAGTATAACTGACCAATACACAGTTCCCAGCTACACCCAAGATGCCACTCAAAAGTCACCTGATATAGTATAACTGACCAATGCAACGACAACTTAGCACATGACATAGTCCCACAAACTAATCGCATGTGTTGAATGTCACACAACAAATCCGTGATTTACCTTACACTAAATGAATACGTGCATACCTGCTAAAAGTAGGCATGGCTTTCTATTCTATAGGCGTGGCTTAGGAAATGCGAATATTTCCATATCTATTTGGCTATAAGACAGGAGTTTTCCCTTCAAAAACAATCCCAAAAATCTAGATCTTAAAAGATGGATCTAGATTTTTGGGATTATTTTGGAAGAAAACAAGAGCTGTCGCCTGACAGCATAGCTCGCCTGAATTGGTGCTTGCTCATCACACAGCCACTATGGTGGTGTGGACTGCTATGCATAAAACTTCATGCAAGCATGTCCATAATGAAAACACATTTATAAACAAAAGCTATCTCAGAAATATGTCTTAAAATAACAAGAGGGCCATGATGGCCCTGGATCGCTCACCTGAGTATCCTGTGAACCTAACCTCAGAGACATCCATATGACCAATAGACAGAGTTTCACAAAGATTTAATGGAAAATGAACCCTTTATTGTGTACCTAAGTTTTTTTTAAGATTTAACCTAATGACCTAGATTTTGACCCCACATGACCCAGTTTCAAACCTGGTCTAGATTTCTTGGATATGAACATTCTGAGAAAGTTATCAAAACTGTGCCCTCTAAAGTGTACACAATGCTTTTCTGAGGTTTAACCTAGTGACCTACTTTTTGACCCAACATGACCAAGTTGCACCCTTGGTCCAGATTTGTTGAAGACAAACATTCTGACAAAGCCCTATGAAGATAGAACAAAACTGTGTCCTCTAAAGCGTTCACACTGTTTTTCTAAGAACTGACCTAGTGACCTAGTTTTTGACCTGACATGGCCCAGTTTCAAATCTGGTATAGATTTTATGAAAATAAACATTCTGACAAGGTTTCACGTAGATTGGATCATAACTGTGCCCTCTAGAGTGTACACAAGGTTTTTCTAAGATTTGACCTAGTGACCTAGTTTTTGACCCCACAAGACTCAGATTCAAATTTGGCCTAGATTTTATATAAATGAACATTCTGACAAAGTTTCATGAAGATTGGCTCATGTGTGCACAAGGTTTTTCTAAGATTTGACCCAGTGACCTAGTTTTTGACCCCATATGACCCAGTTTCAAAGATGGTCTAGATTTCATTTAGATAAACATTCTGACAAAGTTTCATGATGATTGGATCATAACTGTGCCCTCTGTGTCATTCTAAGATCTATTTCTATTTTTAGCTCTGGCAGCCATATTGTTCAGCGGAGCAAAACCGTTTGTGCAATTTTGGTAGAGGGTCTTCTAAGAAACATTTCTGTGAAATTATTTCAAAATCGGTCCAACAGTTTTGGAGGAGAAGTCATTTAAAGGTTTTTCTATTTTTAGCTCTGGCGGCCATTTTGTTCAGCGGAGCGGAACCGTTTGAGCAATTTTGGTAGAGGGCCTCCTAAGGAACATTTCTGTGAAATTATTTCAAAATCGGCCTAGCAGTTTTGAGGGAGAAGTCGTTTAAACATTTTTCTATTTTTAGCTCTGGCGGCCATATTGTTCAGCGGAGCGGAACCGTTTGAGCAATTTTGGTAGAGGGTCTTCTAAGAAACATTTCTGTGAAATTATTTCAAAATCGGCCTAGCAGTTTTGGAGGAGAAGTCGTTTAAAGGTTTTTCTATTTTTAGCTCTGGCGGCCATATTGTTCAGCGGAGCGGAACCGTTTGAGCAATTTTGGTAGAGGGTCTTCTAAGAAACATTTCTGTGAAATTATTTCAAAATCGGCCCAACAGTTTTGGAGGAGAAGTCGTTTAAAGGTTTTTCTATTTTTAGCTCTGGTGGCCATTTTGTTCAGCGGAGCGGAACCGTTTGAGCAATTTTGGTAGAGGGTCTCCTAAGGAACATTTCTGTGAAATTATTTCAAAATCGGCCAAGCAGTTTTGGAGGAGAAGTCGTTTAAAGGTTTTTCTATTTTTAGCTCTGGCGGCCATTTTGTTCAGCGGAGCGGAACCGTTTGAGCAATTTTGGTAGAGGGTCTTCTAATAAACATTTCTGTGAAATTATTTCAATATCGGCCCAGCAGTTTTGGAGGAGAAGTCGTTTAAAGGTTTTTCTATTTTTAGCTCTGGCGGCCATTTTGTTCAGCGGAGCGAAACCGTTTGAGCAATTTTGGTAGAGGGTCTCCTAAGGAACATTTCTGTGAAATTATTTCAAAATCGGCCCAGCAGTTTTGGAAGAGAAGTCGTTTAAAGGTTTTTCTATTTTTAGCTCTGGCGGCCATATTGTTCACTGGAGCGGAACCATTTGAGCAATTTTGGTAGGGAGTCCCCCAAGGAACATTTCTGTGAAATTATTTTGAAATCCGTCCAGCAGTTTTGGAGAAGAAGTCGTTTAAAGCAAAAGTTGACGCTGGACAACGGACGACGGACGACGGACGACGGACAAAGACCGATCACAATACCTCACCTTGAGCACTTCGTGCTCAGGTGAGCTAAAAAAAAATGAAATGAAATTTCAAAGTCCATGAGCTTGAGGTAAAAAAACAGACGGGTAGGGGGGAGGGGGGGGGGGAGGGGGGATAATTGGGAATGCTATGCATAAAACTTCATGCAAGCATGTCCATAATGAAAACACATTTATAAACAAAAGCTATCTCAGAAATACATGTAAGTCTTAAAATAAAATTAAAATAAAAAAAATGAAATGAAATTTCAAAGTCCATGAGCTCGAGGTAAAAAAACTGACGGGTGGGGGGGGGGGGGGGGGGGGGGGGGGAGACAGCTAGGATGTATCAAAACCCTAACATCAGTTCAAGCTTAAACTAAATCTCTGCAAAGCATTATGAATCAGTTTCCAATTACAAAACTTTAAAAAAGACAAAAATTTCCTAAGTCCCTGACCTTGACTCAAGATCACTGAGCCGGGTTGGGGGAGTACTCTGTAGATCTAACTCCAGTGCAAATATAAAAAGAATTCATCTATGGGTTCAGGAGATATGTGTCTTTAAAAAACTTTAACCAAAACATCCAATCAATAAAAAGACAATATTCTAAGTCCATGACCTTGACATCAAGGTCACAGAGGGGGGTGGGGGTAGTACCTTTGAAAACTTTAGACCAATATCTAACTTTAGTGTAAGTATCAAAGGAATCCATCCATGGGTTAAGGAGATATTGGGCTTTATAAAACTTTAACCAAAACATCCAGTCCAAAAAAATAAATTTTTTTCTAAGTCCATGACCTTGACATCAAGGTCACGGAGTGGGGTGGGGGTGGTACCCTGTTAAACCTTAGACCAATATCTAACTACAGTGCAAGTATCAAAAGAATCCATCCATGGGTTAAGGAGATATAGGTCTTTAAAAAACTTTAACCAAAACATCCAATCCGAACGCAGACGCGGACGCCGTGGTGACAACAATAGCTCTTCCTGAACTTTCGTTCAGGCGAGCTAAAAACCAGCTTACACAGGGATGACACAACTTGTTTACATATTTGGCGTCATTTTTGAAGGGAATTCCCCATTTTATCACCAAATGAGTACAGTATTGCAATGGAAACATTTAGGCAAACAATAAAGACCCTGATCAGACTGCTCCTATGAAGCAGTCTGATCAAGCTCTGCATGGCTTCCCAATGTTGATAATTCATCATGATGACTGTCTATGAAATACAACGGCAACAACCTACGTCATTCGACACAACTTACGTCAATTGCCATGTAACAAATTGATCAAAACACACTTTTTCAGACAATCATATATTGGAACTACCTAAGAAATCTCTTTCCAAAAGAAAAACAAGAGGCCCACGGGCCACAAAGCTCACCAGATCTCTAGCTCAAAATTGCTTTCAAAACTGCTGTCACATTAGTACAGCCTAATACAAAATATACTACTACAAGGTCTCAGTCTGACAGTCTGTTGAGTTGATAACAAAATATATAACTGTTTTCCATATTTTGATTGCAGTAAATGCCATTTTTTTAATTTTCCCCATTGTAAGTCAATGCAACTCTAATTTGCCATAGCAACCAAATGAAAGAGCTGATTCTCTTAAAAGAAAAACACATATTTTCACTTCCCCAGCCCAAGGATACTTAAGATAAAATCTGAGCCCAATCGGCCTAGTGGCTTCAGAAGGGATCATTTTTTTAAGGGATTTTTTCCTTCTTTTGCTTTATGGCTTCCATGACAACCAATAATAAAAAGGGAAGTGGACCAAAAACATATAGCTAATAGAAGACTTCTCAAGAAACATTTGTATAAAAGTTTTGCCAACATATCTGCAATGGCTTGGCAGTAAATGTGATTTTTCAATTTTCCCCATTTTAAGTCAATGCAAGTTGCCATAGCAACCAAACTAAAGGGCAGATTTTCATAAAAAACACAAACTTTCAATCCCCCAGCCTAAGGATACTACAGATGAAATCTGGGCCTTATCGGTCCAGTGGCTTCTGAGGAGATAATTTTGTAATTATTTTTTTTTCCATTATTTTTGCATTTTCGTTTCCATGGCAACCAATAAAAGGAGCAGTGGGCCCAAAAGCATCAATGCTAACAGAAGACTTCTCAAGGAACATTTCTATAAAAGTCTTGTAAGCATATCTGCAATAGCTTGGCAGTAAATGCTATTTTTCGATTTTCCCCATTATAAGTCTATGGGAACTCTAAGTTGCCATAGCAACCAAACTAAAGGGCAGATTTTCATAAAAAACACAAACTTTCAATCCCCCAGCCCAAGGATGCTACAGATGAAATTTGGGCCCAATCGGCCCAGTGGCTTCAGAGGAGATGTTGTTTAAAAGTGTTGACGGACGACGACGACGACATACGACAGACGACATACGACAGACGCCGACGACGACGGACAACTGCCTATCCTATAAGCTCCCCCGGAGCCTTCGGCTCTGGTGAGCTAAAAAGATTCATGTATCAAAGAGCACATTTGACAATGATTCCAATTTTTGTTAGAAGATGGCATAATTTTCACTTGATCAGTACCAGATGTCACTCAGGTGGTTCATTTCCCTTAAAACTTTTTTCACAACATGTAGTGTTTTTTTTGAAGAAATAACAAAAATTATCTTAACCCTAAAAGCGCTAAAAAAGCAGACGACAAAATTACGTCTGCAGAAATTTCAAAAAATGTTTTGTTCAAGCCATATCATATTGAGAATTCAAAGACTATAGGGCAAACAGTATAGATCCAGATGAGGTGGCTCATTGTGAGCCACCTCATCTGGATCTACAGTTTGCAAGTTCAACAATTTTTCATTTTTGGCGCTTTCAGGGTTAAAATTTATCAGCAGAATTCCCCTAATCTGCCACTCTCTGTGACACCTGTCTCAATGTCATGTAAGTACATGTACTTTAATGGAAAACTGCGACACAACAAGAACTTATTGGTCTACGTGCTATAAGAGAATATAGATAAACATAGTCAGTGTCTTTAACATTTATGCGCCAAAAAGCAGACGACAAAATTTACATCTGCAGAATTTCAAAAAATGTTTCATCCAAGCAATATCATATTGAGAATTCGTACACTAGAGGGCAACGGTGTAGATTCAGATGAGGTGGCTCATTATGAGCCACCTCATCTGGATCTACACTGTTTGCCAATTCAACAATTTTACTTTTTGGCTCTTAAAGGGTTAAGCAACTCCACGAGAAATGAGACTTAACTCTTTAAGCCCCAGTGACAAAATTAGCAAATTTTGCAAACAGCGTAGATCCTGATGAGGCGGCTCATAATGAGCCGCCTCATCTAGATCTACACTGTTTGGCCTCTCAGGGCCTGACAAATCAAAATTTGATCTACTTGTCTGGTACATAGATTCTGCTCCAAAACCCTGAAATTTTTCGATTTTCCCTATAGTCAGCCCTCTTTACAAAGGCATCCATTACAACAGCAAAATTCTTTATAACGTCAGTTTGATTTGCTTGTTCTAAATATGCATTCTTTACAACAGCAAATTCAGTTCAGCGTCAAAATGTTTGGGAACAAATGCCGTCCTTGTAAAGAGGGTCCACTGTATATCTTATACATCTTGCTGGGCAAGTAAGAAAATATTTTACTTGCCCAGCAAAAACTTTAACTTGTCCCGGGCAGCCGTACAATGGATTTGTCAGGCCCTGCCCTCTAGTCTTTGGATTCTCAATATGAAATGTCTTGGACAAGGCTTTTTTTTAACTTTTGCAGACGTAAATTTTGTCGTCTGCTTTTTGGTACTGAAAGAGTTAATAGCATGGCTAGCAAGGACTGTCAGAAAACAAAGAAACATGCCTTTGATTTCTAGGAAAAATTAACCTAAATACAATATGTTTCATGGCAATGGACACACATACACCTGTGGGGGCAGTGGGAGGGGGTCGCCAGTTGAGGTAGAGCTTTTCAATCACAGACACAGACAGCCTAGCCTGCGGAGCAGTTCTATCTAAGCATGTTTAATGACCTAACTTCGGAATAATGCCAGTGGAAGCTGAGTGAGACAGTTCTAATGAGGGGTCACAACTATGTTTCAATGAGAAACTAGAACTAGAAGGTTGTCCAGGGACAACTGGTCGAGCCCGCTGTTTGCTATAGTGGCCTATAAGCATGTCAAGACTAGGTAACTGCTTCACTCTAGAAAGAAGCCAAAGATCATCATGCTTAGCCAGCATTTTCTTCTTTATTTTCAAATTTTCACAAAGGAAAATAAGTAGAAGTGAAGACCCAGACAAGCTCAATTTATGACAATTACAATATCTGACCGTTAAGTGTGACCTTGACCTTGGACCTACCCAAACACGTATGTCACTTGACACTTCCACTCATCAAAAAGAACAATTGTGCCAAATTCTTTTGAAATCCATCCATAAGTGTAGAAGTAATGGCTTGGACAAGCTCAATTTATGACCATTTTATCATTTGACCTTCAAGTGTGACCTTGACTTTGGACCTACTTGAATAAATGTTCCAAATGGCACTTCTACTCATCAAAGAGAACAATTGTGCCAAATTATTTTGAAATCCATTTGTAAATGTTGGAAGTTATGGCTCAGACAAGCTCAAATTATGGCCATTTTATCATTTGACCTTCAAGTGTGACCTTGACCTTGGACCTACCTGAATAAATTTTCCAAAAGGCACTTTTAAACATCAAAGAGAACATTTGTGCCCAATTGTTTTGAAATCCATCCATAAATGTAGAAGTAATGGCTCGGACAAGCTCAATTTATGGCCATTTTATCATTTGACCTTCAAGTGTGACCTTGACCCTGGACATACCTGAACAAATGTTTCAAATGGCACTTCTACTCATCAAGGAGAACAATTGTGCAAAATTATTTTGAAATCCATCCGTAAATGTAGAAGTTATGGCTCGGACAAGCTCAATTTATGGCCAATTTATCATTTGACCTTCAAGTGTGAGCTTGACCTTGGACCTACATGAAAAAATGTTTCAAATGGCGCTTCTACTCATCAAGGAGAACAATTGTGCCAAATTATTTTGAAATCCATTCGTAAATGTAGAAGTTATGGCTCGGACAAGCTCAATTTATGGCCATTTTATAGTGGTGTACCGATGATCAGGTGGTATCGATTAGCGGCGTGCTGGAAGCTCCCGATTCCGATAATCGATTGAACTTTGTCAAAATCGATCATCGGCATGAAATGGAGGAGCGGTATGCGAGCCGTCTCTGCACCGTCCAGTATTCCGTTACCGGGTTTTATACGCGGTGCGGCGCACGCCGCCGCTCTTGTTTTATCAATAGAGCGTGCCTATGTCTCCAATATGGCTTCCAATGACAACAATTTCAGTTATAATGACTCGGTCGCAATCATCCCGGCACTAAAAGAAAATCCAACGTGTGGGAATACTTCGGATTTTACCAAAAGAATCACGACCTGCCACCAACGAGAGTCAGTCTCGATATGAGTAAAGGGGTTTGTAGGGTAAGAATCTTTCGTCAAAACAAGTACTGGTTTTCAGTAAAAAGTGACGGCGTCTCTGTTATCTTACAACCAATTCATGACCACTACATTCGATCTGGGAATAATTCCATGCCATGATAAACAATCTTAATGAATAGTTCTTGCTCTGAATATTTGTTTACATAATAATTCTGGCACCCCACCCACTCTTTCTTCATGTTTTTTTACCTCATCTTTCTGAGGCCTTGGTTATTATGGGTGGGGGATTAACTAATTTAGCCAGGGAAACCTATGCTTGACTCTTTTTAGGTGTGGACTTAGTTTTTTTATGTGTGGGTGGAATTTTGGAATGGCAAACAGTGTGGACCTTAAAGAGCAGTGTGATCTCAGTGATCTGGGTCTACATTCTACACTGTTTGGCTAGACCAATTTATTTAAGCTATCAGAGCCTGGTTAAGGGTTCATATGGACATGCGTCACATCATCCACCATACATATGTGTTACTAAGCCAACTAGCACAAAGCAGAGGTGGTTAAGAAGTAATAAGAACCAAAAGGTGCATATAGAAAGCAGTTGCAAAACTACAAAAGCTACTACACTACAGAAGCAGCTATTTTCAGTCTATAATACATGGATTTTACAAGGATTAACTGTGAAACATGCATGGAAAAGCAAACTTAGCTAGAACCGATTAATAATCGGAAGAATCGCATCGACAGCAGCAACCGATTCCAACCGATGATCGATTATGATTTCCAGCCGATGTCCCATCACTACCATTTTATCATTTGACCTTCAAGTGTGACCTTGACCTTGGACCTACATGAACAAATGTTTCAAATGGCACTTTCACTCATCAAGGAGAAAAACTGTGCCAAATTATTTTGAAATCCATCTATAAATGTAGAAGTTATGGCCCGGACAAATCCGGACAGACGCACGCACGGACATACACCGAACTGACATAGTAACAACTATGTCTCGCTCACCGCAAGCAGGCTCGACAAAAAGTATCTCAGAAATATCCTCGAAACCCCATCTCATCTGGAATTATGCAGAAAATTCAACTATTCGCTGCCAACACTGCGGATAAGCAATACTTATGTCTAATTTTTGCAAATTGTAAGTGATATAATAACCCTTACCTGGTATATTGAAATTTTGACTGATTTCCGTAGGGAAGTCTGTGTTTTCTGGCACCGTGTTGGAGAAATTTTCCAATTCTGGCAGTTTATAGTTACTTGGTATTTCCATTCTGGGTACCAAAACTGGTGGCAGAGCTGAAAAATAAAACAGGAAGTAACCGGTAACATAATTACTCTAGGCAACAGTGATTTCAAATTTTGTTGCCAAATCCTCAAGAACAGGGTTGTAAGTTAATAACATTTGATCATGCATCAGCTGCAAACATACACCTGCTGATAGGGGTATGATAACTTAGTGTGATATCATGTCACTACAGAACTGCGCTTCCACGTTATCAGGCAGTGCATCTAGAAGGGATCGCAAAAGACGTTTGGTTACACACAGACTTTGGCCATGATAACAGCTTTCGATTGGTCAAATGATGTCACCAAAGTACATCATAACGCATAGCGCGATGTCAGCAAGTTTGGACAAAACAGCCTTTGCTTTAACACTCTTTATACCTTAAATTCTTCTGTACAGCATGATAAATAGGAAACCATGTCAGTGATTTTGATATCGAGTTTATCAGGCTCAACCAGAAACATGCAGCAAGCCTCGCCCTTCCGAAGCTGTATCTGGTCTGGCCTGATAAACTTGATATCAAAAGACATTAAAATACACCAGGGGAGAGTCGGGCAACTTCGGACAGCGGGTAAATTCGGACAGTGACATTGTTTCCTTAATAAATCAGTTGTTTGGAACAAAAACGTAAATAACTTAACTTGCCAAACAGTGAAAATTCTGATGAGACGGCTCATTATGAGCCGGCTCATCTGGATTTTCACTGTTTGCAATGGTATGTCCGAATTTACCAGCCTGTCCGAAGAGACTAAACAACAAGGGAATATAGTGGGTGAGTAAAAATTCTTACAACATGGCTGTCACACACAGATCTATAGCAACCTCCTTTTCAAGTCTCATTTGCAGGTCCAAGCCAGGTAGCTCAGCGCTGGCCTGCTAAGCGAGAGGTCTTAGTTTGGTTCCTGTCGAATGCGGAACCATAAATGGGGTCCAATGCATCCTTTCATTACCACTCTGGAGAGGCTTATGAATTACTCAGTAAGCCTCTGCACTCTCCCTTTGTCCTTTTATGACTGAAATACTGTTGAAAAGGATGTAAAATCACAAGTCATCCATTCATCCTACTGAAGGACTGGTGGATTGGTAAACTGAAAATGCAACCCCTAGACTGGCTGTACCCAACCACTGGAACACCCATAGTATATAAAGCGTATGGTTATAACACGGCTTGAAATACTCACATGAAAGAGAACTGTTCGAGTCCATACTGTCACAATTATCCAGCGCTGACAATCCCGTCGGCACTTCAACCCTCGTATAATGATACGGATTAACACAGACCTCTTCTTTCTTCAGGTGAAAAGCGTACTCGCACGGTTCAACTGCGCGTAGTTCTTGATGAGACTGCAGGTCTGGCCAACGCCATAAACGGCAATAGATGACATGAGGCAAACCTTTACGTTGTGAGACTTGAAGACGACCATCCAATGATCTGAAAAGACAGAATACAGATCATTATTACAAGGTCAAGGTTATTTTGATCACTTATTACAAGGTCAAGGTTGTTATGACCACTTATTACAAAGTCAAGGCTATTCTGACCACTTATTACAAGGTCAAGGTTATTCTGACCACTTATTACAAGGTCAAGGTGTTTTTTTTTTGTGTTTTTGTTTTGGCATTTATCATAAGGTCACTGTTTTTTATGTGACAGGTAAATGGAAGATAAAAGGTCCAATCAACAGGCACTATCCTTCATAGGGAAATACAATTGGATACAACTTAATCCAATTGTTTTCTAGCTCAATTCTAAATAATCCTATTTTCTGGGATCATTTTTTTTTATTTCTGCATATGGTCTCCGCAAGATGCTTTAAATGAGGGGTCACAATATAACACAAAATGTTTTTGCGAGACTGTTAAAATGAGGGGGAGGGGGTGTTAAAATGAGGGGGAGGGGGTGGGGGAGGTCACAATGTATATTTCATTTGACGATTAAGATGAATTATCCACAAATTCTCGTCAAAATGCTCTCCTTATATGGGGCTCTCTGTCTATTGTTATTTTTCTTGCTTTTTAATTTCTTTTCAAAATCAATATGGTCTTAATAAATCAGCTGTTGGAGCAGACATGGTTCATATTACAGTGTACCATACGGATACAAAATATTGGACCAGAAAGGTCAGACCAATCAATGCCCACCCAGATTAAGCAATCTGATCAGTCTTGGCACTGTTTTTATGCATCACTGCCTTGCTAGTTCGTAGAATCTAGTCTGTTCAAATGTTAGAAATTTTTAGGATCCTGGGTTTGAGGTTATAAAACTTGAGAATAATCTCAAACTCAAAATAAAGCACACTGATTGGCTGCTTCCGAGCACATGCTCGGAAGCAGCCAATCAGTGTGCTTTATTCTGAGTTTGAGATTATTCTCAAGTTTTATAACCTCGAACCCTGTTCTCTGTTATGGTTCTCTGCTCATCTGGCTGCTACAGTTCTGTTATTGGGTTATTGTGTTCCAATACTTATGGTAATAAGAATGTGTGTGGTAAAAATTTAACAATATGAGCCACTTCAACTGAATTTAACCAGAAGGCACATGATGTCGAAATGATGTCTTACTGACGTTGATGCGGCATCATTTTGTCGCATTGACGTCAGAATGACGTCATTTCAATGTGCCTGAATGCTAGGTATGTTGTTTCCAAATCTGAGTATTTTCATCTTGGTGCTTTATAGACAGTCTCCCATTTTTCAATTTGGATGTGTCCATTTATCTTATCACAACTGAAAGAAGATTCTATTCTGGAAGTCCAAGGACTGATGCTCTGGACTCCACAGGTTGGCGGTTAATTCCCACCGCCAGGACGTGGCTTTTTTTCCTAGTACCTGGATTATTTCTTCATCAGCATCCCACGACCCAAAATGACTGAAACACTGTTGAAAGGGCCACATATATGCTAAATTATCCATTCATCATCCATTACAGACAATCAGCAAGCTAAGACATTTAACTTGACCTTTATTGTTATTTGTAACAATACATGGAGAAAGTAGTTCCGGTTACAGCAGACAGCAGACGTGATGACCTCATTGTACCTTAATATAGGTCATTAAGCGAAAGATGAAGACTTGGATCAGCATGCAAGCTCATGATGTCTGACAAGGATTTTATTCTCATTAAGGCGCACACACATCAAATTTTTGTATCATATACACACCAGAGCTCCAGATAAGGAGTAACAGGAATTTAGGGACAATTCTTCATATATCTCAACAACAACTTACCATGTGACATCTCATTAGAACTGTCTTGCTGAGATGGTTCTAATGAGGGGTCACAATGTATGTTTTTGTTGAGAAAAAGAAAAATTATCTCTGAATTATCCTAAAAACCCCACTTTAATCTGGAGCACTAAATTATACAGTCAGCAGTCAGGACTTAATCACACTGCAGTGGCGCAGACTTATCCAGATAACTGTGAATGGGTATGTTTTCAGGGCAAGCAACTCTGCCATTTTCATTTTTGCTTTCTTTCTCAATGGGGGTCAACTCTTATAAGGAATAAGTTGCTCCTTTCAGTATCATCTTGAAACCACAAAAGTTGTTCCTCTTTGTATAAACAAGAATTCCACAGAACGCAGTGTCTCACCTGTCATTGCACTGTCACAAAACGGAGCTAAACTCAAAACTCAACAAAAGTTTATGTTGCCGACGCTGAAGATCCCAGGAAAGTAATGGATTATATGAGTTGTGATTACAAAACATGCACACAGAAAAGGCTCAGACCTGTCTGTCCAACCATCCAATCTGGTCGCAGCCTCTGCTGTTCACAGACTCAGTGATTTTTCTCTCTAAAAAAAGTGGTGCCCATAAAAGGCACCAGTCCCAATTCAAAATAGTATCTTTTTTCCCCAACTGCAAGTTGAAAAATTCCCAATTGCAGGAAGAATTTTTCTAGGGACCCTTCTACAAGCATAGATTTACTTGCTTGCTTAGAGAACTGGCAGATATATAGCTATAATTGAATTTAAATATTATATGCTCGATTTCATGTTCCCTATCCCACCACTTGAGCCAATAAAGGTGTTTCTGAAATTCCAAATTTAAGAAGAATACGACGCGATTTTTCTCAATTCTGTGGGCACCTGCACCATTCCCAAAGTAGTGAAAAAAATCACTGCTGAGACTATCTGTTTGCACCCCGAGGCCCATCTTGCAGTCTTCAGATCAAACCAGTCCCATCTCCAATTGGCCTATGTGTTGGTGAAACATTAAACCCGAGTTCACTCACTCACCACTCACTGGACACCAAGGAATCTCTATGAATGCTATACATTGTAGCTAGACAGCATAGATTCACAGTCAGCTAGACAGCATAGATTCACAGTTAGCTAGACAGCATAGATTCACAGTTAGCTAGACAGCATAGATTCACAGTCAGCTAGACAGCATAGATTCACAGTCAGTAGACAGCATAGATTCACAGTTAGCTAGACAGCATAGATTCACAGTTAGCTAGACAGCATAGATTCACAGTTAGCTAGACAGCATAGATTCACAGTTAGCTAGACAGCATAGATTCACAGTCAGCTAGACAGCATAGATTCACAGTTAGCTAGACAGCATAGATTCACAGTTAGCTAGACATCATAGATTCACAGTTAGTAGACAGCATAGATTCACAGTCAGTAGACAGCATAGATTCACAGTCAGCTAGACAGCATAGATTCACAGTTAGCTAGACAGCATAGATTCACAGTCAGTAGACAGCATAGATTCACAGTCAGTAGACAGCATAGATTCACAGTCAGTAGACAGCATAGATTCACAGTTAGCTAGACAGCTTAGATTCACAGTCAGTAGACAGCATAGATTCACAGTCAGTAGACAGCATAGATTCACAGTCAGTAGACAGCATAGATTCACAGTTAAGTAGACAGCATAGATTCACAGTTAGTAGACAGCATAGATTCACAGTTAGCTAGACAGCTTAGATTCACAGTCAGTAGACAGCACAGATTCACAGTCAGTAGACAGCATAGATTCACAGTCAGTAGACAGCATAGATTCACAGTTAGCTAGACAGCATAGATTCACAGTCAGTAGACAGCATAGATTCACAGTCAGCTAGACAGCATAGATTCACAGTTAGCTAGACAGCATAGATTCACAGTCAGCTAGACAGCATAGATTCACAGTTAGCTAGACAGCATAGATTCACAGTTAGCTAGACAGCATAGATTCACAGTCAGCTAGACAGCATAGGTTCACAGTCAGCTAGACAGCATAGATTCACAGTCAGCTAGACAGCATAGATTCATAGTTAGCTAGACAGCATAGATTCACAGTTAGCTAGACAGCATAGATTCACAGTTAGCTAGACAGCATAGATTCACAGTTAGTAGACAGCATAGATTCACAGTTAGTAGACAGCATAGATTCACAGTTAGCTAGACAGCATAGATTCACAGTTAGCTAGACAGCATAGATTCACAGTTAGTAGACAGCATAGATTCACAGTTAGCTAGACAGCATAGATTCACAGTCAGCTAGACAGCATAGATTCACAGTCTGGACCCCAAGGCCACTCCTCTGGTCTTTTGGGGGAGACTTTAAACTGAGGTCCCATCTCCAAATGACCTATGTGTTAGTGGGACATTAGAGCCAAGTTCTCTCACTCACTACTCACTGGATGCCGAGTAATCTCTATGAAGGCTATAGCCAGACAGCATAGATTCACAGACTGGTTAAAAAATTTGCTGTTCCGATATTGCTGCGTATCTGGATCTGGTAGACCTACGTGATAGACACTAAGATTTTCCCCACATATTCCCCAGCAAATGTTTTGACACAGTTTGCTCAGAGGGTCAAAAACTTGATCCTATAGACACTATTTTTTGCCAGCGCTCCTAGACAGCTGAGCTACACCACAACAAAACCTCCAAAGTGACATGTGCGTCCAGCATAGACTCAGATCAGCCTGGGCATCTGCCCAGTCTGATCAGAGTATTTGCTGTGTGCTTAAACTGTAGCCTAGGTTTAAGTTACCTCCATGCTGACAGCAAAGACTCTGAACAGACTGAGTGGCTGCCAAGGCCAATCTGAGTCTTCACTGGGCGGACATGCCACTTTGTTGGTTTTGCCGTGTTGCGGCTCACGTATACTGTCTGGAAACCCTGGCAACAGCTTGTCTAAGATTTTCCACATTTCTTTGATGACCAGACTGTACTGGTACTATAAATAAAACATCAATCCAGTCTCCTAAATTGACAAGGAATTAATTCTATACCGAGAGATATAATCAACCCCGCACTGACCCATATGAACCAACATCTATCAAGAACTGTCTAGGAAAGTATGACGTGACCGGAATATCCCAATATCATCTTGCTTTGACCACAGTTCCATGGTTCCTAATGAAGGATATATTGGTAATTTTTTTATCTAGTAAAGATTATGCCAGTATTTTTAACGAGGCCCGTCCTGATACAGGACAGCTCGACTGACAGCTCCTTCAACTTCAACTCACTTATTCACTCACTCACTTCAACTTTCACTGCCCATCAAATAAAAAAGTTTAACCTAAAACTATCCAGAAGGTGGATGCGGAAGCCAATGCCGCAGTGACAACAATAGCTCTTCATGAACTTTAGTTCAGGGGAGCTAAAAAAGAAATGATATTCATCTTCAACATCCCTTGTTCATCTTAATGGTTAAACATGCAGCTGTCAGCACCAAAATATGTAAATAAGTATAGCATTTATTCTGCTATAAGGTCCAATTTCCCTCCAAAACAATCCAAATATCTAGATCTGTCAAGTTTGACAGATCTAGATATCTGGGATTTTTTTTGGAAGAGATATATAGTCAACTCTTGATATCTCGAACACTGATATCTCAAAGTACCTTCTTTTAAAGATATAGTTTGGACATATTTCCTGCTTTTATTTACATGTCAACTCCTTTTACATCAAACTATTGATATCTCAAAAGTAAATTTTCTGGGACCAGAAAATTTTCTTTGAGATATCAGTAGTTTGGGATGAACTTAGACTTTGAGATATCGAGAGTTGACTGTACATATTTTTCTGTAAGGGTTTTACAGCCTATCAAGTATATTTCAGTTGTGTCTTGTTAAGCAGAAATGGGCAAAAACTGTAGCTCCCAGGGGAAAATCCTTCCAACTTTCTGTTAGCATAACTTGGCTTTCTCACATGCCCGCAGCCAAGGCTTGAACACACAGCGTTGAGAAACCTTATCTTTCAGAGATAGCTCCCTTATCCATTAGGCCACAGAGACCCATTTTGGAAGAGAAACTCCCTTTTAACGCCCCCTTCTTACAACCTAACTATGAAATGCATGTTGTTATCCCTCATTAGGTAGAATGATGGATGACTTGCAATTTTACGTTCTTTTCAACAGTATTTCAGTCATATCAGGATTAAAGGCTGTGTGTAATGGAACCCCTTTTAAGATAGATTCTCACCTCAAGCAGGATCAAACCCAGGTCCAATAGACCAGTAGGCCAGCGCTCAACCCACTGAGCTAACGGGGCTCCCCCATTTGAACTACCATGACAAGGTGGTTTTAACCAGGAGTTATAACTCAAGTTTTTGGGGGTTTTAGGAGGAATTATCAAAAACTGTCTCAGAAATGTCATCAAAACCTAGCAGCTAACATTACACAATTTGCATATCACCAACTCTGAGACTCCGATAGAGCCCCAGTAGCTCAGTGGGTTAAATGCTGGCCTGCTAATCTAGAGGTACCATGTTCAATTCCTGCTGGAGGTGAAAGTCTTTCAAACATAAGTGAGGTTCCAGTGCAGACAGCCTTTAATTAAATTATTCACCCTCCCATTGTCCTGCTAAGACTGAAATACTATATTAAATAATTAAATAAGTAAGTAAGTAAAGACTTTAATCATGGTGGCTCTGTTGAAAAGGACATAAAATCATAAGTCATCCATCCTTCCATCCTAGTTGTCTGGCATTGGTGACCTGGATGGATGAACAAACAGACAGACGGATGCATCATGCACCATTTTTATGGGCAACATTTACCGCAAACAAACTCGATTAAAACTTGGAAGAACTGAATTTGGTCACCTCCGCTAACTTATGGAAGTAATAGATATGTGCGCCCAGCAAAGATTCTGATCAGCCTGGGCATCCGCCCAGTCTGATCAGAGTCTTCATTGTCTGCATGGAGCTAGTTTAGACCCTTGGCTACTCTTTCAGCGCACAGCGAAGACTCTTATCAGACTGGGCGGCTAACCTGGCTGATCTGAGTCTTTGCTGGGGCACATGCCACATTGTTGGTTTTGTCTTGTGGTGGCTCATCTATATATGTCTTGCTTACTGATACGCTCAGGCAATGCAAAGTGGTATGTCTATTAGCTACCAATATGGGACGGTGTAACAAATCAGCCCTTATCGGGAGCAGTCAGTGCTTTAACCTATTCCATTTGGGATTAAAGGGGTATCTTGGCAAACAGTTTGGATCCAGATCAGGCCCCACAAACGTGGGGCCTGATCTGAGATCCAAACTTTTTGCTGCCTAGACATCATTTCTACAAGAGTTAGTTAGACCAATATTGTCAAAATATTCTCGATTTTTGATGCAGACGACACTTTCAGCAGACGACAAAAAATACCAAGAATGCAATGAGTTAAAGGCTTAGTACATGTATGCATTATGTAGTACAAATCAAGTATCAACTTATTTTGGAAACGCAGATTAATTCAAATTCTCCAAAAGTGAAAAAGGCCCTATTAAGTCTCAAGCAGAATAAAAAGAATGTCATTGATTGTGTATTTGAAAGACGTTTAATAGGCGAAATGGCTTGGCATATATCGAAAAATGTCAGCAGATTGAATAAGGCTTGTCTGGAGATAATGTTGAAATCAAATTTTGTATAGACCTCACTGACATTTTGGCCTCAGTGGGATTGTGGGTACATGTCAATACAGTAAAACTTAAGTTGAATTGGTTCATTTTCAGGGGAAGAAACTCTTACTGTTTAAAGGGGCCAAGAACTTACTTTAAGATCTGACCCCCTTTGTGGAAGAAATTCATAGTCACGGACTCACAACAGTTGTCTCTCTTTAAGCACACACAAAAGGACAGACATGCTGCACAGTGCAG
Source organism: Ctena decussata (assembly GCA_963989385.1). Classification (NCBI taxonomy): domain Eukaryota; kingdom Metazoa; phylum Mollusca; class Bivalvia; order Lucinida; family Lucinidae; genus Ctena; species Ctena decussata. Next base: position 17,174,954 of record OZ022515.1, on the reverse strand, counting down.
GGAATGACATGGGTAATGCTATTTAAAATGAACAAAAATTACGCTTTTACAATGGTACCAGGTTAGTCATAACTGTGCTTGTACCACTGTCAGACAGTGGTACAGGCACAGTTATGACTAAACTGGGGTACAGACAGTGGTACAGGCACAGTTATGACTAAACTGGGGTACAGACAGTGGTACAGGCACAGTTATGACTAAACTGGGGTACAGACAGTGGTACAGGCACAGTTATGACTATCCTGGGGTACAGACAGTGGTACAGGCACAGTTATGACTAAACTGGGGTACAGACAGTGGTACAGGCACAGTTATGACTATCCTGGGGTACAGACGGTGGTACAGGCACAGTTATGACTAACCTGGGGTACAGACAGTGGTACAGGCACAGTTATGACTAACCTGGGGTACAGACAGTGGTACAGACACAGTTATGACTAAACTGGGGTACAGAGAGTGGTACAGGCACAGTTATGACTATCCTGGGGTACAGACAGTGGTACAGGCACAGTTATGACTATCCTGGGGTAAAGACAGTGGTACAGGCACAGTTATGACTAACCTGGGGTACAGACACAGTTATGACTAACCTGGGGTACAGACAGTGGTACAGGCACAGTTATGACTAAACTGGGGTACAGACAGTGGTACAGGCACAGTTATGACTAACCTGGGGTACAGACAGTGGTACAGACACAGTTCTGACTAACCTGGGGTACAGACAGTGGTACAGACACAGTTCTGACTAACCTGGGGTACAGACAGTGGTACAGGCACAGTTCTGACTAACCTGGGGTACAGACAGTGGTACAGGCACAGTTCTGACTAACCTGGGGTACAGACAGTGGTACAGGCACAGTTATGACTAACCTGGGGTACAGACAGTGGTATAGGCACAGTTATGACTAACCTGGGGTACATACAGTGGTACAGGCACAGTTATGACTAAACTGGGGTACAGACAGTGATACAGGCACAGTTATGACTAACCTGGGGTACAGACAGTGGTACAGGCACAGTTATGACTAGCCTGGGGTACTTAGTTAGTCATAACTGTGCCTCTACCACTGTCTGACAGTGGTATAGGCACAGTTATGACTAACCTGGTTAGAAACAGTTTATTTCTTTGTGGTTTTGACAGGCAATTCTGTTTTTTCTGCTAGAGGCTGATTTTGACCAAATCTTTGACAAACAGCAAACTGCTCTTAGAGTCTGCAATGTTCAGTGATCTCAATTGTCCAAATGTTAGGTATATGGCAAGACAAGACACACCATCTGAGCCATCATGTGATACAAAATGACTCTATGATCTAACTTGAGCCTTGGATGACTCAGGGTCCATAATCAGCATAGGCTCTGATCAGAATTCTTGAATGTCCAGGCCAGTCTGAGCCATTGCTGTTTTCTAATGCGTTAAGCATTATACGAGGGTTGTTCAGAAAGTTCTGATTCTTTCCGCATAACTTTGTTTAGCGGCATGCTGGGGACACATGCTATGTTATTGAATCTACTACATTTTGCCTTCATAGTGATACCTAAAACTATACAAAGATATATTTTCTTTTTGAGTTACATCGCCTTTCATTAGGCCCCAGTCATACCACTGAGCTAATTTCATATGTGAATTTATTTTCAGTGTGCCATTAATGTCAAAAAGCATTGTTAATACAAAACAAATTTTTGTCAGCTGTTTGTCCATCATTGCCTTCAATATACATTCAAAAGTCAGAAGGGTAGCAAACGCTATCCATTCAGTCCTTGAAAACCAATGTGCAATTCTTATGACGTTACTGAAATTGACGTCATTTTTGAAGATTGTAGGCTTGGTTTTTTAAATAAATTTTAATTTTTCGATGGTTTCAAATTCTCTTCCTGACAAGATTTTGAATGTAAAAACTCTTGATTACGTTACGAAATCATTATTACTTTAGTAAAAAGGGAGAATCTGCTACTACATAAAATGCCGATAATCCAAATTAACGGGACAGTGTGGAACCTACATTAAATATAATCTATGTGATATTTACAAGACACAGTTGCATTATATAGGACTGTGTTTAAATAGCAATGATGAAAGAAAATCATTGAGTGCTTATATAGGAACTATCAGAAAGAAAAGTGAATAAATACAGGGAAGAACAAGCATGGGCGGGTCCATTCTCAATCCCATGATACAACTTGCCGTTGTCATCCTGTATACCAAAGAAAAAATCTGTAGTGGCTTTAGGGTATACCTCTTTCAATAGCATTTAAAATATGTCCTTTAGAAAATATACACCATGTCTGCAGAATTGTCCAGACATATCATAGCTTTATATATTTTCGCTATCAGAATTTCTGTCTTTATGATGGTTATCAAAATATGATGTCACGATTAGAACTTTCTGAACAACCCTATTATTTGTGTGCCATGACTCGCCTAGTCTGTGTCAACACTGGCAACCTGTTCCACAGAACCCTAGATAAGAGGGAGTATTTGGTGATAATTACGGATAATTTTTGTTAATTCTGGATAAAAACATATGTTGTGACCCCTCATCTGAACCGTCTCGTCGAGACGGTTCAGATGAGGGGTCACAACATATGGTTTCAATGAGAGATAAAGAAAATTATCCCTCAATTATCTTCAAATACCCCTCTTATCTAGGGCTCTGGTTCCAGTATGTTTTCCACCATTATTACAATTGGGAACAATTTTCATCACTTCCTGTATGCTCTTCTGGAAGATGCAGTCTATTCAAAATGGACTCTTGATTGATTGATTTGATGCTTAAGGTCCACGGTAAACAACTATGGTCATGTCGGGACGGTAAAATGGACTCTACTCTTGAAGAAAAGGATTTGGTCCTAGAGTTGATTCCCACTGAGAAGAGAGGCAAAAAATTAATGAAAACCACATACAGTAGAACTTCAATGGCTTGAACCCTGACAACTTGTTAACCCTGCCTAGCTGGAGCTCTTTCCTTGGTCCTTAGAGGTCATTTTATATAAATTTAACCCTGGATGGCTAGAACTACCCTTGGCTGGAACTAATTTTCATGGTCCCAAGCCTGTTCCAGCCAATGTAGTTGCTTTCCCTTAACATTTTACTTAGCTTTAACTTGTTCACACTTTAAATTGACAATGATAGGCAATTTGCAGTGCTGCGGAGAAAATGTGCTCTACACCACAATCTATGAAAACATACAAATGCAGACTGATCAGTGCCTCATTGCTATACCATAAAATTCTAAAAATTTGGGCATGTAGTTATCCTTAATTGGAAGTGTGGTTCTACAATGCAGTAATCACAGGGTATAATCGATTCCGCCAATTTTCGCTTCCTGCAGAGACTGTACATCATATCTGGCTTCCGCCGAGACTGTCTGCGAACTCTTGCTTCCTGCCGAGACTTCTGTACATGATAAATGGCTTCCTGCAGAGACTGTCCGAGTGATTCTGCTTCCTGCCGAGGCTGTCGGCAGGAAGCAGAGTCACGCGGACAGTCTCGGCAGGAAGCCATTACTCGAGGACAGTAGTCTCTGCAGGAAGCAAAAGTTCGCAGACAGTCTTGGCGGAAGCCAAATATGACGGACAGTCTCTGCAGGAAGCGAAAATTGGCGGAATCGATTATACCCTGTGGTAATGCATCCAAAAGATGCAGATGGAATGGCAAACAGTGTATTTACACCAAAATAAGTTTCCATGAAGACTATTTTAAATAAATTTGGTTTTGGAGTAATCATCTAATATACCTATTATTTTGGTTTTGGAGTTATCATCCAATATACCTATTATCTGAAATCGTGGCATCAATTTGACGACTGCAGGCTACCAGTCTGTGTTTTTTCTTTGAAAAAGTTTGGGACATTTTTTCGCGACTCGGCAAAGATGTAAGTATTGAAATTTTGGAGACAATCCAAGAAAAAAGATTAGAAAAATGTAGATTGGGTATTGATTTGTCCCTTAATAGCAGAGCGGCAGAATTTTTCTTATTTTCTTGGAATCGGCAGGTCATGGCCAAAGTGTCTACGTGACGAACGAAAAACAACACAGACTGTTTTGTTGCTTTGAAAAATCTTGTCTGGCAGTCCCATTGCTACGTGGCGGCATGTCACAGTCCTACATATTTATTTGCTCCGAGTAACCAGTTGTGACTAAGAAAGGAGGCAACTAGATTTTTCTTCTTCATGAAAACAAGTGTCCTCACCCCCACCCCCTCTTGCCACCCACCCACTCACTTCAGAATAGCACCAGTCCCCAAAAACATCCCAAACCTCTTCTTGCACATTCCGAGTTGAAACTGCCAGAATAGGCCAAGTGCAATAAATCTTGTTTTCAACCACTCAATGAGCAGCAAATATCAGTACTTATTTTCTTGGCAATATTTACATTCTTTGTGTATTTACTGAAAAGCCCTATAGTAAACCATTGGAATGTAATGTTGTTTACAGTCAAATAATTACATTGAGACATGCAACATCAGTGACGTCAAAATAAACAATGGCTCTCTACAACCTGATTGGATGTCAGCAACTTCATGACATCATGCATGCTGTTCTGCTGTTAGCAGAAATGCTACGTGTACATGTTTCACTGCTTCAATTTTAGCGTTTATGTAAGATTATTCACGAAAGATTTGATTGAAATGAGTGTAAATATAAGCTTTTCTGATGTTTATCAAAGTGTAAACTACACTGGGTCACTAGCAAAGTTTACATGAACCCCTTCGGGGCTTATTCACTTTGCACGTGACCCACTGTAGTTTATACTTCGATAAACCTAAAAAAAAATGAAATTAATTCCTTAATTAACTGACAAGCTTACCGTTATGACAGTAAATAAATTATTAGTCTGATCAGGATCTGCACTGTTTGAGATTCTGTGAGCAACTTTCTGATATATCACATGACACTTCTTCAAAACTTCAGAAAATTAACACTTAAAACACCAAAAATTTACAAACAGTGTTGATCCATACTGATCATGCAAATGCTGCAAAATTCTCTCTTTAGGCTGAAAATCTTCTAATGATGCATGATAGACAGAAAACCACAATAGTGTTTTTTGATATCAAGTATATCAGGCTCGACCAAAAACACATCAGACTGGCTCAGCAAGCCTCGCCATTCCTACGCTATTTCTGGTCTCACCTGATATCAAAAGACACTATCATGGTATTCTCTATGAAGTGGCTCATAACTAGCCCCCTCACCTGGCTCTATGCCAAGGTTGGCAAAAAGGCGGGAAATACTCATATTTCCCAGGACGGCGGGAAATACTGGTAATTCCCGGGAATTACTGGTAATTCCCGGGAATTACTGGGAAATTGGTTTCTTTCCAGCTAGAAATTTTTATATATATTTTTACAGCCATATACAACTATATATGCAAAGCAAAACATAATTAAATATTACTTTAATAATTAAACAAAGATACTGATAAAATATTGTGCAGATCTGTATATATGTGATCAACTTGCTTTCTTACATGAGTTGTCCAAAGAAGAGTCTGCATGTACAGTGGTTGTCTCTACCTGTCAATAGGTTGTCATAACACACTGACATTAAAGTGCCTACATTAATTGTCACCTGTCTGCTGAATCTAGAAAATTTAATTATTTTTCACATCTTCAGAGGTGTTTGCACATTACTTACAATAGGAAGCATGTATAGTTAATCAGTGTGATAAGATGTTACCTTGAGAAGCCTTTGGGGGTTTACAGGACTACATCAGCTAACCATTAGACCACAATGTCCTCACATCATTGTATTAATTAATCAGGTGACAAACTCAAAGATAAGAAACTGGAGTATGATACAAGGTCTTTTTGTGAAATACATGTACATAAGGCTGTGAATTTCAGCCCAGTTTTGAAGATCTTCTAAGGGTCCTGCCCTTATTTGGCAAGATCAAACTTAGTACAAACTAGCCTGCAAAAAGATACGGTCTTTAGTGGTTATAAACCTGGCAAACGGTTTTAGCAAAACTGCAGCTCTGTTAAGTACATGTATATACCTTTGTATTAGAACTAAATGGTAAAAGATCAGACTTGTGTCAGAAAAAAAATTGTGTGAGCTGAAACCCTAGTAAGTGATAAGAAAAGATTTGATAGCCTGTTATTTATATAAATTAGAATATTAAAAGTCATGTTTCTTTGAAAGAAAAGCCTTTGTAACAGCCAAGAAACATATGCTATGTCCTTTCATATGGACCAGTCCTGGAAGTTATAACCTTACTTGCATGTTATATACATAAATGATAAGAAATATGTATTATCAACTTCAATTAATAGAAAAAAGACCAAATATTTTAGCCAAAACAGCTCTAAAATTTTGTATTTCCCAGTATTTCCCACTTTGGCAAAATTTAGAGTATTTCCCAGGACGGTAATTACTACTGGGAATTCCCGCCACCGGTATTTCCCGGCCAACCTTGCTCTATGCTGTTTTTTTTTCTAGTCTTTAAATTCTCAATATCATTTGAGCCATGACACGAGAAAAACAACGAAGTGGTTATGCGCCTAGCGCAGACTCAGATTAACATGGGCATCCACCAAGTCTGATCAGATTTGCGCTTTAAGCGTAGACAAGGGTCTAAGCTACCTCCATGCGGACAATGAAGACTCTGATCAGACTGTGTGGATGCCCAGGCTGGTCTGAGTCTGTGCTGGGTGCACATGCCACTTTGTTGGTTTTGTCATGTCGCAGCTCATATACATGTAGTCTGGACAAAGCTTTTTTTTTTTAAATTTTGCCGACATAAATTTTGTTGTCTGCTTGTTTAAGGGTTAAACCAACAGGATACAGTGATCCTTTATTAAGGGTTATTTTTGTGTCCTTGACATTGAACATAGTCCATAAACTCATACAGTGTCTTTTCCAGACAGAAATCAGACTTCATGCAATAAATTCTCATTTACTTTGTTTTTTTTGACAAAAAGTCCCATAAATATTAAGTTTGTGCTGATAATGGATTTTCTATAAAGGGTAATAGGGGAACTTGTCATTCATAAGAAAACAAGAGGGCCAAGAGGCCCTGAATCGCTCACCTGACCAAAAAGGCTAAAGGTCAAACAAGGGTCATCATTTAACAAACCTGATAGTTTGCAACCACTTCCAAATGGTTTTGAAGAAGATTTTTGAATATTTTTCTATGTATTGCTATGGTTCAAACCCTGGACCCCCTGGAGCTGGGCCATTTTGGACCCTGTGGCCATCATTTGAATAATTTTGGTAAAGGACCACTAGGCAATGCTACATACTAAATTTCAAGCATCTGAGCCAAGTGGTTCTGAAGAAGAAGATTTTTGAATATTTTTCTATGTATTTCTATGGTTCAACCTCAGGACCCCCTAGCTTGGGGCCATATTAGACCCTGGGGTCATCATTTGAACAAACTTGGTAAAAGACTACTAGGCAAAGCTACATACCAAATTGCAAGCATCTGAGCCTTGCAGTTCTGAAGTAGATGATTTTTTAATATTTTTCTATGTATTTCTATGGTTCAAACCTGGGACTCCCTGCCCCGGGGCCATTTTGAAACCATGGGGCCACCATTTGAACAAACTTGATAGAGGGCCACTAGGCAATGTAACATACCAAATTTCAAGCATCTGAGGCAAGCAGTTCTGGAGAAGAAGATTTTTAAGTATTTTTTAGTTTCGAACCAAAGACCCCTGCCTCAGGGCCATTTTGGACCCTGGGGCCACCATTTGAACAAATTTGGTAGAGGACCACTAGACAATGCTACATACCAAATTTCAAGCATCTGAGCAAAGCAGTTCTGGAGAAGAAGATTTTTAAGTATCTTTTAGTTCCGAAACCCAAGATCCCCTGCCCCAGGGCCAATTTGGACCCTGGGGCCACCATTTAAACAAACTTGGTAGAGGACTACTAGGCAATGTTCAATACCAAATTTCAAGCATCTGAGCCAAGCAGTTCTGGAAAAGAAGATTTTTAAGTATTTTTTAGTTTCGAACCCAAGATCCCCTGCCCCAGGGCCATTTTGGAACCTTGGGCCACCATTTGAATAAACTTGGTAGAGGACCACTAGACAATGCTTCATACCAAATTTCAAGCCTCTGAGCCAAGCAGTTCTGGAGAAGAAGGTTTTTAAGTAACTTTTAGTTTCGAACCCAAGACCCCCTGCCCCAGGGCCATTTTGGACCCTGGGGCCACCATTTGAACAAACTTGGTAGAGGACTACTAGGCAATGTTACATACCAAATTTCAAGCATCTGAGCCAAGCGGTTCTGGAGAAGAAGATTTTTAAGTATTTTTTAGTTTCGAACCCAAGACCCCCTGCCCCAGGGCCATTTTGGACCCTGGGGCCACCATTTGAACAAACTTGATAGAGGGCCACTAGGCAATGCTTCATACCAAATTTCAAGCCTCTGAGCCAAGCAGTTCTGGAGAAGAAGATTTTTAAGTATCTTTTAGTCTCGAACCCAGGACCCCCTGCCCCAGGGCCATTTTGGACCCAGGGGTCACCATTTGAACAAACTTGGTAGATGACCACTAGGCAATGCTTCATACCAAATTTCAAGCATCTGAGCCAAGCAGTTCTGGAGAAGAAGATTTTTAAGTATCTTTTAGTTTCGAACCCAAGACCCCCTGCCCCAGGGCCATTTTGGACCCTGGGGCCACCATTTGAACAAACTTGGTAGAGGACCATTAGGCAATGTTACATACCAAATTTCAAGCATCTGAGCCAAGCGGTTCTGGAAAAGAAGATTTTTAAGTATTTTTTAGTTTCGAACCCAAGATCCCCTGCCCCAGGGCCATTTTGGACCCATGGGCCACCATTTGAATAAACTTGGTAGAGGACCACTAGACAATGCTTCATACCAAATTTCAAGCCTCTGAGCCAAGCAGTTCTGGAGAAGAAGGTTTTTAAGTAACTTTTAGTTTCGAACCCAAGACCCCCTGCCCCAGGGCCATTTTGGACCCTGGGGCCACCATTTGAACAAACTTGGTAGAGGACTACTAGGCAATGTTACATACCAAATTTCAAGCATCTGAGCCAAGCGGTTCTGGAGAAGAAGATTTTTAAGTATTTTTTAGTTTCGAACCCAAGACCCCCTGCCCCAGGGCCATTTTGGACCCTGGGGCCACCATTTGAACAAATTTGGTAGAGGACCACTAGGCAATGCTTCATACCAAATTTCAAGCCTCTGAGCCAAGCAGTTCTGGAGAAGAAGATTTTTAAGTATCTTTTAGTCTCGAACCCAGGACCCCCTGCCCCAGGGCCATTTTGGACCCTGGGGCCACCATTTGAACAAACTTGGTAGAGGACCACTAGGCAATGCTTCATACCAAATTTCAAGCCTCTGAGCCAAGCAGTTCTGGAGAAGAAGATTTTTAAGTATCTTTTAGTTTCGAACCCAAGACCCCCTGCCCCAGGGCCATTTTGGACCCTGGGGCCACCATTTGAACAAACTTGGTAGAGGACCATTAGGCAATGTTACATACCAAATTTCAAGCATCTGAGCCAAGCGGTTCTGGAGAAGAAGATTTTTAAGTATTTTTTAGTTTCGAACCCAAGACCCCCTGCCCCAGGGCCATTTTGGACCCTGGGGCCACCATTTGAACAAACTTGGTAGAGGACCACTAGACAATGCTTCATACCAAATATCAAAGCCCTAGGCCTAGTGGTTTCAGAGAAGATGTCATTTAAAGCAAATTGTTGACGACGCACGACGGACGACGGACGACGGACACTGGGTGATCACAATAGCTCACCCTGAGCCTATGGCTCAGGTGAGCTAAAAATCACATCTTAAATTTCCCTCCAGACAGACGGAAAGTTTTTTATGTGGAAAATTCCAAACTCTCAGGTCAAATTTCTGGGGGAGGAATACTGAGTAATCTGGAAACTGTATATCCTTAGGCAATATTAAGAGAGAACAGTTCAAATAATAGCAGACTCATTTTAATTAGCACTTAAAAGCACTAAACTAACAGAAGCTGTCATCAGACAGCATAGCTCGCCTAAACCCTCACCAGAACTGGTGCTTGCCCATCATGAACACGAAGTTCTAAGAATGTGATATTGACTTCCACAGTCAATTAAGAAGGTGATGCTGCTACCATGTAGAACTCTGGAGCAGCATCTGTCATCAGTATGGGTTAAACTTTCCACATAGACAATGTAGAACTATAAACCTTCAGCCTGTGACCTTCAGGTCAATGGGAGAGGTGGGGTTGGTACTGTGTAAAACTCTGGACCAGCATCTAACAGAATTCTAGGTATCAATTCACATACTAAGAAAACACTGTTCCTTCTGGGAACTTGAACCAAAAATAAAAAAAAATTAACAAAACATAAGCTCATGACCTTGACCTCAGTCCTCAAGGGAGTTGGGGGTGGTACTGCATAAAAATTTAGACCATTACCTAAAATCTGTGGAAGAATCAAGGAAATCTATTCAAGGACTATGGGGATTAAGCCAAGAACATCTCCAATTCCAATATGAAATTTCTAAGTCTATGACCTTGATCTATAGGTCATAACCAGGGGTGGGAATGGTGCTGAATAAAATTTTGGACCACTATCTATCATAATACCAAATACCAGAAATGTTTTTCAGAGAAAAACTGATGTCCCCCCACCAGCCCATTTCCCATCCTCTCTAATGAATAAAAAGCCTGTACAAATAAAAGGTTTATGCAAGTTTGGAGAAAATCCATCCACTGATTCTAAAGGTATCCAACATGGAAAACTATGTCCTTGACAAATGGGTGAAGGTCACCAACTACATGTACTAAACATGTATTAAACCTGTCACTATATATTCATGCAAGTCTGATGAATATCCATCAACTCAGCGTTTGCGTTAGCGCAAAAAAATGCATCTAGGACGCGATTTAACTATTGCCGGACGCAAAAAAATTACCGTCTGCGTACACAGGACGCAAAGTATCTTTTATAATGCGCCGCCAGTCAAGCTGCTTTTAGTTCAAAGACGCCGCCAAGACATCTTGGTAGCTCGATAGGGTGCTAATTTTATCTACTACTTGAGATGAATAGGTGTAATTATGTATGCACCGCATGCAGGCCACTTCAGATTCTCACTAATAGAGAACTGAATATCAACTTTCTCCCGATATTTTTGATGATTTTATGTCCGTAATTGAAATGAATTTCGTAGAAAGTGCCATACTCTAGTAGATATAATCGACACGCGGATCTATTTATAGCCATTACACCTGATAATGTGTATTGACTGTGTAGTGTCGGCAGAAAGCATGTTAGGATGTTAAAACTTTATCTATTTATATATGGTTTATTTCTGCATAAAAGGTTGGTAATAATGAATAAATATTGGAACTGCTGCAATTGGTTTAGATTGCATCTTATATCAGTTCGTTTTTTGCCTTTTATAAAGGAAAAGAAACAAAAATAATGTCCATCGTAATGTCGGTTGAGAGCACGTTTTTCCGACACAGTTTAGCAAGGACGCATAATAATGAGTCTTGGACGCAACTTTTCAAACCTCTGCGTCCGCAGGACGCAAAGCAGAAATAGCTAGCGCAAACGCTGATCAACTGGTTCAAGATATAACTCATTTTTAAGAGAAAAAAAAAAGGATTTATAAGTTAGCTGTTGACTGAGAAAATAGGGTCAAAGTAAACTCTTGAGATTGTCCCAAATGTATATCTATGAAAGTAAAGTGGAAATCAAGCCAAAGGCTAGTTATATATTATCAATTTTAGTGAAATTTTCACTTATCTAAGTCCTCTTATGGCCTTGAAAAGGGGGTCAAGGTCACCAAGCTCCGATCAGCTCTTATGCTAGACCAAGTGATGTGTCTATGCAAGTTTGGTAAAACTCCATCAACTGGTTCATGAGATATTGTAGGTACAAGAAATTGTAATCTAAGTCCTCCAGTGACCCTAAAAATGAGGTCAAGGTCACCAAACTCTTGATCAGCTCTTAAGCTTGTCCCAATGATGTATCCATGCAAGTTTTGTGAAACTCCATCCACTGGTTAAGGAGATATAGTGCATACAAGAAATTGTCATCTAAGTCCTTCAGTGACCTTGAAAATGGTCAAGGTCACCAAAATCTAATCAGATCTTAAACTTGTCCCAATGATGTATCTATGCAAGTTTGATGACATTCCATCCATAGGTTCGGGAGAAATAGTGCATACAAGATATTGTCATCTAAGTCCTCCAGTGACCTTGAAAATGAGGTCAAGGTCACCAAAATCTAATCAGCTCTTAAACTTGTCCCAGTGATATATCCATGCAAGTTTGGTGAAATCCCATCTGTTGGTTCATGAGATACTGCGTATACAAGAAATTGTCATCTTAGTCCTCCAGTGACCTTGAAAATGAGGTCAAGGTCACCAAAATCTAATCAGCTCTAAAACTTGTCCCAGTGATATATCCATGCAAGTTTGGTGAAATCCCATCTGTTGGTTCAAGAGATACTGCGTATACAAGAAATTGTCATCTTAGTCCTCCAGTGACCTTGAAAATGAGGTCAAGGTCACCAAAATCTAATCAGCTCTTAAACTTGTCCAGATGATATATCCATGCAAGTTTGGTGAAATTCCATCCGTTGGTTCAAGAGATATTGTGCATACAAGAAATTGTCATCTAAGTCCTCCAGTGACCTTGAAAATGAGGTCAAGGTCACCAAAATCTAATCAGCTCTTAAACTTGTCCAGATGATATATCCATGCAAGTTTGGTAAAATTCCATCTGTTGGTTCAAGAGATATTGCGCATACAAGAATCTCTCACACCGACTCTCAGTGACCTTGAAAATGAGGTCAAGGTCACCAAAATCTAATCAGCTCTTAAACTTGTCCAGATGATATATCCATGCAAGTTTGGTAAAATTCCATCAGTTGGTTCAAGAGATATTGCGCATACAAGAATCTCTCACACCGACTCTCAGTGACCTTGAAAATGAGGTCAAGGTCACCAAAATCTAATCAGCTCTTAAACTTGTCCCAAAGATGTATCCATGCAAGTTTGGTGAAATTCCATCAGTTGGTTCAAGAGATATTGTGCATACAAGAAATTGTCATCTAAGTCCTCCAGTGACCTTGAAAATGAGGTCAAGGTCACCAAAATCTAATCAGCTCATAAACTTGTCTCAATGATATCTCCATGCAAGTTTGGTGAAATTCCATCAGTTGGTTCAAGAGATATTGCGCATACAAGAAATCTGTCACGCCGACGGGATCAGCACTGAAACCAATATGTCCCCCCTCACCTTTGGTGGGGGAACATAATAATTCTAATCACTCAAAGGGTTTAGGAACTATGAGGTTTAGGAACTATGATATCTCAAAACTTTAATGGAAAACTTTAACATAAAATTTCTAAGTCCGTGACCTTGAGCTGTAGTTTCATCAAATTAAATGTAATTCAAATCAAGCAAACAGTTTAGAAACTATGAAACATTAAAAACTTTAACTTAAAGCTTTAACATTTTGCTAATGCCGCCACCGCTACGGGGGTAGTACAATAGCTCTTTCTGAACTTTGTTCAGGCGAGCTAAAAATAGTTGAATTTGCTCATAATGAGCAACCTCATCTGCATCTACCGGTACACTGTTTGCCAACTAGTCTTAGACCTCAATCTGACATAGCGGGGACAAAACATTTTCTGAAATTTTGCAGATGTAAGATTTATTGTCTGCATTTTTGGAGCTTTAAGCATTAAGCCTGTTCCAAAGATACTGAAAAGTGTGACACTACTCATGGCTGATTTTGATGCTTTTAAAACTAGAACTGTCAGAGAATTCCACTGTAGACCCTGTGCTGCTTTAGTAATGCACTGTCATGTAAAAAGAGCGATAACAATATTGAATCCACTATCCAGCAAACAGTGCTGGAGAGAGTGAGTAATGGGAAAAATTAGAGCCAGGATCATGCTTCTCAATCTAGCACACATTACAACTAGAGGACTGCACAGGTCCTGTAGCTCACCTGAATTTGTTCCTCAGCACTTAAGGAAGGTTAGGTACAATGTAGCCGAAATTGGAAATTCTCTATTTCTCATTATAAATCTATGGCAACTTTAAGTTGCTATTGCAACCAAACTACTGAAGCAATTGTCATGGAAAACACTTGTTCTATAGAGGCCATGACTAAGATCTGTTCTGTAGAGTTTTAGCTTTATTGGCTACAAATTTTTGAGGAGATGATTTTTTTTCCATTGGCATAAATTTGAAACAATTCCAATTAAAAACCATTCTGACCAAATGACCAAATATGACCAAAATCCGTTTATGTTTTCTTGAGATATTGGCATATAAGCAAGTTTGGCCTTGTAAATGCTAAGTAGGTCACTGTGACCTAATTCTACCATAGACTTTCTTTTTCTTTTTTCATTTTCACCATTTAAATTTAAAGGTCCAATTAATGGTCCATGCACACTTTCAACCAAAAATACCCAATGGTTCTGGAAAAGAAGTTGATTTTTTTTTTTTTTTTTTTGCTATTGCACTCGTAAACAGGAAGTAGGTCACTGCAACAACACTCCATAACAGATTTTTTTTTTTTTTTTTAAAACCAATGTTCCACTGATGTTTCATGTCAAAATTTGGACAAATATACCCAGTGGTTCTGGAGAAGGAGATGACTTTGTAATTTTTGCTATTTTAGTAACGGTGGCGGCAGGGATATTTGAACTGACCCAATTTTACAATTCTGAGACCTTGGAGTCAGGTCATGCTCCATGTGAAATTTGAGAACCATGGGTCCAGTAGTTTTATAGAAGATGTTTGAATAACTGATTTCAACTGCTGACTGACGACGAACAATGCAAAACACATGATGCACAATGCACGACAAACGCCGTACGCTTTGGTATGACAATAGCTCACTAGGGCCAGGTGAGCTAAAAACCCTGCCTTCGACACTTTCTAAATGGGCATGCCTGATTTTCCCTACCCAGTAAATATTACAACAAGCCTACCACCATTGCATGCTTTGCTAATCTACTACAGTAAAGTAAGTTTACATGCAACACATGCTGCAGGACATATGTGTCATGCAACCATTTTTGTTGCAAGTAGGTTATGTTATGATGTTTAGATGTCGCATGCAACAGATCTGTGACAAGCAACATGTTTTAGGGTGTTTACAGCGACACATGTTGCATGAATCATGTCATGCAACATGTGTCACCATGTAAACTCATGTTTAGACTAGTACCACATAAAAAGGGACCTGAAGGTATTATGTATATGGATGCACAATCAGGGAGAGCCAATCTGCCATTTCTTATTTTCAGCTCCTCTCAACCAGGTTCAACTCTTTTTGCCTCCTTTCTCAAAGGGGGTAGGGGTCAACTTTTGAAGGAAATGATTTGCTCCCCAAGGAGCTTTTTTTTTCTTTAAAAAGTCCCCATTATCCAATTATTGAAGGACTTTCTGTGAGTCACAACTCACATACCATAAATGGTGTATCAGGGATAAAGACTAAAACAATTTTGACTTAGGGGCCCACACTGCCAAAATTGAAAACTTACCATTAGGGGTATGGGCATTTTGTACAAAATTTTAGGGACCCAGCCCCAAATTTAGGGGCTGTGGGCTACTGGGCCCCTGTTAGTCTTTACCCCTGATGTATTTCCTCTCTAGAATGACCCCAAATCTATAAATCAATCTTATGAAATTTTGCTATGAGGTGAGGGTTTCCCTTCCAAAATTGTCCCAAAAATCTAGATGGATCTAAATTGAAAGGGAAAACCCTCTGTCTTACAGGGAAAAAGACTAACAGGGGCCCAGTTGCCCATGGCCCAAAATTTTGGACTGGGCCACTGATTTTTTTGAGAAAATGCCTATACTCCTTGGGCTGATTACACAATGCTGGTTAACCCCAAGGTTAGCCATACATTTTGTATGGATTAAACTCGAGGTTAGCTTAAACTTGCTTTGAGCAATCGGCCCCTAGCTTTAGATATAGAATTTTGGCAGTTTGGGCCCCTAAGTTTAAATTGTTAGTCTTTGTCTCTGTCTTAAAACCGAAGAAGTACTATCACTACTGCATGCATCTACTGGCAAAAAAATGTACTTACAAATCAAAGGGGTATCTAAATATAAAACAGAAAGAAACAAGCTATACATAGTGGCATTAGTGCGACAAGCAAAGCAAATTAAAGCAGAGAATGACCCAAGAAACTGGGGAAGAAGTGCCCGGCATACAATGACAGGAATTCTGCGCAAGGCAACGTCTCATCTATCTGTGCATTGCAACTAAATAGAGCTGGACCAGAAAACTTAATGAAACTTGATACTGCAGACACCATTGATTGAAAAGTAATACATATGTCTCGCTTCTGCTAATCGCAGGTGAGCCAAAACCTTGTTCAGGCCAGACAAAAACCCAGTTCATATTACACCCTTAGCACTTTCAGGCCTCATACTGACAAAGCTTTTCCAAGCCTGAAATGCCTGCTTTCGCAGCCTAGAATAGCCCTTTTTAAGCAGAAAAAACACTGAAAACTTAAAAATCAAAGCCTGAAATCAAGTAAAATTCAAGAAATGAAAGCCTGAAATCCTGCAAAAGCCTGAAAAGTATGAGGCCTGACTTTAAGCACTAGTCAGAAAAATAGCAGAATATGCTAACAGCGTAGATCCTGATGAGGCGGCTCATCATGAGCCGCCTCATCTTGATCTACACTGTTTGCCCTCTAGTCTATGAATGCTCAATATGATATAGCTTGGACAAAACTTTTATTTTGAATTTTACTGACGTAAATTTTGTCGTCTGCTTTTTGACGCTTAAAGGGTTAATGTAGTCTGTTCAGAGTCTGCACCTACTGGCTTTCAGTTTCTGCAAGCAATTTTGGCTATTTTACCCAATTGTTAAAATGCAAGACAATTATTATACTAATTTTTTAAGGTAAATGGTTACACCTCCATGTTTTCCACCATTTTTCACATGAAGGGGAACAACTTTCATGACTTCCTGTTTCCTTACTGGAAGATGAAGCCCTTAAAAATGGGGAAAACTCTTACAGGAAAGAATTTGCTCCTACTGGAGCAAATTCTTACCATTTAGAGCTGACCCGATTAGAGATGTGGGGCAAAAATGAAAATTGTATGACAGACTTACTTCCCCTGAAAGTGTACCCATTTACCTTAAGTCTTCCAATATAAGTGATCATATGGGTGCACTGTGACCTGGAAAGCGTCCGCTTGTTTCTTCAAACTTTCTTGCAATAAAAAATTGGTAAATTTAAAAATTTCTTAAGAAGTTTAGTGAAACCAAGCCCAGCTCTGCAAAAATTATCTCATAATATCGCGAGTTTACCCAAGCAGTGATTCAAACTCACAACCTTCTGCACCATGACCAAGCATCTCTAACCATTCAACCATGATGTCTCTCTTTGCAACTCATAACGTTATTATGAAGCTCTGACTGGTGGAAGGGACACAACTCTTACACACATACACATCACTCACGATTAAGGCTTACAAGGCTTCCATCAGAATTTCCCTAATAATTGTGGCGCGACACGACAACACCAAGAAAGTGGCATGTTTGCCCAGTGAAGACTCAGATCAACCTAGGCATCTACCCAGTCTAATCAGAGTCTTCGCTGTGTGCTTAAAAAGTAGCTAAATGTCTAAGCTACCTGGTTTTGTCATGTTGTGGCTCATATCACTGAGCAAAAGAGGTGATCCAAGGCTGCTGTAAGCTGTCAACAAGAGGGCCATGAGGCCCTGAATCGCTCACCTGAACAATTGGCAAGGTGGCTTATACTTATCATGTCTGAAATTGTCAAAATATGAGTTTTGGGTCAAAAGTCAAAGAATGACCATGACCACTTGTACTCATAAATCTTCATGTACTCATTAGACAACCATATATACCATTTTTAGGCCAAAATCTCCAAAACTTTCCATGAAATCTTATGTTCTAGCATTTTCCCATATTTGACCATGCCGCAAAAAAGGTCAAGGTAAACCCAAGGTCACCATTTGAACAGTCTTGGTGGTACTCTAGTACTCCATGCTATTTACCAAGTTTCAGGGCCATAGGTGTATGGTTCTGGGGAAGAAAAATATTAAAGATTTATCCCGTAAGCGGTAATGGCGGCCAAGTTGGTCATGTGACCTGGACCGTTTGAACAAATTTCATTCAATCAACCCCTGGAGGCTCTATATGAAATGTGTTCACAATTGGCCCTTTGGCTTTTGAGGAAATGGTTGAAAATGTCAAAATATGAGCAATCTGTATCAAAGGTAAAAAAATGACCTTGACCTCTTGTACTCATAATTCTTCATGAACTCATTAAGACAACTGTACATACCAATTTTTTAGGTCAAAATCTTCCAAACTTTCCATGAAATCTTATGTTCTACCATTTTCCCATATTTGACCTTGCTGCAAAAGGTCAAGGTCAACACAAGGTCATAATTTGAACATTCTTGATAGTACTCAAGTACCCAATGCTACTTACAAAGTCTCAAGGCCATCGGTCAATTGGTTCTGGAGAAGAAGATTTTTAAAGGTATTTACCATATATGGGCGTGGCGGCCATGTTGGCCATCTGTCCAGGACCGTTAGAAAATATTTTCATTCCATCAACCCCTCGAGGCTCTATATGAAATTTGGTTTCAATTGGCGCAGTGGTTTTAGAGCAGATTGTTTGAAATTGTCAAAATTTGAGATTTCTGGGTCAAAGGTCAAAGAATGACCTTGACCTCTTGTACTCAAAAATCTTCATGTACTCATTAAGATGATTCTATGTACCAATTTTTAGGCCAAAATCTTCTTTCCATGAAATCTCATGTTCTAGCGTTTTCCCATATTTGACCTTGCCGTAAAAAAGGTCAAGGTCAACCCAGGGTCATAATTTGAACAATCTTGAAAGTACTTTAGTACCCAATGCTACATACCGAGTTTCAAGGCCATCGGTCTACTGGATCTGGAGAAGAAGATTTTTAAAGGTTTTTACTATATATGGGCGTGGTGGCCATGTTGGTTATGTGACCTGGACCGTATGCACAAATTTTCATTCCCTCAACCTCTGGAGGATCTATATGAAATTTGGTTACAATTGGCCTTGTGGTTTTTGAGGAGATTGTTTGATATTGTCAAAATATGAGAGTTCTGGGTCAAAGGTCAAAGAATGACCTTGACCTCTTGTACTCATAAATCTTCATGTAGTCATTAAGATGACTGTATGTACCAATTTTTAGGCCAAAATCTTCAACAGTTTCCAAGATATCTTATGTTGCAGCATTTTGCCATATAAAAGCATGAGTAAGCAAATTTGACCTTACCGTAAAAAAGGTCAAGGTCAACCCAAGGTCATAATTTGAACAATCTTGGTAGTACTCGTGTACCTTATGCTACATACCAAGTTTCAAGACCATCGACCTATTGGTTCTGAAGAAGAAGATTTTTTCAGGTTTTTACCATATATGGGCATGGCGGCCATGTTGGTCATGTGACCAGGACCGTTTGAACATCTTTTCGTTCCTAAGGTCCCAGGAGGCTCTATATGAAATTTGGTTACAATCGGCCCAGCGGTTCAGAGGAGAAGTCGTTTGAAATTGTGGACGGAAGACGGACAGACGCCGGACGCCAGAGCCTTACCATCCTATAAGCTCCCCCGGAGCCTCTGCCTCAGGTGAGCTAAAAACTCAAACCAGACTGTGAATATGTGCAGTCTAGCTAGATTTTGTGCTTGTAGATTTCTCAGGTTGTTACATGTTGTTTGCAAACAGCAAAGGCTCTGATCAGACTGTGTAAATGCACAGGCTGGTCCGAGCATTTGCTGTTTGTATAGGCTAAAGTCGTGTAAATTCAGACAGCGAGTAAATTCAGACAGTGACATTGCTTCCTTTATATGTCAGTTGTTTGGAATTAAAACAAAACTAACTGGGCAAACGCTGAAAATCCTGATAAGACGGCTCATTATGAGCCGTCTCATCTGGATTTTCACTGTTTGCAATGGTATGTCCAAATTTACCTGCTGTCCGCATTTACCTGACCTTACCATATACATGAAAGACCTTATCTGGTACAGTTGGATGGATTACTTGCAGTATTACAGCCTTTTCTGTTTCAATAGTTTTTAAGTCTTTTTGAGCAATGGAAAAATGATGAACTAAAGGAATCCAGTTTATTGTTGAAAAGAATTCTGAACGGGGCTAGCTAATCAGGCCAGCCCTTAACTCACTGAGATACTTGGGCTCCAGCTCTGTTGGGGCTTGAAACTGAATATCAGGTATGCAGGGTCTGACAAATCCATTGTCCGGCTGCCTGGGACAAGCTGAAATTTTTGCTGGGCAAGTAAAATATTTTCTCATCCATTGGACAAGAATATCCCTTTCTAGAGGTGTCTGAGATTTTTCGATCTCGGCCTGCTATCTCAGCATAGGCTCTGAAAGTTGTCTCAAAATGCCAATCATTGCTAAATAGTACAGCCCAATTAATTACACACTTTAATTCAACAAATCCACTTGCAGGTAAATTTCATGCAAAATGAAATTGACAGCCAGTGATGTGCATGAGGTGTCACTGTAGATTTCTGATTAGCTGGCAGTCATGAAATATGCATGCACAAGGTGAAATTAACACCCATGTCAGAACTATTAATAGAAAATTAGTTTGAAGTTTATAGGAATGGCTTCAACAAGAAGTTAAGGTATTCAATGGATAGTCTGTTCTATAAAATTAAAATGGGTGAGAAAAATAATCAATGATGGGGTTGAGACCTTGACAAGGAAATCTCAGGCTCTTTTTCAGATTATTTATGTCTTATGCTCAGCAAGCCTCACATAAGACTAATTGACTAAATAATCTGAAAACTAGCCTGAGATTTCCTTGTCTCAGGCTCAACCCCATCATAGATTCTATTATTCTTACTTGCCAAGAAAAATGTATAAGCCATATAGGGAAAACCCGAGAATTTCAGCATTAAGTAGAAGAAGCTCCATACCAGACAAGTAGATCAACTTTGATTTGTCAAGCCCTGGGTATGATCATCAGTAATAAATTTGGACACAACATTGTTATTTATATGCACAATGTATAGGAAACAATTAAAACAAGGCGACGGCTAGTGACAACCGGTTGTCAGCAGCCTCACAGGCTAGAGACAACCGGTTGTCACTAGCCTGTGAGGCTAGTGACAACCAGCTTATAAATTAATATGCATTTTAAAGGACAGGAAGCATTGGTTCATTGTAAAAACATCACAAGTAATTCTCAAAAGGTTTATGCTTTAAATCAAGCTACATATGAATCACAACAACAAAATATCTGGAAATAAAAAAGCCAAAATATGGAGAAGAGATATCTTCTAAAAATAGATTTTCCAAGGGAAGTAACTCAAGTCATACTTTGTAAGGGAACTAACTCAAAACACCGCTTACAAATTTTCTCTGAATGTTTAAGTGCTAATTGTGTTGCACAATTGCCTCCATGAGCATAGTAGTTATACTTGTATTATTATTATGAATTTGTAGTTTATTTTTCCTAGTGGATAGAATCAGTAAATAAACAAATTTGCTTGACTGAATAGCAAGAATATAACTATAGGGAAGATCATGTAATGGTAACTTGAAAATTTATGTATGGGGTACTTGATTATAAAGCTTTCTGAGCATGATTCTGTTTACTGGAAAGAACAATGTCAATTTCTTAGAGAACCTTAGCACAACAAAAACTGAACAGATTATTTTTGAGACTTTCAACATCCTTAGGAGCTAAAATATTGTCAGGGTATCGATACGGGCAGGTGGTATTGCGATACATGGATGTATCTTTTTTCTGATCATATTGCAATAAACCGATATATCGATATTATTGCACATCCCTAGTCCAAACTCTGGTGATATTCATGATGTTAGCATAATGTAACAGTTGCAATCTTTGTATTACGGAAGTGACTTCCTCGGTCTTTACTGTTAAGGATTAACCATCTCTTAGGAAGAAAATCTCAAAAATTTATCATGAAAACTTATAGACAAATACGTTCGATTCAAGAAAGTAATACAAGGGATGATCCAGAAATTCGTGGACTCAGTCCATAAAATCCAGCTGCAATAAGTTACTTCTTTCAAAACATAACCAATGCTTCTCTATATATGACGGAATAATTTCTCACAATATCAGGTTAATTAGACAAGAGTTGTCAGAATACAACTAAGCGCGCCTAATGGGTGCCTGACCCTCACGGTTACAAAGTATCCTGACTCAAAACATTGTTAACATAGTAAACCAGGGGTGAATGTGGTAGCTAGTGAACAAATGAAGTTTGCATCAGAAGCTAGACTAAGTCAGTTGTTCCCTTTTTGGCATACAGGGCCGACTTGTATGCCACTATCTGGACACTTTGCAGACATTGAGGGTCGGGTCCTCGTGCACCAGACGGAGAGATACCAACTCAGTCTAACTTATAATGCCTCATGGTGACTAAGGTTGGTTCCTAGTATGGGTTTTCACACCACCTTTACCCAGTACTAAGTCGGTCTGATGACACCTCCTTACCCTTTGCAGACCTCTCGTTTCCTTTGGCCCCACCCCATAACCTCACCCCTAGCCTGAACCAGTTGTCAAAGCCTGGTCTCCATATAAACTATTTCATCTGTGATCATTATGTTCAGTTTCTAACTATCCAGGGTAAGTAATGATAACAGACTTATGATATTATTCCCATTTTGCAAGTGTTTAATATGACCTGTTATACATTCTGAGCCCTGACCCCATCCAGGGGAACTCTACCATGAAGTCAAAGATGTTGGTTTGGGTAAGTATCATACTGCATCTAAGCTTTGTAGCATATAAGGTATCGGAGCTATGAGCTCGAAGAGAAATGCATATTCATATTGCATATTTATTAAAAAGTGTTAAAGGTATAAGGCAAAATCACTCAACCATGAATAAAGGTCAAGGACACAAGAGTCTGCATGGATGCTTTGCTGCTGCTGCAACCCAATGCTCCAGGGAAGGTCCTGACCAAATACAAAGCAGCACTCTCTTTTCTCAAAAGTATTATGAAAATTGAAAATATTGCCTTCAAAACAGTGCCAAACAGCAAAGTCAATCAACCGTTACATATAGGTCAAGGACACACAATCGTGTGATGCTTGCTGCAGTCATATGAATGTATATATGTACCATGTATGATGACTGTAGCTACTGTAGTTTGTAATATACAGAGTTAAACATCGAATTAAACACTAAAGTTAACATTGGTTAACCTGATCACGGACGCCGACTAGGACGCCAGGAGTATCGCATAAGCCCTCCTTTGCTTTGCAAAAGCGCGCTAATAAGTATTGGGCTTGGTATCTACGTTTGAATATACCAGGGTAGTCTGTGTGGGCACTCCCGATTTTTTGCAGGAAAATACAAAATTTCCTTTCAAAATAATCAAACATATTTTTTATCCTTAAATTTTCGATATAAAATTTCAGTCAAGAACTAACGTAGCATTTCCTGATTTCAAAAGCAATGAATATTCAATACTGGCATTTGACTTGACATTCTGTGCAAACAAAACAGGCCACCAAACTCAGCCATGAAAGAAGAAATGATCCAGCTTTTGCAAGGTCTTCACGCAAGCAATTTGTCTAAAGGTCAGCATAAAGACATAAAACCAACGAAAACAAACCATATTTTACACGGAGCATCATCAGACATACACATTTCAAGATACCATGTATGCTTAAAATAAATTTCGAGCCATATTTTCGGACCTCAAAATGGCAATGATGCACTAATTCGATGAAATAGTAGATTTTACACCTCAAAACTGAGCCCAAGAAATGTTTAAGTGATACCAGAAGTTGTGTTTTATAAAACCTGTTGGAAAACTTGTAATTGCCTTACTGCTCTATTCCTCATATTATATAAATGCTGAATCTGTAATTTTAGTGTCATGATTTCTTCCGTGGATCTTATCAGCTTCGCATTTGAGCACTTGCAAATACCAATATACCAGATGTCAATGTGACATTGTGGCGTCCGCCATGAAACCTAGGGTAACTTAACAAAAGCATTGTTATATATGAACCATTTGAGATATCTGATTTAAAATTTACATGTGTTGCCCAGTGGTATGGCAATGGGCATGTAACGTTTCATTGCTGGGCCGTAACAGATTCATTAGTTATTTAAGGTGTCTATGAACTTCTGGATCAACCCTTGTATACTTCAAATAGTCCACAGGATTTTCCTTAATCAGATCTATTCAGCAAGATACTCATACTGAAAATGGGGGAGGGGGGGGGGACACTACCCCCTTGCCAAGCATTTTCATGTAAAACTGTAGAAAGACTAAAGGCAAATGAATACAAACTTTTGCAAAATATTGATCGTAACATGACTAAAACAGAAATTTAGTGAGCAGTAGCAGATTTTTAACTTGATTAATTTTCAATAGTTAATTTGTATTTCTACAAGTCTGTAGATTTACAGACTAAAAACTGTCTTTAAATTACAGACTGTCTTTAATTGTAATGCTTTCCTAGACCAGAAATATATGCTATGTGCTGGGATTCAGAGCCTCCCCACACCAACCTTGGCTAGAAGTTCTGTACTTTAATCAGAAAATTCAGCAAGAGTTTACACCACCACTTAAAGCCAGAAAAGTAATATTGATCTTAGTTCTATAACATAAAACTTGCCACTCTCTTATTTAATATTTCATTTTATTATTCCTATTTTTATTCTGACGTTTTCATTTCTACTTTCATTTTCATTTCTTGGAGAGTGACGTTTTATCTACCATCTACTTGAAACCAGAGCAAACACTTTTGATCAAATCTGGAGAAAATAACAGCTGAATAATAAAGATCAATTTATAAGCTGTTAATTATCATTAAACTTCAATGATTTAAACAAACCACTTTGCCAGATTGATCTGGATTCTTTTGTTAGGGTTTTTCACTTTCCACTGGCATCCATTTTGTTTGTCAAAAGTCGGTAAATACAAAAATGATAATTTTGAACGAAATTAACAAACACAATAAAAACAGTCTGTAGAGACACCTAACAATGTAATATGTTGTACAAATATGTATTTTTGCGGAAAGAAACATTAAATATGTGAGATGTAGTTGTTTTACACACATTTATTCAATGGGAAGAAATATTCTGATCAAATCTATATCAATTTTATTTCGCCAAAGAAAAAAATTCTTGCTTTAGGTATCTGTTGCATTGTGGGATTTGTTTGGATTACAGGCCATTGCCAGTAACGGGAAATCTCATTTCTGATGATTTTAATCGTTTTTTCTCACAATTTACAAGTTGACAGTTTGTGGTAAGTTGATAATTGGTATGTCTCTGAACAGGTTTAACATGTTTTAAATACAAGTAGGTCTGTTTGGCTTGTTAAAGGCGATTTTTTTCCACGACATCAACTGATGGTTAAAGATGCAAATGCAAAACGTCAATGGCAGATGAGAGATCGGGTATTCAATGAAAGTAAAAATGTAAATATCAGCATAAAAACATAAAATATGGACGTCAGAATACCCGAGATCTCATATTATGGGAGTATATTGATCTCAGTCTGCTCATCACATCAAAGACAAAAGGAAGTTGCCCTCAAATCAGTATATTTTTTTAGAGAACCTGGAATCATGCCATACAAGCCTGAGTTTTATTTGGAAAGTACATTTGAGAATATTTACAGAAGAGACAAAGAAGTACACAAGAGCCATCTTGTAATCTTGTATTGTAGAGTTTCTGCCAATCCTGGCACACCTCCAGTCCGCTGGAGTACCGAATAGAATGTTCAGTCTAAAATGGTTGGTCCACCACCCTATTTACACGCTATGATATATCTATTTACAAGTTTATGACGTAAAGTTTATCGTAAAAGTTGTTACATCTTACATTGGAGAAGAATGTGCCATCTAGGCCATGAGTAGCGGAAAGAAATCTAAGAGTGGATTTCTGTATTCTATCAAACCTTGGAGATCTGACAGATTCCCGTACTCTTCCCCGGTCCAAAAAGCACAAAAAAGACTGGAACGCACCAGTAATTACCGAAAAGCAGTATTGTGTTTTTACCCCTTAATAACTATACAATTCCCTTGTAGCTTAGAAGCAAGGCAAGAGGGATGAAATATAGACCGCTGTCTGTCACCGCTCTGGATTCGTGCAAAGCGCTCAGCTGTAATTCACCTAACTGCGCATGTCTGGCGGAAGTAGATAAAGATCGCCCCTTGATTTGCTTCTAGTGCTACTAATCCCCGATACTTACATCCGGACCCGGGAATCGGGCCAAGACGATGCGTCACTACACTCCTCCCAACTTTATGATGAAAGGTTCCACCCAGGCTGGGAAGCCGAAAAGAGATGTGCTAGCCATAGGTCCACACACAATACCTTACCTCTTTGGTGTAGCTTACATCAACCAGGACTGTTGTGAACTACAAGTCCACAGGAATCTTCTTGACAAACCATAAGCTCGTTGATGACTTCTTTTGACAAACTACAAGTCTGTCGTTGACTTCTGTTGACAAACTACAAGTCTGTCACTGGATATCTGTTTATACTGGACAGATGACAGACTACAAGACATATCATCTGGAATTCTGGATATCTGTTGAAGCTGACAGATGACAGACTACAAGACATATCATCTGGATTCTCTGTTGAAGCTGACAGATGACAGACTACAAGACATGCCATCTGGATTCTCTGTTGAAGCTGACAGATGACAGACTACAAGACATATCATCTGGATTCTCTGTTGAAGCTGAACAAATGACAAACTACAAGTCTGTCATTGACTTCTGAGCAGACCACATGTCCGCTCAAAATGCTGACATCCGGATTGCTTTGTCGACTGGATGGTGACATGACCGCCACATGGAATGCATGAGCGAGCTACAAGCCCCACTCACCTGGAAATTGACATGAGCGAGCTACAAGCCCAACTGAACTGGCACTTGACATGACTACTCTCTTGAGCGAGCTACAAGCCCAACTCAACTGGAATGGATTACCGCCGTCCACGAAGCTTTCTTTTAAATCTTCCTCGCCTGGCATGAGCGAGCTACAAGCCCAACTCAACTGGCACTTGACATGACTACTCTCTTGAGCGAGCTACAAGCCCAACTCAACTGGAATGGATTACCGCCGTCCACGAAGCTTTCTTTTAAATCTTCCTCGCCTGGCTACAAGTCTCGGCTCAGACAGATCTGGTGGATAGCAGAGTAACCTCTCTCTGTGGGGATCTCTTTCCCTGACTACAAGTCCGGGAGCGAGCATCCAGCTGTCTTGACTTTTGAAGTTGTTTTCTTGGGGATCTCTTTCCCTGACTACAAGTCTGGGAGCAAGCATCCATCTGTCCATCCATCATGGCAGAGTAGTCTTGAAATCCGGATGTAGCATCCTGCACAGGTTCCACAGGTGATTCCTGACACTGGTGACCTCTGAAAGTATTTCCTGACACCGGTAACCTTTAAGGTATTTCCTGACACCGGTAACCTTCTTTCCTGTATATCTGACATCACAGTCTTATCACCCTGGTTGAAGTCATTGGACGATTCTTGGACAGGTTCCAAAGGTAATGCCTAACACCGGTAACCACTGAGGGTATTTCCTGACACCGGTAACCTTTCCTGTTTCCTGTACTTCAACAACTCAGTTAAACTTGAGTGATCTGACTTGACTGTGAAGATTCAACTCAACAGTTTTCACCTGGTGTACCTGTACTCTTTCCTCCCCTGTTTACTTTAAAGGCCTTCCCTCTACTGTGTGGGATTCCTATCCCGACCTTGGTCCTCCGAATCTTCTGACTTGCTCCCTTGCTTTTTACTAAGCCATGCTTGATAGACTCTGCAATCTTTCTTCATATGCCCGAATTTCTTACAGAAGAAACACTGAATGGAACTTTTCTTCTTAGTGTCTGAATTCCGTTCTGTGTCTGAAGAAGATTGACAACTGGATTGAGAGCTTGTCTGTAGTTTTTCTGCGAAATCTTTTAATGCTGAAGCAATAAGTTGTTCAATCCTAGCTTCTGATGGGGATTGCACAGCATTGACTGAAGCTTCATTATCTTTCTTCGCCTTCTTTCCATCAACGGCTTGAGAAATATATTGATGGTGTTTTACCAAATTTAATGCCTCTTCCATGGTTTTAGGATGTTCAAAACAAGCGTGTTTAGCTGCATCCCTGTCAATACAACCCTGGCAAAATCTAGCAATGGCTTCTTGTTTCAAGTGCTCTTCTGGCAAATCTACAAAAGCTGGAGTTGCGAGAGTCATTACACGGTCCGCCCAATCTTCCAATGATTCATCCTGCTTCTGATAAGCTTGACGAAATCTTGCCTTCGAGGTTTCTGTCAACTCTTTTACACCAAACCTAGCCTGTAACTTCTTCATTATTTTTCGTAAAGAATATTTTTCCATATCAGATGCTGTTATTGTGAAAAAATCAAGGGCTTTTCCTTCAAGACTCCACATCAAATAATCTTTGCTTTCTGCCTCTGACCATTTCATCACTTTTCTGTAGCTATCAAACTTCTTTTTAAAAGATAACCAATTTGACTTTCCATCAAAACGCAAAGCTTTAGGGTGTTTTCGGGGATCTCCATGCTTTGAAGAATATCTGTCCACCGAAGAATCTCTATCTGAGTCTGAATATGATGAGTGAAGATGTTTTCGTGATCTTCTTTTTGTTTTCTGTGACCTTGATCTTCCTTTTGATTTACGTGACCTTGACCTTGATGGAGATCTTGATTGTGATTCTGAACTAGACGATGTATGACGTTTATGTTTATGTATCTTTGATTTAGCACGCCTTGTCTGAACTCTCCTTTTATGGGTAGATCTAGAATGTGACCTTGATGATGACCTTGACGTTGACCTTGAACTAGATGACGATCGACGTTTATGATTGTGCACCATCCTTGATCTATCATGTTTTGTTTTTAATTTAACCCTTCTCTTATGAGATTTGGAATGTGAACTTGATGACCTTGAGGCTGACCTTGACAATGATCTGGAAGTTGATCTCGACTTTGATCTGGAGTGTTTGTGTATCTTTTTCTGCGACTTACTTTTCTTAGAGTCATGTTTTCTTGAACTTCGTCTCAATGACTTTGACCGTGAAGTTGACCTTGAAGAATCATGCTTCTTTTTCTTCACAATTTTTGTGCCAGATTTTCTCGAGTGGCGTTCAACTGACCTTGATCTGGAAGTCGACCTTGAAGAATAATGTTTCTTTTTCATATTTTTATTGTCAGAATTTCTTGAACGACGCCCAGCTGACTTTGACCTTGAAGATGACCTTGAGGAACTTCTTTCCCTTTTCTTCACAACTTTAGAGTCTGATTTCCTTGAATGGTAATGAGCTGACTTTGAACTTGAAGATGACCTTGATCTACTTCTGTCCTTTTTCTTCTTAACTTCAGAGTCTGTTTTCTTTGAGGAGCTCTTATCCTTTTTCTTGACATTGCTGGAATCTGTTTTAGAATGACTCTGATTTGACCTTGACCTTGAAGTGGATCGTGATCCAGAAGTTGACCTTGATCTTGACCTTGATGGTCTTTTCTTTGATATTCTGGACTTTGACTTAGACCGTTTTGACTGCGACCTTGACCTCGACACTGACCCTGAGTTTGACCTTGACACTGACAGTGACCCAGAGTGTGACCTTGACCTTTTACTGTGACGCCTATGCGTCCTTATATGTTTAGGGGAGTGATTTCTTGAACGTCTCTGACTAGACGGTGACCTTGACCCTGAGGAAGATCTGTTTTCCCTTGGAGATCTGGATCTATAAGACCCATTAGCTCCCTCTGATCCTCTTGATGTGGATGTCTTCCTTTCAGCAGGTTTCTTATCCTTTTTCTCACCATGAGATACTGACCTGGAATCAGTTCTACAAGGACGTGATTCTTCTGGCTCATGGATACTCGAAGCTGCTGCTAACATAGCAGATGCTTCCTGATCTGTCAACTTTGATGCCAACATGGAGAAACTCTCTCGAACTGGTGACATTGACTCTTTTCTTGGCTCAAATGCTGATGGCAAAGACAGTGGATGACAAACTTCTGACTCTGGTTCATGTGGTGACCTTGACCTTCTTGCTGTTGTCTGGTGGGCAAAGCTCACCAACGGTTCCCATGAATCATTCTTCGGTACTGATGGGAGACAGCTTAGATCAATATCGAATGGATCATCTAGCTTTGGCACTGAGAAGTCTATCATCTCCAGGACTTCATCTGACAGGTGTCGCCGAAGAGCCAAATTCAGAGCCTCTCTCTTGATGACTCCATAAACATCTCTGAACTGAATAAGGAGCTGTGCAACTTTTTCACCAACTCCTGGAATCTGTTTCAGTTCCTCTGTAGTCGCTGTGTTGACGTTTATCGACATGGTGACAGATGTACAGGGATAATACTGACTTTATTGCTATTACGATTGTGGTGGGGTAATGACCATGTGTCTTATTTGAACAATCACGTGTGTCTATAAGACTCCACAAGCAATAAACTTTTAATCAAATAAATCACCTGTGTGTCTACAAGACTCCACAAGAAATCTTATTTGAATAATGTTTTGTGTCTACAAGACTCCACAAGAGACTTTGGGAATAACAAATAAATTACTCATGTGTCTACAAGACCCCATAAGAAATCTTATTTGCACAATCTAGTGTGTCTACAAGACTCCACAAGAAGTAAAATTCCCTATATTATTCCCTGTAAAACTGACCCTCTATGTTAACCTTACGCCTGCTTTCTAATTTCGACCAAAACTGGATAAACTTAGAATTTATAGGTCGAGACTTTCAAGGGCTCTGTGTGTATAGCGTAGAAGCTTGCAATGTTGTTAATTTGTTATTCTAGAACCGGCGACCTATTCCCTCCTTTGTCAAAGTTAGTGTTCGAAAAAACACAGGACGAATGTCAATGGGGGAAAAGGCGAAAATAACAAAATACAAATGCTTCTGCCAAGTTTACCTCGTCGCCATTATTGTGTTTTTACCCCTTTTTAACTATACAATTCCCTTGTAGCTTAGAAGCAAGGCAAGAGGGATGGAAATTGAGACCGCTGTCTGTCACCGCTCTGGATTCGTGCAAAGCGCTCAGCTGTAATTCACCTAACTGCGCATGTCTGGCGGAAGTAGATAAAGATCGCCCCTTGATTTGCTTCTAGTGCTACTAATCCCCGATACTTACATCCGGACCCGGGAATCGGGCCAAGACGATGCGTCACTACAGCAGTATCATTTTACCTGGAATCTACTTTACTAAGCACTGATGACAACACAGATTTAGTCCTAAAATTTACCTGGTGATTGTAATGCATTTGGTTTTAGAATCCCCCGTGGTTACTGCTTTTTCTAACTCGTCAAGACCTCCTGTCTTTTTTAACTTCTTTACTAAACTTTTAACAGCTTTTTCAGACCACTTGTCATCTTTTTCTCCGTCCCCTTTTTTACAAGCCAAAAGTCGCTTAACTATAGGGGGTGTAAATGGGGAAAACTGTGTCATTTTAAATCGCACCTGGCGCACAGTGAAAGAAGAACACTTGCTCTTTCTCTCTCAAGTCTTACAAAAACATCAGAGCTGCCGAATAACACGAAATTCCACAAAATTTCGTAAATTTTCAGCTTTACACCGCCATTACATGACCGAACAACACAGAATGCTTATTTCATCCTACATTTTCCTGTAAATAGTTTTCTGGTTTGCTGGTAAGAACACGTAAATCTTTCTAGACTATTTGAGTTTTTTCATCAACAATTATTATTATTATTTATTTTTAAGAGTATGATGCTTTACTCGTTTGATAATTTCATTCATCTTGCAATGCTGTCATTTCAAAACAAAAACAAATATCAATACGCGCGTATGTCTCACAGCTATTTAGGGACACGTGTACTTTTTGGAAAGTAGGTCGTTAAAGGGAGGTTATAAAGTGCACTATAAGATAAAATAATATTGAAGAGTTGTCTATCTTGCTACCTCTATCTCAATCCCTGTGATATCACTTTTAAGAATGTGAACATATTATTTTGTAATATCACTGATTATTATGCGAAACAGTATCACTAAATCGATTTAGTGACATATCACTAAATAGGAATATGAATTAGTGATTTCACAGAAAGAAATTTGAGACATCACAAAGTCAATTTAGTGGTATCACAAAATAGATTTTATAGATTTTGTGATATCAGAAAGTGGATAAGATATTGTGATATCACTAATTCATCAATTTTGTGATGTCAAAGATCAATTTAGTGATGCCACTTATTCGATTTTGTGTTATAGCATAATTGCACCTGTTTTCTCACTTTTGTGATATCACAAAATTGAATTAGTGATATAGCTGTGATTTAGTGATATCACAAAATCGATTTTTGTGATATCATTATTATATTTTGTGATATTACTAATTCGGTTTCGTGATAATCCCCAGACCCACTTTTATGCGTATCAGTATTACCAGCTCTTACACTCAGTTTGACTGCCACTGACTTACACCTGGCACTATATAAAAGCACCCACATATCCATTCTATACATATTTAATCCATTCAAAACATATTTCCTGTCATGAAAAGAGTTTAGCAGACAAGCATGCCACACACATTGTGCCCACTTAGTAGGAGGGGCCCTCATAACCCATTTATGCCCTGTGGACTATCAATCTTTATCAAAAGAATGAGTCTATCGATTAAGGTGTATCTAGTTTAGTTTATTTTAATAAATTTTATTTTATTTGAAGAACACATAACCATTTGTCATATGAAAACAGTGTAGACCCTGATCAGATGCCGCATTTTGCTGCATGTGGGTCCGAGGTTATAAAACTTGAACATAATCTCAAACTCAAAATAAAGCACACTGATTGGCTGCTTCCGAGCATGTGCTCGGAAGCAGCCAATCAGCGTGCTTTATTTTGAGTTTGAGAATGTACTCAAGTTTTATAACCTCGGGGCCTGATCTAGGTCTGCACTGTTTGCCTATGTCCTATTTATGGGAGGCTAGGGGTTAATGTTGTATGCTTGCGGAACAACTTGGCTGTGCCATGGATCATATCTGTCACCAAAGGAATGTTGCCATTTTTTCACACAGGGTGGGGAAATAGCTGACAGGCATATGAGGTTGTAAAGAAAAAGAAAAGAACCATGAGCTAAAAAAAAAAAAGGACTATGAGCGTCTGCAACTCAGAGTTCTGTATCCATCCCCTAAGAACCATGCTCAACAGCAAATACTGTAGATATGTTCTTGATAATACTGAAAATTATGTATCCACCACCCCCCCCCCCTCCAAATTGCCCTCTTGTGGGGGGGGGGGGGGGACATTGTTTCTCCCAAAGCTGTCAGAGTGTCTGTGTCACCTCCATAACTCTCATACCATTAAGATATTTTGATGAAGCTTGGTACAAATATACAGCATCATCAGATGATGTGCAGAGAAGAACTGTAACTCTACCTACATTTTAGTGGAATTATGCTCCTTTTTATGCTCCTTTGTACATTTTAGTACAGAAATAGTGATAACTTTAAAGCCGTTGAAGATATAGCACTTTGTACAAATTTCAAGCAGCATCTGGTAATGTGCAGAGAACAGACCCCGTAACTCCATCTACATTTTTTACGGCATTATGCCCCTTTGTAATTTTAAGTATGGCAGTTGTGTCTACTCTATAACTTTAAAAGTGTTAAAGATATTTTCATGAAATTTTGTACATTTATACAGCATCATCAGATGATATGCAGGAAAACAAGAATGGTACCTCTGACTACATATTTGACAGAATTATGAAACTTTGTGATTTTTAGAAATTATGTCCTCTATATATATTTTTTAAAACCAAAGATATTTTCCTAAAACTTTGTACAAACATAAAACATCTTCAGATGATGAGCAGACGACAAGAACCATAACTAAACCTCTATTTTTATGGAATTAATTATGCTCCTTTGTAATTTTCAGTATGAAGATCTTGTCCCCTCTATAACTAAACCATTGAAGATGTTTTCCAAAATCTTCTACAAATATAAAACATCATCAGATGGATTGCTGTCAGACAACAAAAATCATACTCCATCTGTACTTTTTATGGAAATGTAAAAGCATCATCAGATGGATTGCTGTCAGACAACAAAAATCATACTCCATCTATACTTTTTATGGAATTACATTTCCATAAAAAATATAGATGGAGGATGATTTTTGTTGTCTGACAGCAATTCATCTGATGATGCTTTATAAATTTTGTAGAAGATATGTATGTCCCTTCATACTTTTTTAATGGAGATCATGTTTGCTCTGTAACTTACTAGCCCCCTCCACAGAGTGGCTACATTAAATTTCTTTAGTCAAGCGTCTTCCCATTGGCCCAGTTTGCTCAGGTCATCTTGTAGAATTTGTTGATCTTGTGTTGATTTATGTTTGTGCCAGGATAGCAACACTGTCATCCACAAATAAGTGGATAAGTGAATTGTCTGGCATATTGCTAATGAATATTCAAAAGGAACTGGTCCAAGTACAAAGCCCTGGGACACTTTGGACAACATATACAAGCGAAGGGTCTGAACATTCTACTCTTAGCCCAGCAGGCACCCAATGTCCTAATGATGCCAAGGCTTCCTTGTGCAGTTGGCAGCAATTAATGTAGCCTGTTAAGTGACAAAAGGCAACAGAAAAAAAGATTATGTCTGCAAAATTTAAAAAAAAAATTTTAGTCCAAAGGGCAAACAATGTAGGTTCAGATGAGGTGGCTCGTTGAGCCACCTCACCTGGAGCTACGCTGTTAGCGAATTCAGCTTCTTTCATTTTAAGTGCTTAAAATGTTAATACTCTGTAGTAGTCTTTGAAGTTTAATGAAATACCTGTATTCAAACGGTTATATCAGATAGTGAACTGATAAGTAATAAGGGGTTATGTTCAGAAGTGAATGCATCTGGTTTTTCAATGGGTGAGGGAGTTGTAACCAAAACAGGAAACTTTGCCAAGGGCAAGTAATTCAATCTGAAAGTTGTCTGTCAAATTCATGAATCAGCAAGGTTAGAGCACAAAATATTCTGAAGGGTTTATGAAAATTATTCCAAGCACCAAATTTTGGCAAGGAAGGGCAGAGAACTTGCAGATCAAGAGAGTTGTTTCTTCAAGATGCATCATCTAAGATGCTACCATAAATGAAGTTTTATGAACATTTTCCAATGAGTTTAGGAGTTGTGGCCATGACATGAATTATTGTCACAGTAAAGATACTATATGAGCAGCGACACGACAAAACCAACAAATTGGCATGTGCGCCCAGCAAAGACTCAGATCAGCCTGGACATCCACCAAGTCTGATCAGTCTTCGCAATGCGCTTAAAGCGTAGCTAAGGGTCTAAGCTAGCTTTGTGCGGACAGCGAAGACTCTAATTAGTTTAAACATATTTTATTTCATAACATCACAATAACACATGTATTTACATAACGAGAACATTTAAAGGATCAGAACGGAAGCTAAAGCTTATCGAGTTCTTATCCTAAAACTCTGATTAAACTGGACGGATGCCTAGGCTGATCTGAGTCTTCACTGGGTGCACACGCCACTTTGATGGTTTTGTCGTGTCATGGCTAATATAATTATTGACTTTAGCAGTTTTGAAGTGTTATGAACATAAAAACTGAAAAATGGCAAATTACTTAAAGTATGTTAGTTTGTTATTTCGAAGACAGAATTTGAAAAACTCATATACCGTACAAACCCAAAAGTGCCATGGCAATTGGCAACACTAGGGCTGCACTGATGATGACTCAAGGAAACAGGTCCTAAGATTGTCAAGTCAACCCTGCTTCTGTAAGCAGCTTTTTATTGAAGTGGTTTAATTCAACAAATTTCTTTACTGAACACACCTCCAAATAATTCTTGCTCCTGCTACAGTAAATTTATATATAGGGTCAAGTCAGGTAAATTCGGACAGCAGGTAAATTTGGACAGTGACATTGTTTCATTGATTGATTGATTTGATGCTTAACGTCCACGGTAAACAGCTATGGTTATGTTGGGACGGTCAGTTAATCTAACCACACTATTCCTGGGCAGGCTTAGACCTCCTAAGAGGTTAACCAGTACTAAGTGCACATGCTTTCCCCAGTAACTGACAACTGCTCTTCTTGAATCAGCGGAAGGAGAAACTAAAGTATGTGGCCAGACCGGGTTTCGAACCCAGGACCTCTGACTTATGAGTCAGGTGCCCTACCGATTGCGCAACGCGGCCCCAGTAACTGACAACTGCTCTTCTTGAATCAGCCGAAGGAGAAACGAAAGTATGTGGCCAGACCGGGTTTCGAACCCAGGACCTCTGACTTATGCGTCAGGTGCCCTACTGATTGCGCTATGCGGCCAGGCCGTGACATTGTTTCCTTCATATGTCAGTTGTTTGGAATTAAAACAAAATTAACTGGGCAAACAGTAAAAATCTTGATGAGACAGCTCATCATGAGCCGTCTCATCAGGATTTTCACTGTTTGCAATGGTATGTTCTTACCCGCTGTCCGAAGTTATCTGACTGGACCCTATTTACCATATGCAGACCCTAGCTATTACCATATGCATGGGGGTAAACATTTACCATTTTTATTTGTTTCAGGGATGAGAGTTTACCCTTCCAAACAAGGGTCAGCCTAGATCCTTCAGACAGGGAGAAGTTTTGCGACATTTTCAGGACTTTTGGGAGAGGTTTTGGCCCAAATTTTGGATTTCCCTATGTTCTAAACATTTTCACTTCTCCCGCAGTTCAAAATAGGGAGAAGTTAGACAACTTAGGGAGACTATTTCTCCAAAATCACCCTCTAGGCTGAGCCCTGTCCAAAATTACTGCAAATATGTAAATCAGTCTTATGAAATGCTGCTATAAGATGTTTTCTTTTTCTTTTTCAAAACAATACCTAGACAAACAAAAACCAGAGGACCGTTGGTCCTGTAGCTCACCTGAGTCCATTCATCCTCAGCACTCAGGGTAAGTAACTCTAAGGAAAATTGTACAATATGACAGAATTTTGAAGTCTGCTTCTTGAGAACATTTCTGTAAAACTTTTGTCAAAACATCTACTGTAACACAGAAATAAATGCTAATTTACATTTTTCCCATTATAAGTCTATGGAAACTTTAATTGCCATGGCAACAAACCACATGGGCAACAATAATAAAAAAAAGTAATTCAATAGAGGCTATTACAAAGATCCTTTTTCAGTAAAGTTTCAGGTTTATCGTCAAATTAGTTTCTGAGTAGATGATTTTTGAGTATGTTTTCTGTTTTTAATCATTTGGTTACGATGGCAACCAGCCAACTTGTGCCATTTGCATAAATTTCATGCAGTTGCTAGAGGACTACTCCAGGAACAATTCTATAAAAGTTTTGTCCAAATATCTGCAGCATTATAGCTATGAATGAAAATTTTCAACTTTCCTATTCAATGGCAACTTAAAGTTCCCGCAGAAACAAAACTACTGGAGCAACTGCCATGAGAAACAGTATTTTTATAGAGGCTAGTATTAAGATCCCTTCTGTAAAGTTTGAGCTGTATCGGTCGCATAGTTTTTGAGATGATTTTTTAACAGTTTTTCAATTTTTCCGTTGCCATGGCAACCAGCCAAATCCTGCAATTTGCATAAATTTAATAAGGCTGCTTGAGGACTACTCAAGGAACATTTCTATGGAAGTTTTGTCAAAATATCTGCACCGACATAGCAACAAATGCAAATTTTCTATTTTGCCATTATAAGTCAATGGCAACTTTAAGTTCCCATAAAACCAAACTGCTAGAGCAACTGCCAAGAAAAACAGTACTTTTATAGAAGCCAGTACTAAGATCCTTTCTGTGAAGTTTGGGCTTTATTGGTTGCATAGTTTCTGGGGAGATGATTTTTGAATATTTTTTATATTTTTAATCATTCAGTTGCCATGGCAACCAGCCAAATTGTGCAACTGACATAAATTTCATGTGGTTGATGAAGGAACAAGGAACATTTCTGTAAAAGTTTTGTCAAAATATCTGCAGTGACAGCAATAAATGCAAATTTTCAATTTTTCCCATGCATGTCAATGGAAACTTTCAGTTGCCATAGCAACCAAAGTTCTGAAGCGATTTGGATAAAAAAAAAACAGTGTTATTGGTTCCCCCTGCCCATAGATGCTATATATGAAATTTTGTTACAATGGGCCTTGTAGTCTCAGAGATGTCGTTTGAAAATGTTGACGGACAGACTACGGATGCCTGCCTATACTATAAGCTCACCTGAAGGCCTTTGGCTAAGGTGAGCAAAATACCTACACAAAATCTAGATAAGCCTAATAAAACTAATCTAGATTTTTGGGATTATTTGGAAGGGAAAAACCACCATCTTTTAACCAAGAAATACAACAAGAGGGCCAAGAGGCCCTGAATCGCTCACCTGACCAAAAAGGTTAAAGGTCAAACAAGGGTCATCATTTAACAAACCTGATAGTTTGCAACCACTTTCAAATGGTTTTGAAGAAGATTTTTGAATATTTTCTATGTATTGTTATGGTTCAAACCCTGGACCCCCTGGGGCAGGGCCATTTTGGACCCTGTGGCCATCATTTGAATAATTTTGGTAAAGGACCACTAGGCAATGCTACATACTAAATTTCAAGCATCTGAGCCAAGTGGTTCTGAAGAAGAAGATTTTTGAATATTTTTCTATGGTTCAAACCCAGGACCCCCTAGGGTGGGGCCATTGTAGACCCTGGGGTCATCATTTGAACAAACTTGGTAAAAGACCACTAGGCACAGCTACATACCAAATGTCAAGCATCTGAGCCTTGCGGTTCTGAAGTAGATGCTTTTTTAAATTTTTCTATGTGTTTCTATGGTTCAAACCTGGGACTCCCTGCCCCGGGGCCATTTTGGACCCTGGGGCCACCATTTGAACAAACGTGGTAGAGGGCCACTAGGCAATGTAACATACCTAATTTCAAGCATCTGAGGCAAGCAGTTCTGGTGAAGAAGATTTTTAAGTATTTTTTTAGTTTCGAACCAAAGAACCCCTGCCCCAGGGCCATTTTGGATCCTGGGGCCACCATTTGAACAAATTTGGTAGAGGACCACTAGACAATGCTACATACCAAATTTCAAGCAGCTAAGCCTTGCGGTTCTGAAGTAGATGATTTTTAAGTATTTTTTAGTTCCGAAACCCAAGACCCCCTGCCCCAGGGCCAATTTGGACCCTGGGGCCACCATTTAAAAAACTTGGTAAAGGACCACTAGGCAATGTTCCATACCAAATTTCAAGCATCTGAGCCAAGCAGTTCTGGAGAAGAAGATTTTTAAGTATTTTTAAGTTTCGAATCCAAGACCCCCTGCCCCACGGCCATTTTGGACCCTGGGGCCATCATATGAACAAACTTGGTAGAGCACCACTAGACAATGCTTCATACCAAATTTCAAGCCTCTGAGCCAAGCAGTTCTGGAGAAGAAGATTTTTAAGTATTTTTAAGTTTCGAACCCAAGACCCCCTGCCCCAGGGCCATTTTGGACCCTGGGGCCACCATATGAACAAACTTGGTAGAGCACCACTAGACAATGCTTCATACCAAATTTCAAGCCTCTGAGCCAAGCAGTTCTGGAGAAGAAGATTTTTAAGTATTTTTTAGTTTCGAACCCAAGACCCCCCTGCCCCAGGGCCATTTTGGACCCTGGGGCCACCATTTGAACAAACTTGGTAGAGGACCACCAGACAATGCTTCATACCAAATTTCAAGCCTCTGAGCCAAGCAGTTCAGGAGAAGAAGATTTTTAAGTATTTTTAAGTTTCGAACCCAAGACCCCCCTGCCCCAGGGCCATTTTGGACCCTGGGGCCACCATTTGAACAAACTTGGTAGAGGACCACTAGGCAATGTTACATACCAAATTTCAAGCATCTGAGCCAAGCGGTTCTGGAGAAGAAGATTTTTAAGGATTTTTTAGTTTCGAACCCAAGACCCCGTGCCCCAGGGCCATTTTGGACCCTGGGGCCACCATTTGAACAAACTTGGTAAAGGTCCACTAGACAATGCTTCATACCAAATATCAAAGCCCTAGGCCCAGTGGTTTCAGAGAAGATGTCATTTAAAGCAAATTGTTGACGACGGACGACGCACGACGCACGACGGACGACGGACACTTGGTGATCACAATAGCTCACCCTGAGCCTAAAGGCTCAGGTGAGCTAAAAAGCAGTACAACATACTGAGATGACAACTTTAGGGCCATGTACATTATTGTGCACTAAATGTATTGGCTAGTTTCACAATATCAGTTTCCTTCCTCGTCCGATAGGTAAATAATAGTCCATGCTAGAACAAGGCCTGTCCACGTACAGGATAGCTCATAAACTTTGAAGTAAAACTTTAAAGTGTGACGCCCACGCCCACACCGACGAACAAGTGACAACAATAGCTCTCTGTACAGGCGAGCTCACATGTAATTTATGTTACATACTATATTGTATGACACCGGTGTAAAGCAGGCTGAGCATGAAGGAATGGGAAAAACAACAAACAGAATTAAGGTTGTATTCTTATTACATTCTACCAGTAAGAATTCACTTCATTGTCTCGTACTTAAGACAAAACATGAAATGTCGCATTTTGAGTTATTTACAATATTATAAGCACTTTACAACGTTCATATGTCACAAATGTAAAAGAAGGGGAATGGGTTTACGTTCAGGGGAAACAACTCTGCAATTATCATTTTTACCTCCCTTCTAAATTTGGTCAACTCTTGAAGAAAAGAATTTGCTCCTTTAGGAGCAAATTCTTTCCTTTAAGAGTAGACCCCACTTTGGAAGGGTTTTATCATCCAGGGAAGCAAACAGGAAGTCACAAAAGTTGCTTTCCTTTGTGAAACTGGCATATAAACAAGGGGTCAGAATCAGAATCAGAATTGTTAACTGGTGAAACGTCCAGGGACAATCATTCACCAGGATCCCCATACACCTTAACATAGATGGATAATTTGCTTTGTATTTTTATGTCATTTCTTCAAAGGCAATTTTCATGACTTCCTGACTGCTTCAGTGTATGACACAATACTTCCAAAATGGGATGTACTCTCGAAGGGGAGAGCTTGGCAGACTCTTAAAGGAAAGAATTCATTTTGCTCTTACCGGGAGCAATTTCTTTTCCTTGAGAGAGAGAGTTCCTTCCCCAAGAAGTGTACCCATTCACAAAATGTCTAACAATGTTGCATCAAACAATGTAACTTCCAATGTTTGAACGATGCAACTTTTTTGACTGTGCATAGATATTGATACAATGGTTTCCTCGATGTTGTACATTTCAACATTGCTTCACACTAGAAAACACATAAATTTCAAAATAACTAAAATGCGGCATTTCTTGGTTTGCTAAGTATATATTTTAGGTGTTGAGAAAACCAGTCTTAAGGCTTCTGCAAACTAGACATGTCCAGAACAGTCTACAAGTGCATACACCTGTGCCTGGTCAGAAACAAGGCCAGTTAGAGCAGACATTAAACCTAATACACAAAAGATCTGGGCCCAGTTGTTCAAAACTAAAGATGTCATTAGTTAACGAAACGTTAAAATTTTGAATGTATTATTCGCAATTTATCATATGACGTCGCATCTGAGAGTGTAATAAAGCCATGCATTAAATACGATAATCCACTAGTGAATTAAATATGCAAATTACGTCGTAACGTTATATGTTGACGTCCATTAAAACGTCACGTTTTCTAATGGCGAAATCGTGACGTTTTAATGCAAATTTTGCTAATAAAATGCGATTTTAGTGTCATATGATAAATAAAATCTTGCATTCGTGCTCCTGTATTATTGAATTTATTAAACTCATTGGGGAAAACCGATAAGATGCTCGGCAAAGCCGTGCATCTTATGTTTTTCCCCAACTCGTTTAATAAATTCAATAATACATGAGCACTCATGTAAGATCCTCTATTTCAATATCATTTTTTTGACGAAAAAAACTGAGGAGCTTCTGCAGTGCAAAAGCTCCTATAATTTTTTTGGGCAAAAAATATTAGCAGTTTTTGTTTATTTTTATACTAGAAGACTTAACAAATCCTCGACTAATAGCTTCACTACCCTAACTATTCCTTGAACAACTGTGACCTGAAAAACCAAATGAGGGGTACTCACTCCAGACTGATTATGCATGCAGACTGGACTGGGTACGCAGTTTTACAGTTGAACATGCCTTTAGACCAGTTTTCTCAAAATGTGGATCATATTCACAGTAAAGATTTTTATACAATGGTAAAAATATACCAATATTATTGTATGCAATATATACAATGACAAACTTTGATGATATAAATTACACATGAAACAATGAAATGAATTTGCAGTTTTGCATGATATATACAAACTAACACTGTAACATCTACATTTTGAAAATGCATTAACTTCTCTCTACATTATCTCTTCACAGTTTTTCTCATTATCATTAACTTCACATTTGGAGTCCCTGATTTCCTATTTTGGGGCTGGGGACTTGTGTTTCAGAGAATTTTAACAAAATTACCGTAAAAATTCTAAATATTGGGACACCAAAAATAATTACCATAATTATCCTAAAATTGGAACAGTTTGATTTTACAGTGCAGTAATGTGTCCAAAACATGCAAATGGGATGGCAAATAGTGTAAACCCTGATCAGACTGCTCCTTGAGGAGCAGTCTGATCTGGGTTTGCACTATTTGCTCAGACCTAACTGTCCCAATATATAGAGTTTTTACGGTATATTGTGGGCCTACTCCTGCTTTTTCTCGACTCCCTCAATGAAATGGGAGACAAAATTATTCATAACAAGATCTCCCTTAGAATTGTTCCCATGTTTAATCACATGTTTACCATAACTTTAAAATTCAAACAAGCTGATAATACTATCAGTCCACAATTGCCGAGAGAATGGATAAAAGTGCAGGCCCTAACCAGACTGCTCCTGAAAGCAGTCTGATCTGTGTCAACACTGTTTACTCACACTGTTGTCTCAATTTCAATCCCCCCCCCTCCCACCTGTTATATGCAGCTCTTACTTGACCCCCCACCCCCTCTTATCTGTAGCTCCTATTAAGTCCCAGAACATTATATTATAATGAGAAGATTAAGTTCCTATTTCTTATCCCCAGCATCTTGGCTATCTGAAGCCAAGCTTAACTTGAATCTGACAGTCATCCTGAGGTCCTGTCAGACAGGGTCCTAACACTTCGAATACTCCCATCTTCATTTCACCCACTGTGTCACAAGACAGGGACTGTTCCAGTTTACCTCCCAAGAGGTGGCAGGTAGCTTTTACCATTTTCTACTAGTAGTTCATGGTTTTACTTTAATCTTATCAGTCCACTGGTTCCGAATCTGTTTCTTTCAACAGTTTGACCTTGTACTTTGAGTACACATAGTAGGGAGCTGCATTTTCATTGTCAATTTCTCTTTTTGTTGTGATACAAGGTTTGAGATCCTCGATATCTCCCATCAGCCAATCAGAACACATCTTTTCCATTTCTGGTGTC
This sequence comes from Ctena decussata, assembly GCA_963989385.1. Taxonomy (NCBI): domain Eukaryota; kingdom Metazoa; phylum Mollusca; class Bivalvia; order Lucinida; family Lucinidae; genus Ctena; species Ctena decussata. The sequence goes on along the minus strand of OZ022515.1, from coordinate 17,131,502 downwards.
ACATGATCTTTGTTCCAGTTACTGACCCAGCTTGCAAACTTTTCATGAAGTTTCAATGAGACTTTCTTATGTGACTGAAAAGAAAGAACAAACATATATTATCGAAATGTCTTTTTCTAAGTGATAAACTGATCTAAATTCCAAGACAGAAATTTCAATCTCAACAGAGCTCTAGGTAAGGTTGGGTTCTGAGAATAATTCCAAGTCTCAACAAAAGACATGTGACCCCTCATTAGAACCATCATGGCTACAGGGTTCTAATGAGGGATCACAAATTTTCATGCAAAAATATGAAAACTTATCCCTAAATTATCCTTGTTAACCCTTCTTATCTGTTGCACTGAATATTATTAAAATGCCTTCTTCCACGCAATTAAATAGTAGTCTATCTTCATAGACAGGCAAGTCAAGATAGGAGAGGATCTCAAATATATGTGTAGGACAGGATCTCAAATATATGAGCCGCGACACAAGAAATCCAACAATGTGGTTGTGCACTCAGCGCAGACTCAGGTCAGCCTGGGTGTCGCCAAGTCTGATTAGACTCTCTGCTAAGGCCTTAAAAGGTAGCTAAGGGTCTTAGCTACCTCCATGCGGGCAGCAAAGACTCTGATCAGACTGGGTGGATGCCCAGGCTGATCTGGGTCTGCGCTGGGCAAACAAACACTTTGTTGGTTTTGTTGTGTCACGGCTCATATGTGTATGCATGTGAAATGTTTAGATCAGGCCCCGAGGTTATAAAACTTGAGTACATTCTCATACTCAAAATAAAGCACACTGATTGGCTCGGAAGCAGCCAATCTGTGTGCTTTGAGTTTGAGAATATACTCAAGTTTTATAACCTCGGACCCAGGCCATTAATGTGAACTAAGCCAACCCAAAGTGTTTACTACGCAAGTAAAAACATTTTTATAACAGACAATCAATTTACCTCTTTGGCTCGTTGAAGGGCCATCCTTTTATACAAGTAACTCTCACTGTTCACAACATACACCAATTTAAAGGAGTTCACATTGAATTTACACTCCGTATTATCTATTATGTCTATGTCCTCTGAGGGCTTTGGAATGTCTGAGTCCTGAGAACTATCTTTCTCTTCTGTGATGTCTTTTTCTTTTTCACCGTCTTTGACATTAGTGTCTATTTCACTGATATTATTGTTTGTTGTTTCGTTTTCTTTGTCGGAAGTATTTTCTTCTTTCACCATGTTCACTGTATTAACCTCTTCTTCAGTCTTTTTCTGATTTTTATTTCTTTGCCGCCACTGACGAACATTTCTGAAATTCATGATAAAACTTTGGATAATTGTTTACAAAGATATTTGGGGCATCTCGACCGACTTCATTTAGGTATCATTGGGACTAATCTCAAGTGGTTTTTTTGAATACTATTCTTAAATACTTGTTTTGTTTTGCTCCTCCACAAAACACAATACAGTCATATATCAACAGAGTATCCTCAATCCATTTATTCTTGCGACCTTTTTCATAGGAAATTCAGGGTTTTCACAACATCATTTTTTGATTGATTGATTGATCTGTTGCTTTACGTCCACAGTAAACATCTATGTTCATGTCAGGACATTCAGTTAACCTGACCACACTATTCCTGGGCAGGCTTAGACCTCCTAAGCTGTTAACCAGTACTAAGTGCACACACTTTCGCCAGTAACTGACAACTGCCCTTCTTGCTAATCCATTTGCTACTACTGTACAGGGCTGCTATAAACATCCAAAATTTAATTTTCCTCTTTACTTCAACAGTGCTAACTGTGCCATTTGAAAATAGGGGTTACTCTTAAAGGAACTGTAATAGTAATCCCAATGAGGAGAGAGATGTGCCTGGATTATCTCTCTATAAAACATGAGCCGCGACATGACAATAAACCAACAAAGTGGTTGTGCGCCCAGCGCAGACTCAGATGAGCCTGGGCATCCGCCCAGTCTGATCAGAGTCTTCGCTGTCCGCACGGAGGTAGCTAAGGGTCTTACCTCCATGCGGACAGCCAAGATTCTGATCAGACTGGGCGGATGCCCATGCTGATCTGAGTCTGCGCCGGGCGCACAACCACTTTGTTGGTTTTCTCATGTCGCGGCTCATATATTCTTTTCTCCTTCAACAGAATGAGTATATTTTATAAAGACTGCCATAGCCATTAATTTTCAATTTCCCTGCCTTTACAAGTCATTTCCAAATTTCCCTGACCAACCATAAAATTCCCTGACTTTTTCCTGACCTGAAATTTTTTTTTTCATATGTTTTTTCCCTGACAGTGGCAACCCTGTTACAATAACAAGAGGGCCATGAGGCCCTGAATCGCTCACCTGGGCAATTGGCAAAGTGGCTTTTTCTTATCATGTCTGAAATTGTCAAAATATAAGTATTGGGTCAAAAGTCAAAGAATGACCATGACCGCTTGTACTCATAAATCTTCATGTACTCATCAAGACAACCATATATACCATTTTTAGGCTAAAATCTTCAAAACTTTCCACCAAATCTTATGTTCTAGCATTTTCCCATATTTGACCATGCTGCTAAAAAGGTCAGGGTAAACCCAAGGTCACCATTTGAACACTCTTGGTGGTACTCTAGTACTCCATGCTACTTACCAAGTTTCAAGGCCATAGGTGTATTGGTTCTGGAGAAGAAAAATATTAAAGATTTATACCATAAGTGGTAATGGCGGCCATGTTGGTCATGTGACCTGGACTGTTTGAACAAATTTTTATTCAATCAACCCCTGGAGGCTCTATATGAAATGTGTTTACAATTGGCCCTTTGACTTTTGAGGAAATGGTTACGAATATCAAAATATGAGCGATCTGGATCAAAGGTCAAGAAATGACCTTGACCTCTTGTACTCATAATTCTTCATGACCTCATTAAGACAACTGTATATACCAATTTTTAGGCCAAAATCTTCAAAACTTTCCATGAAATCTTATGTTCTAGGATTTTCCCATATTTGACCTTGCGGTAAAAAAGGTCAAGGTCAACACAAGGTCATAATTTGAATTATCTTGATAGTACTCAAGTACCCAATGCTACATACCAAGTCTCAAGGCCATAGGTTAATTGGTTCTGGCGAAGAAGGTTTTTAAAGGTTTTTACCATATATGGGCATAGTGGCCATGTTGGTCATGTGACCATGACCGTTAGAAATTTTTTTCATTCCCTCAACCCCTGGAGGCTCTATATTAGATTTGGTCACCATTGGCCCAGTGGTTTTTGAGGAGATTGTTTGAAATTGTCAAAATATGAGAGTACTGGGTCAAAAGTCAAAGAATGACCTTGACCTCTTGTACTCACAAATCTTCATGTACTCATTAAGATGACTGTATATACCAATTTTTAGGCTAAAATCTTCAAAACTTATCATGAAATCTCATGTTCTAGCATTTTCCCAAATTTGACCTTGCCGTAAAAAAGGTCAAGGTCAGTACTCAAGTACCCAATGCTACATATCAAAACTCAAGGCCATCGGTCAACTGGTTCTGGAGAAGAAGATTTTTAAAGGTTTTTACCATATAAGGGCGTGGTGGCCATGTTGGTCATGTGACCTGGACGGTATGAATAAATTTTTGTTCCCTCAACCCCTGCAGGCTTAATATGAAATTTGGTTTCAATTGGCTAAGTGGCTTTTGAGTAGATTGTTAGAACTTATCAAAATATAAGAGTTCAGGGTCAAAGGTCAAAGAATGACCTTGACCTCTTATACTCGTAAATCTTCATGTAGTCATTAAGATGACTGTAGATACCAATTTTTAGCCTAAAATCTTCAACAGTTTCCAAGATATCTTATGTTGTAGCATCTTGCCATATAAAAGCATAAGGAAGCAAATTTGACCTTACCGTAAAAAAGGTCAAGGTCAACCCAAGGTCATAATTTGAACAATCTTGGTAGTACTCGCGTACCCGATGCTACATACCAAGTTTCAAGGCCATCGGCCTATTGGCTCTGGAGAAGAAGATTTTTTCAGGTTTTTACCATATATGGGCATGGCGGCCATGTTGGTCATGTGACCAAGACCGTTTGAATAACTTTTCGTTCCTAAGGTCCCAGGAGGCTCTATATGAAATTTGGTTACAATTGGCCCAGCGGTTTCAGAGGAGAAGTCGTTTGAAATTGTGGACGGACGGACGGACGACGGAGCCTTATCATCCTATAAGCTCCCCCGGAGCCGCTGGCTCAGGTGAGCTAAAAATTCTGAAGTATTGGGACAAATAAGTCTGAGCAAACAGTGAAGACCCAGATCAGTAGTAGTCTGATCAGGGCCTACACATTTGCTAAATTCCATCTGCATCGTTTGGATGCATTACTGTATTGTAAATCCAAGCTGCTCCATTTTTAGAACATTTACCGTAATTATTTTAGGTGATAAATTTTCAGAATTTTCAGAGCTCTAGATAAGAGGGAGTATTTGGTGATAATTAGGGATAATTTTTCTTAATTCTGCATAAAAACATATGTTGTGACCCCTCATCTGAACCGTCTCGATGAGACGGTTCAGATGAGGGGTCACAACATATGGTTTCAATGAGAAATAAGAAAAATTATCCTTCAATTATCATCAAATACCCCCCTTATCTACAGCCTTGATTTTAACGGTATACATACCTTGGTAAGAACACTGGCTTCCGTGACAACAGATCTTTCAATTCATCTGTAACTGAGTCTTCATTATTCACGTATTTCTCTACGTATTCTGACCATCGTTCCACCTCGACTGGGTCATCTGATGGTTCATGTTCCGTGTCTAGTAATTCTATTGTCAGGCGACAGTCTTGCTTGAACTGTAAAGGGAAATATCAAGGTTTAAGAATGGCAAGGTTCACAAAATTTTATTTACAATGGATGCTTCAATCTGAAGGCCACAAAATATTCATATATGAGCCGTGACACAAGAAAAACAAAGAAGTGGTTTGCACCCAGCTAAGACTCAGATAAGCCTGGGTATCCGCCTAGTCTGATGGGATGCCCAGGCTGATGAGACTCTTCCCTAAGCGCTTAAAGGGTAGCTAAGGGTCTAAGCTAGTTCCATGCGGACAGCGAAGACTGATCAGACTGGGTGGATGCCCAGGCTGATCTGGGTGCTGGTCTCACATGCCACGTTGCTGGTTTAGTCCTATTGTGGCTCATCTATACAGATAGATAATGAGCAACAGTAATGCTTTAAAGTTCGGCAAATACCTCAAAAGAAGCAGGCCAGGTGGAAATGAGGCTTGGGATTCTAACCAGCGAACCAGGCTTTATGATTTACTACATAGCCAGCATATAAAGGCAACCTTGTGTTTTTCAACAATTGGGACTACCGTAACAATTTCAAGTATTGGAAGAGACAGGTTTAAGCAAACAGTGCAGACCCAGATTAGACTGCTCCTTTTGGAGCAGTCTGATCACGGTCTACAATGTTTGCCATGCCATCCCAACTCCAGTTTTAGGTCATACTGCCCCATAGTAAAACTGAACTGTTCTTCGTTTAGAACAACTGCGGTACTCATTTTAAGTGTCCCATTTTTTAGCTCACCTGAGCCAGAGGCTCCGGGGGAGCTTATAGTATGGTCAGGCTCCGCCGTCCGTCGTCGTCCGTCCGTCAACAATTTCAAACGACTTCTCCTCTTAAACCACTGGGCCAATTGTAACCAAATTTCATATGTAGCCTCCTGGGACCTTAGGAACGATAAGTTGTTCAAACCGTCCTGGTCACATGACCAACATGGCCGCCATGCCCATATATGGTCAAAACCTAAAAAAATCTTCTTCTCCAGAACCAGTAGGCCGATGGCCTTGAAACTTGGTATGTAGCATCAGGTACGCGAGTACTACCAAGATTGTTCAAATTATGACCTTAGGTTGACCTTGACCTTTTTTACGGTAGGGTCAAATTTTCTTCCTTGTGCTTTTCTATGGCAAAATGCTAGAACTTAAGATATCTTGGAAACTGTCGAAAATTTTGGGCTCAAAATTGGTATCTACAGTCATCTTATTTAGTACATGAAGATTTATGAGTACAAGAGGTCAAGGTCATTCTTTGACCTTTGACCCAGAACTCTCATATTTTGACAATTCCAAACAATCTCCTCAAAAGCCCCTGGGCCAATTGAAACCAAATTTCATATAGAGCCTGAAGGTATTGAGGGAACAAAAACTTATTCATATGGCCCAGGTCACATGACCAATATGGCTGCCACGCCCATGTATGGTAAAAACCTTTGAAAATCTTCTTCTCCAGAACCAATTGACCGATGGCCTTGAAACTTGGTATGTAGCTTTGGGTACTCGAGTACTATCAAGATTGTTCAAATTATGACCTTTGGGTGACCTTGATCATTTTACGGCAAGGTCAAATATGGGAAAATGCTAGAACATAAGATTTCATGGACAGTTTTGAAGATTTATGCCTAAAAAATCGTATATACAGTTATCTTAATGAGTACATGAAGATTTGTGAGTACAAGAGGTCAAGGTCATTCTTTGACCTTTGACCCACAATTCTCATATTTTGACAATATCAAACAATCTTTTCAAAAACAACTGGGCCAGTTGTAACCAAATTTCATATAGACCCTCCAGGGGTTTGAGGGAATGAAAATTAGTTCAAACGGTCCAGGTCACATGACCAACATGTCCTCCATGCCAGTGTTTCCCCTAAAGCGGAATGGAAGGGCGCCGCGCCCTGCCCTTTTTTGGTCCCGCCCTTCTGCCCCAAAAACGTGTCATAAGCGCCCTCCTGCCCGAAAAATATCAGTATAGCCAGTCCCTTTTCCCGCGCTGCTATTACGATTCGGTTCCATTGTGTCCCATACCTGTAAAAACTGGACAACTCAAGTCGATCGATAATCTGCTACCAATCAGGGTGATTAATCTGTGGCAATTATCACCTCGCTACACCCCGACCGTCATGTGTTAATTGGAGCGGAAAATTACTTCGCCAACTGAAAACAAAAGCTGGTCACCGGCTTTTAAGATGTCAAATGCATTGCCGACATGGAGATAGTAACCAGGACAATTAAAGAAACTCTCGTTAAAGTGACCAGCCTGTTCCGCTGTGAAATCAACGGGTAGCACCGTTAAACTCGTTTGCCTCGCTCCGATAATGACACAGGCCTAGTTGAGGGTGAGGCAGGTGGGGATTCAATCGGCATAACGGTGCCGCTTGCCGCATCAATACCGATAACTATTTTTTTACCGTATCACGTTGCGCTATACTTCAGAAATCGAGGCCTATTAGACACGTACGGCAATGCAATGATTCAGTATCTATTTTCCCGGTATTAAAACATGTCAGATACGTAATGTACGGTCATCACAAATACGGATCATGCTAAATTTGCGCAGGCTGATCAGATCATACATGTTTTCATGATATCGTATCACAGGTCCTCACAGGTGCCGACGATTTCTGTTTATGAAAGTCGGTTCGTTCACTTTAAGAATAGTTTCCCGCGTTTTTCTATCTAGTTCCCGCCGATTCAGGTGTACCATCTGTGGAACCAGAACCAGTCAATATTTATTACTAGAAATGTTTTTCAGAGAAAAACTGATGTCCCCCCACCAGCCCATTTCCCATCCCCTCTAATGAATAAAAAGCCTGTACAAATAAAATATTTATGCAAGTTTGGAGAAAGTCCTACATGGAAAACTATGTCCTTGACAAATGGGTGAAGGTCACCAACTACTAAACATGTTCTAAACCTGTCACAATGATATATTCGTGCAAGACTGATGAATATCCATCAACTGGTTTAAGACATAACTCATTTTTAAGAGAGAAAAAAAGGATTTGTAGTTAGCTTTCGACCTTGAAAATAGGGTCAAAGTCATCAAAACAAAGTAAACTCTTGAGATTGTCCCAAAGGTATATCTATAAAAGCAAAGTGGACACCAAGCTAAAGGCTAGTGAGATATTTTCAAGTTTAGTGAAGTTTTCACTTATCTAAGTCCTCTTGAGACCTTGAAAATAAGGTCAAGGGCACCAAACTCTGATCAGCTCTTAAGCTAGTTGAAGTGATGTATCCATGCAAGTTTGGTGAAATTCTATCCACTGGTTCAGGAGATATTGTAGGAACAAGAAATTGTCATCTAAGTCCTCCAGTGACCTTGAAAATAAGGTCAAGGTCACCAAACACTGATCAGCTCTTAAGCTTGTCCCAATGATGTATCCATGCAAGATTGGTGAAATTCCATCCACTGGTTCAGGAGATATTGTGCATACAAGAAATTGTCATCTAAGTCCTCCAGTGACCTTGAAAATAAGGTCAAGGTCACCAAAATCTAATCAGCTCTTAAACTTGTCCCAATGATGTATCCATGCAAGTTTGGCGAAATTCCATCCACTGATTCAGGAGATATCATGCATACAAGAAATTATCATATAAGTCCTCCAATGACCTAGAAAATGAGGTCAAGGTCACCAAAATCTAATCAGCTCTTAAACTTGTCCCAATGATGTAGCCATGCAAGTTTGATGACATTCCATCCATTGGTTCATGAGATATCGTGCATACAAGAAATTGTCATCTAAGTCCTCCAGTGACCTTGAAAATGAGGTCAAGGTCACCAAAATCTAATCAGCCCTTAAGCTTGTCCCAATCTTGAAAATAAGGTCAAGGTCACCAAACACTGATCAGCTCTTAAGCTTGTCCCAATGATGTATCCATGCAAGATTGGTGAAATTCCATCCACTGGTTCAGGAGATATTGTGCATACAAGAAATTGTCATCTAAGTCCTCCAGTGACCTTGAAAATAAGGTCAAGGTCATCAAAATCTAATCAGCTCTTAAACTTGTCCCAATGATGTATCCATGCAAGTTTGGCGAAATTCCATCCACTGATTCAGGAGATATCCTGCATACAAGAAATTATCATATAAGTCCTCCAATGACCTTGAAAATGAGGTCAAGGTCACCAAAATCTAATCAGCTCTTAAACTTGTCCCAATGATGTATCCATGCAAGTTTGATGACATTCCATCCATTGGTTCAGGAGATATCGTGCATACAAGAAATTGTCATCTAAGTCCTCCAGTGACCTTGGAAATGAGGTCAAGGTCACCAAAATCTAATCAGCCCTTAAGCTTGTCCCAATAATATATCCATGCAAGTTTGGTGAAATTCCATCCATTGGTTCAAGAGATATCGCGCATACAAGAATCTGTCACGCCGACGTCGACGCACCGGGATCCGCACTGAAAACAATATGTCCCCCCTCACCTTTGGTGGGGGGACATAATAAATAGTACCTCGGGAAATCCGCGATCGCTAGCATCTCAACAGCTCAGCATGCAGTAATTTGCGATTTTACAAATTTACCGGCCAGATATGCAACAATACGCGATCCTTATTTGATATTTAACTATTCTAGAGAGGTCTTACAGTAGGTATGTTCATCTAAGTGTAGAATTAAACTCGGTTTTGAGATAGACAGATTTTGAGTGTAAACAAGTATCAGCTTTGATCATAATCACTAGAACAAATCAGACCCATCATCCGAGGTGCAATTTTGGATATGTATATGGAGGTTGAGGGAAAGGTGGGGACTGGTGGGGAGGCAGTGGTGGTTTGAGAATGCCGGATTGTTTTTTCTATTTTTTTTAGCAGTTCATTTTTTTTTTTTTTTTTTGAGTAATTCAACAATGGACTGGTCACACTAACACTATGAACAGTACTGCTAAATTACACTACATATTAACACAAAATGGTAGTGTTTCTGCACTGAACAACGTATATAACATTTCCCCTCCAGATGCCTTTCACCGCATTAAAAGTGCCCTTTTTTTTCAGCAGCACCCTGCCCCTTTTTCAGTCTGGGGGAAACACTGCCATGCCCATATATGGTAAAAACCTTTAAAAAATCTTCTTCTCCAGAACTAATTGACCGATGGCCTTGAAGCTTGGTATGTAGCATTGAGATCTCCAGTACTATCAAGATTGTACAAAATGATGACCTTGGGTTGACCTTGACTATTTTACGGCAAGGTCAAATGTGGGAAAATGCTAGAACATAAGATTTCATGGAAAGTTTTGAAGATTTATGCCTAAAAATTGATATCTACAGTCATCTTAATGAGTACATGAAGATTTATGAGTACAAGAGATCAAGGTCATTCTTTGACTTTTGACCCAGAACTCTGTCATTTTGACAATTTCAAACCATCTCCTCAAAAGCCCCTGGGCCAGTTTTGAAACCAAACTTCATATAGAGCCTCCAGGGGCTTGAGGGAAAGAAAATTTTTTCAAATGTCCACGTCACATGACCAACATGTCCTCCATGCCCATATATGGTTAAAACCTTTAAAAATCTTTTTCACCAGAACCAGTTGACCGATGGCCCTAGAGTAACTTACCCTAGAGTACTGAGGCTGAATGGACTTGGGTGAGCTACAGGACCAATGGTCCTCTTGTTTTAGTTTCATGGTGCTCTCGAACATATACTTACAATCATAACTTTAAAACAGTTTTCCTCCGCCAAGGCCGTCTCTGCCCTCTTCTGATATGAATTCTCTGCAATCTGTCGATGTTGTGCTGTCGTCACGCGCCCTCCAGTTGCCAAATTAGCTTTCTCTTCTTCATACAGTTCTTTCACTTTTAAACAATTCTCCTCACCGGCAATATGCTGCAGTTGCCGCACAATGTTCTGAACTAATTTGTCCATGGTAAATGCAATATACGCGTGAATACCGTACATTTCTCGTAACTGATCCTCATATAAAGTACTTTCAAGATTACCGTCCAATAAATTTTTCACCATATCAAGAAAATACGGGAAATATTCATCCGGTTCTATATCACCTGTAACAGAAAAGGTTGGCGTAAAGACAGTTCAGAGCTCCAGATAAGAGTAGGTACTGAGGATAATTTGAAGATAATTTTTCTCATTTTTCATGGAAAGCATATGTTGTGACCCCTCCTTAGAACCATCTCGGCAAGACGGTTCTAATGAGGGGTCACAACATATGATTTTATAGAGAAATATGGAAAATCATCACTAATTATCCATTACCTCTTATCTGGAGCTCTAAAGTTTCCAAAGACCTATTTTCACACAATTTATAGAACTGATTTTCACTAGAACTGACATACCATATTTATTTAATTACAAGATGGAGTTTTCTCCCTTCAACCCCAGTCCCCTCCCCCTTCCCCAAACCTAAATCATCTGATAAAGATAGATTTTTTAGACTGTTTTGGAAGGGAAAACCCCATCATATAGCAGAATTTAAACTATTTCATCAAACTTAATTATTTGGGGTTATTCTAGCCAGGGAATTTCCCTGTCTTACCTTATAGCCAAATAAACGAAGTACTTTGTTTTTCACATACAGCTCCAGATAAAGTAAAACAAGGACATTTTCAAATCCAAACGACTCAAATATGCATATTGGTCATATTGTTTAGAACTATAAAACGTTTTTTTCCTTCCATTCCATACCAAGCCCAAAAAGAGAGATCTAATTTTTTGGGTTGTTAACGACAGGGGAAAAAAATCCTGAGTTATAGCCAAATATGGTAGATTTGCGAAAATTCAATGTCTGAAGGCAGATGCACTGTCTGATTGTTAAGGATCAAATAAACTTATAAACTATAAAATTTCTGATTTCTCAGTAGTTATCTGAAAATGACATTTGTGGACTTGGAACAGGGATATAGCTAAGAATTCCACAGAAGACTTATGTCTTGCCTGTCGGCCAACTGTCACAAAACAGTACTCTAGATAAGAGGGAGTATCTAATAATTTTTTTTTATTTCTCATTGAAACCATATGTTGTGACCCCTCATCTGAACCGTCTCATCGAGACGGTTGAGTTGAGGGGTCACAAAATAAGTTTTTATGGGGAATTAACAAAAATTATCCCTAATTATCACCAAATACTCCCTCTTTTCTAGAGCCCTGAAAACAGACCTAAACCAGAAAACACGACAAAAGTTAACTCCATCCATGTTGACGCCAGAACAGAAATACCTGTATCTTGCACTCTGCTAGTCGCAGCGAAACCAGAACAGCTGATGTTGAGTGTTCTAAAGCACTATCCAATATATCAGCAAGTTATGCGGTACTCATGATAAACACGCATCCCTCTCCAATCCACTCCTTATAATACTGCAGGGAACTTGTACTTACTAGGTGCTTTGAGCCTGAGAGCTATTGCCGTTGATTCTTTTCTGTCTTTTCGACAGAGAGCTTCTTCCTCCGCAATCTTCTGTGAGTGGAGGTAAATAGTGTGCAGTCTCTCGACAAGCAGCTGGTGCAGTCGAAAGAAAAGATACCAATTGTTGTTCACGAACAATAAGGAATATACATCATCCTGAAATTGATGTAAAGAGCTTTAAAAATATTTTCAGAGCTCTAGATAAGAGAGAGTATTTGATGATAATTAGAGATAATTTTTGTTAATTTTGCATAAAAACATATGTTGTGACCCCTCATCTGAACCGTCTCGACAAGACGGTTCAGATGAGGGGTCACAACATATGGTTTCAATGAGAAATAAGAAAAATTATCCTTAATTATCATCAAATACTCCCTCTTATCTAGAGCTCTGTATTTTCTCACAAATTCTTTTATTTGGGAACTGGAATCAAAGGAAACATTCACAGTGTTTTCAGTTCATAATTCTCATCATGGGTCTTTGCATTACTAAAAGCAATATCCAGTTTGTGAAAGCTTTCTGAAAGGCCAATGGAGGGAAAAAGATTTGGTGGTTTTATGGCCTTATCAACAGTATTTCAGTCATATCAGGACAATGGGAGAGTGATTATGAAGGGTTCTAGGCAATGAAATGGTGTTTAGATTTGGACAAATCTCACCTCCAGTGGGACTCAAATTGATTGATTGATTTGTTGCTTAACGTCCACGGTAAACAGCTATGGTCATGTCGCGACAGTCAGTTAACCTAACCACACTAGTCCTGGGCAGGCTTAGACCTCCTAAGCGGTTATCCAGTACTAAGTGCACATACTGTCGCCAGTAACTGACAACTGCCCTTCTTGAATCAGCGGAAGGAGAAACGAAAGTATGTGGCCAGACCGGGTATCGAACCCAGGACCTCTGACTTATGAGTCAGGTGCCCTACCAACTGCGCTACGCTGTCCGAACCAGCTCAAAACCACCAGCCTGTGACCTTAAGTCTGAAGGGTTAACCACTTGGCCACACAGACTTTCTAAAGGTGAATGGATACATTTTCAGTTTGCTTCAAGAGTACTCCAGATAAGAAGGGGTAACAGAGATAATTTCGGGATAATCATCCATATTTCTCCACAAAAACCTATTTTGTGACCCATCATTAGAACTGTCTTGTCCAGAGGGTTCTGAGGGGTGAGAACATATGTTTCTATTAATAAGAAAATTTATCTTTGAATTATCCTCAATACCCCCTCTTATCTGGAGCTCTGCTTCAAGAGGGCCAAATTCTTTCCTTTAGGAGTAGACTTCATTTTGGAAGAGCTTTCTCTACCAGGGAAACAAACAGGGTCATAAAAGTTGATTGCCTTTGTAACAAGACCTGTCACAGGGACAGGATAGCTTGCCTGACAGCGCCTTGCCCATCACATAAAAAACTTTAACATTTTGCTAACCCGGACGCCGCCGCTAACGCTAACGCCGGGGGTAGTACAATAGCTCTTCCTGAACTTCGTTCAAGTGAGCTAAAAATGGCAGAAAACAAAGACATAACCATTCACCGAAATGTGCAACCTTTCCCTTATAAAGTTTTGCAACTACTTGTATGGAAGTTCACTTGACTTGCAGGATGAATTAATGAACGTGATAGCTGCATCATGCAAAGTGCTGGCTTGGTATCACCAATCATTAAAATAAGTCTGTTAATCTGTGACTTCCTATTGTGACTGTAGATTCTTCCGGATGAATGCAAACAGCAAATTCTCTAGTCGGACAAAACGGATCCATAAGCTGTTCTTAAACCAAAGTTTTAGCACCCCTTTTTGCATGTCGCAGCTAGTATTATACCATAAGACTTGACAAAATTGTTTGGCTCTCAGTACCCATGGGAAGAGAAGCTTTAATACAATAATTCTCATTTTTTTTTTATTTTTTTTTTGAAAATCGCCATGGAAAAGGATCTGTTGACTTGTTGACTTATTGATTCCAACTGAAGACAAACACAAAATGCAGCTAAGCCTTATCATGATGGCAGAATAAGAATATTTCTGAGAATTATTGTTGCCCTTACTTTCAAATTCCTCGACTTTTCAAGTCCTTTCCAAATTAATTTATTTCTCTGATCATTCACAAATTTTCCTGACCCTTCCCGAATGTATTCACCTGACGGTGGCAACCCTGCCAGAGAAACAATTTGAGCCCTGACAAGACAAAACCAACAAATTGGCATGTGCCGCTAGCAAATACTAAGATCAGCCTGGGCATCTGCCCAATCAGATCAGTCTTTGCTGTCAGCATGGAGCTAGCTCAGACCCTTCACTACCCTTTAAGTGCACAACAAAGACTCTGATCAGACTGTGGGGATGCCCATGCTGATCTCAGTCTTCGTTAGGAGCACATGCCACTTTGTTGTTTTTGTCGTGACGCCGCTCAAATTTTCTTTCCCTGCCTGGGTGACTTTCCTTTGTAAAGGGACACAAATCTTACATCCACGAGATCAGCTTCATCCTCCGTTGAGACCTCCCCGTTAACTGTGGGCTCCTCCCCTTTTTCGTTAGACCCTTCCTCCGCCTCTTCTTTCACACTGACGTCCTTATCCACTTCCATTTTCTCTGGTGACCCATCGTTTTCAGTTTTAACTTTAGAGTTATTGTCTTTATCTTCTTCCGATTTTGTTTCCGGCTCTTGTTTGTCTTTGTCTCTGTCTTTCTCCCTGTCTTTCTCTTTGTCTGTCTGTTCTGCTGAAGGATCTTTCTTCTCTTCTTTTACCTTGTCTTTATGGTCAGATTCATCCACCTCCATGTCATCTGGAAAATTTTAGATTTCATATAAAGTGCTCCAGATATGGTGGGGCTTTTAAGGATAATTCTTAGATAATTTTTCTTACTTCTAAACGAAAATGTATGTTGTGACCCCTCATTAGAATCGTCTCCGCGAGACGGTTCTAATGATGGGTCAGAACTCCTGTTTTGATGGAGCAAAATGAAAATTCATCCCTGTTACCCCTTCTTTTTTGGAGCACTGTTTACAGTATTAATTTTAGACTTTTATATCCCTCTTTATTAGTTTAGAAATTTATCATATGGTAAGCTCAGAGAAATTTAGATATTATAAGAATCTACATTAGAAATTTATTTACAGTTCTTACATATATTTATATCCACACCTACATATGAAAATTACTTATTGTGGTATTTTGAAAATTATACTGTACAGTGGAACACTATACGAGACATTTTTACACGTATTATAAACCTGTTTTCAATGTACACATACCAGATACAACCATGCAATGGCATCCTCACCGTTACTGGCTCCCATTACAGTATTCAGCTACTTCTTTGGTTAGTTTTCCCAATAAATCGTAAGATGTAGTCCCTAATTAAAAGGTCTACGAAAAAAATTAAACCAAGGGAGATGACTCTTACCCTCATCTTTCTCCAGCTCATCGTCACTTAACTCCCCTCTGGCAGTGAAGAACAGATCTGGTATGAAATGTTTTAATAACACTTTGATTCTGTGTTTGTCTTCTTTATGAACACCTGTTAAAACAGTACAGAACATTCAGAGTTCAAAGTTCCTTTTCGCAGAGCTCTAGATAAGAGGAGTATTTGATGTTAATTGAGGGATAATTTTCTTTATTTCTCGTTGAAACCATATGTTGACGAGACGGTTCAGATGAGGGGTCACAACATATGGTTTTATGCAGAATTAACAAAAATTATCCCTTAATATCACCAAATACTCTCTCTTATCTAGGGCTCTGATTCCTTTGTTAAATTTCATATTCCCTGTAATCTGTTTTGATATCCTATATACAAAGCACAAAATTATATGAGCCGACACAAGAGAAAACCAACAAAGTGGTTGTGCGCCCAGTGCAAACTCAGATCAGCCTAGACAGCTGCCAAGTCTGATCACACTCTTCCCTAAGTGTTTATAGGATAGGTAAGGGTCTAAGCTATCTCCATGCAGACAGGGAAGACTCTGATCAGACTGGCCCAGAGATACACACTAACCCATTTCTCATAGGAGCAAGCTGGGCCCCTAAAAAATGAAATTTAGTCGCCCAGCCAGAAATTAAGGGGCCCACATTTAAACGTGAGAATTTTTTATTCAGAATCTTTGTGAGAATTGCGCCGTTTCCATAGCCTTTTAAGGGAGGTATGTGGGATTGGACTGTATTAATTCCTGGTAATTTCCCATCTTTTTTCTTTGTAGTAAACCCTCATTTCTTCAGGGTTTTGCTTCCTCTGAGCAGCCAGGTGTTAAACACCAGCGATGTTTTGCCACATTATGCGTGAAAATTTTACAAACAGTCGACGGAGGCGGCCATGTTGCTGTTGTAGTTGTTTCTCAATAGTGAGTAAAATCCAACACACAAGTATGACGGAACACCGAATATTCAAAGCAGATATCGGCGCGGAAGTTAGCAATGCGCTTTGAGGTGGCGGATTTTACTCCGAGCCAAAACACGCCAGACAGCTGACGATCGCAAGCTGGGCGACTGTCAGTTTAATTTTAAGCGCCCAGCCGATTTTTTACTCGCAGTGGGCAACCGCTAGTCTGTATCCCTGACTCGGTTTTCTCGTGTCACGGCTCATATCATTTTGTTTACTTTCCAAAGTTTAATAAGATGTAAGACTTCTTTGTCATTTTTACAAAGAGAGACAACTTTTGCGACTTCCTGTTTGCTTCCCTGGACAACGAAGCCCTGCCAAAATTAACTCTACTCTTAAAGCCTCTCACGACTAACAAAATAGAATACTAGGTCTACATCCACGGAGAGGAAAGCTGAAAACTGCACCAAAGTATGTAGTTTATTTTCTCCTGTTAAATTAATTAAATTCATAAACCAGAATGGTTTTCAATCAAAATTTTTCAACCAAAACAATGGCTGACCCAAAATATCCAAAGCAATCTATCTAGTGTTATTCTGCAGTATAAGATGTTTTTTCTCTTCCTGAACAATTCGAAAAATCTAGATCCATCTGGATCTAGATTTTTTTGGAATTTAAGATGGATCTAGATTTTTTGGTTTAAACAATATTTATTCATATAAACAGCAATCACAATAATATAGACATACAATAAGCGAGATTTTTTTTGATCTTTTGGAATTGTTTTCGGATGGATTTTTTGGAATTGTTTTAAGATGGATCTAGATTTTTTTGAAATTGTATCGGAAGGGAAAGTCCCATCTTATAACCAAATAAATATGATACATACTAGTTTGCCTTTTCATATGGTGGATGATTAATGAAGCAGCGTCTTCTATTATTGACTTGTCTTTATATACAAATGATAAATGTGGCCCACTCTCAACTCCTTCATTTTCTTGCCGCTAAAATAGTATGAAAGGTCAAGATTAATAAGTGTTTTAACACATTTAGGCATTGGTTAACCTTTACAGTGCCAAAACAGTAGACAAAATTTACATCTGCAAAATTCTGAAATTATTTGAATTCTCAGTATGATATAGCTTTCACAACACATTTTTTGCAATTTTCTCCCCACAAAGTTGGTAATCTAAAATTTTGGCATTTTAACAGGTAAATATGTTCTTGTGAAAAAATAACTCTGTAACACTATCAGAAAATAATTGTAGGAAATGCCCTGTCTGGACTGTGTGCAAATTGTCACAAAGCAGAGCTTAACACAAAATCTAGACCCAAAGTTACACCTATGATGAAACTGGCAAAGTATCTACTATGCCTCAACGCTTCTGCTGGAAGCAGGCGAGGCAAAAATGCTGAAGTTCAATGGAACAAAACTGATACAAAACGTTTTAAATTTCAAAGTTTTTCTTAAAAATTTTCAAGCAACAATATTCCACTCACCTCATCATAAATAGTTTCTATTTCATTTAGAAGGGTTTTTGATCGTATAGACTTGATGTCGTTCTGTTTGAAATTGATGCCCTGATGATCTAATGACTTGAGATAATACTTTTCATTTTGTTCTCGCCAAATTCGGTTGAAATTTCTCTGCGCTTCTCGCCATTCTTCTTCTTTGGCTTTTAACCTAAAAATAGAATTTACATGGTGTCAGAATTGATATACACCCAAGGGTAATCAGTCTCACCTCCAAGTACTTGCATCCCTTCATGTAGGACAGCTCTTAAAGTGAATGGCTTTACCACCATGTTTTCTGCCATTTTTACTTAAGAGGAACAATTTCTGTCCCTTCCTGTTTGCTTCCCAAGTCAATAAAACCCTTACACAAAGAAATCTACTCTTGATTGAAACAATCTGATACTAGATAAGGGGTAACAAATGGGAGTGACTACTAAGAAGGAAGAATGCACCCAGCATGTCCAGCCCGTTGGTGCATTAACAGTAGTGGCATAAGCAAGATACAGGACTGAATTGGCACCAAACGTGTAAATCAACAGTCTAATGCTGCTATCAGATGGTTGTCCCTCCCAAAACAGTCCAAAAATACGTTTTTCACGTCCGAGCTGAAAAATTTGTGAAATTAAGAGCATAAAGTGCATTCAGAGTGTTTTGACAAGGGGTGCCCACTAGAATACTTTTGTCATGAATTCTAAAATATGAAAATAATACATATAAATGTTTGCAATAATAAAAATCACCAAAATACCTTTTATACCTTACCTTCTTAGCACTAATGGCACAGCAACTACAGGGTTTTTCTTTAACCCATCCACTATATCTGATGCTTTATCACCATATATTCTGAAATGGTAATACAGAAATAAATTGAACTGTGACACGACAAACCAACAAAGTGGAATGTGCCCCCAGCAAAGACTATGATATGCTTGGGTATCCAGCCAGTCTGATTGGAGCCTTTGATATGGGTCTAGACTACCTCCTTGCTGACAGCAAAGATTCAAATCAGACTGGGCAGATGCCCAGGCTGATCTGGGTCTTTACTGGGCGTGACATGCCACTTTGATGATTTGTCATGTCGCGGCTCAAATAAATCCAGGGCTGTGGCTCATCATCCACTTAAAAAATTTTCTGACTTTCCCCGACGTTTTTCAAATTTGTATCCCTTTTTTATTGATCTAAAACTTTATTATACTCTTTACTTTAATAGTGCTAAATGTATATCTTGAAAATTGGGAGTTACTTCTACAGGAAAGAATCCCTACCCCCTCCCCCCAAGTGATAATATTTTCCTTTGGAGTAGCCCCCAATCTACTTCTGTGCATGATTTATCTTCCCTTGGAGTATAGTTTTTCTTCTTGAGCTTCTGAAGACTGTCACAGCTATTAATTTTCAAATTCCCTGACTATTCAAAATCAATTCCAAATTTCAATGACATAAAATTTTCCAGCTTTTTCCTCACCCTGAGAAAAACTTGTTTTTTCCAGATAATTGGTAAGCATTACCGGCCAGACTTTATTAGCAAACTACAACAAATATGTATTAATCTAAGTTAGCAGAATGTTTTTTCATGGTTCCTAGCACATTTTTAAGTTAAAATCTCAGGGTTTATCACTTTTAAAAGAAATCACTGGAATTTTTAACACTACCGTAATGACCCTAAATATACAAACAGAAAGGTCTGAGCAAAACATTGTAGACCCAGATCAAACTGCTCCTCATGGAGCAGTTTGATCAGGGTCCACAATATTTGCCATTCACTAAGCATAATTTGGATGCATGAATGTGTGTAAAATCGACTTTCTAAGAATTTTCGAACAATAATTGTCTAAGTTTTCGGAGTCCGAAATTTTAGGGTAATTACGGTACCTACCTTTGTATTGCTTTTCTGTGTAAAACTTCTGATGTGCCACCAAGGCAGTTGTCTAATTTAAATTTAGCTGCATCTTCTGGTGCCATCCGCGTCAACTTCTTTTGTACAGATTCTAACACCCGAATAGCTGCCAAGTTAGTTTCTATGACAACATCAAGCTGGAAGGTAGAAAATACCATATTAATCCTGTGAAAAACCCAAGGGCATTGCATTTCACAAAGGCGGGTGGGATAAGAGGGGTGTTATTTACAGCCTAACGGGAAGTAAATAGCCATTGCCAGAATACTTCTATTAATACAGTATTAAGGAGAATGGATATACTTTCAGATAAATTCTACTATTTTCATTTTCTTAATTGATTTTGATGAAGACTACTGTAGGCATTAATTTTTAAATTTTTAAAGGGCCCAGTTGTTCAATGCATCTTTAGCTTAAAAAAGTCGTTGGTCAAAGATTCTTCAAGTTTTCTAATAGACACAAAATCAAATGAGCTCATATTTTTTGCGGAAATGCTCCTTAACATTTTATCAGCTATAAGCAAAAAATTGCAGAGTTTTTACACATAATATGTTTAAAAATAAAAAGTCATGTTAACTAACTGTAGAAAGAAAAAGATACCTCGAATCTTTCATCTTCACATCTGTATATGTGTTCTTCAAACTGCGTTTTACGAGATGTGACAAATGTTGAGTCTTCTGACCATGATGGAAATGATACCCAGGTATCGTTCAATGTCTGTAAGAGGAACAAATAATTTACATAACTCCAGTATAAAATGGAATTCCAAATTTCTTTCAAACAAAAACCATTTATTTTATAAAGATGTGCAAAACATCAAGGCTGTCTATCAGTAAGAAAGTATGACTTATGGCACTTCAATACAGCTGGTATTATTGACAATGTCTGTAAGCATAAAAGAATTGAATAGAATGAGTCTTACAGTGAGTGGGACTGCTCAGAAAATGGAAATTTTAAAATTTTTGTGACATTTTGCATTAAAGTAAATATATGTAACTATAAAGCAGAATGATTTTCACACCATCTGTTATTAGATTAAGCTGTGGACTTTGAATTCTGCTCCTTGATCATGAAATCAAACTGCTGTATCAAAGAGGCTGCAGCAACAACCGTCTGAAAAAATTGTCTGCAATGACTGAAATCTACAAGGCTAGCGCATGCATGCACTGAAAATGATTGACAGGATTGTTTATTTAATCAGTCTAGTAATTAATTTTGCCTTAATTTACATTAAGCATGCAACAGAGACATGAAAACTCCATGTGTACAACTTGTACGAATCTGCAGCCTGTCACTCTAGATGGCAAACAGTGTAGATCTGGATCTATGCTGTTTTCAAATTTGACTATTCTCATTTATGACGCTCTATGACTTAAACAGTATACACTGAAACAGAATTATTACTCACTTCTTTACATAACTGGGTCCTCCCTGAACATTTTGGCTGAGGATATGATTTCGGTAATGCTCTGTAGCTGGCACCATACTTCTTACATGTGGCATAATCTAAAATAATACAAAAACAGTCAGCAGAAAATAAAACTTTTTGGAAAACTTAAACACTTTTAGGCACATGGAAACACCCTCATTCAGTGTGTAAACCGAGCTGAGTAACATAGACACTGTACATGCTCCTGTGTGTATTGATTTTTTCCGGTCACTAAAAATAAAACAGGGTAACACTAAAACCTGCTTGTAAGTAAGTACTGAAGTGAATGGAACTCAGAGTTATGATGGCTTTACTTGCATAAAAACACTCTATACAAAGATTTTGAGAATATGAAATTTGGGCAGGATTACTGCTTTACATGTAAGCCCTCTTGGTTCTATTAACTGTCCTAAACCCTACATTCTTTTATGGAAAATGAACAGACATTCTGCCTGAAGTATATATCTTACCGGTAGTTTTCATTTAATACTCCCCTTATACTGTTATTGTAATCATGTTCCCTGGGACAAAAAATCTAAGTTTCTCAACTTAGGACACATTCACTGGTACTTTAAGTTAGCGAATTTGTCATTATTGCTTTCCTAGTATTCCTCTGTAAAATCATCAATTTCACAAGTTCCCGCATTTATACTGACCGTGACAATCGCAAACATTAGTATACCAGGACCATTTGAGCCGCGGCACGACGAAACCAACAATTTAGTTGTGCATCAAGCGCAGACTCAGATCAGCCTGGGCATCTGCCCAGTCTGATCAGTCTTTGCTGTCCGCATGGTAGCTTAGTCCCTTAGCTACACTTTAAGTGATTAGCGAAGGATCTGATCAGACTTGAGTCTGCTTTGGGTGCACAACCACTTTGTTTTGTGTGTGTTTTTTTGTGTGTGTCGCAGCTCATTTGTACAATTACAGTATACTGGATTAAGTAGTTTCTAACAGTATGTTACGGAAAAAATACCTATTTCCATGGCCAATTCCCCACTAATTCTCTCCTTCCCTGCCGCATTCTGAGGAATGGCTTCTATAGTGCCACCATGTTCCTTGTATCCAAGGAAATCCTTGAACCATTTAAACAGCTCTGGAAACTTCCTATAAAGACAGAATTGATCAATCAAATACATGCAACTTAAAAAGACACGTTCTGGGCAGTTTAAATGGTGGGTCACAGCTTATTATTCAAAGGTAATGGAACAGTCAGTATCTCAGAATCCTGACCAATCCACAATTATCTGAAAAGCACTATAGAGCAACCGTGCTCAAAATTGTCATTGAAGGAGGTAAATCTTTGGTTTTATGGTTGCAGATTTTGGTTTTAGGAAACACTTCAGCAAAGCCATGAAATGCAATGCATGGCTTCTCTTTAAGGAAAGAAATGGCTTTCTATAGAGCAATTATGTTTAGGGTAGCCCCCTATGACAACAAAAGTGTCAGGCATGTCTGCCTTTAAGGTTTATCCAGAACTCCAAAGGTGAACTGGTATACTTTCAAGGGAAGCGACTCAGCCATTTTCATTTTTCCCTCCCTTTTCAATAAGGGTCCACTCTTAAAGGAAAAAGTTTGTTCTCTTAAGAGTTGACCCCATTTTGGAAGTGCTACATCTTCAAGGGAAGCAAACAGAAAGTAACAAAACTAGTTCCCCCCGGTAAAAATGATAGGCAAACATACAGGCCTATCCAGTTCCCTCAAACACTACTTATTAAGCAGAATTCCAGAAAAGAAGGGGTAACAGGGATAATTCAAAGATTATTTTTCTTACTGCTCACTGAAAACATATGTTGTGATCCCTCATTAGAACCGTCTCAATGAGACGGTTCTAGAGGTGGGTCACAACAAAATGTTTTATGGAAAAATAAGGAAATTTATCCCTAAACTATCCCTGTTATCCCTTCTTATCTGGAGCACTGACTTACCCTAGAAAAGTCTGCACCAGTTGCACAAGTTCTGAGCGTGAGATCACTTCTTGGTTAAACAAGACGAGACATCGGAGGAAATTCTCATAAACTTCTTGGTGCCTTAAGGCTTTTCGTACCTGCATCGAAAATAGATTTTTTTTCTTTTCTTTCTGCCGACTTTTTTTGCGACACAATGAACATGCTCTGATGTAGCTCATAATGTCTATAGACAGAGCACTTGACAAAATGTATACAACCAATGAAATGCTATGTCCGCCGGTCTGGGCATTGTCCCAAAACAATAACTAAATCAGAAAACTTGACGCAAAGTTTTCGCTACCGACAATGACACCAGAAAAGTAATACCCATCTCTTGTTTCTGTTAGTTGCAGGCGAAACAAAACTCCTGTTGCTTTTTTTTTTGCCCCTCTTCTCAGTCATTCATATGCAAACTGTTTATCTAAGACATATAAGTGTATGATTATATTGCAAGTAACAGGTTCTGTCTATGTCAAATGTTGTAAACAACGCCAAGCGCATTTCAACAAAAGTGAAACAATGGGCCCAGTTGTTCAAACCTTTGTTACCCAAACACGCTCGTTAAGAGGTCAACTCATTATGTTTTTTATGACTTTATAACCAAATACGCCAATATTTTTGTTGAAAAAAATGTGAGCTTTTGCAGTGCAGTGCAAAAGCTTCTCACATATTTTCTAAAAAAAATATTGACATATTTGAGATATTAACATTTGAAACTTTATCGTCTCACTAACTAACGATGTCGTTAGTTTTGAACAACTGGTCCCTGATCTTCATAAACGTTTAGACCATGCCACAAGATGACATACACAGTGAAAACTTGATCAGCCTGTTATCCACAAGTTCACTTAAAATGAATTGGTGGTATACTTCCATTTTTTTGTTCGCCCTTTTTTTTTACAAAGGGGAGCAACTCTCATGACTTCCTGTTTTCTTCCCTGGCAAAGAGTTGACTCTTATTGAGAAAGGAGGAACAGATGAAAACAGCTGAGATGCCGCCCCTAAAAGTATAACTATTCTCCTAAATAAGATTTGCATCACAATCTAAGGATTCTATAGTTGTTCAGGCTAATCTAAGCATTTTTCTGTTTGCTTAAAATATAAAGCACAATTCATTTTATATTAAACTTTATTACCTTATCAAAGAATGCATATTCGTTCAGTGTTCCCCACTTCCCTGCCTCTGCTAACGATACATCCTTCAATGTACCCATCCTCGGCTTCTGAAATATATTGCACCACTTAAGAAGCTCTCGTAACAAAATAATTGACCCCCATACAATATTAATCATAGTAATCTCACCAAAGGTGTTGCACTTTACGAACTGGAAGGAAGGGGGTTGGGGGGTCACAGCAGAGCCATTATAAGCCAAAGACACTATGCAAGATTAAAAATTCCATTTTGTTCCCACGAAAAATAGCTCACAATTTCATTAAATAACTACTGTAAGGCTAACATATGACCACATAATTTACTATGGGTCTGCTGGTCCGATGATTCTAGGTCTAAAGATTCTATGTCTACCTATATGCAATGTCCGTCAGTCAATATAAAATTATTTTCGTGAAAAGTTAGAGGGGCTTTCATCAGAATGCAATATTGCCCTAAAAGTATGAGCGCACATGCCACACAATATGGACCAAGATCAAACTGCCCCTGAAACAGAGCTCTAGATAAGTTGGGTATTTGATGAAAATTGAGGAATTATTTTTTTTATTTTTCAATGAAACCATATGTTGTGACCCCTCATCTGAACCGTCTAGTCGAGACGGTTCAGATGTGGGGTCAAAAAACGTATGTATTTATCAAAAATTATCCCTTATTATCACCAAATACTCCCTCTTATCTAGAGCTGTGTATAATTACAAAACTCACCTTCATAATAGGCTGTTGTGCCGATGAGGAGATTGACCTTCTAATCTGATTAGCATTCTTGGCGTTCTGGTTCTTATTGGCAAACATTGGTTTCTTCACTGTTGACGAGTGGTCATTTCTTATTCCCAGAACGGAATCAGCCCCGAATAATGACTGTAAAAGAAAAATTAACAGTAGCATTCAGGGCCCAGTTGTTCAAAGCATTGTTAGCCTGACCAGCTCGTTAAGAAGTCAACTTGTTAAGTGTTTTACCACTTCATAGCCAAATACACTGATATTTTTTGTTGAAAATATGTGAGAAGCTTTTGCAATGCAACGCTTCTCCTATTTTTCAACAAAAATGTTAGCGTATTTGAGGTATTACCGTTTGAAATTTTAACGTCTCATTAACTAACGACGTCGTTAGTTTTGAACAACCCAGCCCGGAGCTTTAGGTAAGTGATTCTCTGTATTCTTATCATTTCTATTCCTTTGTGTTAAAAGTGCATGTTTATAGACCCAAGATTAACATTCAATTAATGAAATATAAGTCAATGTAACCTGCTTTTATTTTGCGGGCCAACATCTGGTCATGCTGACTCATTGTCCTAAGCTATCATGTTTATGTACCCACTTAGAGAAACTTTGACCAAAAATTTTGATGAAAATTCCACAGACATGACCGAAGTAACAAACACAGATTTGGGAAAATATGAATGGAAAGAGCTCTATATACCCTTGGTATACACTACATAAAAATATTTGTGGAAATTCATAGCAATTACCCCATATTACCCCAAAATACTCCCTCTTATGTAGACAACAAAAGAGGGGAGTATTTTGGAATAATATGGGGCAATTGCAATGAATTTCCAAGAAAAATAGTAGATCTCAGACTGAACAAGTACTTACATATGTAGAATACGGAGACGAGCCATTAGCGTCAGGTAGAAACTGACCAAATTCATCCAACAAATCTTCCTGGTTCTGGAAAAGCTTGGCAACTTGAGAGTATACCTCTGCTTCAGTGAGAGGCTTGTGTCCCTGGGGGACGAGTCCCTGCAGTAGAAAATGAGGGGCCTACGAAATTAAGAAACCACTAAAAGAGAAACAACTAAATAACGTAACACAATGCCATATTCATCTTATTAACACCCCAGGGGTGTGGCAGTTTCAGTAAGATCTAAAGTGACCTGTAACTGTAAAACCTTTAAAGCCCAGTAAGCAGATAAATTGGTCTGCAACATTTGAAATGTCTTGTCCCAGCTGTAACATATTGAGCATTCAAGGACAACAGGTGAAACAGTTATGATCCAGATGAGCTGGCTTATTTATCTGGATCTATACTGTTTGCAAATTCAACTGTTTTTTTTTTTTTTTTTTTCAATTTGACCTTAAAATATATGAGCCCCGACATGAGAAACAAACAAAGTGGTTGTGCGCCCGACGCAGACTCAGATCAGCCTGAGCATCCACTTAGTCTGAGTATATTCTTCCCTAAGCACTTAAAGGGTCTAAGCTACCTTCATGCAGGCAGCGAAGACTGATCAGACTGGGCAGATGCCCAGGCTGATCTGAGTCTCCACTGGGGGCACAACCACTTTGTTGGTTTTCTTGCCTCACGGCTCATACAAGATTGACATCTGCCTATCTAAACATGAATATTTCAGATTTAAACTTCAGAGCTCCAGATTAGAAGGGGTATGAGGAATAATTTAGGGATAATTTTCCTTATTTTTCCATTGATCCATATGTTGTGACCCTAGCCGAAACTGTTCTAATGAGGGGTCACAACATATGTTTTCATTGAAAAATAAGAAAAAATACCTGTAATTTATCCCTGTTACCTGAACTCTAATTATAATAGTCGGCCCTGAAAACTTATCAAAAATGTATTCTGGGTCTTATATATCTGAGGATTTCTGTCTCTACACAACTTCGATCAGTCAACAGAAATAGGGAGTGTGATGTTTGTTAGAATGAACCATTGCAATGAAATATTACAGAAGTATTGAAAATGTTATTGATAATAATGCTATAACAATGTTTTCTATTTCTGACATGTGTACACCCCATCGCAACCCGGTTACCCCATAGCTGAGGACCTGCCCAAGAATAGAAGGACTTAAGTACCATGCTTTTACATTTGCAGTATCCCGGCAAAGCTGTGCATGTACCTGGCTTTTAATTTCTTTGCAAAATGGTCAGAACAATAAGAGCGGCCCCTACTGCTGAAAAAAGCCCTAAAGGCAGGAACTTTAAATACCACTTTGATCAGAAATTTGTCCCCCATCGTGCAGGGTGTCTATTGGGGCTCTGCTATTCCCAGCTTTAGGGCAGTTGTTGTTATAAATGACTGGTGCAATGTAAGGTATCATACTTTCTGATTACAATATCTACATTTGAGCTGTGACACGAGAAAACCAACAATGTGCTTGTGCGCCAAGTGCAGACTCAGATCAGCCTGGGCACCTGCTTAGTTTGATCACCCTTCTTTAACAGCTCAAACGGTAGCTAAGGGTCTAAGCTACCTCCATGCAGACAGCGAAGACTCTGATCAGACTGAGCAGACGCCCAGGCTGATCTGAGTCTGCGCTGGGCGTACAACCACATTGTTGGTTTTCTCGTGTCGCAGCTCATTTCTATCTTTACACTAAAAGAACTTTTCTCACCAGTGTAACACCCTCTTTCAGATTTCTCTGTTCCTTCTGGTAAGTATGCAGTATCTCTAGAAACGCCTTATAGATCTCTGGCTGACCTTGGAAACGGTTCTGGCAAAAAAATTGTCAAACAATAATTTGTCACACCATATGAAACAAGAAGCACCATGCAGACAAGACAACACAGAGTGCCTAAATTGAGTAATTGTTGCTCGACGGTAAATGAAGAATTTCTAGGTTAACTGCAATTGTTAACGCAGGTTAACTTGATCAATAACTCCAAAGAGGATATGAATGCTAACAGTACCAATGTTACTGATACATGGCTATTATGCCATGAGTTTGTGGTAAAATCACTCCTTTTCATATGCGAAGTAGCACTTAATTGGTAATTTCTTGTGTGCAGATACTTTTCATGGGGGACAATTCTGCTAGCATTTTCGTTTCTGATACCCTTTTCAATGGGAATCAACTCTTACAGGATAGAATTTCAAGGAGCACATTCCTTTCTTAAAGAGTAGACCCTGTTATGGCAGGGTAACGTTATACCATATTAACTTGCATAAATTTCTGTTTGATTCTCCGGATCAGTTAACTCTTTTAAAATGGGTTCTACTCTTAAATGAAAGAATTTGCTCCTTTAAGAGTTTACCCTGAGACACAACAAATAAGGCTCTAAATACTGTCCCACTTTCGTAACATGCAATGCCCCTGCGGCATTTATTAGGATTAATATAGTATGTTTACATATTATGTTTGCTCCTACCTTTATCTTGTTCACATAATTTATCGCATGATTGAACTCAACTGGTTGCTGGCCTGGCTGTTGGTTGGCCTGGGAGCTATTCTGGTGCCCTGTTTGGGCAGGCGGTTCCTGGGAGAGGCGAGGTGGCTGGTGGTAAGAATGCTGAGATTGTTGGTTTGGCGTACTTGAAACATGGCTCTGAATGGGTTTCTGAAAGAAATTTTAACTCACATGCTTTGAATACATTTAAAACACATTTTCGGGAACTCACAAGATAAACCAGAATTCTGCAAAACACCAGGTCTTGCCAGTCTGCACAATGCCACATTAACTTAACCATAAAACTAAATGTTAACACCATTGCCAGAAAAATAATACCTGAGCAGCCACACTACAAAACCAACCAAGTGGCATGAGCGCCAAGCAAAGACTCAGATCAACCTGGGCATCTGCCTAGTCTGATGTCTTTGCTGTGGGCTTAAATGTTAGCTAAGGGTTTAAGCTACCTCCATGATGACAGCCAAGACTCTTACCAGACTGGGTGGATGCCCATGCTGATCCGAGCCTTCACTTGGTGCGCATGCAACTTGTTGGTTTTCTTGTGTCACAGCTCTCCTATGTCACGCAATCTGCTTGTCGCAGGCAAGACCAAAAGGTTGCATCGCATCTGCCTAAGATCATATCATCCAATCAGTACAGACCTGGGCACTCATGGCAATGACATCTGATAGTAACTAGCTCACATGAAGGTCAACAGTGCACCCCAGATAAGAACAGGTAACAGGGATAATTCAGGGATTTTCCTTTTTCTTCCATAAAAACGTGTTGTGACCCCTCATTTGAACCCTTTTGAAAGGCCTATGTTGTTAACGCAGGGATGGAAGTGAATGAGCGACCAATGTAGACACAGTTTAGACTATTTCCACAGGATCTGACTGCTCAGGGTCTGTACTGCTGAATTTTTGGTCAAACTGAGCACTGCAAACTAACAATTTACAGACCTTCATCAAAATGACTTACCTTTACAGCATGTGGTGTCTGGTTTCCGGCATTAGCAGCAGCCTGTGCCATCTGATTTAATGTGGAGATGGAAACAGTCTGCTGGCCAGGCTGGTGCACATTTATTTCATTAGCCTGCACCTCTATCTTGTAGCCTGGTGGTAAAAAGGTGTTGAACCCAACTATTAAGTCTGGGTGACCTTTGAATAAGTTGGAAACTCTGTTGATGACCCCTGGTGTATCAATTCTGCACAAAATAAAAATTAAAATATTAAATCAGAGCCCGGTTATTAAAACTAACAACACAATTTGTTAACACTTTGTTAAAATTTGGAACATAATATCTCAAATACACTCGTATATTTTGTTTAAAACAAGGGCTTCGCAAGCGGCGCATAATACGCCCGTTTCAATGTCCTAAAGGAGTTACAGAATGAACAAGATTGTTTACAAAAGGATAGACAAGCAGACAAACAGGGGCAACCACTCTATAATTAACTAGAACTGTCAGCGAATCCGACTATACCCCCCCCTCCCCCCCCCCCCTTAATTGCTTAAATCAAATGGTGTTATATTCGTAACAAAAAGTATAAAGAGGGAGAGAAATCATTGTTGTTACCATGTATACCAAATATGAATGGTTGCTGTGAAATCTGTTACAAATAAAAGCACCGCAGGCACTGCATGATACCCCGCCACTGCTGTGCATCCTAACTTATTTTTTGAGATATATAATAGCTAAAGAGCCACAGAACTGAGATAGACAGAGATATGATGTCCTTACTGTAAATAAATATTAATATAAACCACCCAACAACGTGGAGCATTCTGACCAGTGTAGATTTAGATCAGGCTGTAAAGCATTTCTTTGAGCTGAGAGACTCTGTTTCCTATTCTATTGTGTTAAACATATCATTCAGATATTCCATATAGTATAGGAACTACAAGTCAAAAAACATTTTTCAGATCTATCAAGGGGGAATACTCATTAACTGGAAAGGTAAGAGTGATGGTTCTTTGTCACAATATGTAACCTTTGATGTGAAACATACCTATGAAGTTTCGTTCAGATATTCCATATAGTAAAGGAACTACAGATAAAAAAACGTTTTTAAGATCAATCAAGGGCGGATAACTCACAAACCAGAAAGATCAGAGTGACAGTTCCTAGTCACTATATGAAGCCTTTGATGTGAAACATATCTGTGAAGTTTTATTCAGATATTCCATATAGAAAGGGAACTACAGGTCAAAAACCATTTTTCAGACCTATCAAGGGCAGATAACTCATGAACTGGAAAGGTAAGAGTGATGGTTCTTTGTCACAGTATGTAACCTTTGATGTGAAACATATCAGTAAAGTTTCATTTAAATATTCCACATAGTAAAGGAACTACGGGTAAAAAACATTTTTTAATTCAATCAAGGGCGGATAACTCACAAACGGGAAAGGTAAGAGTGACGGTTCTTAGTCACAATATGTTACCTTTGATGTGAAACATATCTGTGAAGTTATATTCAGATATTCCATATAGTAAAGGAACAATAGGTCAAAAACCTTTTTTCAGACCTATCACGGGCGGATAACTCACAAACTGGGAGGTCAGAGTGACGGTCCTTAGTCACAATATGTAACCTTTGATGTGCAACATATCTGTGAAGTTTCATTCAGATATCATGAACAGTAAAGGAATAACAGGCCAGAAACCATTTTTCCAATACAAAAAGGGCAGTAACTCCGTTAAAAATGGACGGATTTTGCCCATTAACAATCCCATACCACTCATCGCCGATAACAATATGTATGCAAAATTTGAAAAAAATTCCGTGAATAAATACTCAAGTTATCGATTGGAAATGGTGAGCACGGACGGACGGACGGACACCGAAAGGTATAACATAATACCCCGCCACTAAAGTGTGGCGGGGTATAACAAGAGGCCCAAATGGGCCTGATATCCCTCACCTGGCTATTGTGCAACGGGACCATTCTGATACAAAATTGGTCCAATTCCACTGAGAATTTCTCATTTTCACATTTTGCTACTTTTAGTAACAGAGGCCAACTTGCCTGGTCTTTATATATTTACTTTTGAAACACCTCAATGCAAGAATCATTTTGCCACAAATTTCATCAAAATCCATTCAGGGGTTACTGAGATAATGCCAGTTTCATGTTTTGTGCTATTTTTAGTAACGGCAGATGGCGGCCATCTTGGATTGCTAAACTGCAAAAAATCGAAAAGCCTTCATGCAAGGACCATTTTGACACAAATTTGGTCCAGTTCCATTGAGATTTTCTGATTTTCACATTTTTCTATTTTTAGTAACAGAGGCCAATATGACTGGTCTACAGTTAGATATTTTTGAAACATCTCAATGCCAGAATCATTTTGACACAAATTTCGTCAAAATCAATTCAGCGGTTACTGAGATATTGTCATTTTCATGTTTTGTGCTATTTTTAGTAACGGCAAATGGCGGCCATCTTGGAATGCAAAAATGCAAAAAAACGAAAAAGCTTAATGAAAGGACCATTCTGACACAAAATTAATCCAACTCCATTGAGATTTACTAATTTTCACATTTTTCTATTTTTAGTAACAGAGGCCAATATGAATGGTCTACAGTTAGATATTTTTGAAACATCTCAATGCAAGAATCATTTTGACACAAATTTCTTCAAAATCCATTCAGCGGTTACTGAGATATTGTCATTTTCATGTTTTGTGCTATTTTTAGTAACGGCATATGGCGGCCATCTTGGAATGCCAAATTGCAATTAATCAAAACGACTTCATGCAAGGAACATTCTGACACAAAATTGGTCCAATTCCATTCAAGGGTTCTTGAGTAATTGTCATTTTTATGTTTGTGCTATTTTTAGTAACACCAGATGGCGGCCATCTTGGAATGCCGAATTGCAATTAATCGAAACAGCTTCATGCAAGGAACATTCTGACACAAAATTGGTCCAATTCCATTCAAGGGTTCTTGAGTAATCGTCATTTTTATGTTTGTGCTATTTTTAGTAACGGCCCCCATGGTGGCCATCTTGGATAGTCAACTGGCACAAAATTGAAATAATTCCATTCAAGAACCATTTCTGACCAAATCTTGTCAGAATTGGTTGCATTTTCTTTAGATATTGACATTTGAGCAAAATTGGCCTTGTAAACGCTAAGTAGGTCACTGTGACCTAATTCCGCTATAGATTTTTTTTATTTTTACAATTTTTAATATCAAGGTCCCACTTATGTTCCATGCAAACTTTCAACCAAATATACCAAATGGTTCTGGAGAAGAAGTTTACTTTGTTGTTTTTGCTATTTTTAGTAACGGCGGCCATCTTGGATTTTCAACCTGACCCAATTTTACAATTCTGAGACCCTGGAGTCAGGTCATGCTCCATGTGAAATTTGAGAACCATGGGACCAGTAGTTTTAGAGAAGAAGTTGTTTGAAGTTGTTTAAATAGGTCATTTTTTGACATTGGCATTTGAGCAAAATTACACACGTAAACAGAAAGTAGGTCACTGTGACAAAACTCCGCTACAGATTTTTTTCATTTTTACAATTTTGAATACCAAGGTTTCACTGATGTTCAATGCCAAAATTCAGACAAATATACCCAGTGGTTCTGGAGAAGAAGCTTATTTTGTTGTTTTTGCTATTTTTAGTAACGGCGGCCATCTTGGATTTTCAACCTGACCCAATTTTACAATTCTGAGACCCTGGAGTCAGGTCAGGCTCCATGTGAAATTTGAGAACCATGGGACCAGTAGTTTTACAGAAGAAGATGTTTGAATATTTGTTTTTAGGTGTTGACATCCACAATCCGTGACGACGCACGACGCACGCCGGACGCATTGGTATGACAATAGCTCACTATGGCCCTTCGGGCCAGGTGAGCTAAAAATTACATTATTCAAAGTCAGGAGAGAAAGAAAATTGGAAAAATATAGGGAAGAATAAGCAGAAGACTGGTTCTCAATCCCACAATACAACAAGTTCTCATCAACCTGCATACAAAATTCCCTACTCTAACTTACAGATGCATAGAAATCTTTTGCGCAAAAAATGCATTATTCAAAGTAAAGAGAAAGAAAATCAGACAAATACAGGGAATAAAAAGAGAAGTCTGGTTCTCAATCCCACAATACAGTAAGTCATCATTAACCTGCATACCAAATATGACTAATCTAGCTTGCATGGTTGTGGAGAAAACTTTGATGAAAAAGTTCATTATTCAAAGTATGGAAAGAAAGAATATTGGACAAATACAGGGAAGAATAAGCAATAAAAGGCTGGTTCTCAAACCCACGATACAACATATCGTCATCAACCTGCATACCAAATGGGACTACTCTAGCTTGCTTGGTTGTGGAGAAATCTTTGACGAAAAATTTTATTATTCAAAGTATGGAAAGAAAGACTATTGGACAAATACAGGGAAGAATAAGCAGAAAAAGGCTGGTTCTCAATCCAACGATACAACATATCGCCATCAACCTGCATACCAAATATGACTACTCTAGCTTGCATGGTTGTGGAGAAATCTTTGACGAAAAATTTCATTATTCAAAGTAGGGAAAGAAAGAAAATCAGACAAATACAGGGAAGAATAAGCAGGAGAAGGCTGGTTCTCGATCCCATGATACAACATGTCGTTATCAACCTGCATAGCGAATATGACTACCGTACTCTAGCTTGCATGATTGTGGAGAAATCTTTGACGAAAAATTTCATGATTCAAAGTATGGAAAGAAAGAAAATGGGGCAAATACAGGGAAGAATAAGCAGGAGAAGGCTGTTCTCAATCCCACAATACAACATGTCGTCATCAACCTGTATGCCAAATATGACCAGTCTAGCTTGTATGGTTGTGAAGAAATCTTTGATACAATAGTTTGAACAAGGGAGATAACCTACATACACTAGGTATACCTTTTTTAGTTCTACTTTTTTCCCTTGACAATATATTACATGTACAACAAAAGTTTACACAAAAGTAAGAACTAATGAAAGGGATTCCCTCTTAAACGAAGAAAGGGAGAGCAGCCATTGTTGTACGCGACACATCGTTAGGACTTCATACACATTGCAATGAAGTTTTATAAAGATATCCCAAACGGTTATCTAGTTATGGCGTGTACAAGACTTACAGGGATAAAATTAATCAAAGGGGCATAACTTCAAAAGTAAGAAAGGGGGAGCAACCATTTTTGTACGCACCACGTTCCCCCACCCTAATACATATGCCTACCAAATTTCATGAAGATATCCCAAATGGTTACTGAGTTATGGCGTGTACAAGAATGTTTACGGACGGACGGACGGACAGCGCCACGACATAATACGTCCGTTTTTTCAAAACGGGCGTATAAAAATGAGAAGCTTTTGCATTGCAAAAGATTCGCACATTTTTTTTTTTCAACAAAAAATATCAGTGTATTTGCTTTATATAGTTGTAAAAGATTTAATGAGTTGACCTCTTAATGAGCTTCTTACAGTCTTCACGAAAACCGTCGGTCTGTCGGACAAACCGGCAAATTCAGAAAATGTCCGGCGATTTTTGCCAGGGCGCCGGTCGCACTGTCCGACACTGATAAAAGTTGACATTTTTCAACTCGGTAAAATCAAACTTATCGTCGGAAAAGTCCTCTTTTGGCCGAAACAAAAACGAAAGTTTCGCCATTTCATATTTACAAAAGCGCTTATGCAAGACGACATCTGATTGGTCAATATATGCCTTACTATTTATATACAACCAATCATTTCGAGCGTTATAGTTTTCGGCCCAAAGAGTGCTCGCAACGGTTGGTTTCGGTCTCGGAATGTGTAACAATCTCATCTTCATTTTTTTTTTTTTTTTTTAAATTTCGATGACTCGGCTAAAATGAAATGAACTTTAAACTATTTATCCATATTATTTGTTTAATGACTGCTGCGCCAGGTTATTTTCTGCTTACTGTAACTGTATTTTTGGTGCTTCTGGTAGCGAATTTAATATGGCCGAACTTTGTGAATGGTACAAGGCCGAACCAAGGGAAATAATCAAAACATTTTTTTCCTGTAACAAGTTTAGCTTTAGAAAAAGCATTGGAGTTTATCCCCAACCTATGCATAGATGAATACAAGATATAGCAGATGCTTTCAAGAATGGGAATAGAATTAAAATGAAGTAGAGAATGAATGATTAAATGGGAATTAAAGTTAAAATGAACCCAGTATTTAAGTAATTAAAAAATGGTTCCCATTTTTATGACTAAAATTTTTTTGTTGGCTCGAATGTGATTTTTTTTGTCCTGCAGATTTCTGTTCTGTCCTGCAAATTTTTTTTGACTGTCTGACAGCTGTCCTGCAACTCTTCAGAAGGTTTCGCGAAGACTGTTCTTAGGCTAACAATGCTTTGAACAAATGGGCCCAGAGCTGCAGATTTATTAATGGTAGAGGTAGCAAGTAACTGGGGTTAGGCTGGATAGTTTAGTGGGGTCTTTGTCTTCATCCATCACAGTCCTGAGGACAAACTGAAAATCAATGCCTTGGTCTCTGTCTCCCATCTCCTAATGCAAATGCAAGCACCCAGATCTTTAAGGAAATAGCTACCCAAACATACACACCCCTCTCCCCCAATGAAGGACAGTAAGTCAATAACAGAAGTCACTGACTCGCATCTATCCCCAGCTTTTCTCCACCCTATCCCAGGCGGGCCTATGTGCGGAGGGAGACATGATTAAAAAATACATGTGCCTCGTCCATAGCTACTAGTATTACAGTGTTCCTTTTCACTGTTTTGGGAATGGTGGCGGGGCCCT
The DNA here is from genome assembly GCA_963989385.1 of Ctena decussata. Classification (NCBI taxonomy): domain Eukaryota; kingdom Metazoa; phylum Mollusca; class Bivalvia; order Lucinida; family Lucinidae; genus Ctena; species Ctena decussata. The sequence goes on along the minus strand of OZ022515.1, from coordinate 17,095,180 downwards.
TACAATTGGGAAAAATAACGCGTAAAAACCTCAAAATTGGGAAAAGTTGACAAGTAATATTTGTTATTGTGGCTGGCCTATTCTGTATTTTGTCAAGAAACAAGAACTAGTACATATGTTACAATTAACTTGTAGCACTCTTTATTAATTCTAAACTCAGTACCTGTGGTTTTGTTCATAAATTGGCTTCTTTGAATTTGAAAATGCAAGATTTGGGATGCCCAATTTTGATAATCAACGAGTACATAAAGGGATGCACAACCTTGAGCTTCCTTGAGATGCAAAGGTGTTTAAAACATCAATTCTTTTACACTTGTTTGAATCAGATTTCTTCATTTTCTTCACATAGTATTTCGCATCTTCTGTGCGCCGCCATATTGTCTCCAAGATCATCCAGAGGCTTGATTTCTGATTCTTGAAGTAGCTATGCGCTTCTGTGATACCGATAAATTTAACACTTTCATGCATAACTGTATTTCTTGTAAGCGTCTACTGATTGCGGAACTGACTATTAGTACGGTTGACGTTTCATTTACCTCCTTTTCCGGGGCACCTCGTGGACTATTTGCGTTCAACAGACTTGTTTGCAGATTTTTCCCCAACATTCAATTGGGAATTTTAGCACTCTTTTTTGGGAAAAATACCTACTTTTTGGCATTGGGAATGGGGCCGAATTTCGGCCCCAAATAAGCCTGAAAAGGAACACTGTATTAACATAAGCCTGCGGCATAACAGCCTGGTCAGAACCTTGTTCTTATTTAGTACAGAACTGGAGGATCTAATGGGGAGCAAAGATGGTACAACAGGCTGTCTGAGTGCTTTCACCCATGTTTGTAAAGTCTAAGCAAGACAAATTGATTGACCTGATATGAGAAGCATCACCAAAATCCCCTTTCAGATGGCTCTGGCTGATTTCACAAGCTTTAAAACTGGCTTATGAGAATCTAGCTCATTCACATCAGGCCTCATACTGACAAAGCTTTTCCAAGCCTGAAATGCCTGCTTTCGCAGCCCAAAAAGCCCTTTTTAAGTAGAAAAAAAACACTGAAAACTTAAAAATCAAAGCCTGAAATCAAGTAAAATTCAAGAAATGAAAGCCTGAAAAGTATGAGGCCTGTCACATGGACAACTTACGTTTGTGATTTAAATTCTTTCATAATGTCGAGAAAATCATTGTACACTTGAGGCTGGTTCCCGAACTGTAACTTGACCTGGTCAAGGTAAGATAAGGCATCCTCGACCTTTAACCTCTGAAACTGCTGTTGCTGTCCTTGAACTTGGGCTGCATGAGCCTGAAAAAAATATAAATTTAAATATTAACAAATGGTACAGGGGCCGGTTGTTCAAAACTAATGACGTCATTAGTTAACGTTTCATTAAAATTAAAATGTGAATATCTCAAATACATTGATTTTTTTAAAAATTGTGAGAAGCTTTTGCATTGCAAAAGCTTCTAACATTTTTTCAGCAAAAACAATATTGGTGTATTTGGTTATAAGGTCATAAATCACTTAACTAGTTGACCTCTTAACGGGCTCGTTATGCTTAGGATACTTTGAACATCTGGGGGCACGACTGTGATTTGTGATAATATTCTGAAATGTCCTGTAGCCCTAATGGGTGATAAGGGAACTGCCAAACTTTGGGGACTCCGATCAGAATGCTAAGAGGTCTGGGTCTGCACTGCTCGTTTCTATTTGAGGAAATTCCATTTGAGATGTGACATGACAAACCAATAAAGTGGAATCTGCACTCAGATCAGCCTGAGAATCCACCCAGTCTCAGACTTTTTGCTGTGTGCTTAAAGGATAGCTAAGGGTCTTAGCTATCCCCATGCAGACAGCAAAGACTGTTCAGACTGGGTGGATGCCCAAGCTGATCTCAGTCTTTACTAGGCACACATGCCACTTTGTTGGTTTAATTGTGTTGCAGCTCATATGGATTGATTGATTTGATGCTTAACGTCCACGGTAAACAGCTATGGTCATGTCGGGACGGTCAGTTAACCTAACCACACTATTCCTGGGCAGGCGTAGACCTCCTAAGCGGTTAACCAGTACTACGTGCACATATTTTCGTCAGTAACTGACAACTGCCCTTCTTGAAAACAGTAGAACCATGCTCTAGATAAGAGGGATTATTTGATGATAAGTGCGGGATATTTTCTCTTATTTCTCAGTGAAACCATATGTTGTGACCCCTCATCTGAACCATCTCGATGAGACGGTTCAGATGAGGGGTCACAACGTATGATTTTATGCAGAATTAACAAAAATTATCTCTAATTATATAAATCTAATTATCACCAAATACTCCCTCTTATCTCGAGCTCTGGTAGAACTTCAAAATGGCTCGAATCTTGATGGCTTCTTAACCCTGAGGCTGCCTGTCTAGAGGATCATTTTTGGGTGACATTTTGAGAGATTTGCTCAAATTTTTGACAAAAATCTCTGAAATCTGTCAAAAAGGAGATAAAATCTCATGCAATTTAATAATGGATACATGTAGTACCGTAAGTTCTCACACATCATTTTCTCTCATTTAATTTCTGAGACTCAAACTCTTTTCTTGGTTCCAAGAGGTCATTTTATACAGGAACTAACCCAAGATGGCTAGAACTACACTTGGCGTGAACTAATTTTTATGGTCCAAAGCCTGTTTGAGCCAATAAAGTTATACTGTACAATGGTTAACGGTATAAAGAAACAGAAAAGAACCTTAACAGAAAAAATTTAAGGCAACAACTAAACTCTTGAACAGTAAAAGAAAGCAAAACTGCCTCTTGTTTAACCCTTAAAGCGCCAAAAAGCAGACAACCGAATTTATGTCTGCAAAATTTCAAAAAAAGTTTTGACCATACAGTATCATGATGGGAATTCAAAGATTAGGTGGCGAACAGAGTAAATCCAGTTGAAGCGGCTTATCATGAGCCACCTCAGATACGCCGCCTCATCGGGATCTACAGTTTGCAAATAGAACTATTTTCAAATTTGGCACTGTAAGCGTTAATCATTGACTCACAGCTTCTAGCTCTGATTTATGTGCGGACAAATATATAGTGTGCTGTAAGGAAAACAAGCTAAGTACTGCATTATGGAGCTACTCTCAGTCAGAGCCCTAGATAACAGGGAGTATTTGATGATAATTAGGGATAATTTTTGTTAAATCTGGATAAAAAAGTATGTTGTGACCCCTCATCTAACCATCTCGTAGAGACAGTTCAGACTACGAGACGGTTCAGATGAGGGGTCATAACATATGGTTTTGATGAGAAATAAAGAAAATTGTCCCTCAATTATCATCAAATACCACTCTTATCAAAAACTCTGGTCTCCTTATGAATTCCACAATTATTCCATTATAAGACAGGGTTTGTCCCATCCAAAACAACCCCAAAAATCTAGATTTGGCTTATGAGACAGATCTAGATTTTTAGGGAAGTTTTGGAATGGAAACCCATCTTATAGCAAAATTACACAAGACTGGTTAATTTGTCTTTCTGAGGGGAAATACCCATCTTATAACTGAATATTAATGAGCAGCGACATGAGAAAACCAACACAGTGGTTGTTTGTCTAGCGCAGACTCTGATCAGCCTAGGCATCTGTCCAGTCTGATCAGAGTCTTCCCTATGCCCTTAAATGGTAGGTAAGGGTCTAAGCGACCTTCATCTGACAGTGAAGACTCTTGATCAGACTGGGGGATGCCCAGGCTGATCTGAGTCTGCGCTCAGCACACAACCACTTTGTTGGTTTTCTTGCGTCGCGGCTCATATACAGTATTTTGGATAAGGCATGATCATGTCGCTTCCAAACTACAAAAGAACATTAGGCAAGTGCGCATTGACCATTTAAATGCAACCGCTTCGCAGCCAAAAATGATTTGCTGATCGTTGCTGGTCAGTCTTCACATGTAGTTCGAGCCTGGTTGCATTGATTTCTCAGAAACACTTTTGTGCATTCGAACTGATGCAAACTGCTGCTCACAAGAGCAAGACAATACCTATTATGCTTGTTTTATTAGCTGGCATAGACATCAAAACTGGTAACAGAATTAGTGCAGATCGAGGCTTGACGAGTGATACAGTGATCCCGAGTGACGGATTTTTCTATCCACACCTCACACCCGTGGAAGATACTTTTTCTTGCACACCACCTTTTAGACCCATTGCATCTTAAAATCAGGCTAGCATACTTTTTATTTACATATTATTGCATGCTATATGCAGTTGTAGTGTTTACTTTATGTTAAACATGCTTAACAAAGTTAAATTCAGTAAATAAGAAAAATCGAAAATTTGGTGTATTCTGAATGACCAAAAATTCCACTTACCCCTCTTGAGAAGGTCAGCGAGAGTTAGTCTGCAGACGTGATATTTTTTTCAAAATCAATATGAAAACTTCTTCATAATGCATAAGACTTCATGTTAATGCTATAATTATCAACATTGGCTTCCCATGGAATCTGCAGTAATTTGTTGAAAAATAGGCAATTTTGCACTGAAACTGTCGGAGGTCCATTCAGAGCTTCAGAGATTTCTATCTGATCTTGAAAGAAAGCGCTGCTTTCAACGGCCACCATTCAGTTAAGTCAATGTCCGGCATGCATAAACTGACATCATTTTTGCCGTCTTCGTGATGTCATCATCTAAAATGCCAATGTCACTTAACGACGCAGATTACAAAACTTCCAATACAACCAATGCAATGAATGCTCATGGTTTTTATGCAGTCATGGGTGAGATAAGGGGAAACAGGCGGATATCCTGATCTTGTATGCAAGAAAGATACAAACTCACCTGTGGCTGCTGAGGATGAACTGGAACAGATGGGTGGTGCCCAGGGGTAGGGGGAGCCCCTGGGGTGTGGATGCCAGATGGTAACTGGATTGGAGATGGATGGACATGACTCCCCTGGCTCTGTCTGTTTAATGAAACAAAAATAAAGTTCTGAGAATTGCCAATAAATACTAAAACAGATGCCCAAGACCTCAGGCAATAATGCAGCACAAAAACAAAGTATATGCATGTACATTTCAGTGCAGACACAACAAAACCAACAAAGTGACATGTGGGCCCACAGATCATCCTGTGCCTCCATTCAGTCTGATCAGAGCTTTTGCTGTCCTCTTTATGGGTAGGTAAGGGTCTAAGCTACCTCCATGCCAACAATGAACAACCTCTTACTGACAGAGCTCAAGATAAAAGTAGGTCTTTAAGGAAATTTTGGAGATAATTTTATTTTCAAGGCAAACATGTTGGGACCCCCTCATTAGAACCATCGAAGTGGGACAGTTCTAATAAGGGGTCACGCAACTGATTGATTTGATGCTTAACGTCAACGGTAAACAGCTATGGTCATGTCAGGACAGTCAGTTAACCTAACCACACTATTCCTAGGCAGGCTTAGATCTCGTAAGCGGTTAACCAGTACTAAGTGCACATACTTTCGCCAGTAACTGACAACTACCCTTCTTTATTCAGCGGTAGGATAAACGAAAGTATGTGGCCAGACAATGTTTCGAACCCAAGACCTTTGACTTATGGGGTTACAACATACGTTTCTATGTAGAAATGTACAAAATTATCTTGAAATTCTCCTTATTACCCATTCTGATCTAGAATATTGCACTGATAAAAAATATCTTTCTTTTACCAAATGAAACAATTTCTCTCAAAAAATCTCAACCAGAAAAATCTCTGAAAAACATATACTTACTGGAACCCCTGCATTGGGAACGGTAATGGACCACTTGGCCCTGTTATTCCTGGTTCCCCTTCAAACCTTGGCCCAGCTGCAACTGACCCTCCTAACATACGCGCAGCAGGATATGGCCCCGGGTCACCTGTTGCTACTCTTCTTGGCTATAAATAAAAAGGAACAGGCTCTACCATATTTTATGGGGTCAGAGCTCTTGATAAGAGGAGACTTTGATGATAATTGAGGGATAATTTTTTTTTATTTCTCATTGAAACCATATGCTGTGACCCCTCATCTGAACCGTCTCGTCGAGACGGTTCAGATGAGGTGTCACAACATATGTTTTAATACAGTATTAACAAAAATTATCCATAATTATCTCCAAATACTCCCTCTTATCTAGGGCTCTGGGGGTATAAAACAGGAGTGTACCCTTCCAAAATTACCAAAAATATGCAAACCAGTCTTGTACAACTCAGAGCTCTATAAATGGAGTTGTCCCTTCCAAAACAATCCCAAATATCTAGACCTGTCTTACAAGATGGATCTAGATCTCTGAGATTGTTTTGGAATGGGAAAGCTTGCATTAAAACTGAATAAAAGCTTACAACAACTGTGACAAGACTTAATGTATAACAAGAGGTCCATGATGGACCTAAATCGCTCACCTGAGTTATGATGAAATAACATGGAAGATCATCTATTTCATGATGTGCCATCTATAGCTACACAATGTTTTTCTAAGATCTGACCTGGCGATCTAGTTTTTGATCAGACATTATTTAGTTTCAAATTTGTCCTACATTTCATATTCATGAAGATAAACATTCTGACAAAGTTTCATAAAGCTTCAATGCAAAATAAAGCCACAATTGTGTACACAAAGTTTTTTTATGATTTGACCTGGTGACCTAGTTTTTGATCCAACAAGGCCCAGTTTCAAATTTGGCCTAGATTTCATTAAGATAATCGTTCTGATAAAGTTTCATCAAGATTGAACCAAAACTGTGCCCTCTAGAGTATACACAATGTTTTTCTACGGTTTGACCTAGTGTCCTAGTTTTTGATCCAACATGACCTAGTTGCACCCTTGGTCTAGAATTGTTGGAGATAAATATTTTGACAAAGTTTCATGAAGATTGGAACAAAACTGTGCCCTCTAGAGCATTCACTTGGTTTTTCTAAGATCTGACCTAGTTACCTAGTTTTACACCTGACATGGCCAAGTTTCAAATCTGGTCTAGATTTCATGAAGATAAGCATTCTGACAAAGTTTTATGAAGATTGGATCATAACTGTGCCCTCGAGTATACACAATGTTTTTCTAAGGTTTGACCTAGTGACCTAGTTTTTGATCCAACAGGACTCAGTTTCTATCTTGGCCTAGCTTGTATAAGGATAGACATTCTAACAAAGTTTCATAAAGATTGGGTCATAACTGTGCCCTTTAGGAGTGTACACAAGGTTTTTCTAAGATTTGACCTAGTGACCTAGTTTTTGACCCCACATGACCCAGTTTCAAATCTGGTCTAGATTTAATAAAGATAAGCATTCTGACAAAGTTTCATGAAGATTGGATCATAACTGTGCCTTCTAGAGTGTACACAAGGTTTTTCTAAGATTTGACCTAGTGACCTACTTTTTGACCCAGCATGACTCAGTTTCTATCTTGGCCTAGCTTGTATAAGGTTAAACATTCAAAGTTTCATAAAGATTGGGTCATAACTGTGCCCTCTAGAGTGTATACAAGGTTTTTCTAAGATTTGACCTGGTGACCTAGTTTTTGACCGCACATGACCCAGTTTCAAAATTTGTCTAGATTTCATTAACATAAACATTCTTTCAAAGTTTCAAGATGATTTGATCAAAACTGTGCCCTCTGTGTCATTCTAAGATTTATTTCTATTTTTAGCTCTGGCGGCCATTTTGTTCAGCGGAGTGGAACCATTTCAGCAATTTTGGTTCAGGGCATTAAGTCAAACATTTCCGTGAAATTACTTTGAAATCGAGCCATTGGCTTCAGAGGAGATGTCATTTAAAGGTTTTTCTATTTTTAGATTTCTATTTTAAGCTCTGGCGACCATTTTGTTCAGCGGAGTGGAAGCGTTTTAGAAATTTGGGTTCAGGGCCATGAGTTGAACATTTCTGTGAAATTTTTTTGAAATCGATCCATTGGCTTCAGAGGAGATGTCGTTTAAAGGTTTTTCTATTTTTAGCTCTGGCGGCCATTTTGTTCAGCGGAGCGGAATCATTTTAGCAATTTTGGTTAAGGGCTATAACAGAAACATTTGTGTGAAATTATTTTGAAATTGGCTAACTGGTCTAGGAGGAGATGTCGATTGAAGATATTGTTGACGACGGACGGACTGACAGACGATGGACAAATATCGATCACAATAGCTCACCTTGAGCACTTCGTGCTCAGGGGAGCTAAAAAGTTGAACATCAGTTCCAGTCATTAGTTCAAAATCATTACTTTTTCTTTGGTAAAAATAATGAAACTAGACTGATTATTTGTAACCCTGTTACAATATACCTATCATTCAATTATTTATGAACCAGTCTATCAAAGGGTGTATTTTCTTGACTGAGTGACTTGGATCAACCCACTTATTATGTGCAGCATACATTATGAACAATACCAGTCCATTTACAAGATAGCTGGCCTTACACTTACAGCATCTTTCTCGTCACAAAAAAACTTTAGCCAATGAAAATATCTATTTATCCAGATGCTGAACTGGTCTGAGCGTTTGTTGCATTTTATTTTCATGCTGTTTCTAATTTGGTGATTATTAGGGACATTTCCAGCCTGGGCACCCCCCTAGTCTGATCAGAGTCTTGTTGACCACATGGAGCTTGCTTAGACCCTTAGCTACCCTTTAAGCGCTTAGCGTAGAGTTTGATCAGACTTCGTTGCTTTTCTTGCGCCGCGGCTCAATGAGGCAGTTCAGACTAGGGTCGAAACAAGTCCTGAACATACTTACGCACCTGTTCATCTATATGACGCTGCATGCTAGTTACATCTCTACCTTCTAGGTATCAATATAAAACTTGCAGAGTTGACGTAAAATGTAGCAAAACTGGAATTTTTTACTGAAATAAAGAAGACAATACACTGCTTAATAACACTCTAATTCTGAAGTTTGTGCGAGCTAGACTAAATATCAAATATAAGAAAATAGCATTATAGTAAATGACCCACTGTCATACAGAATGTCAATACTGAAAATAACTGTCCTGAGCTTCAAATTTCTTAAAATTTATTTTCACTTATCCTGCTTGACTATGGCCATGTAGATTTTGGTAAATTTCATGGTGATCATTCATAATTTATACTCGTCCTTCAGCAAGAGGCACTCGCCATGGTGAGTGGACGAATGGATTTTTCCAGCCTTTGACATCCTCACAATCTACATTCATACCAATACCAGCCATGATATAAGGCTATTTTCTTAAATTTGAACCTTACTACAAGCTTGTTTTCCCCACTGAGCCTACAGGAAGCAGCGCCATGTGAAAATATGTGATAAATCACGTTAACGCTCGGCCAACACATTTCGCACCTTGATCACACTAACTTCTGGCAACGTCCCCCTCAAAAGAGTCCATTAGAAAACGTCACAATTTCCATGCAATGTGATTGTGTATTACATTGGAATCAAAATAATTTTTCCTTACCAATGAATTATCGCAGATTAACACATGTTGTTGAGCAGATACGAATATTAATCACTCCTGCCTGCGGTTGTCACAACTTAATATTTTTTGATCTGCCCTCCAACAACAACACGCGTTAATCTGCAATACTTTTTTTTTAGTTTAAACCTGACCCCATTGACTGCACTTTGTGTACAGTTTAAACTTAACTAAAAACTGAAATTTGGGTGGGTGTGTGTAGGGGGGGGGGGGGGGGGTGGATTGCAGGGGAAATAAGAAATAATTTTTCGATTTTTCGATGCACGTCCACATTAGCTTATGTTTTTGGAGCCAATCAACAACCAAAAAAAGTGTGTTAATCTGCGATAATTTAATTCACGCGCAAGGAAAAATTATTTCTTAAATCATGGCTCATTTCCCCCGCAATGCCCCCCCCTCCCCCTGCCACGGGATGGGTCAGCCATGGTTACAAATGACTGGTGCATGAAGTCTGGTTGCCTGATAAACAGCCATGTGAGAAGCTCACAATAATTGGACCTTTTAATCAAGTTGCTTCAAGCTGTTGAAGGCTCAAAACATAGCCAGTATGTGTAAGGTGTTCAGGGGGTTAATCTGGTGTATCATACTTGGCAAAATATGCCAAGCTTTCGCCAGCAATCAGTCGTCGAAGCTGACATATTTTTTTGTCTTTTGTTATGCCTAATGTGTAGTGTTGGCAAATATCCAAACAGGACGGTGCGACTACACAGACAAAACAAACCTCAAAATATCGATATTACTGAATGAATCGGCAATTCAATGCAGTTTCCAATGAGGCTAATGCTTAACTATGTGAGAAAGTAAAAAGTTACCTCTATTGAGTGTCAAACACTGAATTATAGTGATTCGTCTTCTTTGCCATTCAAAAACGTTTGCAAATGGCCGCCCCTGACTCAACCTACACACTGGAGCAAACCAAATTTGAAGGAAGTCATTTGCATAAAAAATTCACATGAACTAGGGCAGTCGACATAAATGCATATCAGAACACAAATTTTATATAAAGTGGACCAATTTCTAGACGAGACGTTTTGAAGAAGATAAAAATTTCATATCTGACGCATTGAAACTGGCTTTACACAAATGTGTATAATGCTTGCATATAGCCTTACACCCCTCAAACCAGAAGTAAATGGACTCTCCTTCCGTACACAAATATGTCTCGAGTAACAGACATTCCCGCTAAATTTGCGCACTGAAAGCGGCCCCTTTCCTCGCCCTAAACTTCATAGCAAATAAATTTAAGAAGCACCACAGGGCAAATAAATGATTTAGATGCGTGTTTTCATAAGTTGATCGCCAATTGTAGTTACAGATGGACTAATCCTAAATGTTTTTACGAAATGTGTTACGTAGCGACATAAAGCGGAACACTACACACCGTCGCATATGCCGCATAAATGTGTAAAGTGTCTACACAGCTGATGTCAAACCTTATTTTTTCGGACAAGCCGAATTTTCTGAAAAAGTTTTAACGGGGAGGCAGTAACAGAATCACTCAATGAACACAAATAAACGTTCGGAAATAGTTTTACAATGATAATACGTAACTCTTTTATAAAACGAAAAATATGCCGTTTTCAGTGTGTCGATTTGAACGTCCGGCGAATTCACTTTATTCGAAAGCTTTGAAATACAGTGAAATAGCGACCGAAAAAGCAAACAAATAAGCTATCCAACAGTTATCATCTTTGATTTAAAGACCTTTCCTATATTCTTCAGAAAATTATATGCAGTCTGTCAAAACTGACAATTGGGTTATCCCCAATGAAAGGGGAACCTCCGAAAAAATTTAATCACACACAATCCTCGGTGAATAATCTTCTTGAAGAATCACAAGATGCTTTCTTAGAAATTTTAAGCGTAATTTGAAATATTTCTCACCTTGCAAAAGAATTCGATTATGCCGATGTTATGTGATTTATATGTACTTCGACGAGGATACCGATAGCTTAGCGCCGTCCCTCGATTTAGAATACAACAAATGACGTCATTTCGTCACGCGAATTGGGCCAATCAAGTTGCAGAATTTTGATGAAAAGAGTGCGGGAACGAGATGTAAACAATTCTGAAAGCGAGGTGAAGGTGACTTAATTTGCATAAATTATTATAGAGCCACGTGATATTCTTACTGGTTCGGAAATATTCGGCAGAAATAGGCGGTCGAAACGCTGAATAAAGTTTCCTTTTAAAAGGAAAGGCTTGCCAAGTTAGCGCTCATGTAGTTCAATGTTTGTGGTATTTTCTGGTTTATGGTTTGTGTTCTTGGGAGATGGTATCTTACTTGGAGACGCTTTCTTCATTTAAAAACGTCCACAACTGTAGTTACAATGAGGTTACGCTACATTCTGGTTGTTCTGACAGTCATATGATAAGGGTTACTAGAGTTACCGGAATACACCTTATTACCGGAATATACCGGAATACACCAAAATAAACATTTTTATTATCAAAATTAACTTAAATATTGGTAGAATAGATAAATAAGAACTATTTCCAGCTCAGATATTGCTATTTTTGCATCTGTAGTGAGAATAAATGGACCAGGGTATGGGCCTTGGATAGGTATCACTGTGCAGATTGCAAGCTGGTTAGGGTCTTTGTATGGGTCATTCACTTGCCGTTTTTTTACATGCAGCTGTTACTAAAAGACATATTTTGGATAATATTACATTTATTCTGGTAATATAATAGCGTATTTCGGTAAATAAAAATGTGTATTTTGGTATATTCCGGTAGATTCCGGTATATTCCGGTGTATTTTGGTATATTCCGGTAATTAAGTGCATTTCGGTATTTCTAGTAACCGATATGATAACCTTCAGTAAAAAGGTCAATTTTTGTATTACTGCTATTGAAAAATATTTCATAAAAGCATCTAGAAATAAGAATTTTCGTATCTGTATTGTTATATAAGAAATTTTAGGACATTAGAAGATTTACTGGGAGTTTCGTCCTGTTTTTTGTGAACTAAGCAGAACTGTGTTTGTACTTTGGAGCCAATGGACTACACATAACTGGTGAAGTGTAATGAAAATAGTCCAAAGGGTATTCAAGTTACAGAGTGGACAACAAAATGTTAATGGGCGTACTAACATACGGCCAGAGACAGATGGACGGGAATTTGATTGCTATATTCCCTGGGCCGTTCGGTTAGGACAAAGTTATGTTCATTATTAGATCGTCAAGTCTTGATGTTGAAAAAATACATCTTACATTGGAAAAGTTCTTTTACAAGTCCCTTACACATAAGATGATATATGGTTCATGACTGCTGATATGAGAAGGAAACAGTGGAAGTAGTTCGTCCTACTAGCCTCATTTGTGACAGATTGGTAGGAAAAAATTCTTACCGTCCGCAAAAATGGCTATTATTAAAAGGGGAAACAACTTTAATGACTGTTTGTCTCATTGTTTCTGTTGAAGAAAAGCTGACTACCACTGAGAGGAGGTTATAATGAAAATGATAGTTCCTTCCCAAACAGTTGCCGTAGATCGTCTGCAAATATTCAGCTTATTCTTTTTAGTATATTGTCATCACTGAGTTCAGTTATAAGTACTGGTTAAGCATGTGGTATGTTGTTGTTGTGTTATTGTTTTACGTGCACCGTAAACAGCTACAAGGACTGTCAGTTAATTTAACTACAATATTCCTGGGAAGGCTTAGCCATCCTAAGCGCTCAACTATTACTAAGTGCACTAACTTTCGCCAGTAACTGACAGCTGCCCTTCTTGACTCAGCGGAAGCGGAAACGAGAGTAAGTGGCCGGACTGAATATCGAACCCGGGACCTCTGTTTTTTAGTTAGACGCACCACCGACTGCACTATGCGGCCCAGCAAGTCTGCGGTATAGAGTATTACTGGTAATTGGTAATGATTACAAGTCAATGTATTTTTGTTGCTTCCACAGGATGTTTGTTTTCAGAATCTAGCGTGTTGTCCTTAGTCATCACATATTTTGTCATTATATAGGGATTTAATGCAAAAGAAAAAAGAAGTCTTCTATATTTTAGTAGTTATTATTTTGTTGTTGTTTTATTGTCCACGATAAACAGCTATGATCATGTCGGGACGGTCTGTTACCCTAACCACACTATTCCTGGGCAGGCTTAGACCTCTAAGCGGTTAACCAGTACTAAGTGCACATACTTTCACCAGTAACTGACAACTGCCCTTCTAGAATCAGCGAAAGGAAAAACGAAAGTATGTGGCCGGACCGAGTATCGAACCCGGGACCTCTGGCTCTTGAGTCAAAGCGCGCTACCGATTGCGCTACGCTGCCTTGACCCTCTAAATTTTAGCAACTTTTATTCAAAAAGGAAGGTAACTGTTAAAATTGCATAGGCCTAGAAAAGGATGATTTGAAGGCAACTGTAAGATACTGATATTTTCCCACACATGTTGTGTTTCCTGAATTTGATTTTTTTCAATAAGACACTTACATTAAACTGAATAACATTGTACGTTTATGAAAAAATAAGAAACTGAATTTCAATGTACGCTTATGAAAAAATAAGAAATAGTATCTAGTAAATACGATCAAACACCTTGTCTGTAAAACCAGTAAATGCTTTTAAATAAGGCTGTTGGCACAGACCCTGATCAGACTGTTCCAACCAGTAGTCTAATTTGGATATACACCCTACACTGTTTGTACAGGCATAACAACGATTGTTGAAATATTTCAGTCCAAGTTTACATACTCCAGAGTCCAAAGTCCAGGTTTTACAAAGTCTCAAATCCAGGTTTTACACGGCCCGAAGTCCAGAGTCCAAAGTCCAGAGTCCAAGTCCAGTCCATATTTTACATAATGCCCGCGAAATGCGAATGTCGTTATTTGACCTTACTTGACAGTGGACAATCAAGAAATATTCAAACACACCGGATAAATAAATAAAAAAATAATAATAACTCATGTTTTCAGTAAGGCAAAAGATGCTAGACATGTTCGATTATTTGGTGTGCCAGATTGTGGCGTGTCGTTATGTTTCGGTGCTTAGGTAAAAGAAACAGTCAAACGAAGTTGCGCCCCGTAGACGCTCTCCATATATTGGTTCTCCACTTGCAATTATGAACCATTCTCGAAGCTGGGAACAAATCAGCGTCTTCCGCTGGAGTGCGCATGACAGGAAGTCATAACCTGTCTGAATATATGGCTCGCCGCCGAAGCGGCAAGCCAAAAATAATCAAGAGAAGATAAAAGTTCCTTTTAAAAGGAAGGCTTGCACAGCTAAGACAGTGAAATTTTCATGAGTTGTTATTGAAGTGAACCCGATTGTTAGTGCACTTTCTGTTGCTAACTTTTATTTAGCAAAGTATTTAATTTCTAACTTATTGAATCGTGGCATTACCCACGGATGTAAGGTAAAAACAAGTGTAGAATTTATTTGAAAAACAAATTGAAGAAATATTTAAACACACACACACAACAAAAAAACCAACAACAGTTTTCCAACGTTTTTGGCTGCCGTTTTAGGCATGTCTCAAGGAAAATAACTATACACCTTTCCTATAAATCGATTAAGTCACGCACGAGTTATCTACCCAAGTAGACTGTGACGTCATCTATAGGAGCATCCCATATAATTCAGTACAACTGCAAGCACACCTAACATGCATAAAGCAGACGTTTTGTAAATATGAACTGCAAAAAATTCATTGAAAGACCAAATTTACGAATGATTGTCCAGTTTTCATGTGACATTTTTTTATTAATATTTATTTTTTATTTTATTATTGAGAATCCCGACAAGTCGCTCATGACTTTCATGACCCCAAGTCGCTCATGATTTTATGACCCCTTTCATCGACGCCGTGTTTTAACACTCCGGCAATACATTCACGTTTGCTCAGTATAAAAGAGTTACATTTCTTATAAATATGTTTCGTAAATCTGAAAAGTTCTTTCCATTTTTCCGACAGGTAAAACGTCAGCATTCGGATAGTAACTACGCATTATTACCGGACAGATTATAGCGCTGATATTTATGGTTTCTTGTGCGTTACACCGATCTAAACGCATCACCATCCAGACAGTTTTCCGCACTGGTTTTCCGTAAGTTTGAACCCGAGGTTGGATTTATATTATTTTTTTCCATCTCTAACTTATCTTCGGTATTATTTATTTGATCGTTTCCATTTCACGGTAGGTGTTCGCAGTGACCTATAAATAAGTGTCTAGGTAATACACAATCATAGGTGTTTGTTTATTGCGGCAATGCGCGCTATTCGGTGATTACACAAACGAATTCCATGTCAGCACACTTTGTTGTCATTTTTAGCGTGTGTCTGCTTTATAATCAGCTAATCGTTCGTTTTGTATCTTTTGTAATAACGATCTGAACATCTTCCGCGATTTTCTTTCTTTTCCTTATGTTTTGGAAGCTGTCGATTACGGTAATTTTGGCCCGAAATTTTAGTCGGAAATCTTTTAATTTAATGTCAAATTCCCATATGCTTTAAGTTCTAAAGCTTATTTTCCGACAAAGAAAGAGCTAAATATAGTTGGAACAAAATAGTTGTCTTAAACTTAACCGTTGAATGTTAGTTTAAACCGATATTTATTTGGTTATTTATTTATTAATTTTTACAATGAAAAACAGTAGACTATCCTATAGATGACGTCATAGGCGTTGCAAGGGACAAAACTCGAACAGACTCTGAATTATAGGAAAGGTGTATATGGACCTATTTCAAGTCTTTTCTTCACGGCTGTTGAGTCACATTTACGGTCTGAATCAAAATTTGAGGAAAGACTGTTTCAAACCCATGTCTATGGAATCTTGGCACATCTGAACTTGGCATCGAAAGAAGACAGTAAATTTATATTTACTGAAGTTTATTGTTGGTTTAAGTGGCATCAGTGGCAGTGACTGGAACAAAATTTTGACACTCTGTGAAGAAAATGCATGCTGCTGTTGTTTGGGACAATAATATAAGTATCTATCATGGGTTTGAGGTGTGGATAGAAAAATCCGTCACGAGGGTCACTGTTCAGCATCACGAGGCTTGCCGAGTGATGCCGAACAGTGATCCCGAGTGACGGATTCTTCTATTCACACCTCACACCCGTGATAGAAAATTTTTCTTGCACACCACGTTTTGTTTTAACTTAGAACTTGTTAAAATGCGTAATTCTAGCGCTTGAGAGGTTTCAATTTGATTTTGAAAGAAGGCGCCGCTTTCAACGACCTCCATTCGGCTCTTTACGTCAACGACTGGCGTGCATAAACTGACGTCATTTTTACCGTCTTCGTGACGTCATCATCTAATATGCCAACGTCACTTGACGACGCAGGTACGTGACCTCCTATACAACCAATGCATTAACAGCTCGTGATTTTTTTCCGGTCCTGGGTCAGAACACCAGGGTAAGATTATAACAATCCATCATGAGTGTCCATGTAGGATAGGGAAATCTCACCCGAGGGGTCGGAATTTCAACCAGGGACGAGGCTTGCCGAGTCCCTGGTTGAAATTCCGACCCCAAGGGTGAGATTTACCTATCCTACATGGACTGGCTCATGATGGATTATTTTTCTCCCACTCTCTTAGCGGATTTTTAACCTAAAGTCGGATTAGGCTTCAGAAAAGGAAAATTTGAACTTTTTAACCAATGATCTGAAGTAAATTTTGAGCAGCCCAGTGTGTTTATCGGGTCCCAAAATGGGTGTAAACACAGTTTGCACCTCAAAATTAGACGGAAAACACGATATGTGGACTACTTTATCTTCCAGAGAGCGAAAGCAAAATGCAACCTAGCCTCTCACGTCACGCGCGTCAAGTTTGCTAGCGACGTTTTTAAGCGGTTTTAGTGACGTCATTAAAATTGAGTGACGTCACAAACCCATGATCTGCTATAAAACGTCATCCGACATGCTTGCGTGTCCATTTTGTTCATCTAAAATTAAAATATTAATCAAAAAAAGAAAAAGTATGGTTGCTAATATAAGAAAGATGTTGCCAGGTATAAGATAGAAATTTCTTATATGAGCTGAGAGCCTATCTTATATAGGCAAAGGTGGGAGAAAAGATTTTCTATCCCAGGTGAAAAGAATAGCATTTTCTATCCGATGTGCAAGAACTTGCTTTACACCATTTGGGAACAACAAAGCCCGGAACCCATTGCGTTCGTATTTCCATGAAACCCCGACAAATGAAAGTTATCTTATATATATTTATGCTATGTTTTTACATCAATTTTGTTACTCATTCGTGAAGTTCTGACTAATTTAACGAAGGACGAAAAATAGTTATTAACCAACGTGTTTGTAATGATGTACAGCAGCCGTCACTATGACATGACATATATCAAAGTTACGTCGGCCAATCATCTATCTGAATTATCCGTGACGTTGCTTACACGTAAGATTGCACGAATGTGTGTTGTTCGTGGATGTATGAACAACGTCAGGTTCATCTAAGGAAATCGTCGAAGAGTGTAAATATTTCTCTGTACATTTGTATAGCTGAAGTAAGAAGGCAACATTAGAGAGTGTTATAAAAGCAAGAAAGGGTCCACACAACCCCCACCCGCACCTACTATAATCCAAAATCCAGATCAGCCAACTCCGGCATAAGCGCAGTCTGATCAGTCTAGCATCAGCATGAAAGATGAAGAATATATATATGCCGAAAAAGACAGATCCAACGAATGCATCGGCGCTGGACAGTGTGCCGGCTGCTCTGACTAGTCAGACTATGCGATGCCCTAAGGCCTATTTTTCGCGACGCCGCTGCATGATTTTTTGGAAAAGCTAATGCTTTGCGCTAAGCTATATCTATATATAAACACTGTTTCTTACACAAGGTTTGGTTTATTTCTTAGGATGCAAAGCCAAATACTTTGCATTGCATTCAGAGTTTCTTTTTTATGCAATCAGTTTATAAAAGCAAAAGAAATGTGGCCAAGTTTAAGGCACTTTTAAAAGAAAAACTTGCTTTTTAACGGAAAATTAAAAAAAAAAGTACATGTACTATCAAAAATAGAATGTTATTTTTAGCAGATGAGGCAAATCGGATATGAATAAAAATAGACAAAATCGGACAAGGTCTTTGTTTATGTCTGTGAAGAAAGTAATAAAGAAATGCTGTCTCAAACCGGAACGAACGTTTTGTTTGTTATGTCTGTGAAGAAAATAATGAAGAAATGCTGTCTCAAATCGGAACGAACTTTCCGATCTCCGTTGCTTAATTGCGACCATAGAACGAATCGTTGCAGTACACACTCTCCTGGTAATTTCCGACTAAGCGTGACGTATCGTTTCTTCCGAAAATAACTCGGTATCACTAAACCACTTGAATACTGGCTTGCGCTCGAAAGCGCAAGCCAAAAATGCCAAAAGGTCAGAATAACATTTTAAAAATATATAGAAGCTCTGAATTATTAGTAAGGATCAACACAATATGACTACCCCGTAAAAGTATTGCAGCAAGACCCGGAAACAGACTGCCAGCTCCTCTGGAAGCATGTCTCCTCAAAGGCTGACGCCAAATCATTTATTAGTAATCTGAAGATGTCTGATGGATCTTAAAGGGTCAAACGTAGTTTTTCGTTATAAAAATTGAAGAGATTTGCTCTAAGAAACTGAATAACTAAAACCGAATTATCTTTAATAGTTTTAGAGATATTAAGAATTGAAGCTGAACACATATCAGCAATATGATTCCCTTGGTGTCCATTATCGCCGCAGTCCCCCACCCTCCCCCACCCCCAAAAATACTTTAAAAAAATTCTCCCCATTTGAACTTATTCAGGGCCGTTTCCGCAAAACGGAAAAAGTGGTCCGGCCATATAGGATGCAAGTGCCGAGGCACGAGAAGGGGGAGAGCATGCGAGGGTGATTCACCCCTCTCGTTATGGAGGTTCGGGGGAATCTCCCCGAGAAAATTGTTCTTCTTCTCCCAGTAAGTGCAGGGCCTTCTCTGGAGCATCGTCGCACTGTGAATATTAACAATTAAGGTGCATCCGAGGCGCGGTTAAAAATAGTCAAAAGCAGTTAAAATTATGACACTAAGAATTGCTGTAGATGCATATTGACTGCATTCTGAGTGTATTTTCTTGCTAAAAAATAGTCATTTTCTCAAGAACAAGCATATGAGCCGCGACACGAGAAAACCAACAATGTGGTTGTGCGCCCAGCACAGACTCAGATCAGCCTGCGTATCCGCCCAGTCTGATCAGACTATTCGCTCAGCGCTTAAAAGGTAGCCAAGGGGCTAAGCTACGTTCATGCGGACAGCGAAGACTCTGATCAGACTGGGCGGATGCCCAGGCTGATCTGAGTCTGCGCTGGGCGCACAACCACATTGTTGGTTTTGTCGCGTCGCGGCTCATATAGTTTCTAGATTTGAGATACCTTAGTATTAAATAAATTCATGACGATACTTTTTACCTTTTAAGTCAAGGTCTCATGAAGCTTTACCTGTAATAAGTTAATTCGAGCAAACAGATACAGGCCGGCCGCCTGGATCCAGACCATTACACACTGGTGGGGCTCTGGATAACTGGCGTGCCTGGGAGGTGCCGAGATGTATGTGTGTGTGGAGGAGGGGGAGGGGTGGGGGAGGGGGGGGGGGACTTGAAAATGCATGACATAATTAAGGATCAATTTGTTGAGAATTTTTGTTGAGATGACGTCTATTTTGCCTTGAAATATTTGTTGTGATATTTCATTATGGATAAATTATCTCAAATTGTCACCAGATACAAACTTATTATGAGGAGTCCTACGTATTATACATAACACAGAAGCCCAGATGGCGCGGCTGAAGCCCCAAAGCCCACCCTGAATCCGGGGCTGAGATGTCTATTTTACGATCGCAATGTTTTTACAAGAAGTGGTGTGACAGATACTTCCCTTCACTTTCAGGCTAAGACGTTGGTGGCAAGGTGTCTCGTCATTACCCAAGTGTCTTCGATTATTATGATAATGGGTTGGTGTTTTTCGAAGACTCTTAGTTTAGATAAAAATTAAATGAGGGAGAAAAAAAACCCCGGAAAATAGGGGGAAGTAAGATCCTCATTATGCTTGTCAAAAAGTGGTCCAGCCATAGCCGGTCCGGCCGAATAGGCCCGGAGTCGGCTTTGCCTTTAAGATCTTCTGACGAAGATAATGCAATATAGAGGATTTACTCGGCCAGTGTTCTTCAAGTGTTGTTGAGTAACAGGATTCAGGGCCCGAAGTTATAAAACTTGAGTACATTCTCAAACTCAAAATAAAGCACACTGATTGGCTGCTTCCGAGCCCATGCTCGGAAGCAGCCAATCAGTGTGTTTTGTTTTGAGTTTGAGATTATACTCAAGTTTTATAACCTCGGACCCTGATTGTCCATGTCAGTGCTTTCGTTAGTTCACCTGTAGCGGGAATGACGTTTTTCAGTTGGGGTAGCTGAATGACCACCTACCTGTGAAAGAGCGGTTCTTCGTAATCTGTTGTCAATTTATGCATCTTTCTTTCCCCAGCAAGCACGTGACGTCTAAATGACGTCACATTGACGTCGATGCGTCGTGATTGCGTCGAATCGACATCAGTGCGACGTCATTTAGACGTCAAGTGCCCGCTGGGTCCCTGGCAGGATATAGAATCTGATTTGTTTTAGTTCATGATCTTTGCATATCGTTTTACTTTAACAGAATTTCTCGAGGGTGAGTTCACAGAGCTTTTAAATCAAATCGAAATTAGGAAAGAAATGAATGTAACTAGTGATTAATCAGAAGGACTAGATTAAATCTTCCCATTGTTACTAAAAGAAACAAAATCAGTATCTGCTCCACTTTTAACCACGATATTTTCAAGTCTTTCGAAGAATCTGTGCTGCCAGGGAGATATTACCCAGCGGGCACATGACGTCGAAATGACGTCGTACTGGCGTCCATGCGACGTGATAACGTCGCATGGACGTCTGTACGACATCATTTCGACCTCATGTGCCCACTGGGAGGCAGTATCCAAAAATGGAGTGATACAAATAGAGGATCTTATATGAGTGCTCATGTATTATTGAATTTAATAAACGAGTTGGGAAAAGATAAGATGCAAGGCTATGCCGAGTATGTTATCGGTTTTTCCAACGATTTTAATACATTAAATAGTACAGGAACACAAATGCAAGATTCTATTTATCATAGGACACTAAAATTGCATTTTATCAGCAAATTTTGCACTAAAAATGAAATATTAAAGAGTTCCTTTAAGAGCAGAGAATATATTCAGAAGAAGAAACATGGGCCAGACTACGTAGTTTCGGCTAATGAAGCCTCATCAGTGACCCTGACAAAATGTGGTGACGAAACCAGAGAAAAGCATACTAAAATTTCTTAATTTTAATTGGGCAGTCGATTCAAAGACTGATTAGTATCACAAAGGGTCCAGATAATATAAAAGACGATGATCTAAAATAAGAGTCTAAACCACTCTAAAATTTCAAATTTCTCAGAATATATCCTCTGATCTTAAAGAACGAAATTAAATAAAATCTGCACTATGGATGATGTACGGGGAGACGTTGTACGGCCGCAACACGGCACAACACCAGCTGCAGTGAAGTAAAATTAAAATATCAAAGAGTTCCTTTAAAGACATAGAATAGATTCAGAAGAAGAAACACGGACCACACTACGTAGTTTCGGCTAATAAAGCCTCATCAGTGACCCTGACAATATGTATGACGAAACCAGAGAAAAGCATACACTCATTTGACCTATTCCGGTGGATTCACCTATTCCGGTGTATCCTGTTTCTTTCTCTGCAACGAAACAAGCTAGAAGCGAAATGATTTTCAGGTAATTACTTTCAATATTTATTTGTCAAACCCACATATAGTAAGGATCTCATTTATCGATCAAAGATACGGAAAACTGAGTTTAAAAGTGGCTGGTAATGCATATTTAACAAGAAAAATGACAGATGTTTTCAGGCCAACTGTGAAAATAGGGTCGGACAATATTTGTGTAAACAAATATGTCGTAAACCTATATGTCTGTCGATTGCTCATTTTACTAGCTATGTAAACCGATAAATATCAAAATGAAATAAAATCAGTTACTTAGGTTTATTGAAATTTTAATTTATTAGTTCATTTAGCCTATTCCGGCGGATAGTATATTTGGGGAATGTCTCTGAGTTCTAAAATCCATATTAGTGCTGCATTCATGTCATGCAATTTGAATATGCAAGTAAAACCCCATAAGGCTTTATTTTGAGTTGTCATTTATCATAGAATCCTGGATAAAAATATCAAACATTGTACTTACGAGCACTGAATCATCGAAATAATTTTTCAGTGAAGCCGTGTGCAAAATCAGATGTTTTAAATAATCAATTATGTCAAATAAACATTTGTTTGCATAAAATCATCTTTCATCGAGCTAGTAATAATCCGACAGTTTACTTTTGGGGCGCCCCTCGGCGGTTCTTTCGATGTATTGTAAAAAATTTACTGATCCACCGGAATAAAAGAAGGTGCGTCGAAATAGGATAAAAGACAACGTCTGGTTGTCGTCAGATTTACCTATCTTCCTCAAATAGTTTGTGAACCCAAACAAAGTGCCTCAAACAGGAGGCTTTTATTTATTTAATGACACAAATAAATTAAAAAATGACAGTGTATTTAGACTGTAGCGCACGGTCGACTAAAACATGCGTCGGAATAGGTCAAATGACTGTACTGAAATGTCTTAACTTTAATTGGGCAATCGATTCAAAGACTGACTAGTATAAAATTAATCCTCTAGTTGATTATAGTTTTTAATGCATTGCTTTATTACACACTCAGATGCGACGTCATATGATAAAGCATAATGTTCATCGATTCCCTGCAAGTAAATAGTAAATTATGTGTTTTAGCATTGCAAAGACTGTTCATGTATACATTAACTGCAGAGGCCTAACCATGCTAACATTGCATTTGCAATATGATATGGACTAGGGTCAGTGTTTTCCATCGGATGTGACTAGGGCTTTGGGCAGGAAAAGGTCTGTCCAGAAGTTTCAATGTCAGCAATGTGCATCCATGAGCTTGCTAACATGCATGGTAATCCTCAAATCAGTCTGCTGACATTGCTTTTAGAGGCCCACATCCGTTTACATTCAGGAGCCGGCAGCTCAGTGGGTTAGGCGCTTGCCTGCTTACGGCTTGCTTTCAGCCTCAGAATATGCAGTCAACATAAGCTTTTTTAAAAGGTGTCCTTATTTCAATTCAAAGTAGCCTAATAATCCGTTACTGTCGCACTCGGTTCCCCCAACTTTAAAGTGTAACGTGGGCCGACCTGCAAACTAACCCCGTCAGTGGAAAAGCATGCTCACCCACCAAGGGCGGTTTATTTGCTTATATACCCCAACATTTACTCGACCACAAACTACCGAGTTTGTAATTTGCATATCTATTTATATCTGTGACCTTCTACCGTCACACAAGTCTATACCGGGATGCCACAAGAATAACTACTGCCTGCAATTTAAGGGGGACCAAAACATACTACAGAGCAGAATGGCTGCTATTTCCCATTGTCTGATGATAAAATAGTCTAAATAACTAAGATCGGTTTTGAAGTTAAAGAGCAGCAGACAAAATACAAGCGCTGCTAGAGATGGGACAACCTTTTCAACAGCGCTGGTTTGTTTCACAGCTGGAAATTTCGATCGTTTTTTGGCTTGCGGCCCAAAGCTCGTTCCGGTTTGAGACTGGATTTGTTCATGTTTTCCTTCACTTATACGAGCGTTTCATCGCAATAATCAGAGAACTCGTCCGATTTTGTCTATTTATATCCATATCAGGTTTACCGCATCTGCTAAAAATAATGATGAAATTTTATTCTATTTTTGGTCGCATTGTCGCCAACAGTCGGCACTTTCCGTATCCACGACTCTCAGCATACAAGTATACGCTTTTCCCAAAAAGCTTGCTATCTTTATTTTGCAGCGGCGTTGGGCGAAAAAAGGGCCTTAGAGTATTGAGTAATGTATTTACTTAGAGCAGTCACCACACTCGAGCTTAAAGCATCTGTGCAGACTGAACAGGGTCTTTCTTTTTCGGCAGATCCAAAAATATATCATGCTAACTGAGGATAGATTTATCAGATTGTGCTGAAGCGTGGGCCGATTTATATATCTGTAAACCTGTCAAAGCAGAAAAAATCAAAGTCAAAATTTATTGTTTAAATTCAGCAAGCAGGCGCTACTGATTTTTTTCCTCATCACTCATCACATCTTACCAAATAAAGTATACGATCTATCTGTGTGTGTGTGGCTAACGTGCACAACTGACCGTGTTTATACATGTACAATTGTTAAGCCGGTGTATAAATGACGCATATTCATTGTGCTATGTGGGAGATGAAATTGGAAAATTTAACAAGACTTACCTTCGAAGAAGGGAATGTGCAGTTTAGTTGAAATTTCATCGACCACAAGCTCCTTAAGGGGTCACACACCCTCCCACCCAAACCCAAATATTATGCATGATTCTTCATAACACTGGATCAAGATATTGCTTCTTGGAGATGCCATTTGCCTGTGCAGCATTTCTGTTGATCACTTCAACCTTTTTTCAAGAATTGGCTGGGAAGCAGTTTGCCAGTGATAATAACGTCATTTTGGTTGTACAGGAATTTCTTGTCATGCAAGAACCTTTGTATGCAACTGGAATCCAATCCGTCCCCAACAATTCTCCTCACCTCGATATAGTCACGCACGGAACTGAAAATTCAGTTTTTGGATGTAGGGTAGTATTAAATTTGTAAAAAATGACCGCATAAATATTTCTTTGTTTTTGTTACAAAATGTATCAAAAGATTTGTAAGATAGTGTAGAATACTAGGGTAACACAACTTTTTTTTTACTTTAGATCCGTGCTTTAAGAAAAACGTAGATAACTGAGTAACTTTTTGTTCATTTTCTTTATTTTCCCTATATACTATTAGGAAATGATGGCCATATTACTCAGAGCAAAAAGGACCGCATTAAATGTAAATTTAAAAGTTTGAAAAAAATATCTATGTGCAGCTAAAAAAGTGCACTATATTGACCTAACACAACAGTTTTCATTTTTTATTCGAGGAAGACAAAAACAGAGAAAAACTGTCAATGTCCTGTATGATTTAATGCTATTTAAGCTCACGCGATATCGTCGTTTACAGGTAGATTATACGGGTCTGAGGAAAAAAGTTGCCCATGCACTGCGGCATCGCTGGCCTGAGAGGGGATTTAGTTAAGAAATAAATTATAACGAGAAATGAACAACTACTTCATAATTAGGCTGAATTCATTTCCTTCGGTCCTCAAACGCTAGTTGTTATAATTCCCATTCTGTTAGTATCAACATACTGTAATGTAAACAAAATGTAAAAACTCGGCAAGCCTTTCCTTTTTAAAAGGAAACTTTATTTCACACTGCACTTTAAATTGTTATTGTTCTAACTTGAAGACTGTAATAGATCTGTACTGGTAAAAATATTTATTTGATTTATGAGATAAATGGATGAGAAGTTGTAAGCGAACCGATACTTTGTCGATGTCCCGATACTGCCGAGTCCACTGTGTATGTTAAAGACTACAAACATTCTTCTCCAGAACCAAAAGAAAAGTCCGGTGGCCCTGAAACAACATAAATGGCACTCACTGGGTACTTGAGTATTATCATTTTTGTCGCACCTGCTTTAGCAAGGTGCGATATAGGAGTTCACTTTTCCGTCCGTCCGTCAGTCATTCCGTTCGTCCGTCCGTCCGTCAACAATTACGTCGACCCTGGCGTCGACTCTAGTGTTAAGTCAATTTCTCGCAAACTATAATACCTACAATCATCAAACCTGGCATAAAGCTTCTTCTTAGAATGTTATTGAGGGCTGTTGCTCTTATTTTTACCCTTGACCTATATTTTATGATCTGCTGACTTTGTAAAACTGTCCATCAACAATTACGTCGACCCTAGCGTCGACCCTAGTGTTTAAGTCCATTTCTCGCAAACTTTGATACCTACAATCATCAAGCATGGCATAAAGCTTCTTCTAAGAATGTTTTCGAGGACTGTTGCTCTTATTTTACCCTTGGCCTATATTTCATGCTCTGCTGACTTCGTAAAACTATCCACCAACATTTCGACCCTAGCGTCGACCCCAGCGTTTAAGTCCATTTCTCACAAACAATGATACCTACAATCATCAAACCTGGCATAAAGCTTCTTCTTAGAATGTTATTGAGGGCTGTTGCTCTTATTTTTACCCTTGACCTATATTTTATGATCTGCTGACTTTGTAAAACTGTCCATCAACAATTACGTCGACCCTAGCGTCGACCCTAGTGTTTAAGTCCATTTCTCGCAAACTATGATACCTACAATCATCAAGCATGGCATAAAGCTTCTTCTAAGAATGTTTTCGAGGACTGTTGCTCTTATTTTACCCTTGGCCTATATTTCATGCTCTGCTGACTTCGTAAAACTATCCACCAACATTTCGACCCTAGCGTCGACCCTAGCGTTTAAGTCCATTTCTCACAAACAATGATACCTACAATCATCAAACCTGGCATAAAGTTTCTTCTGAGAATGTTTTCAAGGGCTGTTGCTCTTATTTTTACCTTGACCTATATTTCATGCTCAGATGACTTCGTAAATTTTTCATTCAAAATTATGTTGATGCTACTGTTTAAGTCCATTTCTCACAAACTATGATACCTAGAATCATCTTAGAATGTGCTCGAGTGCTGCTGCAATTAATTTACTTTTAACATATATTTCATGCTTTGCTGACTTTGCAAAATTTTACACCCAACATTGTGTCGGCCCTAGCATTTTAGTCCTTTTGTGTCGAAGTACGATACCTGTAGTCATCACACCTGGTGTAAAGTTTCTCTTAGGAATGTTTATGAGGGATGTTGCAATTATTCCTACCCTTGACCTATATTTTATACTATTTTGACTTAGTAAAATTTTACATCCAAAATTGTGTTGACCCTAGCATTTTTTTTCCATTTCTCATACACATTCTTTTTAATTGTAGTCTTTGCTACTGTGGAAGCGCAATGCAGGTGCGACATAGCATTCCGCGGAATTCTTGTTTACTTTGACTGCTTTACGATAAGGTCGGATTTGCCTCCTTATCATCAGCGGCTTTTATATGAGAAAATAAAATAGCATTACAGTCTATCACTCTCCCCTTTATTTACTTCCAAATCGTGGAAGTAATTATGTGTATTTGATATGTGTGCTTATCAGATTTTAACAGCTGTTTGCTGGGGAAAGTGAAGTACTGATTAGATAACATTAGATTTCCACAAAATAAATGAATGAAAAATAAAACTGATGGCCGCCTTATTTCGTATATAGCATAGGACACTCGAGAACTATCAAGTTTGCGCAAATGAGGACCCGCGGTTGTGTTTGACCTTTTTTCGGCAAGGTCAGATTTATTTCCTCATGCTTTTATATGAGCAAAATGCAATAACATCAGATTTCTTGGAAAATTGAAGACTTTGTATAATATAGGGTTATTGCACTGATTTTGGGGAATATTGCCCCGAGCTGGGATGTCGGAGGATGCAAACTTGCAAGCATCAGGGCCCTAAATATCCCGAAGAGGGACAATATTCCACAATAGCAGTTTTAATTATATTGCTATAAATATAGCTATAAACATTTTTCATCATTTTCGTCCCATTTTCGTCCCATTTTGAAAAATTTGGCGCGCAAATAGGTAGCCTATACTCACACCGGGTACGCGGCAATCGAAAACGCTCGTGCAGTCGACGAACGCGGATCAAAAGCAGTTAGAAACAGCGTTTTCGATTGCAAATTGGCGACAATTTGCAATCGAAAACGCTGTTTTGCAATCGAAAAGCGTTTTCGATTGCAAATTGGCGACATCGAAAACGCTGTTTTGCAATCGAAAACGCTGTTTTTGAGCAGCGTTAATCGATTGTTATGAGCGTTCTCGATTGCCGCCTACCCGGTGTGATACTGCTTTAAGCAACAACGCAAGAAGAAAGTCAGACAGTGATACCATATTTGCGCTGGTGCAATATTGCCGTGATATCATTATTGTGCAACGAAAAGCGTCAGATAACCAAGGTTTTCGAAACTTTTTGATGCTCATACTGCGACTTTAGAACTTTTTTCGCGGCAAAGCCGCATATAATTTCAGTATTGTTCCATATTTCACAAGACTTCATTGGTCTAATAACGCCTTTGTCAATATTTAGCCAATAATACCAAAGGACAATGAATATTTGATCTTCGTTTTTTCCAGTCGTACTGCACTGCGTGAATACCAGCACTCTGTCAGACATTTAGAAATCAAAATGTTCAAGAGCAACAAATCCATTCATTTAAAAAGTCGATATTTTGTTAGTAAGCAGATATACAGGTGAACTACGGAGTTTTCGCGCAAAAACATTAAATAGTTTTTCAAATATAGTTAAATTCCCCCAATTATTCTACGTTTCTCCTGTTAAAATATATATCTAAAGAAAGAATAATTATAGCAGATTTCGAATCCGTTTGCATAAAATATGTAACTTTGTATATAAAATAAGTAGAGATGCCCCCCCCCCCTCTTGCATTTTTAGTGCTTTTTACTATATAAGTATGCCGTTTGAGGGGTTATGTTTACAACTTAAAGAACCCTCCCAATTTAATATTAACATACAATTATGAAAAAACAATCAAAACACTGAAGAAGAATTGAATTTTAAGAGCATGCATGCAATTGATTGTGTTGATACGTGTTAAAGCGAATGATGAAATAAGTTGCGATTGCATATTGGAAAACGCAATTTTTTTTATTTATATCTTTATTTATTTATTTACTTATTATTTTTTATGGCTCGGGTTCAAGACCAATTTTCAAATGTAGTCCACACTTTATAGTTTGTTTTCATCCAACAATGAAACATTTTCACAACATTCCTAACAGCTGATTCTCTCTTTTCTTCAAGTCTGTGAGACATGACAAACTATCATCGACGTCAGTGCGACGTCACTGTGACGTCATGTGTTCCCCTGGGCAAAGGTACCTACGTGAAGAGTGAGATTCGGTTCTTCCAAATACCTCTTGTGAAGGGACTCTGAACCAATTATTTTAAAGAAGCTTATACAAGACTCTTTTCATTTGCTGTAACAACCAGAATATTCATTCAAAGTGGCATTCTTGGAGACCAATGAACCAGGGAACTATTTGCGTGCAGAATATTGAAGGTGTTCACAACCAATCGAGGAAACAACGGTGGAATGATTCCTATTTCAGACCAATTTACGAGAAAACAAGGCGCAGTCATATGAATCTATTGGAAAGTGACTGAAATGATAATAAGTCCTCCTTTTTTTTCACTGCATTTTCATTCTCACTCGATGTAAACGATGGCTAGTTACGTCTTCTCATATGGAGTATCATCTGGTAGTGAATGAAGATGGTGAACAAAGTTTGACAGACTAGCTAAGGAGAATAGCTGAAAAAATCAGTTTTGGTGCGAGAAATGCAACACTTTTATACTGTTTATAAAAAGCATCTTCCCGGCAGGCACATGACGTCCAAATGACGTCATATTGACGTCGATGCGATATGGGGACGTCGTAGTGCTTTTTAACTTTTGTCAGTGCGATGTCATTAGGACGTCATGTGCCTGGTTTTTGGCCTCGTCAAGGTTGATGCAAATTATTGCTAGCGAATTAATCAGTCTTGTTGGTTTTGGTCTGAGTTTAGTTTGTTTAAAATTAGATAGCTTAAACATTTTTTTTGATCATGTGTATCTCTGTCTGTATGTTTATTTGAATACCTTTGTTGTGTGTCTGTCTCTTTGTCTTTGGTAGGAAATCCCGGTAGGTCAGTGGGTTCAGCACTGGCCTACTGATCTAGCGGACCAGGTTCGAGTCCCGTTTGAGGCGAAAATCGTTCCAACTATAAACGGGGTTCCATTGCACATATTGTTTCATTATCGTCCTGATATAACTGAAATACTGTTGAAAAGGACGTAAAATCGCGTCATCCATCGATCCATCTTTGTCTTTTGTATAGTAAATGCAGTTGATGTTTACTATTCAACAGATTTACCAACTTCAGTTCAGTTCGATTCTCCTAACGACATTCCCCAAGTGGCTCTGCGGTACGTAACCATAGCCGCACACACTTGCTTGGTGATGGTCTAAATATATAGGAGAAAACCAACAATGTGGTTGTGTGCCCAGCGCAGAATTGGATCAGCCTGGGCATCCGCGCAGTCTGATCAGACTCTGTCCTAAGCTAAGGGTCTATGCTACCTCCACTCTGGTCAGACTGGGCGAATGTCCAGGCTGATCCGAGTCTACAATGGGCGCAAAACCACTTTGTTGGTTTTCATGTGTCGCGGCTCCTATAGCGTTGTTGCTTACTATGCGAAAAGAACAAATTTCTTTTTGAGTTATCCCCGAGTTTGGGTTATCCCCTCGGGGATAACCATATAAAGTTAGGAATTCGTACTCGTTTGTATTGTACGCCGTTTCCTATTTGCTGAAACAGGGTCCCACTACTTCCCGACACTCCTACATTTGGCGCACCCTGCTGCAAGATTCTCGACAGCATCGCTAATGCATGATCTTTATAGCTTATCTTGAACACTTTATTTCACCCTATACAAGCAATTACCCGAGAGTTCAGTTCAGCTACCAAGAGATGTCACTTAAGAGTACAGATCAATAACAAGTTGTACTCGATTATGCGCCGTTTCGTTTCGCTAATGCGGGTCCCACTATTTACCGGTATGTACTCCCATATATTGGCGCACCCAGCTGCAGGGCCCCTCCCAGCATCGCAAAGGCATGAGCTATAAAACTTGTCCTGACACTTCATCTCACATACTACAAGCATCTCACCTAATACAAGCAATAACCAGAGAGTACATTCCACTTAGGAAGAGCTTCCACTAAACAGTACAGGTCACCCAACAAAAGTTAAAAAGCACTAAAGCTCACCTGTTACAAGCAATCACTAGACAAAAAAAGGAAAAAGCTGTCAAACTCGCCCCTTACCTACAGATTCAACAAAGTCCAAGAATAAAATAAAATTAACTTGTATAGCGGCCAATTTTCTACTTTACCACTTGCATCCTATAGATGCATTGCTAAGGGATAACCTCTCAAGCTTTTTCAAAAGCTAAACTTGTTTTGTAATATTAATGCGCATTCTTTAAGAGCCGCACCCTCGGAAAATTGCCACATACGACGAGAAGAATCAGCCCAGTCTGTGGTAATATTTATGCGTTCACAACATGTATAAACAATCTTGAACATCATACACTCTAGCGCCGTAAAGTGTGCGAAAGGAATTGACACTAATCGGACTGCATTCGCTTTGACCAAGATGGGGTGAAAAACCTTTTACTTTGCACATACCTCGAGTCGTGATAAAACCAGTCCTATGTCATACGCAAAACACGCTGGTCTAGACTGGTTGCATGTGCAATCAGAACAGGATAGAAAACACATGAGCGTAGACATATCTTTGCACTTCCTGGTTGCGTACACATATATATTTCGCTTCAAACATTATGGGCTGAACATACATTTTTCCTTGCGCAGGCCATTTTAAGTCATGTCGTGATAAAATCAGCTTTATGGTATATGCAAAAAATGTATGTCCAGACTAGTCTATGCACTAGCTCGATCAGAACAGAGTAGGCGTATTAAGTATGCCTTCTGGGAATCAAACATAGCACTGCACATACTCCGACAGACTATGCAGTTGCATAGACTTATCTTGGAACCCATGGTTTGCGTACAGCGTCAAACATATTTTGCCCGCACAAGGCTCATAACGTTAAACACAAGAGATGAGCATAAAAAGCACGTGCAAATATGACTGACCCTTGATTACCTTGATTATCAATGATGTAACCCAAGAGCCGCACCGTCGGAAAATTGCCACATGCGACGAGAAGAATCAGCCCAGTCTGTGGTAACAATTATGCGTTCAAAACATGTATAAACAGTCTTGAGCATCATACACTGGAGCGCCTTAAAGTTTGCGAAAGGAATTGACACTAATCGGACTGCATTCGCTTTTACCAAGATGGGGTGAAACACATTTTTCCTTGCGCATACCTCGTGTCGTGATAAAACCAGTCCTATGTCATATACAAAACACGCGTGTCTAGACTAGATGCATGCGCAGTCAGAACTGGGTAGACTACACATAGGGTAGACATATTTTGGTACCTCCTGGTTACGTATACATACATATTTCCCCGCAAATATTATGGGAGAAACACACATTTTTCCTTGCACAGGCCATTTAAGTGGCGTCGTGATAAAATCAGCCTTTTGGTATATGCAAAACAACTAAGTCTAGACTAGTCTGTGCACTAGCTCAGTCAGAACAGGATAGGCGCAATAAGTATGCCTCCTGGGAATCAAACGGTGCACTGCACTTACTCTGACAGACTTCGCAGTTGCATAGACTTATCTTGGTACCCACTGTTTGCGTAGAGCGTCAAACATATTTTGCCTGGACAAGATTCATAACGTTTAACACAAGAGATGAGCATAAAATGCACGTGCAAATATGACCGACCCTTGATTATCAATGATGTACCCTAAGAGCTGCTAGATTAACAAACAATTGCCGCAGTAATCCTAAATTTTGGGATAGATGTATTTGAGAAATCAGTTTAGAATCAGATCAAGATGTGCAATGCGTCATATCCTATCAGTATTTTTGACACACCGTCGGCTAGTATAAGCTTCTGTTCAAATTTTAGAATAATTACAGTAATTTTAAGGTGTCCCAATAGAGAGGGTAAATTAAAAGGATGCAAACTGTTTGAACAACATTTCAAGACGCCCAGAAGGCACATGACGTCGTAAAGATGTTGAAATGGGGTCGATGCGACTCCCCCGTGCCGCATCGACGTCAATACTATGTCATTTCGACGTCTTGTAACTGCTGGGCAGTAAAGTATATCCCAGCGGACACATGACGATACGATGTAATCTGGTTGCGTCGACGTCAATGCGACGTCATTATATAACGTTGTGTGCCAGCTGGGTAGTATGTATCAATGTGAAGATCTGATCCGTCTCTTTGGGCTTTCCATTAGGTATCAGAACAAAATAATGATATTGGAAGTCTGTCCACAGTCACTACTAAGTATTCTAGGTCCACGTTTCATTAACATCGATCTTCAGACGAAGAAAGCAGGCTGAATTCGATAAGGAAAAGAAATAATGCCAAAATTTGTACATATTGCCAAAATTTATAAATTCTGCATTTCGATCATACTAAACTAAAATTGACGGGAAAATGTCATTACTGATTTGTAATTAATTTATCATTTATTTGTTTTAACTATTGCAGAACTTAAATGTACAGATAATTAGATGTGTCTGCGTGTGTGTTCTACTTCCCAAATATAAGTACTATATGCTACATGGAAATTTTGGCATGCATTTATTCTTCTAACGGGCCACCAGGGTTCCCATAAAGTGCGGGTTACTATGGTGCTACATTTGTATGGGTTCCATCGGTTTGTATACTGTATATAAGAATGATCTCGCGCAATAAATAGAGATGCCCCCTACATTTTTAATGCATTTTACTATATAAGTATGCCATTTGAGGGGTTATGTTTACAACTTAAAAAAATCAATTTAATATTAAAATACAATTATGAAAAAAACAATCAAAACACTGAAGGAGAATTGCATTTTAAGAGCCTGCATGCATAAAAAGTCGGTGTTAAATGATGATTTTATAAAGCTGAAAAAGAAATCAGTTTTGGCGCGAGAAATGCAACACTTTGGTGCGAAAATTTCCGACTTTTTGCAACAAATGACTGTATGGACGATGGGAGATAACTCTGTTTTAACATAGAGCTCAGTAATACTGTTTATAAAAAGCATCTTCCCAGCAGGCACATGACGTCCAAGTGACGTCATATTGACGCCGATGCGATATGGGGACGTCGTATCGATGTCAGTGCGACGTCATTAGGACGTCATGTGCCTGGTTTTTGGCCTCGTCAAAGTTGATGCAAATTATTGTTGGCGAATTAATCAATCTTGTTGGTTTTGGTCTGAGTTTAGTTTGTTGAAAATTAGATAGCTTAAACAAATTTTCTGTGATCATGTGCATCTCTGTCTGTATGTTTATTTGAATACTTTTGTTGTGTGTCTGTCTCTTTGTCTTTGGTAGGAAATCCCGGTAGGTCAGTGGGTTCAGCACTGGCCTACTGATCTAGCGGACCAGGTTCGAGTCCCGTTTGAGGCGAAAATCGTTCCTACTATAAACGGGGCTTCATTGCACATATTGTTTCGTTATCGTCCTGATCTAACTGAAATACTGTTGAAAAGGACGTAAAATCGCGTCATCCATCGATCCGTCTATGTCTTTTGTATAGGAAATGCAGTTGATGTTTACTATTCAACAGATTTACCAACTTCAGTTCAGTTCGATTCTCCTAACGACATTCCCCAAGTGGCTCAGCGGTACGTAACCATAGTTGCACACACTTGGCGCGTGTGTCCGTCCAATAGATTTACCAGCCGTTCAGTACAGTTCAGTTCGATTCTCCTAACGACGTTCCCCAAGTGGCTCAGCGGTACGTAACCATAGCCGCACACACTTGCTGGGTGATGGTCTAAATATATACGAGAAAACCAACAATGTGGTTGTGTGCCCAGCGCAGACTTGGATCAGTCTGGGCATCGCGCAGTCTGATCAGAATCTTTCCTAAGCGCTTAAATGGTAGCTAAGGGTCTATGCTACTACAGCGAAGACTGATCAGACTGGTCGAATGCACAGGCTGATCTGAGTCTACGATGGGCGCACAACCACTTTGTCGGTTTTCATGTGTCGCGGCTCATATAGCGTTGCTGCTTGCTATGCGTAAAGAACAAATTCCTTTTTTTTGTAATATTAATGCGCATTCTTTAAGAGCCGCACCCTAGGAAAATTGCCACATGCGACGAGAAGAATCAGCCCAGTCTGTGGTAATATTTATGCGTTCACAATATGTATAAACAATCTTGAACATCATACACTCGAGCGCCGTAAGGTGTGCGAAAGGAATTGACACTAATCGGACTGCATTCGCTTCGACCAAGATGGGGTGAAAAACCTTTTACTTTGCACATACCTCGAGTCGTGATAAAACCAGTCCTGTGTCATACGCAAAACACGCGGGTCTAGACTGGATGCATGTGCAGTCAGAACAGGGTTGATAACACATGAGCGTAGACATATCTTTGCACTTCCTGGTTGCGTAAACATATATATTTCGCTTCAAACAGTATGGGCTGAACATACATTTCCCTTGCGCAGGCCATTTTAAGTCATGTCGTGATAAAATCAGCTTTATGGTATATGCAAACAATCTATGTCCAGACGTTATGTCCAGTATTCTAGGTCCACGTTTCATTAACATCGATCTTCAGACGAAGAAAGCAGGCTGAATTCGATAAGGAAAAGAAATAATGCCAAAATTTGTACATATTGCCAAAATTTATAAATTCTGCATTTCGATCATACTAAACTAAAATTGACGGGAAAATGTCATTACTGATTTTTAATTAATTTATCATTTATTTGTTTTAACTATTGCAGAACTTAAATGTACAGATAATTAGATGTGTCTGCGTGTGTGTTCTACTTCCCAAATATAAGTACTATATGCTACATGGAAATTTTGGCATGCATTTATTCTTCTAACGGGCCACCAGGGTTCCCATAAAGTGCGGGTTACTATGGTGCTACATTTGTATGGGTTCCATCGGTTTGTATACTGTATATAAGAATGATCTCGCGCAATAAATAGAGATGCCCCCTACATTTATAATGCATTTTACTATATAAGTATGCCATTTGAGGGGTTATGTTTACAACTTAAAAAAATCAATTTAATATTAAAATACAATTATGAAAAAACAATCAAAACACTGAAGGAGAATTGCATTTTAAGAGCCTGCATGCATAAAAAGTCGGTGTTAATTGATGATTTTATAAAGCTGAAAAAGAATCAGTTTTGGCGCGAGAAATGCAACACTTTGGTGCGAAAATTTCCGACTTTTTGCAACAAATGACTGTATGGACGATGGGAGATAACTCTGTTTTAACATAGAGCTCAGTAATACTGTTTATAAAAAGCATCTTCCCAGCAGGCACATGACGTCCAAGTGACGTCATATTGACGCCGATGCGATATGGGGACGTCGTATCGATGTCAGTGCGACGTCATTAGGACGTCATGTGCCTGGTTTTTGGCCTCGTCAAGGTTGATGCAAATTATTGTTGGCGAATTAATCAATCTTGTTGGTTTTGGTCTGAGTTTAGTTTGTTGAAAATTAGATAGCTTAAACAAATTTTCTGTGATCATGTGCATCTCTGTCTGTATGTTTATTTGAATACTTTTGTTGTGTGTCTGTCTCTTTGTCTTTGGTAGGAAATCCCGGTAGGTCAGTGGGTTCAGCACTGGCCTACTGATCTAGCGGACCAGGTTCGAGTCCCGTTTGAGGCGAAAATCGTTCCTACTATAAACGGGGCTCCACTGCACATATTGTTTCGTTATCGTCCTGATCTAACTGAAATACTGTTGAAAAGGACGTAAAATCGCGTCATCCATCGATCCGTCTATGTCTTTTGTATAGTAAATGCAGTTGATGTTTACTATTCAACAGATTTACCAACTTCAGTTCAGTTCGATTCTCCTAACGACATTCCCCAAGTGGCTCAGCGGTACGTAACCATAGTTGCACACACTTGGCGCGTGTGTCCGTCCAATAGATTTACCAGCCGTTCAGTACAGTTCAGTTCGACTCTCCTAACGACGTTCCCCAAGTGGCTCAGCGGTACGTAACCATAGCCGCACACACTTGCTGGGTGATGGTCTAAATATATACGAGAAAACCAACAATGTGGTTGTGTGCCCAGCGCAGACTTGGATCAGTCTGGGCATCGCGCAGTCTGATCAGAATCTTTCCTAATGGCTTAAATGGTAGCTAAGGGTCTATGCTACTACAGCGAAGACTGATCAGACTGGTCGAATGCACAGGCTGATCTGAGTCTACGATGGGCGCACAACCACTTTGTCGGTTTTCATGTGTCGCGGCTCATATAGCGTTGCTGCTTGCTATGCGTAAAGAACAAATTCCTTTTTTTTTTGTAATATTAATGCGCATTCTTTAAGAGACGCACCCTAGGAAAATTGCCACATGCGACGAGAAGAATCAGCCCAGTCTGTGGTAATATTTATGCGTTCACAACATGTATAAACAATCTTGAACATCATACACTCGAGCGCCGTAAGGTGTGCGAAAGGAATTGACACTAATCGGACTGCATTCGCTTCAACCAAGATGGGGTGAAAAACCTTTTACTTTGCACATACCTCGAGTCGTGATAAAACCAGTCCTGTGTCATACGCAAAACACGCGGGTCTAGACTGGATGCATGTGCAGTCAGAACAGGGTAGAGTACACATGAGCGTAGACATATCTTTGCACTTCCTGGTTGCTTAAACATATATATTTCGCTTCAAACAGTATGGGCTGAACATACATTTCCCTTGCGCAGGCCATTTTAAGTCATGTCGTGATAAAATCAGCTTTATGGTATATGCAAAAAATGTATGTCCAGACTAGTCTATGCACTAGCTCGATCAGAACAGAGTAGGCGTATTAAGTATGCCTTCTGGGAATCAAACAAAGCACTGCACTTACTCCGACAGACTACGCAGTTGCATAGATTTATATTGGTACCCATGGTTTGCGTACAGCGTCAAACATATTTTGCCCGCACAAGGCTCGTAACGTTAAACACAAGAGGTGAGCATAAAAAGCTCGTGCAAATATGACTGACTCTGATTACCTTGATTATCAATGATGTAACCCAAGAGCCGCAGCATCGGAAAATTGCCACATGCGACGAGAAGAATCAGCCCAGTCTGTGGTAACAATTATGCGTTCACAACATGTATAGGCAGTCTTGAGCATCATACACTGGAGCGCCTTAAAGTTTGCAAAAGGAATTGACACTAATCGGACTGCATTCGCTTTTACCAAGATTGGGTGAGGCACATTTTTCCTTGCGCATACCTCGTGTCGTGATAAAACCAGACCTATGTCATATGCAAAACACGCGTGTCTAGACTAGATGCATGCGCAATCAGAACAGGGTAGACTACACATAGGGTAGACATATTTTGGTACCTCCTGGTTACATATATATTCATATTTCCCCGCAAACATTATGAACTGAACACACATTTTTTCTTGCACAGACCATTTATGTGGCGTCGTGATAAAATCAGCCTTTTGGTATATATGCAAAACATCTAAGTCTAGACTTGTCTATGCACTAGCTCAGTCAGAACAGAGTAGGCGCACTAAGTATGCCTTCTGGGAATCAAACGGTGCACTGCACTTACTCTGACAGACTACGCAGTTGCATAGACTTATCTTGGTACCCACTGTTTGCGTAGAGCGTCAAACATATTTTGCCTGGACAAGATTCATAACGTTTAACACAAAGGA
The DNA here is from genome assembly GCA_963989385.1 of Ctena decussata. Classification (NCBI taxonomy): domain Eukaryota; kingdom Metazoa; phylum Mollusca; class Bivalvia; order Lucinida; family Lucinidae; genus Ctena; species Ctena decussata. The sequence goes on along the minus strand of OZ022515.1, from coordinate 17,056,291 downwards.
AGAGCATAAAATGCACGTGCAAATATGACCGACCCTTAATTATCAATGATGTAACCCAAGAGCTGCTAGATTAACAAACAATTGCCGCAGTAATCCTAAATTTTGGGATAGATGTATCTGAGAAATCAGTTTAGAATCAGATCAAGATGTGCAATGCGTCATATCCTATCAGTATTTTTGACACACTGTCGGCTAGTATAAGCTTCTGTTCAAATTTTAGAATAATTACAGTAATTTTAAGGTGTCCCAATACAGAGGGTAAATTAAAACGATGCAAACTGTTTGAACAGCATTACAAGACGCCCAGCGTAATGATGTCGAAATGGAGTCGATGCGACTCCCCCGTGCCGCTTCGACGTCAATACTATGTCATTTCGACGTCTTGTGGTTGTGTGCCCAGCGCAGACTTGGATCAGTCTGGGCATCCGCGCAGTCCGATCAGAATCTTTCCTAATGGCTTAAATGGTAGCTAGGGGTCTATGCTACCTCCATGCGGACAGCGAAGACTCTGATCAGGCTGATCGAATGCACAGGCTGACCTGAGTCTACGATGGGCGCAACACCACTTTGTTGGTTTTCATGTGTCGCGGCTCATATAGTGTTGCTACTTACTATGCGAAAAGAACAAATTCCTTTTTTTTTTTGTAATATTAATGCGCATTCTTTAAGAGCCGCACCCTCGGAAAATTGCCACATGCGACGAGAAGAATCAGCCCAGTCTGTGGTAATATTTATGCGTTCACAACATGTATAAACAATCTTGAACATCATACACTCTAGCGCCGTAAAGTGTGCGAAAGGAATTGACACTAAACGGACTGCATTCGCTTCGACCAACAAGATGGGGTGAAACACCTTTTACTTTGCACATACCTCGAGTCGTGATATAACCAGTCCTGTGTCATACGCAAAACACGCGAGTCCAGACTGGATGCATGTGCAGTCAGAACAGGGTAGAGTACACATGAGCTTGGACATATCTTTGCACTTCCTGGTTGCGTAAACATATATATTTCGCTTCAAACAGTATGGGCTGAACATACATTTCCCTTGCGCAGGCCATTTAAAGTCATGTCGTGATAAAATCAGCTTTATGGTATATGCAAACCATCTATGTCCAGACTAGTCTATGCACTAGCTCAATCAGAACAGAGTAGGCGCACTAAGTATGCCTTCTGGGAATCAAACAAAGCACTGCACTTACTCCGACAGACTACGCAGTTGCATAGACTTATATTGGTACCCATGGTTTGCGTACAGCGTCAAACATATTTTGCCCGCACAAGGCTCGTAACGTTAAACACAAGAGGTGAGCATAAAAAGCTCGTGCAAATATGACTGACTCTGATTACCTTGATTATCAATGATGTAACCCAAGAGCCGCAGCATCGGAAATTGCCACATGCGACGAGAAGAATCAGCCCAGTCTGTGGTAACATTTATGCGTTCACAACATGTATATACAGTCTTGAGCATCATACACTGGAGCGCCTTAAAGTTTGCGAAAGGAATTGACACTAATCGGACTGCATTCGCTTTCACCAAGATTGGGTGAAGCACATTTTTCCTTGCGCATACCTCGTGTCGTGATAAAACCAGACCTATGTCATATGCAAAACACGCGTGTCTAGACTAGATGCATGCGCAATCAGAACAGGGTAGACTTCACATAGGGTAGACATATTTTGGTACCTCCTGGTTACATATACATTCAAATTTCCCCGCAAACATTATGAACTGAACACACATTTTTTCTTGCACAGGCCATTTATGTGTCGTGATAAAATCAGCCTTTTGGTATATATGCAAAACATCTAAGTCTAGACTTGTCTATGCACTAGCTCAGTCAGAACAGAGTAGGCGCACTAAGTATGCCTTCTGGGAATCAAACGGTGCACTGCACTTACTCTGACAGACTACGCAGTTGCATAGACTTATCTTGGTACCCACTGTTTGCGTAGAGCGTCAAACATATTTTGCCTTGACAAGATTCATAACGTTTAATACAAGAGAAGAGCATAAAATGCACGTGCAAATATGACCGACCCTTGATTATCAATGATGTAACCCAAGAGCTGCTAGATTAACAATCAATTGCCGCAGTAATCCTAAATTTTGGGATAGATGTATCTGAGAAATCAGTTTAGAATCAGATCAAGATATGCAATGCGTCATATCCTATCAGTAATTTTGACACACTGTCGGCTAGTATAAGCACCTGTTCAAACAGTAATTTTAAGGTGTCCCAATAGAGAGGGTAAATTAAAACGATGCAAACTGTTTGAACAGCATTACATTACAGCAGACACATGACGTCGTAATGATGTCGTAATGGGGTCGATGCCACTTCCCCGCGCCGCATCGACGTCAATACTCTGTCATTTCGACGTCTTGTAGCTGCTGGGCAGTAAAGTATATTCCAGCGGGCACATGACGTCAGAATGACGTCGATACGATGCAATCTGGTTGCGTCGACGTCAATGCGACGTCATTATAACGTTGTGTGCTAGCTGGATAGTATGTATCAATGTGAAGATCTGATCCGTCTCTTTGGGCTTTCCATTAGGTATCAGCGAAAACAATAATGATATTGGAAGTCTGTCCACAGTCACAACTAAGTATTCTAGGTCCACGTTTCATTAACATCGATCTTCAGACAAAGAAAGCAATTCGATAGTGAAAAAGAAATAATGCCAAAATCTGTACATATTGCCAAAATTTATAAAATCTACATTTCGATCATACTAAACTAAAATTGACGGGAAAAATGTCATAACTGATTTTTGATTTATTTATAGTTAGTTTATTTGTTTTAACTATTGCAGAACTTAAATGTACAGATAATTAGATGTGCCTGCGTGTGTGTTTTACTGCCCAAATATAAGTATGTGCTACATGAAATTTTGGCATGCATTTATTATTCTAACGGGCCACCAGGGTTCCCAGAAAGCGCAGGTTACTATGGTGTTTATGTGGGTTCCATCGGTTTATGCGACTCCACTTTGGTTGAAGGTAAACAGGCCCACATGCTGCGACCTTGTACCCATGCCCCTGTACTTGCACCACGTCTATGTTGTAGCAGAAAGACCGCAATAAAAGTATCCAGGACGCAGTAGACAGACAGTAGACACTTCATAAAGTATACAAAAAACCGCAAACAGCATGCACTACTTTTCAGCATGCCCCAAAACGAAGAGCGAGTAGACTGTGCACAGTAGACGGTAAACGGTAGAACATATTAAAAGGTCTTTAACGTTGAAAGAAACGTATTTAATGCTGTTTCTCTATGCTGGACACGTTGCCAGTTGTCATGCGCCTCCATGACCTAATGACTCTAGGTCTGACATTAGGTCTGTCACCGCTGTGTCCCAATCCTAGGCCGCGCTCATCTGAGACAACCAATTTGTCTTAACGGAATGTTAGGTCGTCTTTCCCAGGGCTCTTAGGTTATCGCCCACCTCTGCTTAACGATCGACTCGACGTAAGTGATATATTCTTCAAAGGGCCGAAAACCTATATCAAAAATGTCAGTTAAATGTTTTTCGTATAATTTGCTTAGTCTGTTGTAACCCTTCTGTTGGTCTAAATAATTTAGTTCAATAAAGATAGCTGAGTTGCCACCTACTCGGCTTATCACTTGTAATTTGAGCCACGACACGACAAAACCAACAATGTGGTTGTGCGCCCAGCGCAGACTCAGATCAGCCTGGGCATCCGCCCAGTCTGATCAGAGTCTTCGCTGTCCGCATAAATGGTAGCTTGGTTCCTTAGCTACCCTATAAGCGCTTAGCAAAGAGTCTGATCAGCCTGGGTGGACGCCCAGGCTGATCTGAGTCTGCGCTGTGCGCACGACCACATTGTTGGTTTTGTCGTGTCGCGGCTCATTTATTGTTTGTCGGGATGTCTTTGTCAATCTTTCCCTTTGATGTTGGGGATAGGGTTTGGGATCTGATTCAGTCAGTTCCTTCCGTGAGTTCGTAACACTTTTGCCCGGAGCATAACTCCAGAAGTATAAATGGTTTATTAATGATAGAGGATATTAAGGAGAAGTGCAGTGTACAAGAACCATAACTCTGCCTAGCTTTATTTTTTCATTATTTCCCTTTGTCATTTTTTCTTGTCTGGAGCATAACTCCAAAAGTATAAATGGGATTGTCTTGAAACGTCATGTTATTATGGAGAACATTAAGGAGAGGTGCAGTATACAAGAACCATAACTACGCCTGTCTTACTTTTTGAATTTTCTCTCTCTGTCATTTTTTTTTTGTCTGGAGCATAATTCCTAAAGTACGAGAGGCATTCGGAAAGTATTGTTTATGACCTTATAACTTTGTTTAAGGGCATGCTGGGTACAAATGCTTAACATGCACTAAAAGTACTACAGTTTGTCTTCACAGTGATACCAAACACTATACAAAGACACTTTTCCTTATTGACTTACTACGCATTTTATTAGGCCCCAGTCATACCACTGGGCTAATTTCATACATGTATACAAAATCTTTTCAGTGTTAGGCATTCAAATCAAATATCATTGTAAATACAAAATTAGTCTTAATCAACCGTTTGTCTGCCGTTACAATATCCATACAAAAGTTAGAAGGGTGGCAACTGTTTTCGATTATTCCTTGCAAAGCAATGCGCAGTTCTTATGATGTTATTGAAATCGACGTCATGTTTGAAAGGTTGTAGAGGCTTCATTTTCTGCATTAATTTGAATTTATTGTCAGGTTTTCGTTGACCCATGTAAATTCTCTTGCTGACAAGATTGTGAATGCTAAAACACTTGTTTTCATTGCAAAATCATTAGTGGAGAATTTGCTAATACATTATATAAGGATAATTCGTATTCATAGGACAGTACGGACCCTAGATTAAATACAATTTCCGCGATATTTACAGGACAACATTGCCTGGGCATTGTCTTAAATTAGCAAAGATAAAAAAAGATCAAAGACTGCTCATATATGAATTACGGCCTACTAAATTAAAATTCTGCATTGCCTTTAAGGTATACCTCTTTCAAAGAAGTTAAAAATGCATCCTTTAAAAAAATAAACCGTGTTTGCAGACTTGTCTATGCATATCATAGCTTGATGTGTTTTTGGTATCAAAAGTCCTGCCTTTATGGCGGCTACCAAGAAATAAAGTGATAAACAATACTTTCCGAACGCCCCTCGTATATATGGGATTGTCTTGAACTTTCACATAATGATAGAGGCCGATTAGGGAAGTGCAGTATAAAACAACCATAACCCTACCTGGCTTACTTTTTTAATCATCTCCCTTTGTCAAAATGTTCGCTTTTACGAGAAATACGATTGTGGGGATTGGCCATGTCCACATGGCTCTTGTTATTATTTATTTTCTATTTGGATCAACGGTTACATTTGGATTTCTATTTCTGATTCTGGATGATTACGTTGCAGGGCCTTTCAGCTTATGTGCAACGGAGAGAGAGCTGGAAATAACACTAGTCCCGGGGAGACGGCTCTTCTGAAGCCGTTCACTGTCTCTTCACGCACAACACTTTCTTCTAGGTGGTTCCAATCAGTCACAGCTCTTCAAGGGAAAAGGGAGTTTTTATACAGTTCAGCGTTACAATGTATAGTCTTAAACACCTGCTATTGTTAGTTACTTGTTTATCAATAATATCTAAAGATACACACCTAGCAGGCACATGATGTCGTAATGACGTCGCATCGACGTCGACCACCTTAATGTCAGTCGGTTGGCCTTTCATCTGTCATGAAGTGATGGTAGATGGAGCTCTGTCAACATTGTAGTAAGGCTACCTTGTTCCCTCGAGGAGTGGTCTCCGAAGATAAATCTTGCAGTTTGACGCTGAACCTTTTCCAGTTTATCGATGTCTTTCTGCAGGTAGGGATCCCAAACCACTGAGCTGTATCCTGAAGTAGAGCTTATAAGTGAAAGATTTGCTGTCTTCCTGCATTTCTAGTTTTAGGGGTTTCACTTTCATTGTATTTCCCATAGAAATTCTTGTAAGCAAACAGTGCTGACCCTGATCAGACAGCGGGTTCTGTGGCGTCTGAACTGGGTCTGCACTGTTTGCATATGCCCCTAAACGGAATTTCAGTCTCAAAAGGGTACAGTTTCACTTTAAATGTTGCTGAAATAAAGTGACCAGGCCCCAAGGTTATAAAATATTTTTTACTGCTCAACACAGCTGAGCATGAAATTTTACCTGCTATTGAATAGCAAATTATTAATAAGTGCAGTTGTTTTCTTAAGCAGCCTAGCTGCGCACGAAATTTTCTCTCTTATAAATATGAAAATGCCAACATTAAGTTGGCATTTTCACATTTATCAGCAGAGAAAAAAATCATGCTCAGCTGAGTTGAGCACGAAAAAAGTTTTAAAACCTCGGGGCCAGGGGTCTAAAATGCGGGTTTAGATATTTAGCACAAACTGCTGCTATAGAATTTGAATCATCGGAATTTTTTAAAACTCCACACACTCTTCCTTTGGCTTCTGACCACTCCACCGTGAAGTCAGCGTGGCTTAACTTACTCCAGCTAAACAGAGCCATGTTCTGTTCTGTATATGATATATATTCTGCCAATGAAGGCACACCTCCGTAGGAGTATCGCAATCGTTAAATGTCAGCATGTAAAGCATGACACAGCCGTCGTACATGTCTCTGAAAAATTTGGACAGAAGAGGGCGCTTCTTCTAGGTTCAGCTGATGATGAGTGACCGAGCAGTCTAATATTGTTTAAAGAAGATGAGCTGGTATTCCTCTATGTAACTGTATTCGCATTTTTGACCCAATATGTATGGTGTCTTCGAGAATGGGTTGTCTAACTGCCTCTGGGACGCGACAGCGTAGAAAAAGATTTTCCATAAGAACAAAATGTTCCATGGTCTCATCATCCCTCTGGCACAATAGACACATAGGGCCGATCTGATTCTGATTGAATGACGCTCTATTGGTTTGCAGGATCTTGATCCTGTTGTGTATTCGTGGAACGTTCTTCACTCCATTTGCATCTTGTATGCCTTGGTGCTTCCTACCCGGAACGTATCCCGCAGAATGAAGGTATCTGAGACTTGGGTACAAAGCTGCTTTCGACTTTATTGCGTCAGACCAATAGTTATCTACGTGTTCTTTAACCTATCTTTTCCAACTAACTTTGGAAGGGGGCATCCAGCAATTCCCACGGCGTTGGGAGCCTGTACTTTAGAAGAAGAAGAACCTTAATACAGACGAACCAGCTACTTGGCCTATCTCCTTTAACTGCTGGCTGTTTTCGCGCCAACTGTTTTTCGATTGACGCTTCTTCCAATCGACATATACTGCCGAAAAGGATAAGGGCTCTCTTATGTCCCGCCCCTTCAAATGGAATTGAACCAGACAGAATATAGACCGCCGAGTCTGCTACAGTATTTGGTAAAGAGAGTATCTGTTTGAGAAACTTTTTGTGGAGTTTGTCAATCTTCTCCATAAGTGATTTCCTTGGCAGGACCACTTCTAGGCCGTAGACTAATACTGGGATGACATAGGTCTGTAAAATATGGACATCTGGATCTAAGCCATTATCTCCATGTAGTCCAGCGCCCATAAGACAGTAGATGATTCGTCTATCCTTGTTGATATTATAGGTCACTGCTAATTCCTGGCTATCCTCTGAACGTAGAATACCCATATGCATGGCCTCCCTCACAACTGGCATTCGCTTGCCAATCATACTAATGTTTACGTCCACGTCGGCCTCCTGAGATCCTCTACCCTGATTTGGAAACTCAGGGGCGGATCCAGAAATTTTGGAAAGGGGGTTCAAATTAGCTGAGGGGAGGGGGGTCGATTTGTGCAGTTTGGCCAATTTTTCCCGAAACTCCCCATGAAAATGAAAAAATTAAGGCTAAAGAGCTGAAGAGGGGATTCGTTTGTACCCCCCGAACCCCCTCTGGATCCGCAACTGGAAACGCCAGAATAACGCTCTTATTTGGCTGTAGGTGATACCTCTCCATCTTGCTGTAGTCCACAGATGTAGAGATTAATCGCTGCAATTCAATCAAACTTGAGACTGCGATCGCCATGGCGTCTGCAGCTGTAGGTGCAACAGAGCAGAATGAAACCCAAGGCCCGTATCAGTCAGCCGGTCAAACAAACCATTACCATAGAGTTTTATAAAGATACGTACTTAAAATTCCGCCCTGGCGGACACCCTGTTGGACTTTAAAACTGTTAGAAGTTGATCACAGACTCAGCTCCACTGGGGAGTGAGTGAATGAGTGACCACCCTGTTCCCTCAGTTCCTATATGAAACAGTTTTCTCAGCAAGCTGTCGTGGGACACAACGTCGAACGCTGCCTCTACATCAAGGAATGCTATGTACAGTGGTTGTTTCCTGTCTTTACTCTCTCTAATGATCTCCTCCAGAACCAAGGAGCAATTCATAGGAGACGAATTCTGTGTAAATCCTCTCCGTGTAATCTGTTTTGATGCTGTTCAACGCCAGGTCTCACCACCACTGTTTTAAGACTCTTTGTGATTGTAGGAAGAATAGTGATAACTCTAGTTTAGTCTACAGAACCTTTTTTTGTACACTGGAGTCAAGACGCCTCAGTATTTTGAGTGAATCTGTAAGGAATTGTTTATATCTGTTGTTATACTCAAAAGTAATGATGAAATACACAAGATGTACACATTTGGTATCTCATTGTCTGTTTGCCTAATTAGCATGTGTATTGCTCAGTCTATCAATTAATAGATCAGTCACAGCTTTTGCAAATCAATCGGCTCACGTACACCAGCGGTTCGGAGACGGGGACTGGATTTCACCTGAACGTGCCAACTACCGGAAGTCACTCGAGTCACCTTGAACGAACATAAAAACAGTGAAAATGATCAGTCGGGCCCTTGTTAGACGTTTCTCAACCTCCCTTCGTCGTTTTGACGATTATCCAATAGAAGGGAGAATAGGAGGCGTAAGTTTTTGAATAGGTCACATTTGTATTCATTTAATCCTCCAAATGACAAAATGAAAGGAAAAAAGTCTGTGTCATAAGTTTTCGTGGTTGGGATTTCTAGGACATAGGTTGAATTTTTGCGTTTAAAGTGTTGGTTTTACCTTTCAAGCATTTGATATATAATTAAAAGTAAAATGCAACAGCCAGAAATGGATCAAAATACTTTTTTTTTCTTAAGATGCGTTTTGAGCGTGAAAGCAGTGTGGCGCTTAGGCAACATCCCAGTTGTGCATCCACGTCGTGTCTGCATTACGTGTGTGTGGTCAAGACTTATTCTGTTGCACTCAGGCCCATTTTTTGACTACTGAACATGCTAGCCCGGCAGGCACACAACATTGAGTCAATGTTGATGAAACATCAGGTTAGGGAGAAACCTCCATCGATTGAAGTATAATAAAAATGAGTGAAAATTAAAGCATGATTGCTTCTGCAGGTGCAATGAAGCAGAATTGCAACATTATACATAGGCAACATTGAAAAGGATAACAAACCTTATATGATTTTGTAAAGAAACTCAACTTCCTCCTGTGTGTTTTATGCAAATTGAGGAAAAGTTACAAACAAGTATATCTTTAAGGTGCCCCCTCCACAATTGGACAGATATTATCCACTCTGTGTCAGTCTACATGCATGCTATGCTGAGATCATGTATTGGATATTATTGGACTGCAATTACAGAAATTTCAGGGAATGGAAAGTCTTACATGGTTACAGAAGACTGGTTCTTTTCCAAAAACGCAACGGCAGAAAAATCAAATTGCTTTGCATTCAAACTTAAGTTTCATCACAATTGAAAACACAACACTTGAAATTTTGCAATTATATTCAAAATGGATACAGGTGAAGAATCTCACAATCCTAATTCAATTTTGATACCTTGATCGAAGTATATACATGTACTTCAATGAAAGTATATACTTCGATCGAAGTTTCTCCCTCACCTGAGTATGTGCCCAGTGGATTTGGCAAATGCTTTCCCTTATAGTAGATGAATCATGAATGCATCAGAAAGCAACCACACATACAGTATGGGACAGTGACATTTCATGGCTCAGTGACTTTATAATTCAGTTTTAGTAATTATATGGTCTCATTCACAGTAAAGGCAAAGTAGATGATACTTGGTCAGCATATATACAGACAGATGAAGACTGTTGTCTTCATACAACTCTTGTAAGGTGATAACATAGAAAATGTGAAACATCAAGTGAACTCACAGGTTCAGTTAATACCAGTACCAATAGGAGCATTACTTTAATTTAAGATTAGAAAAATGTAGAAAATAAAAAGAAAAAAGACATCAGATTTGTGTTCAAGTGATTCTAATGAAATGTATGTATGTTGATTTGTTCAGTTTCAGCTAAAATGCTTTCTCTATCTTGTTCTGTCCTATATACATGTAGCTTTTAACATGTGATTTATTTCTACCATATGTTGCTTTTAATACATAATTTTGCTTATACTGCTTTGTATAAATGGTTGCCAGCATGATTTGCTTGCTTTGATAAGCTGCCTTAAATGTTAATCAGTAAATTGCTGCTTTTGGGTCAAACCAGTGTTTTGCCAGCAACCATCAGGTTGTCACTTGTCAGCCCATCTAGAGTTGAATAATGAGTCAGATTAATGTAATAGGATGGTATTGGTCTGGCCAAGGAAAGATATAGCAAATGCTCAAATTGACAATGCTATAATTAGGGCTGGCTAATCGAATTCAAAATGGTAATCGATTATCGGTCCGGTCGTTTCGATAATTAACCGATTAGTAATCGCTGAACGAGGCAAATTGAAAATGGGTATGTTTAGAAGCTTCGGTGGCACAGATTTGTGCTAAAACGTTTTGACAAGGTACACTAACAAACAATACAGTTGATAACTATTCTAATTTATCAATTACATTTGATTAAATCTTGTCTTCTGATATGCCAATCCACGCTAATTGGCTTCCTAATTGGCAGCTGATTGGCGACAAGCGACCATCTTGTTCTATTCAGATTCAGATAAGCAACCATCGGTAGTTGGTAGTACCTACTTTCAGTACAACTACCGGGACAATATCTATCGGTTTGCGTGTTAATAAGGACCTATTATTAAAAAGACTAAATAAAAATTATAAGCGAGGCTACTGAACTCATAAAATGTTCCGTGTTTTGCGAAAAACATTAACTTGGTCGTCTGAACTGACCAGAACACAACGGGTTTATGCTATTCGTTACAACCTATTTACCGTATCACAAATACTCTTCAACGTTTCCGGTTGGTCTCCGAGACTTCCGTTTTCCTTTGGAAGGAAATAAGAAGTGAATAACGAGGAAATTTTATTGCAGAAAGTGACAGGACATTTTCAGCAGGTAATCGATTACTTAATTTCGTCGATCGATAATTGTTTTCGTTTTGCTTATCGACCAATTAACCGATATTTCGATTAATCGTGCCAGCCCTAGCTATAATCACATACTTGGTTACATCAGTTTTGGCCAGCAGGGTGAGATTTGGGTGAAAACTTCAGAAAAGGGCTCCCGAAACTTGCTGACTTCTCTATTATTGAGCTAATGGAGAAGTTAAAAAATAAAGAACATATAAGGTATTCTAATATTTGTACCTTAACTAATATCCCTAAATTCCTGGGCCCAGTTGTTCAAAGCATCGTTAGGCTAACAAGCTCGTTAAGAGGTCAACTCGTTAAGTGTTTTACGACTTTATAGCCAAATGCACTGATATTTTTTGTTGAAAATATGTGAGCAGCTTTTGCAATGCAAAAGCTTCTCACATTTTTTTCAACAAAAAATATTGGCATATTTGAGTTATTAATGTTTAAAATTTTCACGTCACATTAACTAACGACGTCGTTAGTTTTGAACAACTGGGCCGAGATGTCACAAATCTTCTAGCTCTCTTAGAACTGGAGGCTAAGTCGTTTGCCAGATTTTCATTCATACTGCAAGTCAAGGATAAAGAAGAGAGAAGAAAATCACTCTATTGATATCTCATTTATTAGCAAAATGAAAAAGTTAAAAATAGATGCGACAGACTTGCAGTGCAGTGCGGATTTGCCTTCTAAGCAGTATCTTTCAAATTTCCCAAGAAGAATTGAACAGAAAGAGCAGACAGCGCCTCAGAGAAAATCATTGAGAGCTGCTTCACACAGGTAATTATCCATACATTTATTAGTCTTACAAGGTTGAAGATGAGCTCTTTTAAAGCAGTTCAAGTTCACAGGACTTCATTTTTGGCAGAACACTGCTTTTGTTTGTTGCTTTTTTCTGCTATTAAAATTGTTTGCTTAGCAGTTGTTACATTTGAGCCAGTGGCCGAGTCAGCTGGTAGAAAGTGTCATATTTAAGCAAATGGATACAATGTCATGGGAAGTGACTTTGCCATTTTATTTTTGCCTCCCTAATATAGGGTCAACTCTTAAAGTAAAGAATTTGTTCCTATTGGAGCAAATTTGCAAATTCTTTTAAAGTAGACCCCTTTCTCAGTGGCGGATCCAGAGGGGGTTCGGGCGGTTCAAACGAACCCCCTTCCCAGCCCAAATTATCTTATTTTCATGGGGAATTTCAGGAAAAATTGGTTAAACTGCATAAATCGAACCCCCTCAGCTAATTTGAACCCCCTATTCAAAATTCCTGGATCCGTCCATGCTTTTTGGAAAAGTTTTGTTACTCTGATAAGCAAAAGTTGTCACAAAAGTTATCTCCCTTTGAAACAATGGCAGGAAAACATGGCAATACATTCATTCACCTTAATAGAGCATAATAATCAGAGACAGGCCACTGGCTGATTGAACAACATGTAAGCATCGTTTGCAGTTTGTTTTATGAGCTTTTCAAGCTTTTGCAAATTACTGCTTTGGCCTCTGATTAAACATATTTCTGGCTTGTGTGTACGCACTTGCTTTTGCTTTTCTGATTTTGTATATATGTCTTACCAGCATTCTTAGGTGAGCATTTAAGAAATTCTCATGTTCTCTCAGAGCTCTAGATAAGAGGGAGTATTTGATGATAATTAGCTTAAATTAAGAGATATTTTTTTCCTATTTCTCATTGAAACTATATGTTGTGACCACTCATCTGAACTGTCTCGTTGAGACGGTTCAGATGAGGGGTCACAGCATATGTTTTTATGCAGAATTGACAAAAATTACCCCTGATTATCACTAAATACTCCCTCTTATCTAGAGCTCTGTTCTCTTGAGAATGTCAGTTTATTTTCAGCATGTCCCCTTCAGCTTTCCCTCACAGACCTAAGCATCTCTTCAGTACTTCAGATAAGAAGGGGTAACAGGGATAATTTAGGGAAAATTTTCAATATTTCTCCATAAAAACATAAGTTGTTACCCATCATTAGAACCGTCTTGCTGAGACGGTTCTAATGAGGGGCTACAACGTATGTTTTCGTTGAGAAATAAGAAAAATTATCTTTGAATTATCCTTAATACCGTCTCTTACATGTATCTGGAGCTCTCATCTCTTGCTTGAATAAGTGATCTGGCTGTGTCAGATATCTGAATACACAGTAAATGCATTAGTAAAGTTACTGTATGTTATGAGGAAAAGTATTCTGCACTTTCAGTTTGAGGTAAGTTTCAGCAGTTCGAAAGAAAATCCTGATGCAATTATTTCATTTCAGAAGAATTTTTCTTTTTTTCTTTTTTTATGGTGACAGACGTAATTCTAGCATAAGCCCGAAAGCCTGTCATTCAAAGTAGAAAGGCTTTTGAAGTGTGAAAATAATTCAAGTTTTATAATGTTAATAGATGCTGATCATGATATTACTATGAAATGATTTTGACGCAAAAGTTATGGACCATTTTATCAGTCTTTATGTATTGTATACTCGTTAGTCTCATTTGTATCAGCAAATATGCTTCTTTTGTAATTTAGACACAAAATTCTGGAAAGAGGGATGATGGTGGGAGGCAGAACTACATTTTATCATATGAAGCTGCTGTTAGTCAGTGGCAAAATTTCCAGTTGATGCGCTCTGCTGAATGCACAGCAATCAAAAACTATATTTGACTGAAGCTGATCAAAGTATTATTTTCTAGTTTGTTTGCAACGCATGTGGCTTTGTTTTTGCATAGTGCCGCGAATTTAAACTTTGCAGGCAAGAAAATAACACATCTTGCTTTGAAAAGAAAATTTTCAGCAGTGTTTTACCACAGGATGGGGGATTTTTTTCAAGGAAAAGGAGCTGCTTTGTTATATTCAGAGGTCTAGATAAGAGGGAGTCAGGGAGTATTTGGTGATAATTAGGGATAATTTTTATTAATTCCGCTGAAAAACATATGTTGTGACCCCTCATCTGAACCGTCTCGATGAGACGGTTCATATGAGGGGTCACAACATATGGTTTCAATGAGAAATAAAAAAAATTATCCGTCAATTATCATCAAATACCCCTCTTATCTAGACCTCTGTACATTATAGATTTATACCATAACTGTTCATATACAGTTACGCGTTGACCATTTTTGTACGAAGCTCTTTCACCTTCGAATTTGTTTAAGTCTGGTTGTCTGTCCACTGTGCTCCAGATAAGAAGGGGTAACCCAGATAATTTAGAGATAATTTTCCATATTCTGCATTAAAACATAAATTGTGATCCCTCATTAGAACTGTCTCATTGAGGGTTCACAACATAATGTTTTCATTGAGAAATAAGAAAAATTACCTTTCAGTTATCCCTGTTTCCCCCTTTTATCTGGAGCTTTGCTATCCAGTCATTACATACACATTTTGAGGGCTCTTTTAAATTTTCTCAAGAATAAGATTAGATCTAATAGTAGTTAGATATCAAGTAGGGCAGGAACAATTTTTGACATGAGGCTTGTATGCTTTATGGCCTAATTGGCCTTTGCTGTATAAATGGCCTTAGCTGCATCCAGATTTTAGTCAAGAGAATTTCAGTGAGTCAAGGCTGCAGATAAGGATGGGGTTTCATTTGAGCCGTGACACATCAAGACCAACACAGTGGCATGTGCACCAGCAAAGACTCAGATCAGCCTGGACATCCACCAAGTCTGATCAGAGTCTTTGCTTTGCGCTTAGAGGGCAGCTAAGGGTTTAAGCTACCTCCATGCCATCTGCAAAAACTCTGATCAGACTGCCGAGGCTGATCTAGGTCTTTGATTGGCGCATATGCCCCTTTGTTGATTTTATGGTGTTGTGGCTCATTTTTCTATGCCAACTGGCCTTTTCTGTTCAAAAATTCATAGTATCAGAAGATAAAGAAGATTTGAGCCGTGACACGACAAAACCAACAAAGTGGTTGTGCGCCCAGCGCAGATCAGCGTGGGCATCATCCGTCCAGTCTGATCAGTCTTCACTGTCTTCATTGAGGTAGCTTAGACCCTTAGCTACCCTTTGAGCACTTAACAAAGGGCCTGGTCAAACTGAGCGGATGCCCAGGCTGATCTGAGTCTGCGCCGAGCGCACAACCACATTGTTGGTTTTGTCGTGTCTCAGCTCATTTTTTTCCCCATTAGAACTGCCTTGGTGAGGCAGGTCCTATAATGGGCCATGACTTGCATTTTCATGGAAAATGAATTGAAATTAGCCCTAAAAAAATAGCCGTGTTTCCACTATCCGACCTACCCTGCTTCAGACCCCCGACTCTGCTATTGTTATCAATACAAGAACAAAATAAAAAAAACACTGAATCTACCATTTTCAATAGCTGCGTCTTTGCATTTTCCCATAGCAATTTTGGTTTTTCACTACCCTTTTGTAGTTTTTGGCATTTAGTACCATCAAAAATACAGATTTGACTTTTTCGAGCACCTAAGATGAATTATCATATACAGTGCAAGTCTCAACAATACAATTTAATCAACAAAGTACATGTACAAAAACCAAAAAACATGAAAAATACAGGCCCAACCCTATTTTTTTTCGGGAGAAAAAACAAAATAACAAAAGTTTTTCCTACCCACCGACCAGATTTTTTCAACATGTTAGTGGAAACACAGAACTATTTTTTTTTAGGCCTTATCTCAGATTCTAAAATCTACCTTATCTGTAACTTTGTAAGAATGAAGTGTTAGCGGGCATACATCACTAACAGTAGTGTAGAGTTAGTTTTTGCAGTTGCAGGGCTTATATAAGTTGAATTGGTACATTGACCTGCTTGCCAAGTTTTGTGCGGATTGGTTGAAATTACAGTTTTGCCTGCACGGAGCTTTAGGACTTTGAGAAACAAAATTTGCAAGTGCAGAACTATGTTTTGCAGCTTCAGTTTGCTTCATTTCAGAAATTCAGTGTTTTTGCCTATTTGGCTTTGGTTAAGTGTTTCTTTTCACAGATGTTTTCTTAAATCTATATTTTCTCAAATCTAGAATTAGTTCTATTTTGTGGAGTTGGTATTTCAGTTTTATGTGTACAATTGTGGATTTGGGCCTCTATTGCAGATCTGATGGTGAATTTAACACTGGGTAGGCGGCAATCGAAAACGCTCATGCAATCAACTAATGCAGATCAGAAACTGTTAGAAACAGCATTTTGGATTGCAAATTGTCAACAATTTTGCAATCGAAAATGCTGTTTCTAACGTTTTTTATCTGCCGCAGGACCGCATTAATCAATTGTTTAGAGCGTTTTCGATTGCCGCCTTCCCGGTGTGGATTTGGTCTAATTAATATACTCAAAAAATTACTTCCGTCTTTATACATGTACATACAAAGTACCTGTAGTTACATGTTTTAAAGTTTCATACATGTTCTCTTCTTGGGTCAGGCTTAGAATACATGTACATGTTACATTGCTTTTCTTTACTCTGTGAAGTCTTGATGCACATTGTGCTTCTTGAACCTTTAATCTACATACACACAGGGTATAATCGATTCAGCTAATTTTTGCTGACTGCAGAGACTGTACATCATATCTGGCTTCCGCCGAGACTGTCCGCGAACTCTTGCTTCCTGCAGAGACTACTGTCCTTGAAAAATGGCTTCCTGCCGAGACTGTCCGCGTGAATCTGCTTCCTGCCAAGAGCCTCGGCAGGAACCAGATTCACGCGGACAGTCTCTGTAGGAAGCCATTTATCATGTACAGAAGTCTCGGCAGGAAGCAAGAGTTCGCGGACAGTCTCGGGGGAAGCCAAATATGATGTACAGTCTCTGCAGGAAGCAAAAATTAGCGGAATCGATTATATCCTGTGATACAGGTACATCTTTTACTGTTTTGATGTAGAAGAAGATTTGATGTAAATTTATATAAACTTCTTTGAAGTCTTTAAAATACTCCTCATTGCAAAACAGCAAAATATACACCATGTACATGCCTTCAGTCAAACCTGATACTTTACATCCTAAAACTTCTACTTTCTTCTTAAAATATTATAATTTAATATATACTGTAGCATTTCCATGATGAGATACAACATTCACAAATCTGTCAATAGTTTCTCTTTGTGTGCATATATTACTGTCTTTGTCTGGTCTACCCGTATCCTGGTCTATGCCCATGATAGGCGTAGACAATTATTATAATGTTTGCTGTTGCCATGGGAACCATATGCTACATGTAGGTCTGTTTGTATGATCATTGGCCTGATAGCAATGCCCTAGCAATCCATACATGGTATAAATAAAATGAAAAAAAAAGTGTAAAGAATATTAAGGATTTACCTGCCATGTAATAATATTATTGTTTTGCATAGCAGCTCAAAAATTCTAAAATAGTTTGTGCCTCATTTTTTTTTTAAATGGAATCATTTTGGCAGGTTTCTTCTATAAGATATTCAAGAAATTGTTTAAAAGCATCACCCTGGGATTAATGTAACAGTTACTGCTAAACTGAAAAAAGCATGGATATATGTGTACCACGGGTATTGTGTTCAGACTAAGCATAAAGCCATAAACCAAGCTTTTATGTTCCCTAAATGTTGAAAAAAGCATGGATATATGTGTACCACCGGTATTGTGTTCAGACTAAGCACAAAGCCATAAACCAAGCTTTCATGTTCCCCAAAAGTTGAAAAAAGCATGGATATATGTGTACCACAGGTATTGTGTTCTAAGCACAAAGCCATAACAGTGCTGGAAACGGCCAGTGCCCCGGTGGCCAAATGCTCCTAATTTTTGTCTCAGGCAACCAGAAATCTCCAAACATGACCTTTAGTGGCCCAAATTTATCTTTCTGACAATGCTAAATGAATGGGATATTTAGATAGTGTATAATTTGGGCCACTGAAACTTAGGCCTGTTTGTCTTTTGGGCAACCACATTATTATTGTGAGTTTCCAGCACTGCCATAAGCCAAGCTTTATGTTCCCCAAATGGAACATATTGTCACCTTTTGTCCATCCAGCCATCTCGTTCATCAGAAGCATATCTATGGAATTACATGAAACTTGATACACTGATAGGTCAAAGAGGCCAATCAAAAGAAGTGCAGAGTTCATAGACCTTAACCCTTCTCATGCTACGAAAGTAACTCATCTGACCCTAAAAAGGGGGTACCCTTACCTAAGATGCCATAAATTCCACAAACTTTCACCGATTTTGTCGAAAATTTCACCCACTTACAACGAGATGTAAGCCACCATGTTCCAGGAGTCAGACTGCCACGTGACATCCAAATATGGTGGTCACGTGACTAACCGGGGACCATTTAAGACACTTAAAAAAAATATGAAACTCAAGATATTAGCCCCAAATATATAAATATGTGCTTCGTAGGAACAAAGTGAATGCTTCCTTGGAGGCCAGGATTGTTGCTGAACATTTATCAACAGTAATAGTTTAGATGGATCAAGTCTTGTTTGCAGAAACTCGGGATCAGCCTAGTAAGGGTGTCACTAGAAAAACTGATTTTGGAAAATTCGAAAGTTTTTTACGTATTTTCGGTGTTTAGATATCTACAATACTAGTGTTGTGGGTAAAAATTTGCTCTGATACAAAACAGATTCCCTTCTTCATATGACAACCTCCACTGTTGGGATGTACTTGGTGTCTAGCATGCCTGGCAGGCTCACAAAGTGACCTACCCCCCAAAAAACATATGTATACACAATTAGCATGAGAAGGGTTAACTCTGTGAGTCTGAGAAGTAATTACAGAGTTATTGCCCTTCTAATTTTTTGCTATATTATGCTTGTCCATGGCCTGTATGGGGGTGGTGAAAGAGTGGACAACAGCACTGAGGCATTCATTCTACAGTTATCAGTGAACTTATCACAGTGCTTCAGATAAGAGGGGGTATTTAGGATAATTCAAAGATAATTTTTGTTGAGCCTGCTTGCGGTCAGCGAGACATAGTCACCCGTTTGGTGTTGGTGCGTCTGTCCGTCCGTCCGTTTACAGCCATATCTTGACTTTGGTAGACCCTAGAACCTTGAAACTTCATCACAATATGCCCCACCAAAATGCTAATTGGCTCCCACAAAACTAGGTCACCGTGACCTACTTTCACAAAAAAGTACCACATATTTAGTTTTCATCTGCAGCCCCATATCTCCCTTATCATAGGCCCCAGAACATTAAAACTTCATCAGTGCATGCAACTTACCACTCCAGGTCACCTCCAACAAAACAAGGTCACTGTGATCTACTTTCACAAAAAGTACCACATATTTAGTTTTCGTCTGCAGCCCCATATCACCCTTTTCATAGACCCCAGAACATTGAAACTTCATCAGTTCATGCACCTTACAACTCCAGGTCATCTCCAACAAAAGTAGGTCACTGTGACATACTTTCACGAAAAAGTACCACATACATGTATTTAGTTATCGAGGTCAGCCCCATATCTTTCTTTCCATTGGCCCCAGAACATTGAAACTTCATCAGTGCATGCATCTTACCACTCCAGGTCACCTGCAACAAAACTAGGTTGCTGTGACCTACTTTTACGAAAAAGTACCACATATTTAGTTTTCAAGGTCAGCCCAACATCTTTCTTTTTATTGGCACCAGAACATTGAAACTTCATCAGTGCATGCATCTTACCACTCCAGGTCACCTACAATATAACTAGGTCGCTGTGACCTACTTTCACGCAAAAGTACCAAATATTAAGTTTTTGTCTGCAGCCCCATATTTCCCTTCTCATAAGCCCCAGTACATTGAAACTTCATCAGTGCATGCACCTTACCACTCCAGGTCACCTCCAACAAAACTAGGTTGCTGTGACCTACTTTTACGAAAAAGTACCACATATTTAGTTTTTGAGGTCAGCCCCTATATCTTTCTTTTCATAGTCGCCAGAACATTGAAACTTCATCAGTGCATGCATCTTATCACTCCAGGTCACCTACAACAAAAGTAGATCACTGTGACCTACTTTCACAAAAAAGCATTTTCACTACTGTCAAAGCGCCAACGGGCTCGACATGCTGGCTGCGGCCATCTAGTTCTTAATTCTCAACAAAACATATGTTGTGACCCCTTATTAGAACCGTCTCGGTGAGACGGTTGTGATGAAGGTCACAACGTATATTTTTATGCAGAAATATAGTAAATTATCCCTAAACTTTCCCTTCTTATCTGGAGCACTGTAAATATCAGTGTCAGTTGCAGCAAGGGGCTGCTGTGTTTGCAGTGGGTGTGGACTGGGACTGTCTGTATACATGGACTTTCTCTTGTCTGTCCTATCTTTTTCTTCTTTGGTGCTTTCCCAAGGAGACAGCTCCAGAAAGTGATACTTAAGTTTGAGTTTCTAAAACAATATTTTTTTTTGAAATTATGCCCTTGGAGATGTAGAATATCTTCAGAATTACATTTAGAATGTTCCCAAGTATATGAGAAAAATAGTGCTTTGAACAAATTCCCAGGAAGCATATGGGATTGAGTGTGGCATCCAAGGGTCTAGATGATATTAAGTGTGCTTTGGAGGATAATTCAAGGTTTATTAGCCCCTCCCCCCACTCTCTTGCTCCCCCCCCCCCCCCCCCCACACACACACACTCCCAAGGATAATTGTGGGGTTATATTTCTTTCAGTCATATCGATCTGATGGAAGGGTGATAATGAATGAAAGGAATGAAGGCTGTGAGCATGAAGCACTGTTTTCAGTTGAAAAGATTTCCAACTCCAGTGGGATAGAATCCAGGTCACTAGCTTAGCTGGACAGCATATAAACTACTGAGCTACCTGGTATTATTTCGATACTCCAGATAGTGATACAGAATAAATGTAGATATGAGCTATGAATAGCTGTTGGTCGGTGACTTTTTCAAGGCCACTGGACATTTGAGATGGCCACTGGGCAAATCAGAATCAGATTAAGGAGTTGGTGGAATGAAGGTTTTAACAAATTGTCAGTGTCCAGGGGTCAAGCTAGACTCAAACTTTAGGGAGGAGTGACTTCTCTCTTCAGTTGAAATAGGGAGAAGTGACAGCCAGGGAGGGAGAAGTAGTAGCACGCAATTGCAACATCATTTCTTTCAGTTTTAAAGAAAATCAGCTAAAATTATTACGCATACTTTAGATATCAAACTGAAAGATTAATAAGCTGCATTGGTGTTAAATTGCCGTAACAGCTTTGTGGAACGATTTGATGAAAATTCTTAATATTTTTTTTTAGGGTCCCACTTCTCCCTGAACCCAATTTAGTGTGAAATTTCAGCCCCTATGGTGATTATTTCACCGAAGTCACCCCTGAGGGTCTCTGACCCAAGATGGTCACCAGGGAAGATAACACATTCTATTTAATTTTGCAGCTTGTTTGCTCAATTTTGCCCAGAAATGCTAAATAAGCCCAAAAAGTATGTTCAGAAATTGTCACCTCCTCTTGCTTCCCTCTTGTATCTTATTGCATGTTCTTCTTTTGAGACTTATAAGGTAGTTTTAACTACATGTGGATTGTGGATATAGATTGGTGTCATCTATACTCCTCGCCAAAAGTTTAGCATATTTAATGATGAACTAAGCAGCAGATATAACTGATACATAGGACTTCTGATATGTCAAACAGTTTGACATCGTTGGTCTCAGCCGAGTCATAAAGTTAACAGAAGATGCTGAAGCACTGGAATTTTGGAACTCAGCAGTTGTTTGGATACACACTGCCAAAAGTTAAGACCCCTGTATTTCAGTGACAATTTTCGACTCTTTTCAAAATTATGTTCGAAACATCACCAAATTTAACTCCGTCTTCACCCAACTAGCATAGTCTATAGACAACATGTTAAATTGTAATGTGCTACATTAATTATGGTCATGCCATTTCAAATTTGGACATAAGAGGCAAACTTGTCAAAACTTGTTTCCAAAATAACCGATAGTGCAATTTTCCTATAAGTTCTTATCATTTTTGTCTTGCGGAAAATTGGTAGTTTTTGATACTGGAACTTCAAACTTTTTATAAAACATATCAGTAACATGGTCCATTGTCTGACGTAGCACGAATTTTTTAATGCGCGACTTTTTTGTATGCAGAAAAATAGAACTCGAAAATAGTGTTTTACAAGAAAATACATTACAACAACACATGCCAAAATTCTTAAAACTGATATGCGTGGAGCAAAATGTCAACAGACATATGCCTATGCATACTGTCTTTGAAAGTCAATAAATTATATCGTTATTTAATATTTTGCAATTGCCCTGCAGAATGTGTAACAGAACCACCGTGAAATTGAAATATGCTAAACTTTTGTCGAGGTGTATAGTTCTTAGATGAGTTACATGAAGGGTATTGTACATTGTAATTGCGCCATCCCCAATTTATGTTCCTCCGGCTATTTCTGTATCTATGTACAGTATAACTCAATGGAGGTGTAAACCCTGATAGCACCAAAAAAGGCAGACAAAATTTCCATCTGTAAAATTTCAACCAATGTTTTGTCTAGACTTTATGGTACATTTCTTTTAGGAGATTTAGCGTTGTGTTTGTAGGAGATTTAGTTTTACGTTCTTAGGGTAGATATAATGCACTCTTGTATAGTAATTTTTTAAACAAGTTGATTACTGACATCTAGTGTGTATTTGGACTGTATTGATTTGGGGTCCAATTTTTGGTTAGTAACCTATATTTCTGTGAAAGTTTGTGGATTCAGTTGATTCAGTTTCACTGTCATTGCCTAAAGTGATAGAAAATGGTTGGTTTCTTTGGATTGTTTCAACTTCTTGTGTATAATATAAAAAAACCCTAGCCATTATGTGTTGTAAATGAATCAGAAATGACACATTAAAGCTGGTCTGTGGTGACTTAAATTTATAGCAGCTCCAGTATTGTACATAGAAAATGCAGAGCTCCAGATAAGAGGGAGTACTTTTTTCGATAATTAGAGACAATTTCTGTTAAATCTCCATGCAAACATAATTTGTAAACCCCAAGTAGATCTGTCTTGCTGAGACTTTTCTTATGAGGGGGAACAACATATATGTAGTTTTATGGAGAAATGAGAAAAAATATCCCATAATTATAAAATGGTCCGTCTTGTCTAGAGCATTTTCAGATTCTTGACAAAACAAAAGTAACACTGAATATGCATTAAGATGATAATAATGGTCCATATTGTGTCAAATGATTATTACATGTGTTACTCAAAAGTTATGGGGATGCCTTATTATGCAAGGGTGTGTTGTCAGAAAGTTTTATCAGAATGGTGGTCAGTGCAGACCTTGATCTGACTCCTCTGGGTCTACACGGTTTACCAAGAGCTGCCGCTTGTTGCAATTTGGAATGAGATGCAACTGTGATGAAAATTTGATGAGTAATGTATGAATTAGCTACCTTGAATTTAATGAGTGGAGCTCATGGGATGTAACTGTGATGAAAATTTGACTGAGTAAAGTATGAATTACCTCCCTGGAATTAATGAGAAGCTGTATAAATTGCTCTTATATGAATTGACTGCACTGCACATTGTGAGATGGTGTATTAGAGGAAGAGGAAATAGCCTGGGTTGTGGTCAGAATATTCTACACCAGCATTTATTGTATTTCCACTGTTTCCACCAGCGATTATTGTATTTCACAGATCTGCACCAGTATTTGTTGTCTTCAGTATTTGGTATGTATGCATTTTATTGCACTTGTTATCATCTGTATCATTCATGATTCATTGTGGCCATTTAGAAATATTTTTTGTTGTATCCCGCCATAGCATGTTAAGAGGTAGTTATGCTTGTGCAAGAGTGAAAAAACCTTACGGTTGGTGCAAGACTTAGAGCGAAATAGAGGATCTTACATGAGTGCTCTTGTATTACTGAATTTATTAAATGAGTTGGGAAAAAAGATGTGCCAAGCATCATATTGGTTTTCCCCAACGAGTTTAATAAATTCAGTAATACAGGAGCACTCATGTAAGATTCTGTTTATCATATGACACTAAAATCGCATTTCATCAGCAAATTTTGCACTAAAACCTGACATTTTCGTCATTAGAAAATGCAACATTTTTATAAACGTCAATGCATAACGCTACAATGATATTTGCATATTTAATCCACTAGTTGATAGTTGTTTATAACGCATGGCTGTATTACACTCTCAAACGTGATGTCATATGATAAAACTTCTAAGTGAAAACAATTTATGGCTTGTACAAGAGTGAAAAAATCTTACGGTTTGTGCAAGAGTGAAACGTTCTGAGTCTGCATAAGTTAAAGGATCTTAAATTAATAAAGAGTCCATAGTCACAGGGTATAATCGATTCCGCTAATTTTTGCTTCCTGCAGAGACTGTCCATAATATTTGGCTTCTGCCGAGACTTCTGTACATGATAAATGCCTTCCTGCAGAGACTGTCGGCATGATTCTGCTTCCTGTCGAGGCTCTCGCAGGAAGCAGGGTCACGTGGACTCGGCAGGAAGCCATTTTTCGAGGACAGTAGTCCCTGCAGGAAGTGAGAGTTCGCAGACAGTCTCGGCAGAAGCCAAATATGACGGACAGTCTCTGCAGGAAGTTAAAATTGGCGGAATCGATTACACCCTGTGTAGTATGGGAGTGTTTTGTGAGCAGAAATATATTTCAAATGGCCACTGAATCAATATCGACAAGTCATGCATATTTGAGAGGCGACATGAGAAAACCAACAATGTGGTTGTGCGCCCTGCGCAGACTCAGATCAGCCTGGGCATCCGCCCAGTCTGATCAGACTCTTTGCTAAGCGCTTAGAGGGTAGCTAAGGGTCTAAGCTACCTTCATGCGGACAGGGAAGACTCTGCTCAGACTGGGCGAGGCCCAGGCTGAGCTGAGTCTGTGCTGGGCGCACAACCACATTGTTGGTTTTCTCTTGTCGCGGTTCATTTTGTAATTACATCATAGCTTGGATAGCTTTCACACTTCATAAAGTCAGTATATATAAAATTGTTTCTTTTGATGGATACTTGATACAAATGTCTATTTTTACTGTATTTGTATTTTGAACATGGGTTTTTATGCTAGAATGCAACGTCTGAGTGGCCCGTCCTTTGCACATTGAGACTTAGATAAGTCTGGATTGTATGTACACGGCATATATCATCCTATGTATTCAATTATAGATACATTCAATCAATACCAGTCCATACAGGGTATAATCGATTCCGCTAATTTTCGCTTCCTGCAGAGACTGTACATCATATTTGGCTTCTGCTGATCCTGTCCGCGAACTTTTGCACCCTGCAGGGACCACTGTTTTCTAACATTGGCTTCCTGCAGAGACTGTCCACATGATTCTGCTTCCTGTCGAAGCTCTTGACAGGAAGCAGAATCATGTGGACAGTCTCTGCAGGAAGCCATTTATCATGTACAGAAGTCTCGGCAGGAAGCAAGAGTTCGCGGACACTTTCGGCAGAAGCCAAATATGCTGTACAGTCTCTGCAGGAAGCGAAAATTAACGGAATCGATTATACCCTGTGATGAAGTGGAGAGACTAATTCTGCCAGTCCCTTCCATTTCGTAAACTATGCCCCGTAGGATACATACAATAAATAGCTAGGCTGTATGAATTCATCGAGGCTGGGAAATAAGACTCGGTAATCTTTGATATTGTGTAAGCACAGGGTAGTGTTAGGTTTTGTGTTTTAACAATGTAACAGCTCTGTCTGCTGACCTAGAGAAAAGCTGTTGAAATTTACATTGCTAGACTAGTGATATGAAATGTTGTGTGAAATTAATATACATGTTCTTACAAAGGCTAATGACTACATGTGTAAATGTGGCTAATATTTGTCTTTGAAAGTAATATCGTCAGAAAAAGGGGCCTTATAGTTTTGAGTGAATGGAGACATCTCAAATCAGCATTCACAGAATTTTTTTAATTTACATTCCACAAAGTGAGGCTTTCCAGGATGCACAGGTCGCTTAAATTGCCCTATAGGCTGAGCCCTTGCCTTACAGGGTGTAAATTCAGCATTCCTCTGAATCCGTTTTGTCTAGATCCAGTGTGAACATGCAAGACTCTGATCAGACTCTGTGGATGCATATGCTGATCTGAGTCTTCAACTGCACATGTTGTAGTGTTCCTTTTTACAACACAGCTCAAAGTAAATGAAATTAAACTGATTAATTTGTGAACCGATTCTATGACAAGTTCTTATAAAAAGAACGGTGCTTGATGCCATATGTAGGTAAAAGTATATGTAAATGTGTAGATACATATACATGTATTGTTAACAGGTAGGACCTAAAAGAGTTCATGGTACGTTCAAATTGCCATGATTTTGTGGAGAAATTAGAAAATCTCTACAGGCACACATTGTTGAAACAACATGGTTCCAACATCATTGCAACATTGTGATGTTGCAATGATGTTGGAACAATGTTGTTTCAACATAGTCTTCAAGGTTAATATGATAACCCTCTTCTTGGGCTCTGACGTTTCTGTATAATTTTTCAGAACCTGCCATTCAAGTTGGACAACAAATGGAAAATATTGGCGGGACTTGCAATTGCGGGAAGCACTGGTTTTACACTACCGTTTTATATCGTCTACATTCGTAATCAAAATGAGGAATAGTAATGGTAGGTACTAGATTGGGAGGCCATTGGTGGCTCAACAAAATTGTTTTCAACAGTATTTCAGTCATATTGTTATTATAGAAGGATGATGATGACAGGCTGGGTGCAGTGGAGCCTTGTTAAAGGTAGGAAGATTTAGGCTGCTAGTAGGGCTGGGACGGGTAGAGATTTTGTACCCGAGTACCTGAATCCCTAATACCGGCAGGTACATGTACCCATTACCATAGCATTTGAGCATGTTCATAGTTGGAAAATTTATTTTTAGCTCGCCTGTACAAAAGTACAGAGAGCTATTGTTGTCACTTGGACGTCAGCGTGGGTGTTGGTGTCACACTTTAAAGTTTTATGTCAAAGTTTTTTATGTGATGGGCAAGGCACTGCAGGCGAGCTATCCTGTATGGGGACAGGTCTTGTTAGATCAAATGATAACTAAGGTATTTGTCCATCATGTTCACATGTGTGCATGGTAAGGATATGAAAATGTAGAAATCTCCCTGTTATATTATGCGAAAATGGTTGGTGATATGTAATTGAATTTATACAAGACATGCAGTCATTCTAAACATTGCTCTAGTTGCTTGAAATTCCATTAAATTAGAATAATTATACATTCTATAATAGACCCAATAAGCATTCAGGTAACGGGTAGTAAATATGTACCCGGGTAATTGCTCTACCTGACCCGAACACAGTTACCCGGGTACTAGTGCCAGCAGGATTCAAACCCGGTATTGCTAGCCCAGTAACCCAGTGTTTAGACACTGGGCACCTGGCTACTGAGGCTCCAGCTAACCATAATTATTCAAATAGTGGAACAGAATATTTATTAGTTTTCTGGTGAGATGTGAAAGTATCGTGAAAGCAATTCTTATGGGCTTTAACCCTTAAAGCGAGAAAACAGCAGAGGACGAAATTGCAAAATTTACAAAAAAAAATCATCATTATTTACATCTCTTTCAACAGTATTTCAGTCATATCTCATATCAAGAGCGGTACCGGTAGGATGATAATGAAAGGCTGTGTGCAGTGGAACTCCATTTGCCGTAATGTGCTCAAGTATAGGGACACCTAAAATAATTAATTATGCCCCCAACTTTGGCGAAGTTGTTGGGGCATAATGGTTTGGGCCTGTCCATCTGGCATCTGTCTTTCTGTCCGTCTGTCCGCTATCTATAAGTCAAGAACCGTAAGAGCTAGGAGCTTGAAACTTTATACACATGATCAGTATGGAAAATAAGCTAACACTTGTTTTTCTTCTTTTTTCCGCAGGTCACATATTGTTAGAGTTATGCCCCTTTTTCGACTTAGCTTGTGGAACCTTGTGAACATATCTCAAGAACCCCTGATGCTAGGATCACGAGGTTTTGCAGGATAACAATGCCAAAGGTGTAGATGACCTGATTAACTTTTGAAAAAAAAAATTGTGATTTTTTGACGGAGTTATGCCCCCTTTTTGACTTTTTGCATTGTAAGCCTATGGAACCTTGTGAACAAAATATCTGAGAACCCCTGATGCTAGGATCATGATTTTGTACAGGAAGATACTGCCTATGGTGTAAATGACCTGATTAACTTTAAAAAGTCATAAATTTTTGACAGAGATAAGCCCCTTTTATGACTAGTGCGTTGAAGCATATGGTACAGAGGTACCTTTAGACACAGTCAAGAACTGTAAGAGCTAGGAACCTGAAATTATATACACATGATCAGTATGAAAAATCAGCGAACGCATGTTTTTTCTTTTTTCCATGGGTCACATATTTTCAGAGTTATGCCCCTTTTTCGACTTAGCCTGTGGAACCTTGTGAACAAAATATCTCAAGAACCCCTGAAGCTAGGATCATGAGGTTTTGCAGGATGACAATGCCCAAGGTGTAGATGACCTGATTAACTTTTGAGAAAAGTTCGTGAATTTTTGACCGAGTTATGCCCCCTTTTCGACTTAGTGCATTGTAAGCCTATGGAACCTTGTGAACAAAATATCTCAATAACCCCTGATGCTAGGATCATGATATTTTGCAGGAAGATACTGCATGGGTGAAGATGACCTGATTAACTTTTGAAAAAAAAAACTCATTTTTGTTTTCCAAGTTAAGCCCCTTTTACAACTAAGTGCATTGAAGCCTGTGGTTCAAAGGTACCTTTACATACAGTCAAGAACCGTAAGAGCTAGGAACTTGAAACTTTATACACATGATCAGTTTGAAAAATAAGCAAACACTCTTTTTTTCTTTTTCCGCGGGTTACATATTTCCAGAGTAATGCCCCTTTTTCGCCTTAGCCTGTGGAACCTTGTGAACAAAATATCTCAAGAACCCCTGAAGCTAGGATCATGAGGTTTTGCTGGATGACAATGCCCAAGGTGTAGATGACCTGACTAACTTTTGAAAAAAAATCGTGAATTTTTGACCAAGTTATGCCCTTTTTCGACTTAATGCATTGTAAGCCTATGGAACCTTGTGAACAAAATATCTCAAGAACCCCTGATGCTAGGATCATGATATTTTTGCAGGAAGATACTGCCTAAGGTGTTGATGATCTGATTAATTTTTGAAAAAAAATCGTGAAGTTTTGATCGAGTTATGCCCCTTTTTCAACTTAGTGCATTATTTGTCTATGGAACCTTGTGAACAAAATATCTGGAGAACCCCTGATGCAAGGATCATGAATTTTTGCAGGAAGATATTGCCCAAGGTGCAGATGACCTGATTAACTTTTGTAAAACAATTCGTAAATTTTTGACTGAGTTAAGCCCCTTTTTCGACTTAGTGCATTGAAGCCTATGGTACAAAGGTACACAAAGGTACAAGCCTTATTGGATGAACCTTCTTTAGAGGCAAGCATATGGTTGGGGGCATAGTGTTTCATAAACACATTTTCTAGTTTCTGTCCCAAATGAAAAATCAATAATTTTTAGGGGTCCCTGAACTTATGCACTTTACAGTACAATGAGAATAATTCTGCTGGTTTCAGGATTTGAACTCCATACCACATACACAGGAAGCCAGCTGCACCATCAGACTCTTTTGTAGAAATAAGAAAAAATAAATGGGTGACTAGACCATAAAAAAACTCGGGGATCCATAGGTTCTCCTTGTTTGTCGGCCTAGTACTTATAGAGTTATGCCTCTTTTTGAGAAAAATCAAATGACAGTTTGTTCCCAGAATCCTGTGTGAAAGTGTGCTCATATTTGATGCACTAATCAGTTTAAAGAGTATAGCAGTAATAAAAACTATTGTGTCTACTTCCATTTCAGAGTGTTTCAGGTTGTGAAATTTTACCATGGGCCAACATGTGTGTGTGTGTTTGTTTGTGTGAAGAAATAACCAACAACGAAAAATAGAAGACAGAAAAATCTGAAAGAAAGAAGTTACATTATTTCAGCTGACTATCAACAATGAAGCCCAAGGAATGAAGTAAAATGCAGTAAAATGAAGTAAAATTCGGTTCATGGACAATCAATAAATAATAAGCATAATAGACTTAAAAATATAAATGGCAGCTAATAAAGATGGTAAAAAATGAAGATTTGAAAAACTAAAATATTTTTACAAGGAGCTTGTAAAAAATATTTTAGGTTTTTGAAAAAGAATTTCTGAAGTCTACTTTCTCTTGATTAATATTTCTGAATTTGATAATTCAGAAATATTATTCTAGAATTCTTTGTAAAAAATCATTGGTGATTCTAATGAGACATGGTAATGTATGTTTTTATCAAGAAATTTAGAAATTTAGACTTTATTCAGACAGAAACTCAGACTTTATACTGTCACTACCAGAAAGTCTGTGGTAAAAATTAGCCTGATACTTCATTCTTTAGCACCAGAATTTTGCCTTATCTCGAATTCAGAGGAAATGAGACGATTTTTCTACAGTTAAATATCGGTTCCTTTTGAAGTAAAATTTCAGTTTTCAATGTAAATTTTATTTGATGAATTCTGAATAAAGAATGCCTTGAGTCTTAGTGTCTCAATTTATTTTTCATACTTTTATGTTTTTAATGGGTAAATATAACTTTTGATAATGTAATTTCCTCATGTATTCCAAATCAAGGCCCTGAATTCAGTCAGTCTCTATCATTGTTTTTGAAACTTTTTTCCACTGTTAAATATGGATACATGCACCCTCGTTTTCCTCACACATTTTTTGGTTAAAACAGTATTTATTCAAGAATATAGCACACATGTTACATGATATACATAATTTGAAATTGAGGATCTGAACAAAAGCATCCATCTCACATTCTTTAGTAACCAGATACCACATAGTGCTGCAGTTTTCTTTCCATTTGTTTGTCCACCCATAACATTTAAGACAACCACAACATATATCCTAAGCATTACATACATTTACATGGAATTCATGTATAAAACTGGATAAACCTGTTAAAGTGTCTTATCAGTTGACTTTCCTCTTTCCTGTACAAATGTATAGAGAGCTGTTGTTGTCACACCATAGCTGCATTTAGTTGATCTGATTTTTCATATTGGTCCAGTGTTTTACTCAGTACCACCTTTACTTCATGACCTTAAAGTCAAGGTCATAGACATAAACAAAATTATCTAAAAGTTTTGTGTACTGTTAATTAAAGGCTTATACTTATACTGGTAAGTTCATAATGCATGCACTAACTAAGTCCTACATATGCTGTCTCGTGACAGCTCTTGTTAAATAATGGAGCTTCACTTATATTTAAAGATGCAATTAAAGATCAGATATTTGCCTCCAAAACAACCCCAAAACTCTAGTTCTGTCTTATAAGACAGTCTAGAGTTTTGGGACTGTTTTAGAATGGAAACAGTATTTCATAGCAGAAATACACAAGACCGACTTAGATACAGTCAACTCTCGATATCTCAAAGTCAAATTTTATTCCAAACTACTGATATCTCAAAGTAAATTTTCTGGTTCCAGAAAATTTACTTTGAGATATCAGTAGTTTGAGATGAGAATAGTTGAAAAGTAAAGAAAAAATGGAATTATGTCCTAACTATATTCTTTGATAGAGGAGGGTACTTTGAGATATCAGTGTTGGAGATATCAAGAGTCGACTGTATAAGCACACACCACCACTAATAACCACCACCACCATCCCCACCCCTCCTGAGAGTAAATAGTAGTTTTTGAAAATTTTTCCTGTTTTTGAGAAAACGTGATTTTCCGACACCATGCGCTTTTTATCTCGCTTGTGACCAACAGTAAGTGAGCATAGGAACTGCTCTCTTGGCAGTTTTGATACAGATTGAGAGTTGAGACGACATACTTTTGTTGAGTTTGCTAGTGACTATGGACAGGCAGGTGAGACACAGCTGTCCACGGAATTCTTGTTACTGTGGACTGAGAAATTGTTAGTAGTATTTCAATTCTCATATCGACGTTCCCCCCGCACCTCAGCGGAACAGATCCATAGCCGCAGTAACGGGGCGCCGATCGTCTGTCCTGAGAAATTGTTTACAAGCAGTGTATCTTTTATATGTTGTCTATTAGAAGTTTAAGATGTTGTTATACATAGATAGAATTAATAACAATTATTGTATCCTGTAGTTATAACATAGTTGGATTTTTCATATCATATATATATATACAGTCAAACCTGTCTTAAGGGGTCACCCAAGGGAAGCCCAAAAATTGGCTGCTTAAGACAGGTGACCCCTTAATACAGGTTCATTTCCACTGTATTTTGGTTCAAGGGACCCGGAAAAGGTGGCTGCTTAAGCCAGGTGACCCCTTAATAGAGGTGACCACATAAGCAGGTTTGACTGTACTGACACAAAAAAGAAACGTCCGTTTTCAAAGGTTCTGTATCTGTTGAACCAGTAAAGTTGTAGCCATAAAAAATAAAACAAAATGTGTCCCGGGCGTCTGGCACACATAAAGTAGCAACCGTTTTATTTTTTCTCCATAGCCACAAGCTTTATCGAGCCTAATGTCAAAACACCATTTTCCTTCCTCGGCAGCATTTTATCCCTCAAAACCTGAAACGTTTTGCGTTAAACGAGGGCCAGAAACATCGAAAAATGAAAAATCAGCTTTTAAAAACAAAAACTGCTTATCAAATGAACGAGAAAGCAGCCCAAAGTTTTCGAATTATAAAATTATCTCCCTTTTAATTAAATAAATAACGATTTTAGAACTTCCATATCTCCATACCCGTTCATCATTTTTACACTTTTTTTTATTTCAATTGACTATACTAGTGTACAACAATGACAACATGCATCAGAGAATAAAAATTAAGGCTGAAATCTAAAATCCCGGTGCACTAAAACCCGCTTTTATTAGCCCATCTCTTACAGAAAAGTAATCAAATAATTTTATAACCAAATTTTTGCAATGCTAAATGATGCTGATTTCAATGCTATTGATGGCTAGAAATGAAATGAATTTTGAAGTAGTCCTATTCCATTGACTTCCAAACTGATGGACCAACAAGGTAATGTTTGCGTCTATATGCGCAGGGTCGTGATCGACGTTTTGTGACGTCACTTTACATGACAGATTTATGCTAGTGGTCGTGACAGTAAAACGAATGCATCCAGCACCCATAAAATCTCAGCAGCGTGTCTGCTCAGTGATGCTAGGATGAGCTGTGATGGTTAAAACGAGAATAACACACGAGAAACTGATTTTGTGACTTTCAAAATTTGGGTACTTGCGCTTGCGGCATTGTCATTGTCGTCGATGTCCATTGAACGGATTTTCGTTCAGCGCACACCATTGCTGAATAATTGACGTTATTGAAACAAAATATTTGAATGAAATGTCTGTGTGCATTTGGAATTCAGAGACACAATTGTAAAGCGGAAGTTTCTTGTTTGTGTCAGTATATATATATACCATATATTGTCAGTCATGTTATATTGAACTAAAAGACATATTATCATTGCATTTACACTTAAGATAAATGAGTACACTTTCAGGGGAAGCAATTCAGCCATTTTCATTTTTGCCTCCCTTCTATATGGGGTCAACTCTTAATGAAAAGAATTTGCCCCTGTTGGAGCAAATTCTTTCCTTTAAGGGTAGGCCTCATTTTGAGAGGGCTGTATCGTCCAGAGAAGCAAATAGGAAGTCACAGAAGTTATCTCCCTTTGTAAAAATGGTGGGAGAAACATGGCGGTGTACCAATATACCTTATTATTGGGACATTTTAACCAGTTATTGTAATTTTCCGAAAGAAATTGATCCACTTAACAGTGTTACAAAAAATTGGTGGTGGAATGGGAGATAGTGCAGATCCTGATCAGACTGCTCCATAGTCCATTAAAGAGCAGTCTGATAATGGTCTGCACTCTTTGACAAGACCCTGTTGTCCCAATATTCAAAGTCATTTTGTCATTTCAACATTTTCATTCCAAAATTAATCAAGATCCTACAAATTTCTAGCTTCCATTTTGCTGGCTTTTGTTTTTATTTTCTATTTTATTACTCAAAGAGACATTTAATTAACATAGTTTGTAGTGATTGTATATACTAAATTTTATTTCATGAGTGCTTCGCACAATCAGTTTTGCCTATTTCCTACAATTATCAATGCTTCAGTATTAATGAATTTTTTTTTTTGGTTGTTGAAACATTTTTTTGAGTGGCGATATTTGCTTATAGGCACACAAATATTAATTTAGTGTGACATTTTATGCTTTAATACTCGTTTGTACAATATTTCAGGGCCGATCAGATTTTTGTTTTGTCAACTTACCGAGTTCCCCGGTCAGGTGGTCAATACTGGTATAAGTATTGCCCAGTCAGGTGGACAATACTGGTTATAACTGGGTAGTACTGGGCATTTCTGATCAGTTACAATTTCAGTTTTCAATAATTCCAGTGAAAATGCCCCGTTGGTACTTCACATCACTTATCAGATCAAAATACTTCTAATAATCTTATTTTTTTTTTTTTTTCTGTGAATTTATACCATATCTGAATGTATTATATAGAATTGTTTGTATAATTATTGTTAATAGTCAAAAGGAATAACATTGCGAAAGCATAGGATGCTGAACTGCATGCAGTATAGAAGTACATGTATGGACAACCATTTTGCATGGCAGCTGATGAAACGTATTTTACTGCTGTTATTAGCATGAGCATAGTGATTCGCAGAGCTCTGGATAAATGGGCTTCTGATAATTCCAAGATACTTTTAGTTGTTCTCCATACAAGTGTGATATTATCTCTTCATTAGAACTATGTCAAGAAGCAGTTCTAATGAGAATCTGCATTAGGTTAAAATAAAAAATAAAAATGGGACACATGAAATGATTACTATAATTGTCCTAAAAATGGAACAGTGTTGTTTTACTGTGCAGTAATGCGTACAAATTATGCAGATGGAATGGCAAACAGTGTAGACCCAGAACAGACTGCTCTTTGAGGAGCAGTCTGATCTGGGTCTTCACTATTTGCTGCAACCTATCTGTCCCAACTCATAGAATTTTTACTGTAAATATTTTTATTTCTTGGAATATTTATGAAATCCCACTTGAAGCTCTGTGATGGTTTGTTGTTCAAAATACTGTTGGCATGATTTATGAATAATATATCACTTACTGCCTGCTGTAGCAGAAAAAAGCATATGTTTGTGATTGTCATAGGATATTTTTTCAGATATGATATTATTATTGGCATATTTTAGGTTAAGCAAGATTTCTGTTTGAATAGGTATAATTCAGTGATGGTGAAATTGGTTTCACAATATTGCGGTACCATAGTTTGCTTAAATATTGGGACACCTTAAAATTTTTCATTTGGGAAAAATAAAAAATTATTCCTTGGTATCCTGGTGCTTGAGCACATTATGTTAATTTGTATTTGCTATTGCGTCTTACGTTTGTGATCAGTAGACGAGCCGAACGCCACCACATTAGCAGCTGCGTCAATTTTGCGTGTACCCGCCATGCTGGTTGGGATGGATATTGGATCTTTGAAATCAGGTACCAAAGATCAGACTAACACTCTGATATCCAAAATGTAACCGAAACAATACCAGATTCACAATCTGGTTCCCTGAGTATACTCAGTATTTCCCCATTAAATTTACATAAAGTGGCCCATTGACGCATTTTTAATTTGGCCTGTGACAGCAGAAGCTAGACATAGGTTGATCTTTCTCACACCGGGTAGGCGGCAGTCGAAAACGCTCATGCAGTCGACGAACGCGGATCAAAAACCATTAGAAACAGCGTTTTCGATTGCAAATTGTCACCAATTTGCAATCGAAAACGCTGTTTCTAACGGTTTTTGTCCGCGTTAATAGATTGTTAAGAGCATTTTCGATTGCCACCTACCTGGTGTGTTTCTGGCGTTGTCGTCACCATCAGTGGCGTCGTAAACTTTGCGTCAGTTATTCTGGTCCTGCCCTTTTGTTTCGTGACGGTTCACTGACAGGAGAGACGCCGCCTTCCGCTGAATTCTTCTGATTATAATTGAAGCCATTACACAAGAAAACCAACAAAGTGGCATGTGTGCCCAGCGAAGACTCAGATCAGCCTGGGCATCTGTCCAGTTGGATTAGAGTTTTTGCTGTGCACTTGAAGGGTAGCTAATGGTCTAATCTAGTTCCATGTGGACAGTGAAGACTCTGATTAGACTGGGCGGATGCCCAGGCTGATCTGAGTCTTTGCTGGGCACACATGCCACTTCGTTGGTTTTGAGTTGTCACGGCTCATAATCATTCATTGAAATATTCTTTTATTTCTGTATAAGAATGTGGCCCCTCGTTAGAGCTTCCTTGGAAAAGGGGTTCTAGTGAGGAGGCACAATATAGGTCATTATGAAGAATTAACAATCAAATTTCATAGGCACATGATTGTATCAACATTGAAACTGAGCGTTACCTCAATGCTGGCACATTTATACAAAGTCTTACCCTAATGTGCTTAAATTTTGGGACACCTAAAAACCAATAATTTTCCATTTGGAACAAATGGAAAATTACTTGTTTTAGGTGTCCCAATACTTAAACACATTAAAGTATATGTTTATTGCATTTAACCACTAAAGCACCAAAAAAGCAGACTACATAATTTTCGTCTGTAAACTTTAAAAAATGTTTCATCCAAGCTATCTCGTATTGAGAATTTAAAGACGAGAGGGCAAATGGTGTAGATCTAGATGAGGTCACTCATTATGAGCTGCCACATCTGGACTAACAGTGTTTACAAATTCAACTATTTGCACTTTTTTGTGCTTTAAGGGTTAAGCAGTACATTTACTATGTATGTAGGATTCTGTTCTATTCTGGTCTAACCCATAACCTTGCAAGGTTGGGGCACCACAGATGACTTCGAAATGATCCCTTTCCACCTTGTCCTGTTTCTGCTGCCCTAGTTGAGCTGGCAAAGTCCATTATGTCCACTCTTTTAATATTGTCTTTCCACCTCTTCTTCTGTATACTGGGTACCTCATCTTCTTTTTCCTTTCACTGTGCCCTGTAGAATTGTCTTTGCTAAACCAGAAGACCTTGAGACATGGCCCAACCACCTTAGTTTCTGTTTCTTGACCAGGGTCAGGAGTTCCCATCATATTCTCCAATGGCTGCTTGGATTTGTCTGCGAACCTCCTTGAATGGTCCTTGTACAAAATGTTCAGTAACCTTAGGTAAAGGCCTGCCTTATTTTCTCCAACTCTGCTGTCAAGATCCACAGTTCACAGGCATAAGTTCCACCTTTGATCCAAGAAATATGTTGTTATCTCTCTGACTTGGTTTCAGCTTTATAAGAGCAATCCTTGAGAGAACCACCTGTTTAGAGCCATCATCTGAGACAACTGTAGCCCAGCTCTGGGCCGGAAAATACCTAGAAACAAGTTTCAATTTTAGAAACTTTCTGAAATAATTTCGGTCCGGAGCTGGACTAAGGCAACTGCTACAAGGTGTTTGAAGCTTGTTACAGTTCCCTGCTTCTGCTCCGGATGAGGTGGCTGTAGGATGTAGCCCTGTAAAGTGGGAAAGTTTCTCAAGGGTGTATTTTAGCCAGTACTAAGGGAATTTGTGAAGTGGTAAAGTCTCAGAGCATGTATTGGTCCAAGGAGCCCGGGTATCTCAGTGGGTTAAGCGCTGACCTGCTTATCTAGTGGTCCTGGGTTTAATTCCCGCTGAGGGCAGATATCTTTCAACCGTAAACGGTCTCCATTGCATTATCAACCCCCCATTGCCCTGATGTGACTGAAATACTGTTGAAAAGGATGTATAATCCTGAAGTCACCATCCATCCATGTGTTGGTCCATCCCTTTGTCATTGGATATCAGTATTTTGTGAGAGTTTGGAATATTGGTAAGACGGCCTAGTAAATGATTAGGAACTGGGAGCCTATCCTTAAAAAAGTTGGCGGGGTTGGATGGGTGTTGGGAAACAGAAAGGAGTCGGGGATAATGTATGTGCTTGTTGGGCGTGGGGGGATGGTATGGGAAGGGTAGAAAATGGAATGTTCCCTTGTGTGGACTGAAACAGCAAATTCGACAACATTAGACAAAATCAAAAAAACTCCAAAAATACAAAAAAAACAAAAAAACAGGAAGTACTAAAGATGTTAATTAACAGTGTCTTTTGAGTTAACCCTTTTTTGACCAGTGGACTGTCCATCCTTATCATTTGGATGAGTCCATTTCTAGTTTTAGGGGTTTCTAGTGGATGTTTTCATTTTTATTGCATTTTGCATAGAAATTCCTGTGAAAAATGAAGAACCTGATCAGATGCTGGGTTTGGCGGCATCTGAACTGGGTCTGCACTGTTTGCATATGTTCCCAAAACTGGCCCAGAGGTTATAAATCTTATTCTCAAACTCAGTTTAAAGCACACTGATTGGCTGCTTCAGAGCACATGCTCGTAAGCAGCCAATCAGTGTGCTGTATTGTGCAAGCAGCCAATCAGTGTGCTTTAATTTGAGTTTGAGATAATTCTCAAGTTTTATAACCTGGAACCCTGGTTTCCAGTCTTAAAAGGATTAAGCAGACCTTAGATAAGGTGTTTATTTTAAGGATAATTCTGAGATAATTTCTCTTTATATACAACAAAAACATATGAGCCGCGACACGACAAAACCAACAATGTGGTAGTGCTCCCAGCACACACTCAGATCAGCCTGGACATCCGCCCAGTTTGATTAGACTCTTGGTTAAGTGCTCAAAGCGTAGCTAAGGATCTAAGCTACCTCCATGCGGACAGCGAAAACTCTGATCAGACTGGGCGGATGCCCAGGCTGATCTGAGTTTGCGCTGAGCGCACAACCACTTTGTTGGTTTTCTCACGTCGCGGCTTATATGTTGTGACTGTCTGTTGAATGGACATAACATAAGTTTTATTCAGAAATAAGGAAAATTATCCCTTAATTATCTCTGTTACCTCTTATTTTATGGAACACTGGACTAAAGTACCCATTTTATGTCTCTTTCCAGAACGTGCCTTTCAAACTGGATAACAAATGGTTGATCTGGCTAAGTTTAGGACTGTTTTTCAGCAGCGGCTTTGCATTACCGTTTTATGTGGTGGCAATGAAAGCGAAAAAGGAATAAATGGAGCAGGTAAAGGATAGTTAAATTCTATGGAACATTATAGCCCCCTTTGTTGCAGACAGTAGGTCAGGCCCACAGAATTTAAACTTATAGTAAGGTAAAAAAATTGTGTTAGGTTGGTATTCTTATGCTTATTGGAAAATCTTCGCCTGGAAAATTGATATGTGGGTTTGATATGAAAAGTGCATCTGCCTGTCGCCGGGCCGCATAATTACCCTGGTAATTGAATCACTTTTGCGAGGGAGACCACTCTTAACTCTTAAAGTGCCAAAAAATGAAAATAGTTGAATTTGCAAACAGCATAGATCCAGATGAGGCAGCTCATTATGAGCTGCCTCACCTGGATCTACACTGTTCGCCCTCTAGTCTTTGATTTCTCATTGTGGCATAGCTTAATTAGACAAAACATTTCTGAAGTTACGCAGCTATAAATTTTGTCTCTTTTTTTGCACTTTAATGGTTAAAGGAAAGAATTTGCTTCCTAGAGGGTGCAAATTCTATACTTTAAGAGTAGTCCTTTATGAGAAGGGATTCCCAGCAGGCGCATGATGTCATAATGACGTGGAACTGACGTCGATGCGACATCACATCGCATTGACGTCACTCCGACGTCATTTCAATGTCATGTGCCCACTGGGTTGGAGGATTAAGCAAATTCCATGGTAGAGTGATTTAGATTTGCAGATTTTAGCCGCAACATGACATACCGGTAACCAACATGTGCACCTGCACCCAGTGAAGACTCCGGGCAGCCTGGGCATTCGCCCAGTCTGGTCAGAGTCTTCGCTGTGCACTTAAAGGGTAGCTAAGGGTCTAAGCTAGCTTTATGCGGACAGCAAAGACTCGGATCAGACTGGGCGGCTGCCCAAGCTGACCTGATTCTTTGCTGGGAGCACATGCAATTTTGTTGGTTTTGATGTACAGTCAAACCTGTCTTAAGGGGTCACCCCATGGGACCCACAAAAATTGGCTGCTTAAGACAGGTGCCCCCTTAATACAGGTTCATTTGCACTGTATTTTGGTCTCTGAGACCCTCAAAAAGTGGCTGCTAAAGACAGGAGACCCCTTAGTACAGTGACCCTTTAAGACAGGTTCGACTGTGTTGCCACTCATTCATCCATTCACCATAATGTTTTCTCTTTTCTTCTTTCAGGCCCTTAGGGGTTGGGGATTTTCTTTGGACCAGATGAGTTCCTGATCATACTGAACAGTGTGTGTGACAAAAGCTATAACAATTGAACAGGAAAAACAAATAAATCAATTCAGAGCTCCATATAAGAAGGAGTAACATGGACAATTCTTTGACAATTTTTCTTATTACTTCAGCTAAACATATGTTGTGACCCCTCATTAGAACCGTCTCTATGAGATGGTTCTAATGAGGGGTCACAACATATGTTTTGATGGAAAAATTGGGAAAATTATCCCAAAGGTTATCCCTATTACCCCTTACCTGGAGCACGGATCATTATCATGTTTTTTTTGAAAATTATGAAATAAGAACTTTGAAATATGATGAAAGAAAAAGAACAAATTAAATAGAAGTTTAAATGAATGAAAATCTTTGAACTGACAGATCATGTTTGGTCATGTTTGAATTCTGTGATTAAAAGCAATAATTGTGAACTATCACAAGAAAAGATTAGTATTAGCAAAGGCTGAAATCGAACTGCATTTACCGCAGATTGATCAAATACTTTTGTCATTTGTAGAGCCAAAGGTATTCACAGAGAGGACAGTGTTCAGGCATGTGATGTACAGGCAGATCAGTGTCTTTGCAGTTTGTTTTTCGCTTGTGCTTTTAAGTCTCTTTTCTTGTGACTTGATTCTTGAAAAGGGTAAAATTTTGATACTCAACATTTTAAAGAAATCATGATATTATGACTCTATAGCATTAACTGTTATAACGAGAATGGCTGGTTACCTTCATTGGCTGGTGCCTTCAGTGTACATGTGTATTTTAAGTTCAAGAATCAGAGCTCTAGATAAGAGGGGTATTTGATGATAATTGAGGGATAATTTTCTTTATTTCTCATTGAAACCATATGTTGTGACCCTCATCTGAACCGTCTCGTCGAGACGGTTCAGATGAGGGGTCACAACATATGTTTTTACCCAGAATTAATAAAAATTATCCCTAATTATCCTCAAATACTATGTATCTAAGGCTCTGAGAATATAGGTCTTTCACTTTGTTAATATTTAAATGTCTTATTTTGAAGGAAGTCTATATTTCTATATATAGTTCAGCTGACTCTTGTTAACTCAAACACTGATACCTCGCAGTAATCTCTTACTGAATTAAATTAAGGAAAAATCAGGTCCCATTTCATATCCTTTACATTTATTCTCCTGTTATCTCAAACACTGGTACCCCAAAGTGCCCCGTAATGTGAAATCTAACTTACATTTTGTATATTCTTGATATTATCCACACCTGTTATCTCAGATATGGACATCTCCAAGTAAAATATGTATGTGAAAGTAAATTTATGAACCATTTGGTCACATATCCAACACATGCTGTAAATTTCTACACCTGTTATCTCAAACTACCAGTAACTCTTATTCTCAAATTTAGATTTCTGTCTCATTGAACTTTGAGAGAACAAGAGTCAATTGTAATTAGATTTGGTTCAGTTTTAAGTCTTTCAATTGGTCACATTTCCTGTATGTTCTTAAGATTTCTACTCCTGGGGCCGTATTCATAAAGCCACTTAAGTCATTGCTATGCGGTTGCTAAGGCTAAATATCTATAAAGGAGATTCCCTACAACTAAGAAATTTGGTCTGGAGGAACAGTCTTTGTAAGACTGTTCCTCAAGAACAAATTTCGTAGTTGTAGGGAATCTCCTTCAAAGAAATTTAGCCTTAGCAACAGCATAGCAACCACTTAAGTCGTTTTATGAATACGGCCCCTGATGTCTCAAACTTCTGTTGTCTCTAATATCTTGGCTCGTTTCACTTTGAGATAATGAGAACTGCAAGTAATTTCGTTCAGTTTTGAGTCTTTCATTAGGTATGTCAATATTTTCACCCCTAGACATGTCAGGCTGACTCCTCTATCTTAGAATTTGGACTAGTCCATTAATTGAAATAGGGAGTATATGATGAAAAATCACGCACAAAAATGCTAACAATGTAGACCCAGATGAGGCGCCTCATTATGAGCCGTCTAGTCTGGGTCTGCACTGTTTGGAAAGGTCCTGATTGAACAAGTTCGAAGTTGCTCTTTTCTAAGAAATCATGTAATCCATTGTGCAGTATTAGTGTATAAAGAATTCAGATATTGGTTCATTTTTCCAGTCTTTTAATAGAACTTTCGTCTATCTAC
Organism: Ctena decussata; assembly: GCA_963989385.1. NCBI lineage: Eukaryota > Metazoa > Mollusca > Bivalvia > Lucinida > Lucinidae > Ctena > Ctena decussata. The sequence continues at coordinate 17,013,563 of OZ022515.1, read as the reverse complement.
ATAGCAGTAGCACTGTATTATGTACTGCAGTATTGTGAATTTGATATTCCAAAACAGATATTTGAGAAAAAAAAATTGATTGTATGTTGGTGTTACTGTTTTCATTTCTAGCCAGCTAGAAGTAAAAATACACGTTTCCGTTCCACACCCAGAACGTCCAGGGCTCAGATTTGAGGGCGATTTGGGAGAAATAGTCTCCCTAAGCTGACTGACTTCTCCCTATTTTGAGCTGAGGGAGAAGAGAAAATGTATTGAACTTATATGAAAACCCAAAATTTGGGTCAAAACTTCTCCCTAAAGTCCTGAAAATGTCCCAAAACTTCCTCTTGGCTGTCCCCTGATGTTACTCAAACATCACCTGATAATTCATAACTGACCAATGCAATGAGAACTTAGCATGTGACATAGTCCCACAAACAAAATTGCACATGTTGAATGTCCCACAATAAAGTCAGGAATTCTACCATACAGCTACTTCATACAGAAAAGCAAACAGGAATTCATGCAAGTTAATAAAAGTGGGGGAGGGGGATTAGAGCAGGGGCCTTTATTAAGATTATTACGATAGGCTTTTGCCATCCATTCAATATGATATAACTTTGATAGAATACTCTGACAGTATCAATGCACATTTGCCTGTTTTCAACAAATTAGTGCAGCTTCACAAGCCACGGGTACTAAGTCCACTTTGTTCCTTACATGGCCTATTCGTAAATCAAACTTCACACTGCATATTTTCATTGCATATGAGCAACTTCCATCATATCCAGTCAAATTGTCCATAACAATACATGTAAGGAGCAAAGTGGACTTAGTACCTTTGGCTTGCAAAGATGCCTTTTGGAGCAAATGTAACATTTGGCATTAACAATTATGTAGTCTTATTTCAAAAGTAATTTTTAAAAATTATCATGCTTCTAGCCTAAACTGATTTAATCAAAAGTGGAAGGTGTAATTTTCTGTCTCAGAAAATAAGTCCACAATGTTTTCTTTGTTTGAAAAATACTATATTAATCCTATTAAAAGCCCCCGCTCTAACAAAAACACCCTCTTTTTTTTCTGAAATTAGTTATGGTATTAATCCTAATAAATGCCCATGCTCTAAAAAACAAATCCTGCCTCTACCAAAAATAATGTTATATTAACTTGCATGAATCCCTGTTTGCTTCTATGGATGAGGTAGCTCTTTGAAGGGGGTCTACTCTTCAAGGAAAGAATTAGCTCCTAGAGGAGCAAACGCTTAGCTTTAAAAGGGAGACAATTAAAGAAAAGAGTGGAATAGTTTCCCATGCAGGTATATCCATTCATCGCCAGGCCGCGTAGCGCAATCGGTAGGGCACCTGACTTGTAAGTCAGAGGTCCTGGGTTCGAATCCCGGTCTGGCCACATACTTTCGTTTCTCCTTCCGCTGATTCAAGAAGGGCAGTTGTCAGTTACTGGCGAAAGTATGTGCACTTAGTACTGGTTAACCGCTTAGGAGGTCTAAGCCTGCCCAGGAATAGTGTGGTTAGGTTAACTGACCGCCCGACATGACCTTAGTTGTTTACCGTGGACGTTAAGCATCAAATCAACCAACCAACCAATATCCATTCATCTTAATACTGTTTATTTGAATTTTTTTGGCAGTGGCTGGTTTCTACCTTTTAGGCTCTAAATAATGTCCTCTTTCGTAAAATGCAATGCCCCAGGTGAGTTTAATAGGATTAATACGGTATATGGACTTGCCAAATTGCAGATATATTGTAGTTTACATATTGTCCTATGTTTGCCTCATCATAGTCACTGGGTCAAATCTTAGAAATACCCCTGTGAACACTGTAGAGGGCACAATTTTGATCCGATTTTCATGAAATTAGTTAGAATGGTTATCTTAAAAAAAGCCATGTGGGGTCAAAAGCTAAGCCACTAGGTCAAAGCTTAGAAAAACCCTGTGCACACTAGGGCACAATTTTGATTGATCTTCATGAAAGTTTGTCAGAATGTTAATCAACATTAAGTCCAGGCCAAGTTTGAAGCCTGGTCATGTCAGATCAAAAACTAGGTCACTAGGTCAAATCTTCGGAAAAACCTTGTCTGCATTTTAAAGGGCACACTTTTGATCCAGTTTTCACTAAACTTTGAGTGTTTATGTTTATGAAATGGAGGCCAAGTTTGAAACGGGTCATGTCAGGTCAAATATTAGGTCAGTAGGTCAAATATTAGTAAAGCCTTGTGAACACTGTAGAGGGCACAGCTTTGACGCAATCTTCATGAACCTTTGTCAGAACTTCTCATATTTTCACAGTTTTAAACTACGATTACTATCAGGTTTGTTCAAATGATGACCCTTGTTTGACCTTTTACGTTTTTACTCAGGTAAGCGATTCAGGGCCTCATGAACCTCTTGTTTCTATAGAAAAAGTTCTTCACACTAAAAATCATGAAGCACAAAATGCCCAGTCAAATAGTGTCTTTTGCAGACAAAAATCTTTCGCTTTATTAAAGGAAAGGCTAGGCATCTTCCTGGCAACCTTATACTCAGCTACGGGTCAGCTGAATTTGCCAACCCATTTAGAACAGCAGGACTAGGGTCTGAACCCACACCTTTCATTTCCAAGGGCGTAGCTACCTATACGGCAAATACGCAAGTGCGTATTGAAATTTTGTCAAAATTTCAAAACGCACCTGCATATTTGCATGCTGAAAATTTATAAATTAGACCAGATTTCAATACCAATTACCAAAGTGGCTGAAATACTTGCTTTCCCTTCAAGAAGTAGAGAATAAAACATAGTTGTGCGTATCATGAAATTGCCCCTAGTTACGCCCCTGATTTCCATATTTGCAGCTGCCTTGAATTGATATGAGAAGTCTTGATGCTTTGACTGCCACGCTTACCAACGATTCTACGGTATTCTACGGCAAAGGACGTAAAATCGCAAGTCATCCATCCATCCGTGAACCGGAGGGATGGATGACTTGCGTTTTTACCGTAGAATCGTTGGTAGGTTCGTAAGAAAGGTCATAAAACATGTTTAAGCCAGCCGTCTTCATATCGTCTTAAGTTTACTTTACTTATGTTTTCTTATATTAGAAACGTGTTGGTGACAGATCCTGTTTCTTGGTTAAATATAAGATATCTCAAAAACTTAGGTCTTTTCAACAGTATTTTAGTTATATCCGGACGATGGAAGCGTGACAATTTATGGCTGTGTGCAGTGGAACGCTGTTTATAGTAGGAATGATTCTCGCCTCAAGCTGGGCTCGAACTCGGGTCCGCTAGATCAGCAGGCCAGTGCTAAGGCGTAAAAAAAACTGTGTTTCCACTAACATGCTGAAAAAAATCTGGTCGGTAGGTAGGAAAAACTTTTTTTTATTATTCTTTTTTTTTCTCCCGAAAAAAAGATTGGGTAGGGATTGTATTTTTTATGTTTGTTTTTTTTTTGTTTTTGTACATGTATTTTGTTGCCGATTAAATTGTTTTTTTGAGACTTGCACTGTACATGATATGATAATTCATCTTGTAAGATGCTCGAAAATTTGGAAGGTACTAAATGCCAAAAACTATCGTGAAAAAGGTAGTGAAAAAACGAAATGCAAAGACGAAACTGAGTGGGGTCGGAAATTGAAACTGGTAGGGTCTGTGTTTTAAATTTTATTTTGTTCTTTTATTGATGAAAATTGCAGAGTCGGGGGGTCTGAAGCAGGGTCGGTCGGGTTAGTGGAAACACGGCTATTTTTTTAGGCCTAAACCGAGCTACCGGGGCTCCTTACGCGTTAATGAATTAATACATCAGAGTAAAAAATAAGACTTTTAACTCTTTCACTACCAAAAAGCAGACGACAAAATTTACGTCTGCAAAAATTTTAAAAATGCCTTGTCCAAGATTTTTTTATATTGAGAATTCAAAGACTAGAAGGCAAACAGTGTAGATCTAGATGAGGCGGCTCATTATGAGCTGCCTCATCAGGATCTACGCTGTTTGCAAATTTTGCTAATTGCGTCACTGGGGCTTAAAGAGTTAATATTATTGTCAAGGGTTTAGCCTAGAATGTTTACAACTGAGCTGCACCATGCAAAAAGTGCAAACAGCGAATGTTCAAATCAATCTGCTAATTAATAGCTTGTGCCTTCATTCCTCGTATGATGTATGTGAACACAAGACTGCACAGTTATGCATGGTAGTCTGGGCTGTCGCTTTTGTATGTTCCTAATGCGTTAAGCATGTTGATAATTCCGAGAATAAAAGAAAAAAATACGTGCGTCGGCCGGGAATCGAACCCGGATCGACTGCTTGGAAGGCAACCATGCTAACCTTTACACCACCGACGCCTGTTGACTATTGGGGTTTGTAATTATATATAACTAAACTTATTGTCATCGCTTTCTCTAGTTTCGCTTACTTCCCTTCACATGTTAGCTTTTACAATTAACAAGTTTAAGCTTTTACAATAGCCAGGCTGAGCACTCAGTGCTTTTAGTGGTGGCTACAAATCATACCCCTTCTGAGCGACATGATCCTTCATCAGAAAACACACCCTTTCTTAGTAGCTACAATATGAAAGTCATACCCTTTTTGTGTGACAAGGGCCAGGGCTACTCCCCTCAGAGATGGTCCTCTTTCAGCATGCACTTCACAATTAAACAATTGTAGCGTCCTCTAAATCTAAAAGCTCAGACCTAGACCCAAGTAGGGGTGACTATTGCAGGCCAAACTGACTATTGCAATACTATTACTATTGCAGAAATCCCTATTGCAATACTATTACTATTGCAGGTTACTATTGCAATGCATTGCAATAACTATTGGAGACAGCATTCTTATCCAGAAATTCTGCTTTTATGTATAAAATCTTGTTTGTCCACATAAGTTTGTGGCTATAAAGCATTATTTAATGACTGTCATTTCACAATGTGCACAACATGACAACAAAATACAAGAAAATGTTATATTTTCCATTCTTTGAAATCCAATACAAGCTAAAACACATCCTTCCCAATTATTCTTTTAGTTAAAAATACTTCTTTCAGGAAAAAGATGCATGTCTAGAAACTATTGAAACTATTGCGATATTGGAAACACTATTGCCGATAGTATTGACATTGCAGCTTTCCCTATCGATAGTGACTATTGCCAGTGTCACTATTGCGATATATCGATAGTCCGATGTATTGTTACACCCCTAGACCCAAGCATAGGCTACAATGTTTTTAATACCCTATTCTCTACCTTAGAGACTGACTGTGGAATTTATCAAAAGTGGGCGTGTATTTTCCTTATATTTCATGGAAATTCCATAGTGTGATTTTACTAGCTGTGATGAAGCATTTTAATACTGTACCCTTTCGTTTGATCAAACAATTAACAGTCAAAAGACCGAAACCAGTGAGGGCGAGCCCTTTTGGCCCGCCATCACTGTTTTCGGCTGTTTGCCCTATAGGCTCGCCATTACTGATTGCCTATAAATAGGCTCGCCATCACTGTTTTCAGTCTAGATATTTCTTCCAAGAGTCGTCACAAGAACGTGAATTTATCTTTGATACAGTCAAGAATATGCCCCACTGGCGGGAAGGTTGGGAGAATTGGGAATGGACATCAGTTTCAGAGCTCTTGAGATTAATATCAACTTCTATAATACATATGCCGCAAGGCTGGCCCAAAAACATGTTTAGAGACCTCTGTAATGTTTAGCCCACCATTTCGATTGTCCTCATGAAGTATATTACATAGGCCCCTACTGAATTAAAGTCCAGGGTGCGTATAAGATGAGACTGTCTGTTTTTATTCTATCATATCCTTCAGGCGCAGCATGTGTTTCAGAGTCCTATTTAGAGAACTTTTAAAACCTTGAAATAGAGTCTTATTTGATTTGCTGAGGAGAAAATATGGGTTTCAAGAATTAGAATATTACTGCAGACATCATATGAGCCGCGACACGACAAAACCAACAATGTGGTTGTGCGCCCAGCGCAGACTCAGATCAGCCTGGGCATCGGCCCAGGCTGATTAGAGCCTTCGCTGTCCGCATGGAGATAGCCTAGGCCTTTAGCTACCCTTTAAGCACTTAGCGAAGAGTCTGATCAGACTGGACGGATGGATGCCCAGGCTGATCTGAGACTGCGCCGGGCGAACAACCAATTTGTTGGTTTTCTCATGTCACGGCTCAATTATAAAAAAATATCGATCATCAATCAAACCTTCTTGAGATGCTGGCAATAACTTTAGACAACCAAACTGTCCACGTTTGGTGCACTGACTGCCTGTTTGTTCCTCTTTGTCTCAAATTGGAAATAACTAACTGCAAAATAAAAACTAGAAACATGGTAACTAATAAGGCTCCGCCTTTATGGGACTTTTGGCGGGCGGCATTTAAGTCAAATGCCCCCAACCAGAAATAATAATACGGCTTTTTATTATCATGTTGGTCCTTCACTTTTATGATGTTTGGAATTAAGCCTCGGGTACTTCTAGGCATTAAGATAAGGCAAAATGCAAAATCGTTACTGCTTAAAACAAGGGGAAAGCCAAAACACGACCTTAGCCTGGTTGGATAGTGATATCTGGTATGGGCAGAACACGAATTCATGATTGTGGTCAAAGCAAGAGCCACAAGGTCCACAACCCTGTAAGATAGGAAGCTAGAGATACTATTCTTGCTCTCTGCACACCTTGAGACTCTATGTAGTAAGTATGCAAGGTTTGATGAAAATATTTCCAATAAGATGTGGGCAAAATACAAAATCATAACTGATTAAAATAAGGGCAACAACTTTGTGAAGGAGGAAGCTGGAGTCATTATTCTTGCAATCTGCACACTTTCAGGCTACATGTATATCCAGGGGCGTAGCTAGGGGCAATTACACTGTACGCACAATTATGCTTTATACTCACTGAGGGCAATGATAGGGGGTTACTCCGCTAAGATACTTCAAATTTTCTGTCTGTTGGCAGTTAGCATTAAAATTATGCCCAATTAACAACATTTCAGCATGAAAATATGCAGGTGTGTGTTGAAATTTTGTCAATTTGACAAAATTTCAATACGCACCTGCGTATTTGCGTATAGGTAGCTACGCCCTTGTATATCTACGGATGTTTGTTTTTGAAACAAAGACAGATATCTCCCCCTCTCTTCCCATACCCTCCTCAAACATCTACGTAAAGTTATGGTTCTTATTCTCTGAAGGTCAACAGACAATGCTTTATATTTGTACCAAGTTTCGTGAAAATATCTGCAACGGTTTGAATTAAATTTATAGAGAGGAACAGTTCTATACTAAACATTACAAAGGGACAGCATTCTGTAAAAATGTAGGTGGAGTTTAGGTTCTTGTTCTCTGCATATTGTCTGATGATGCTTTATATTTATACAAAGTTTCAGAAAATATCTTTGACGGTTTGAAAGTTATAGAGGGGACATGGTTTCAGTTTAAAAAGAAATACCAAGGGTTCTAATTTCGTCAAAAATCTAGATGGAGTTATGATTCTTGTTCTGTGCAGATCACCTGATGATGCTTTATATTTGTACCAAGTTTTGTGAAATACCTTCAAAGGCTTTAAAGTTAGAGAGCGGGCAAGATCTCGATACCTAAAATTACAAAGAGACATAATTCTGTTAAAAATGAAAGTATAGTTACGCTTCTTGTTCCTTGTACAGCGTCTGATGATGTACCAAGTTTTGCGAAAATAGCTTCAACGGTTTTAAAGCTATATAAAGGCAATTGAAGGGGTCAGTGCAACAAGGGACCTATCTCCATATTTGGTCAAAAATGAGTTAACCACTCTATCATGCAGAAAACATGTTTCCTCACCTATTTATCTCCCCTCTGACCATAGTACCAGCCAAAATAATGCTTTTGAAGAGGTTGCAGGGCCTATCTCCATTTTGCACCTTTTATGCATAAAAGACCTAAATCCATCAAATTTGTTTCATCACTATATTTCATCAATGTATCGGTTTAGAGTTAAAGTAAGCATGTAAGTACTTACATATTAAAACATTTTGGGGATAAAAGTCATTTTCAACTAAATCTAACCTTTTCAAATTGTTAAAAATTGATCTGAAAATAACATGATGGAGTTAGGATCTTTGTTGCATAAACATCTTTTCTTTTGCGATAATCTTGCTTTTTGTGGGTCTTATTCATATTTTAACAAATACTATTGCTAAAAATAAATTATCCTCACCATGTTATGTATTTTTCGATTACCGGTATGGCCACACTAACTTTTAAAATGCGATTTTCATTTTTATGAAATATGGAGTTAGGCCCTTTCTTGCATGAATAAAATCGCCAAAATCCAATTTTTCTCAGTTTATTTCTTTAAAACTTGTGGAATACTCGCAACACCACTTAAAATCAATGTTTCTCAACATATGTTGACTATCTGTGCAACAAAAATAAATAATTTCGAGTTTCGAGAAAAAATTATGTTTTTGCGTTTTTCTCGAAATCATGAAAAATGGAGATGGGTCCCTTGTTGCACTGACCCCTTCAATTACAAATGGACATAATTCTGTAAAAACTGTAGGTGAAGTTATGGTTTTTACTTTATGCACATCATCAGATAATGCTTTACATTTGTACAAAGTTTCATGAAAATAACTTCGACGGTTTTAAAGTTATATAGATTGGCATGATTTGCAAGTGTGCAAGAAATTTTGCTAGGTATTCATATTTTAAAACCTAAAAGATTTATCCAGCTGATTTATAGCTTGCCATGAACTTACCTACAACTGTTTGAACTTCATTAGAATTTTAAAAAATGCAGCTTTCTAGTGACGTCACTGGTGACGTCGTCCGCAAATTTGGCTTAATATGCCTTTAAGAGCATATTTGACAGTGGCGGACATTTTGAGCCTTGTGGAGGTGCTATGCGACACTGACGTCAAGAAACGTGGAATGAAAGTGACGTCATAAAACTTGCACGTCAAGTTAATTGGATTTCCGCGCACTGACTAATAAATTTTAAAGCTCAGCCCCGGATCCAGGGGGTGGGCTTTGGGGCTTCAGCCCCGCCATCTGGGCCCCTGCCTTAGATATAATATGTAGGCCTCCAGATAATAATGAGTATGTGATGACAGTTTGAGATAACTTATCCATGTGGTTAGACTAAAATATATCTTGTGACATCTCATTAGAATCGCCTCGCTGAGGCGATTCTAATGAGATGTAACAAGATATATTTCAATACAAAAAAGACATTATCAAAATTCTTATCAAATTGATCCTTAATTATGTCATATTTTCAAGTCCCCCCCCCCCCCTCCCCACCTCCTACCCTTACACACACACACACACACACATCTCAGTGCCTCCCAGCCCCACCAGTTATCCAGAGCCCCACCAGTACGCGGTGGTCTGGATCCGGGCCTGAAGCTTCACCCGAAAAGAGAGATTCAACATTTATAACGGCGCGTTTAATTTTCTTCAACTAGATATCTGTGCACTCTTTTAAGAATGTCCGCTGTTTAAATCACTTAAAAACAATGCCACGAGTCCAGCTATGTATTATAGTCTACTGTAAATTGTTTCCAATCAGTGAAATAAAAAAAAAATCGGGTTGGTGTGACTTGTGTTTGTTTTTGCAGTAATCCTTAGCGCTTCTCGAAATTGATTCTGGAAGCACTAGATCTAGTCTAATAAATATAAAAATGTTAAAAACAAAATTTTCGATTTTCGGCTCCATAAGGCTCAAAATGTCAGACTCTGTCACATATTTTTAAAAGAACAATTTACTTAAATTCAAATCAAAATCATTAAGTGTTACAAAAATTATTGCTTTTTCTAACCATATAAAACTCGTAGGTTATAGATCTATAGATCTAGTGTACGTAAAACAACATTGTCTGTGTTCAGTTAGCAAGCAGGTATATCAAACTCGTGACGTCACAAGTAGGCCTACGTCATCTAGCTTTAAGCGTAGATTTCTGAACGACCAAAATGTTGGGAAGAGTCATTGCACGTCGATTTTCGAATTCCACGCGTCGATTTGCCGACTTCCCAACCGAGGGCAGACCAGAAGTTGTAAGTTCGTGAGCTGTCCTCGTCAAACACAGAATAATTGTTTACTTGTATGCATAATTATATGTTTTCGTGGTTATCAGTATGGGGACACGGCTTCGCACAGGGCATGGCTTCGCTGTTCGCACACCTAAAGGATTCCTTTTATCTGACAGTCATTAATTGTCTGAGCAACATTTTGTTCTGCAAATGTTTAAAAGATTTGAATGAAGTATTTGAGCCGCGACACGAGAAAACCAACAATGTGGTTGTGTGCAAAGCGCAGACTCAGACCAGCCTGGTCATCCGCCCAGACTGATTAGTCTTTGCTTTGAACCTAAAAGTTAGTTAAGGGTCAGATCTACCTCCATGCGGACAGCGACGACTCTGATCAGACTGAGCGGATGCCCAGGCTGATCTGAGTCTGCGCTAACCACTTTGTTGGGTTTCTCGTGTCGCGGCTCATTTGTTTTTGACCGACAGTGTCCGTCAGTAAAGCTGTCTTTGTTAATTACAATGTCAATATCGTGATACTTGGTGCTCATAAAAAAGGCAGCAGCCCGCAAACATTCTCCCCAAATTTCCCAAGTGCAAGTCAGATTTATTACACTTTGGGCTGAATGTGGTATTTTAGCACTAAACCATACTCGAGCGCATATCACGTGCGCAATCTAATATTTGAAGGCCTAATAATTTTACTTTTAATAAAATGCTAAGTAGATCTAGATCTATGTAAAAATTCATTAGATCTATGTCACATTTTTTTTGTTGCATTAGGGACAAATTTTACCATACCCTTTATATAAATCTATGAAAGTGAAACTTTGCATCAATGTTTAGGCTATGGCAATACATATTTTGGCAATAAACAAGGAATATAAGCTGCCTTTAATTCTAAAGATACCTCAAGGAAAAGAAACTCCCTTTCTCTCACTCTTTTATTCGCCTGTCAGTGTCTAAGTAAACATGCCATTGCTTATTGCAGTGTCAGAGATATCTTTAGTCAGTAAACATGTCATGTTTATTACATTGTCAGAGATAACCTTGTCATTATTTATTGCAGTGCCAGAGATTAGTCATGCGACTCCTGACGTTGCGTTCCACTCCGTTACTGTGAAGTAGCGGTAGTGTAACAGTAGCGGATTCAAAGGCCCTATTTTGTAGGTCTATGCCAGAGATGTCTTCAGTCAGTATCAGTGAAATGTCATGTTTATTAAATTGTCAGAAATGTCCTTGTCATTGTTAATTGCATTTTCAGAGATGTCTTTAGTCAGTATCAGTAAAAATGTCATGTTTATTAAATTGTCAGAGATATCCTTGTCATTTTTTATTACAGTGTCAGAAATGACACTGTCATTGTTTATTACAGTGTCAGAGATGTCCTTGACATTGTTCATTACAGTGTCAGAGATGTCCTTGACATTGTTTATTATATTGCCAGAGATATCCTTGTCATTGTTGATATTGTAATGCCAGAGATGTCTTTAGTCAGTATCAGTGAACATGTTATGATATTACAGTGTCAGAGATGTCCTTGTCATTGATTATTACAGTGTCAGAGATGTCCTGGTCATTGTTTATTACATTACAGTGTCGGAGATGTCCTTGTCATTGTTTATTACAGTGGCAGAGATGTCCTTGTCATTGTTTATTATAGTTTCAGAGATGTCCTTGTCATTGTTTATTACAGTGTCAGAGATGTCATTGTCATTGTTTATTATATTGCCAGAGATATCCTTGTCATTGTTTATTGCAATGCCAGAGATGTCTTTAGTCAGTATCAGTAACCATGTTATGTTTATTACAGTGTCAGAGATGTCCTTGTCATTGTTTATTACAGTGCCAGAGATGTCCTTGTCATTGTTTATTACAGTGGCAGAAATGTCCTTGTGAATGTTTATTATAGTTTCAGAGATGTCCTTGTCATTGTTTCTTACAGTGTCAGAGATGTCATTGTCATTGTTTATTACTGTGTCAGAGATGTCCTTTAACCTTGTCATTGTCTATTACAGTGTCAGAGATGTCGTTTAACCTTGTTATTGTCTATTACAGTGTCAGAGATGTTCTTTAACCTTGTCATTGTCTGTTACAGTGTCAGAGATGTCCTCTAAGGACATCTCTGCATGACACTGTAATAAACATTGACATGTTAGTGTCAGTTAAGATGTTCTTGTTTTTTTTTACAGGCTCTACCAGTGAAGCTGGGAGGGAAATGGAGCATTCTTGCGGGTTACGCCGTGTTCTACAGCAGTGCCTTTACTTTTCCTATCTTTGTTCTCTGGCTCCGGGAATCGAAGGCTTCAAAATGTAAGTGGAGTTTACCCTGTCAACCATTTACTCTTTACTGTCCACCGCGATATACAGTAGAACTTCAATGGCTCGAATAGGCTTGGGACCGTGAAAATTAATTTCAGCCAAGGGTAGTTCTGGTTAGTTTCTATATAAACTGATCTCTAGGTACCCAGGAATGAGTTCTAGTCGGGCAGGGTTATTATAATGAGCCATCAGGGTTCGAGCCATTAAAGTTCTATTGTATAAAAGTTAGGTACGTATGTGCGCACTAGCATTCGACCTAACTTAGGGTATAAATGTACTCAAAAATGTCATTTGGGGAGGTAAATCGTCGGTTTTATGGTCGGAAATTTCGTTTTACGGCGACTCGTCAGCGGAGCCGTAAAACGCAATTTGCGACCATAAAACCGACGATTTACCTCCCCAAATGACAATTTTGAGTACGTCGGTTTTATGGTCGGAAATTTCGTTTTACGGCGACGCGTCAGCGGAGCCGTAAAACGCAATTTGCGACCATAAAACCGACGATTTACCTCCCCAAATGACAATTTTCAATACAGTTATCCCCATTCTAATGCACTTTTTACATTTTCACCTTTAAAAGTGTGCTACTTTGCACCCAAAGCAAACGCTTTCAGCGACGTAAAATCAGACGTCAACCACTGAGAAGTGCCGTTACGTAATAACGTCGGGCTTCCGACAGTATATCGCAGGATTTACTGTCGCAAATTTTTGACGTTATCCAATTAGACGTCGCGTTACATATATAAGTGCATTAGAACGACTCTTTACTCACAGCCGGGCCGCGTAGCGCAATCGGTAGGGCACCTGACTCATAAGTCGGAGGTCCTGGGTTCGAAACCCGGTCTGGCCATATACTTTCGTTTCTCCTTCCGCTGATTCAAGAAGGGCAGTTGTCAGTTACTGGCGAAAGTTTGTGCACTTAATACTGGTTAACCGCTTAGGAGGTCTAAGCCTGCCCAGGAATAGTGTGGTTAGGGTAACTGGCCGTCCCGACATGACCTTAGCTGTTTACCGTGGACGCTAAGCATCAAATCAACCAACCAAAAAATCTTTACTCACAGTGGACATAACACGGTGTCAGTGCACACTGCAAAGACAGTATTCACTACAGTAACTGTCTTTGCAGTGTGCACTGACACCGTGTTATGTAACTGTCTTTGCAGTGTGCACTGACACCGTGTTATGTCCATTGTTTACTGTTCACCGGAACTCTTCAAATAGTCTGGTCCAATCTGCCCCGTATGATGCACGCGTCTGGGTCAGAAATCATCCCCCCTTACCTTTGTCTTTTCAATGGCATAAGTGCTTATAATGGCAACATCATTGACAGACCCGTGCGGCTCTCGCGACATCCATGCAGTATTGATCTTCTAAGTACCATTGGCGAAAATAGCAGAGTTTGCTGCAAACAGCGTAGATCCTGATGAGGCGGCTCATGAGCCGCCTCATCTAGATCTACACTTTTTGCCCTCTAGTCTTTGAATTCTCAATATGATATAGCTAGGACGATTTATTTTTAGAAATTTTGCAGACGTAAATTTTGTCGTCTGCTTTTTGGCGCTTAAAGAGCTATTTGACTGACAGGCGATCTCAACTCTGGTTACTTAGGTAAGACGGGGTTTAGCTTCGTGCGCAAGATCGAGGTAGTCGGGTTCAATCTGACCTAAGATGCAGGTATCCGGACTAGAAAACCATCTCGATTTACTTTTGTGAGTTTTTCCATTGCACCACTTATTATGGTGGCTGGTTTCTGCCATTTCGTCTTTTCGTCTTGTCACTTATGATGATGGTGATAGCCATGATTGTCTCGTGCAGCTCATTGCGACTTTCATGCAGCTCGTGCAGTATCGCGTGAAAAAAGGTTTGATTGATTGATTGATTTGATGCTTAACGTCCTCGGTAAACAGCTATGGTCATGTCGGGACGGTCAGTTACCCTAACCACACTATTCCTGGGCAGGCTTAGACCTCCTAAGCGGTTAACCAGTACTAAGTGCACATACTTTCGCATACAACTGCCCTTCTTGAATCAGCGGAAGGAGAAACGAAAGTATGTGGCCAGACTGGGTTTCGAACCCAGGGCCTCTGACTTATGAGTCAGGTGCCCTACCGATTGCGCTACGCGGCCCGGCGTGAAAAAGGATCTTAAGTCATGTGAGTACTGTGCATATGCATTAATTCCGATTCGCTCGGGTCTGTCTGAATCTTTGCTTTTAGCTATATATTGATTCTTAAAAACTCTCATCAGACTGCGCGGATTGAGAGTTCATACTGTGGTTTAAGAAATTATTTTATTTATGGAGACTTGAAAAGTTATAGCCTAGGATTATTGCATAAATGTCGGTGTAACAGTGACACGCTATTAACAGCATGTTTTAACGAACACAAAACAATGTATTAAGGCGATTCGCGTGCTATAATGACCGCTTTTGCGACTTTTCGTATGCAAGTGGCAGGGCAATACTCTATCAGTACAGAATCAAGCGGGTGTTATCGATAAGAGACTTTTATGCTGGAGTTATACAGTTTCGAATATTGTAAATATTAAAAAGCAGGCGACCATCGAAGTGAAAAATTTAGTGAATATGATTTGGGCTGGAGAACTTCTGCTGACGGTTGGACAAAAATCACGATAGCTGACCGTGGCCTGAAACTAGGATTTTTATAGAAACACCGATAGTGTAGGAATAAGCAAGATAATTGCGACGAGGCCGAGAAACAGTGCCGAAACATTTTCGTTATATATTTGTAGCATTGTGGCTGAATTTCTGCAAGAGTATACGATCAAACATGGTTTTCATTGCACTAACATTTGCCGGGAGGACGGGGGGGGGGGGGGGGGGGGAGGGGGGGGGGTTGTTGGAGAACTCGGCCTTCGGCCTCGGTATTCAACAGCCTTCGGGACCTAGCATGAAAAACCATGTTTGATCCCTATACTGAAATAGTGAAAACTTGATCTGGAGCTCAAAACTTTAAGTTGTCCAAATCTTGTTCTATTTAAACTTCTGCGATTTGTGATGCCTTAAATTTCTCATCAGAGGAAATGTTCCATACTGCATATATGAGCGATGATTTGCGCACTTGTGCATACGAGCCGCGACACGACAAAACCAACAAAGTGGCATGATGTACGTCCAGCGACGACTCAGATCAGCTAGGGCACCCGCCTGGTCTCAGAGTCTTCGATGTGCGCTTAAAGGGTAGCTAAGGGTCTAGGCTAGCTGCATGCCGACAGCGAAGCCTCTGATCAGTCTGGGCGAAGGCGAAGCTCCTGATCAGTCTGGACAGGGTCATTATATTATGTATGCGAAAAGGGGAAACTTTGGCTTTTACATGCCATAAGGTGCCATTTACGTCACGTGACGCCGCTCATATATAATATATATTATTTTCTATATTTTCAGGAAGCTTCTACTTGAAAAGACTTGGAATCAGCTGCTTGCGTTTGACTGAAATTTGGCATGTGAAAAAAAAAACTTTGAATAAATAAATGAAGGCGAAATCTTCTAAGGGTGTTAGCTGTTCTTTCTATCTTTATCATTTTAGTTGTACTAGTTGGCACACTACTGGCATCAAAATGACGTCGTCAGTAAGACGTTATGTCGCTCGGACGATGATCATGGCGTCATTTTGACGTTATGAGCATGGATTGGTGGTGGGACCGTATGAACATACAGCACTGAGCAGAGTATAGCTAGTTGCAACCAATACGGCGTTTCCTCCGGCGTCGGCGTCCCATTTGGCGACAGAGCTGGGTATCGCCATAAAAATCAGTATCGCGTATCCTGATATCATATGTCATAGCCTGTTCAGTACCACGATATCGGACCGTACAGACTTCATATGCTATAAAGTTTCATCAAGATATTCCAAGCGGTTACCTAACGACAGGCGGACGGACAGATACTTGTTTTGTTGTTTTATTGTTTAACGTCCATGGTAAACAGCTATGGTCATGTCGGGACGGTCAGATACTGGGCCCTAACCACACTATTCCTGGACAGGCTTAGACCTCCTAATCGCTTAACCAGTACTAAGTGCACATACTTTCGTCAATAACTGACAACTGCCCTTCTTGAATCAGCGGAAGGAGAAACGAAAGTGCCGGGCCGCGTAGCGCAATCGGTAGGGCACCTGACTCATAAGTCAGAGGTCCTGGGTTCGAAACCCGGTCTGGCCACATACTTTCGTTTCTCCTTCCGCTGATTCAAGAAGGGCAGTTGTCAGTTACTGGCGAAAGTATGTGCACTTAGTACTGGTTAACCGCTTAGGAGGTCCACACCGTACATTCGATCTTTAACATTTTGGTAGAACGCGGTCGGGTACGGAAAATACAGATGTTTATCCAAGCATGAAAAGATCGAATATTGCACGACAATCTTCTTTTTTCTTCTTTTAACACAGCATGCATACAGCTTCTAGAAAACCTTGTGACGACGTCAGTGCAACGTTATGACATCGCAACAACCTTGTATAGATTTTAATACTGGCAGGCTACCAGTGGTGGCCGTTTTTTATTACACCTTTTTATCTTGTAACCGACATATTGTGTTACTAGGCACACGCTACGTATTACATCGAAAAACATACATAAATAATTGTTACACGTGTGCTGTAATTTACAAGAATTTAGATGCTTTCTTGAAGGTTGGTTGCAGGTTATACCTTTTTCCTGATAAATGAACAGTAATACAGTAATTTGTACATGTTTATTTCTGTATTTATTTATGTACGTGTTAAGTGTTGCAGTTCCCCGGAAAGGCAATAATGTTGATATGAGGGTAGCCTGGTGACATTGTTTAACTTTTGCCTCCCAAGCAGAATTTTACCCAGCTTCTTCGCGGGCGTTTGTTTTGTTACCTTGTACAAAATGGCCGAATCTGAGACACAACAAATGCGTTACTGCGAGTGCAGAACGCAAATGGCCACCACTGGTACGCGGCCACCACTGGTCGCACGCCAGTATAGCGTCATAACCTTGCATCCAGGTCGTTATGTACAACGTTGTTTTGACGTTGTGTGTCATAATGGAATGTCTCATTATTTGTGATGACCAATAGGTAGGCATTTTCAATCTTACAAGTATGCATAACAACTCACGCACATGCTACTTTACCGATTTTTCATGTGAACAGCTCGGTTTTGACACTGAATGGTTTTCGCATCGTCTTCTAAAATGTAAAAGGACGATATGATCATGTGATTCATACACAGCCGATCTGAGCAAAGCCTGAACAATCTGATTATGTCCACATGATGATCTGGATATGCATAACTCGGAGTTCCTTTCATGTGTTAAGAAATCACATATATGACAGCCGGGTATAACTAAAATACTTATGATGCTTATTCTGATATGAACATGAGCTGGTCTAGTCTAGAATCTATCCCATAACCTTGCAAGGTCGTTGGTGCACCACAGATGACTTTACAACAATCCCTTTCCACCTAGTCTCGTCTTCAGCTGCCCTAGCTGAGCTAGCAAAGTCCATTTCTTAATATTGTCTTCCCATCTCCTTCTTCTTTTTCCTTTCACTGTGCCCTGTAGAATTCTATATGCTAAGCCAGAGGACCTTGAGTCGCGACCAAACCACCTCAGTTTTCGTTTCTTGACATGAGTGTTTACGTTTAATAGCAAACCTTTTGATTTAAAATTGCAATCCATCCATCTATCCATCCGTCCGTCCGTCCGTCCATGTTTACATCAAGTCAGAAAAAAAGCTGAGAGTGCCAAGACCAGTCTGCAGTAACCAAACACTCACGGTTTTTAAATTTAGTCGTATATGTCAGAACAATACTATATTCTTGCTGAACATGAAGCTATACATGTATACCTAACTGCACTTTTGGGTGTGGAGTCAGACCTGTCTGCACAACCGCTCATGTCTGGAAGTCACTGTTCGTTTGACACACCGGGGAGCAGTAAAGACTTCACCAAGGACGCCCAGCTGCACTGGCAGGTAATTTTTCCTACTTGAAGTACTGTTATCGCAAAAGAAAAAAAAGTATGCCTCTAGCCCAGACCAGCCTGCTCAATTATGGTCTTCAGCATTCAAGACTTCAGGATGGCCCACAGAACAGTTCCCGATCAGTTCGTGGTCAGAATGCATTAGAGTCCACTCATCAGATTGAACGTCTTCGGTGTTTTGCATATAGCCAGTTTAGGTTATTTACAACCATTTACCAACCAATGCACTGGGCACACAACGTTGAATCAACATAGAATCAACGTTGATTTGACGGAATGACATTGACTCAACGATGATTAATTTTGAGTGAATGATGCTGTGTGCCTGCTGGGTAAGTTTTCTAACAGGAGTTGGTTTTCGTAATTTTGAGGAAAATACAATATTCATTCATTCATAATCATCTCATACTTATTAGTTTAAATGATTCTTTAAATCAGTCAGTTGATTAGTACATAGTAGGAGTCAGTTTTAACTTTGTTATATATCACCCAGCAGGCACAAAACGCCGAAAAGGCGCCTACAGACGTGGATGCGACGTTATTACGTCGTATCGACGTGAGCTTGACGTAGGTAAGACGTCATGTACCTGCCTGCTGGACACGTGGAAATAGAAGAAAAGACTAAGCACGACGTAAATTCCTGGCACTATGAGCGTTAGCTTTATTTGTTGTACTAAACGCCTATATTCGGTCTCGACACAAAAATAAAATATGCAATGTTAATTTTCATCTGCCATCATCTCAGTGCGCTCGCACTATGTCTTACAATAACCGTTGAAAGATCAAGAGATCGCCGAATCTACCTTGTAGTATGTGAAAGGTAACCTATCGAGTCGCGTACCTTTCACACCCCTGGTTAACTATGTATATACAAGGGCTGTTACGATACGAAAAAGAGCTGTTACGAAACGAAGAAGTCATAGATACCAAACGACCTGAAGATCCCGTCGTTTGGTAACTATGATTTTTACGTTTCGTAATGTTCAGCTCTTTTTCGTTTCGTAACATCCTTGAAAACAAAGTTAACCAGGTGTGTTTGAGGTGCTAGAAGGTGTAATTCTCTCAAATGTTATTATAAGACTATACAAATTTAGTACGTGCGCACTGAGATGATGGCAGATGACAGTTAACATTGCAGCTCAAATCCAAGATAAAAGGCGATTGTTGGACTATACATAAGCCTTCCCAGCGGGCTCAGGATGTCGAAATGACGTCGAACTGACGTCGATGCGACGTCAAAATGTCTCATCAAAGTAAATACGACGCCAGTTCGACGTTCTGTGCCTGCGGGATTAGTTCAACGTTCCTAAAGACGGAATACCAACAAAGTGGTATGTGCCTCTAGCGTAGACTCAGATCAGCCATGGCATCTTCCCAGTCTGATCAGAGTCTTCGATCTGCACTGAAACGGTAGCTTAGGGTCTCGGCTAGCCCCGGGCGGACAGCGAACACTCTGATCAAACTAGGCTAGGCCGATGAAATACCCTGCAACGTGCAAGGTCTGCACTGGGTCTCGCTAAAGCTCTTGGCAGGAGGGTAATCTTGAGTTTACAAAAATCCTAGCAATAATCAAGGAGACGTGGAGCGGACATGAAAGTTAAAGTGACAGACGGACGAACTACAACTAGACGGAGGGATATCGCCACGACATAATACGACCCATCTTTCGAAGGGGGTATAAAATGATCATTGCTGATACCAACCAGTGATGCGATACCTGAACGCACCCAGTGAACCATTCGACGACACCTGAACGTGACGGAGGCGTTTCCGGCTAACACGTGTTGAAGACGTGTACGTCACCCAAAAAGCGTTACAAATCAAAGACGTCAAGTACGTTTGTACTTCGTTTTCAAGACGTGTAGAAGACCGTACGAAAACCTTACCTGAGCACGTTCTTGTAACGTTTTAACTCGTGTTTAAGACGTGTCAGTGATCTCATATCAACGACGTCTTCATTTGGTGTTCCGAATGTGTGGCAAACCGCAACGAGACATTGAAAATCTATAACGAAAACGTTTTAAAACGTGTGTACTTCATTTTTGAGACGTGTAGAAGACCTTATGCCAACTTTACATGAGTACGTTTTTAACACGTTTGAACTCGTGTTTAAGACGTAAACGTCACTCAAAAAGCGTTACAAATCAAAGACGTCCATTACGTTTGTACTTCGTCTTCGTAACGTGTAAAAGACCATATGAAAACCTTACATAAGCACGTTTTCGACACGTTTGAACTCGTGTTTAAGACGAGAACGTCACCCAAAAAGCGTTACAAATCAAAGACGTCCAGTACGTCTTTACTTTGTCTTCGTAACGTGTGGTAGACCATATGAATACCTCACACGAGCACGTTTTTATAACGTTTTAACACGTGTTTAAGACGTATACGTCACCCAAAAAGCGTTACAAATCAAAGACGTCAAGTACGTTTGTACTTCGTTTTCCTAACGTGTAAAAGACCATATGAAAACCTTACATAAGCACGTTTTCGACACGTTTGAACTCGTGTTTAAGACGAGCACGTCACCCAAAAAGCGTTGCAAATCAAAGACGTCCAGTACGTCTTTACTTTGTCTTCGTAACGTGTGGTAGACCATATGAATACCTCACACGAGCACGTTTTTATAACGTTTTAACACGTGTTTAAGACGTATACGTCACCCAAAAAGCGTTACAAATCAAAGACGTCAAGTACGTTTGTACTTCGTTTTCCTAACGTGTAAAAGACCATATGAAAACCTTACATGAGCACGTTTTCGACACATTTGAACTCGTGTTTAAGACGTGTATGTCACCAAAATAGCGTTACAAATCAAAGACGTCCATTACGTTTGTACTTCGTCTTCGTAACGTGTAGAATACCGTTTGAAAACCTTGCATGAGAACGTTTTTAGACGGTTATCCCAAATCAACGACGTCTTCATTTGATGTTTGAAATGTTTGGAAAACTGCAACCAAACGTTGGTAATCTGTAACGAGCACCTTTGTTGAAACGTGTGCAGCTGACTCCTTCTACATAACCCGAATTTAGACGTGACGTTTTCAAATAACACGTTTCGAAGACGTGCCTGTCAATCTAAAAGTGTTACAAAACAGGCGTTTATAACTCCTCTGTATTTGTTCTTGCAAACTTTTGGAAAATTGGAGGACACCTAACATGACCACCTTTCGTAAGGTTTTAAATTGTGTTCAAAACATGTCATGAAATACACCTTCAATAAGTGTTCACAAGGTGGATAATCACTTGACTTTTCAAAATCAATTAGTTTGTGCTAGTACAAAAAAAAAAAAAAAAAAAAAAAACAGTGGGGAAATCGTTCACCCGATTTATTAAGTTTCTTAATACTAAATGGATTTGCATTCAATAAGCTGCAGATACCTTCTTGTCAAAGTTTTTCTGAAATGTAAATTATATTGCACTGGGTATTTTGAATTGATAAAACTACAGTGCACAAGAAACGAACTCTTTTCATAGAAGTACTGGGGATCTGCCCCGTGAACAATCGTCTAGATTTTGAGAAATTATAACCGATTTGCTTACTGTTTCTATCCGAAAACCAGTAAAAAATCAATAAGTCACGTGATTGTCCAACGTGGCTCAGAACGTACATGTAGAAAAGTATAACAAACCATTTCAAATATGAAAGAAACTGTAATGAACATATAAAAAAGAACAACAACAAAAAATAAACGTTTCGAATATAATTTTCTTTAAAAACACAACACCAAACTTATTTTTAACAATGACTGTTAAGTCCACTGCTGTTGACATCCTCGGAGTGACTGATGACTTGATTACGTTTCACTTGCGGGCGAGAGTTTCGTGCATTTGCTCCAATTTTCCGTATATTGGCGAAAAGAGGGTCGCAGATCTTGGATAGGAAGGCCCCTGATCCCTGTCGTATGTGTAAAAAGTGCGACCGCAGACCATGCACATGCAAAACCAACAAATAGACTGGAAAGGGATAGAATAGTAGAAAGGGAAAGTAATAGGAGAATGAGAAAGACAAAGGAGGCGAGACACATACATTTGCAAGGGACTGCTATCAAAAGGGACCTGGGGCCTCTTCGACCCTCTTTTCACAGTTTACAGGAAATTGGCAGAAATGCATGAGGTTCTCAGCTGTGAATGAGACATGATCAAGTCATGGATGTCCACAGTAGTGGACGAAACTGTCAGTGTTAAAAATAAGGTTAGTGTTGTGTTTTTAAAGAAAATTATATTTGAAATATGGATTTACCGACACGATAAACAATTTCAAAAACATCTGGAAGTGTTTCATCGTACGTCACCTAAATGTGACGGAGATATTATTCAAACCGTGTCAATAACTCAAAATATACAGGTGTATCCAGCCATCATTAATAACTCAAATAATACGGTTGTATACAGTTAATCCCCCATCATCCCCTTTACTGTCGCTTCAGATGATTCAGATGATGAAATAGGTCTTTCCTGATATCCACAATCATTATTTGAATCTCGGTACGTTCATTGTCAGTATCTGCACTTATAGCAGCATTATCAGAGAAACTTTCATCGTTCACACTGGTATCATCAGATAACAACATATGCAGACCTCTTCCCCGCATAAGCCTCTTTTCCTTTTGTCGCGACTTGGTAGGAGATGCACGAGGCTAGGATGCAGCACGATCCTCGCCTACATTTGTGTCCGAGGAACTGTTCTCCGATGCAGAATGAATTCACAAAGTTGTTTCGGCATTGTATGGTAATACCCATAGAAGCACCGGCGGTTGTGGACTGTATCCCAAGTCATCATTAGATAAAGTAGTATCACCCTGTTGCGCAATTTCTACCATACGTCTAATTTCCATTTGTTTACGTCTTCTTCTACGTGCCGCCACCGCTCTAGACTAAGGGGGCATCGTTTATCTGCAAGTTAACAATTTAATGTAAACCTTTTGTAGAAATTATGCTGTTCAACATTCAAATGTCTTTTGCTCAATTGCAACTATTCATATGGATTTTTTTTATATGATTTACCCTGCTGCTGGGGGTGGGGAAGAGAGAGAGAGTGGGTGGGGACACTACAGTTATTCTCGTGATTTATTGATTTTAGGTCCAGTAAACACTTTAAGATGTGAATACAGAAAATGTTTTTTTGGAACAAACCTTTCATTCTAAATGTTTGACAAACATTACGGAAACGACTCCTAATGACTTGGTATTGTCCGTAAATTCATATCATTTAACTGTTTTAATAATAAATATCAAATTTTGAAAATTATTTTTCAATTTTCTTAAAATAAATGTTAATTGAATCAATATTAGTTAAAACAGTGTAGATGACAATTGAATTTCATAGGTAAGTTTTTTCCCATACCTCATCAAACCTCCTTTTTACTATATAAGTGGAGGTTTGATGTGGTCTATGATGAAAACGACTGAAATAAATCGCCGTTCAAAACACGTTTCGGCTACCGAGGTTTTGACGATAAAACAGATTTACCGTATTGGTTTAATCATTTATTCGTTCTTACAAAATATATCATCAGACGGTGAAAACGGCTAATCTTTACATGCTTTCCAAATGGTCATATTCGCAGTAAATATTGTTCTTTAAAACATAAAAAGAAAGGTATTTTGCTTGATTTAAGATTACCAGACTCATTGTTGAATATAGCCTACACTGCTGCAAAACGTCTTTGAAATGTTCATTCCCGGTGAGATTTACTGCAGAGAGAGAGAGAGAGAGAGAGAGAGAGAGAGAATCCTTTCTAACCTCTGAATGATTTTGAATGAAGATTCGACAATACTTAACGTCTCGACGACGTTTGAAATACGTTTCGGCTACCGAGGTTTGGGTGATGAAGTAGATTTCAGTCTATGTTTAAACGCTATATTCATTTATTATCAGACGCAGAAGGGGGCAAAACTTGACAAGTCATTCAAATTGTCAATTCATTCAAATTGCCATAATGATATAAACTATTAGATTTTCCTTGAAAACTACAAAATAAAGTCGTCTGCTTAGACTCATTGAAAATTAATTTTAATTGTCATAATGACATCAGTTTTTGGGTCTTCTTTAAAAACTACAAGAAGAAAGAACTTCTTCTGCTTAGACTTAGTGTTGAGCATATAGCATACACTGCTGCAAAACGTCTAGGAAACGTTCATTACACGTTATTTTCACCCCCTGAAAAAGACAGAGAGATAGAAATATCGAGAGAGAGAGAGAGAGAGAGAGAATGATTTTGAACGAAGTTTCGACAAGACTGAAAACTGTCTCAATGACGTTCAAAACACGTTTCGGCTACCACCGAGGCTTTGGGCGATGAGTAAATTTCAGTCTATATCTAAACGTTCTATTTATCTTTACAAAAGGTGTCATTAGACGCTTAAAAAGGACTGAATATGACAATTCATTCAAATTGTCAAATTGGCATCAACTATAAGCTGTTCTTTCAAAACTACCAAAAAAATCGAATTCGACTTAAAATGTCTAGGAAACGTTCGTAACAAGAGAGAGAGAGAGAGAGAGAGAGACAGAGAGACAGAGAGATCACAGAAAATGATTAACATAGAACAATCCTTTCAAGCTTTCGTAATGATTTTGAACGAAGAACCGACAAGAAAGACTGAAACGAAGTGTCTTAATGACGTTCGAAACATGTTTCGGTTATCGAAGTTGCGGCGATAAAATTGATTTATATGTTTAAAACATTTTAGTCAGTTTTCGCGAAATAGATTAAAAG
The DNA here is from genome assembly GCA_963989385.1 of Ctena decussata. NCBI lineage: Eukaryota > Metazoa > Mollusca > Bivalvia > Lucinida > Lucinidae > Ctena > Ctena decussata. The sequence goes on along the minus strand of OZ022515.1, from coordinate 16,988,573 downwards.
GTGAAAACGGCATAACTTGACAGTATTTTCAAATTATCATATTTGCATTAAAGACAAGGTCCTCTTTAAAATCTTAAATTAAAATCACTGCTGCCAAAACGTCTTTGAAACGTTCATAACAAGTCATTTTCACTGGTGTGTGTGTGTGTGTGTGTGTGGTTATTGAAAAGGAGTAGCAATATTTAACCCCTTTCAACCTTCTAAGTGATTTGGAACGCAGATTTTGACAAAAAAGACACAAAGAAAGCGTCTAAACGACGTTCAAAACACGTTTCAGTTGCCGATGTTTTGACGATAAAATAGCTTTATACGTTTGCATATTAGAGCGCATTTAAAAACTACAAAAACAAAGTCTTCTGCTGATTTAAATCACCAGACTCTTTGGGAATAAAGCCTACACCGCATCAAACGTCTATGATATTCAGCCATAAAGGGTAAAAGAAAGCGTCTCAGCGACGTGCACAACACGTCATCGCTACCAAGGTTTGAGCGAGATTCCATATATAACAATACAGATAAAAAGTAAAATGACTGAATGATAATCTAACATAAACGTCTCAGCGACGTTCCAAAACACGTCGCGGCTTCTAATGTTAGGACGGGAAAATAGATTTTTGAAAGTGTTTTCCCTTTTTATTAATTTTTACAACATGTATTTTAGCCGGTCGCAGACGTTCCAATTATACTATATGAATGATATTTTTAAAACCAAATTACACTTACCGCTCTTAAAGGCTTTTTAAACGTTTACAACGCCGAGAGAGAGAGAGAGAAGAGAGCATTGATCAGTCCATTCTAGTATTGAAAATGATTTTTGAATGAAGATCTGAAATAAAAGACAGAAAGTAAACGTCTCTGCGAAGTTCAGGTCATGTCTCGGCTTCCACGTTTAGAGCGGGAAGATAGTTTTATTCATTTTTATTGAATGTATCAACAGACAGAGAATGTATATTGTTAAACGGCAATGTTTCATTCATAATTTTAGATGTTCTATACAAATAGTTTATCATAGAATGCACTTACCGCTCTAAAAAGCAATTTAGTCCACCACCAGCACCATTCAATATGGCAACGACAAATACCCGGATGAAAGATCACGTGGACTTTGTCAGCGCTTTTAAGACGTCTTCCAGATATATTAAAGACGTATTTATTCTATACTTAAAACCAGTGAGAGTTTGTCACATATTTATATTATTTTATTTATCATCACTAATTCTATATCAAGTATGTATGTTTTGGAGACAATTCAACATTACTTTACTCTTAGTTTCCAACAAGTTTTTCTCACGTGTCCAGAGTGAATACCTAATGACTACGTCTTAAATACGTTTTAGAGGCGTCATACGTTAGGATATCATCATTTTACTATAAAGGGCGACACTAACATATAATTTGCAACTTTTAATATACCCCTGACCAACAAAAGGTCAGAAAAACAAGTCACACAATTTTTGTTTGAGCGTCTCCGCTTAGTGTTCAAATGGTGTTGGGTACCAAAACGTTTTTGAGGTGTCCTGCAGACGTCCATTTTCCTGAAAAACGTCTGGAACACGTGTCCCAGACGTATGGCAAACCAATACTCACAGAAGACGTCGCCGTCACCAAAACGTATGGTTCACTGGGCATTATCAACAACAAATTTCTCTTGATATATACAGGAAAACTCTGCTATGATACTTTTTGCTAGCCAGGGGTGTTAAGTCCACTTTGTTCCTTACAATTTGCCGACGACCTATTCGCTAATCAGATTGCCCACAGCGCCGCCCTTTGGCTGCAGCGAGTTGTTCCCCCGGCGTGTTAGTTTTAGATCAGAAGATCTGTTTCAAAACACAGTTTTTGCACAACTTCGCATGATCGTTCAAAAACACTGATGATCTTGACCGTCTACTCCCGTTTGGTTGTTGATTGGTTGTTTTGGGTATAACAGCTCTATCGAGACGTCCTGTTTAGTAACTGTTAACGGTTTCCACGATGTTTTCTGTTCTGTTCTGTTTCAATTCTCGTAACGACGTTCCCCAAATGGCTCAGCGGTGCGTAACTATAGTTGCACACATCTGGCGCCGAGTGTCCGTCTATCACGATATTTTCTATCGACAAAGCGCCTATTATGCGGAAAACATTTTGTTACGGATAATTTGATTGGCTTTGATGGATGTTGTTCGCGCCCAAGAAATGGCGCAATGGGAAATTCGATTTACGAATATGCCTTTGGCCAAGGGTACGTAAAGCCTCATTCACACGATCAAAGTTTCTTTGTCACAGAAACTTTAACAAAGAAAGTTTAAATTGGCATATTTTTCTCATTCACACGAGCACATTTTTCTATGACAAACCTACTTGGTCACAGGAATTTTGCCCGTGTGAACGAGGCTTATTAAGGCATCCTTGGCTTGCGAAGATGTGCTATGACATAAAATAGTGCTTTATCAATTCAAAATGTTGAAGGAAACAAGTACACTACAGAAATAGTAGCGAACTGTGCAACACCTGCGGCCAACACTGCAAAACGTTTTACTGCAATATGACTGCTATACCCCGTATCGAAATGTATTTCATCCGTCCGTTTTCTTCCGTAGAAAGCGACTGCCATGACCCGTATACGTGAAAATTCCATATGGTATGAAAGACGCCGCTTTTGCTCAAGTGTTATCAATCAACGTGATCTTACTTATGAATTTATATTTGCTTTAGATATCTGGCTACCAAAAAACATCAAAATATTTTTATAAATTATTTACTTCTAGGAGAAATTAAGATTACAAAGACAAAATTCGATGGCAAAATCCATCCTTTTCATATTCTTGTGAAATTTCTCATCAGTAACGCAGATAAAAACGAGAACGATGGCATGCTTATATATACATGATTACATACAAAAACGACAACTATCTATCTGCCACAAAATACATGCATAAAGTAGAAAAAAATAAAGAAAATAACTCACCCGCCAAAAGGCACGTGCCTCGGTAAACATCTGTATTTTCCGTACCCGACCGGATTCTACCAAAATGTTAAAGGTCGAATGTACGGTGTGAGGTCTAAGCCTGCCCAGGAATAGTGTGGTTAGGTTAACTGACCGTCCCGACATGACCATAGTTGTTTACCGTGGACGTTAAGCAACAAACCAATCAGTCAAAATCAATAGAAACGAAAGTATGTGGCCGGAACGGATATCGAACCCGGGACCTCTGGCTCTTGAGTCAGGCGCGCTGCCGATACGCTATGCGGCCCGGCTACGGACATATAGCCGAACCATTTTAAAACGGGCGTATAAATCAGTCTTGCCACGTACACATGAGCTGGCGAGTTTTCAAGTGTACGATTCAGGACCATCATTGTCCTCCTGCTTTTAGGGTAAAGTCGGGTAAATTCGGACAGCGTGTAAATTCGGACAGTGATATTGTTTCCTTTATGTGTCAGTTGTTTGGAATGAAAACAAAATTTACCGGGCAAACAGTGAAAATCCTGATGAGATGAGACAACTCATTATCCGGATTTTCACTGTTTGCAATGGTATGTCCGAATTTATTAGCTGTCCGAAGTTACCCGACTCTACAATAATAACTTTAAGAATACGTAAAAATCATGTTTAACACGGAATGAATGACGAGAAAAAAATTGTTTGAGAAAATCCGAAGTTTCTGTTGAAAGAATTTCAGTTTTTAGTATCACTGAAAACCTGGTGGAATATGACAAACACCGCATGCCCTAGCAGACATGGATGATGTTAAGGCTCAATTACCACAGCAACTAGGAGTTCATATTGATGTCAAAGTGACGGTCGCGAGATGTCATTTTCCCAATGCACTATGCACAGCAGTTAGTAATTCCACATTTGCTATGATAACAGAATCTATGACGTCATTGGTATCTGCTAGAATAAACTGCCAGTGTATGGCCATGCTCCACTCGAATTTTAAATGAGATGCTACTTGAAATTCGTACGATGGGGAAAAAACCTATACTTCATTCTCAAATAATTTAACTCTCTGCTATGAGAGACCGCAATATTCACAGAACGCATTTTTCACACGTGTGTGATGAATACGGTCGTATTCTTCACATTTTGCCAGTGTGACAAATGCGTTCGGATTTTGTAGCGATTTTCAATAGAAGCGCATTTTTCACAAATACGGCAAGGGAAGCTTGAAAGTGAATGATTTGTTATCCCTTTCCAACTACGAGTTTGAGCCCCAGCTGCACTGAGCCTTCGGCTCTTGGGGAGTTTATAGGAAAAGCAGTCGCCGCTGTCCGTCGTCCGTCGCCTGACGTCGTCTGTCAACACCATCGGGCTATTATATCTCTGAAGCATCTCGGTCAATCTCAACCAAATTTCATATAGTGTTCACAAGACTGGGGAATGACACGTCCTTTAAGACAGTTGCTTGAGATGAGATTTTGGTTGCTGTGTGGCAAGTGAAATACCCGTAGACTTATAATTGAGAGATGCTTCTGACCGGCCTAGCTTCTTGAAACTTGCAGATAACTAAGACAGGCGTTAAATTTTAGACAAACTGACAACTGTTATGATCCGACCGATAATGTCGAAAGTATGTGCCCCACGTCTACTAGTATAATTGACCTTATGCCAAGTCTAACACCTGATTCGCAAAAGCTTAAGGTACCCATTTACTGCAGGGATGACAGAGTTTTCCAGTCGTCATGCTGCTTGAATATTTTTAACACTTCATCTATTTTCCGGGTCGAAAAAACAGAGTTTGACTTAGACATGATATCCAATTCGACCAGGGTTTGACTTTGTTTGGGTCTGGATGTGATCTGGAGTGAATTCAGGAATCCCGGGAAAAGCATTTGAAGTTTATTCTTAATTACATTCCATATTTTATTGCCTGGTTCATCACTGGTGAAAACAGAACTGTGAGCCCAGTTTCGAAACATGGGAAAACGATATGCCTTCCCTCCTATTTCTATCCAGATAAAGATCCCCCCCATGAAACCGCATATACCAACACGCAACTGAATATACCATAGGAAATGCCTAATAGTGCACAGGAATACCGCAAGGTCTCCTTCCACTGGATTATGGCACCGCCCAATAGTTAGTACTAGAAGCTGTGCACTACAGCTTATGTCATCAGCATACAAACACGGTAAAGGTTTTTCCATATTCTTGTGGCCGTAAGGACAGTAACTGTTTGAGCCTACAGTGTCTTAGGCACAGGTTATAAAAGAGGGAGCCTATCCCTCTCTTTCGTAGCCTTTAACCTTTCCTGATTCGAAACAGGAACCCATTTACTGCCGGGAAGACAGAGTGAGGTTTTCAGTCGTTGACCCGGCGGACGCCTGGTACCAGTGCGTTCTTTTGCGCGGAAGAGCAGAGCAAATTTCTAGTCTTCTTTATTGTTTACTGTACCGTTTTTCCGTCCACTATAACTTTCATAATTTCAAGTTTATAAAAATGTCAAGTAGTGAAAAATGCGTTTTTGTGCTATTTTGTTATATTTTAGGGGTGTTGCATGCGTTTGGAAAATTACGTTTTCATGGTACATATCGAACGCAAATTTCACAGGTATGTGAAAAATGCGTTCGAATTCTGTGAAAAATGCGACCGGATTTGTCACACGTGTGAAAAATGCGACCGGATTTGTCACACATGTGAAAAATGCGTTCTGTGAATATTGCGGTCTCACACTGCTATATATAAACTATTGTTAGGATATTACAGCTGGTCAAAATTTTGAGTTACTCTTAGTAACTACTTACTAGTAATAATTTTGAGGCAAAAAGGGGGAAATGGCAGAGTTGCTCCCCCTGAAAATGAACCCATTTACTAAATTACAGAATGATTAGTAGGGTAATGAATATGGTGTCACAATTCGGTTGCCATACTTGCTGTCTGTCTCGGGATCTTTTAAGCAAAGACGAGCAGGCCTCAGATTGATTAATAATTAAAGAAGCAGCAGAATTACCGTAAAGTTCTAAAAAAAAATTGGGGCACCTAAAATAATTACCATAATTGTCCTAAAAATCAACAAGTTCTGGGTTTCACTGCGGTAATGCGTCTAAAATATACAAACAGGAGCAGTCTAATCTGAGTCTGCGCTGTTTGCTCAGACCTGTAATCCGTTCCCGTATTTAAATTTTTACGGTAAGGTTAATTGTCAACTTGAAAAGGGAGACTACTGTCAGTTAAAAAATCATCATTTTCCTTTTCAAAGGAAGGTCACTGGCAGAAATTTATTGGTTCTGATGTTTTTTAAACCTCCCCCCCACCCCCCCCTCCTCCCCTGCGACCGACCCAAAAGCACCACCCACCCGCCAACACTCACACCACTAAGGGCTGGCTAGGAAACTTCATTACGAGCCACGACCCACCCCATATATACCTTACACCCAATGATACTAAAGCACAGTATAGGCCAAACTCCATGGCCCATACATTATGGAGCTTACTTTACGGTGGGATTTCGAAATTCTGGAACTTACATATATTGCACTAAATTGGCTCAATTCTTGGAAATGTGCAATATACCAGGTCAAGTTTTGCTCAAGGGTGGAGCTAAGGCCCGTTATCCCAGCCTATCCCATAGTACACAAAGGGACCTGGCAAGTGAAAATTCAAACCACACCGCCACAAATAAATTAGTAAGCCCCAGGGGACCTAAACAGGTCCTCAGTGCACAACAACCGACCTCAGCGGACACGGGAGACGGCGGGCATGGCGATGGATACTGTCGCGTGGAGCTGGCTGGTGTTTCAACAACGGGACTCTCTTTTCCTGGGCCCTTCTCTGCTTGGATGAAGCACAGAAAATAATAACACCAAGCAAGCGACATAAACAGACTGATGGAACCCACGTACGACCGACTACTGACTGACGGGGCTGGGGGCTCGCTGTGCCTTAATGGTTAAGTACCAAAGGACCCGTCCAGCTAATGGCCTGCGACACAGGGAAACTGAAACACACACAGAGAGAGAGAGAGAGAGAGAGAGAGAGAGAGAGAGAGAGAGAGATCCACTTTGGGTGCAAATTGTTTCCTTTAAAAATGACTCGCATCGTATTTTATAAAACTAACAGCAAAGTATACATGACGTTTCATAGGAAAGTCAAGAAGAAATTTGGTCACCACTGTGCGTGATGGTTCCAGCAATTTTTACCGGCGCCCGCGGCTCATTTGTGATAAAACGATAACGAATTTATATCACAAAGTACACGCTATGTAATCACGTGACCTAATTGTACTACGACAGATGCTGCTTTGGTAACCGTACTGCTTAATTGTAAAGGAAAATGGTGGTCACGCGCTTCGTTGTGACGGTAAGCTGGTTTATTTCTTGTCTAATTATTTCAGAATTGAAATAATTTACATCGAGCAAGTGGTATCAGTGAATAATCTGCTTTGTACTTTGACAACTAATCTGTGAATACGGTATTTAAGCGACAATCTGAAGAAATCTGCATCTGTCATGTGCTTCAGTCTGTTGTCATCTCAAATATTTGTGTTTTCTCTCGATTTATTATGTTACTTTTGAATGATCAAATATGTATTATACATCATTTATACTGATGTTTTGTAAAAATACTGGTATTTATTATGTGAAAGGAACAGGGGGCCGTTTTGCATGTTTTGTTTAATGTACTGCTTTTTGTTGTGATGAACTGCTTTTTAGGTATTACATTCCATCAACTGTACTGCTTTTCGTAAAACGATGTATCACAGTTTAGGACTTCAAACTACCGTATCGGCCTGAAAATTAAAAAGAAACAGTCAAAGTACAGTCAAACCTGTCTTAAGGGGTCACCCAAATGAAAACTGGCTGCTTAAAACAAGTGACTCCTTAACACAGGTTCATTTGCACTGTAATTTGGTTCAAGAGACCAAGATAATGTGGCTGCTAAATACAGGCGGCCCCTGAATGGAAGTGACCACATGAGCAAGTTTGACCGTAACAGCGATTCGCCTCAACTTGAGCCTTAAAGTGTGGTAAAAGATGCCTATGCTGTACTGCCTCTACACTGCTCTCCCTAATGATCCACCGTTGCTTTATTTAAGTACTTCTTGTAATGGCAGAATGGTGTGAATATTGCAGCCTATTAGTATTTTGTATGCTAGGTCTCATATCTTTCTCACTCCATATTTGCTAGAGGCAAGAAGTTTTACAGGAGTTAAATTCCTGTCTATATTGTGAAGAAGAAGAATGATTATTCAAGTGCTGAGGCCCTACCAGGGGGAGGTGGGGGTGGGGGGTCTGTGCTCCCTAGCTCCCTGAAAATAATGCCCAGGGAGCTCCCCAGCTCCCTGAAAATATTTTCCTTGCTCCCTAAAATTATTTTGCCCATGCTCCCCAAATCCCTAAAATTAATATAGCTTCTCCCCAGCTCCCGAAAAATATTCAGGCATGCTCCCTAAAATGTTCGACGTTCAGTGTCGAACAGTGTTATCAGTGTATAACTGCATAAATTTTTTATCAGATATTCGGTGAAGTAACTATACTCAGAGGCTTGCTTTGCTTATGCAACTTGGTCCAGAACTTTGCTTGCTTTGCTTGTGCAACTTGGTCAAGAACTTTGCTTGCTTTGCTTGTGCAACTTGGTCCAAAACTTTGCTTGCTTTGCTTATGCAACTTGGTCCAGAACTTTGCTTGCTTTGCTTGTGCAACTTGGTCCAGTACTTGCTTGCTTTGCTTATGCAACTTGGCTCAGAACTTTGTTGCTTTGCTAATGCAACTTGGTCTAGAACTTTGCTTGCTTTGCTTATGAATCTGGTCCAGAACTTTGCTTGCTTTGCTTATGCAACTTGGTTCAGAACTTTGCTTGCTTTGCTTGTGCAACTTGGTCCAGAACTTTGCTTGCTTTGCTTGTGCAACTTGGTTCAGAACATGCTTGCTTTGCTTATGCAACTTGGTCCAGAACTTTGCTTGCTTTGCTTATGCAACTTGGTCCAGAACTGTGCTTGCTTTGCTTGTGCAACTTGGTCCAGAACTTTGCTTGCTTTGCTTGTGCAACTTGGTCCAGAACTTTGCTTGCTTTGCTTATGCCAATTGGTCCAGAACTTTGCTTGCTTTGCTTATGCAACTTGGCTCAGAACTTTGCTTGCTTTGCTTATGCAACTTGGTCCAGAACTGTGCTTGCTTTGCTTATGCAACTTGGTCCAGAACTTTACTTGCTTTGCTTTTGCAACTTGGTCCAGTACTTGCTTGCTTTGCTTATGCCACTTGGCTCAGAACTTTGTTGCTTTGCTAATGCAACTTGGTCTAGAACTTTGCTTGCTTTGCTTATGAATCTGGTCCAGAACTTTGCTTGCTTTGCTTATGTAACTTGGTTCAGAACTTTGCTTGCTTTGCATGTGCAACTTGGTCCAGAACTTTGCTTGCTTTGCTTGTGCAACTTGGTTCAGAACATTCTTGCTTTGCTTATGCAACTTGGTCCAGAACTTTGCTTGCTTTGCTTATGCAACTTGGTCCAGAACTGTGCTTGCTTTGCTTGTGCAACTTGGTCCAGAACTTTGCTTGCTTTGCTTGTGCAACTTGGTCCAGAACTTTGCTTGCTTTGCTTATGCCAATTGGTCCAGAACTTTGCTTGCTTTGCTTATGCAACTTGGCTCAGAACTTTGCTTGCTTTGCTTATGCAACTTGGTCCAGAACTGTGCTTGCTTTGCTTATGCAACTTGGTCCAGAACTTTGCTTGCTTTGCTTGTGCAACTTGGTCCAGTACTTGCTTGCTTTGCTTATGCAACTTGGCTCAGAACTTTGTTGCTTTGCTAATGCAACTTGGTCTAGAACTTTGCTTGCTTTGCTTATGAATCTGGTCCAGAACTTTGCTTGCTTTGCTTATGCAACTTGGTTCAGAACTTTGCTTGCTTTGCTTGTGCAACTTGGTCCAGAACTTTGCTTGCTTTGCTTGTGCAACTTGGTTCAGAACATGCTTGCTTTGCTTATGCAACTTGGTCCAGAACTTTGCTTGCTTTGCTTATGCAACTTGGGCCAGAACTGTGCTTGCTTTGCTTGTGCAACTTGGTCTAGAACTTTGCTTGCTTTGCTTGTGCAACTTGGTCCAGAACTTTGCTTGCTTTGCTTATGCCAATTGGTCCAGAACTTTGCTTGCTTTGCTTATGCAACTTGGCTCAGAACTTTGCTTGCTTTGCTTATGCAACTTGGTTCAGAACTGTGCTTGCTTTGCTTATGCAACTTGATCCAGAACTTTGCTCGCTTTGCTTTTGCAACTTGGTCCAGAACTTTGCTTGTGCAACTTGGTCCAGAACTTTGCTTGCTTTGCTTTTGCAACTTGGTTCAGAACTTTGCTAATGCTACTTGGTTCAGAACTTTGCTTGCTTTTGGAACCTGAAGCCCCTACTGACTTTTAGTGGGCTTTTGCGCTCATGACAGAGCAGACCTGATTGCAGCTGTTGATTTTCAAACAGAAATCCTTATTCTAAATCAGTCTACCCGAGTAGTACGTATCTGATTCTTATAGGAGGGAAGTACAAACTGTTCTAGAAAAATGCAGCTTTCTGTTGCTGATGTATAGGATCTAAATGCAATGATCTACTAATTGTTAAAAGCAAATTATTTTATTCTGCAAGAGTCCCTATCTTTCTTAGTGCTGCACATGAATAACAGAGAATGAGATTAGAATGGATATTGAGGTCCTGTTTTTCAGTTAAGTTTTTTGCAGGTGTCTGGTGCATGCTAGTTAGACATTTTGTGTCGCTAGAACATAGGAATGTACTATAACAGATGGAAATAGTTCATATAAAGAGGAAACTGGGAGGCGGGGGGGGGGGGGGGGGGCAGCCCCCAGAAGCCAAAATAATTTAGGAAATCTGATTCTGACAGACAGTGCTCCCCAGCTCCCCAAAATTCAAAGCTTGCTCCCCAGCTCCCTGAAACTAATTGCAAGTGCTCCCCAGCTCCCTAAAAATAAATGGCTTTTCTCCTCGAGGTCCTCAAAACCCCTGGGAGGGCCTCAGTGCCATAGGCTATGTAGCCGTTTAGCATATACATGTACATAACATGCAATATCATTTCCCTGATTGGTTACGAACATGTTGCTTTACCTGTTTTATAATGCACAGAAACAAATCGATAGCCCTCACCCTGTCAGGTCACTTCATGTATGCGTAACCATAGCAAACGTATATTTTCGCGTGTTACTTGTGTAGATGAAGAAAAGTTTTACTCCTTACATGAGGGTGCCCATAAAGGGCAGCGTGAACTATAATTGTTGCTACCTTAGACTTCTATAGTGACCCTAACCCCGGAACCGTTCGGGTGTTCCTTTCTCTTCGGTGTTTAGTATGACCCTAACGCGAGGTTCTGCTTGTCTGAATACCTACGGTCGGGTTGCCGGCCTATAGTGACCCCTACTCCCTTTGACAGTGTCCCGCCTTTTATACAATGTTGCTTTACTATCCAGATTTGCCCTTATTTCAAGCTTAAGTGTTAATCAGCAAGACAAAAAAGGGAAAACACCACTTCCCAGCAAGTTTTGACACTTACAGGAACACATGCACTAACACATGCATCATCGCATGTCACCCATTACTAGTACACTTACAGCAATACTGAGTACTGTAATCTGTAAATTTTAGGTATTTTGCAGTTTATTCTGTTTTATTTGAATAACTTTTGGTTAACTGTAGTCGCAGTAACAGACTCCTGGAAACCAAAAATGCAGTTCAGTTGGATTTGTTTCGTGCTAGGAAAGCAGTTCACTTTTTCCTGCGCAAAATCCTATTTTTCTCATTCAATATTAATCTAGTCAAGCTAAACTCTATTTAATTTGGAAAATGCACTTTCTGTCGCACCATAGGCAGACTTTTCTCTGTCTTTTTCGTTGTATTTCTAAGTAAAAATTACTTTTTTCGTACAACAATCGTGGTCCGTGACTAACTCAAACCCGTTAAATTACGATATTCTCATTTCTTTTCCATCCATTCAAAATGACACCTCTGCTGCAAGAACCAACATATATGGTGTAATTATCTGTGCAAGAACTTTCATCTTTCTGGCTATATTAGAGAAGGAATTCTTCAAAATACTCACATGGTGCAAACGCCGTTCTGCGGAAGTCGTTCCAATTGAGCAGTACGGTTACCAAAGCAGCATCTGTCGTAGTACAATTAGGTCACGTGATTACATAGCGTGAAGTAGAATTAATGCGGGCTATTACACAATGGTTTGTGATGTTTTCATGATGATGATGTTTTCATATTTAACGACGCGTCAACCCACTGGGTCATTGCGTCAAGAAGGTTATGCTTGACTTTTAAAATACACATTTTACTAGATACAGATGGAAATTTAAAATAAAGTCGTATGGAAAAGTATGAAAATGAAAAGATAAAAAGATACAGAAGGGGTTTGTGATGTCATGGAATATCGAATTTATGTGATATCACAAACAAAAAAAAAAGAGTGGGGTCTCACAAAACGACAACTCATACATGTCAGAAACTGCTCTCTAAAATCTCGCGGGCTGCAATTTAAGATCCTCTGGTCTCAGTCCGTCGTTTTTTGTCTCAGCTCTCAATATGATATGGTTATCAGTCATACCGTAAATAGTATAAATATTTCGACAAACCGATCTGAGCAAACAGTGCAGACCCAGATCAGACTGCTCCTACAAGGAGCAGTCTGATCAGGGTGTACACTGTTTCTCATTCTATCTGCATCTTTGGGTTGCAATGTAAAGCCAAACTGTTCCATTTTAAGGAAAATCATGGTAATTGAATTGTGTCCCAAGTTTTAGAGATTTTACGGCATTGATGTTTCCACTGTCTCGGAAGCATATCTATTTTCAAATCCCTAGACGGATTTTCTTTCATTAGGTAGCGTAAATGAACTAATTTCTGTCTTATAACGTGGCCGAACAGAGTGTATACGCCATGTGGCGCGACAAATTCTGCAGGGATACCATTTTATCTGCCAGGGGCATCGTGAATGGCAGATTGATTGGCGTACGGTTGTCGCAGATCATTCTGTTTTCAATCAGCCATATGTAGCAATATATCTACTCAGTAGATTTGGAAATTAAGGAGAATAAAAAGTTACGAATCTCCGGCACCAATGATACATTCCGTATTAATCCTAATAAACGCGTCTGCTCTAATGAACGCATTTTTCGAAAATAATGTTATATCAACTTGCATGAATTCCTGTTTGCTTCTCTGGATGAGGTAGCTCTTTATAAACGAGATCTGCTCTAAAAGGGGAAAAATTGCACCCAGAGGAGCAGATTCTTTTCTTTAACAGTCCCCCCCCCCCACACACACACACCACGCCTACTGAAATGGGAGGCAAAAACGAAGAGTTACTGTCTCTGAAAGTATACTACTCATTTACCTTAATACTGTTCATCAGAGGTATTACTACAATTTAGGCTCTAAATAACCCCTCCCCTCTTTTATGTAAAAGGGGCATATGGTAATCTAACAACATCATATGAGGATTGGAGAATATACGAACAGACGCGATGCCAGGAGATATGAGTTAGTGATTCGTTCCCTCGAGCTTCCTGGGGATCATCGTTGTGGAGGGATGGATGACGCGATTTTAATACTACTTCAGAAGATATGAACTACCTACAGATGCACATAAAACATGATCACCCTTTAGCTGCGCAGCGGAAATAGCGCTTCTTTAGAAGACAACACCCCACACCTTTTAGATAGCGCTTCTTCAGGAGACACCAGCCTTTAGTTGCGCAACTGAAATAAAGATATACTTCCGAAGTACCCTAATTTGCTTAAGTATTAGGACACCTAAAAATAATGAATTTTCCATTTGGGACAAATGGAAAATTCGTTATTTTTAGGTGTCCCAATATATACGCACATTACGGTAATTACCCCATGACTGGATGCTTTGCCATAAGTTCAGATAAGGCCATCTGTTCTGTTCTGTTCTGTATCCTGGAAATTCTGCCTTTATAGGCACACCCTCGATTAGGAGGTAAAAAGAAGTCCACAGCTTCACTTGTTAAAATTGTAAGAGTCACTCGTAAAAGTCACAATAAGAATTAAGAATGCCACCCGCACCAAATATACATCCGTATGTACATACAATAGTTTAAAAAGTTATAATCACACGCCACAGCATAATACACTGTAACTTGAAGGCTGCCTCAAATAAGGACTATGTATGAGAATAGGGATAAAACCTCAGACATGTTTGATTTCCAGCGTTTGGGAAACCGTGAGCCCCTGGTCAAATGCTCATCAGATTTTGTGTAAGTGGAACAACTGTCCCAAGACTTACGTCGTTATCATTTCAAAAACCAGAAAATTTATGATAGAATCGAACAATAAAATCACGTTGGCGCTGAAATAAAAGACAGCTAACCGGACTGTGGCTGTTTGACGCGACAAACAATAATTGAAATAGACCGAGAGAACTATATCAGATAGATCTCTTAATTAGATAATCTCATTACTTTCCACAGACTTGCAAGCGTTTCGTTCAGTCTAGGGACACAGGGTATAATCGATTCCGCCAATTTTCGCTTCCTGCAGAGACTGTCCGTCATATTTGACTTCCGCCGAGACTGTCCGCGAACTCTTGCTTCCTGCAGAGACTACTGTTTTTTCGAAAAATTGCTTCCTGCCGAGACTGTCCGCGTGACTCTGCTTCCTGCCGAGAGGCTCGGCAGGAAGCAGAATCACGCGGACAGTCTCTGCAGGAAGCCATTTATCATGTACAGAAGTCTCGGCAGGAAGCAAGAGTTTGCGGACAGTCTCGGCGGAAGCCAAATATTATGTACAGTCTCTGCAGGAAGCGAAAAATAGCGGAATCGATTATACCCTGTGAGGGAGGCGCCGTTTTCCTCATACGTGACCCAGTTCCGGCATGTATTGCCGGGGGAAATTCTCACTGTATCAATATCAAGAACTGGCTTAAAAAAAAAGATAATCGGCGCAGATTAAATGGAAGTATGGTTTGTTATATGTCTCTTGTGGAAGATTTGAATAAGTCAGCTATGTCGGTAGGCACCCACAAGCGTAATTTTGACACTGGGTAGCGACAACGACCTATCTCAAAACTGAGCTGTCCGATTTGGAATTCCAAAATGAACCGCGGTCAATCTTGAAGTTGACCTGATTTCAAAATAGTTATCAACATATTTTTGTGTGTATTAAACCGATAGTAGAAATCGAAAGTAGATCTACGACGAAAAAAAAGAAGAAAGTTTTGAATGCGTTTGTTTATGATAACATTTCTATTGTAAAATTACAAACAAGGGAAATATTTTGAATTAATATAAGACAGAGTGCTAGTATTCACAGTGCAGTACGACGAGAACAAAAGAAGTTTAGATATTCATTGACCTTTGATATTATTGGCTAAATTTTGACATACGTGTTATTTGCCCAATAGAATCTTGTGAACTTAATGTGGAACATTATCGAAATTATACGAGGCTGCGCCTCGAAAAAAATAGTTTGATATTTTGATTGAATTTTCAGGATTGCCTCAGTCTGTTGCCCTAACAAATGACGTATATCGCACATGTGTGCAGGCTAGTCAACGTAACAGCCCGATTCAGTTTATAAATTGTGACTTCATCACGGCTCTACTGACCGAAGTACTAGTACAAATTGCAAGCGACTGCCGAACAGATTTTAAAATAATTTCACATGAATTCACTTTGTCGTCTGCTTTTTGGGTGCTTAAGGGTTAACCAATTACTGTTTGATCAAGTTGCTGCGCCAACTAACAAATATGACTACCTTTAGGAACAGTCTGATCTGGGTCTACAGACAACTTTGCCCAATACTTTGGGTCGGTACGGTTCATAATCTTCCAAATGAAGCGAAGTCGCCATATCAGTTATAAATGACACATATCCAATCTATCCCATAAATTACATGGCATGTAAATTTTCAATAACAAGCACCTATATTCACGAAAATGACCACATGATTGTTTTAAAGAGGCTTTTCCTCAAACAAACGTATCCCAACGAGCATACAAGGTTGAATCAACCTTGATTCAACCTTGATTCAACGCCACGACGTTGAATCAAGGTTGATTCAATGTTGATTCAACCTTATGTGCCTGCTGGGATGGGTTTTCCGTAGCCATGTGGCCTTATTAAAGGGCAGTGGTTCTTAGAGACTACCGTATCTTGAGCATAGCATATGACAGGCGGAGTCCATCCTTCTCCTTTCGCTGCCTTTAATCTTCCCTGATTCGAAAAAAAATCTGTTTACTGCTGGGTTGACATATTTCTTTACGTCGCTGGCCGGTCCACTGGCGATTCGAATCCGCGACTTTCTGCATCATAGCCGAGCGCCTCTAACCACGCGAACTGCGGAGCCTCTCTAAAAGCTAATGTATTTAAAGATACAAGGGACTTACGTATCTGGGCAGACGGCATTAGAGGGAAGGGGTGAGTTGGATAAGGTGGCATGAGTCATTTGAGGGAGGCAAGGGCGAGCACGAGGCGGTTGTACCGAACGGCAGTTTTGGGTCATATTCCTTTATTTGATCAAATCTCACGTAAACTCACAAAATATGGTCTAGGGTGCACTTTGCTTGGAGCAAACGGTCATTTCAAAGGTAACCTTTTTTTATACGAACTTATCGCTAACATCAAAAGAGTGGTCAGTTATTGACCGTGATACATATGACAGCAAAAAAAAAAAAAAAAAAAAAAATAGACAGAAGACAGACCGCCGACCGACGTGGCTAAACAGTTAGTCACGTAGTCTCGATCAAGTGGCTACTGGTCTGATATGTTTGATCAGTGTTATTTTTATTTTTTATTTCATTTCTTTTTTGTATTTGTTTGTTGGTTGTTTTTATGTGTTCAATATAATTATGTTTGGATATGTTCATGTCCAGACGAGGCTATTCACCCGCTAGATCTGTTGGGGCATTTGCTTTCCCTGAATAGTTTAAGGTGATTAGGCACACCTCCTTGTTCTCCCGCCATTTTTACGAAGGGGAACAATTTTCATGACTTCCTGTTTACTTCTCCCGATGGAGAAATCCTTCATAAAAGGGGTCTACTCTTAAAGAATAAAAATCCTCCTTGGTTAGCAAATTCTTTCCTTTAAGAGTTGACCCCTACTGCCAAGACAGGCAAAACTGAAAATGGCAGAGTTGCTTCCCCTGAAAAGGTACTCTTAGGATGGAATGACGCCATCGTCCACAGTCTTGTCGTGCGCTAGAAGCCAGCATTTCTCAGTGGAGCTGCCATTTGGTTTATCGGTCCGCATTGGAGCAACTTTAGTCTGTTTACTATAGAATTATATAGCCCATTGACGCTTTCCACATAGCTACAGTGAAAGACATCTTGCTAAGACTTATTCACCCAGTCTGAAATGAGTCTTTGCTGTGCGCTGAAAGGGTAGCTAAGGGTCTAAGCTAGGTCCATGCGGACAGTAAAGACTCTGCTCAGACTGGGCGGATGCCTTCGCTGGGTGCACATGCCACTTCTTTTGGTTTTGTCGTTTTGCGGCACAAATGTATTTTTTTATCCTAATTGTGCCTAAAATGAATCTGCCGTCCCTGTCAGTGGATATGATTGCCTGCATCTGTCCGTATCATATAAGTGGTGCTACCCGGATAAATCAAGGGTACTAAGTTCACTTTGTTCCTACGTAAGGAACAAAGCGGACTCAGTACCTTTGGTACGTAGAGAAACAGAGCGGACTTAGTACCCTTGGTATGTAAAGAACAAAGTGGACTTAGTACCCTTGGCTTGCGAAGATAGGATCTGCCCGTATCAGACCATATTGGCATCATTATTGCCAAAGTATGGCAGCTAGTTCTTGAAATATATACAACATTGAAACTCAAATCCGATGAGAAATGTAGCTATTCATACTATACCAAGGAACCATAACTCTGAAGTAATTAGTATTAGGAGGAGCGTCAAAAGTACTTGTGCGCACGTCGAAGACTGTACTGTATATAGCCCAGTCATAATTATGTAAACCTCAGGTGACTGTCCTACTTTTATCCTTTTTTTTCAACAGATAAAGAAAAAAATTGCTTTTGGCCTTAATCTTCCATTGTTATTTTGAACGTGAATAATATAATACTATCTTTTGTATTATTATTTTTTCTCTAACAAAAACACGATAATCCAATTGATTAAAGAGCCTTGCATTGTCCAATCACATTAAGGGAGCGCCCCAGAGTCTAGGATGTCGCCAGTGTAATGAGTGTCATACTCAATCAAATTGTTTGAGCATTTTTAGAATTTTCATTGCAGACACGGAAATCTGATTACTAAATCCTGGCTAACCTTTCTTTTTCGACGGCAGTTTGTGGAATTGTCGGGTCAAAAATAATTTCCCATTACATGCATTCACTTCATGAACTTGAAGGATATACGTTCAGGGGAAACACCTCTGTCAGTTCTTCTCAATAGAGCCTCTAAAAAATTAAGGAGTTCGTTCCCTTAAAAGTTATTTCTTTCCTTTCCCTCCCCTACGCTTCAGACAAACCCGGCAGGCACATGACGACATTATGACGTTGCACTGACGTCGATGCGACGTGATGACGTCGCATCGACGTCAGTTCGACGTCATGTGCCTCCTGGGAAAGCATTGACGGGGCTCTCCTACAAGGTAATTAATACTGTAAACTCAAAGCTTGTCTCCCTTGGAAAAAAGGCGGAACAACAGAGTTCTATTCTTTCACCTTAACACAAATTGTGTCAAGAAAAAAAAGTACCTTGTAAATTGTTAGAAAAGTGAAGGCGCATTCGGCAATGTGATCAGACTCAATAATCTCCGCCCAGCAGAAACATGAAACTGAAATGACGCCATACTAACGTCGTCATTTCATTACGTCGCATCATCGCCAGTATGACGTCACTTCGACGTCAGGTGCCCGCTGGGTTGATTCTGATGAAACTTAAAGAGCAGACTGTGTACATGCTCAGACAGATCAGAATCTTTGCTGTACGCAAAAACATCTCCAACAAATCGGACCTTCAGATCCGCCCTGGCTTATCAGAGTATTCGCTGTCCGCATGGAGCCAGTTTAGACCCTTAGCCACCCTTTAAGTGCACAGCGAATACTCTCATCAGACTGGACGGATGCCCAGGTTGATCTGAGTCTTCACTGGGCGCACATGCCACTTTGTTGGTTTTGTCGTGTCGCGACTCAAATAAGTTCCGTTTTCTCTGGCAATTGCCATCGGTTTATTTAAAGGGGGCTTACTGTGTGTGTATGTGTGTGGGATAGTTATCTTAGGGGTAGGGGGGTCCCGCGGGCGTTTGCATCGGCGTCCATGCCCGAATTCGGAGAGTCGGCTGCAACATGTCTTCTGAAGGGAACGAGGAGCGGCTGTAGTGTAGTGGATAACACTCCGGACTACCAAACCTGGGGTCGCAAGATGGATTCCCCGCTTCTCCGGTCTTTCGGATGAGATTTTAAACCGAGGGCCCGTCTCCATATGACCTCGTTGGTGGTGGGACGTTAAACCCGAGTTCACTTGCTCACTCACTCTGAAGGGAATGATAGATTTTGCCCAAACATTTCGAGATGGCTCAGTAGAGGAGTAGCAGGATTTCCAGTTTTAAGGTCATAGGAAGACTGTCCATCAAAAAGATAAATAGAGGATCTTACAAGAGTGGTCATTTCATATGAAATTTAAGAAGCGAGCCTTTGGCGAGTTTCATAAATTGCATATGAAATGACCACGAGTGTAAGATTCTGTTTATCATATGACCCTTTAAAATGGGATTTTATCGCCTTCAAAATGAGCATTAGTTAACTAAGAAAACGCATTGTTGACACAAACGTTGTCAATGACGTTACGTCTACGCGCCAAAGTGTTATTACACGTGTAGTCATGCGATTTTTATAACACGACGTTATCCACTGAATAACATCGACATCATATGATAAAGATATTTCTCAATCCGTTCAGTGAATTTTTACTAAACTCGCAAATCAGCAAGCCAAAGCCCTGATAAGATTATGATAAAGTGACCAGCCCATTTTCAAAGTCGCAAAAGGACTTTGCCTAGAACTAAATCTCTTGAACCTGAGGGTGGGGTGCTTAAAAGTACAGAGCCTTTCATAATCAACCTCTCATTTTCCTGATACGACTGAAATACTTTTGAAAAGGACTAAACCCGCCAAGTCATCCATCTTACCAAACCTGCATGTATATAGTATTGATACAGGACCAAGAATTAATTAGGTTTTAGTGACATACCCCTGTATTCTAGAACGTCACTCCAGCTACACTCATTGAGTTAATCCTGAATATTGCTCGAATTTCAATGGGATAATCTCCCCCTGGCTATAAAATTGAGTCACTCACAGACGAGTGAGGTCTTAGCATACAGCCATTTGACCCCAGTTGGAAGATCATAGGAGGACTTTCCCTCAAATTAGATATCACTGATGTGAACCAGTAGATGGAATTTTACCAAACTAGCACAGATATATCAGTGGGACAGCCAAACAGCTACCTGTGTTTTGGTGACCTTGACCTCATTATAAAACACATGGAGACTTGAACACACCAGTTACAGGGCTATAACCTTGGAACAGGCCAAAGAGTTACTGAGGCTTTGTGAGACCGCTATATTCACAGAACGCATTTTTCACATGTCTGAAAATTGCGTTCGCATTTTTCACATGTGTGACAAATTCGGTCGTTTTTTTCACAGAATTCGAACGCATTTATCACATATCTGTGAAATTTGCGTTCGATATGTACCATGAAAACGTAATTTTCCAAACGCATGCAACACCCCTAAAATATGACAAAATATCACAAAAACGTATTTTTCACTTCTTGACATTTTCATAACCCAGAATTATGAAAGTTATAGTGGACGGAAAAACGGTATAGTAAATAAAAAAAGAAGACTAGAAATCTGCTCTGCTCTTCCGCGCAGAAGGCCGTAGGTTCCAGTCGCCCGCCGGATCAACGACTGAAAATCTCACTCTGTCTTACCAGGGGTAAATGGGTACCTGTTTCGAATCAGGGAAGGTTAAATGATACGAAATGAGAGGGATAGGCTCCCTTTTTCATTACCTGTGCCTAAGACACTGTAGGCTCATACAACTACTGTCCTTGCGGCCACCCTTTACCTTGTTGGTTTTAATTCACATGTATGCTGATGATGAAAACTGTATAGTGCACAGCTTCTAGACTAAGTACAAACTGTTGGGCGGTGCCATAATCCAGCGGGAGGCGACCTTGCGGTATTCCTTTGCAATATTAGGCATTTCCAATACAAAAGTTTGGGAGGTAGCTTCTTCGTAACAGTCCCCTATGCTACATGAAGGTTAAAGGTATTGGTATATTCAGTTGCATGTTGGTATATGGAACTTCCGTGGGGGGAATTTTTTATCTGGGTAGAAATAGGAGGAAAGACATCGTTTTCACATACTTGTCTACCTGTCTGTCCGTCACAAATCGTTTCCGTTTCATAACTTTAAAAGGTAGTTTGGGGAAACTTGGTACAAATATAAAGCAACACGAACGGACGGACGAACGAATGAGCCAAAATCAACATGTTCGAAACTAGGTGCACAGTTCAGTTTTCACTAGTGAGGAACCAGGTAATAAAATATGAGATGTATTTAAGAATAAACTTCAAATGCTTTTCCCAGGATTCTTGAACCAGATCACATCTAGACCCAAACAAAGTCTAAGTCAAACTCAGTATTGCATGATTTATCTGTTTTTTTCTCCCCGAAAAATAGATGAAGTGTGGAAAAATATTCAAGCAGTATTGCATGATTTATCTTTCCTTTTGGAAAGGAATTTACCAGTAAATACTGATTATAAAGTCAAAAAGATAAGAAAAAAAAAGATAAAAGCGTTGGCGTGGGGGGAGGGGGGAGGGGGCGAGGTGTTATACTTGTCATTAGGTCAATTATAGCAGACTTTATCGTCAATCCTGGGGACACATAATTTCGACATTATCGGTCGGATCTGAACAGTTGTCAGTTTGTCTAAGATTTAATGCCTGGCTTAGTTATCTGCAAGTTTCAAGAAGCTAGGCTGGTCTGAAGCATCTCTCAGTTATCAGTTGCCATAGCAACCAAAATCTCAAGCAACTGTCTTAAAGGACATGTCATCGTTCCCTAGCCTTGTGACTCCTATATATGAAATTTGGTTGAGATTGACGCAGACGCTTAAGAGATATAATAGCTCGAAGGTGTTGACAGACGACGTCTTGCGATGGACGGCGGACAGCGGGGACTGATTTTGCTATTAACTCCGACAGACGACGTCTTGCGATGGACGGCGGACAGCGGGGACTGATTTTGCTATTAACTCCCCAAGCCAAAAGGCTCAGTGCAGTTGGGGCTCAAACTCGTAGTTGTAGTTGGAAAGGGATAACAAATCATTCATTTTCAAGCTTCCCTTGCCGTATTTGTGAAAAATGCGTTTCTATTAAAAATCCCTACAAAATCCGAACGCATTTGTCACAATGGCAAAATGTGAAGAATAGGATCGTATTCATCATACACGTGTGAAAAATGCGTTCTGTGAATATTGCGGTCTCTCAAGGCTTTGAGCACAAAGATTTGTCTTGATCCACTAGTGGGTTTTGACTAATTTTGCACAGATATATCTTGGGACTAGCCAAAAGCTGTTGTTTATTCTCTTTCACGATCTCAGGAAGACTTTCCCTAAAAATCTCATGAACCATTGGAAGAATTTTCACCAAACTTGGATAGATCTTAAAAGCCAGATGTGATTACGTTTTGGTGACCTTGATCCTATTTTAAGGTCAAAGGAGGACTGTGCAAAGTGTGTGTTGCATGGATAATATCACTGTGACAAGCAAGCTCAAGCTGACTACCTTTTGCTTACCTTGACCAAGATTCATGGATTCCATGAAACTTAAGTCAAAGTAAGCAATAGTTATGAATCCATGAAACTTGGGTCAAGGTAAGCCAAAGTTAATCAACTCTCCCTGATATCTCTTCAACCAGCGGGTGGTTTTTCACTAAACTGGCATGGATGTCACTGTTACAACAGTGACCAATGCTGGTCAAGATTTTTTTGTCTCCAGCCCAAAGGGATCAACCAGGCTTCGAGGTTATAAAACTTGAGAATAATCTCAAACTCAAAATAAAGCACACTGATTGGCTGCTTCCGAGCATGTGCTCGGAAGCAGCCAATCAGTGTGCTTTATTTTGAGTTTGAGAATGTACTCAAGTTTTATACCTCGGGGCCTGGATCAATCTTGACATGCACAAGGGATTGATCTAGCGGGAGACTAGGGAGTTATCTCTTTGCATGATCAAACTACTCCCTGTTCTGAGACAAGGGAGAAATGTATAATAGTATATACACGTAAGGATATACAGAACTAATCCCTAAAATTAGGATAACTCCCTCATTCAGATTCCAGGAGCCCTGGTAGCTCAGTGGGTTAAGCGCTGGCCTACTGATCTTGCAGACTGAGTTTGAGCTCCACTCAAGGCCAGAATCTTTCCTACCATTAACGGGGTTCCATTGCACACAGCTTTAATTTCACCGTTCCATCATCCTGATATAACTGAAATACTGTTGAAAAGGACATTCCAAGCCAAGGCTTGATCCATGCGGTCTTCTACATCTACAGTTGATGATTTTCATAAACAGCTTGTAACTGATAACAAAGCACTCTGGTGCTAATTTATTGGAACCATTTGGAATTTCATAAACAAGAAAACATGAATATGCTATTAAACTATTTTATTCTTAATTATTTATGTTGATCACCTTGTACAAGGTGACAATGATACCAAAGACCAAAGAAGGGCAAAAGTATGATATAAAGCAATGCTAATAGGAAAACAGTAAAGGTCCTGACCAACACTTCAAATTTAAAAATTTGAAAATGTAAAATTTAAAGTTTGAAATTTTGTTTTTTGATTTTTCTTTTTTGAAAATTTGCAACTTTACCCATAATGCGCCAAAAGCAGACGACAAAACTAAGTCTGCAGAATTTCAAAAATTGTCTTGTACAAGCAATATCATATTGAGAATTCGAACACTAGAGGGCAAACAGTGTAGATTCGGATGAGGTGGCTCATTATGAGCCACCTCATCAGAATCTACACTGTTTGCAAATTCAACAATTTTAATTTTTGGCACTTTAAGGGTTAAAACTGGATTTTCTTTTGAAATATAAGAAGTGGGATCTCAGTATAGTTGCTGCAACAAGATAATCTGAATAAGATCTAACCTAATATCAGGAGATTTTTATGGAGATATTAAAAATGCTCAGTTTTTTGGAACAAAACGTTTGGCTGATCGGATCTTGCGAATAAAATTATGTGGCTCATAAGGCTGAATTTTGAACATGATTTTGGAAAAAAACTCAGTTTATTTTTCATTGAACATATGTTGTGGCCCTTATTCAAACTGCCTCACTGAGTAATCTTTTAATGACAAATGTGACAAAAAAATTCCTTGGATTACCTTCAAAACTCGCTTGAATCTGGGGCACTGATATTTAGGCAAGAGTTATGGCCCCTGAGCAGGCAGCCTAAAATGCACAGAATGATTTTTGCCAGTGTCAGTTAATTATTAAATAAGACATTTTTAATTTTATACTTTTGCCCATATTTGTCCTCAGGCCATATTTTATGAAATTACCCATAATGCACCAACAATACATGAAATTTGCAAACAATATGAAGAGTGAATTCAAGGGAGACAAATAGACGAAATATTCATGATATTAATCAAAGTACTGATGGCACTAGTAGGCAGCACAACTTCAGCTGTTAACTAAGTACTAAGTGTACTGAGTACAAAATGTGTTATTTTACCCGAATTATTGAGGCAGGGGGGTATCTAAGCAAACAGTGTAGATCAAGATCAGACTGCTCCTCTAGGAGAAGTCTGATTGGGGTCTTTACTGTTTGCAATTATGCTTGTGAAACTTCTGACATGTCACCAGATACTAAAGGCACCTAATTTTAATTTTAGCAAAATTACCTTGTGGGGATCAACTCTTAAAGAAAAGAATGTGCTCCACAAGGAGCAAATTCTTTCCTTTAAAAGTAGGGCCCTTCTTGAAAGGGCTGACAGGAAGTCACAAAAGTTGTTCCACTTTGCAAAAGAAAGTAGAAAAAAAATAGTGGCATACACATTCACCTTAACTGATAATAGTGTTTTTTATACAAGGAATAATTACATATTCCACCATCAAAACTGCTATTATCATGTCAAGGTCAATATCAACCTCAGTTTTTTTTTTAACTTTCATGAATAAATTAAAATGAAAATCAACTTAGGAATATGTTTGCAATATAGCTGAGTCTCGTTTACTCACAAATTATAACAGTTTTCTCGTGTGCTTGTGAAAGATGAAATAAACATGATATTGAAAAACACTAAAAATTTACATTTGCACTGCACAAACCAATATCTGTCTCAGAGTATATGACCATAAAGAGGATCCGTGCAGACTCAACAGGGTCTACCCTGCTCACAGGGATGCAGATGGAATGGCAAACAGTGTAGACCATGATCAGACAGCTTTACACTATTTGCCCAGACCTATCCATCTGAATACTTAGAGCTTTTAGGCCCGATTTCACATCACCTTAAAACATGTCTTAAGCACTAATCAATGACTAGTGTTGCATTACGGTCAAGGTAAAATATTCGATAAATAAAAGTTAGTCAGTGTTTTAAGGCAACGTGAAATCGGGCCTTACTGCAGGTTGTTTTTTTTAAGAAGAAACAGGATTGTTGCCCACAAACCCTAAGGCACAAATGGTCATGAAGAAAACATTTCTACTTAAAACATGGCTAACATATAACCACTTAACTTCTTCTATACAATATACCGTATTAATCTTAATATATGCCTCTGCTCTTATAAACACTCCATGCCTCTTTTCCAAAAAAAAAATATTATTTTTGACTTGCATGAATTCCTGTTTACCTCTCAAGATGAGGTAGCTCTTTGAAATGAGGTCTACTCTTAAAGGAAAGAATTTGCTCCTATAGGAGCAAATTCTTCCCTTTAAGAGCTGACCCCTACTGAGAAGGGAGACTAAAAATAGTTGAGTTGCTTCCTCTGAAAGTGAACACACTCACCTTCATACTGTTTATTAGAGGTATTTGGCAGTGGCTGATTTACTACCTTTTAGGCTTTTTGTAAAATGCAACGCCCTTGGGGCATTTAATAGGACTAATATGGTAATACGGTCAATAAACATCTGAGTCATTACTATATTGATCTACTCAATACCAGTCAATTCATACCAGCCCTTTTTTACAAACAATTAAGGTGTACAGATACACCTCCATACTTTTCTGCCATTTTAGCAAAGATAAACAACTTTTGTAACATCCTGATTGCTTCCCTGGATGATATAGCCCTTCTAAAATGGAGCTGACACATAAAAGAAAGAATATGCTCCTATGGGAGCAACTGTTTTCCCTTTACAGTGCTCTAGATAAGAAGGGGTAACAGGGATAATTTAGGGATAATTTTCCTTATTTTTCCATTAAAACATATATTGTGACCCATCATTAGAACCGTCTCGCTGAGACGGTTCTAATAAGGGGTCACAACATATGTTTTCGTTGTGAAATAAGAAAAATTATCTCTGAATTATCCCTGTTACCCCTTCTTATCAGGAGCTATGCCTATAAGAGTTGACCCTTATCAACAAGGGAGGCAACAAGAGCTGTCGCCTGACAGCATAGCTCGCCTGAATTGGTGCTTGCCCATCACTCAGCCGCTATGGTGGTGTGGACTGCTATGCATAAAACTTCATGCAAGCATGTCCATAATGAAAACACATTTATAAACAAAAGCTATCTCAGAAATAAGTCTTAAAATAAAATTAGAATAAAAAAAATGAAATGAAATTTCAAAGTCCATGAGCTTGAGGTAAAAAAAAAAATGACACGGGTGGGGGGGGGGGGGGGGGGGGGGGGGGGGGCTATGTGGACTGCTATGCATAAAACTTCATGCAAGCATGTCCATAATTAAAACACAAAAGCTATCTCAGAAATAAGTCTTAAAATAAAATTAAACTAAAAAAAATGAAATGAAATTTCAAAGTCCACGAGCTTGAGGTAAAAAAACTGACGGTTGGGGGGGGGGGGGGGGGCACTAGTATGTATCAAAGCCCTAAACCATTATCTAACATCAGCCCAAGTATTAGTATCAACTGAGTCCATCATCGTGGCACTGTGAAATTATGTCTTCATAAATATAAAACTTTAACCAAAATCTTTAAAACAAAATTCTAAGTCGATGACCTTGACTTCAAGGTCACCCAGTGGGGTAAGTATAAGGTGTTTTGTAAAAACTCAAAAAAGAGTCTAACATCAGTTCAAGTATAAACTATATCTCTGCAAAGCATTATGAATCAGTATGCAATTACAAAACTTTAAAAAAGACGAAAATTTCCTAAGTCCCTGACCTTGACATCAAGATCAATGAGCGGGGTTGGGGTAGTACTCTGTAGATCTAACTACGGTGCAAATATAAAAGGAATTCATCTCTGGGTTCAGGAGATATGTGTCTTTAAAAAACTTTAACCAAAACATCCAATCAATAAAAATACAATATTCTAAGTCCATGACCTTGACATCAAGGTCACAGAGGGGGGTGGGGGTAGTACCTTCGAAAACTTTAGACCAATATCTAACTTTAGTGCAAGTATCAAAGGAATCCATCCATGGGTTCAGGAGATATTGGGCTTTATAAAACTTTAACCAAAACATCCAGTCCAAAAAAACACCAATTTTCTAAGTCCATGACCTTGACATCAAGGTCACAAAGTGGGGTGGGGGTGGTACCCTGTTAAACCTTAGACCAATATCTAGCTACAGTGCAAGTATCAAAAGAATCCATCCATGGGTTAAGGAGATATAGGTCTTTAAAAAACTTTAACCAAAACATCCAATTCGAACGCCGACGCTGACGCGGACGCGGACGCAGACGCGGACGCGGACGCGGACACTGACGCGGACGCCGACGCCGTGGTGACAACAATAGCTCTTCCTGAACTTTCGTTCAGGCGAGCTAAAAATGAAAATGGCACAGTTGCTCCCCCCTGAAAGTATACCCATTCACCTTAAATGATCCTGGCCAAGTCAATTTCAACAAAACCATCATTCGTACAGAGCTCAAGATAAGTGGGAGTATTTGATGATAATTAAGGATATTTTTTCTTATTTCTCATCAAAACCATGTGTTGTGACCCCTCAACTGGACTGTCTCGTCGAGACGGTTCAGATGAGGAGTCACAACATATGTTTTTATGCAGAATTAACAAAACTTATCCCTAATTATCACCAAATACTCCCTGTTAAGCTCTGTTTATGTGAGCCTTGTCAGTCTGATCAATGGTAAATAATTGTTCTTAAAATGAGCTGGCATGAACGGTTATTATGACCAGTGAGAAATGGATCCATTTGTATTGTCTTCTAATAACTCCTTTATTTTCAAAACAGCTCCAGTTCATGTAAATTTATGGTACTTCCTGCAGAGCTCCAAAGGGAGGGATTTTAGGATAATTCAAATTTTTTTTCTTATTTCTCAACGAATACATATGTTGTGACCCCTCATTAGAACCGTCTCGATGAGACGGTTCCAATGAGGGGTCACAACATATGCTTTTGTGGACAAATAAGGAAAATTATCCCTGTTACCCCTTTTTATCTGGAGATTCGTTCTTGCACATGCTCCAGATTTTCAAATGTTGCAGGTTGCAGTTCTGGTCAGATTTATCCTATCTTTATGAGATTACATATCTTATAGATTGATGATTAACATAAAAATCACATTAAAAGCGAAAACAAATCCCTGAAAATCTTGCTATTCAGTTTATACATTGCATACACTGGCCAGGTTTTGATAATGGTGACAATGCCATTTTAAAGTAAGGTCATAGAGCCAGAGCTCTAGATAAGAGGGAGTATTTGATGATAATTAAGGATAATTTTTCTTATTTCTCATCGAAACCATATGTTGTGACCACTCATCTGAACTGTCTCGTTGAGATCGTTCAGATGAGGGGTCACAATATATGTTTTTATCCAGAATTAACAAAAATTATCCCTAATTATCACCAAATACTCCCTCTTATCTAGAGCTCTGCAGAGCCCCAGATAAGAAGGGATTAAAGTGATAATTCTGAGAAAACTTCTACTTATTTCATTTTCTCCATGTAATGTGCAGCTGCGGGAATGTTTTTATGTAAAGATGTACGGATATTACCGGTGGGACAAGCGAAAACCTCCCAGCCAATAGTTCTAAATTGGCAAAAGCGAGTTGGTTTTTAGACGTTACATGCGAAAATTGAAAAATCCACAGCCCTTAGTGCTAAATTGGCTATGGGCAAGTGGACTTTTAGAGATAATCTATTATAAGATAGAAAAGATAATCTCTAAAGGTCCTCTTACCCTTAGACAATTTAGTACTAAGAGCTGGGAGATTTTCTCTTATCCCATCCTTAATTTGAAATGTCCTGGGCCATGGGTGTTTGAATATGCCATTTGCTGAGCACTGTTATGTGGCTGTGGCCACTCATGGGAACCACCTAGGCTAGGCATCTCTAATAATGGAGCCGCAACATATGTAATCCTCAGAGGTTTAGCTAAGATGGCATATTTAAAGTGTACGGTTACACCACCATGTTTTTTCACCATTTTTACAAAGGGGAACAACTTTTGTGACTTCCTGTTTGCTTCCCTCTACAACATAGCCCTTCCAAAATGTAGTCTACTCTTAAAGGAAAGAATTTGCTCCAAGGGGAGCAAATTCTTTTTTTTAAAGAGTTGAACTACATTGAAAAGAGAGGAAAAAAGAAAATGGCAGAGTTGCTTCCTCTGAAAGTGTATCCATTCACTGTAACTCTTTAAGACCCAGTGACGAAATTAACAAAATTTGCAAACAGCGTAGATCCTGATGAGGCGGCTCATAATGAGCCACCTCATCTAGATCTACACTGTTTGCCCTCTTAGTATTCTCAGTATGAAATGTCTTGGACAAGGCATTTTTCTTAATTTTTGCAGATATGAATTTTGTCGTCTGCTTTTTGGCGCTTAAAAAGTTAAAATATTATCACTGAATTATCATCAAAACCCCTCCTTATCTGGCACTCTAAATTGGAGAGAGGGGGTGGGGATTGGGGAGGGCTGTTTTGAATCATCACAGAAATATTTGAGCCACTTTGAGCTTTTTAAGTGTTACTCACATCACCAACATGTGACCCACTGGTAAATAACGCCATTTGATATTGCTGATATTACACGGGTATTAACATCTAGTTTACAGAATAATATGACCCCCATGCTTTCATTATATATTTGGTAATAATGTGTGGCGAAACGATATCTAAAGCCCTATCAAAAGATTTCCAGACCACATGATGACGAAAGGTATCTTATATCATAGTTAATTTATCACAATTTCAATTTCTTTACATATGATTCGTGAAATATCGAAATATT
Source organism: Ctena decussata (assembly GCA_963989385.1). Lineage (NCBI taxonomy): Eukaryota > Metazoa > Mollusca > Bivalvia > Lucinida > Lucinidae > Ctena > Ctena decussata. The sequence continues at coordinate 16,958,194 of OZ022515.1, read as the reverse complement.
ATAAGTCAGTGAGTGATTTCATAATTTCATATACCAGTAATGCTACGGCAAATATTTTGACACTTTCTTGAAAACAGTGCACACAGTGAAGCTGATAAGCCTCTTTAAGAGCTGACTGCACTCTTGCGGTGATGAAACAAAATAACAACAGCCTATAATAATGAATATCTTTAATACATATGAGCCAGGACATGAGAAAACCAACAAAGCGGCTGTGTGCCCAGCGCAGATTCAAATCAGGCTGGGCATCCGCCCAGTCAGATCAGATTCTTCGCTCAGCGCTAGAATGGTAGCTAAGGGTCTAAGCTACCTCCATGTGGGCAGAGAAGACTCTGATCAGACTGGGCGGATGCCCAGGCTGATCTGAGTCTGCGTTGGGCGCACAACCACTTTGTTGGTTTTGACGTGTCGCAGCTCATATGGTATCTGACATAATTTTTAGGGTTCAACTAATGAGACAGTGTTGATCTATTATTTGCTCATAAAAATCTTTGTATTAAGTATGATTTCCCTTAGTAATAAACAAACATAAACTGTGTAAAACAGGACAAGGCAATTCCCTGAACATAAGCCAGCATAAATGGGACACGAGAATTTTTGACAAAATATAAATTTGGACTGTTTTAACATACATGTATTTGGTAAGGGCAGTATAGTAAATTATTAAATTTGGTACACAACTTATTTACTGTTATCCAATAATTTTGCTCATAATCATATCTAAGGGAGCTAACTGACTGATTATACAACTGTCAGCTTTGCCAAATTTTAAAAGTGGTATTCTTTATAGGCAATTATCTCTCTCTGTCAAATTAACAGGAGATAATTTATGGACAGTTTATCATGTCTCGTCAAAATTTGAAGGGCACCAATTTACAGATAATTATCTCTTCTTATGAAATTAAGCAACCTAGTCAGGTCTAAATAAAGTAATAATATTGCCTTCTTTAATAAAATTTGCCAACCTGGGTAAAGGGAAGTAACAACAGGAAAGTTTATGTGATTCAAAATGAAAACAATATTTGCATAAGGTCTGAAGCTGCATAAAAGAATGTACTCTATTTTCTTCTAAACATTTCTATACCCTGGAAGAGAAAACAGTGTAGACCTTGATCAGACTGCTCCTTACACTGTTAGCCATTAGCTGTATAAAAACCCAAGATAGGACAAACAGACTTGTCCAAACAAGAGATGTGCTTGTCCATTGCAGAAGAAGTTGCAATGTCCAAGTATTTAGCCAACATGCAGTATTAGAACTTTAAATGTTAAAAGAAAATAAAATGTCCAAACAAAATATTTTAAAATGACAGCTGCATGTACAAACAACTTTAATATATGTATATGTAAATGAGGCTTAATAATTCATCAAATTAAAATAAGAGTCTCTAACAAGATAATGGCTAATTTTTATTTCTCAACAAATCAAACACTGGATTGACCTCACAGAGACAGGTCCATTCCAATTAAGGGACACAACCTATGCTGTTCTCGAGAATTAAATCTATCATGGATTACTCCCCTTATAATATGGGGCTGTGCAGGTAAGAAATCAAGACAAGCCAAGCAATTTCAAATAAATTGGTAAGTTGTGAAGTTTTTTCCCTATTCCAGTACAACCAAAAAAATCTAGATCATAAGAAGTTTTGTAAAGGTAAAAACATCTAATACAGCAGAATGTGACATTTACATATCTGGAGCCATTTTCAGAGCTCTAGGTAAGAGGGAGTATTTGGTGATAATTAGGGATAATTTTTGTCAATTCTGAATAAAAAAATATGTTGTGACTCCTCATCTGAACCCTCTCGGCGAGATGGTTCAGATGAGGGGTCACAACATATGGTTTCGATGAGAAATAAGAAAAATTATCCTTAATTATCATCAAAATACTCCCTCTGATCTGTAGGATGAAAATGCCCCCGTCTTAAAGCCATATAAATATGGTATGTACAAAGAACTTTGTTTTGAGTTGGTAAGTGAAGAGGTAGGTAAACAGCCAGGGTTCAAGCGCTGGCAAGTTTTTTTGTTTTTTTTTCACACAGAACCTAGATAATGGTGGGTCAGGGCCTGACAAACCCACTGTCCGGCTGCCCAGGACAAGTTATAATTTTTGCTGGGCAAGTAAAATATTTTCTTACTTGCCCAGAAAAATGTATAAACTATACAAGGAAAAGCCAAGAATTTCAGCATTTTCTAGCAGAAGGTATTCAGCGGACAAGTACTTAAAATTTTGATTTATCAGGCCCCGTGGGTTTTTAAAATGATTATAAAGTTTGTGTTAGTAGTCCATAAAAACATACATTGTGACCCCTCACTAGAACTGTGTCATAAAAGGAGTTCTAATGAGGGGTCACAACATATGTTTCTATCAAGTATAAACAGGAAGTATCTAATAATGATTTCCAAAACCCATGCTTTTCCAGATCTCTGTAAATTTGTCTTTGAACAAATGAGACACCAGGAGCTTTGGTGAGTTTTCAGTTTAAACCTGAAAACTCACCAAGGCCTTCAGAGTTACAATATTTTGACAGGCTGTCATGTAATTCTTGACACTTAAAGGACAAAATATGAAAACAGTTAAATTTGCAAGAAGAGCAAATCCAGATGAGGTGGCTCAAAATGAGCCAACTCATCTGGATCTACACTGTTTGCCCTTGAGTCTTTGAATTCACAATATGCTTTTTTGGAAATTTTTGCAGACGTAAATTTTGTCGTCTGCTTTTTGGCGCTGTATGGGTTAACAACAAATAATTCATTTTTCATCATTGGGTGACTTTGACAGATTTTTTCTGGGAAATCTGAAAGTTACTGTAATTCTATAAATAACAGAAGACACAACCTTGACCTTTCACAATTGTTGCTAGGTAACATCTGAAATATTGCTGGAGACTAAGTGTTGCCTAGCAACCGCTAGCAGAGCTCCAGATAAGGAGGGATTTTGAGGATAAGCCAAAGATAATTTTTTTCTTATTTCTCATAGAAAACATGCATTGTGACCCCTCATTAGAACTGTCTCAGCAAGAAGGTTCTAATGAAAGGTCGCAACATTTTTTTATGGAAAAATACGGAAATCGTCCCCGCTACCCCTTCTTATATGCAGCACTGGCTGTAGGATATGAAATCAGGTCCAGAGGTTATAAAACTTGAGAATAATCTCAAACTCAAAATAAAGCACAGTGACTGGCTGCTTCCAAGCATGAGAATAATCTCAAACTCAAAGTAAAGCACACTGACTGGCTGCTTCTGAGCACGTGCTCAGAAGCAGCCAGTCAGTGTGCTTTATTTTGAGTTTGAGATTATTCTCAAGTTTTATAACCTCAAACCAAGGCTAAACAGTGCTCAATCTCCAGCAATTTTCAAGACTATAACAGTGTTGCTTAGAAATGAATGCCATTTAAACTACTATCATCTAGTGAAGTTAGTCAAATTTAATAAGACCTCTATCCAACATGGACAAGAAGTCATAAACTGTCTCGAATAATGTGGACCCCAACCCTTTGCAAAACTAATTCGTATTGAACTAGGGTCGTAGGGACCATCTAAGTATTTTGGATCGCGAATTTCCTCCATTAGATGTGCTCGCCCGTAGTCAAATATCTTTAATGAATAGCCTGGCTGACACTTATGCACAAATAACGTCCGTGTATTCGGAATTTCCAACGTTGGCGAGTTCACGAATATTGGATATTGGGACCTGTTATAAACCCAAACACCATCACTTTCTTGACTTAAAATTATTCCGAATCCAATTTTATCACGCGTCCTTTTAATGTATAAATCGTTCTCGGAATTATCTTTTGAATCACGTTTCCCTGTACAACCTTCTGTTTGTTCACGTTGTCGTTCACTGTTTTCCTGTAACACGCGTAAACACAAGCCGTTCCCGTGAGGTAGATCTTGAAATATATCAATAGAAGAATCGTAAACTTTCAGTAAACGTCCAACTCGTTCTCGTTTCTCCCAGTACGCCAGCGAACACCAGTGTGGACCCATCGTAGCGGTCTGAGACGTATCCTGCTCAGCTCCAACAGAGTTGTCTGAAAATATAAATGTACAAATTTTGATAATAATGGACAAAATGATGCGTAGAACAACCTTATTAAAATGCAACTACCCGTAATGTGTCTAAGAATTGGGATACCTAAAAATACATGTAGTAATTTTCCATTTGCCTCAAATGGAAAATTAATTTTTTAGGTGTCCCTAACTTTAGGCACATTAATTATAACCCTGTTTTGGATAAAAATAGAAACAGAGCTCTAGATAAGTGGGGTATTTGATGATAATTGAGAGATAATTTTCTTCATTTCTCATTGAAACCATATGTTGTGACCACTCATCTGAACTGTCTCATCGAGACAGTTCAGATGAGTGGTCACAACATATGTTTTTATCCAGAATTAACAAAAATTATCCCTAATTATTGCCAAATACTCCCTCTTATCTAGGGCTCTGAGAAATATCCAGTCCATGTGGGCCAGTGGTTAGAGCTCCTGACTGTGGATTACACCGTCACTGGTTCAAGTCCCCTAGGTGAGAATTAATGTCTGAAGCATGACGAATTCGCGACCTCAAAGGCTCTGATCAGACTAGGCAGATGCCCAGGCTGATCTTAGTCTGCCCTGGGCAGATATGCCACTTTGTTGGGGCTTATACCCGTGATTTTTTTCCCAGCGAACATAAATACAATTACAGTATATTTTTTTCTTAATAATCAGAGAGGCTGAGGAAATTATATGATTCAGTGTATGTATGAATAGTTTGCTTTAAAAATTTAAGTCCGACTGTCTGATTGTCTCGTATTGTCTGATTGTCTCGTATCCCTTTGTGACCCTCTCGACAGGCTGTCTACTCTGACAAATAAGGAGTAACACCACACTCTTAGGTCAAGCCCCAGTGAACAGAAACAAGTATTTCTGTATTTATCCTGTATATTCAGAAATCCTGTTCAAGCAAAATGAAACAGTGTGGACCCAGATCAGACTGCTCCTTAGGAGCAGTCTGATCAGGGTCTGCACTATTTGCAAACATTGTCATATGCATAAGACTTCATTTTCTTATATAAGACTTCAATTTCTCATATACGACTTCAATTTCTCATATAAGACTTCAATTTCTCATGTAAGTACCATGGTAGGAGCCCTGGTAGCTCAGTAGGTTAAGCACTGGCCAACTGAACTAGCGGACCCAGGTTCGAGCCCGGCTGGAGGCGAGAATCTTTCCTACCATAAAAAGGGTTCCAATTTGTATATAACCTTTCATTATCACCCTCCCATCGTCCTGATATGACTAAAATACTGTTAAAAAGGACATAAAATTGCAAGTCATCCATCCTTCCATCTCTGCATGATACACTTTGTCACATAGCCATTCTGTTCTAAGATTGTGCCCTTACTAGAGAAAATACGGTAAATGCACTACTATCAATTAAAATCAAGGCTGCAGTGATCAGGTCTATTTTTTAGCCATAACTGCCTCCAATGTCATGTTATAAACTGATGACGTTTAATTGAAAAAGCATGTTGCACTAATTTGTCTAATAAGAGAGAGACAGACAGCTTGCCCCCATCATGTCAAAACGACAATACATAATGACACTTTTTCTGCTCTGCATGCATGATGCAGTCAGCAGTAGTCGATGAGCTGTAGATGACAATTGTGACAATTGGGGGGGGGGGGATAATTTCTTTTTTTTATTTATTAAACCTTGAAAATGTTTTGACCTTCCTTTTTATTTATTTATCCTTGAAAATGTTTTGACACAGGGGTGTGTGTGGGGGGGGGGGGGGGAGGGGGGGGGATAATTTTTTTATTTTTATTTTTTAATCCTTGAAAATGTTTTGTTCTTCTTTTTTTATTTATTTATCCTTGAACATGTTTTGACCTTCTTTTTTATTTATTTATTTATCCTTGAAAATATGTTTTGAAAACATATTTTATGTATGATCCTTGAAAACTGGGTTCGAGGTTAATTATAAAACTTGAGAATAATCTCAAACTCAAAATAGAATGTACTCCAGTTTTATAACCTCTGGGCCAGGTTGTGACCCCTCAATTGATGCACCTCAATGAGGTGGATCAAATGAGGGATCACAACATACGAGTGTTTTTATCCCTATTTAACAAAATATTTCTATCCCTTAGGGTACAATATTTATTTAGCTATTTTTCCAATCCATTTAACGGACAGGATCTAGATTTTTGGCATTGTTGGAGCCCTGTAGCTCAAAGGGTTAAAAGGTGGTCCGCCATGCTAGGTGTTCCGAATCGATTCTGGACGAAGGCGGAAATCTTTTCAACCATATACTGCTCCATTTCACTCATGATATGACTGAAATACTGTAGAAAAGGATGTAAAATCCCACACATTATCCATCCAGCATCTTTCTGGGTTTTAACTGTTTGTTCACACGTTTGTCCCTAATTTCAGTTTCCTGACAGTAGTACCGTAAAAATTCGAAGTATTGGGACAGATAGGTCTGAGCAGACAGTAAGACCCATCTCAGACTGCCCCAACAAGGAGCAGTCTGATCAGGATATACACTGCAGGAGTCAGCCTAGGATTCTCAGACATGGAGAAGTCTTGTGACATTTTCTGACTTTTTTATGGAGAAGTTTTATCCCAAATTTTGGATTTTTTCTATGTTTTATACATTTTGACTTCTCCCTCAGCTCAACATAGGGAGATTAGTCAGTCAGCTTAGGGAGACTATTTCTCCCTCTAGGCTCAGGCTCTACCCTGTTTCCCATTCCATCTGCATTTTTAAACACATCACTGCATTGTGAAACCAAACTGTTTCTTTTTTTAGGACAATTACGGTGATTAGTTTGGCTGTCCCATTTTTCAGAATTTTTCGGTAAGCACTTCTTCCTCATATTTCTGTCATCTGTCATGGAGACAAGACCAATTATTTCAAAATCACTTTTGATTTTATACCGCAAAATCACCAAGTATTTGAGTCGATTGTAAGGCCTGAGCAGACAGTGTAACAGACCCTGATCGACACTGTTAACCCTGCAGCACTCAGCCGTTTGCCATTTTGCAGCAATTGTTTTCAACGTCACGTCAATATCAAACAGAAACCCATAAAGCACAAAAAAGTAGATGGCATAATTTACATCTGCAAAATTTAAAATAATGTTTTATCCAAGCAATATAAATTGTATTGAGAATTCAATGTCTAGAGGGCAAAAAGTGTAGATCCAGATGAGGCGGCTCATTATGAGCCGCCTCATCTGGATCTACATTGTTTGCACATCCAACTATTTTTAGTTTTGGCATTTTGGGGTAAAAATCAGCTTTATAAAGCTCTTGAAGGAACTCAAGATTTTTATGAAATTTTATGATTAATATGGTAACGTCCCAATATTGACGGTAATTGGTAATTATGGTATATTTTGATCATAACTAAACACAGACGGTGATTAAACAGTGAACTAAGACAGGATTCTTGCTACTTTGAAATATCATCGCCACGAGCATTGATCTGTGCTCACGCAGGAGACTGCTCATTAAGCGTCTAGACAACTATGATCAATGTTAATTGCATGAAATAGCCTCGTTGTCCAAGACGTGTTTCACACATAGTACGATACCATATGATTATTGACGAAATTTTAACAGATAACTGAAACAACTGAACATTCGGTCGCTCTGAGAGAGGCTGTGAAACGGCCTTTTTTATATACTTTCGAAATATGGTATATGACAAAATATTAAGGCGTAAGTGAAACAACTGTACATTTAGTTAATCTGAGTGAAGCCGCAATATATATATATAGAGCCATTCTTTTTTTTTGTAATTTCATAGTACATGTATATAATTATGTTCCTTTTTTTTACATGAGGATCACATGTTGTATCTGACATAACAAGAAATGTCTTAGGACAACCTAGCTAGCCTGCTGGTCTTGTCAAAAACCATATAAAACAGAAAACGTTAAAATACAGACATCGATGCTGACATTGCATTTATCAACAAGTACTGTATTTGCTATTTCCACATATAATACTTCGACTCTAAACCCTTTTTTCACCAGTGGGGAATCAGAAGGGTGTATAAGAAAAGGTTATCAAAGATATAAAATCATATCAGGAGATGACATTAAAGAAGGATATCTATGATGCAAGACAAAATCAGAAGGTTAAACAAAAGAAAATTATCAGATGCATGACAAAATAATAGAAGGTTTATACAAAAGAAGGTTATCTGACATCAAGACAAAATCAGAAGGGACAGAAAAATGTAAGAGAAAATCAGAAGGCTACTATCCATAACAAGCAAATTCAACGAATTTATGTCCCCCGCCTTGGAAACTAGGTCTCCACTGTATATACACTTAAGTGTTTGAGCTGGAAAAGCGGCTAAGTTAACAAGAGGGCCATGGTGGCCCTGAATCGCTCACCTGAGCATTAATCAGTTCACTGGCTCTGGTGAAGATTTATAAGAGTTTTTACCATACTAACATTTGACCTAGCTTTTGACCCGACATGACCCAGTTTCAAACTTGGCCTGGATATTGTAAGAATAAACATTCTGACACAGTTTCATTGAGATTGGATCAAAACTGTGCCCTCTGGAGCGTATACAAGGTCGTTCTTATATTTGACCTAGTGACCAAGTTTTTAACCCGACACGACCCAGTTTCAAACTTTATCTAGATTTCATTAAGATAAACATTCTGACATAGTTTTATGAAGATTGGATCAAAACTGTGCCCTCTAGGGTGTACACAAATTTTTTCTAAGATTTGACCTTGAGCCTACATGACTCAGTTTCATAGGGGGCTTAGATATATGGACAATAAACATTTTGACATAGTTTCATGAAGATTGGATCAAAACTATGCCTTCTAGTGCTTACACAACGTTTTTCTAAGATTTGACCTAGTGACCTAGCTTTTTACCCGACATGACCTACTTTCAAACTTGGCCGAGAGTTTATGAAGATAAACATTCTGACAAAGTTTCATAAAGATTAGATCAAAACTGTGTCCTCTGGAGCGTACACAAGGTTTTTCTATGATTTGACCTAGTGACCTAGTTTTCGACCCGACATGACCCAGTTTCAAACTTGTCCTACATATTATGAGGATAAACATTCTGACAAAGTTTCATGAACTTTGAATCAAAACTGTGCCTTCTAGAGCGCACACAAGGTTTTTCTAAGATTTGACCTAGTGACCTAGTTTATGACTCAACATGATCCAGTTTCGAATTTGGCCTAGAGTTTATGGAGATAGACATACTGACAATGTTTCATAAAGATTGGATCAAAACTGTGTCCTCTAGAGTGTACACAAGGTTTTTCTATGATTTGACCTAGTGACCTAGTTTTTGACCCGACATGACCCAGTTTCGAACTTCTTCTAGATATTATGAGGATAAACATTCTGACAAAGTTTCATGAACTTTGGATGAAAACTGTGCCTTCTAGAGCGTACACAAGGTTTTTCTAAAATTTGACCTAGTGACCAAGTTTCAAACTTATCCTACATATTATGAGGATAAACATTCTGACGAAGTTTCATGAACTTTGGATCAAAACTGTGTCCTCTAGAGCGTACACAAGGTTTTCCTATGATTTGACCTAGTGACCTTGTTTTTGACCCGACATGACCTACTTTCAAACTTGGCCGAGAGTTTATGGAAGTAAACATTCTGACAAAGTTTCATAAAGATTAGATCAAAACTGTGTCCTCTAGAGCCTACACAATGTTTTTCTATGATTTGACCTAGTGACCTAGTTTTTGACCCGACATGACCCAGTTTCAAACTTATCCTACATATTATGAGGATAAACATTCTGACAGAGATTCATGAACTTTGGATGAAAACTGTGCCTTCTAGAGCATACACAAGGCTTTTCTAAGATTTGACCTAGTGACCTAGTTTTTGACCCAACAAGACCCAGTTTCGATCTTGGCCTAGACTTTATAGAGATAAACATTCTGGCAATGTTTCATAAAGATTGGATCAAAACTATGTCCTCTAGAGCGTACACAAGGTTTTTCTATGATTTGACCTAGTGACCTAGTTTTTGACCCGACATGACCATGTTTCAAACTTGTCCTACATATTATGAGGATAAACATTCTGACAAAGTTTCATGAACTTTGAATCAAAACTGTGCCTTCTAGAGCGCACACAAGGTTTTTCTAAGATTTGACCTAGTGACCTAGTTTTTTACCCGACATGACCTACTTTTAAACTTGGCCGAGAGTTTATGAAGATAAACATTCTGACAAAGTTTCATAAAGATTAGATCAAAACTGTGTCCTCTGGAGCGTACACAAGGTTTTTCTATGATTTGACCTAGTGACCTAGTTTTCAACCCGACATGACCCAGTTTCAAACTTGTCCTACATATTATGAGGATAAACATTCTGACAAAGTTTCATGAACTTTGAATCAAAACTGTGCCTTCTAGAGCGCACACAAGGTTTTTCTAAGATTTGACCTAGTGACCTAGTTTATGACTCAACATGACCCAGTTTCGAATTTGGCCTAGAGTTTATGGAGATAGACATACTGACAATGTTTCATAAAGATTGGATCATTACTGTGTCCTCTAGAGTGTACACAAGGTTTTTCTATGATTTGACCTAGTGACCTAGTTTTTGACCCGACATGACCCAGTTTCGAACTTCTTCTAGATATTATGAGGATAAACATTCTGACAAAGTTTCATGAACTTTGGATGAAAACTGTGCCTTCTAGAGCGTACACAAGGTTTTTCTAAAATTTGACCTAGTGACCAAGTTTCAAACTTATCCTACATATTATGAGGATAAACATTCTGACGAAGTTTCATGAACTTTGGATCAAAACTGTGTCCTCTAGAGCCTACACAAGGTTTTCCTATGATTTGACCTAGTGACCTTGTTTTTGACCCGACATGACCTACTTTCAAACTTGGCCGAGAGTTTATGGAAGTAAACATTCTGACAAAGTTTCATAAAGATTAGATCAAAACTGTGTCCTCTAGAGCGTACACAATGTTTTTCTATGATTTGACCTAGTGACCTAGTTTTTGACCCAGTTTCAAACTTATCCTAGATATTATAAGGATAAACTTTCTGATAAAGTTTCATGAACTTTGGATCAAAACTGTGCCTTCTAGAGCGTACACAAGGTTTTTCTAAGATTTGACCTAGTGACCTAGTTTTTGACCCGACGTGACTCAGTTTCGAATTTGGCCTAGAGTTTATGGATAAACATTCTGACAAAGTTTCATAAAGATTGGATCAAAACTGTGTCCTCTAGAGCGTACACAAGGTTTTTCTATGATTTGACCTAGTGACCTAGTTTTAGACCCGACGTGACCCAGTTTCAAACTTGTCCTAGATACTATGAGGATAAACATTCTGACAAAGTTTCATGAACTTTGGATGAAAACTGTGCCCTCTAGAGCGTACACAAGGTTTTTCTAAGATTTGACCTAGTGACCTAGTTTTTGACCCGACATGACCCAGTTTCGAACTTGTCCTAGATTTTATGGAGATAAACATTCTGACAAAGTTTCATAAAGATTGGATCAAAACTGTGTCCTCTAGAGCGTACACAAAGTTTTTCTATGATTTGACCTAGTGACCTAGTTTTTGACCCAACTTGACCCAGTTTCATACTTGGCCTAGATATTATGGAGATATATATTCTGACAACGTTTCATATAGATTGGATCAAAACTGTGTCCTCTAGAGCGTACACAAGGTTTTTCTATGATTTGACCTAGTGACCTAGTTTTTGACCCGACGTGACCCAGTTTCGAACTTGGCCTAGATATTATTAAGATAAACATTTTGACAAAGTTTCATGAACTTTGGATGAAAACTGTGCCTTCTAGAGTGTACACAAGGTTTTTCTAAGATTTGACCTAGTGACCTAGTTTTTGACCCGACGTGACCCTGTTTCGAACTTGTCCTAGATATTATAAAGATAAACATTCTGACAAAGTTTGATGAACTTTGGATGAAAACTGTGCCTTCTAGAGTGTACACAAGGTTTTTCTAAGATTTGACCTAGTGACCTAGTTTTTGACCTGACGTGACCCAGTTTCGAACTTCTTCTAGATATTATTAAGATAAACATTCTGACAAAGTTTCATGAACTTTGGATGAAAACTGTGCCTTCTAGAGTGTACACAAGGTTTTTCTAAGATTTGACCTAGTGACCTAGTTTTTGACCCGACGTGACCCAGTTTCAAAATTGTCCTAGATATTATAAAGATAAACATTCTGACAAAGTTTCATGAACTTTGGATGAAAACTGTGCCTTCTAGAGTGTACACAAGGTTTTTCTAAGATTTGACCTAGTGACCTAGTTTTTGACCCGACATGACCCAGTTTCGAACTTGGCCTAGATTTTATGGAGATAAACATTCTGACAAAGTTTCAGAAAGATTGGATCAAAACTGTGCCCGCTAGAGTCTACACAAGCAAAAGTTGACGGACGTCCGTCCGGACGTACGACGGACATCAGGGTATCCCAAAAGCTCACCCTGAGCACTTCGTGCTCAGGCGAGCTAAAAATGTGAAAAAAGATATAAAAAAAATAATGTGAGGATTATATCCAAACCACATGCACATCTTCAGACCATGATCAAAACGCCTGTGAAGTTTCAAAGGAATCGGCATAAAACTGTAGGAGGAGTTGCACACACAAGGTACCAACTATCTATTCACTTTGATAGGAAAAATGTATGAAAAATGGCTAAGTTCAATTTGCGAAAAAAGTAATAAAAAATAATCTCAGGATTATATCCAAACCACATGCATATCTTCAGACAATGATCAAAACACCTCTGAAGTTTCAAAGGAATCGGCATAAAACTGTATGAGGAGTTGCGCACACAAGGTACCCACTATCTAGTCACTATGATAGTAAAAACGCCTAAAAAATTACTAAGTTCAACTTGTGGAAAAAGTGACAAAAAATAATCTCAGGAATATATCCAAACCACATGCGTATCTTCAGACCATGACCAAAACACCTGTGAAGTTTCAAAGGCATCGGCATAAAACTATTGGAGGAGTTGCGCACACAAGGTACCCACTATCTAGTCACTTTGATAGTAAAAATGCCTAAAAAATTACTAAGTTCAACTTGTGGAAAAAGTGACAAAAAATAATCTCAGGATTATATCCAAACCACATGCGTATCTTCAGACAATGACAAAAACATCTGTAAAGTTTCGAAAGAATCGGCATAAAACTGTAGGAGGAGTTGCGCACACAAGGTACCTACTACATTAGGGGGACGGAAGGACGGAAATAAGGACGGAAGGACGGATGGACGGACGGACGGAAGGACGGAATGCCGAAAACTATGTCCCTCCGCTTTTCTTCGAAAAGGCGGGGGACAAAAAGAAGGTTATCAAAGATGCAAGTGAAATCAGAAGGATATATGAAAGAAAGTTCTCTGCTATCAGATGTTTACATTTAAGAAGGCTACCAAAGATGCAAGTCAAAAACAAAGAAGGTTATTGGAGATATCCATTTGCTTATTTTTCTTGCCTGCGTCTCTGATAGTCTTCTGTGGAATTTTTCCATCCATTCCTGCTTGTCAGACAAGAAACTCAGATATTTTTGCTAATGAATGTAAATCAAGAAATCATTTTTGTGTCTTGACCAATCCATTTTCTCTTGACTTCTGTTTCCTATTCTGTCTCCGATAATAAAACCTAACACCAGTCTGTAATTATTTCTGTGGCTCAAACTCAGTCTGCTATGGCTTGACCAATCAACTATGGCCAGACTGTCTCCCTATTCTTAATTCCCAGTTCACTTGATAGTGTTCAATTTGGCAGCATCAGAACCATTCTGTCTCCAAGGGCTACTTGCCATATAATGGTTCCCAGCAGCACAATAACATATTTATGTCTGAAACATAAACCAGGCACCAGCCGATGACTGCAATAATAATGACCCTCCATTCATCGGTCAAAGAATGACCATTATGTCGCCAAACATTTTTATTTTGTGTTCCTGGAGACATTTTGACTGGGGAAGCTGGCACTGAGATAAAACACTGAATATGGATTAGATTAATGGACCCTGATTGAGGGACTAGCCAGAACAATAAGTTATTTCCTAAAGTACCATTTCATATTGGGATGATAAAATTTTGTCTGTATTTGGAGTCAGTGAGATTGTGGCTTTACTCCACAGGGGATTTGACAGACATGGATATGGTTTTATATCTGTTTATTTAAGAAAACGTGATTATTTTGTCTGTAACAGAAAGCTTTAGTACATTAGGCAGATGGAAAAACGCAAAATCCAAATTTCTAATTCGTACACACACGTCTGATATAATAAACCAGAAGTTTCCGTATTGGAGATAACCCTAAATATTAGAACTGAAGAAGCTTATGTAAGCAAATAGCTTAGACTCGGAAAAGAATGTTCATTTTGTCTGATCAAGGTCTGCTCTGATTGTCATTCGCTATAGCAATTTTTTAACCCTAAAGCTTCAAAAAAGCAGACGACAAATTTTATGTCTGCAAAATTCAAGAAAACATTTACCTAAGCTACGTCATAAATAGGGAAAAGTATTAAAAGTTTTAATAGAGTAGATCACGCCCTATTATTAGTGTTAAGACAAGTCAAACCTTATGCTATGCACCAGTCATTTGCTACAGTAACTGACCGGCTACCCCAGGGCTGGGGAAATACTGTGTGGACTTTGGTTGTCTCTCTGCAAAGCCGGGGTAGATGTCCTGCACCGTGGAGGCATTATGTTTGTTCAAATCCCTGCTAAAAACACCTGCCCTTGGGGACTATTTTCAAAGGTTAGAGTTGCTATTATTGTCCCAGTTATACTGACAACTAATTAAAAGCATCACATATTAACGGCACTGCAGGGACAACCCTAAGGTAAAACCCCCATACTTAAGCGAGGTATCTGCGGCATTTCCTCAGCCCTATGGTAGCCGCAGCTGCAAACAACTTGTGCCTTATGACGAATCATCAGGCAATTGTGGTTATTACTAAACTCTCTCGACTAGTACATTATAAATAACTTTTAACCCTTCACGAACCTACGGCATTTTTTATTCTCCTATCTATGCCAACAATATTAAATTAAACCCCTGAGGGTATTTTATATTACACACACAAAACATAACCCTACAAGCTCTCTAATTCGAAGTTAATGTTCCGTGAATGAACATATAATAAGCCGCTTCACGCAGAAATGTCGCTTAAAATACCAGCGAACAGCAAAGACTTAAACTGGTCTGTGAATCTGTGCAGTGTGGCTCGAGCTTTCATATCGATCATGTAGATTCCTTAGATTCTGTACTTGGCAACTGCAAACTGCAAAGGATCTGATCAGCCTGCACAGATACGCAGGCTGATCTGAGCCATTGCTGTTTGCTTATGCAGTAAGGACTCTTTTTGCGCGCCAGTGCTCCAAAGTGTATTTTTGTACCGTTTAAATTCATTAACATTAGAAATAAAGTTATAACAGGTATATATGCTGCAGTTTTTCCATTCACTGGTTTGTGCAAAGATACTGTATGAATAGTGTAGAATGAGAGTAGTCAAAATTAACACATAGTAAATTGCATTGTACTAATTTGTAGACTTAGCATAATTTGAGAGCAAAGTTATGATCCTGGATATACAATGTCCCTCTATTTGTTCTTATAATTATAGTCTTAAAACTATAAGACAGATCTAGACTTTTTGGTTTGTTTTGAAAGGGAAAACCCCACAAATAGCAGAATTACATGAGACTGAAAGGTATAGAAGGATGGATGACTTGTGAATTTACCTCCTTTTCAACAGTATTTCAGTCATATCAGGACAATGAAAGGCTGACTGTGCAATGGAACCCCATTTACAGTTATTGAACCCGGACTGCTAGATCGGCTGAGGCCAGCAGAGATACCAAGGTCCTACTGATTAACCCTATTGCACTCAGAACGGCCAAAACTCTATGGAGTTTTGGCCGTTCTGAGTGCAATAGGGTTAAAAATAGCCATTATGTATAGTCATTCTATATAGAGACAGGATATCATTTGTGCCCAGTGCAGATAAGGTACAGTCACTGCAAACCATAAAATTTTGTGTCCACAATTATCGTCAGTATCATTATAAGGCACAATATGCAAAATGGTTGCTTAATGTTTCTGGGAGCAGGGAAAACTCAAAAGACCCTGTGAGTCCATAGGCTTCATTTTTCAACTGTATATTCCTCTAAGTCCAAACATGTTGTTTGCTCTGATCGGAGGCTCTGATCGAAGTGCATGGATGTGCAAACTGGTCTGAGACTTTGTTGTTAGCTAACGCATTCAGAACCCTTATAGCGCGTATCAACTCATATTCAGATAAAAACGTCATCTTAAAAACTATGAAAACGATGCCATTTTTCACCTACATATTTCAATTTAAATACACTTTACCTACATAGTTTCAAGATATTTTGTAACTTAAATGAATATCATGTCACATATTCAACTAGAAATGTTTTTCAGAGAAAAACTGATGTCCCCCCACCAGCCCATTTCCCATCCCCTTTAATGAATAAAAAGCCTGAACAAGTAAAATATCTAGACAAGTTTGGAGAAAATCCATCCACTGGTTCTTAAGATATCCTACATAGATGACTATGACCTTGAAAATGAGGTCAAGGTCACCAAAATCAAATCACCTCTTAAACTTGTCCAAATGATTTATCCATGCAAGATTGGTGAAATTCCATCCATTGGTTCAGGAGATATAGTGGATACAAGAAAATGTCATGTAAGTCCTCCAGTGACCTTGAATATGAGATCAAGGTCACCAAAATCTAATCAGCTCTTAAACTTGTCCCAATAATGTATCCATGCAAGTCTGATGAAATTCCATCCATTGGTTCAGGAAATTTAGTGGGTACAAGAAAGTCCTCCAGTGACCTTGCAAATGAGGTCAAGGTCACCAAAATCTGATCAGCTCTTAAATTTGTCGCAATGATATATCCCTGAAATTTTGGAGAAATTCCATTCATTGGTTCAGGAGATATAGTGGTTACAAGAAATTGTCATCTAAGTCCTCCAATGACCTTGAAAATAAGGTCAAGGTCACCAAAATCTGAAAACCTCTTAAACTTGTCCCAATGATGTATCCATGCAAATTTGGTGAAATTTCATCCATTGGTTCAAGAGATATCGCTGGTACAAGAAATTTTCATCTAAGTCCTCCAGTGCCCTTGAAAATAAGGTCAAGGTCACCAAAACCTAATCACCTCTTAAACTTGTCCCAATGATGTATCCATGTCGGTTTGGTGAAATTCCATCCATTGGTTCAAGAGATATCACTGGTACAAGAAGTTTTCATCTAAGTCCTCCAGTGACCTTGAAAATGAGGTCAAGGTCATCAAAACCTAATCACCTCTTAAACTTGTCCCAATAATGTATCCATGCAAGTTTGGTGAAATTCCATCCATTGGTTCAAGAGATATCGCGCATACAAGTTATTGTCATCTATGTCCTCCAGTGACCTTGAAAATGAGGTCAAGGTCACGAAAATCTAATCAGCTCTTAAACTTGTCCCAAAAATGTATCCATGCAAGTTTGGTGAAATTCCATCCACTGGTTCAAGAGATATCGCGCATACAAGAAATTGTCATCTATGTCCTCCAGTGACCTTGAAAATGAGGTCAAGGTCACCAAAATCTAATCAGCTCTTAAACTTGTCCCAATAATGTATCCATGCAAGTTTGGTGAAATTCCATCAATTGGTTCAAGAGATATCGCGCATACAAGAAATCTGTCACAGGGACGCCGACGCCGACGCCCGGGATCCGCACTGAAAACAATATGTCCCCCCTCACCTTTGGTGGGGGGACATAATTACGGTGAAGAATCAAGTTCCATTTAAATATGAATTAAAACCATGATCCCTCATAAACGTGAGACAGCAAAAAATCATCTCATTCATAAACAAAGACCAGGGCTCCAGATAAGAAGGGGTAACGTGGATAATTTTGGGATAATTTTTCAATATTTCTGCATAAAAATATATGTTGTGACCCCTCATTAGAACTGTCTCACCAAGACGGTTCTAATGAGGGGTCACAATATATGTTTTCATTGAGATATAAAAATTATCTCAGGATTGTCCTCAAAACCCCACCTTATCTGGAGCTCTGAAAGGCCCAAAGATCAGGATACCTTTAACTCCTTAAGCACCAAGAAGCAGACAACAAAATCTATGTCTGCAAAAATTAAAAATATGCCTTGTCCAAAATGCAAAGACTAGAGGGCATACAGTGTAGATCTAGATGAGGCGGCTCATCAGGATCTACGCTGTTTGCAAATTTTGCTAATTTAGTCACTGGGGCTTCAAGAGTTAATCAGCCCGCTTTGTTGCCATCATCATATATTCATAACAATTAAGTCTCCTTTTCGTCCACTATTAAATCCCCTTAAGGTGCCTGGGAACACTTCATGTTTTTCCACCATCTTATCAAAGAGAAACAACTTTTGTGACTTCCTGTTTGCTTCCCTGGATGACATAGCCATTCCAAAATGAGGTCTATTCTTCACAGGGTATAAACCAGTCCCCCAATTTTCGCTTGCTGCAGAGACTGACTGTCATATTTGGCTTCTGCCGAAACTGTCCGCAATCTCTTGCTTCCTGCAGGGACTACCGTCCTCAAAAAATGGCTCATTAGCCTCCTGCAGAGATTGTCCGCGTGATTCTGCTTCCTGCCGAGAACCTCTGCAGGAAGCAGAATCATGCAGACAGTCTCTGCAGGAAGCCATTTATCAAGTACAGAAGTCTCAGCAGGAAGCAAGAGATCGTGGACAGTCTCGGTGAAGCTCTCGGCAGAAAGCAGAATCATGCGGACAGTCTCTGCAGGAAGCCATTTATCAAGTACAGAAGTCTCAGCAGGAAGCAAGAGATCAAGGACAGTCTCTGCGGAAGCCAAATATGACAGACAGTCTCTGCAGGAAGCGAAAATTGTTGGACTGGTTTATTTCCTTTGTTCTTAGGGAAAAGATTTGCTCCTAGAGGAGTGAATGTTTTGCTCCTACAGACGCAAATTCTTCAAATAATCTTAAGAAGTAATTTTTGCCCCATATAAAGGGAGGCAACAATGGAAATGGCCCAGCTGCTTCCTGAAGTATACCCATTCCCCTTAATATTCGGACACCCTAGCCGACTTAAACCATGAGCTACTTGGGGGCTCCGTTGTTGACGTCAGCAGTCTGATTTGGGTCTAGTCTGTTTGCTAAGGTATAACTGCCTCAATTACTGTATTAGAATCATTTGGGGACCCATTAATTTACATAATAAAGCTGCACAATTTTTTGTAGCACCATTGTTAGTCTCACAATCTGACAAACTTGTACGAATTGTGATTACAGTCAACTCTGGATATCACAAATACTGGTATCTCAAATTCTCTCTTATATCAAAGATTATAGATTAAAAACATTTCCTGTTTTTATTTAAAGTTCAACTCTGGATATCTCAAACTACCGATATCTCAAAGAAAATTTTCTGGGACCAGAAAATTTTCTTTGAGATATCAGTAGTTTGAGATGAACATGAACTTTGAGATATCGAGAGTTGACTGTATATGAGTGGTAATACAACAAACTCTCAGCTTTCCATCAGTTCAGTATGAATGCATGATGCTAGATGATTTTTTGCATGCTTTTTTTCACCGTTTTGTCAGTGTTAATGGAAGAATGATTTGCGAATTTACGTCTTTTTCAACACAATTTCAATAATATCAGGATGATGGGAGGGTGATAATGAAAGGCTGTGTGCAATGGAACCCTGTTTATCTTTTAAAAGAATTCCTCCTCCAGGGGGAATCACACCTTGGACTTCTAGATCAGCAGACCAGCGCTAAATAACCCTCTGCAAGAGTTAACGAGACTCCTTTTTGTCAGTGTAATTGTGTCCTAATATTTTGAAAATTAACCATATGTGAAGTCAAGACCTATGTACTTCAGGTCCCAAAAACTTGAATATTCAAATTTTCAATAAGAGGCAATAAATTCTCTTTCTTATTGACTTTTCTTTAACTTGTGCGACTATTTTATGGTCCAATAGAGAAAAGTTACGACACTTCACCACCAATGCTGATAATCGCGCTGAAGTGGCTTAAACAGGCTAAGTCTAAAATTAAAAATCTAAAAATGTAATGCAAGATTAACCCACTCCATTTGGGATACCCTTTTAGGGGAATCTGGGCAAACAGTTTGGATCCAGATCAGGCCACACATCTGAGATCAAAACTGTTTACTGCCTAGACATCATTTCTACAAGAGTTAGTTAGACCAACATTGTCAAAATATTCTTGATTTTTGATGCACATGACAATTTCAGCAGACAACAAAAAATACCCAGAATGCAATGGGTTAATTATGGAACTAGCTTCCTGAAGCAAAACAGGAAAAGGGGACAAATCAATATACATTAGTACCGTATACAAAATTATCAGGGAAGAAAGCCAATACTATAATTCATTATTTCATTCGGCTATTAGACCAGGCCCAGGTTATAAAACTTGAATTCATTCTCAAACTTAAAATAAAGCACACTGATTGGCTGCTTCCGAGCTCATGCTCGGAAGCAGCAAATCAGTGTGCTTTATTTTGAGTTTGAGATTATTGTCAAGTTTTATAACCTCACACCCAGGATTTTCTGCTCTAAATCAATCCAAAATATCTAGAACCACCTTACAAGATATAGCTAGATTTTTGGGAGTGTTTTGAAAGGGACAACCCATCTTATAGCAGAATTACTACGCCTCAATCAACAACTGCAACTTGTCGTTGTTGGAACAGGTTCAGAAACGTTCCGTTATCTCAAAATAATAAAAAGACAGTCGCTCAAAGTCATTTCTTCATAGACGTCGGCTCAGTTGATCCTAGTCACAAAATTTATTGTTAACGGTACCTGTCAGCTACATTATTAACGACTTCCGCGGCGATCACTTTGTTAGCGCGAGGTTTACAGAGTACAGCGTGGCTCTGACGTCACAAATCTAGTTACCGCGAGTTTAACTGAGCGGTTCTAATACAGTTATAATTCAATCAAAAGAAATCAGTTTTTCTGCGGATTATTTGATCTGACAGTTGACCGTAACAAATTTTCATCGCCTTTAGAAGGACGTTGGTTGCAGTAGATACTTGATTTGTAGTAATATGACCGATTTACGTATTTCATGTTATTCTAAAGGAAGAAAATTTCCTCAATTCTCAGAGCCAAATAAATATACAACGCAATTATAAAGTAAGTAAATATACCGTATTCGACCCTAAGATTTAGCGCACTGTGCGCATAACATTTTCAAAATGGCATTAAATACTTGCAATAGACTTTCTTTCTAATAAGCACACATTTCAAAGAATTATTATATATAGAAAGAAACAGAATTTAATGTTTAAAGCATCAGAGAAAATCTGCTTATAGTCATGTAGGATAGAGAAGCTTTGTAATGAAAACTGAAAGATATCTATAGCGTTTTGAGCACTTGTAAATAGGCAATCAAAGGGATGAACCAGTAAAAATATGTTCGCTAATTGCCTCAGAAATTCCCATGATGTGCGCTTACTGGGGCATGTGCGCTAATCAGGTCGATTACGGTAGTAACAAAGGAAATATTTTGTAATTCTTAGCTACTCTGCTTAAGGGAGACAATCCTGAAAGACTACCATGAAAGTTACCATTATTACTTCCCTTTACAATATGGTACCCATCAATAGGATAACCTAAAACAATGTCCACTCAAAAAAAGTTGAGCTGGAATCTTTAACAGCATTTTTCTATTGCTCATAAAATCAACATTAGTGCAGAATGAAAGGTCAGATAATTCAAATTTTGGCTGAATCAAGTCTCCCAAAGCGTCCTGACAGATTTTGTAATATCTAACCACAGTTCTTGATTCATCTGATCATCACTTCTGTCTGATCAGGTTCTACATTATTTGCAAAGACATGGTGCTGATAAATATGGAAAACTAACAGCACAGACTCAGATCGGAGCAAGTAAACGCTGACTGATATATTTACTGTTTGTGAATGTGGTACGGGACTTAACTTCTGACACGGCCAACCTTTAATGATTTGAAACAAACATTGCTTGTTTACTTTTGGAACGAATCAAAAATACCTGGTTATTAAAGAGTTAATCCTACTTAAAGCACACTGACTTTTTTCAAGTGTGATCATAAATTCGGCTTAACCGAGGGATTTTATATGTCAAGCCCGCAAACTTTATGATTCTTTATCCGGTTCGATATGCTAATTAACAACCTCGGCAAGATTAAAATTTTGATTTCCTTCTAAATCAGATGCATTGAACATCGTTAGGAGAATTGAACTGAACTGAACTGAACAATGCTTCAGACAGAAAAAGGACCATACTTGCGCAAAAACTTTGAACACCCTAGGACACCAATCTTTATCCTGCACCTTTTTGGGGGTTAGACTGCTGAAACATGCCCCATGGAAAACTGGGAATTACTGAACCAAAGTTGAGAACCCCACTTTTAACACCAAAGCACCAGAAACATGAAAAACCCAGATGAGATGGCTCATACTGAGCTGCCTCATCTGTATCTACACTAAGCAAAATTTCTAATTGGTCAGTTTTCTACTTTGCAGAAATACAACTTTTAAACAATATTTTTGAATATTGTTATATTCAAAATATTGGGCTATTATCTACCTACTAAAAGTGAATGTTGTAATCAAAACTTTATTGTAATATCAAAGTTATGGCCCCTTCTTTGTAAAACATGATACCGGTATGTTTTGAAACCGCATTAAAACTGCATCGAGCTACCACAAGATCAAGACATTTCAGAAGTAAAGTTTTCTATCAAAAAACACGGAATTTGTACTCAGTAATCATGAAACTTCTATCTTTACTAATCTTAATATTTGAGCATTAAAATTACCTCCCTTTGAATGTTTGTGTAAATCTTAATAGGAGCCTCAAATTGTAGTGAATCCTTTTACAAATGCATAAATAATTGTGCCGTTTGTAAAATACAGGTAAATATGTGCGTTTACTCTTCCCAATTTGTATTCAGAATTATCTAAAGTTCCATAAGGCTTAATTTTATTGAAAAAGTGACCAATTAGAAATTTTGTACAGTATACACTGTTTTTCTTCTGTCTTTGAATTCTCAATGCAAAACATTTTTTTTTTCTTTTGCAGATATAAATTTTGTCCTTTGCTTTTTGGAACTTTAACCCATTGCATTCAGTTTTTTTTTGTAAACTGCTGAATTTGTCGTGTGCATCAAAAATCAAGAATATTATTATTTAGACAATATTGGTCTAACATTTATAGAAAATGTGTGGCTTGATCTGGATCCAAACTGTTTGCCCAGATACCTCTAAAAGGGTACCCAGAATGGAATGGGTTAAGGGGAGCAAAGAGCTTATCTTTCAGATTTAAACCGGGTTCAACAGCATTTCAGTCTTTCACTAGCATCCTTCCACTGGCTAGATTTGACCGAAATTCTGTTTAATTGGCATAATACGATGTCATAATTGAATCAGTATGAAACACTTAAGTCCTGAATGGAGCAGTCTGATCAGGGTCTGCACCATTTCCTAGTCTGCTAGCGAGGATTGGACACGTGTACACCAGTGAATTATTAAGTTAAGCAAGTGTGCTGAAATTTTTGGGTGAACACAGTTCCACATAAATTTGTTGCTGTGTCTCGATACTTTGGTTAATTACATATGAAAAATCGTGTATGAATGTAAAAACTATGTATCTTAGTAAAACATTAAGGTTTGATGTGTATAAGAAAAGGTTTAAGATGTTGCTAAACCTTGGGTCGTCACTATGTCTAGTCGACGTTGTTGTTGTATTAATATACTTACCGTATTTTATACAAACAATGAATGCCTCACCTAATTCTTGACATCGAATCAACATTTCTATTTCAAATTGGGATTATCAATTTGAACTTAACTATGAGGGGGTGGCTTACAACAAAGGCAGAATCGTCAAAACTGTGCAGGCCTTGATCAAACTGCTCCTTAGAAGCAGCCTGATCTGGGTCTACATTATTTCCTCAGGTATTTCTGTCCAAAATGTTGGAGAAATATGGCACCTACATTTACTGCAATGACCCTAAAATTTCGGTCACCAGAAATGCAGACAACCATTGTTCAAAAATTCTTAGAAAGCCGAGTTTGACATGTTAATGCATCCAAATTCAGGAGCAGTTTGATCTGGTTCTACAATGTTTGCTCAGACCTGTCTGTCAGAATATTTAGGGTCATTACAGTATCTACCGTGCTCCAGATAAAGAGTAACAGGGATAATTTTTCAAATTTCTGCATTAAAACATATATTGTGACCCCTTATTAGAACCGTCTCGATGAGACAGTTCTAATGAGGGGTCACAACGTATGTTTTCATTCAGTAATAAGAAAAATTATCTCAGAATAATCCTCATAATGTGACCTTATCTGGTTTGTCCACTCTTTGAGCTTAAATGTCGGGAGTTAAAGTGGGACATGGGTTGGGCCAAACAATTACCAGATTTATTTGGTTATAAGACGCGAGTTTAGGCTTCCAAAAATTACCCCAACTATCCAAATCATTCTTGTGTAATTCAGCTATAAAATAGGTTTTTCTCTTCTCAAAACAATCCCAAAGATCTAGATCCATCTTGCAAGACAATTTCTCATTGAAAATATATTTTGACCCCTCACTGGAGCGGTTCTAATGAAAGGTCACAATAATATATCTTTAATGGAAAAAATATGGAAAATATTATAATATTCCTAAATTATGCGCCAGTCTTTTGTAACCACAGCCATCCTTGGGCCAAGAATAGGGAAGCCTTTTACTTTTCAGGTATTGCCTTGGGCCGGGGAATAGGGAAGCCTTTTACTTTTCAGGTATTGCCCTGTACAGCGGCCACTTGCTTCTGGCCAAAGCTATGCCTATAGCCCTAGCTGCCCAAAGTCTAGCTGCCCCAACCATTTGGACATGTAATCTAACACCCAGCAGATGCATAGCATTAGCTGTGAGGATGCAGCTGTGGTAAAAGCAAAGTACTTTAGCCCCCCTATAGAGTCAGACAGCTCATCCGGGAACTTCGAGCGTAACCCATAGCAACCAAAGCCGGAGGTGAAAACAATCGATAATCCGCCATTTTGTTTACAGCAGTTCCTATTTACCACCATACAAACCAATGCTTAAATAAATGGCATATTATAAGAAACAAGCTCATAAAACATTTTTTATTTAATGTGTAAGAAGGCAGATAATTCAACCTTTCATATCTGATATTTATTTTATTAACAGTGTCCGATGAGCATTTATTTTAGCGCACTGAATCCGACACATTTCTCTCGCGATCTGTGATCTCTGAAGGGTATCCTAATTTAAATGTTAAAATTATTAAATCAGTTCTTTCCAAAAAAAAAAAAAAAGTTGGCGGAAATTGAGAAATTAGATCTTTGTTAAATCTTTGACAAATTCGGTTCTTTTGAGGTGTTACGTCAACTTAGGTGACTGTTGAAAATAGGTCAACTTTGCGGCCGTGACGTGTATCTCCGTGCTCTCTGGATGGGACCACGGTAAATTCTCTTGGTCATCCCCAACAAGTGAAGCTGAGTGTAAATTTAGAATTCTTACATATGCGCATTTTCGCGATTTCAATGCAAATATATTACGATACCCATCAAGGCCAAATGCATTGTGAATAACGGAAAAGACGCTGACAAGCGAGGATGTGTATTGGCTCAATACAAGCAGAAGTGTGTGTTTTAGCAGGCCTCTGATTTGCCTCTTGTAAATAGTCTTAATGGAAACATTTTTTATTGGGAATGCTAAATTTTTAGCACAGCACAAAACAACATTGTGGTCAAATATGACGATACGCCTCATGAAGATAGATAGATTTTTTGACATAGGAATTTTCTGACCCTCTTGTTTTCAAAGTAGTGAAACTTTTTATTTCTTGATCGATTTAAATGATAAGTACACTGTTTGCTCTGTCTTGGATTCAAGATATATAGATCTATCAGATTTAAAAAAAGTCTGAATATTCCAAAAAACGTCCGCCATTGCTAAGAAAGTGTCAGTTTTTGACAAGTGACATCTTGTGTATTCCACACATGTACTCTCATAGTACGAGACATCAGGTAATTTACTTATTATGCTGCAATTTCCATTATTACTTTCACTCAATACCCAATAATGAAGATGAAGTAAAAATGAAAAAGAAAATGTCAGAATAAAAATAAGAATTATAATAAAACGACATGTTAGATAGTACAGCGACGGTCGAGTCAACTAATGTATTCCACAGATTTTGAAAATCCAATGTTTTCATTTGATTCGAGACAAAATTTCATCTGGCAAATATTTTCTATGTTTTATTCGTCATAATAAATACTTTAATTTGGGATATCAGAGATTATTCCGATTATAAATACAGAAAAATATTGGAAAATATAGTACTAATAGCGGTTGCTAAGATATTGTTTTCACCTCCGATGTTCGTTGCTATGGGCTGTGACGTCATCCCGTCCGATTCTATGCCCCCACTATCCCCAGCCCATGCATTACATGGTTACAAATGACTAGTGCATTATCCCTGTTACTCATTTTTTCATCTGGAGTACTGCCCAATTGTACTACCCAGACTTACTGTAGCTACCTGGTCATGGTATTAATCCTAATAATTAAAGGCCCCTGATCTAATAAACACCCCCAGCTTGTTTTCCAAAAATAGTTTATATATATGTTAATATGTATGAATTCCTGTTTGCTTCTTTGGATGAGGTATCTGTTTGAAATGGAGTCTACTTTTAAAGGAAAGAGTTTGCTCCTTTACGAGTTGACCCCTACTGAAAAGAGAGGCAAAAAAGGTAGAGTTGCTTCCTTTGCAAGTATTCCCGCTCACCTATACTGTTATAAGTGGTATCTGATTTACTATACTTGAGGCTCTAAATAACGCCCCCTCTCGCAAAATGCAATGCCCCCAGGCTTTTAATCAGGTTTAATACGATATAAGGTGACATGCATAAGGTATAGTTGCTCCTTATGGATCTCCTCTGAAGGTTTAACTCATCAATTAACGATTTAAAATTCATTTCCTACTAGATCATAAACATCTCCCATCATGCCTTTCACCTTTGGGATGCTGCTTTCAATGCATTTGGAGGAAGTTTACACTACAATGTAATTCTCATTTCGAGCCGGGTGCCAGCTAAAGGAAACTTAAGAAACATGGAACCAGCTAAATATCGGGTCCCTGGACAAGACTGCTAAGTTGAATTGCGGACTTGGCTGTTAGAGAATCTACACTGTGGTTATAAAAAGCTTTAATTAGACCTCTCAAATAGGCAGTCTGGTCTGGGGTTTTACCTGTTGCATGGGTTCCATGTTCTCTTTTCCTCTCTGTCTTCTATCTTTGATATACACAGAATATGAAAATATTTAGCTTTACCATAGTCAATGTAAATGACTGAGCAAAGGTGCAGGCCCAGATAAGGAGCAGTCTGACCAGGGTCTTAAGGGGCAGTCAGATCAGGATCTGCACTTTTGCTTAGGAGTTTTTTTGTAATTAACATTTTTATCAAAAATCAAGACACACAGAAAGGAGTTAATTCAGAGCTCTATATAAGAAGGGTATTTGATGATAATTGAGGGATAATTTTTTTTTTTTTCCATTGAAACCGTATGTTGTGACCCCTCATCTGAACCGTCTTGTTGAGACTCAACAAGACGGTTCAGATGAGGGGTCACAACACATCTTTTTATGCAGAATTATCACTAAATAATCCTTCTTATCTAAAGCTCTGGAACTTATGATTCCGAATATTTATTATACAATTCGAAAATCATGATATAAACCTCGAGCCTCCTATTCTGAAGCTCTGACACTGAAAGTTACCGTAATTACCCTAAAATTTGGGACACCCGAAATTCTGACAAATGTTGTTCAAAAATTATTACAAAGTTGTTTATACACAAATTAAAGCATCCAAATGATGCTTAATGAATGGCAAACAATGTAGACTCTGATCAAACTGCTCCAACAGGAGCAGTTTGATCTGGGTCTACATTGTTTGCGCAGACCTGTCTGTCCAAATATTTAGGATCATTACGGTATCCATTCTGGCACACTGTACTATTTGCAATCAGGAAAAACAAAGTTAAAAAGTGTGTATTTCTTTTCCTGTTGAGTATACCTGTATAAAATCAACATGCATCATATTGTGACAGTGTGTATTTCTTTTCCTGCGGAGTATATCGGTATTAAATTAACATGCATCATATTGTGACAGTGTGTATTTCTTTTCCTGTGGAGTATATCGGTATAAAATAAACATGCATCATAATGTGACAGTGTGTATTTCTTTTCCTGTGGCGTATATCGGTATAAAATCAACATGCATCATATTGTGACAGTGTGTATTTCTTCTCCTGTGGAGTATACCAGTATATAATCAACATGCATCATATTGTGACGGTGTGTATTTCTTTTCCTGTGGAGTATACCTGTATATAATCAACATGCATCATATTGTGACAGTGTGCATTTCTTTTCCTGTGGAGTAGACCTGTATATAATCAACATGCATCACATTGTGACAGCGTGTATTTCTTTTCCTGTGGAGTATACCAGTATATAATCCTTATGCATCATATTGTGACAGTGTGTATTTCTTCTCCTGTGGAGTATACCAGTATATAATCAACATGCATCACATTGTGACAGTGTGTGTTTCTTTTCTATGGAGTATACCTGTATATAATCCACATGCATCATATTGTGACAGTGTGTATTTCTTTTCCTGTTGAGTATACCGGTATATAATCAACATGCATCATATTGTGACAGTGTGTGCTTCTTTTCCTGTGGAGTATACCTGTATATAATCAATATGCATCATATTGTGACAGTGTGTATTTCTTTTCCTGTGGAGTATACCTGTATATATGATGTTTATAATTAACATGCATCATATTGTGACAAACTAAATATTTAAGGCCTTGTACGTGTCAGTATGCCAAGGTCTATGCCATGTATATGTGAGGAAAGGCACACAACACAGGGTATAATCGATTCCACTAATTTTCGCTTCCTGCAGAGACTGTACATCATATTTGGCTTCCACTGAGACTGTCCAAGCTCTCTTGCTTCCTGTTGAGACTTCTGTACATGATAAATGCCTTCCTGCAGAGACTGTCCGTGTGATTCTGCTTCCTGCCAAGGCTCTCGGCAGGAAGCAGAGTCACGCAGAAAGTCTCGGCAGGAAGTCAATTTTCGAGGACAGTAGTCCCTGCAGGAAGCAAGAGTTCGCGGACGGTCTAGGCGCAAGCCACATATGATGAACAGTCTCTGCAGGAAGCAAAAATTAGCGGAATAGATTATACCCTGCTCACAAACAGTTGTTCTGCAAGACCATTGTGCCTATACCATAGAAAAATTGTTTATTTATCTTTTTCTTTCTTTTTTTTCTTTTGAAATGAAACCCTGACACTTATGTATTTATTTGGTTATATGATGGGAGTCAGGCCCGGATCCAGGGGGTGGGCTTTGGGGCTTCAGCCCCGCCATTTTGGCCTTTGTGATATAGTCTCCAGATGATAAGGAGTATCTGATGACAGGTTGAGATAATTTATCCATGTGGTTAGATTAAACTATATGTTGTGATATCTCATTAGAATCGCCTTGGGAGGCGATTCTAATGAGATATCACAACATATATTTCAAGGCAAAAAGACATTTTCAAAAAAAACTCCTTTAATTGATCCCTTATTATGTCATATTTCCAAGCCCCCCCCCCCCCCCCCTCTTCCCCATCCCACATACACATCTCGGCACCTCCGAGCCCCACCACTTTCAGAGCCCCACCAGTAAGTGGTGGTCTGGATCCGGACCTGGGAGTTTACCATTCCACAAGTACAGGAGCTATGTTGATCAGTCTTATGTAATTCAGTTAGAAAGCCAGCGAGAAACCCACATTATGCTCAGGGAATTTTCTGTGTGTTCATAGAGGCCGAAAATGGGCCACATTCCCAAACAGAATTTCTTTAAAATCATACTGAATTCCAAAAATTTTCAACTTATACATGTACCTGGAATTTTCATTCCCAAATGGCCAATTTTTTCCCAATTTTAGGAAAAAGGCCCGATTTCCAAAATACCTAAATAAAGCCCTGCAGTTTTTAGAAGGTTGGGTGCTTTTCCCAGGTAGCTCTGGTCTTTGCCTACTGTCTCAATAATTATATTTGGAAACATAATACCCCACCACTAATGTGTGGCGGGGTATAAAATACAATGTGCAAAAACAGTCATAGTCATTCTTAGTCATTTCTGGCTTTCAGTTTATTTTATTTTAAATCAAGATTTAGCCCTCTTTCAATAATACCCTGAAGTGCTATACAATATAGTCACAGTTACTGCCCATTACCTAGTTGCTTGGCTAAATATTATAATTCAGAAGCTGATTGCAGTCCTGGCTGAATGTATACCGTAATAATCCTATCAAATGCCCTGAGGGCGTTGCATTTTAGGAAGGGAGGGGTGGGGTGGGGTGGGGGTATTTAGAGCCTAAAGTAGGGAAAATCAGTCACTGCCAAAACGTCTTTAACATGCATTATGAAGCTGATGGGTTATTCTTCAGACGAAGCATATTTACTATTTTGCCACCCTTCTAAGAAGGGGCCAACTCTTGAAGGAAAGAATTTGCTCCTCTGGGAGCAAATTCTTTCCTTTAAGAGTAGACCCCATTTCAATGAGCTACCTTAGAGAATTCATGCAAATTAATATCACATTACTTTTTGGAAAAGAGGCAGAGGTGTTTAATAGAGCAGGGGTGTTTATAAGGATTAATACAGTTCTTAATTTTGACCATGCAGTGCTCCATTTAACAGGGGTTAACATAGATAATTCTGGGATAATTTTCTTTATTTCTCAATGAAAACATGTTGTGGCACCTCATCATTAAGACTATCTTGGCGAGACGGCTCTACTGAGGGTTCAAAATATTGTTTTTATAGAGAAATATGGAAAATTACCTCTAAATCATCGTAGTTACCCCAACTTATCTGAAGCACCAAATATCAATTGCTTTCGGGCATGTACTCTACAACTGAGCGCCCTATTAAACAGATTTTATAAAGGATAATATTTTTTTAGACCGTCTCAAGTCAATTGCTACCCAAGTTTAACCTGTCTATTTTTGTAAAACAGCCATAGCAAATCCAGAATTATTGGTATAAAACCTATTGTTTTCCCCTCATACTACAATAAATGTGTTTTTTCTTTATCTCAGTAAAGCTGTCTCAATTTAGTAATTCTCAGACAATCCAACAAGATATGTTTTTGCATAACAATAAGAAAAAAGATCCAAAATTTTAACCCCAAAATTTCGGTTTGTCTATTTTTGTTTAACAAATAATCGCTAAATTGTTAAGCTATTTGACCTACCTGCCCGTCTTAGAAGTATACCTTGAAAATTAAAAACATTTCAATACGCCTAATTTTTTATGTAAAGATCTAAGTTTACTATTTACTCAAAACAGCAAAAACTGCACAAGTTAAGTATCATTAGTGAAATTAAAGACAAATATCAAGTAACGAGTTATTGAGAGCATTTGAAATATTACCACTGCAAAAAAAATTTAATTTATTTATAACAGTAGCCCACCTCTGGCAATTGGCAAAGTGATAACCCATTGCATTCTGGGTACTTTTTGTCGTCTGCTGAAATTGTCGTCTGCATCAAAAATCAAGAATATTTTGACAATATTGGTCTGACTAACTCTTGTAGAAATGACGTCTAGGCAGCAAACAGTTTGGATCTCAGATCAGGCCCCACATTTGTGGGGCCTGATCTGGATCCAAACTGTTTGCCCAGATACCCCTAAAGGGGTATCTTGAAGGGAATGGGTTAAAAAGATGCAAAAGAATTGGCCAGAGCCAGAGATTTCAAACTAGAAAACTCTCAAAGACATTGAAGTCAGTCTTTGTTTTAGAACATTTTGCTCTAAACCAGTTGAAGATGTACAGTCCACACTTGTTAGCTCAAAGTCTAAGGGTCTAGAAAAATTACTTTGAGATATCAGTAGCTTGAGATATCAAGAGTTCAAATATAACAAGAGCTGTCGCCTGACAGCATAGCTCGCCTGAATAGGTGCTTGCCCATCACACAGTCGCTATGGTGGTGTGGAATGCTATGTATAAAACTTCAGGCAAGCATGTCCATAATGACAACACATTTATAAACAAAAGCTATATCAGAAATGTCTTAAAATAAAAAAAAATCCACATGAGATTTCGAAGTCCATGAGCTTGAGGTCAAAGAACTAAGGGGTAGGGGGAGGAGGGCAGGGCTAGGATGTATCAAAGCCTTTAACCGTAATCTAACATCAGTCCAAGTATTAGTATCAACTGAGTCCATTGTGGCACTGTGAAATTATGTCTTCATTAACATATAACTAATCAAAATCTTTAAGACAAAACTCAAAGTCCATGACCTTGACATCAAGGTCATCCAGTCGGGTAAGTATATAGTGTTTTGTAAAAACTCAAAAAAGTGTCTAACATCAGTTCAAGTGTAAACTAAATCTCTGCCAAGCATTATGAATCAGTACGCAATTAGAAAACTTTAATAAAGACCAAATTTCCTAAGTCCCTGACCTTGACATCAAGGTCACCGAGCAGGGCTGGGGTAGTTCTCTGTAAAACTTTGGACTAATATACTACAGTGCAAATATAAAAAGAATTCATCTATGCGTTCAGGAGATATGTGTCATTAAAAAAACTTTAACCAAAACATCCAATAAATAAAAAGACAATTTTCTAAGTCCATGACCTTGACATCAAGGTCACTGAGGGGGGTGGGGGTGGTACCTTGGAAAACTTCGGACCAATATCTAACTACAGTGCAAGTATCAAAGGAATCCATCCATGGGTTAAGGAGATACTGGGCTTTAGAAAACTTTAACCAAAACATCCAGTCCCAAAAAACTCCCAATTTTCTAAGTCCATGACCTTGACATCAAGGTCAAGGAGTGGGGTGGGGGTGGTACCATGTTAAACGTTGGACCAATATCTAACTACAGTGCAAGTATCAAAAGAATCCATCCATGGGTTAGGGAGATATAGGTCTTTAAAAAACTTTAACCAAAACATCCAATCCGGACGCGGACGCTGACGCGGACGCTGACGCAGACGCGGACGCCGACGCCGTGGTGACAACAATAGCTCTTCCTGAACTTTCGTTCAGGCGAGCTAAAAAACTATAGGAAATGAGTCCAAACTTTCATAAATCTATTTTGACATAAAAGGCTTTTCAAGATATAGTGTCTGAGATAACAAGTGTCAACTCAACTGTATGTTCTAAACATATGTTTAATCAGTACTAAAGTAGTGTCTGTAATACCAAACTATAAAGTACAGAAATCAGCACTGAAACACTGATAACAGAGTTGATGATGTAGAAATCAGCACTTAAAGAATTGAAGAGACAGACATCGGCACTGAAACACTGATTAGTGTTTACAGAGTTGAAGATACAGGAATCAGCACTGAAACACTGATTACAGTGTTGATGATATAGAAATCAGCATTTAAAAATGATTACAGAGTAGATGATATAGAAATCAGCACTGAACACTGATTACAGAGTTGATGATATAGAAATCAGCATTGAAAAACTGATTACAGATTTGATGATATAGAAATCAGCACTTAAACACTAATTACAGAGTTGATGATAAACTCAGTCATTTAGAGCCACTATCAACAGCTGACTGACATGACAAAAAGCAAATAGATTCGGACCAGTGAACTGACAGACTCAGGTGACACAATTTGCTACTGCAAAATTAGAAATTCCCATGATACATCCTCTAAAATACTTGACAACCCAAATGATTTGAGCGTAGCCTGTTGGAAGTATGTAGACCTTAAGAAAAAAACGTGCCGCCATTGAAGACTCGGGTCAGTTTGCCAATCTGCAGAGCACCCTCCTACTCTTCTCTTTTTGTATCAATAAATCTATTGGCCCCTGGGAATCATCCCTGCCAAAAGCAAAGACTCAGATCAGCCTGCAGATCTGTGCAGGCTGATCAAGGTCTTTGTTGTTTATATTGCCATAAGGGGCCTTTTTTCACGACAAAGATCATTTATCTAATTTTGTACCCTTTTGTGCCACCTTTTACAACATGTCGGAAAGAACTAGGATTTCATTTAATGGCTGTTTATCCTCAAAAAAGGTAGTTTTAAGTGTAGAGTACGGATGATTTTAACTCCGCGATTAGCCTCAGGTTAAATAGCTGGGTCATATTGCAATGTTTGTCATGGTCCCTGAGCACTAAAGTAGGAGTTTGCGTGTTACGGCTCTATGACAAAATAACTGCAAAATTAAAATGAAATTACACATGAAATTATTTAAGGCCAAGACGATGTTTGGGAGCATAGACTGACAGTGGGCACAGTAAGGGGTCTGATCTAGGCACACACTGCATAATGTCAATTGTGCACTGATCACTACCGTAAGTCCAGGGCTCAGCCTACAGGGCTATTTGGGAGAAATAGTTTGCCTAAGCTGGCTGGCAAAATTTGGACCAAAACTTCTCCCTTTAAGACAGGAGTGATACTATATAAGGAGGATTAACTTCCATAGTGTCATTCTGTCTCTTGATCACATAGTGTCAACATCTCCAGTCAGCCAATGAAATTATTGAAACTGGTAATTCTGGTTTACTGATTGGTTGAAAAAATTTTCACACCTATACCTGTACAGGTAACATATGGTATTGCTGGGAACCAGACCCCCCCGGCAGAGAAGTCCTGTCTTTAAGTGCAGAAAATGTCATAGACCTTCTCCCTGTCTGAAAGCTCTAGGCTGACCCCTGTAAGTCATTGGTATCGAATACTAACAGACGGTCCAGAGCTCTAGATAAGAGGGCGTATTTGATGATAATTTTTTTTATTTCTCATCAAAACCATATGTTGTGGCCCCTCATCTGAACCGTCTCGTCGAGACGGTTCAGATAAGGGGTCACAACATATGTTTTTAAGCAGAATTCACAAAAATTATCCCTAATTATCACCAAATACTCCCTCTTATCTAGAGCTCTGAGACCATGGTGGAATGATAAACCTATCTACTGGGGAACCATAGAGAACATAAAGCTGTTTTTTTTTATTGATTTGATGCTTAACGTCCAAGGTAAAAAGCTATGGGCATGTCGGGACGGTCAGTTAACCTAACCCCACTATTCCTGGGCAGGCTTAAACCTTCTAAGCGGTTAACCAGTACTAAGTGCACATTCTTTCGCCAGTATCTGACAACTTGCCCTTCTTGAATCAGCGGAAGGAGAAACGAAAGTATATGGCCAGACCGGGTTTCGAACCCAGGACCTCTGACTTATGAGCCAGGTGCCCTACCGATTGTGCTGCGTGGCCCCGCAACATAAACCTGGCTGCTTAGGACAGGTGTCTCCTTTATGCATGTTACTGGGTAACCATTCAATGCTCATAATGGTGGTCTTCAAGTGTTACTAGGTACCTTGCACTGTGTTTTGTCAGATAAGATGGGGAAACAGGATAATTCAGGGATAATTTTCTTATTTCTTAAGGAAAACTTATGTTGTGACCCCTCATTTGGAACCGTCTCACTGAGAGGATGATGGCCCCCTTGGTAGGATCATCTCAACGAGACTTTCTATTGAGGGGTCACAATTTATTTTTTTATGGAGAAATATAGAAAATTATTGCAAAATTATCTGTTACCTACTCTTATCTGGAACTCTGTTTTGTTTTATAAGACCCTACAAATGTTAAGATAAAAGACAAGTGACCCCTTAACTCTTTAAGCACCAAAATGCAGACGACAAAATTTACGTCTGCAAAAATGAAAAACAAGAGCTGTCACAGGGCCTGGATTATAAGCTCGCCTGACAGCCCCTTGCCCATCAAATAAAAACTTTAACGTAAAACTTTAACGTAAAACTTTAACATTTTGCTGCCGCCGCCGCCGCCAACGCTGACGCGGGGGGGTAGTACAATAGCTCTTCCTGAACTTCGTTTCATAATGAGCTGCCTCATCTTGAACTACACTATTTGCCCTCTTATCAAATTCTCAATATGATATAGCTTGGACGAAACACTTGTTTTTAAATTTTGCAGATGTAAATTTTGTCATCTGCTTTTTTGGCATCTGCTGTTTTTTGGTGCTTTGAAGGTCAAACAATCAGTATTTCAATTAATGAAGAATAATAAATTATTAAAAAAAAGAAGAAAAATTGCCAAACATCTTAGTTTTATTAAGATCTTGAGAAAATATCATAACCAGTGTTGTACTTTAGCATAAATCGATATGCTGATGTACTGAGGATAAAATAGTTTAGTGGCAAATGACTCAAAGGTTAAAAATTGAATTTTTATGGTCATGAACATGTAGGGCTTCTTGGCCACTGAAGTACACAGGTGAGTCCAAACATAAGTAAATGGTTCTTCCACTCCTATGTTTTTGTCCATGCAGTAAAAAAGAGGGGTTACAACCTGTATTTTTATGGATGTTTTTATGTTTTATGGAGAGAAAAAAAAATCTCAAAATTATTATACAATAATCACCTTTACTTCTAGCTCTGATCCAATTGAATATATGAGCTGCAACATGAGAAAACCAACAATGTGGCATGTGCGCCCAGTGAACTCTCAGATCACCCTGGGCACCAGTTCAGTCTCATCAGAGTCTTTGCTGTCCACCTGGAGCAAGCTCATATCCTTAGCTACCTTGTAAGTGCACAGCAAAGACCGATTAGACAGGTCAGATGCCCAGGCTGATCTCAGACAACACTGGGCACACATGCGACTTTGCTGCTGGTTTTGTCGTGTCGTGGCTCATACTATTATGTTGATAGACAGGTGGATGACTTATGGTTTTACATCCCTTTCAACAGATTTTCAGTAAAATCGAGCTGACGGAATGATGATAATGAAAAGTTGTGTGCAATAGAACTCTGTTTATGGTGGAAAAGAATTCCGCCTCTAGCAGGATTATTAACCCATTGCATTCTTGGTATTTTTTGTCGTCTGCTGAAATTGTTGTCTGCATCAAAAAAATATTTTGAAAATATTGGTCTTACTAACTCTTGTAGAAATGATGTCCAGGCAACAAACAGTTTGGATCTCAGATCAGGCCCCATGTTTGTGGCGCCTGATCTGAATCCAAACTGTTTGCCCAGATACCCCTTTACAGATATCCCTAAAGGGGTATTCCCAATGGAGTGGGTTAAAGCCTCCCAGGCCCACTTGGTTAATGAGCCACATTGTTAGAACCTCCTCATCTAAGCCTTTGAGGAGAAAACATTTACACTTACCATACTGACAATCTCTCCTTGTCGTTGGGGTCATACCAGTTTCCATTGACACTGGTTCCGTCTCTTCAGGAGAATGGGAACTAAGCCCTGGAAAGAAAATACAAATACAGTCAACTCTCGATATCTCAAAGTTGAAGTTCATCTCAAACTACCGGATATCTCAAAGTAATTTTTCTGGTCCCAGAAAATTAACAAGTACTTTGAGGTACCAGTAGTTTGACATTATCATTAGGTGAAATGTAAAGAAAATAGAAAATGATGTCTGAACTTCTGAACTATATTCTTTGTTTACAAGAGGGAGCTTTGAGATGTCAGTGGTTGAGATAACCAGAGACAACTGTAACATAAATTCAAACAGTTACAGATCCAGATCAGACCCCTCCTAAGTGTAGATTCGATGAGACTGCTACTTTTGGAGCAGTCTAATCAGGTCTATACTGTTTACCCAGACTTCCTAGCGATCCAGACAAGGTGGGGTTTAGAGGATAATTCTGAGATAATCTTTCTTATTCCTCATTAAAAACGTATGTTCTGACCTCTCATTAGACCTGTCTCAACATGACTTTTTCTTCTAATTTTTTAATGAAAACATATGCTGTGATCCCTCATTTGAGAATCCAAAAACATATAATGAGACCCCTCATTAGAAACGTCTTGGGAAGAGGATTCTAATGAGTGCTCAAAACATATGTGTTTAGGAAGAAATAAGGAGATTTATCCCTGCTACCCCTCATATCTGGAGCACTGAAGTTTGTCCCAATATTTCGGCAAATACGGTACATAAACTGCAACTGGTTAAAAAGCACAAGTCTTGCATCAATGGTACAGCAGACAGACCTTTTGGTACCAACATAATTACCACTGAGAAAATATGAGTTATGTTACCAGGAAAACTGACATTATGCCATTATGCTGTGCTCCAGATAAGAAGGGGTATAACGGATATAATTTACCGATAATTTTCCCAATTTCTCCAAAAAAGCATATTTTGTGCCCGTCATTAGAACCGTCTCGTCGAGACGGTTTTAATGAGGGGTCACAACATGTGTTTTTGTTGAGAAATAAGAAAAATTATCTTTCAATTATCCTTAGTACCCCTCTTATCTGGAGCTCTGCACACCAGTAAACATCCATACTGGTCAGCAATATATGCGCAGCTTTCTCACATTCTTCATTATTTTCTCTCTTATTCTGTGTTAAAGTCTTCCATTGCAAGCACAATACCAAGCTGCTTTGAATCCAATTATGCCCCCCATAAATGAGTCATGGCACAATGTCCCGAGACGAGGCTTGCCTAGTTTTATTGCATAACATTCTCTTGTCATTGATAATGGAGAAATGAGTCTTGAGTAGGAGACAGATATATTGTTTACAATAACCATTATGAAGACTAGATTTGTTTATGTTATAATAATGCTACAAATATTTCTGTGAGAAACAGACAAGGATTGGATGCAAGAGAGAGTCCAGAGCCCTAGATAAGAGGGGTATTTGATGATAATTGAGGGATAATTTTTTTTATTTCTCATTGAAACCATATGTTGTGACCCCTCATCTGAACCGTCTCGTCGAGACAGTTCAGATGAGGGGTCACAACATATGTTTTTATTCAGAATTAACAAATATTAGCCTTAATTATCACCAAATATTCCCTCTTATCTAGTGCTCTGAGAGACATGAAGGATATGTGAAGACACAAAAGTGTCTATAGGGTCTTCAGTAGACACTAGATGGAGCCACTATCTGAGACATCTAGATCAAACCTCTTGCCAGCCATACAAGATTTATAGTACACTCAAAATAAATTTACCGCACTGACCGTAAGTGTTGGGAAGGATGGCTGAATGACTTGCAGTTTTACAGCCTTTTCAGCAGTGTTTCAGTCATACTGAGCTTACAGAAGGGTGATCATGAAAAGCTGTGTGCAATGGAACTGTTACTATATTTCTTCCAGTATGCTCCCTCTCTAATTAATTCATAGCTCCAGAAAAGGTAGGTTTTGAGGATGGATGGTGTGACTTGCGATTTAACGTCAATTTCAACAGTATTTCAGTCATATCAGGATGACGGGACGGTAATAATAAAAGGCTGTGTGCAATGGAGCCCCGATAACGGTAGGAAGTTTGATGACATTCTATCCATTAGCTCCGGAGAAATAGTGCATACAAGAAACTGTCATCAAAGTCCTCCAGTGACCTTGAAAATGAGGTCAAGGTCACCAAAATCTTATCAGCTCTTAAACTTGTCCCAATGATATATTCATGCAAGTTTGGTGAAATTCCATGAGTCAGTTCAAGAGATATTGCGTATACAAGAAATTGTCATCTAAGTCCTCCAGTGACCTTGAAAAGGAGGTCAAGGTCACCAAAATCTAATCAGCTCTTAAACTTGTCCCATGATATAACCATGCAAGTTTGGGGAAATTCCACTGATTGGTTCAAAGATATTGCGCATACAAGAATCTGTCACACCGACACCCAGTGGCCTTGAAAATGATGTCAAGGTCACCAAAATCTAATCAGCTCTTAAACTTGTCCAGATGATATATCCACGCAAGTTTGGTGAAATTCCATCAGTTGGTTCAAGAGATATCGCACATACAAGAAATTGTCATCTATTAGTCCTCCAGTGACCTTGAAAATGAGGTCAAGGTCACCAAAATCTAATCAATTCGTAAACTTGTCCTAATACTATATTCATGCAAGTTTGGTGTAGTTCCATCCATTGGTTCAAGGGATATCCCGCATACAAGAAATCTGTCACACCGACAGGATCAGCACTGAAACCAATATGTCCCCCCTCATCTTTGGTGGGGGGACATAATTATCTTGCTAAGTATCTTTTAGGTAGGGTAGGCACAGCTTTTTTTTCTTTTCTTTTCTTTTTTTCATTTTTATTGGACAGAAATACCTTTCAAAATGCATAAAATTAAGTATTTTCAAAATACAAAATACACCCCCTTCTCCCCCCCCCCCCCCCCCCCCAAAATCTAGGTTTCACTAGAAAATTTAGGTATGGTCGGGTTACCTTAAACAAGGGTATTTCTTCATTTCTCATGCTGTGCCTCTAACAGACCGGTGGACGGTCACTAAAGTCCCATGTTTTTAAGTCTCTTTTAACCTTAAAACGGCTGTATGAGTAATCTTTCCTAACCTGGCTAGTGTCAATATGAGATGACTCCAGGTCGACTCTGTCGTGAGCGTCATTGGAATGTCTATGACGTGTTAGACAAGAAACCGTAGATATCGCTGGATGGGGTCACCGTCTAACTAGCAGTGGGGGTATTTAGATTGTGCGGTAATAACTTTATAATATAGCTGATATTCACATTTGAAAGTGATAAATATTTAGCTGTTTCATGAAAAAATGTACCTTATCATGCAGAGCCCTAGATAAGAGGGAGTATTTGATGATAATTGAGGATAATTTTTCTTGTTTCTCATTGAAACCATATGTTGTGACCCCTCATCTGAACCAGATGAGGGGTCATAACATATGTTTTTCTGCAAAATTAACAAAAATTATCCCTAATTATCACCAAATACTCTCTTTTAAACAAGGCTCCGCTTATGTCATTCAGGGCTGTAACAAAGTCCAAGTTAAGGTGGATTTTCAGGATAATTTTGAGATAATTTTTCTTATTTGATTTTCTCAATTGAAACTTATGTTGTGACCCCTCACTAGAACCATCTCAGCGAGACGGTTCTAATGAGGGGCACAACAAACAATTTTGCTGAAAACTTTTTTTGTCATTTTCCGATTTTTTTCCCTGACTCGCAACCCAGTAGAAATGAGAAAATTTGCCCCTGAATTACAATGAAATAGTTCCTATAGTTGGAGCTACGTTGAAAATGGGTCATGGCATTTGGAAAAACTAACAAAGTGGCATGTGCACCAAGCGCAGACTCAGATAGCCTCAACATCTGCCCAGTTTTATCAGATTCTTTGCTGTGCACTTAAAGGGTAGTTACGGGTCTAATTAATTTAACTACCTCCATAAGGACAGCCAAGACTGAGTCTCCATTGAGCACACATGCCATGCCACTTTGTTATTTTTGTTGTGTCATGGCTCAAACTTTTGTGAGAATTTGAGAAAACAAGAAAATATACTCCTACAATTGTAGCATATTTCAAACGCATTTCTCTCTTGTGTAGTGACCCACATGCAATATGTTATCCTAACAGTCTATTAAATATTTAGTTGTATGTAGTCTATCATAATTTTGACAGCAATTCCCTTGAAACAGAATGAATTTTATGAAAGTTAAAATGTTGGTGTGTAAGTTAAGTCATGGTATTGTTTGTTCTGGGAATAATTTTTTTTTTGTAATTTTTACATGGTTTTAGTTTAACGCTTAAAAAAAAAAGATGAAAATAGTCGAATTTGCAGTGAAGATCCAGATGCAGCTGCTCATAATAAGCTACCTTACAGTCCTCCAGATAAGAAGAGGGTAACAGGGTTAATTCTTATTTCTCAATGAAAACATACATTGTGTCCCCTCATTAGAACCGTCTCACCGAGACAGTTCTAATGAGGGGTCACAATGTATGTTTTTATGGAAAAATAAGGAAATTTATTTCTTAATTGTCCCTGCTACCCCTTCTTATCTGGAGCTCTGGACCTTATCTGCATCCACTTCATCTGGATCAAAAGTGTTTGCACTCTCTGGTCTTCATATTTTCAATATGACATACCTTGGATGACCTTTTAGAAA
Source organism: Ctena decussata (assembly GCA_963989385.1). Taxonomy (NCBI): domain Eukaryota; kingdom Metazoa; phylum Mollusca; class Bivalvia; order Lucinida; family Lucinidae; genus Ctena; species Ctena decussata. The sequence goes on along the minus strand of OZ022515.1, from coordinate 16,916,144 downwards.
TTTTGCAGATATCTGTCTTCTTGGCACTTTTAGGTCTAAATGCTTTATTGTTTCTTTTAAAAATGCCGGTCCAACCTACAAATACTTTCTGGCCATCTTCTGGAAAAAACTGTGTGTGAATGTGTGTGTGTGCATCTTGTGTGTGTGTGTGGGGGGGGGGGGGGGGGGGGGGGGGCATTTTAAGGAGGGAAGCTTTATATGTATTCGACAGAACACAACACCGTTTACAAACATTTTTACCAAAAATTAAAATATTTACCTAAATCCCGAACTTTTTCCAACTCTGCCCAGTCGAAGGTAGATATTTGTACATCTGAAAAACAAGATAAGAAATGAACATCTTACACCTCTGAATGTTTAAAGATCTGATCCATGCCCACCATGACACAATTCCTGCCAGTCTGGTTCAAGAACAATCATTTACACAACAGTGCTCTGGATAAGACAGGAACAACCCCTCATTAGAATGGTCTTGGTAAGAAGGTTCAAATGATGGGTCACAATATAGGCTTTTGCTAAGATCTCAGAATACATGTCATCCTTAAAACCGCATCTTATATGAAGTTTTGCATGTATACGAATGTATATATGGCAGACTATTGCAGTTCAAAACAGATACAAAATTTCATGTACATGTATCTATTTGCATTTTTTCCATATCATGTTTGTTCTAAATATCTGGACATATCAACCAGACAGAAAACCATGTAGATCCAGATGAGGTGGCTTATTAATTGCAGACTCATCTGGAACTTCACTATGTGCGAATTCAAATGTTTTTATTTTTGGTGCTTTATGTGTAGGTGCAAATATTTAGGGCACTAATTTACCGTATTTCTTCGTTTATAAGTCACAGGTTTTTCCCTTCCAAAACAATCCCAAAAATTTGGATCCATCTTACAACATGGATCTAGATTTTTGGGATTGTTTGGGAAGAAAAAAATTCTATCTAATGTCGAAATAACATACAAATGATTTACAAATTTACTGTAAATAAGGAAGGATAAACTCCCCTGTTGTAACCGAATAAATGCGGTACTGTATGACCTCATAAAGTCACAGGGCTTAAAAGTTTGCAGTGCTGTGTCCAGTCAGTCTGCACTACTTTGAAATTTAAAACTCTAGGAAAACTCTTAAACCCCACGGCTGTAGACAGTTATCCTAAACTTTAAGTATACAATATTGTCTGCCAGGCATAAGTCCCCTACTTGACCTGTGGAGACTCCGATCTGCCCGTCTACAGGTTCACACAGTGCAAATAGAAGCTTCAGCTTGCTAGAACAATTTTTAAAAGAGCTGGTTAAGAGGACTATAATCGGACTGCTAGCAGTAATGTGTGATCATGGTCTGTCTTTGTTAAACAGGGAAATAAGGGCTAAAGCACATTTTTGTGTGACACAGCCTATGTGCAAAGAGCTCTATATAGGTGAAAACTTTAGATCCCTGCATTACCCTAAATACTCCATAGGAGTATAATTTTCTGTATTTCTCCATAAGACCATATGTTATGACCCCTTATTAGAACTGTCTCAGGGAGTAGGTTCTAAACAAATGGTCACAACATGTAATTTCAATGAGCAATAAGAATTACTCTCATAAACCCACCTTAACTCTTTAAGCCCCATTGATGAAATTAGAAAAATTTGCAAACAGCGTAGATCTTGATGAGGCGGCTCATAATGAGCCGCCTCATCTAGATCCACACTGTTTGCCCTTTCGTGTTTGAATTTTCAATATGAAATGTCTTGGACAAAGCATTTTTTTTAATTTTTGCAGAAGTAAATTTTGTTGTCTGCTTCTTGGTACTTCAGGAGTTAAATTGAGCGCTGATCGGTATCATCCCCTTTTCCATATTTCCTTATAAAAGACCTATGTTGTCCTTTATCTTAAAAGAATCCTCTCAAAGAGAGGATTCGACATTATATTTGATTTGATAAATGAGAAAACCTGTCAATGTTTAACCCCAAAATTATGATTATCTCGAGCTCACTAAGGCAGACACCATGGGGGGACAAAATCTGATAAATACAATGTTTTTTTCTACTATAACATTCTTACATTATTTCTTCTCTTGTAAGAAAGCTAGAGAACGAAAATATCATAAATACCCAAATATTGGCAGAATACGACAGCAAAATGGTGCAGACGCTCATCAGCCTACTCCAAGTTAATTGCTTAGTTGGAAAAAACTTCAATTCCTGCTTTCTCCAAAAAACTTTCCCCATTTCCATCCTCTGTTTGAGTTGTTGAGCCATCTCAGTTATATACCAAATTCATCCTATAAAACGCCCAGCTGGGGGCGTTGCATTTTGGGAAGGGGGAGGGGGGGGGGGGGCATTATTTGGAGCCTAAAGTGTAGTAAGCCAGGCACTGCCAAATACCTCTACAGGGATACAGACTAACTCATTTTTCATAGGAGCAAGCTGGGCCCCTAAAAACTGAAACTTAGTCGCCCAGCCAGAAATTTAAGGGCCCACATATATACAACGTGGGAATCTTTTATTCAGAATCTGCGCGAGAATTGCGCCATTTCCGTAGGCTTTGTAGTAAACCCTCCTTTCTTCATGGTTTTATTTCCTTTTAGCAACCGGGTGTGAAACACCAGCGATGTATCCATATTACGAGCGAAAACTTTATAAATGGTTAAGATCTTTACTGAGTAGCTGTCAAATCGGTCTATCTATCTATCTTCCATTACGAGGAGGCGGCCATGTTGTTTCTTGATAGTGAGTAAAATCCAACACACAAGTGAGACGGAACACCGAATATGCATAGCTGATATCGGCACGGAAGTTAGCAATACCCTTGAGGTGGCGGATTTTACTCCAAGCCGAAAACTCGCCAGACACACGCGGACAGCTGACAATCGCAAACTGGGCGACTATCATTTTAATTTTAGGCGCCCACTCGATTTTTTACTCGCAGTGGGCGAGTGGGCGACCGCTAGTCTGTATCCCTGCTCTAATAAACAGTATTAAAGTGAATGGGTAAACTTGCAAAGGCAGCAACTCTACTATTTTTGCCTTTCTTTTCAGTAAGGGTCTACTCTTAAAGGAAAGAATATGCTCCCTTAAGGGTCTACTCTTAAAGGAAAGAATTTGCTCTTCTAGGGAGCAATTTCTTTCCTTTAAGAGTAGACCCCATTTCAAACAGGTACCTCATTCAAAGAAGCACACAGGATTTCATACCTTATTTTTGGAAAAAGAAGCAGGGGTGTTTATTAGAGCAGGGGCATTCATTAGGATTAATACAGTATTTAAGTCTGCAAACAACACTTTTACTACAGAACCTTAACTAATATTTGACACCATCCCTATGCACCCCTTTTCAATATGGGAGAAAATTTAAATTTAAAATGTAAATTCTAGGTATTGGGGCAGACAGGTCTAAGCAAACAGTGCAGACCTAGATCAGACTTGGGAGCAGTCCGATCAGATCTACACTGTTTGCCTTTCAGATGCAATTTACTGCACTTTGAAACCAAACTGTTCCATTTTAAGGACTTTTACGAAAATTATTTTCAGTGTCCCAATTTTTAGATCTTTATGGTATGGAGAATATATGTGCCGCGACAAAAGAAAACTAACAAAGTGGTTGTGCGCCGATTGCAAACTCAGATCAGCCTGGGCATCAGACTCTTCGCTAGGCGCTGAAAGGGTAGTAGCTAAGCTTTATGTGGTCAGAGAAGACTCTGATCAGACTGGGCGGGTGCCCAGGCTGATCTGAGTCTGCGCTGGGCGCATAACCACTTTGTTGGTTTTCTCGTGTCGCGGCTCATATTACTGCCAGTCTAACGCATGTTCCCCAGTAAAGGAAATATCATCTTTGAATACCTTTTGAAGAATTACAAACAATGTAATGCAAAGTTTGTCATAAACAGTCCACAAAATGACTAAACTGACTCAGGACAAGGCAAACATCTAACTTAACCTTTTAAAGCGCCAAAAATTAAAATAGTTGAATTGGCAAACAGTGTAGATCCAGATGCGGTGGCTCATATAAATTCATATAAATGAGCGACCTCATCTGGATCTACACTGTTTGCCCTCTAGTGTTCGAATTCTCAATATGATATCGCTTGGACGAGACATTTTTTGAATTCTGCAGATGTAAATTTTGTCCTCTGCTTTTTGGCGCATTAAGGGTTAAAGAGCACCCAATAAAATGGAATTTGAATATAATTCTGGGTTAATTTCAATTTGTTCCACAGCCATTGTCTCCTCAGTGTCCTGCCAGTCTGTGTCCCAGAGAAGCCCCCATTGTGATGGGAGGTAAAAAGAAAAATGACAGAGTAACTTCCCCTGAGGTACACCCATTTACCATAAAAGTATCAACCAGGCACCACACCCACTTCTAAATTGGATCATTCCATATTCAAATTAGGACAAGTCCATCTAACCGGGTTCTATCACCGGCTCTCGTATGGAACTGTCATTGATCAGTGTAGGCTCAGATCAGACTGCTCCATAGGCACAGCTCAAGATGAGGAGGATTTTTGAGGACAATTCTGGGTTTTAAATCAAAACGTGGTGGCTTTCTTTAATACTTTTTTCGTTTCTAATGAGGGGTCAGAAAGCAGAGAATTTAGTGCTCAGATAAGGGCAACAGGATTACTGTAATGTGCTTAGGAATTGGGACACCTAAAAACATTAATTTTCCATTTGTCCCAAATGGAAAATTAATTATTTTAGGTGTCCCAAAATTTGGGCACATTACAGTTTTATCTGTAATCTCCATTAAAAGTTAAGTTGTGACCCATCATTAGAACCGTCTCACCGAGACGATTCTAATGAAAGGGTAACAACAAATGTTTTTATTTAGAAATAAAGAAACATTTCTGATTATCCTCAAAACCTTACTTTATCTAGAGCTCTCCTTTAACACTTTAAGCACCAAAAAGCAGACCACAAAATTTACTTCTGCAAAAATTGAAAAAATGCATTGTTCAAGACGTTTCATATTGAGAATTCAAAGACTAGGGGGCAAACAGTGTAGATGCCTCATCAGGATCTATGCTGTTTGCAAATTCTGCTATTTTCGTCACCCATGCTTAAGTGTTTAAACAGAAAATAGGCCTCAGTTGACTGAGTTATACAGGTAAGACCACTTAAAAGCTAGGGACTCTATCTTATAGGTCATATTAAATGGTAAAGTAGGTGAATTATAGTGGCGCCAGGTATTATTGAAGTATACACAAATTACCATAAATACTTGTATAAGTGCACAGCCTCTAACCTTACCTGCCCACAGAGAACTGGGGGAGAAGGGGCTTGAGTTATGACATAATATTAACATATATCTTAAGTGGGTAATCAGGGATACTGCGGACATTTTGATAAATAAGATGGACAAAATAATTTAGTGGGGCTTTAGTTATTTTAAGATCTCACTGATTCTCCTAATTCGGCTGGATAATGCTAATACAGGGATGATTTCATTTTGGGTTTTTACGACCCTTAAAGCTTTCATCAATATTTCAGTCATTTCTGGCAAATGGGGGAATCACTCCGAATGGGCTAGATGATGATGATGATGATGAAAAAAATCAATAGGCTATAAAGAATTGTGACTGTGGCTTGAATGAAATCCAAGACATTTAGATTATGAGTCAACAGTAAGCCCCCTCACCCACGACTCTCTTACATGGGAAAACTAAATTTGGGTTTAAACACGGGTGGTAATCAGTGGAACTAGCTCCAAAATGAGTCAATGGAATTTCGTTCCCTCGTCACATACGGGAACTCGCGAGCTAGTGCTGTCGACAGAAAATCAGTAAACAAAGGTAGGTCTTGAAGAATTTTATCAATTTTTATTTCTTTATTAGCAATCCCAGGAAACAACTGCCGATGCTGTTGTGTGTAGATATGATTCAACTTTATTCCCCGTCGGAGATCGCCGCAGAAATGTGCAGGGCTTGAACTAACTTGTGGCAAATGTTTGAAACATCGAACTAAAAATCCACCAATTTCTGTCAATATGGAAATTTGGGTACACGATTTTTTCATTTTCCGTCCAAACTATAGCGTTCAGACCCTCTAAAGCACCATCCCTGGTAAATTCAAGCATGAAAAGTCACAAATAAGCAAAAAAGTGTGGGTGGAGATTACGTACCTGGACAATATTGACAAAATTTCTGCCTGAGCTAGAGCGCTCGACATGGAGCTAGTGCGTTCAACAAAGAGCTAGTGCGCTCATCCACACCTAAGATAAGGCAGAATTGTTGATTTATTGTTGATAGATGATTTTAACCGTTTTTTAGGTTTTGCTCTGTACCCCTTTGAAACCACTAAGAGATGACTTAATGTACATAGATAATTCCATCGTCATTCATCGGATGAGTGTAGTATTCATGACTGATTATGGCGATTTTGGTAATTCTCTTCTGTAACATGGATATTGTCCTGTTATTTCATGCCTGTTTGGTAAATAGTCAAAATTATGCCTCGAAGTACCGTGAACAGCTCCATTCACTGTTGCCCGAAGCCACAATGCCTCAGGTAGTAGTGCATTGACCTGTCCATGGTAATGAGTAACATAGTATTGACTATTCTGCCAAACAGCAATGAAATAGCTTTCGAATACTCAACCGAACCTGTAACCAACCATATTCTACTAGCAATCAACTGCATGACAGGTGCTCGAATTCGGCAAGCTCGTGATTTTCCAAGTCATTCTCGAGACGCTTGACGACATGGCATATAGACAAAACCATACCACGCTGTTTTCTCATTACATTTACATGAGTGGCATTATAAGCATGGCATAGTCTAAGCTGTTGGTTGGTTAATAATTCAGTGAAATGCGTTGTGGAGGCCAACCAGTGACATGGCAAAGCATATACCATTATCTGTATATAGTGGGTTGGATAATAAAAGGTATAAAAGTAGGTTGGGTAATATTAAAAGTTATTGCCCCTCGGCACCTTGGGTCGCCTGATACACCATTATCCTTGGCCTCAGGCAATAGTGCATCAAGCCATCCTCGCATACATCCTCGGGTACCCGGGGCAATAGTTTTTATTATCATTCACCAAACAGCCATTAGATGACTGTAAATTATAAAGAGTCACGAAGATCGGATATATTTTCAGATGGGGGTGTACAAGGGGAAGACATCCAAAAATGAATACCCCTGTAAACCCCAGTTTTATTAAATAAAAGTGGGTGTAAGGGGTTATTCATTATACGGACATGTTTGCATGATGCAAAAACTATTAGATACAAGTTTCATATATTAAAGTTTTTCAAACGTGCAATTTGACTAGCTGTTCGGGCATCAACAGGCGCATCAAGGGAAAGAGAAAACCTTACTTATAAAGAAGGGTTGATTAAAACTCAAGCATACAGTATGATTCATCACGAGATAAAAACATGGATGAGCGCACTAGCTCCTTGTTGAACGCACTAGCTCCATGTCGAGCGCTCTAGCTCAGACAGAAATTTTGTCAATATTGTCCAGATACGTAATCTCCACCCACACTTTTTTGCTTATTTGTGACTTTTCATGCTTGAATTTACCAGGGATGGTGCTTTAGAGGGTCTGAATGCTATAGTTTGGACGGAAAATGAAAAATTTGTGAACCCAAATCTCCATATTGACAGAAATTGGTGGATTTTTAGTTCGGTGTTTCAAACATTTGCCACAAGTTAGTTCAAGCCCTGCACATTTCTGCGGCCATCTCCGACGGGGAATAAAGTTGAATCATATCTAAACACAACAGCATCGGCAGTTGTTTCCTGGGATCGCTAATAAAGAAATAAAAATTGATAAAATTCTTCAAGACCTACCTTTGTTTACTGATTTTCTGTCGACAGCACTAGCTCGCGGGTTCCCGGATGTGACAAGGGAACGAAATTCCATTGACTCATTTTGGAGCTAGTTCCACTGATTACCACCCGTGTTAAAGCATTTTGGCAATTTTGGCAATTGTACAGTCAGTGTAGCCTAAGTGCTCCAGTTTAGAATGGTTAACAGGGATAATTTAGGGATAATATCCATAACATATGCTTTTACAGACAAATACTGAAAATTAGCTCTAAATTATTCCTGTTCCCTGCTTTATCAGGAGCACTGTTTAAGCCTGAGCAAGTATAAAACCCGAAATGAATCATGAAATGGGTTGGAATGGAATGAGTCTACACTGCTTAACTCTCAGAGCCTGCAACAGTACATGTTTTCTTAATTTTACGAAAACATTTTCTCCCCCAGTGGAAGCAAATTCAAAACAGTACAAAGCATGTGGCAGTTTTGCATTCTCTAATACATCCAAAATGAGTCAAAATTCAAAGCAATCACTCTTTACAGAAATGATGATGTCCAAATGTTTGTGGTATTACACTGCCATTCCATTGTTTTACGTATACTTTTATAAAGATTACTTTCAATTCTAAATTAAGAAAATATTTGACTATAATCATTATCTAATTTATTATTGAAACTGAAGAGAAGTTTACACACTTCAAATGGGCCTGCAAATGGAGATACATTGGAAGCTGGTGAACGGTAGAATTTACAGGGCTCTAGATAAGAGGAATTATTTGGTGATAATTAGGGATAATTTTTGTTAATTCTGCATAAAAGGGTATGTTGTGACCCCTCATCTGTACCGCCTCGACAAAACGATTCAGATGAGGGGTCACAATATAAGGTTTCGATGAGTAATAATAAAAATTATCCTTAATTATCATCTAATACTCCCTCTTAACTGGAGCTCTGATTTAAAAAAAAATCAAAAGTATTTTCTTACATATACCTGCAAATTGGCTAGTCAGGTATGATCCCTACTAGAGGCCTCCCTCGGCTAATTTAATGACTATCTTAGTTTAAAATCTACCTTACTCGACCTAAATATAGGGCCATCTTGCCCTTACTGCAATTATCAGAAAATTTGTACAAGTTGACGTTTAATATCTGGCGATGTATCACAATGACTGACGGCAAAATGGCAAACAGTGCAGACCCTGATCAGACTGCTCCTTTAGGAGCAGTCTGATCTGGGTCTACACTATTTGCTCCAACTTTATTGCCGAAATCTTTACAACACATACGGTATCTCGGTAATCACTTAGACCGAGACTAAAATCCTACACGTTTCAAATTTGACATTCCTCGGTATTGTATTAAAAACACTGCACCTTAACCTGTTCACAAAAAGGTCTGACATTAATTCCTATCTCAGAAAAAAAAATGGACTACAGCTTGAGACTGACTGACGGGCAAAGCACACAAGGGTTTAAGATAAGGTGGGAGTTATGGTGGTAATTCGGGGATGAAGTTTGTTCGTTTTCCATATGAACAAGTTTTTTTTTTTGCAGAGTGAACAAAAGTTATCTCACAACTATCAACTAAACCCCACCCACCAGGCCCCTCACCCTCCCACACCTGCCCTATCCTTTATGTAAAAGGCCAATGGCCAAGTGTCCCCTGACGTATGGACATGCCAGTACTTTGGGTACTTGATTTTGAAAGAAGCCATTGCTACAAGCTGAAAACTGAAGGAGGAGTTGCAGCCACAAGATTTTACCAGACTTGCAAAGGGCTGTAACTCAAGCAGAAAAGAACCAATCATGACCCAAACGAAATAGTATCAATGTCAAATGGTGATTATAAATTCCTGAAAGTGCAATGAAAATCAGTCAAAAAATGAAAGAAGGGTTGTTGCCACAAGATTTGACCAGAATTACAAAGGGCCTTAACTCTGGAAGAAAGGACCAAATCAAGACCACAATAAAAATGTCCTCCACTTTAAGTAGTGACAATTATATACTGAATGTTTGATGAATATCAGTTGAAACTGAAGGAGGAGCTGCGGCAACAAGATTTGGCCAGACTTACAATGGGCCATAACTCTGGCATAAACGGTCCAATCAGGACTCCGATAAAATACGATCCACGCCATGTAGTGAAAACAATATCCTGAAGGTTTGATGAAAATCGGTTGAAAACTGAAGGAGGAGTTGTGGCCACAAGATTTTACCAGACTTACAAAGGGCCGTAACACTGACAGAAAGGGTGCAATCAAGGCCCAAAAGAAATATGATCCAGGTCATGTACTACAGTAGTGAAAACAATATCCTGAAAGTCTGATGAGAATCTATTAAAAACTGGAGGAGTTGCAGCCACAAGATTTGGCCAGATTTACAAAGGGCTGCAACTCTGGCAGGAAGGGTCCAATCACGACCCCAATAAAATATGATCCACGTCATGTAGTAACAATAATATCCTGAAAGTTTGATGAAAATCTGTTGAAAACTGAAGGAGGAGGTGGCCACAAAATTTGGCCAAATTTACAGATAAAGGGCCATAACTCCAGCAGATAGGGTAAGATAATGACCTCTAATAAAACATGATCTACGTCATGTAGTAACAAAAAAATAGTCTGAAAGTTTCATGAAAATCCAATGAAAAAATTGGACGGACAGAACCCATTCTCGTTAGTCACCTTCAACAATGTCGGTTGTCAAAAACAGTTAACTCTGAAATAGTTGACTTTGCAAACTTAACAGCGAAGACCTGTATGAGATGGCGCATTTTGCCGCTTCACCTAGATCTACAGTCTACACCGTTTGCTCTCTAGCCTTTGAATTCTCAATATGAAATAGCTTAATTAGACAAAACAATTTTTTGAAACTTTGCAGATGTAAATTTTGTCATCTGCTTTTTGCACTTTAAGGTTGAACAGAATTATACCGTGGGACTAACAGCTGCTGCAGTGACAAATATTTTCAGAATCCAACAAATGGGAGACAATACTAGTTGTCCCCCCCCCACCCCCCCACCCGTTGTATGGAGGCAAAATATTTGTCTAGATGAGACAATGACACCGCCAAGTTATCCATCGGCAAGCAAGTATCTAAGAAACTGAGCTGACATACACATGATACAGTGGGCTCTTTTCAGCAGAGCATGCAGATTTAGGTTAAGGCAGCAAACAATGCTATTGGCCACAGTGCATGTTTGTACGTATGACGTTCCATAAAAAGTATCTTAATCTCTGTAAATTGGAGCTGAACATAGTACTAAAACAGCAGCCCCTTTTTCCGGTAACCCCTGAGTAGTAATATAATTACCTAAGTCTCTCTTCGTCTGACACGTGTCGGACGAAAGGAGACTATTAAGGTAGTAATATTACATGCAGTACTACTAATATAACTACAAATGTACCTAGGCCGAACCCTTCGTCCGACATGTCGGACAAAAGGAGACTTAGGTAGTAATATTACTACTAGTGACCCCTATGTCACTATGTCAGTGAGGTACTCGGACAAAACCGACCATGGACAAAACGGACCACGGTTAGGACAAAACGGACCACGTTTCAGGACAAAACGGACCAAGTTTCAGGACCAGACGGACCACGCTAGAAGACAAACCAGATCATCAATTGGTGCCAATTAAAAGATTAAGGAGTATATAATCTGGATCTGGATAGTTACCAAAGACAATGTTAAATGGTCACAATTATTTGACAACTGTTCATGATCTCAACTATCTTTGGTTGTTGCAACTATCTAATTAATTTAGTGGTAAGATTTTTATCTTTTAAGCATGAAAATTTCTTTATTAGTGTTGCAACTTAAATAAAACATGCTTTCTCAAGGTTAACGGAAGGTCTGAACGTGATCCTTTTTTACCTTAAACGTGGTCCGTTTTGTCCTGAACGTGGTCCAATTTGTCCCAAGCGAGGTCCGTTATGTCCGTGGCCCGTTTCGTCCGTGGTCCTTTATGTCCCTAATTCGTCAGTGACACAGCTGTGATAAAACCTGTACTGAAAAACATGCCATATATGCAAAGAGTGTAAATGATTGCTCTCAAACAGGCTGGCATAATTTGCATCATGTTTTTGTAAGGACCAGATCTCTTTATATTCTATAAGATCCAGGGGGACACTAGTTCAACATGTCAGCTGTCAAAAGGAAAGCATGATCCCCACTGGACTGTTACCAACCGTCGGGTATCAAAACTTTCATCTTAACAACCGAGTTGTCGGACTATGTGTATACTAACCAGGTCTGGAAACAAGACTCCAATGATATGGGTTGCAGCACTCATAAATTGGATCATCCCTGCTGGAACAACACGGTAATCGTTTAAGTTCTGTGAAGTTGGTAATGTCCATCCATCTCCAGAGTTTGCAACACAGAACTTGCGGCATCACTGTTTTGCGTCCCAACCGTTGCTCCCCTTTTGGAAGCATTACACACTCTGTCAATTCACCTCCTTGCGACTCAATGCTTTGGGCCAGCGCCTCTAGCTGCTTTTCTTTTAATCGCTTTAGCATCGAATGCGCAACGGACTTCAGTTCGAGGTCTTCAGCACTTTCTGTCGGACTCCCGGTTTCATTATGAACTCGGTATTTCCAAAGACGCTTCACGAGTAATGATCTCCTAGACCGAAACATACAACATTGGGTCTCTATTTCTACTTTAGCTCCTATTGTTCAGCTATATTTTTGACATTTCCACTTCATGAATGAATGTATCCAAATTTGAGTAACATCCACAAAATGTATGCCCTACAAACCATTTTAATTTATCTGAAATATGACACTAAGTATCTGCTACGAATACACTTATGTGGTTATTTGCCTTTGATCTTTAACAAAAATGCACATACAATATTACTTTTTTACCGTGACCCAATTTTGTAAAGGTAAACTCTACATTTCAAGTCATGTATAATGTTCTCGATAACCGTGTTGACCTAATCGGTACGGTTTTGTGCACGATTTCTTTAACAACTACAGAAACAATCCAGCAATATGTGGCAAATTATCCAAGATCATGGAAATATCTTCTAATACACAAAATCAGGAAAAATCCAGAAAGAAAACTTTGACAATAACTTTGAAGGAAGGTTCTCATCACATAGTTAACACGGTGAACCTTAGGCTGTCTACACAGGGCGATTTCACTTTGAAGGAGGGGTGTCAAGTAAAATAACTGTGATAAACAACAAATTCAAATTTTATAGACAAATAGAAAATTACTGTTCAACGTATAGTTTTGAAGACGGTCTTATAAAATTATAACTGAATCTTTAGTTTCCAAAAAATCATTAAAAATTTTCGTTTCTTTAAAGAAAGTATTGACTAAAATAAACACCGAGGTTCCTCCATTAGAGTGGGTCGACTTTGTGAGGTCTTCAATTCTACATAATATGCGGCCGCTGATTGGACAAAATGGTTACACGTGACTGGTCTAGACATACTGGCGCGTACTAAGTCGTCAGAAATGCGAGTTGTTTTGTTCATATTTTAGTTGGCAAAATATCTCTGTATTTAATAATTTGTAAGAAAAAAATAAACAAAACAAAATTACCATGACGAAAAATGCAATTTACAAGAAAGAATATTTCCGTAATGATATGTTAACCTAGAGGAAACAGCGAGAGAATTAACACTAATATTCAAAACGCGCACCTGTTAATTAATTGATGCATTAATTGCCTTTTATTAACGGCGACGTACGGTAATAATAAATAAAGAGAATATAGGGCCTACGCACTGTCGAGACAAATACAATGTAAATAAAAAAAAAAATAATTCAGAATTATACATTATATAAACTTGTGAAAACCCGTTTAACAATTAAACGCAAAAAAAAGAAAAAAAAAAAAAGAACTTGTCAAAACGATTTTTTTTTCAGTATATGGCAGTTTTCATTAATTCGAAAAATACGACTGTCTGAAATGTTTCTCTTTTTAGACTGAATTAGACAGGATAACGGGTTTCTCCGCTACTAAAGTGCAGGTGTACAACGGTATTTTAGCTTCAAAGCAAACCGTCTTGTCACAAACTTAACGGTACCTGTCAGCTGTATTATTAACACATAAATCACAAAACACGTGGCAATGCTCTTCAACATACGATGAAATCAATCGAATAATAATAGTGAAAAAGGATAAGAGTCAAGCCCGACTGCGTAAATAATGCGCTATAAAATGAGAAAAGGCATTGTTATTATTATTATTATTATTTGATAGAAAAGTGCAGAGTTCCTGGTGGTTTAAAACGGCGGTGATAGTTTAGCAGCAATGGGTAAGGATGAAACAATCTGCAAGAATAAGACACTCGGGCAATAAAGATAACATAATTCGCCGCCCGTGTACATACTGGTAATACTGGTGAATACCCCTACCTGTCAGTGAGCTGTCATTTTAATTGATTGGATTATAAAGTAACAATCCAAGGAGAGTCACGAACTCGGCTGGATTCGATACCCCGACTTCTTCATTATGAATAAGAGAGCATTTATATTTTACCCGTCGGGGAAGACGACTCAACTTTTGGAACGTTATTAAAAAGGTTTGCATGTTATGTGTATTTGCGCAGTTTACTGTACAGTCTGGTCAGAGTATGCACCGTATGATTCGCCTATCCTGCAAGAGTATGCAGTATGCACCGTATGATTCGCCTATCCTGCAACATGTGCCTATCATGAGCATGCTGTTTTTACATATAGGCTTGTTTCGGCAACGACGCGGCTTGAATCCAAATGATGTCATTTTCATAGGGTCAACAATTTAAGAAAAGACTTTGCCCCATTCTGAAAGGGATGTAAAAAATGAAAATGACAGTGTTGCTTCCCCGAAAAGTGTGCCCATTCACCTTAAGACAGGTCGTTCCCGATATCGCTTGAGGCAAAAATACCTAAAATGTACTTTACAAAGGGTGTTATAATCAATATCGTAAAGTGAGTGGAATTAAGATTCCGAAGGAATGTTTTGTTATTTCAGAATTAATACTTTTTAAGCCCGTGATGCCACGCTTTCTTTTCTCCCTCTCTCTCCCTCTCTCTCTTATTCTCTATTTGAAATGAATGATTAGTGAAGTTTCAAGCGAAGCCAAAGTCTCTCTCAAAAACTGAATGACACAAACTCTTTCTCTTTCTCTCTTTTTTCCCTTGATTGTCAGTACAACGACGAGTTGTCATACGAAGTAAACTCGTCTGTGGCAACTAAAGCAAAAGCAATTCTGTCTTGTCAGCGAGCCCTCGGCTTAGTGGTAAAGTGTTGTGATGCGAGTCTCGCCCGTGTGTCGTCGAAATGCCCCGCCCCCCCAGCTGGCACATAGCGTCCAATTGACGTCATCCCGACGTCGATGTGACGTCGCAATGTCACAGCGACGTTGGTATGATGTCATTTTGACGTCGTGCTTCTGGTGGACCTGTTCCGCTACCAGAAGATCAGTTTTCTCCCGCGCCTACCGATGGACTAGATGTATGAGAAATACTCTTGCAAGAGCAGTTAAATCCATACCAAAGCACGTCTTGTGCATTGTCCTGTTACCGTCCGATATAAACTGAGCTGCAACAAGCAAAATGGGTGCTTAACGTATCTGCTAACACACAAGACTCAAACCAGTCTGGATCAGTGCTGTCTGACCATAGCTTTGCATATAGCCTTCAGTTTCATCAAAAACCATACATGGTGTGTATGGACGACAGAGTTCTAATCAGACTGTGCCGCTGCGCAGGCTTATATAACTGAGTCTGTTTTTGTTGTGTATGACATGAGCACCGTTTTGCATACATCACTGGGGCTTAACTTCGCCGAAAACAGCTATCTGGGATAAGTGTGCAAACTGCGAAGAATGAACTCAGCCTGAGCATTCACTCAAGTCTGATATGAAGTTTTGCTGTTGGCAAAAATGCGAACAACGAAGGCTCTGTTCAACCTCAGACAGTGCAGGAGTACGCCATTGACGTAGTTTCGTTTCGGTATTCTTCTCAAAAGGATTTTTGAAGAATAGAAGTTGCTTTCCTGGCGAATTCTTGCCTTTTAGTGTAGTCTCCATTTTCGTCCTGGCATTGTTTAATTTGTATGCCCACATTTGGGTGTTGAAAACCAACTCGTGGATAAAAAGCTGTGGAAACCGATCATGAGTGAATATGATCTTATCATAGCGGCAGAACTTGACCTGTAAACCACACAAACCGTCAATCTGCTGTCTCGTAAGAGACATGACCGTCGGAACTTTTGGCAGGAAAATGTACGCTGAGTCAAACAATGTACTTTGAGTCAGACAACATTTTAAAATAATTCGATAATTCTGAGATTTTTTTTTGTATTTATCAATAAAAATACGTTGTGACCCCTCGCCGAGTCATTTTGACCCCTCGTTAGAATCGTCTCGCAGAGACGGTTCTACTGAGAGGTCACAACACATGCTTTTGCGGAGAACGGAGGATAATTATCCCTCGATTATCCCTATTACCTCTTCTTATCTGGAGCATTGATCCATAGTTTAAAAATTCATTTGTTTGTTTGATGGAACTCTTTCTGTGACCTTTGTTTTCTGTGCATCTTCTGCTGAGACACTAACAAAGTCAAGGTCGCAATAGGCAGGGATGATGGTATTGTTATTGTTGCTGGGTTTTTTTTTGTTGTTGTTGTTTTACCAAAACTACTTAATAACTGTGCAGAAGGGCCAAAAATGCCACCCAGCTGTGTAATCAGTATTCATATATTGTTTCGAAGTACAGAACTTATCATTAAATAATGGGTTGGCTATGACTGTCGTCTATAGTAGGCTGGTGGCATCATTTCTCCAGGGTCCGATTGTTGAAAACCAACGATGGCGTTGGTGAACGAGGCGTAAGATTTGCAAATATATGATAGGCCTTCGAAAAAACGTTGCTGCTCTTGATGAAAAAAAATCTGACAAGCTTTTCAAAAGTTATTCACATTTTTTTTCTTTTTGGAGCAACACTCTTGATGTTACCGGGACGCTTTGAACCACCTGGCCCAGGACGTAACCCAGCAGACAAGAAATATCGAAACAGCGTCATATCAACGTCACTACAACGTCAGGGTTCGAGGTTATAAATCTTGAGAATAATCTCAAACTCAAAATAAAGCACACTGACTGGCTGTTTCCGAGCATGTGCTCGGAAGCAGTCAATCAGTGTGCTTTATTACATGCTCGGAAGCAGCCAGTCAGTGTGCTTTATTTTGAGTTTGAGAATATACTCAAGTTTTATAACCTCGGGGCCATGAAAAGTTACATTGATATCAATACGACTGTGTTTCAACGTTATGTGTCTGCTGGGAACTTGACAGTGTGCATGTCTCTGCATGTAGTAAGGATCACAATACTGCGAATGAAAATATATCTACGGCATAACTATGTAAAGTTGGTTCGAATTTTCCTCTTTTCTTGTAGCTATAACTAATTTCAAATGGTGGTGAAAAATGCTCGTATTTCATGATAATGGGAGCCCCAAGCTCAAGCGTGAACCGGGACAAAATATTAAGGGGTTGTTAATCTTGCCAAACGAAAAAAAAATGTTTCGAAGTACAAATGAGCCGCGACACGAGAAAACCAACAATGTGGTTGTGCGGCCAGCGCAGACTCAGATCAGCCTGGGCATCCGCCCACTCTGATCAGAGTCTTCGCTGTCCGCATGGCGGTAGCTTAGACCCTTCAAGCCCTAAACGAAGAGTCTGATCGGACTGGGGGGATACCCAGGCTGATCGGAGTCTGCGCTGGGCGCACAACCACATTGTTGGTTTTCTCGTGTCGCGGCTCAAATGTATCAGTATCTGAGCAGCGCGACGAAAAATATAAAGCTGAGACTGACATAGCCGACTCAAATTTGCTCTACATTTTCCTTGACTCTCAAATGAGGACATGAGTAACGCTGACAAGACAGGATTATCTGAGTCTTGGCTGTTCGCACATGTCCTAATGCACTCCCTTGATTATACTTAAATTGTTTGTAATCCGAAATAGTTTGCGAGTTGTATGAGTTTAAAACCCAACTTAATTCAGTTCATGGAGTGAAAATTAGCAGAATATTTGGCTTGAATAATGAAATTTATTAGCTTCATCCATTCTGAACAAAGTGTTATTTCTGTCTTGTAACGTATAATCCCAATTAGTTATTTTGTTCTGGCTGCATAAGGTACTACAAAAATGATCAATGCAGCTAAAGAATCCCTCTTAAGTATCAGAAGGTCATTTTGCATAATTGACCTGTCAATGTTAATTAATGTGTTCAACCGTAAGAAGCTGACTGGACTTTTATCAGGAATTTATTTACCGATTAGCTTACTTTTTGTGTATTTAGTTAGTTATTTATTACCTCAGATGTTTCGTAATACGATACATGATATGATGCAAACTGAGTGAAAAGAAATCGTATGACATGTACCAGATCAAACGTTTTTTTGTTTGAATGAACAGCCTAAAAATCAGCTTTGGGCAGGTACAGGCTTAGCTGAGTCCCTGCTGTTCGTTGATGTCGCACAATCGTCTTTCTCGTGACATCACTTATGAACTAATTCGAACTTACGTAACAGCGACGAGCAAGATGAGTGAGCCGGAACAAAAGTGAAATATTTCTGATGGGTACAGGTGATATCAAATTAATCTCAGAATAATTTCAGCGATAAAAGGTCCGACTCGGACAAATTGTAGGAAAATTAACGTAGTTTTTAGAGATATAAACTGAGGTGCACAAACCGTGCGGAAAAGAGGTGCCCAATGGTGAAATACTTCCAATTCGGGAAACAAACTAGACCGGAGGATTCAGTTTGATCACTTTACACAGATTTGAATGCCGGGCTGCATACCGTGATGGCATAGCTTGCATTTTTAGGCGAGGCCTATCATATCGCGAGTGTGTTGTCCATAGTCGAAGTCATCAGCTCAGCTGCATGCAGTCATGCATCAAGAGGTTAATTTTTTACTCTTGGTTGACAAAATTTTTCAATCGTTGGCCGGGCCGCGACTTTCTGTGCTATAGCTATGCGCTCTAACAAAGGGACTACGGCGTGACACACAAATCACTAGAAAACTGTGCAGTCCAAAAGTCTGTAACTCTAGTAACACACGTTGGTTGTTTGTTTTGAGTTTCACGGCCCTTTGAGACAGTATTTCAGTCTATATCGGGCCGTCTCCCAAAGAGAGGAAGAAAGAAGAGAGATGTGATAGCGAGAGAAAAATGTCCAAACAGCCCCACCCGCACCTACTGCAAGCACACTAGGCCCTTGCCCCACCATTATCCAAATCAGTAGGACGCCACGGAATTGGAAGTTATACCCAGCAGCATCGCACCACCCAACCACACCGGTAACACACTTGAGAGTCGTCAGGCTAACAGTAACGCTTTAGCTGTTGTGCACAAAACACAGGTTGGTCTGAGTCACCAATGCCCACATATGCCCTAACGCCCTTTTACGCGTCGGTAAAAGGGGCGATGGGAAATTAGCGAGCTGCCAAGTCTGGGATTAGACTCTGCATTCGTACATAAATCCCGGGCTCGAGACGCGTTGGAAGCGGGTATCTTTTCAGTATCTTTTCAGTCATAAACAGCCCTTCATTATCACCAACCCATCGTCCTGATATAGTTGAAATTATGTTAAAAAGGGCGTAAAATCTTTATTCATCCACCATCGACAAAAATTTATAGGTTTGATTTTCAACAAATTAATCTAATAAAGGTAGCAGATCCGAATTTGTTAGCTAGTCAAAGCAGCTAAACATCTTTTCAAGCGCAGAAATTGATTGACACTTCCGGCTACTGATTACATCTCTCTACCGTTATATTGTCATGTGTACTCAATACAAGAGTCACAGGTCTTTGAGATGTTACAGTTATGTCTGTCACTGACCCGTTAAATCGTCTAGAGAAAGTAAACGTTGCAGACGCACAGATTTCACGTATTTTAGAAAAGGGCTGTAAGCATAACTTGAGTTTGTCTGCTTTATTCATTTTTTGTACAGGGAAGGGCATTATTTGTTTTAACTGGCGATTAAAAATATTTAATAAACACTTATCAAAAATAAGTAGTAATGATCAAATTAATTGTAAATACATGTAAGACAGTGATAATAGAAAAACACATAAAAGCAAAATTAAATAAAATGGCTTCCGACAGATGAAAGAGACTAATCTAGCAGGCACACGAAGTTGACCAGCATCAATGCATTGAAAAAAAAAAAAAATAAATAAATAAAAATAAAAGTGAAAAAATGAAACGTTGAGATTAATTGATGACCGTCGGGAATTATTTAGTAAAGAAGCCTCAGTACGCAATCAAATTTATAAAATTTATATAATCACAAAATTCAGTATTTTCTCAGTAGCTTAACTTATTGTACCGCAAACCTTTTAAATATTGAGACAGATAAGTCTAAGCAAACAGGGCAGAGCCAAAGCAGACCGCTCCTAGGAGCGGTCTGATCAGGGTCTACACTGTTTGTCAATCCTGCATCTTATAGATGCATTACCGGACTGTTCAATTTTTACGACAGACACGGTTTTTGTTTTTGGTGTTCGAACTGTCAGTATTCTTACGGTAGCCTGCGAAAAATACAAAATTAACGTATTCTCTGCTCATAGATTTTTATCTACTCAAATCGTAATCGAACCGATTTAGGAGATTAACCGGTAAAATGGATTGACTCAATTAGCGTTTATTAGTTTTTCGCGGATTCGATCAATTTTCATCAACCCTAGACATGCTGATTACCGTTGACCAATAATATGTCTAGCCGAAGTGCAATCAACACCAAATTAAAGACAGGACTTCTCTGCCGGGGGGTCTGGTTCCCATCTCACAGCAGATATACCTGTACAGGTAAAGGTGTGAAACTTTATTCAACCAATCAGTGAACCAGAATTACCAGTTATGGCCATTTTATTGGCTGACTGGAGGTGTTGACACTATGAGATCAAGAGACAGAATGACACTGTTGAAGTTAATCCTCCTTATATAGTACCACCCCTGTCTCAATTACTAGCACGCGCCGTCGTCGCCTATGGCAAAATGAATGAAAATCCGTCTAGACCTAGTGAAAGACACGCACACGCATGTTATCATCATGGTATTGATCAAAACCCAAAAAATTCCCAAAATATGGACCCTCCGGCGGCCCCTCAGCAGATTTCAAAAGCGTGGTAATTAGCTCCTTGGGCTCGCGCACTTGCCGCGCTGATTGTAAAGGTCTAGGGTTCGATCCCCGGAAGCGGTCTGAAAATTTTGGTGTCTGAACATGCTTTGCAGGGATGACATTACAAAGTATGTATGCCGTTCGTAGGATCGGAACCCTGTCCTCTATGCAGTTCAAAGTTGTTGTTTCCACGGTAAACAGCTAACGGGCTTGTCGGGACAATCTATTAACCTAACCACACTATTTCTGGACAGAATTAGACCTCCTAAGCGGTTAACCAGTACCAGGTGCACTTTCGCCAGTACATGTAACTGACAACTGCCCTATTTGACTCTGCGGAAGGAGAAACGAAAGTATGTGGCCGGACCGGGTTTCGAACCCGGGACCTCTGGCTCTTGAGTCAGACGCGCTACCAACTGTCCTACGCGGCCCGGCGTGCAGTTCAAAGATCCCAGTTGTAGTTACATCAATACAGAAGGCTTTCGACCTGCAAAGTCCGAGCTGTACGAAGCGCACCTTCAGATGGTGTAGCAGATAGTAATTATGACGGGCACACCATGTTTTCCCGCCATTTCTACAAAGGGAAACAACTTGTATTTCACCTAAAAAAACACACAAAAAAACAGGCTATTTCGTAAAAAAGATCCACGCTGTTCGTCAAGGCATGAGTAATAGTCAGACTGTACGAGGAGATAATCCACGAGATTTTGCGAGTGGATTATCTCCCGTCCAGGCGGACAAACGATAAAGCACGTGGATTATCTCCTCGTACAGGCGGACAAACCAATGGTATAACTATTTTATACTACCCTTACCAGTGTAGACCTTGCTCATTGCGAAATATATCGTGCTAAAGTTGGCGTTTCCTGGTAAGGGTAGTATAATTACAGTACATGCAAAATCGGAACGGCTAACATTATTAACGTTATTATCCTAAAAAAATGGAGCAATTTGGTTTTACAATGCAGAAATGCGCCAAAAAGAAATAGATGGAAAGGCAGACAGCGCCAGCCCTGATGTGATGGCTCAGTGAGCTATCTGATCTGAGTTTGCAAAGTTTGCTCAGGCCTATCTGACTCAATGTTTAGAATCTGTACCGTACGTCGACTGTCGAAAATGTTAGTGACCGCTGTCGCACTAAAACTCTTTTTCGGTCTAATCAGACCACAGTCGACACTGTAAGTAAACTTGAAAAGGCCCCTCCATGCGCACAGTGTCACTCAAATTAGCGTGCACATCCGCTCACTGATTAGTATAGCTGCAGTTTCATTTTCTTCAAAGGGAAATAATGCAAAACTGTGACTAAAATCTTCTCGACGAGGTTGCCTCCAATGCACTATTTTATATACCACAGAATGATGTAATATTGGAATCAGTCGCAGACCTCAATGCCATGGGAAAACTATGATTGTTTTAACCCTTAAAGAACCAAAAATAAGAAAAAATGAATTTTCAGAGTAGCTCCTGATGAGGTGGCTCATCAAGAGCTGACTCATTTAGATCTACACGGTTCAATATGATTGATTGATTTGATGCTTAACGTCCACCCTAAACAGCTATGGTCATGTCGGGATGGTCAGTTAACCAAACCACACTATTCCTGGGCAAGCTTAGACCTCCTAAGCGGTTAACCAGTACTAAGTGCACATACTTTCGCCAGTAACTGACAACTGCCCTTCTTGAATCAGCGGAAGGAGAAACGAAAGTATGTGACCAGACCGGGTTTCGAACCTAGGACCTCTAACTTATGAGTCAGGTACCCTACCAATTGCGCTACGCAGCCCGGCCTGTTCAATATGATGTAGCTTTGGAGAAACATTTTATGAATTGCGCAGACATCAATTTAGTCGCAGACTTTTTGTCCCTTACAGACAGGGATGGCACTAGATAAGGAGAATTGTCTTTTGCAGTGTCATTCATGGACAGACACATGGTGCCAGGGGTGTGCAGCTAATGACATGAGCTGCAACATGAGAAAAACAACAAAGTGGTTGTGCACCCAGCGCAGACTCAGATCAGCCTGGGTATCCGCCCAGTTAGAGAAGTCCGCTAAGTGCTTAAAGGGTAGCTAAGGATCTAAACTACCTCCATGCGGACAGTGAAGACTCTTGATAAGACTGGGCGAATGCCCAAGCTGATCTGAGTTTGCACTGGGCGCACAACCACTTTGTTGGTTTTCTCGTGTTGCAGCTCATTTAAGTTCCCCTGAGCCACTTGGGGAACATTGTTACAGAACTGAGACAACGACAGTGTAATTCTGTGTCCTGCATAGAATCAGCACCTCCAGTAATTAAGTCAATGAAATTAGTATATAGAGAAGACCATGTTAGTGTCTTTTGATATCAGGTTTATCAGGCAAGACCAGAAACAGCGTAGGAATGGCGAGGCTTGGTGAGATATAGAGAAGACCATGTTAGTGTCTTTTGATATCAAGTTTATCAGGCGAGACCAGAAACAGCATACAAATGGCAAGGCTTGCAGAGCCAATCCAACATGTTTCTAGTCGAGCCTGATAAACTTGATATCAAAAGACACTTTCATGGTTTTCTATTTATCATGCACCATTATAAGGTTTTAAGGTTTAAAGAGACTCGTGCTATTACAGCCAAGCCAGTATACAGCCAATCGTCTTCAGAGATTGCTTCTGAAGGCATGGCCTGACAACATTTGCGCAAGCGCAGTTCTGCAGTGACATGATATCACATTGTGTTGTCATACCCCTGTTATCAGGTGAAGTTTTTCAGTAGATGCATGCTAAAACTGTTAATTCTTTCCACGGATTGGTAGAATAAATTTTCACACTTTACCTGTACAGGTAACATATGCTATTGCTGGGAGCATCGCAACCGAGTGTGTAATATCCGCCACTGCAAACCAAAATCCTTTCTTTCACCTTTTATAAATGTTTTTCATGACTTTATACATTTTTTCAGCTCTGGCACAGGGGCACATAAACTCTGTGGGATAAAATTTTGACCATCACAGTGAGGTTTTATCATCTAGCAACAGAAGATATGTTAAATATACAGTCAACTCTAGATATCTTGAACTGTGATATCTTAAAGTATCTTCTTATATCAAAGAATGTATTTCCTATTATTTACATTGCAATTCCTGTTATCTCAAACTACTGATATCTCAAAGTAAATTTTCTGGTACCAGAAAATTTACTTTAGAGATATCAGTAGTTTTGGCTGAAGGTAGATTTCAGAATATGGAGAGTTGACTGTATCCTCTGCAAAGGAACATAGAATCTGACCAGCAGAGTAACATACAGATTTGACTGGAGCCAGGCTATGAGCTTTTATTGCTTTGCTATAACCATTTGATATATATTTTACAAAATCACTTAACAAGATCTTTTCATGATCTATGAGCCCCGATAGCTAAGTGGGTTAAGGGCTTGCCTACTGATCTAGCGGACCGGGATCGAGCCCCGCTTGATGTGGGAATCTTTCCTACCGTGAATGGGGTTCTATTGCACACAGCCTTTCAATATCACCTCCCATCGTCCTGATATGACCGAAACACTGTTGAAAAGGACATAAAATCTTAAGTCATCCATTCATCTATTCACGATTTACACTGTTGGCAATCTGGTCTTTGAATTCTCAATATGAGATTTTGAAGACATAAATTTTGTTGTCGGAGTTTTTTGCTTCTCTATGGGTTTCTCTTAAAGGAAATAATTTGCCCCCCCCTCTTATAGCAAATTATTTCCTTTAAGAGTAGACCCTTTCCCCAAATAAAATAATTTGCTGCCCTCTTGAAGCAAATTATTTCCTTTAAGAGTAGACCCTTTCCCCAAATAAAATAATTTGCTGCCCTCTTGAAGCAAATTATTTCCTTTAAGAGTAGACCCTTTCCCCAAATAAAATAATTTGCTGCCCTCTTGAAGCAAATTATTTTCTTTAAGAGTAGGCCCCTCCCCCCCCCAAATACTTCTGTGCATGGGTTATCTTTCCTGCAAGTGTATACTTCCTCCTTCAGAGGTAGGAGTAGACAGACCTGACCAGCACGCGGACACTACCACTATGCAGTCAGTTTTGTGCTTGGTGTGAAATAAACACTAACAGACTAAGATACTTTCTAAATTCAAGTGACTTTGAAACATTATTTCAAGGCGCCATTTCTTTATCTTTTTGTCACTCACTTTTATATTTACACAGCACAGTTTTGGATTTGCTGGGGCCGTTTCAGACAGGTACTACAATGGATGCTTCAGTTTGGCAGCAGCAAGCATGCAAACAGGCAAAGTGAACAGCCATGTGTCAATGTGAAATCAGAACAATCCTTTACAATTATTTACCTTTGTTGAGGTGAATATGCAGTTTTATTGACCTGCAAACAACATATTGACCGACGAAAAGCAGAGGTCAATATGTTATGTTTGCAGGTCAATAAAACTGCATATTCACCGAAATAAAGGTCAATAATCGTTTTATTATATGATTCTAAGTCCAGTTTCCTTTGATATTTAAGATGGTACTACAAGGTATTATCTCACGACGTTACGTCATTAACATAAACGAACATCAAACGTTACGTCACAAAAATACAATGAAATCAGCGTAAAAGTAATAATCACTGACTGGCCAATGAATATCGCAAAATACTGACCGGCACGTGACGTCAAATCAGCTAATGAAATTGTATGTTACTTCTTGGTCATATAATAAACATTCTTATTACTATATGTATCAATAATTTTATTACGAGTATTGCAGTGTGAAAATGTCATCTTAGTTTACTCAGATACCAAGGTGTCCTTGTACTGGTATGATAAGCCTGTTTCTATAGAGCATACAGCATGACCTAAATAGCTTCATGTTGCGCATGCCCAGATGATTTTTTTTTTCACGTATTCCTTTTGTCTATATTTATCACAAGGATTTTCATGAAATTACATGCCCATCTGGTATTCTGGAACACACTGGAGTATCAAACAGTAGGTAAAATATCCTTAAAGGTGTCTGTGTACTGGTTGGGTCTGTCTATTATGTGGCATCTGGGCCCAGTTGTACAAAACTAATGACGTCGTTAGTGAGCAAGACGTTGAAATTTCAAACGTTAATTTCTCAAATACGCCAATATTTTTTGTTGAAAAAATGTGAGAAGCTTTTGCACATATTTTCAACAAAAAATATCAGTCTATTTGGCTATGAAGTAGTAAACCACTTAACAAGTTGACCTCTTAACTAGCTTGTTAGGCTAATGAAGCTTAGAACTATTGGGCCGTGATAATAATTGGGCTCTGATCCGCATCTGCACTATTTGCTATAAATGTCCCTTTTATTGGACATTAGGCATAAATAGACGATCTAACACAAGTGGTCATTTCATATGAAATTTATGAAACGAGCCTTTGGCGAGTTTCATTAACTTCATATGAAATGACCAGGAGCGTAAGATTCTGTTTATCATATGACCCTTTAAAAGGGGATTTTAATGCCTTCAAACTGAACATTATTTCAATAAGAAAACGCATGGTGGACATGGACATTGTCAATGATGTTATGTCAGAGTTCAGTCTAGAGGGTTATTTGGGAGAAATAGTCTCTCTAAGCTGGTTGACTTCTCCCTATTTTGAGCTGAGGGAGAAGTGAAAATGTATAGAACATATAGGTCCAAAAATTTGGACCAAATTTTCTCCCTAAAGTCCAGAAAATGTTGCAAAACTTCTCCCTGACTGAAAGTTCTAGGCTGACCTATGTATGTGTATGCGCCAAAGTGTTATTACACATCAGGTTATACGATTTTTATAAGACGACGTAATCCACTGAATAACAGCGACGTCATATGATAAATGGGTTAGACTAACTACAAGACATTAAATTACAGATTCATTTTTATTTTTTATTACGAGAATTTAACTCTCAGGAAATAGTCCAGGCAAACTGGCGATTTTTTCCCTAAACCCAAAACAAATTGCAACAAAAGCTTTTTTGCATTTTTGTTGAGAACTAACATTCACATATGACATATCAAAAGTAGGATAAAATCGGATAATGCAAAATATATTTTTTTCTGCATTTTTACAAGCGCCTATTTGCGTCTTAAATAAACCAATTATTTGTAATGTTTTATATGACATAACATTATATCTGTGAGTTTTATTTCTAAAAACCTATTCTGCCTCTGCCAGAATTGAATCTAGAAGCTTGGGATTGAATTTGGCACGCACATTTTCTTGTTGAATGTAAAGCCATCTAGGTCTAAAAATGTATAAATTACCCCACCCACTTTATTCTGCCTTAAAATCTGAAGTAAATTTTTGAAGGTCAGTAACTGAACTGCAACAAGAAATATATCATACTGATGACTTTGCTTAGCATAAACATGCTTCAGTTTAGAATACAGATCTCTGAAGGCACGAGAAGCCCGAAACAAAGACACAAAGAGCAGAATACTACATGCATTATAACACAAACAGTGCAACATACTTATGAAAAGTCTTTGTAAATCTCCTCAGCTGGATTTATGAACGGGGTCACTAAACATTGCTCAGTTTTAAATATGTAAGCTCTGTGCCTCATGGTTTCAGAGAAGATGATTTTTTAAAAAGATTTTCCCATTATAAGTCTATGGGAGCTAATGACCCCTGGGGCGTGGCCAATTAGGGCCCCAGGGGCATGGTTGGCAGGATTTTTGTATGTGACAACTAAACATTGCTAAATACTTAATATGTAAGCTCTGGGCCTCATGGTATCAGAGAAGAAGATTTTTAAGGTTCTTTAGCGATATAGCTCTATATAAACAAATGCCCCCCTGGGGAGGGGCCAGATTGGACCCCAAGGGCTTGATTGGCAGGAGTTATGTAGGGAACCACTAAACAGTGTTACATACTAAATGAATATATAAGCTCTGGGCCTCATGGTTTCAGAGAAGAAGATTTTTTAAGTTTTTCCCATTATAAGTCTATAAGAGCCAATGATAGATCCTGGGTGGGGTGGGGGGGGGGGCAATTTGGATCCCAGGGGCATTGTTGGCAGGATATATGTACGTGACCACTAACCATTCCTAACCATTGCTATATACTAAATATGTGAGCTCTGGGCCTCATGGTTTCAGGGAAAAGATTTTTGAAGGTTCTCAGCTATATAGCCCTATATTAACAAATGGCCCCTGGGGTGGGGCCAGTTTGGACCCCATGGGCATGGTTGGCAGGATTTATGCAGGGGACCACATTGCTACATACTAAATGTTTAAGCTCTGGGCCTCATGGTTTCAGAGAAGATTTTTTTAAAAGTTTTTCACTTCATAAGACAATGGGAGCTAATGCCCCTGGGGTGTGGCCATTTTGGACCCTAGGGGCATGGTTGGCAGGATTTATTTACGTGACCTGACCTTTAACCATTGCTACATACTAAATATGTAAGCTCTTGGCCTCATGCCCCTGGGGTGTGGCCATTTTGGACCCTAGGGGCATGGTTGGCAGGATTTATTTACGTGACCTGACCTTTAACCATTGCTACATACTAAATATGTAAGCTCTTGGCCTCCTGTTCTTTAGCTATATAGACCTATATACACAAATGACCCCCTGGGATGGAGCCAGTTTGGACCCCAGGGGCATGGTTGGCAGGGTTTGTAAATCTATATCAGTTCTGGGCCCCATGGTTTCAGAGAAGAAGATTTTTAAAGTTTTTATCATTATAAGTCTATGGGAGCTAATGACCCCTGGGGTGGCCAATTTGGACCCCAGAGGCATGGTTGGCAGGATTTATGTACGTGACTAACCATTGCTACATACTAAATATGTAAGCTCTGTGCCTCATCGTTTCAGAGTGGAAATCTTTTTAAGGTTCTTTAGCTATATAGCCCTATATAAACCAATGGGTCCCTATGGTGGGGCCAATTTGGACCCCAGGGGATGGACTGGCAGGAGTGATGTAGGGGACCACTAAACATTGCTACATACTAAATATATAAGCTCTGGGCCTCATGGTTTCAGAGAAGAAGATTTTTAAAAAAAAAATTCATTATAAGCCTATGGGAGCTTTATGTTGTCATGGCAACCAGAGTTCCATTCTGATCTGCCCTATAACCTTATGCAGTCAATTCCCCGCCCCAACAATGCTATACATAAAATTTGATCAAGATTGGGAAGAGATGGTTTAGGAGGTATGTTTCTAGGTGTGGAAGACGAAGATGGACTACGGACCAAGGCTATACTATAAGCTGACAGGTGAGCTAAAACCTTAAAAAACATCCCATTTTAACATGAAATTTCCAATTCTATTACCTAGACCTCAAGGTCACTGAGGGGCAAGGGTGTAAAACGTAAGACCATTATCTAGCATAAGTGAATGTATCAACTTAGGCTATCAATGGGTTAAAAGATATGGGTGTTTAGATAACCTATAACGCCCAAAAGGTGGACATGGACGCGGGTGCAAACGCAGAGGCCGACACCGGGGTGACAACTATAGCTCTTTCTGAAGGTCGTTCAGACGAGCTAAAACAATGACTTCTTTCCAGAAGAGTGGGCGGTGGGGAGGTGGCTATTAGGTGGGAAGGAGGTATAATTTGAAAATTTTGAACCAGCAAAGTAGGCATTTTACCATTTGTGAATGCCAAAATGTCATGGAAGTCATCACCTAATATCTCAAAGCATGTCCAAGTTAACTGCATATTTAACCCTCTAGTGGATTATCCTTATAACACATGAAGTATTTAGCTGGGTCACATAACACAGTGCAGTCAGTAGCGCATCTGACTCAAGAGCAAGAGGTCCTGTGTTCGATACCCGGTCCGGCTTCTTACTTCCGTTTCTCCTTCCGCTGATTCAGGAAGGACAACTGTTGTCAGTTACTGGCAAAAGTATGTGCACTTAGTACTGCTTAACCGCATAGGAGGTCTAAGCCGGCCAAAGAATAGTGTCGTTAGGTTCATTGACCGTCCCGACATGACCATGGCTGTTTACCGTGGACGTGAAGCAACAAAACAACACTCTCAGATGTCCCGTCATTTGATAAATAGGAGTTACATCAAGCTGTTTTCTTCTATTGTTCTGTCACAGTCTTCATTTAAAAACATTGATTCTGTTAACTATCTTCATTACCATCCATATTGTCCATCTGAATAGAGGTTATGGTAAAAGCAAAATTTGCACTGGTGGGTGGGGTAAACCAATAGTAATATACTATATGATCGACCGGTTATGCATAATCAGGAAATTTAATGGTAAACAAAAGCTAAAGCACAGTATATAACTGTTTTGTCAAAGACTTCTTTGGATTTAACTTGTTTAGAAATGATGTTTAGAAGTGGCTTTCCGACCAAAAGTAGCTGTGAAGTGGTTCAAACCCTTCGAAAACCAGACATATGAAAAAAATCAAGTTTCGCATTCTCCGATTTTGTCCTACTTTTAGTATGTTAAAAATGTAGGTCTTAGGAGCTTACTACTGCAAAGAAACCTTTTGTTGCAATTTGTTTTAGGTTCCCCCACAATTTGACTGGACTAAAACTTCTTCGGGACACAGTTTAGACTGTAGTGCTGACATGGTTATTAATATGGCTTCCTGAAAAATACAAGAAAAAAAAATCATAATAAGATCTGTCCAGGTACAGGATAGCTCACCTGCCAGTGCTTTGTATTATATTTTTCAAAGGTATTCTAAGCAAAGCCATTGCCATTGTTTGTTGAAAAAAAATGTATTGAAGTTTTGCACTGCAAAAGCTCCTGACATTTTTTCTGCCACAAACATCGGCACACTTGATTTTATGTGTAGCAGAAGACTTATTAAAGAATCCTTGACTAACAACTTTATTAAGCAGTTGATGCTCTGAATAAATGGGCCCTGGTCCACACTGTTTGCAAGTCATTATGGTATATATGAAACGGTTTAAGTTTTTTATCAAATATATATTTGAAATTTGAAGTCACAAAATGAAAAGAGTCAAGATGTGGGCTATGCAAACATATTAAAGAAGGGTCGACATTTAGCTTTAAGGGTGAAACTTTAACCGTCAATGCAGACATGTCTTGCACAGTCAAGAACGTAATATACGTAATTGAGTGCCGAGGATGTGGTGAGTATTATATAGGGGAAACAAATAATTTAAGAAAACAAACCACGCTACATAACCAGCACATTAGACATGAAAACCGACGAATGATCCCTGTAAGTGGCCATATTGCCACTTGCTTGGACAAAGATCCCAAGTATTTTATATTTCCTTTTTTTAAGATGAACTCTGACAGTATTATAGATAGAAAAGCAAAAGAAAAATATTTTATTAACAAATTAAAACCAGAGCTTAATTCAACACAAAAGGCATAGTGGAGATGCCAGATGAAAATGTAATACAACCACCTGTCTACACAACATTGTTAAAAGACGTAATGTTATTTAAGGTGAGGTGGGAGTAATTCAGCGCCGCCGTGCGGCAGTTTCTGTCACTACGTTACATAATGACGTCAAACGTTCTGTTTGATAAAAACAAGATGGCGTCAACGTTAGCCGCTTCGGTGATCACTACATGGTCTTCTCACAAAATGCAAGAAGGCTGAGCGCTGGGTGAAATTTACAGGAAATAGAAAGTGCCGTAGAGAAGAAACTGAAAAAAGTATAGTTAGTTTTCCGTGCGGAAGACTACTTGCGGGATAGCTGACAGTGTCTTATCAGTTTGTTAGACGGGGTTTGCAGCCGTTGAGTTGGAATAATTTTATCACATTTTTCATACGACAAGAAAAAGAAATCGAAAGTGCCGTAGAAAAACTGAAAACAAAATATAGCTAGTTTTCTGTATTAACAAGAAAAAGAAATCGAAAGTGCCGTAGAAAAACTGAAAACAAAATATAGCTAGTTTTCTGTATGGAGAAAGCTGTTCTCTGACAGTTTCTCATCAGTTTGTTAGACGGAGTTCGCAGCTGTTGAGATGCAATCAGCAAAAGTTATGCCAAATATCAGTTACATTAAAAATTCTTAGACTGTCCGTAACATTTGAACAACGCCATGCAGCCATGTCAGAATCTTTTATCGACGTTGATACGACGATTCAACGATCTGTTCTGTCAATAAGCTAAAACACAGTGGCGTTTCTTTT
The DNA here is from genome assembly GCA_963989385.1 of Ctena decussata. NCBI lineage: Eukaryota > Metazoa > Mollusca > Bivalvia > Lucinida > Lucinidae > Ctena > Ctena decussata. Next base: position 16,884,193 of record OZ022515.1, on the reverse strand, counting down.
TCCTGGCCTTTCTTTCACTTTTCTGTCTTTCATTTCTTCTTTCTGTTTCAAGTGTATATTAAAGAATCATTTTATTGCATCTCCTAGACACTAAAGTGAATCCAAGTTGCATATCGTTTTTACAGAGAGAGAGAGAGAGAGCGTTGGAACCGCTAGGTTATAGTGCAGAATATTATAGGTTCTTTTTTGGGTCGGGTCAGGAACTGGAAAACTTGACTCGCTTACAGTGTACAAACGACAAGTGGACAAGGGAATTGTTCAAATGTCATAACACCTGATAGCCCGACCTATGGTTGTTAATTCTGAGAGTTTGTCAACTCGGGTGCGCGTCAAATGTATGGGAGGGCATAATGGCGATGTATTTGATTTTTTTAATTAAAAAATAGCCATCAGAGGAGATGGCAAATCCCCCGACCAAAGACCCCCATGGGCCTTGGTAAAAAGGGTGCACTTCAAAACACATATTAGTAATATATTGTCGTTCTTTTATGCTTCTGATTGACATTAACTGTTAACAGATGCATGATTATCTAACACTCAGACTAAAACAGTATGCTTGACTGCTAAAAAGAGGTAATATCTCAAACAGCCACAATATACACAAATGTATAGCATACAATACATTCAACTTTCAAAATGTGTGAATAACTTCTAAAGTACAAGTCCTACAAACCTAATTTTGAGCTCTCTAGTAAGTGAATTTGGACAAAGAATCCAAATCTGGAAAAAATTTTTTTTTTTTTTTTGTGGGGGGGGGGGGGGGGCACGGGAATGTGGAGGGTAAGAGAGAGTTAGGAACACTGATAAGATATCACAGCATGATCATCAATATTCTAAAAGGTTCACGGTTATTCAAATTCTGGAGCTGGCCAGGGTTATGCAGTTATGGAGCAGAGACTCAAACAGCAGCTCAAACTACCAAAGGGAAATAATTCACTAGGTCTAAAAGCAAGAGTTATCATTCATGTATGAGACAAATTGTCATGACCTGTTCTGCATATCTGTGAAGTATCATGAAAATATTTCAAAAGGTATTCAAGCTATGGAGCGGACACTTAAAATCATCAAAGGGAAATAACTCCAAAAGTAAGAAAGCAAGAATTGTCATTCTTGATCGCGACACATCATCATGACCTGTTCTACATATCTGTGAAGTATCATGAAAATATTCCAAAAGGTATTCAAGTTATAGAGCGGACACGAAATCACACCTAAAACCATCAAGGGGTAATAACTCAAAAAGTAAGAAAGCAGGAATTGTCTTTCTTGTTCGCGACACATCGTCATGACCTGTTCTACATATCTGTGAAGTATCATGAAAATATTCCAAAAGGTACTCAAGTTATAGAGCGGGCACGAAATCATACCTAAAATGATCAAGGGGAAATAACTCAAAAAGTAAGAAAGCAAGAGTTGTCATTCTTGTTCGCGACACACCGTCATGACCTGTTCTACATATCTGTGAAGTATCATGAGAATATTCCAAAGGGTATTCTAGTTACAGAGCGGACACGAATCTGCCAAAAAATCACACCTAAAACTATCAAGGGGAAGTAACTCAAAAAGTAAGAAAGCAAGAGTTGTCATTCTTGTTCGCGACACATCGTCATGACCTGTTCTACATTTCTGTGAAGTATCATGAAAATATTCCAAAGGGTATTCAAGTTACAGAACGGACACGAATCTGCCAAAAAATCACCAAAGGGGAGATAATTCAAAAAGTACAATAGCACGAGTTACCATTCTTGTACGCGACACATCGTAATGACCTGTTCTACATAACTGTGAAGTATCATGAAAATATTCCAAAGGGTATTCAAGATATAGAGCGGACAAGAAAGTGTTTACGGACGGACGGACGGACGGACAGACGGACGGACGGACGGACGCCAGGCTCATCGCTATATCCCCCGAACCTTTCGGTCGGGGGATAAAAATAGTTAGTTAAGACGGCTTATGCAAAAATTGAGAGAAAAGTATTACATCTGCCTTCATCCTGCACTTTCCCGACGATGACAATCATGTGTGATGAAAGTTCCATACAAATTTTGCCGGTAGCTTACAAAAGGCGATAGTTGATATGTGGCGCGAAAAGTTTAGTAACGTTAACGTCACTATGCGCAAAACTAACAATTCAGTCTATAGAGACGGCAAGCCGGGCATTTTATGCACATTAGCTTGGAAATTAAGTCGGCGACCTACTATTTTTATTGCTGTAATGTAAACTTCTATCATTGGGTCGTATTGTGTTAGTTTTTGATGAAAAAAATGTGTTTTGTTTTCTCAGAATGAAGGTTTTTATCCAAGAGTGATGAGCAAAAAAGTGCGTTTTCCATAGAACGCCATTATAACGTCGGGTCGAAAAAGTAGAAAAACTGACGTTTTCGAGGTCGGATATCTTGAAAATGACATCGGCGACCCCCCTTTTTTATTACATTTTCCAAAAGAGGGACTGAAAATGTACTATATAAGGAAGTATGAATAAAATCATGTGTTCTGTCAATTACTCCCACCTCACCTTAAGACGTAACGTCATTAAACTGACGTTATAACCTTGATTACGTTTATTCATGTCATGTAATTAGGTATCTGACATATAAAGGCTTTGAAAATTGTTTTTACATGAAACCGGTTAGCCTGTAATAAAAGAAAACTAGTGGATCCGACTTCTTATCATTTATTTACTATATATATATATATATAAATAAATGAAATAAAAGTTGACATTACAAGTTGTTTTGTTTTTTAATGACTTTAATATAACTTTAATTTTAATAATTTTAATATAACTTTAATTTTGCAATGTCTGCAAATGTTCTCAAGTTGGAACTAAACAGATTATGATGGCTGTAAGCAAAAGAAAGAGCCATCCTGGAGAAAATTTTGAATTTGGCATATCAATCATTTGATGTAATTTAAGCATAAATGTACATGTTCTTGAAAATTACCTATTTCACAGTATATAACTAAATCAGACATATTATCTAATAAGCCAAATGTTGTAACAGACACCACTGAAGATCCCTAGAACCTATTTTTGACTACTGATTGTGACCTTGACCTTAGCCGTGGGAATCTAAATCTTGTGTGTGGTATATCAACTCATATGTTTTACTTTTCAGTGAGGTTTGGTTATACTCACTTTCCTAGTTTGTAGGTAACCTCAGAGAAATGATCTGACTTTTGGTTTAAAAGATATTTTATTAACTATAAATTCCATACATGTACTACAATACAATTTAAAAAGTAACAGGGTTTGACTATTGATCCCGACTATGACCTTGATCTTGATGCAGAAACCTTAATCTTGCATGCAACACACATTCTCATTGTGCTTTACCTTTCTGAGAAGTTTGATCAAATTTGTTTTTGAGTAATATCGGCGATAGAATTTGCACCAGATGGACAGACAGTTCAATTTAAATATGCCTTTCCCAACTCTAGGGCCCCTTCCTTTATTTTTGCAAAGCTCCATATAAAGTGGGTTTTTGTGGATAATAAAAAATGATTTTCCATATTTCTCAGCAAAAATGTACGTTGTGACCCCTCATTAGAACCATCTTGGGGAGACAATTCTACAGAGGGGTCACAACATAAGTTTTCATGAAGAAATATGGAAATTGTCCCTATTTATCTGTGTTACCCCTGTTTATCTGGACTCGGATTACCTCAGTTCTTATGGTCCTACTTCCCTGATTCGGACATGTGTTGAGATAATGGTGAAATAACAGGCTGGGGTCATCAACATTCAAACTCTCATCAGCTTCTAGACTGGCCTCAAGTCCCTTCACACCACCAAACACTATCAGAGCATGTCTACATGTAGAAATAGGCATATGTTAATGTATATAGTATCAGACTGGGCAAATACATTTTGTAATGTCACTTTCTTATGTCATTTGAATGAGGTGGTCTTAGAAAGAGGTGGTCTCAGAAAAATCTTCTCTAAGTAGTTCTACTTACCGGTAATAATGTCATTGTTTCTGTATGCATTCTTATAAAGTAAGAACAGAGTACTGAATTTCTAACACAGTGCACCTATAGAAGCAAGGGAAAGTTTCTGTGTTTTATTCTGCAACAAATCACTGTCTCAGAGCGCTTGAGTCTAACTGCTGATGTCACTTGCATTACTGACATAATTTTGTGACGTTTTGAGACGTTAGACAGTGTAACATCTCTTTTTCTTTCTAAAATCGCTATAAAAACATACATTTACCTTAGATACAATTGGCGGGAGCATGAACATGCTGGCAGGAACGGTGGGAGAGTTTGAATGAAAAGAATACTTTTTCAGCATTTTTGAGCATTAGAATCGAAAAAGTTCAGCTCTAGCATTGAATTGTTGAGTAATGATTCACTGTTTGTCGGTCAGTTGTAAGTAGATATATCATCTGCGCTCCACGCTCATGATATGACCTACTTTACAACTGACCTCCAAACAGTGAATTATTACTCAACTATTCACTGCTAAAGCTGATCTATTTCTTAATTTAAATGAAAGTAACTTACTTGAAAGTACATGGTTCTAAATCATTCACCGGAGTGCCTCTTTCTGATGTCCCTATTCTCATATCGTAGGTTCCCTTGTATGGACATTCAGTGAAAACAGCCCCTAAACTCCCTGCCAATCTGACATTATAACCCCAATATAAGCCTGCTAGGACTTTGGGCTCTGTTGGGGACACAACTTGACCCTTTAATTTCTTTATACCTGTAAAATTAATGTTACCATTTTCACTTTAAAGTACTCAGATAAGCTGAAATATAAAACCAACAAGAGTCCCGCAGAAGGCAAACACGATGGGGAATCACGTGATATTTTGTACCTATCTTTGGACAGAACGGGTAAGATAATTTATCACTATTCTGAGCTCTAGATAAGAGGGAGTATTAAGTGATAATTAGGGATAATTTTTTTTAATTTTGAATAAAAACATACGTTGTGACCCCTCATCTGAACCGTCTTTACAAGACGGTTCAGATGAGGGGTCACAACATATGGTTTGAATGAGAGATAAGAAAAATTATCCTTAATTATCATCAAATTCTCCCTCTTATCTAGAGCTCTGACTATTTCTTTACTACGCAAAGAATTTTCATGCGGTAAAGTGCAAATACCTCGTCACTGTAGCAGCAAGCCATTATACAGGAGCCGTTTTCATGCATACCATATTTTACCACACAACCTTGAGCAAAGTATGAAAGTCTTTGCTTGAGGTTTTGTGGAAAAATACATCGAGTTGCATAAAAACTCTGAAACAGTCTTCTGCTGCAGATAAAGACAAGATATTTGCACTTTATTGCATGAAAATTCTTCGAGTATTAAGGAAATGATGAACAATTTTCTTATCCGTTCTGTCCGAACACACACACAATATAACCTAAGTAAGTCATGTGATTCTCCGCCTTGGTAAAGTCTCGCCTGTTTGCATATTGTCACCAAATAGAGCTAAACTAGAAAACTCAAACGCAAAGTTTATGCCACCAGTGCATGAAAAGTAATACCAATGTCTCTCTTCTGCAAGACACAGAAGAGACAAACAGTGCGAGAGATCTACCCCCCCCCCCCCCCCCCCCCCCCCCCCCCCCCCCACCACCACCACCAAAACAATCTTAATACAGTTAACTCCCGATATCTGGAACACTGATATCTCAAAGTATCTTCTACATCAAAGAATATGTTTCCTATTTTTATTTACATTTCAACTCCTGTTATCTCAAACTACTGATATCTCAAAACAAATTTTCTGGTACCAGAAAATTTACTTTGAGATAACAGTAGTTTGGGCTGAAGTTCGACTTTGAGACATCGAGAGTTGACTGTACATAAATTGGCTCCCAAAAGGCCAATGGGTGAACTTGGACTTACAGAAGTGGGGGATAGATTTTTCGACCCCTGGTTGGAGAGGCCAGCGTATTATTCACTACACTACTGCCACCCCTCCCAAAAAGGCCAATTTAAGAGAGATCTTACATAGACAAAGTCTAAATCAGTAAGACTTGGCCTGTATGCATATACTACAACAAATTTTCTATCAATACCACTTTAAGCGTATGCTTTTCTGCCATTTTTGCAAAGGGGAACAACTTTTGTGACTCCCTGTTTGCTTCCCTGGATAATAAAGCCCTTCCACATTGGGGTCAACTTTTAAAGGAAAGAATTTGCTCCCTTAGGAGCAAATTCTTTCCTTAAAGAATTGACCCCTATTGAGAAAGGAGGCAAAAAATGAAAAATGGCAGAGTTACTTCCCCTGAAAATATAGCGATTCAACAGAGCTCTAGATAAGTGGGAGTATTTGGTGATAATTAGGGATAATTTTTGTTAATTTTGAATAAAAACATACGTTGTGACCCCTCATCTGAACCGTCTCGACGAGACGGTTCAGATGAGGGGTCACAACATATGGTTTCAATGAGAAATAAAAAAATTATCCCTCAATTATCATCAAATACCCCTCTTATCTAGAGCTCTGAAGTGTTACCGTCATATGTTTTATCCAGCCTCACTGTCACTCTAATACCAGGTTGTAATTGTCTGTCTACCATTACATCCTGAAAGGTCAAAAGGTCAAGGATACAAAATTAGTTGTGTAACATGATAGTCTATCAACATGGTCATTAGCATCACCACAGGCGATTCAGCTAGGCTTGACCATCTCTAAGTCTAGTCTTGAACATCTCTAAGTCTAGTCTTCAAGCTTAGATTAATAGAATCTATGGTGGGGTTGAGGCCGAAACAAGGAAATCTCAGGCTAGTTTTCAGATTATTCAGTCTTAAGCGAGGCTTGCCGAGCATAAGACTTAAAGGAGGTGTGTAGCTTACAGGAGGTGTGTAGCTTTTAACACAAAAATCAGATTTTGACTCTTTGATCATTTTTTAAAATCCTTGATATAGCAATTCTTTGTCAAAATAGCCTAAATTTACATTATAAATAAGTTATTGATGATCCTTTGTGCATCTAAAACAATTTTACTGGCTAAGACATGAAAATAATAGCATTTTTATAAATTTTCATTGGAAATTAAGGCATGTTGCAAAGGTAATTTGAAGAGGAAAGCAAGCGACATGCCTTAATGGTCTGGGTCGATCACTGTTAAACAAACCAGAATTCCACGAAATGCCGAGTCTCACCTGACATATAATGCATTGTCACAAACAGCAAACCAGAAAACTTGATGCAAGGTTTACACTGCCTATGCTAACACTCAGAGCTCCAGATAAGAGGGGGTATTGAGGATAATTTGAAGATAATTTTTCTTATTTCTCTACAAAAACATATGTTGTGACCCCTCATTAGAACCGTCTTGACGAGACGGTTCTAATGATGGGTCACAAAATATGTTTTTACGGAGAAATATCGATAATTATCCCTAAATTATCTTTGTTACCCCTTCTTATCTGGAGCGCTGGCTAACACTGGATAAGTAATACATGTCCTGCTTCTGCTAGTTACAAGCGCTACAAAAACTGCTTAGAGTGGAACGTCCAAAAGCGTCAACAATCCAAGGGTCTAAAGTCGAATCCCCACCAGGCCCCTTGCAATGTGACCTTCAGCAAATCACATATTTTTGGCCCAGCTTGTATATATGTATATAGTCCTGATAAGCTGCAAATAGCTTATGTTGGCGTGCACATTTCGAGCCTTGATGACGTCGGACGTAAACATTTAACTTATGGGGACGTCCTCTTCAAAATAGTCCATTAGAAAATGTTGCAATATCCATCCATTTTGATCGTGTATAATGTTAGAATCAGAATAACTTTTCCTTATAGGTAAATTGTCGCAGATCAACATATGTGTTGTCAGGCAGATACAAATATCAGTTCACTCCTGCCTGCGACAGTCGTGAATTAATATTTCGTGATCTGCCCTCCAACAACATGTGTTAATCTGCATTCTAATGCACTAACAAATATAATGCGACGTCTGATTGGATAACGTCAAAAATTTGCGACAGTATATTCTGCGATATACTGTCGCAAACCCAACATCATTAAGAAACCTCGCTTCTCTTTGGCTGATGTTTGGTTTTACGCTGCTGAAAGCACTCGCTGTGGGTGTAACTTATTAGACATCGAAAGGCGAAATATGATAAGTGCCCTAGAATGGAGGTAACTATACCGAAAATTGTCATTTGGGGGAGGTAAATCGTCGGTTTTATGGTCGCAAATTGCGTTTTACGGCTCCGCTGATGCGTCGCCGTAAAACGAAATTTCCGACCATAAAACCGATGACTTACCTCCCCAAATGACAATTTTGAGTACAGTTATCCCAATATAAATCACTGTAATGAAAAATTATTTCTTAATTTGTGCTATGCTGGAATAACCAAGATGCAACTCTGGACATAACATAGTAACTGAAATTTCATTTGAAATGTCAAAGTCACAGACATGCGGTGCATGCCCTTACCATGCCTTCTGTCTATCTTGATATCTCAATAACTGTGAATAATATTTTAATGAAATTTTAGACCTTAATGCAAATAGATTGAGGTCAGAGCCCTAGTTAAGAGGGGTATTTAATGATAATTGAGGGATAATTTTCTTTATTTCTCATTAAAACCATACGTTGTGACCCCTCATCTGAACCGTCTCGTCGAGACGGTTCAGATGAGGGGTCACAACATATGGTTTTATCGAGAATTATAAAAAATTATCCCTAATTATCACCAAATACTCCCTCTTATCTAGGGCTCTGCTGAGGTACTTGGATTTGAAATTGTGTTTCTTTCTTTTTACTCTACATGATTTTATAGCTGCAGAGAAGATGAACTCTAGTATTATAAAAAGCTAACATACCTTGGACAAACCAACATTTACAAATGAACCCCTTCCATCCCTCACTGGCTTTTTAAGGACCACTCCCTCTCTATAATCCGTATCATCTTCCATCCTCATGTGGTGGGGACAGTCTAAAGGATTCAGAATTCCTGAAAATACGAGTTGGTTTCACATGAATTTTTGGATACCTATATACACACTCTCTAAGAAGAGTACCAAAGTCCAGAAATGCAGAACTGAAGATCTGGGCACGGTTATTCAAAACTAACGACCGTGTTAGTCAAAAAGCCGTTAAAATTTCAAATGTATTGTTTGCAAAAACAACACCGTTCTTGCCGAAAAAAATGTGAGGAACTTTTGCAGTGCAAAAGCTTCACAATTTTTCCCCCATTGATTTTGTGAGTACTGTAGGACTTAACTAATCCTCGACTAATTACCTCGTTAAGCTAACCATGCTTTGAACAACTAGGCCCTGAATGTTAAGTGACTCAGCACCTTGTCTGACAAAAATATCATCACAAAAATTCTAAGTATTCTATGGTATTGGAACAGATAAATCTGAGCGTGTGCAATGGAACCCTGTTTGGAAAGATTTCCAACTACAGCTTATCGAATCCTTTCATATTATTCCTGTATGAATTGATTGTGTATGTTTATATGTTGAATAAAATACTGTTTAAACTACATACAGCAGGGCTAAAACCTGGGACAACTAGATTGGTAGACAATGGTCACTCAGACATGCTTGTTCTTTACCAAAGGTGAATCTGTACACCATTACAGGAAGCAACTCTGTCATTTTCATTGCTCTCCTACTTCTTTCCTTTAAGAGATGACCCAATTTGGAAGGGCTTCCTCCTCTTGGGAAGCAAGCAAGGAAGCAGGCAGTCACAAAAGCTGTTCCCCTTTGTAAAACTGATAGAACGATGCAATACACCGGAACACCATATATATTGCATACAAAGATGTAATGCAACTCATCCTCAATTACATAACCTGCTCTTCCAGGGTCTACTTTCTACAGCTACCAGCAAACAGTGTATTTCAGTGTGAATATCGTGAAAATTCTAAATACTGGGAAAGACATGTCTGAGCAAACAGTGCAGACCCAGATCAGACTGCTCCAAAGGAGCAGTCTGGTCAGGGTCTACACTGTTTGCAATTCCATCTCTATGTTTTGAACACATCACTGCATTGTAAAACCAAACTTTCGTTTTTAGGACCATTTAATACTGTTAAAAATTTTAGGTGTCCCTATTTTAAGAATTTTCACGGTATCTTTGACAAATATAGAAAATATACTCTCTAATATCTAAATTTCAAATTACCTGCATATTGTAAGTCTTTATGCTGTGGAAAGAAAGATTTTCTGAGGTACTGTGGACATTCAAGGTACTGTAATATTCTCGCCAGCTGAACGTTGCCCCGCCCATGCTTGCCTATACCATCATACTGGCCTTCTGTGGTCCTGAATAAATTAGGTGATCTTTCCAAGGTTTTGTAAATCATATGAACACACATATTATAGACAATTTTGTAACTTTGAATTCAACAAATATTTTACAAATGGGAATTACTTTTTTGACTTCCTGTATGCTTCCCAGAATGATCTAGCCTTTCAAAAAAAGATTCTGCTTTTAAGATAAAGAATTTGCCTAAGATGCGCAAATTCTTTTGAGAACTGACTCCAACTGAGAATTTTTTTTTGGATTAAACTTCAGTTTCATGTCCAATTAATATGTCTAATGGAGACCGGACCTTGGTTTAAATTCCCAAGGAGCAAAGGATCAAACGTGATCCCTGGATTGTAGTCTAGCCTGTAAACCATAACTACAACCACTTCCTACTCTCTAGAAGGGTGGCAAAAATGAAAATGGCAGAGTTGCTTCACCTGATAGGGTACTCTTTCACTTAAATAGTCATTTTTGATTACTATGAAGAAAGTACATGTATACTGAAAAAAATTCTGGATAACATTAAAGAAACACATGAACAGGATGTTAATGATCTTTTAAAAGAACTGACAAGAAATCACAGAATGTGGTGTTTTGCCTGTCCGCACAGGATCACAAAACATAGTTAAACCAGAAAACTTGGCAAAATTCAACACCGCCACCACTGCCAGAAAGTAATAACCATGTCTCATTTCTGCTAGTCACAGCCAAGACAATAATGATGTTTATCATATGACGTCGCATCTGAGATTGTAATAAAGCCATGCATTAAAAACGATAATCAACTAGTGGATTAAATATGCAAATTACGCCGTAACGTGCGTTGACGTCCATAAAACGTCGTGTTTTCTAATGGCGAAATCATGACGTTTTAATGCAAAATTTGCTAATAAAATGCAATTTTATTTAGTGTCATATGATAAACAGAATCTTGCATTCGTGCTCCTGTATTATTGAATTTATTAAACTGCTGAGCATCTTATCGTTTTCACCACCGAGTTTAATAAATTCAATGATACATGAGCACTCATGTAAGATCCTCTATAAATATTGAAGCATCTTAAACTTTTCAGTAATACAACTTTCAGAGCCACACCCAAAATGTCACTAAAAAGTCACCTGATAGTGTATAACTGACTAATGCAATAACAACTTAGCATGTGACATAGTCCCACAAATAAATCACACACTTTGAATGTCCCACAATAAGTCCTTGACTTTACCTTACAGTTAATGAAGAGAGGCATACCTGTTTAAATAAGTTCTGAATAGTGTTTAAATAAGTTCTGAATAGTGTTTAAATAAGTTCTGTATAGTGTTTAAATAAGTTCTGAATAGTGTTTAAATAAGTTCTGTATAGTGTTTAAATAAGTTCTGAATAGTGTTTAAATAAGTTCTGAATAGTGTTTAAATAAGTTCTGAATAGTGTTTAAATAAGTTCTGAATAGTGTTTAAATAAGTTCAAGTTCTGAATAGTGTTTAAATAAGTTCTGAATAGTGTTTAAATAAGTTCTGAATAGTGTTTAAATAAGTTCTGAATAGTGTTTAAATAAGTTCTGTATAGTGTTTAAATAAGTTCTGACTAGTGTTTAAATAAGTTCTGAATAGTAAGATCCTTTGGAAGCAAGGAATACACCAAGGAAATGAAAACAACAGACTCGGTTTAATTGAGTCTGTTCATGACCATTAATGAAATGCACAACACCTGCCACCCCCTTCACACTCGCCACCACATGGCACAGCTGCAGTGAATATAAATAAGTTCTGAATAGAAAGATCCCTTGGAAGCAAGGAATACACCAAGGAAATGAAAATAGCAGACTTGCTTCAATTGTGTCTGTTCATGACCAGTAATGAAATATACAACACCTGCCACCCCCTTCACACTCGCCCCCACATGGCACAGCTGCAGTGAATATAAATAAGTTCTGAATAGTAAGATCCCTTGGAAGCAAGGAATACACCAAGGAAAGAGGGGGTGGCCTCTGAAAGGTGAACTGTCCTCAATTTTGAACAAGTTTATTTTACTAGCAAGCAATTTGTAAAACAATTGTTGATAAAATGTCAAACATTGCAGACCCTGATCAGATTGCTCTTTAACATGCATGGGCACTCTTTCAGGGGAAGCAAATCTTGCCAATTTCATTTTTCCTCCCTTTTCAATGGGTGTCAACTCTTAAAGGAAAGAATTTGCTCCTAGAGGAGCAAATTCTTTCCTTTAAGAATTGACCCCATTTCGAAAGGACTTTGTTGTCCAGGGAAGCAAACAGGAAGTCATAAATGTTGCCTCCCCTTGTAAAAATAGAAGAAAAACATGGAAGTGTACCCATACATCTTAAGAGTAGTCTGATCATGGTCTACAATGATTGCTCAATTATCCCTGTACCACACTGTTTGCTCAAATATTTCTGTAACAATAAGCAGGGGGTGAGTGGGGCGAGGGGAGGAGAGGATGGTGGGGTGGGTGGCTGGGTGGGTGGGGGGGGGGGGGGGGGGGTTGGGTCGGGTTATGATACTGGGCAACTTCCAGAGCTGGGACATCCTACTAATTTAATTAATAGTAGGGCAAGGGTCCACTGTGCTTGCTGAAGGTGCCAGTGGGGGTTGTTTGGGTATTTTTTCTCTCACCTATCATTTCTCTTTTCTTTCTCCCTTTCTCTGGGAGACCGTTCGATATAGACTAAAATACTGTCTCAAAGAGCTATTAAACTCGAAACAACCAATCGACAAATAATTAGGTTCTCAATCTTACCTCTCTGTTGACCCAGTTTCATCAAATATGATAATCTCGTCAACATTGAAAACTACTGCGGCTCTGGCAATCTGAAGATAACAGCAAAATTCACATGGAACAAAAATTTCTATGGAACATTTCCATGGAACATGGAATAAGAAAAATTCCATAGGACAATAAATGTCCATGGAACAATACACGTCCTTTGAACAGTATCACCGTTCTTTTCCTTCGCACAGAAACTGGGAAGTATTTGAGAGGTGAAAAAAGATGTTTTTAAGCAATTTTAGTTAAGTTTGCAGGTATGTATATAAATGTTCACACTTTTGGTGTTTTCTCCTCACAATCCTCAGTATACATTGTGCCTTCATTAGGATTTGTTTGTGTAAACTTGCTGACCCCTACAACTGTAAACAGTAATACACTTCAGATTTTGGGGTTACAGGTTCAAGTTCCAATGTTGTTGTTAGTTTATTTTGTGCTTTAAGGGTTGAGTATCACCTGTCCAGCTAAATATGTTCTAAGCTCCGGTGACTGTGCATTGTCCAAGATGGAGCCAGGTAATGCAATGGAAATTTGACAGACGTAAATTTTGTAAAGGAACTTTAAGGGTTAAGTCTCACTTGTCCAGCTAAGTATGTTATAAGTTCTGGTGATTGTGCATTGTCCAAGATAGAGCCCGTTATTGCTATGTAAATTTTGCAGATGTAAATTTTGTTGTCTACTTTGATAGTGTTTTAAGGGTTAAATTCTTACCTATCCAGCTAAGAATGTTCTAAGTTCTGGTGACTCTGGTCCAAGACGAAGTCAAGTACTGCTGTGGAAGTTTTTCAGACATAAACTTTGTCATCTGCTTTAATGGACACTAACCTGTCCAGCAAAGTATATTCTAAGTTCCGTGACTGAGCATTGTTCAAGATGGAGCCAGGTAATGCTACGTAAATTTTGCATACAAAAATTTTGTCGTCTGCTTTTTTGGCACTTCATGTCCAGCTTAGTATGTTCAAAGCTCCAGTGACAGTGCATTGTCCAAGATGGAGCCAGGTAATGCAATTGAAATTTTGCAGACGTAAATTTTGTTGTTTGTTTTTATGCAGCCTCAATAGTCCAGCCAAGTATACTCTCAGTTCTAGCGACTGTGCATTGTCCAAGACAGAGCCAGATAATGCAATGGAAATTTGGCAGAAGTAAATTTTGTTGTCTGCTTTTTTGGTGCTTTAAGGGTTAAGTCTCACCTATCCAGCTAAGTATGTTATAAAATCTGGTGATTGTGCATTGTCCAAGATGGAGCCCATTATTGCTATGGAAATTTTGCAGACGTACATTTTGTTGTCTGCTTTGATAGTGTTTTAAGGGTTAAATTCTTACCTATCCAGCTAAGAATGTTCTAAGTTCTGGTGACTCTGGTCCAAGATGAAGTCAAGTACTGCTGTGGAAGTTTTTCAGACATAAATTTTGTCATCTGCTTTAATGGACACTAACCTGTCCAGCAAAGTATATTCTAAGTTCCGTGACTGAGCATTGTTCAAGATGGAGCCAGGTAATGCTACGTAAATTTTGCATACGAAAATTTTGTCGTCTGCTTTTTTGGCACTTCATGTCCAGCTTAGTATGTTCAAAGCTCCAGTGAGAGTGCATTGTCCAAGATGGAGCCAGGTAATGCAATTGAAATTTTGCAGACGTAAATTTTGTTGTTTGTTTTTATGCAGCCTAAATAGTCCAGCCAAGTATGCTCTCAGTTCTAGCGACTGTGCATTGTCCAAGACAGAGCCAGATAATGCAATGGAAATTTGGCAGAAGTAAATTTTGTTGTCTGCTTTTTTGGTGCTTTAAGGGTTAAGTCTCACCTATCCAGCTAAGTATGTTATAAAATCTGGTGATTGTGCATTGTCCAAGATGGAGCCCATTATTGCTATGGAAATTTTGCAGACATACATTTTGTTGTCTGCTTTGATGGCGTTTTGAGGGTTAAATTCTTACCAATCCAGCTAAGTATATTCTAAGTTCTGGTGATTCTGCTCTGTCCAAGACGAAGCTAAGTAATGCTATGGAAATTTTGCAGACGTAAATTTTGTCGTCTGCTTTAATGGAGACTAACCTGTCCAGCTAAGTATGTTCTAAGTTCCGGTGACTGTGCATTGTCCAAAATGGAGCCTGGTAATGCTATGGAAATAGTATGTCTCTGGCCTACAAATAGAAATGAGAGATCCAGATTTTACAAGATGGCCACTCTCCTTTATTTCCTTCACTTATCCCTGACCAAAATAACACAAGTTTACAGTTTTCTACTCCTCTAACTGCCAATACACATAATACCTATATTTTTGGGCACCATTGTCGCCCAGATGCGACTGCTAGGCACAGTGCCATTGTTACTTTAATGTGATCGGCATCTCCATTTTACGACATTACCAAGGGAAGTAATTCAAAGTCTACGACCAGATTATGGCAAACAAAGATATTTTTGCAAGAAAAACAAAATTTGGCCATTTTTGAAGATTTTCAATGGTTTCATTTAGCAGAAACACCAAATATTTAGTTTTCTTGTAAAATATTATTGGCACTGAAAGAGTGAAATATAAGGGTTTTACAGTACGAGAAATGAGCCGCGACACAACAAAACCAACAATGTGGTTGTGCGCCCAGCGCAGACTCCGATCAGCTTGGGCATTTGCTCAGTTTGACTACACTCTTCGTTAAGTGCTCAAAGGGTAGCTAAGGGTCTGAGCTACCTCCATGCGGACAGCGAAGACTCTGATCAGACTGGGCGGATGCCCAGGCTGATCTTAGTCTGCGCTGGGTGCACAACCACATTGTTGGTTTTGTCGTGTTGAGGCTCAAATTACCTTGGCGTTATTGTCCAATTTCTCCTGAGGGGTTAACACTCATGACTCATAATACAGACTTCTCATGTTCGAGTCTGGCCAAAACTCGAATGCTTCTCTAGCCATCGGCTCATTTAATCCCTAATAATGGAGATATGACCATCATAGCTTCAACTGAGGGTTTTGAGGATAATTCTGAGATATATGTTTCTTATTTCCACAAAAACATATATTGTGACCCCTTATTAGAACTGTCTTGGAGAGAGAGACAGTTTTGAGGGCTCACAACATATGTTTTCATTGAGACATTGTCTCGCAGTGACGGTTCTAAGGTAAGACGGTTCTAATGAGGAATCACATGGGTGTGACAATGATACAGATGAGATCCAGGCAGACTAACCCAAAACTACTAAAATACTAATAAATGGGCAGATAACCCTGAATCCTACCCAGTCTTTCCTGAAGTTGTTTCTCCTGTTCTAATTTTATCTTCTTTTCTTCTTCTTCTTTTTCCTTTTCCTTCTGTTTTTCAAGCTGTTTTATCAGTTTTTCTTCTTTCCATTTTCTTTTCAGAGCTTTTCCTGAAATAACCATAATTAATCAGAGCTCCAGATTAGAAGGGGTAACACAGATAATTCAAAGATAACTTTTATTTCTCAATAAAAACATATGTTGTGCCCCTCATTAGAACCATCTTAGTGAGACAGTTCTAACTAGAGCAAGTGAGCAGAGGCTCACGTATACCCCCGACCAGCGCCACCGCCTAATGAAACCACACCCTAATGAAACCAATCTTATACATGGTATAAACCTAGAAGTAAACTTTATCACCTATCAAATGCTTCCATCAAAGTATATTACAAATATCAGTAAAGAAAACCAACTAAGCACAAATTTTTAATGTAAACCTATAAGTCTGTTTCCATGACCTTGGATAGCAGCAGCATCCAGATGATGTCAATTAATCTGCATGAACACATAAAAGTAAACCTAGTCATAAATCAGAAGGTTTCATCAAAGAATGTTTGAAATATAAACAAAGAATGTAAACTTAACGCAAAACTTTAACGCAAATGTTAAAGTCTGTGACCTTGACCTTAGGTCAGCAGCAGCATCAAAATGATGTCAATCATTGTGCACGAACATAGAAGTAAACCTAGTCATATATCAAAAGGTTTCACCAAAGGATGTTGGAAATATAAGCAAAGAATATAAACTTAACGCAAAACTTTAACACAAATTTAACACATATATACAAATCTGTGACCTTGACCTTTGGCAAGCAGCAGCATCCAGATGATGTCAACTACTCTGTATGAACCTTAAAGTAACCCTAGTCAAATAGCAAAAGGTTCCATCAAAGGATATTGGAAATATAAAAGAAGAATATAAAGTTAACACAAAACTTTAACGCAAATGTTTAAGTCTGTGACCTTGACCTTAGGTCAGCAGCAGCATCCAGATAATGTCAACTATTCTACATGAACCTAGAAGTATACCTAGTCACATACCAAAAGGTTTCATCAAAGGATATTGGAAATATAAGCAAAGAATAAAAACTAAACGCAAAACTTTAATGCAAATGTTAACGGACGGACACATGGACGAACGGACGGACACACAGACGGATGAACGGACGGAAAGACGAAAACTATATACCCCTCGGGGGTATAATGAGGGTCACAAGGTATGTTTTTATGGAGAAATAAGGAAAATTATCCCTAAGTTATCCATGTTACCCTTTCTTATCTGGAGCTCAGATTACTCTAAATTTCAGACTTATAACCAATCAACTACTGAACTTTTCCTAATATGTTAACAAATTGATCATTGGAAAGAATTTTATTTTTTGCGTGGAATTTATCAATGTGTTAATGCCAGTAATACATTGACTGAAATCACTGACTAACTGAATAAAGGCTGATACCAAATAAAGGAAAGAACTTGACCCTTTTCAAGAGTAGCTGTCCCCACCCCTCTCATAAAGAGGAAGACAAGTTTTTTGTGCATGACTTATCTCTCCTAAAAGAACATCATTTCCCCTTGAGCAGAAGACTGCTGTAGCCATTAATTTTTCAAATTCCTGACTTTTCAAGTCCTTTTCAAATTTCCCTGATCAATTAAAAAAATTCCCAGACTTTTCCCTTACTACTGGGAAAAAAAATCATTTTCCAGATGTTTTTCCTTGACTATGGGAACCCTGTTACATTATCAAACAGAAACAATATTTCTTAAAATAAAAGGCCATCGGCCAAGTGTCACCCGAAGTTTTGAAATGTTACACAAACTGCAGCAGTTTATTCAGTATCAGAGTAATTGTATGGCCAAAAACAGAAAATGTGCGTATTACAGAACCTGGTAAGCAAATACTAACTGAAGCATAAGCAAAGACATATACCCAATTACTGGTCCTCTATGAAGTTATAAAATAATTACTGGTAAGTTTAGAAAGGGGCATATATGTGCAAAATCAGGTAACTGAAACTTTAGGCCCTTACAGAATGCCCAAAACATCACGACATACCCAATAACAAAATAATAAAAAGGGCCATAATCTTGCTTATATGAATCTGATGAAAAATGAACAATGCATTTATGAAAATTCACCCCATTAATATGAACAGTTCTGGAGTTATCCTTTTACCTTTAAGTGAATGTCTATTATCTATGAAAGGGAAATAACTCTGTCATTAATTAATTTAGCACATCTAACAATAATCAGAATAATCAATTTACCAAATACTAATAGCATACCAAATTTCAGCTCTCTCGGTCAAATGGTTCAAAAGTTGGAAAAATACCAAAAATGACAAAGGGCCATAACTTTGTAAACAAGTAGCCCAAAGGGCAACAATTGCTCACCTGAGAGACATTGTAAACCTATAGGGATATTTAAGATGCTCAAGGGCAGCTAACTCCACAGTCAGTGGTCCAATCAGGCTGAAAATTAAACTCATCCAAAACATTATGTATGCCCTCATTTAATATATGCAAGTTTAAAAAGTATCCGATCAAGAGCACAATAGACAGAGCTGTCAAGGGCAGCTAACTTCATAGTGGTTGGCCTGATCTGGCCAAAAGTTAAACTTGTTTAAGATATTATGCATTTCCTCATTACCTGCAAGTTTGAAAAGGATCGGATCAGTAGAAACCAAGAAAAAGTGGGGACATTGATTTTTTGGATGCTCAGGGCAGGTACTCCATAGTCAGTGGTGGGATCTAGCTGAAATGCTAACTAATCCAAGCTTTTATGCATATCCTCATTGCCTGCAAGTATGAAGAGGATCCGATGAAAAATGAAAATGTGATGACGTTGTTTTCTCCATCATAAGACTATGGGATTTTTTCAAACGCTCAAGGGCAGCTAACTCCGTAGTCTGTGCTCGAATCCGGCCAAATTTCGAACTCATCCAAGCTCTTATGTATGTCATCATTACCTGCAAGTATGATAAGGATCTAATCAAAAACCTTGATTGCAGCACCCTGAAAGTCAAACTTTTTGCTCGAGATATTGTCATGCCCTACATTTGTGTGAATTTATTTTAAAATCTGTTGAGAAATGTAGGTGCTAGAGCGATGACAAAGTTTTTCTAAAAATAGCCACAGTGACCTTGACCTTGGGCACAGCATCCTGAAAGTCGAACTTGCTTGAGATATTGTCATACCCTACATTTGTGTCAAGTTATTTCAAAATCCATGGAGAAATGAAGGTGCTAGGGCGATGACAAAGTTTTTCTAAAAATAGCCACAGTGAGCTTGACCTTGGGCGCAGCACCCTGGAAGTCAAACTTGTTTGAGATATTATCATGCCCTACATTTGTGTGAAGTTGATTTAAAATCCGTTGAGAAATGTAGGCGCTAGAGCGATGACCAAGTTTTTCTAAAATAGCCACAGTGACCTTGACCTTGGGTGCAGCACCCTGAAAGTCAAACTTGCTCGAGATATTGTCATGCCCTACATTTGTGTGAAGTTATTCTAAAATCTGCTGCGAAATGTAGGTGCTAGAGCGCTGATAAAGTTTTTCTAAAAATAGCCACAGTGACCTTGACCTTGGGCGCAGCATCCTGAAAGTCGAACTTGCTCGAGATATTGCCATCCCCTACATTTGTGTGAAGTTATTTTAAAATCTGCTGAGAAATGTAGGTGCTAGAGCCCTGACAAAGTTTTTCTAAAAATAGCCACAGTGACCTTGACCTTGGGTGCAGCATCCTGAAAGTCGAACTTGCTCGAGATATTGTCATCCCCTACATTTGTGTGAAGTTATTTTAAAATCTGCTGAGAAATGTAGGTGCTAGAGTGCTGACAAAGTTTTTCTAAAACTAGCCACAGTGACCTTGACCTTGGGTGCAGCATCCTGAAAGTCGAACTTGCTGGAGATATTGTCATGCCCTACATTTGTGTGAAGTTATTTTAAAATCCGTAGAGAAATGTAGGCAATAGAGCGATGACAAAGTTTTTCTAAAAATATCTGATGATGATGTTTTCTCCATTATAACACTATGGGATTTTTTTCAAATGCTCAAGGGCAGCTAACTCCATAGTCTGTGCTCGAATCCGGCCAAATTTCGAACTCATCCAAGCTCTTATGTATGTCATCATAACCTGCAGGTATGATAAGGATCTAAGCAAAAACAGTTGAGAAAACGTGATGACGCCATTTTCCCCATTATAACCCTATGGGATTTTTTTCAAACGCTCAAGGGCAGCTAACTCCGTAGTCTGTGCTCGTATCCGGCCAAATTTCGAACTCATCCAAGCTCTTGTGTATGTCATCATTACCTGCAAGTATGATAAGGATCTAATCAAAAACAGTTGAGAAAACGTGATGACGCCATTTTCCCCATTATAACCCTATGGGGGCTATCTGTTGCCATGGAAACCAGAGTTCTGAGCTGATCGACACCAAAACCTAATGCAGCCTTTCCCCCGCCCAAATGATGCTTAAGATAAAATTTTATTGCGATCGGCCCACTGGTCTCTGAGATATTTATGTTTGAAATTGTTGACGTACGGACGGACCCACGGACGGACGACGGCTTGACTCCCATCCTATAAGCTCACCTCTGAGCCTTCGGCTCAGGTGAGCTAAAAATAGGACAATTGAAATTCTAAAATCACATGCACGTCTTCAGATCATGATGAAACATTCTGCACAATTTCAAGTCAATCTGATACAAAATGTGGCAGCAATTGCGGGGACAAGATCTGAGTCAGCAAGGGCTGTAACTCCATGGAAAAGGGTCGAAACAAAAATAAAAAATCACATGCACATCTTCATATCATAAGAATACAATCTGTAAAATTTCAAATCAATCAGATGAAAGACGTAGGAGTTGCGGGGACAAGATTTCGGATGAACGGAATGATTAATGCAGACATGGACGAAGGTCATTCTATAGTCCCCCTCTGCCTATGTCGGGTGACAAAAAGAGTGTATCCTGAAATGAATCGATGAAGTGATGTTGTACATGTACTAGTATGACTTACTTTTTTCTTTTTCTGCTTTCCATATCCTCCATTCTTTTGGCTGAAACAACAGGAGAAAAGATTTGTCAAAAACTCAAATACTGTAATTCTTCTAGTAAATGCCCTCTCTCTGATAAATGCTCCCACTCATTTTTTGTGAGAAAAAAATGGCCAAATTCTGCCAAGGTTAAACATAGTAAGAATGGCTCTAGATGAAGCATCATCTATACTATTCTATCCCATAACATTACTAGGTCGTTGGGGCACCACAGATGACTTCGAAACAATCCCTTTCCACCTTGTCCTGTTTTCCGCTGCCCTAGTTGAGCTGGCAAAGTCCATCCCTGTCCAGTCTAGGGCTGCGTATCGGTCAAATCTTTCGATATGATATTTGTATCGATACAAAATGATCGATATTCGATGTACCATTTGATACTTTTTTCCTATATAAGCCTGCTTTCTAGTGTAATATCTACACTTTGTTATATTGTAGTGCTTTGTAGATATCCTTACCTGTTGGCTTTTAGTCACCTTCTGCCTATAATATCAACCTGCTTTCTAGAGGGCTTTAGTACTTTGTAATATCCACACTGTGTATTCCTTTAAGTCACCCTCCATAGCATGCTAACTTGCTTGTAACAAGCTTGTGTGGTTATAGTGGAGCTGCTTAGAGTGAAAATTCAAGGAAATACTTCACTTGATGATACAAGCATGAAATTTTCACTAAATGTTCCTTACATGGCCCAGATTAAAAAATGATCGTGGGCCACTTAAAAATCATCCATTTTCAAGATGGCTGCCAAATTTCAAAATGTTATCGTTTTAATTTAAAACATGCTTATAGTCCGCAGGCATATGTAGTTCCCGTGGGCATGTGTCTTATTTTTTGGCAATATCTACATGTAAAAACTTCGTCAATGGATTGTTCACATTGGAAAAGCGCATGTTGTCAAATTTTCTAACGACTATTTGGCCATAAGCATCGATTATATACGTTACCTATGTGTTTTTATTTTAAAATCATAATTTCAAGGTAAACTACTTTTTTATTTTCAAATGCAGTTCTCCATAGAATCATCATAAAGTATTAGAAAATACATTTTAGTACCGTTTTATTTTCATCAGTCATTACTACTAGTAGTAACGTAAATAACTTTAATTTATGAGTTAGTCCATTATAATTCGACCAACAGAATTTCTTCATTGTCTCTCAGAGAATAATTATGAAGTTAATATCGTGGCAGTTCTTAAACAAGAGGCCCAAATGGGCCTGATATCGCTCACCTGGCTATTGTGCAACGGGACCATTCTGATACAAAATTGGTCCAATTCCACTGAGAATTTCTAATTTTCACATTTTGCTACTTTTAGTAACAGAGGCCAACTTGCCTGGTCTTTATATATTTACTTTTGAAACACCTCAATGCAAGAATCATTTTGCCACAAATTTCATCAAAATCCATTCAGGGGTTACTGAGATATTGCCAGTTTCATGTTTTGTGCTATTTTTAGTAACGGCAGATGGCGGCCATCTTGGATTGCTAAAATGCAAAAAATCGAAAAGCCTTCATGCAAGGACCATTTTGACACAAATTTGGTCCAGTTCCATTGAGATTTTCTGATTTTCACATTTTTCTATTTTTAGTAACAGAGGCCAATATGACTGGTCTACAGTTAGATATTTTTGAAACATCTCAATGCAAGAATCATTTTGACACAAATTTCATCAAAATCCATTCAGCAATTACTGAGATATTGTCATTTTCATGTTTTGTGCTATTTTTAGTAACGGCAGATGGCGGCCATCTTGGATTGCTAAAATGCAAAAAATCGAAAAGCCTTCATGCAAGGACCATTTTGACACAAAATTAATCCAACTCCATTGAGATTTTCTAATTTTCACATTTTTCTATTTCTAGTAACAGAGGCCAATATGAAGGGTCTACAGTTAGATACTTTTGAAACATCTCAATGCAAGAATCATTTTGACACAAATTTCGTCAAAATCCATTCAGCGGTTACTGAGATATTGTCATTTTCATGTTTTGTGCTATTTTTAGTAAGTTTTGTGCTATTTTTAGTAACGGCAGATGGTGGCCATCTTGGAATGCCAAATTGCAATTAATCAAAACGACTTCATGCAAGGAACATTCTGACACAAAATTGGTCCAATTCCATTAAAGGGTTCTTGAGTAATTGTCATTTTTATGTTTGTGCTATTTTTAGTAACACTAGATGGCGGCCATCTTGGAATGCCAAATTGCAATTAATCAAAACGGCTTCATGCAAGGAACATTCTGACACAAAATTGGTCCAATTCCATTCAAGGGTTCTTGAGTAATTGTCATTTTTATGTTGTGCTATTTTTAGTAACGACCCCCATGGTGGCCATCTTGGATAGTCAACTGGCACAAAATTGAAATAATTCCATTCAAGAACCATTTCTGACCAAATCTGGTCAGAATTGGTTGCATTTTCTTTAGATATTGACATTTGAGCAAAATCGGCCTTGTAAACGCTAAGTAGGTCACTGTGACCTAATTCCGCTATAGATTTTTTTTATTTTTATACTTTTTAATACCAAGGTCCTACTTATGTTCCATGCAAACTTTCAACCAAATATACCGAATGGTTCTGGAGAAGAAGTTGATTTTGTTGTTTTTGCTATTTTTAGTAACGGCGGCCATCTTGGGTTTTCAACCTGACCCAATTTTACAATTCTGAGACCCTGGAGTCAGGTCATGCTCCATGTGAAATTTGAGAACCATGGGACCAGTAGTTTTAGAGAAGAAGTTGTTTGAAGTTGTTTAAATAGGTCATTTTTTGACATTGGCATTTGAGCAAAATTACACACGTAAATAGAAAGTAGGTCACTGTGACAAAATTCCGCTACAGATTTTTTTCATTTTTACAATTTTGAATACCAAGGTTTCACTGATGTTCCATGCCAAAATTCAGACAAATATACCCAGTGGTTCTGGAGAAGAAGTTTATTTTGTTGTTTTTGCTATTTTTAGTAACGGCGGCCATCTTGGATTTTCAACCTGACCCAATTTTACAATTCTGAGACCCTGGAGTCAGGTCATGCTCCATGTGAAATTTGAGAACCATGAGACCAGTAGTTTTACAGAAGAAGATGTTTGAATATTTGTTTTTAGGTGTTGACGGACACATTCTGTGACGACGCACGACGCACGCCGGACGCATTTGTATGACAATAGCTCACTATGGCCCTTTGGGCCAGGTGAGCTAAAAACACTGTTTTCTTGGAACTATCAGCTTATGACTAATTTAGGGACTTCATGAGGTACGTTTTATACGTGACCAAACTCAGAATATTGCAAATGCTAATAATTGGAGCCTGGCAAATCCATACACGCACAGCAGGTTTTGCTGCTTGTTTATTTCTAAAAGCATATATCTGCATCTTTAATGATTATGTCCAGCTACTCAGTCTTGCGATTCTGAAGACAGTAACATAAATGACATTTTGTTGTATAATCAAAAACTGCAAAACAGATACATTTCACTATAGAAAAAATGCAGCAATTATAAGCCAGCAAATAGTTTGTATACAGGCTTCAGCAATATAATTTTATAGTCCGTTGGATAAATCTGAAATCCGATTAGCGACTGTTCTGGCAAGTTCAATACTGTAAGATTACCAGTAATTAGCAATTCAAAACATGATATTGTCTCGTTTATTGGACAGAACTGGTACATTGACCCTGCAGATTGAAAGAGTGTAAAACAAAAATGTAACCTTAGGCTTGAAGAGTTAAGCCACACCATTTTCTTACAAAGCTGACGTGAACACTTTCTAACAAAGTGTACTTACTTTGTAAGATTATCGCATATTTTACGTTACCTAGGAAACCAACGTTGTTCAGTTAAAATCTTGAAACAAAACACACGAGTCAAAATGTTGCATAGTAGTTTGAGTTATCTGGTCTGTGTATATAGTTCCTTACAGTAATGTACCAGCCGGGACATTGAGAGTGCAGCATCAGACACATTTAATTTAGAAGAAAAAGAGGCAAGGGAAGTCGAGACATGGGTTATCACAGCAATATAGAATTACATGTTTTTGTTTAAAAATTAGTTTAATTTCCATGCTATTTTTTTCCTTTCCTTTTCTAGTCTGCTTATATTCAACAGTCCCTTAAATGAGTCGATTTAGCATGGAACCAGCATTAGGACTTACTTTTAATTTGACGAATATTTTACGTTTTAAGGGACCGAGTTCTACAGAATTCTAAGCCTCAAAATTAAGTGGCAACGCAAAACGACAGCATATTTGATGTGGGATATTTCTGGGCAAATACCAGTTGTCCTAAAGAATGTAATGACATGTAGTTTCACTTTGCAGTACGGTAACAAAACAAAGAGAAGGAAAACAGATCGAATAACGTATACAACCAGTTACTGGGTAATTTATAAGTTCCTCATATCTCATAAGCTTAAACAGTAATACATTAGTTCTGTATTAAAAACTAGCAAATGATAAGGTAATGCATACTATTCATGTCAAGGACAAACCTTGATATATCTATTTTCAGATGACCTCCTTGACTTTGAAGATATTACTATAATTTTTATTATTAATGATTATTGTTTAGCAATAATTACACGGGTTAACTACTTATGAATGAAGTCTTACCGTTTTTCTGAATGAGTTCATATACAGTAAGAAATTGCAGCTTTCTGATACCATTTATATCAATACAATGATAGAAGAAGCAAACATATTAAAAGTCGAATGATCAAAACTACATTTGTCTTTCGTAACACTTAATGTATTGATAATAATGTATCAGAACACAAACAGGGACTGTACAGAATTATCTGACCAAATATATCTTGGTAATGTTACAATGAGAGATACACGTCATGAACAGACTCATGAAAAGACGCTTTATATGTGTCTCTTAAAGTATATCATTTTCCATTACTTAATTGACATAGTGATAATATGGTGCAGTGTAACAGATGGAAGCAACACAAAAAGGTAACGTTGATTACATTCAAGCACGATGATAATAACTATCAAGTGAGCCGATACTTTATCAGTTGCCTCAGCTGACAGCCACTTTTGCATGTAGGTTACCTGATTGCCTCGGTAGACAGCACAGGTAGGGAAACAGGTATCTCCCCTATGATAATTCTTAACCTAAACATGGATCAGTTAGGTCAACTTATACATATTATACTGGTCCCCCAAGATTTTAAGTGATGCGTTTTGTGGTGTTGCTGTAAGTCAAAAATGTTATGAAAATTCTAAATGCTTCAGATGTTCATGTTGAGTTCTTGTGAGTGTATAAAAAGTAAATATTTGCTGTCTTAATATCAATGGTAAGTTAAATGCTTTCTGGCATCCAAGAATTGAGCCTTTGAAAACAACTTGCTCAAATAAAAAAAAACTTAGTCCTAATACATCACAGATATGTACCGTAATGTTACTGTTACAATGCCTTTCAAATACAGGACAATCCCATATAATCAGACTTGGAGGCACAAACAGTGGTGTTTCTTCATGGCTGCTTCCAATGTGTAAACTTAAGACATAAACAGTTACACTGAAAGGCTATATCATCTACAGTTAGATATTTTCGTCAGTAACTGTTTTGGGGAAAATCCTAAGGAAAAGTAAACTTTTCTCTTCAGCTGGCAATGCCACAGCTAGCTGCTACTTAACTAATTCAACATATGCAAGCAGTTCTTTCAACATGGTTTAAAGAGAAGTGACTGAGTATGTTGATTAAGGACCAATCATATAAAGTTCATTCCAGCGATTCATGTATGTTAATTGTGTTTTAGTCACGGTTATGTACGTTACTGGTCTTATTTGACTGATGATTATCTTTATCTATATATGTCAATATAGCTATTTATTTAGATATAAAAAATCATATTGATGATTTTTAATTGCGCTTTACATTTATAACGTTAATTGTTCCCTACATTTCGTTTGTAACAGATTGCTGCTGTACCACGCTAATGTTACCCCACCCGTTACTTGGGTCAGTTTCTAGGTAAAACACATAAAATGATATAGCAACAACCATTTTTGAGCTGCTGAAAGACTGCTTTACTGATTATGATAACAACGTCAAATTGAAGTTGTTGTCTACACGAAGACCTGATTTTTATTACATATGACCCTGGATTATTCTTCCTGGGACGGATTTCGATTATGTTACGTAATGTTACTGTTTGGGTGCCTTTCAGATACAACCCAAAATTATTATTGTCTAATAAATATAAGAATAGCATTTTACATTGCGTACTTGTACACTTTTTCAATTTAAGACATAATACAGACTACAGCTAATTATACCTTCTCACCAGTGTTTCAGGAATTCATAAGAAATGTTACATTCTGTCTTCAACTGATATTGCCACTACTAACTGCAACCTAACTGATTCAAAATATATCAAGGAATTCTGTCAAAGTTGAGATGAGCATGAGTCAAATAAAAGCGATAAATTATGCTAATTTAGGACCACATGTAAAAATTTCATTCCACCGTTTGGTCTGTTTCTCATTGATTATTTGTATTTTAGTTACAGTTATATACGTTACAAATATATCATGCTTTTTGGTCATCATTTCCAGACTTCAGTTTGCATTTTATGTATTAGAACATTTAAAAAGGGATATTTATGACATAAAGTATTTTCTACATTGCGTTTATTGCAATTAGGTGCTGTAATGGACCAGTGTTACCCCACCCACCACTTTGGTCATTTTTTTGGTAAAGTGTTGAAAGAAACACTGGCAACAACCATTTTGCACACCATTTTGCAACTCCCTAAGTCAATGCTCTAAGTGACTATAATCAGGGCATAAAATAAACATCCATGCCAACGGGCCCCTGGACTATTACCTTAAATAATGTGTTGAAAAGTACATACAAATGGCGGACATTTTGTTTTTGCGGCGGCCATCTTGAAAATGACATAATTTCAAGTGGCCCACGATCTTATGTTAAAGTGCATGCCAGGTACTTGCTATCCTGTAAATTTCATGCTTGTATCATCAACTGAAGTATTTTTGCTATATCCCGCTCCACTATTAGTGGTTATCTGTTCTTGACATTTATTTTTATATTCAGTGATGGTGGGCTATCCCAAATTCTATGTTTCTGCGTGGTGTGCCTATAAAGGCAGAAACTATACAACAACAACAGCAATGACAAAATCGGTTAGGGACTATATAGATCTAGTAACATTTCAGTGTTGTGTATAAGACTATAAGTATATTTAGTTTATTATTTACATTCATTGGTGGTGGATTATTAGTCAAGGAAACTTGAACTTTTATCATAAATAATCACTTTTTCCGGTTATCAGGGTGCGCCAATAAGTCAACGGCAGACTCTATGAATGAACAACAACAATGGCCGACACAGACTGCCAGAGACAAACTAACTTCCTTCATTTGAAATGAAAAATTACTTAGAATTCATGGAAGGAAATAACAGATTTTGGGCAGCAGGAAACAGTGCAAAACTTCTTAGATTGATGATTGATATTTTATTTGATACACGAACATTCGATTCAGTGTATCTATCGAACCTAATTAACTGGTATCGGATATAAACCGTGTACCGGTACGCAGCCCTACTGTCCACTCTTTAATATTGTCTTCCCACCTCTTCTTCTTTTTCCTTTCACTGTGCCCTGTAGAATGGTCTTTGCTAAACCAGAAGACCTTGAGATGTGGCAAAACCATCTTAGTTTCCGTTTCTTGACCAGCGTCAGGAGTTCCTCATGCTCTCCAATGGCTGTTTAGATCTTTCTGAGAACATCCTCATTGGTTATATGGTCCTTGCATGAAATGTTCAGTAACCTTCGGTAACATCTCATCTCAAAGGCCTGCGTTTTCTCTAACTCTGCTGTCAATGTCCACGATTCACAGGCATACAGAAATATGGAAATGACAAGGGAGCGCATAAGTTTTACCTTTGATCCAAGAGATATGTTGTTATCTCTCCAAATTGGTTTCAGCTTGGTAGAGCTGAAGTGGCTTGTGCAATCCTTGAGAGAACCTCATATTTTCAGCCATCATTTGAGACAATTGCTCCAAGGTATTTGAAGCTTGTTACAGTACCCAGCTTCTGTCCTTTCACCTTGATCTCCCTCTGGATGCCATCTACCCTGTTCATCATCAGTTTGGTCTTCTGAGCACTGATCTCCATCTTAAATCTTGTGCAGGTTTGTTCAAGACTTTCAACTAGAGCTTCTAGTTCCTGCTCTTCTTCAGCTAGAGCATCTATGTCATCGACAAACCACAGATTGGTAATGTTGGAGGATACTCAAACTTTAGTCCATATACCCTGTCAGGTCAGTAGTACACATGCATCATACAGTCCTGCATACATGGCAAAAGACCATAAATATTCTAAAAATTGGGACACCTAAAATTATTACCGTAATAATCCTAAAATGGAAAATATTTGGTTTATCAATGCAGTAATACTTCCAAAAGATGCCGATAGAATAGCAAACAGAGTACACTCTGATTGGACTGCTCCTTCAGGGTCTGCACTGTAATGCTCTGATCTATTTGTCCCAGTACTTTGAGTATCTATGGTAACTTTTGAGGGACCCATAGATGTAGCCACATTTTTTTCTTTTCTAAAAAAATGACATTTTAATTAGGGCTGCAACCATTAACTGTTACATTGGTTAATGGTCGATCGATAAAGAGAGAACATTTATCGATAAAGCAAAACCGCTAATGGGTTATTTAATGTATCTTTTGTTTCTAATTGGCAATTAAAGGCATTTCAGGTGCAATTTACTGCATTAAGTGTTTCAAGTCACTGTTTATTAATTATTCAAAAATCTCTGAGGAAGGGTGGTTGAATTTTTTACATGATAAAGCATTACACTGCTGTTTTGTTCATGAATTCATGCCAGATTGGCGTGGTGGACAGGTGAAAAGCAGGACAAGATATACGATTAGTCAATTACTAATGGGTGTTATACCGGTAACATTTTAGTGATAATCTATTAACATTTTCAGGCGGATTAGCCAGCCCTAATTTTAATAGCATCTATGGAATTCTTTATGACTGCCGTTAAAGTGAAGAAACCTAATTCATAAGGCAGTACAATGTCATGCATCACATTTAAAAGTGAAATCCACACTAAATTATATAATTTAGAGGATTTAGTCCAAACAACAATTCGCCAAATATGACATCTCAACAGGATAACTAGTCCAATGCAACATTTTGTTGAATGCTATGCATCATCAACTTTTCACTGAATTATGTCAACAAGTAGCGATAATAATAGTCCCAGGGGGGCGCTGCGTCAGGGTAAGCAGACTTTTTTCAAACCGAAAGTAGGCATAAAACAGGTTGTTAATCTAAAGATCAGTAATTATTTTCACTAGAAATCTTGTTCGTTTATGCCTGTTTATGTGTTGGGTAAGTTCTACCTTCAATGACACATATTTTCGTGATTTTAACTTTGCTTATTTCCGAATTCCAGGATACCGAACCATACCGGAAATAGGATTATGTCCCTTTCAAATGTTATGTATTATTTAAAGTTGAAACTATTTTTCTAATTTCGCCGTTTTTAGCACATTAATAATTGTGTTCCTGGAATTTTCTCCCTCCAGAGAAGGTCAACATCCATTACTAACATTTTGGGTCATTGAATTTGGTCATTCAAAGTGGACAGGTAAATTCACAGGTAGATGACCTTACTATATATACCTGTGCATGATTTTCTCAAGACCATATTTGGGAGCCATAAGAATTTAAAACAGGATATAACCAGAAAAGTGAGTTTTGTGCTGATATTACTCCCCTGTTTTCTTCCAGTTTTTGGAGTGTTTACTTTTGTATCTAAGGGTCTCTAAAGGCCCAAAAAGGACATTTGAAAGGATCCAATGAGGTGCTCAGTGGTAATTATGTGCTTTCTGTGGTCATGTGATATCAATTCTACATATATTTTGTAGGAAAGTTTGCATTCTATTTTTAAGTAGACTGGCACTCCCTATTCTCACGGTACTTAAGATATAAACAAGGCTGACTAGAAACGGAGGATCAACAATCCAACATACTTTATGTAGTTGAGCTCTAGAGCGGTTACTAGAAATACCGGAATACACTTAATTACCGGAATATACCAAAATACACCGCAATATACCGGAATATACCAAAATACACATTTTCATATACCGAAATACACTGTAATATTACCAGAATAAATGTAATATTATCAAAAATATGTCTTTTATTAACAGCTGCATGTAAAAATTGGCAAGTGAATGACCCATACAAAGACCCTAACTAGCTTGCAATCTGCACAGTGATACCTATCCAAGGCTAATACCCTGGTCCATTCATTCTCACTACTAGTGGTGGGCAATTGGTTTGAAATCACAATCGATCATCGGTTCATAATCGGAAGACTAAACCAACTAGCTATCGATTGTATAATCGGTTTCTCACATTTGTCTATATTATAAAATGTGAACATGTGCATTTAACTAAAATGATTCTGTCAATTGCTGTTAATGTGTAAGTCATGTTTGCTTTATGTACCTGTGTCCTTCTTGTACATTATGATTGTATTTCTTTGTAATAAAAAAGCAGAAAATAAAGGAAATTAGAAGAATGATGAGATTACTTTATTATTAAAAAATACCTGACCTGTAGACTGACTTGACTAAATTTAGCCCAATGACTAGTAGTAAGAACTAAAACCATACCTGATAAACAGAAGTGACAAAAAAGAACTTCAAATACACAAACAATATTTGCAGCACAACAATAAGTAAGCAACAACAAATGACCTGTGTGAACAGCAAAAACTCAGTCTTCAAAACTAATCCAGGGTGCTCAGTTATTCTTTATATGGTGTTCATGTGCACAGCATCTCATGCAAAGTCTGAGTCATGTGTTATTTTTAAATCTGACAGTTGAAGCTTTTTAAAAAGTTGCAACTTGTTACACACAAAATCTGCAATTCATTTAAATTATGTCATATATTTCATTTTTTTTTTTTGCCAAAATGATCATACAAGTCATACAAAATCGTCATTCAGTAACATGTTCTCTTACATACTGGGTTGAATAACGGTTCTACCTATATATCGAATATTAGATACTACCGAACCTACGTAGTACCTTTGTTTATGTTGGATTTTCAACAAGTCCATAAATAGCGTGTGTCATGTCCAAATTTTCTCTTGGGCGGTAGACTCCCTTTGTTCTTGTAGAAACCATAGTTATTCCACACTTTTGATCTCGTTTTACTGCCGGAAAAGGGATAGATTTCTTGCCTACTGTAACCGATGGCGTCCGCCATTGTTCTTTTGCGAGTTGCGCTCCTTGAAAAGGTGAAAACCCTGAGTCCCGGAACCGAACCGACTACAATCGATTGCCGAATTTCTCAATCGATTATCGCAATCGGTAAGCAAAACCAACTGACTTTCGACTATAGTCGATCATCGGCCCACCACTACTCACTACAGATAAAAACAGCAATATCTGAGCTGGAGATAGTTCTTATTTATCTATTCTACCAATATTTAAGTTAATTTTGATAATAAAAATGTTTATTTTGGTGTATTCCGGTATATTCCGGTAATAAGGTGTATTCCGGTAATTCTAGTAACCCGCTCTAGAGTATATCATGTAAATCCCAAGGCATATCTGTCATTTGTATTTTCTGTTGAGTGTCATATTTTTGTCAGTTTATATTACTACCCCTTAGAGCTTAGGCAGAAATAAGAACTCCATATTCTCACGGTAAATGGAGTTTGCCTCCAAATTAACAAAGTAAATGCATCCAATGAAGTTTCCTTATTCAAAGTATTTAATAGAACCATATTTCAATTTAATAAAGTGAGAAACAGCATGATTGGACAATTAGTTTCTATTTTATAGCCGCTTTTATCATCCTGGGGTGTTTCTTGTTACCAGGTTTGGTGCTTTTTCTCTCTTTTGGCTTTTAGAAGTGTCAGCATCTTCAAAAACAGGCAGAACTGAAATCTAATGAGTTCTATCTATCTATCTAGTTATACTGCAACACCCCCTCGCGAGGATTACATCCAGGATGGTTGCGCGCCGTGAAGAAAAAAGTGAGATGAATAGATGAGTCTAAAAAGTGCAAAAGTGAAGTGAAGAAAGATGAAAGGGTTAAAACTGTTAACAGAAGTGAGATATTAAAATCAGGTTAAAAACAGGTCTGTTGTATTTATGGCATCTGGTGGTCAAGAGACCTGACTGCCACACTGAACTGAGTCAGTTTAGGCAGCAGAACAACATCAGCTGGAAGTCGATTCCATTGCACAACAGCCAGGGGAAAGAATGAGTATTTATAGAAATTTGCTTGAGTGTGAATTTGCAGTAATGTGAGGTGGTGGCTGTGACGTGTCATTCTTGTAGGATGTGTAAAATACGATGGTAGAGGCACGGAAACAATATTGTGCAGAATTTTGTAAAACATGCAAAGACGAGCATCTGCTCTCCTCTGCTCCAGAGACCTCCAACCAAGGCTAGACTGCATAGCAGTGACACTGTCATAGGGAGAATAGTTATTCAAAGTCCAGCGGATAGCTCTACGCTGTATCATTTCGATTTTGTGAATATTTGACTGTGTATACGGACTCCACACTGTAGAGGCATATTCTAGCTGAGGGCGCACTATGGTTTTGTATGTCGCTTCGCGGACACCGGGATGTTCTGATGCTTTGTTTGCCTGATGCCTGTAAGCCAGTATAAAAACAAGGAGGCATGTTTGTCTCTGGGATTTCATTTGTCACTACCGCGAGAATATGGAGTGCGACTATACAAACAGCTACAACAAGTGCTACGACAGAGGCAGTGGGATCAGTCAGACAAGGGAAGAGCATTGTATTCATTCAGACCAACAGTAGATATAAAGAAAAGTAAATATTGTAAGTCCAAATTCCTACGTATCATATCAAAACTAAGAACCGGATATTGTTTATCAGAAAATTTAAATAAAGTAGGTCTATCAGACACATCACTGTGTGGTTGTGGGGAAATAGAATCAGTTGAACATTATATTCAGGAGTGTCAAAAATATGAAGATATCAGAGACAGTTTGTCATTAAAACTCCATCAGTTGACGGGAATCTGTGAGTGGACCTCAGATTTACTCTTGGATATGAAAGTGAAAGACATTCATGAAGAATTCAGAGTACAACTAACAGAAATCTTCGATGAGTTCGTGGAGAAATCAAAACGCTTCTCAAATATTTAGTTTGTCTCATGCGCGCACCACCAAAACAGTACCGGCGAGAAAGTACCAAGTTTTATACTATAGAATATACGTTTTACCAGCGAGATACTGCAGCCATTATAGGGCTACGATTACGACAATGTAACACGTGCTGCAAGAGGGCAAACAATAATTTTGACTGTTTCTTGTGTTAACAACGCAAAATCAACGTACATTTTGACATGCAAGACGAGTGACTATGTACTAAGATATTCGCGGATATAAAATTCCGAGATAATGTGCTGTCCGAAAGCTGAATTATAAGTTTCGGATTTTTACATGATGTTAACGCTTTGTAGGTATTTCTCGTGTGGAAAATGTGGGCGGAGAAAAATAACTGGAAACAATGGATGATTACATTTGTTGGAGGCTCTTTCGATAGTGCAATATCCATGACAAAGGAAAGAAAAATACGCCGTCACGTTTGTTTTAATCGTACGTGTAAGAAACGCATTAAATTTCAGAGTGCAAGCGTTCACTTAACCCAGGGATTAAAATTCTATTAGCATCGTCATCGGTGAGTCTAAACACCCCACGACACCACATGACACCCCACGACACCCCAAGACATCCAACGACACCCCACGTCACCAAAGTTTATGTATATTTTCATTAAAAAAATAGATGTTAAGAACAATAGCATTTGTTATTCCTTATATTTTTGATAAATACTCTCTTTTTTAAAGACATCCTGACTGTTAGGTGACTGACTGTAGGTGAAATAACCACCACCTTACTTAATTCAGTGCGTCCATTCACAGATCCCTCGCATTGGAGGTATTATCGGACGAACACAGGGTTTCAATATTTTATAAATGAAATGACAAAATATGCTTTAATGCTTGATAGTTTTATTAAAAACTAATATAGAAAATATTTGTTTTCTTGTCTTCAAGTAGATATTAGGGCTGGCCACAGTGGGGCTGGCTGGTGCTTTGAATACGAGAATCGAAAAGCATAAGATTTTCAGTAATGATTTACTTTAATAATACAAAATACAGATATTTTCTGTTCTATTAAAGCGTTCGTTTCAAATAATATTTTCTTTCTTCCTTCCTTTCATTTTCAACTTTTTTTTCTTCTTCCTGTCTTTCCCTCTTCCTTTTCTGTTTTCTTTTTTTTTTAAATTAAATTGAAATTACAATTAAACAGAAACGTGAGTTAACAACGTACTTTAAAGACCAAGATCAAACTGCACGTCTGTATACCAGTAAATTGTTTCTTTTACATTAGATTAAACATATTTATTGCAAAAAGCGCGGATCTATCATGGGAAACTCATGCGAACATTGACTACTATGATCAGACAGTGTTTCTATTTTCAATTTTGACTCAACTTACATGTAGATCTATTTAACATTTACTGATTTCTGCATGCTGTCTGATCAGAATCTACTTTCAGAGTTGCATGGACTATATAATCCATAAAGCGAATAAGAATCTTGGAGGATTAAAGACGACCGGCGTGTATTTCTTGATTGTTGCTAAATATCACACCTAACATAATCGCTTATATCAACAATCGTTGCCGCTTGCCGCTGATTAATCGGCAGGCATGTGTTTATTGATAATTGTTAAATGCTAACGTAATCGCCCATATCAATAATCGATGACGCGTGCAATAATTGATCGAATTCGCGCATTCTGTACGAGAAAAAAATTAATTCCATTATATTCATTTCTCTTTATAGATATTCAGAATTATTTATTGATATCCATAATTCGAATTATGGATTTCTATAATCCGAATTCTGGATATAAATTCTTCGAATTATTAATATCTGTAATTTATATATATCCATAATTATTTATTGATATCCATAATTCGAATTATGGATATATGTTCTTCGAATTATTGATATCTGTAATTTATAGATATCCATAATTATTTATTGATATCCATAATTCGAATAATGGATTTCTACATTTCGAATTATGGATATCCATAAATCGAATTATGGAAACGGCACCCCATAAAAGTCCTCCCAAATCTTCTGCAATTACCAAAAATCCTCCGAATTTTAACCCAAATATGAATATATCAGAGGCTTATAACCACATGAGTAATACATAAGCCTCTGGAATATTTAACAACGTATATTATATGTAATAGCGTTATATGTAATAAACAAGATATATTATATGCAATAGCGTTATTTATCAAAATGTTGTTTGGTTAGCATATGTAAGAATTTATTGTCGTACATTTAGATATATTTGTCATTCGCATGAATATTATTTATGTTCATCTCACTTTTGCTCTTATAAGCTATAAACAGTGTATAGTGTTTAATGCTTAATAGAGTATTCAGTATTTTTCAAAATCAAATCGGCCGTACGTCCATGAGGATACAAAGACAATTTATGACAGACAGTGCAATTGTCAAGATATACAACTAACACAATATATGAATCTGAAAACAAACTCATTTATATAGGCATTAAATATGCACATAATGGTATGTCCATTAATCAGCAAGTCAGCAGGAAAATGTGACAGAGAAGGTGCTTGTCTCAAACAACAAGCTCACCCAGCGGACAAAACGACGTCGTTTAATCGTTGTTTCAGCGTCATGACGGTGAACAAACGTCGACGCAACGCTACACGAATGCACTGTGCCCGCTGTGTAAACTTGCACATTCGAAATTGCCAACAGATGCTATATTATGACAAAATACATATACTCACATTTAGCTTTATGCAATATCAGTGTATTTTGCTTTATTCAATATCAGTGTACATTTTCAATTGCCAATAATTGGCCAATACATATACAATGTTTCAGAAGTTGAAGATTAAATGGATAATTGATAAAATTGAAAGGAACATTTCTGTTCAGCTATTCTTCTCAATTAATATATTAACATACTATATTTTAGTAACTAATATATAAAATAATGTTTAAGACCTTTTTATGGAAGATATTTATCAATAAATTGGTGCCGTGGGGTGTCATGGGGTGTCTTGGGGTGTCGTGGGGTGTCTTGGGGTGTCGTGGGGTGATTAGACCCACCCGCATAGTCATCGTGTAAGCTATCGACAACCGACCAAGCCATCGAAATGGTGGTGTAGTCTCGACCATCTTATTGGCTTCGCCGATTGAAAAATATATTTCCTAATCTTTCTGTATCATATGTATTTCACATAATATATTCTGCTTGATGCTATTACCATGTCAAAACATCTCGAAATTAGCTGGAGTTATTCAGAGGGACATGTGCAAACAGGGCAGACCCTGATCAGAATCAAAGTCAGAATTGTGTACTAGTGTTACGTCCAAGGACAATCATTCACCAGGACCTGTGAATCAGGGAAGCTAGTCCATAGCCCTTACAAGAGAAGTAAACTTAATCTACTTAATCTGTTGTAACCCTTCTATTGGTCTAAATTATTTAGTTCAGTAAAGATAGCTGAGTTGCCACCTATTTGGGAAACAGCTGCTGACTCGGCTTATCATTTGTTAGGATGTCTTTGTCAATCTTTCCCTTTGATGTTGGGGATAGAGTTTGGGATCTGATTCAGTCAGTTCCTGAAGTGTAGTTACTCTTTAAATCAGTAACTGAATTCTCTGCACACTCAGTAGCAGAAGTAATGGAATCTTCCAAGGAATTCCAATCTCTAATAGTCTGGGGGAAGAAACTGGACTTGTAAATGTCAGTCCCAGCCAATGGGGTTTGAAATGCCAGGGAGTTATGATTACTGGTACGCCCACTTGGGGGCACAAGGTCATATACATGTATGGGTATACTGGCTGCACCCATCAGACCATTGTAAAGCATTATGAGTCTACTATCTTTCCTTCTATTTCTCAGGGATTCCCACTTAAGTTTCTCCAGAATGCCAGTCCCTTGTATGCGGACTCTTTAACGTCTTGTGGACATGCTGCCAAGTTACGTCTGAGGAAGCCAAGGGTCCTATTAGCCTTGATCAGGGTGAACTTTCTTTGCCATTCCATTTGCATCTCTTAGAAGCATTTCTGCGTTGCAAAAACAGACAGTTCCACTTCAGGCAACTACGGTAGTTATTTTAGGTGTCCCAGTCTTTAGATTTTTTACGGCATGTTGTATTTCAGACTGTGTGAAGTTTATGTGCACTTTTAAGAAAACAGCTTATACGTTTGATTTTCTCTTTCGAACGGCACTCATATACTGTATCCAGGAACATAAAATGCCCGTGAACACTTTATTTGTGAATCGGTTGTAATTAGTAAACAAATAAATATTGTGAAGTTTTGAATTCACGATTCTCTTGAGGTGACTGGGAACACTTTTAGGTGGGTGGGGGCGGGGGGGGGGGAACTCTAAGATTTTATTATTTGTCTCTCTTTTCTTTCTTTCTTTCTATCAATACTGCTCTCGGTCAAACTGTGACCATGATGGCAGGTTTTGTGGTGTGGCACATAAGTTATCACAAAAAGAAAAAAAATATGAATTTGTGACAAAGCACCAGCAGTTTAAAACTATTTACAAGAAGCCCTCAGGGGCAGGCATTCCATGCCTAACCCCTGCTCTACCCTAGGATATTATATTTTGGCCTTAAACCCATCAACTGTCTCCGAAGAGACAGCTTCAGTTGTAAGGCCATTCGAAGATGCAATAGTCCTGAGGAAAAATGAATTCTTAAAACCGTCCATATAAGCGTTTGGACGGTGATACTGGAATGGGTGGGAACTAGTTCTCCTGCTCCCTCCACCGACATCAGATAGGTACCTATTCTTATCTACAATGGAAAGATTATTGTGGATTTTGTAGAATAGAGACAGAGAAGCCTGCTGTCGTCTTTCCTGCAAGTCTGGCCACTGGAGTTCTTCTTACATTTCTCCCACATGGCTTTGATTGCGCCAGCGCCTACAGGTCCAACGGGCAGCAGTCCTCTGTACTTTTTCTATTCTGTTAATGTCTACTTGGTGATGGGGCATCCAAACTGGCGCTGCATATTCTAATTTGGGCCGGACCAGAGTTTTATATGCAGCAGACTTGATTTCCTTCGATGCAAAAGTCAAGTTTCTACGAAAGAAACCCAAAGTCTTAGTAGCCTTACTG
This sequence comes from Ctena decussata, assembly GCA_963989385.1. Taxonomy (NCBI): domain Eukaryota; kingdom Metazoa; phylum Mollusca; class Bivalvia; order Lucinida; family Lucinidae; genus Ctena; species Ctena decussata. Next base: position 16,844,610 of record OZ022515.1, on the reverse strand, counting down.
GTAATTTTTATGCCCCAAACTTCGAAGAAGTTGGAGGGGCATATTGCTTTCGCCTTGTCCGTTCGTCCGTTCATCCTTTCGTCAGTTCGTCAGTGCCTTCTGATACAGCTATATTCCCTGAGAACCACTAGGCCTAGAGTTTTGATATTTCATATATGGATAGGTCATGAAAAATGAATGAATCCATATTTTTTTTCCTTCGTCAAACTTGTACTTTTGGAGTTAACTCCCCTTTATCAAAATTAAAATGAAATCTTGTTACCACGATATCTCAAGAAGTACTTGACCTAGGATAATGAAATTTAGTATACAGGTTTGGGGTGAAATATACAAAAACTGATTAGCTATTGAGCAAATTCCGTAAAAAAATAATTGAGTTATGGCCCTTGTCGGAATTTGGCGTTTTTTCAACTTCTGAACCGCTTAACCTAGGAAGCTGATTTTTGATATATGGGTAGTCCTTGATGTGTTAAATGATTTTATAAAGGTCAGGTAACTCTATGATAATTAATTATGGAGTTATCCCCGCTGTTAGTTATTACTAATGCAGCTACTGGTAGCAAGAACCATTTGGCCTAGGGTTTTGAAATTTCAAGTATGGATAGGTCATGAAAAATGAGCGGACCCATAATTGTTTTTACTCCGTCAAACTTGTACTTTTGATGTTACCACCCCTTTATCAGAATTAAAATGAAATCTTATGACCATGATATCTCAAAAAGTATTTGAGCTGGGATGATGAAATTTTGTATACAGCTTTGGGGTGAGATATACAAGGTCTGATCAACTTTTGGGCAAATTCCGTCAAAAAATGATTGAGTTATGGTCCTTGTCGGAGGTTGGCATTTTTCCAACTTCTGAACCCTTAACCTAGGAAGCTGATTTTTGGTATAGTATATAGGTAGTCCTTGATGTGTTAAATGTTTTATAGAGGTAAGGTAAATTTAAAGAGTAACTACACTTCAGGAACTGACTGAATCAGATCCTAAACCCTATCCCCAACATCAAAGGGAAAGATTGACAAAGACATCCCAACAAACAAAAAATTACAAGTGATAAGCCTCTGTGTTTAATAATTACCGAGCTATTTCCTCTGTTAGATATTACTTATGCAGCTACTGGGAGCAATACTCACTGGCCCTAGTGTTTTGAAATTTTAAATATGGATAGGTCATGAAAAAGGAGCAGACCCTTTAGTGGCAAGCATATGTTTGGGGGGCATAGTGTTTCACAAACACAGTTTCTAGTCATTGATGTGCTGACCCAACTCGAGGTCATCCGTAAATTTAACTCCTAAATATTTGGCTGAAGATACATTCTCTAGGACTTGGTTATGCAATGTATAACCATGGATTATTTGGTTTGGAGGGGGTGCCTAGTCACCCTCATAGAGTGACATTTGGCAACATTAAATTTCATGAGCCATGCCTCTTCTCAAAGTGCCAATTTATCAAAATCATCTTGGAGTGTCTGTTGGTCTTCAGACCGTCTAATATTTCTACAGAGGACACAGTCATCAGCAAAAAGGCGGACTGTTGAGCTTATGTTGTCTGGCAGGTCATTAATAAAGATTAAGAATAATATGGGCCCTAACACAGAACCCTGGGGGACAACAGACAAAACAGGGAGAGGGTCTGAACAAACACCATCCAGAACAACTTTTTGTGTCCTTTCCAGATAGCCAGACAGAGATCCACCGGAGAATATCATATCGGATACCATAATACTCCAGTTTATAAATCAATCGTCTATGGGGGACCTTGGCAAAGTCCATAATAATGAGGTCTGTCTGTTTGTGACCTATATTATGGGCTCTGTCTAGGCTTGCCTGCAAATCATGAATGAACTGGACCAGTAGGGTCTCGTATGACCTACCACTTCTGAAGCCATGCTGAGACTCAACTAAAATCTTATGGTCCGATAGATGTTGCATGATTCTGCTCACGAGAATGTGCTCCAGAGACTTACAACAAATACATGTCAAAGAGACCGGTCTGCAATTGGCAAGGTCATACTTTTCGTCCTTCTTGTAAATGGGAGCCACATTAGCTTGCAGTCTTTTCAGCGGGAGTAAAGCCATTAAGCAAAGTCTTTAAGGAAAAAATGCTGTACAGCCACCGAACCGAGGGAGCGGAGGTAACTTGACTTTTAAATGGTACATACGTGCAGCTGAGATATTTAATACCCACCCTATAAATGTATATCGACTGTCAGCGAAGTATATCCTTTCATGTATAATTTCTTTGATTTTACTACCTATAAATGTATGCTTCAACTGATAAGCCATATTGTGTTATTGGCTAATGGACTTATGTTATTTATTTGCATGGTGATAAAGATCTTCATATAACTAAATCCACAAGAGATGCAGAGATTTTGATAAAATGTATACTGATAACATAGAAATGACCTAATGGAATTATTGGCACTTTAAATGTATGGAAGTGAGGAATATGATAACCTATTAATGTATTGCCAGCCTGAAAATGGGGGACTATTCGAGCGACACGTCTGTACCATACTTACTATAAGAAGATGACCCTAGCCAACCGGAGGTATATTCATAATAGTAACTTTCGCCTTTTGGTACTCGCCAAATCACAAAATTTTTATCTGGCATAAATACCTATTTGGACAACAGTTTGAGGCCATGGGCAAATGAAGCAAATCCATATCCCTATGAGGTGCCCTTTTACTATAAATCCCCTTTTAATGTTATAACAAAATCAAATTTGTGATATTACTATATCGATTTTGTGATATCAATATATCAAATATGTGATATCACAAAATAATGTGATATCGCATATTATTATGTGATATCACTAAATCAGAGAGAGAGAGAGAGAGAGAGAGAGAGAGAGAATCATTTAAATTAGAGAATCGACTCCATACAGCATACAATAGAGTGTCGTCAGAAAACAAACGAACAGAAGATCCAATTTATTTTTCAATGTTTTTAATATAGATCAAATAATAACTTAAGGGTCTAAGAAAAGAGCCACGTGTGTTACCAATATTTATAAGGACCCAAGCTGATGAATGACTTAATAACAACACGTTGTTGACGGCCTGAGACATAACTAGCCAACCATTGTACGACTATATCGCAACAGCTTATTCAGGAAAGCTTTTGATGAAGAGCCCTATGCCAGAGTCTACCAAAAGACTTACTAATGTCGTGAAAAAATGCCTTTACTTCTTTACCGCTGTCCACTCCTTCATAGAATGTGATAGATATGAACTAGCTGACAGGTGGGTGAGTCTGTTAGTATTACCGTGCGTGTCTTTTGTGAACTTTTATCATTTTTGTGTTTGTGCTTCTTTTTCTTTTGGTTTTTAGAGCGGGTCTTGGGATTTGATTGTACTAGTTCCTGATCATTGCCTATCTCTTTCCTTTGTATAAGTAAGGGGCTCTAGATGCCTTTTCCAGTAACACAGTTAAAGAGGCGTTTATGAACACAACCTTCCACGATTGTCCTTTTTTGAATTAATGGAGACATTGGCCTATAATTCGGGGGCTTAATTATTAGTTGTCTTTTTGTGTAGCATTAGCGTTTTTTCAAGTCTTGGGGAAATAACGTGCAACTAGTGATCGATAGATGCGGTTATTGTTTTTTTGTCCCAGTCTGAGAAATTTTACATTATGCAAAATCGTTAAACCTTTTTTTATTATTATTATTATTTACCTGGCTGTTGACTGATATTATTTTCCTTTAAGAATATCTGAATTTGTTAAAATCCTCAATCAAAACACAATAATTTGCGTGCGTACACAAATTAAAGTCCATTGACTCGCTTCTATGACATATAAATTCAGTCCGTAAATCACGTGCATACCGTAATAATTGAGTTGTGGCATACAAAAGGTACCTACTGCATGTTCGGACTGCGAGATCTCGGACTTGCCTGCGAATTTCAGCTTAAGTCTTTGTTGTCTGTGTAGTAAATGCGTGAACCCTGGAGTATTGTTGTCATATGGTATGGCTGTTCTGTTGTGATTGCATGAGTTCGCAGGCTGGTCTTGTTTTGTCCGGTCCGCGGATGCACTCGTCTTTTTGTGTGACACGGCCAAATTTCCATATGAATGAAAATACCTGTAGCGAACGATAAGGTTGGTTGACTTTATGTTTTAACCGGATTTAGCTGGCCTTCTACTATTTAAACCAGTTGTAAGCGTAGTATTATCTATTTTTCTAATTATCAATAACTTTCGGGGTCCTCTTCACCTTTATTTTCACCATTATTAATGGTAATGTTTATGTAATTCGCTATCCTTTCCTTTTTTCAATGTATCTGATCATGGACAGTGGCTTATGAGAAGAGAACATAAAACAAGACAGCTTATCATAATAAGCCATTTATTTTAGCGTTTCTTGTAGTTCAGATGTATGTGTTCTCTCCATTATTCTTGCAGCCCTCCTATCCTCCTCCCCCCCCCCCCCCCCCCCCCCCCCACACACACATTCTAACTATCTGTTGCCTTAGCATATTTTTTGTTCTTAAATAAAATGATGAACCACATCGTGAACCACATCGTGAAAAGGGGTACCTTATTTCCTAACTGTTTTACGAGAGGCTTGGGCGCGGGTCAGCCTGGGTATTGAACGCAGACTGACCGGAGCCATAGCCTCCATCCTATAATGTACCTGGCCATAGGAATGACAGGTACTTTACTTTTTCTACATATTCGAACTAAGGTTGCTTTTCTCGGGATGATGATAACAATAGTGCAGTTTGTATGATGTTGTATCCTGTTATTGACGTCTTAATGTGGAAATTATTTATACTTTTCTCCTATGCCATCTGCGTATGGCCTGAGAATTGATTTTGATTAAAGTTTTGTTCTGTTCTGTTCTGTTCTGATAAAAACAATACAGAGTGGTGCTTCTAAAATATTCGTACACTCTCTTAGAAGGCGTGGACAAACAAGATCTGGCAAGTGGACACTGTGGGCATTAAGACTGAGGAGTACGTCGTTAACAACATGACATTTTTGGGTAGAGATTTCCATTTGCTGAAAAAATATGCTGCGAAACTAAGGATTTAGTAGGGATTTGTTACTCTCATCGAGTACTGTCTGTGAAGCGGAGAAGGTGTTCATCATATTTGCTCGGAAGCTACCCTCTGCGTAAGTCACGGTCACGGCTGTGATATTGGAGGTCGATTTTCCTATTATTAAAGCTTGTTTTATGTTTTCCAGAATAATTTAGAATTCTTTGTCTCTGCCGAAAGTAAGCCAGGAATTTATTCAAACAGTTCATTTTTTTTTTGATTTTCGAATTCATTTACAATTTTATTCCGACTTGTCTTGTATCTGTTCAAACCACTAAATTAGAAGTTGTTTGAATTTTCTAAGGTTTTCTGATGAGATTTTTAATGTGACAGATTATCCATGGATGCACAGCGGGTGTAATGGTTATGATTCTTTTGGCTTCGGTATATATTGATCTGCAGCAGAAGATATCGCTTCAGTTCAACATGCAAAACAGTTTCGCCAATGTCACTTATAAATTCTAATCTGTTTTTCAGATTATTTGAAATCTGCTGAGGAGTTCCATACCCGTCTTTTAAATGACTACGTAACATTTTAGCATTTTAGACATTTCTACTTAATTTGGAAAGCGGCCGGCGGTTTCATTAACTGACCTTCGGTTCCTCATGTTAAAGTCTGGCGTGGCATAAACAGTCTACGAGGGTTGTCTAAAAAATACGTAGACTTTTTATCTTGTAGACACAGTTGACGTTTGATGACAAAAACAAGTATACCTCATTAAATGTGAACATTTCTGTCACACATCTATAAAATTTCGTAGAGTTCTCATGAGTCATAAAAATATGACACTATTCACAAAGTTGATACCAACACGATGCCGGGGCAGGGGAAGACGTCGTCGACGCTATGTCAAGTAATGCGAATCTCGCGCGCTTGTTTATCAACGTTTATTTCTTCAGCCAAGTGCTGAATGGGGTTAGCTGAAACAAACGTATAGGAAAGTGGGTAATATGAGTTTGTACAGTGCAAAAAAGTGTGAATATAGTTAAAAGATAAAACAGAAATTGGTATTTCGGGAGAGACATGGATCACCTGGCAGACAGTACTGCTAAACTGCACCAAGGTGGGAAGGACCGGTATGTGGGCTGGTCCAGCATTCCAATGAATGATAGTCCTAGGGGAGAAATATGAACCTGTAGTAGTCTTTAAAAGTGGGATTTGCCGGTATGAAAAGGGATGAATATGTCTTGATCGTCTAGTATTACGAACGAGGTACTCAGATGCAGGAATGGCAACAAGGTCTAACATGACCTCTTACATCATTGATTACAAGGCGATTGTCTAAATGTCGTTGGTCTAAGGGACGCCAACTGAGGTCCTTCAACATAGTAGTGACGCTGGATGTGTAGTTAGAATCGTTTTTCACCCACCTGGCAGACCTTCTGTAGACCACTTCCTCTTTATATATCAGTGGCAGTGTGGGGGCCATACTGTCGAAGGACACTCCAAACTCGGGCCTTACCAGTCTTTTTTTATGCTACTATTTCAGGTCCTTATTATGGACCCAATAGGGGGGGGGTCCATGCTCCATGACCAGGCACCAATCCACCAGGTCACCCCCAAATCACCACCATGGGGGTGGTAGATATTGAATGGTTTTATTCATATTTAACAAACAGAACGCAATTGGTAAATGTTAATGGTAAAAATTCAGATACAGCAGTGGTAACCTGCGGGGTTCCCCAAGGTAGCATTCTTGGTCCCTTACTATTCTTGTGCTATGTTAACGATATGAGCATAAGCATTGATAAAGACTGTAAACTTCTTCTTTATGCAGATGATAGTGCTATTTTGTTTACACATAAGGATCCAGATGTTGTTTCTCAGAAACTTGGAGAGGTAATGGAATCTTGTGCATCCTGGCTAATTGATAATAAACTTTCCTTACATTTAGGCAAAACTGAATGCATGTTATTTGGCTCAAAAAGAAAACTCAAACGTATTAATTCTTTTAGTGTCAATTGTGGGGAACATTGTATACCTTCTCAGGGAAAAGTTAAATATTTGGGCGTAACAATAGACAATGTTCTATCTGGGGAAGATATTGTGCACGGAATTATTCAGAAAGTAAACTCTAGGTTAAGTTTTTGTATAGACAGAGTAAGTGTTTAAATTCAAAAACTAGGCAAACTTTGTGTTCTGCACTTATTCTATGTCACTTTGATTATGCATGTTCTGCCTGGTACGCTGGTTTGAATAAAAAACTTAAAAGTAAACTACAAGTTGCGCAAAATAAGGTAGTGAGGTTTATCAAACAAGAAACACCTAGGTTTAATGTTAATTCACATGTATTGGCAAGTCTAAATTTGTTAAATGTTGAAACTAGGGTATCACAGTTACGTTTGAACCACGCATTCAAAATATTTCATGAAATCAGTCCTTCTTACTTAATGGAAAACTTTTCGAAAATTTGCGATTCACATGGATATAATACTAGATCTAGCTTATATAACTTTTGCATACCTAGGATCAAGGGAATGGAAGGCACTTCTTTTTATTATAATGCTATTAATGATTGGAATGGATTGCCCGACTCGGTAAAAGGATGTCAAAGGATTAACGAATTCAAAAAGTCAGTTAACTTATTTCTGTCTGAAAGCTGCTTGAACAACGAAAATAGTTATTTTGCATATTATTAGAGGGACATTTCCTCACAGGGTTTTCAATAGAATTTATTATACTTATATTTCAAGTCTAGTCACAAGTGTTGCCCATTTTGTAATTATTTAATAGGTCAGTTCTCTTTGTCAAAAACTGTGATTATAATTTAAACTGTGATAACACACTTGTATTCGTGTGTGCAATTTTAGGTGCTAGGGGCGGGTGCTTGTATGCGGCGATTGAGCATGATACTTGCATCCAAACCAATTTGATTAGTGCATATTATAGTGCTGATTGTTTATTTTCCTGTTTTGCAAAAAGGGTCCTTGCCATTTGGCTTCGTATGGCCGCAAGGACCCTCGTTTCAAACTTATGTTGTCATGTTGATTGCAGAGTTGACAAAAATTTATTTATTTTATATTTTCAGGAGTGTGAAGGAAGACAGGGTTTCCAGTCAAGCCACAGTACTTGATGGCTTGCCTGGAACCCCTGATCTCGAATCATCACAGTGACAAGGACCCCATTGGAAATAAGTTTGCTTCAAACTTTATGGATTATCCTGTGCTCACATATGACATTATATCACACTAAAAATTGTTTCAATAAAAGGATCTCTCCAGAGTATATGTAGGTTTCAAGTTACACCAACCAAAGCAAGAGGGCCTAGGTAGGTGGGGCTCCTTCCCAATCACCTATGCTGTCTAGTTTCGGTTGAGTGTCTTTTTTATTTATTTATTTTTTTTGTTATCTGTGATAAAGTTTTTTTTTATTGTGATAAGGTTTAATACTGTGATAAACTTGTAACTGGTTGAGGGGGACTTTTAAAACTCAGGGCGTGGAAATAATGATCGAAAAATCTTAACTGTAGTGAATTTATAAACCTATTTTAATGAAGACTTTATGTGAACTGTATTTTAATATGTGATTATATGTTGTATGTTTGTTCACAAATAAACATTATTATTATTATTATTCACCATAACTAAAATTTTATACCATAACTGTTGTGCTACAAGAGGGGTCACGTGACGTAAAGAATCATGACCTCTGGTGGGGTAGGGTAGGTTAGGGCATGGTCGGTTAGGCTAGGCAGCTAGCTAGGGTAGAGCATGGTTAGGCGGGGTAGGGTAGTTATGTGAGTGTGAGTACCACGGTTTTCATACGAAGAGTTGATAACACGGCTAGTGTACAACGAGTCACATCGCATTCAAGATGGCGACTGAGGAAGAGCATGTCGAAGTCGACGATGAATCAGCCGGTGGGAAAAGCAAGAAGATGGCCAAGTATGACTCTAGTGCTGCGGATTTAGAAAAAGTTACCGATTATGTTGAAGAAGCGGAAATATCGTCACAAAGTATTGGGGAAGTAAGTGGAAAATACATGTCACAGTTATTTTTCACCCTTGAAAATTCAGTGGGTGGGGGGTTCGTAGAATAACCGAAAAGCACAGAAATACCGAAACACCTGAATAACCGAAAAGCAATTTCTTAAATTAGTTTTAAATGAGAATAATTATTTTAAGTAAGTATTTTTGGGGTTGGAAATCATTGTAGTACTATTTGTGATATTTTTTTCAGTTCGGGTGTCATACTATAAAAGCATTGTAACAGAAAAGGGCGATAATAATTTTCAGCATTTTTCCCAGTGCTTTTCGGTTATAACAAGGCACGGGGACTGTCATCTGCTTTATGTAAAAACAAAACTATTCAAATTAGTAAATGATATAGCATGATTGTGAATAGTCAAAAACAGTTTATTTCATATATATGTACTGAAGGGAAGGAATAGAAGCCGGGACCCGGGACCAAAATCCGGGACCAATTTTTGTTGGCCTCAAAATTGTACTAAACATGCAAATAACGAGCTGAAAATTGGACCATAAGTAGATTAAAGTCTCTTCTCAAAAATGCATATAAAGTGTTTATAAGACTTTCAATATTTATTGAAATTTTAACAAAAATACAGGACCACATCGAGCTTTTTCGACCCGGGACCAGTTTTTGCGGGATTGATGATGTCAAGCAAATCTCAATGTTTTCCTACAGAAACATTTTAAATCCCATTTTTTTTTACATTTCGTCATCTCTAAACATACCAAAGAAGATAAGATTTTAAAAGATGTGAAATTTAACTGTGATTTTCGCTAAAAATTTCACCCGGGACAAACCCGGGACCAAAACTGTCATTTATCTGTTGTGCGGTGTTAACAATGTCAATCAATTTTCAATTTTCTTCTACATTATCGTTTAAAATCTCATTGTTTGACTTTGTGTCATATCTAAAGATGCCACAAAAGTCAAAAATGCAAAAAATCGTAAAATATATCCCCTTATTTTAAGAGAAAACCTACCTGGGACCATATGGTCATTTTCTGCGGTTTAGACATTGTCTTGGTACGTTGCCATAGAATCTGAACATTCCACAAAAGCAGAAATTGGTCAGCTTCTAAAATAAATGGGGTCGAATTTAGACAAAAGAAAGAAAGGACGGCATATTTTAATTCAAAGCACTTAAAATCATTAACGAGACTGGAAACATGTTTGCACTAGTTTAATATTGGGCTTAACAAGAATTGCACATAATTGTATACAATCATTTATTAACTAATTAGATTTAAATATGATAGGGGCTCACATTAAAATGATTTTTTTTTTTCATTTATATTTATTTTGCATCTCTACATACGAGTAAATGTAAAATTAATGGGATTTTAAACGTTTATAGAGAGAAAAACTGAAATTTCCTTCACATCATGACGATTTTGGTCCAGGGTTGGTCCCGGGTCGAATTTTTCGCAAAAATAATAGATAAATTTCGCATTTTTTTTTTAAAATTTAATCTTCTTTAGTATGTTTACATATGATGAGATGTAAAATAATTTGGGTTTAAAATGTTTCTGAAAGAAAAAAATGAGATTTGCTTGACATCGTAAATACCGCAAAAACTGGTCCCGGGTCGAAATTGCTTGACCTGGTCCTGTATTTTTGTTGAAATTTCAACAAATATCGAAAGTTTTATAAAATCTTCATATGCATTTCTCAGAAGAGCCTATAAACTACATATGATCCAATTTTCAGCTTGTTATTGGCATGTTTAGTACAATTTTTAGGCCAACAAAAATTGGTCCCGGATTTTGGTCCCGGGTCCCGGCTTCTATTCCTTCCCGTACTGAACACACCAATCTTAGACACAGAATTTAATGGTAAACATGACTAGTTTCAAGTGCTTTTCGGTTATTTGTTAGTGCACTATTTGTGGATTCACATTGTCAAGAGTGAAACCAAGACAACTGTAGTCTGTAAAATTACTCTTTTTAATGCATCTTTAACCCATGAAAATAATATATCATATTGATAATTCCTATAAAAACTGATTTTTAAAATTGCTTTTCGGTTATTCAAGTGCTTTCCGGTATTTCTGTGCTTTTCAGTTATTCTATGTACCGGTGGGTGGGGTATGTTTAAAAGCTCGGCAGGCTCTCAGTCGGATCCGATGTCTCCTTTAGATAGGGTTTGATCTTGTACCACAGTGCATTTGCATGGGCACGTCTGTCTTTCCCTACAGCCTTTGTGTTTAGTGCTGCAGACTAAACAGGTCAAGGATAGCCATAAATTTACAGACAGTCTTTAAATTTACAGACTGTCTTTAAATTCAGGGTTCGAATTTAGACTCACAATAAAAAAAAGCGGCATACTCGCAAAATGCTACCAAAATTTACAGACTGCGAGTCCAAGAAACCACCACTTGATTTTCTTTGCGAGTGTAGTTGTCTCAGTGCAAAGAACTAATCCGGAAGTGTTAGGTTTTTGTTTATATGCAGAACTAGATGCGCAGTCGCAAACTTATCTTGATCACCCAGGCACTTGCATCATATTGATTCTCCTATACAGTGCCCCTCGTCAAGCGTCTGTGACAAGCCGCATCTGCAAGCGTCTGTTTTCAGTCTGATCAAAAGCACATGTTCTCAAATCAATAGATATGGACAGACTTTAATTCATACATGTGATGTCTCCCGGAATTCATACATGTGATGTCTCCCAGATCATCCGGGAGTCTCCCCGAAATGAAGCCCATCTCCCCGCACTCCCGGAAAGTCTTCAGAATCTCCCGAATGCTGAGTTTTCCCTTCATAATTTTTTTCTGATACCCCTTTTCCAACGCCATGCCCTTTTTCCCTGCCAGTAAGGAGATATCCACATGTGTATTCACAGCATCAAATATTGTTTTGACTGTGCAATAAATAAACACATCATGTCTGTTGACATTAATCACATTATTCAGGTCACTAATAAACTCACTGACCCGTGAAAACACATAGCTGTGTTTACCATCGAATGTGTTAAAGAAGATATGTCACGTGAAAAGAAGCCGATAGCCCTGTTTCACAACTACACAAAATAAACATGCGCAATACAGTCAGAGACTTGTTTTCACTGCTTAGATTCCCTTAGACGCATAGACAATAAAGCCAAAACTTTGTTTAGAATGCACAGAGGTGCAGGCTGATCGGTGTCTTAACTTATTGCTCACTCCGTAAGGTATTTTTCCCCCGAAGTGCAAATTATATCTTGGATTATTATATATGGCGGATAACTTTGATCATTAATGGTGTAAAAGAGACCCATGAAAGTTTTGATATTTCTGTCTTGTGCATGGGTATAGTTTGTGTCAAAAACAGAAGTTGAACATTGTTATATACATTTTATCAGTTTTTACAGCTCTGAATACCTTTAAACAAAACTTATTTGTTTATGAAAGAAGATAACTAGATAAACTGAAATAGAAATTTCAAGGGAGGCAAATCTGTATGAAATCTCAAGTATACCCTTTTGCAAAAGCTAGATTCTGTGCCAGACAGATACCAAAATAATGATACAAATAACAGTAATATAATAATAAATGAATAATTATAATAATTAAAGAAAGGAGTTTTTTTTTGGGGGGGGGGGGAGGGGCTGGGGGAGTAACTCAAAACTAAACTATACTATAGTTCATGTTCTGTTTTAAAATAATACAGTTAAGTACATAAAACGACACATCAAAGTTGCCGTCAAAAAGTCTCCCTGATGGAGAACTCAATCTCCCTGAAATGAAATCCAAATCTCCCACATGGTCATCGGGAGTTCATCACATGTATGTGCTTTTCATGTTATTTCACTCAAATTACATTCAACATTACACATATCGAAATGCGGTTTTAATGTTAAGCACTGTTTTCCACAATGCATGTGCCCAAATCTGTAAATTTAAAGACCAAAATGTCTGTAAATTTAAAGACTGTCTGTAAATTTAGAGCTAAAATATCATGGACTAAATATCATACCTGCTCAGCAAACTTGTTTCATTTTTCGTAGTAAAGCCAAAAGGCCAAAGAGACATTCTGGTTATCTCCTTTGCACTGGTATGATCATGCGCATACTCTCACAGTATTTGGTGGTGCCTGACTTAAGTACACTGTTAGTTTTAAGTTGGTGTGGCAAAAAGTTTAGTAGATGCCACATAAGTTTCTAGCTCGCCGAAGATACAACTTCTCCATTCTTTTAATTCATCTTTTTATGCCATTAATAGAAGATTCATGTCCAGTTGCATGATGCCACACATTTCAAACAACCTTTCCCATTGTTTACATTTCTCTATCATTTTCATATAATTGACACAACGGTCAATCAAAGTTCAAACAGGACCAAGTCAATAAAGTAGAATAGATCAGTCTATTCATTCGAGAGTAGAGGTTTGATCAACATTCTTGAAAGGCTTATTTTTGCCATTTCCTGTGTACATTCAATTCTGGAAAAAGTTTCCTCTTAGAAGAAGGAATTTGCTCCTCTGTTAGCAAATTTTTTCATGAGAATGGAGGAAAAAAAAGGAAATTGGTGGATTTGCTTCCCATGAAGGTGTATGCCTGCTTATTATCCCACGCTGAAGGCGGAGGGATATAGTTTTCTCCATGTCCTTCCATCTGTCTGTCCAGAGCCATAACTAAGTAACCATTGGACGGGATTTCATGTAACTTGAAATACATGTAAGTATATATCACTATAACGCGCTGATGCACATGAAGTGTCATCATACTGGCTTCAGTAATGCATCAGTTATCGCCCTTTTATAGACTTAAAATCAATGAAATGAGCCATAACTAAGTAACCACTGGAAAGAATTTCATAAAACTTAAAATAAGTATAATATCGCTATAACGCGCTGATGCACACAAAGTTTCGTCAAACTGGCTTCAGTAATGCATGAGTTATTGCCCTGTAATTGACTTAAAATCAATGAAATGAGCCATAACTAAGTAACAGTTATCAAAACTTCATGAAATTTAAACTGAATAATCAATATGCATCACCATAATGCGGGTATGCACATAAAGTTTTATCATAATGGCATCAGTAGTGCATGAGTTATTGCCCTTGAATCAATATGAGATTGCCAATTCCAGCCATAACCAAGTTATCAATGAATAGAATTGTATGAAACTTATTCTAAGTATGTATCACCATAACACATTGGTGCATCTTACTTTTTGTCGGAATTGCTTCAGTAAGCAATGAGTTTTTGCCTTGAATTCGTTGAAAATCAACAAACTGAGTCATAACTAAGTAACCATTGAATGGAACATCATGAAACATACCGTAATAATTATGTACCGGCATTATACAGCAGTTCACATTAAGTTCTGTCATAATCGCTTCAGTAGTGCATGATTTAATGCCCTTGAATTGATTTAAAATCTGCAAATTAGCCAAGGTACCAAAGAACAAAATTTGAATTAAAAGTATATCATCGCCGTGCAGTGGTGCTGAGGCAAGTGTATAAGGACAGCTTCAGCTTATGCACTACTTATCCCAGAGTTATTGCCCTTGATTTTATGTACAATCCACAAGTTCAGCCTTAACTAAGTAACAAGTGAACAAAATTGTATGAAACTTAAGAATAACACATAAACAAATCAGGGCCACGTTGGCGGGGGATATAATTCACCAAATTTGCTTGTTTGCAGGGCTTGACAAATCAAAATTTTGTCCACTTGTCCGATATTAAGCTTCTACAAGAAAATGCTGAAATATATCTGTTTCCCCTATGTAACTTATACATTTTTCTGGGCAAGTAAGAAAACAATTTACTTGCCCACCAAAAATTTTCACTTGTCCCAGGCAGCCGGACAATGGATTTGTCAGGCCCTGTGTTTGTACATGAATTACAGAGCACTAGATAAGAGAGAGTATTTGGTGATAATTATGGGTAATTTTTGTTAATTCTGAATAAAAACATATGTTGTGACCCCTCATCTGAACCGTCTCGACGAGACGGTTCAGATGAGGGGTCACAACATATGGTTTCAATGAGAAATAAAAAAAATTATCCCTCAATTATCATCAAATACCCCTCTTATCTAGTGCTCTGGTATTATAATTTGTGTTTTATAATTTCAGGCGATCAAAGTTGCCAGTGACCAGAAAAACAAAGAATTGGTTGCCAAGCAGGAGAAAGAGAAAGAGTTGTCAAAAATCAAGATCTCAAAAGAAGATGTGGATTTAATAGTATGATTACATTTACTATGGTTACTCCTAACCCCAGAGCTCTAGATAAGAGGGGTATTTGATGATAAATTGGGGGATAATTTTCTTTATTTCTCATTAAAACCATATGTTGTGACCCCTCATCTGAACCGTCTCGTCGAGACGGTTCAGATGAGGGGTCACAACATATGTTTTTATCCAGAATTCACAAAAATTATCCCTAATTATCGCCAAATACTCCCTCTTATCTAGGGCTCTGTAACCCTTAAAGAAAATAAAATGCAGACCACAAAATATGTCTGCAAAATTAAAAAAATTATTTGTTCAAGCTGTATCATATTGAGAATTCAAAGAAAAAAGGGCAAACAGTGTAGATTTAGATGTTGCAGCTCATGATGAGCTGCCTCATCTGGATCTATACTGTTTTCAAATTTGACCATTTTCATTTCTGGCATGTTAAGAATTATTTATTCCAACTCTCTATTACTAATTTTCACACAGTTTGATTGGTCAAGAGCTAACAGAAAACAGGGTTTATACTTCCAAAAAAATCCTGAACCAGAAATCTTGAACTACTTGGAACAGTTGAGTTTTTTTTTGCAATGATTTCTTAGATACTCAGTATAGCCAATAATTTTGCAAGAAAGTTGACCGAGTTGGAATTATATGAAATCAATTTAATTTTTGTGTTTTTTGTGGATGTGTAAATGCTGGTGAATCACTCACAAACTTAACATAAAGCCCTTTTGGCTTTATTCAATATTTGTATTTTTATGGTACTCCTTGGACTTAGGCTTTTGATTAATAGGCTTTTGATAAACAGAGCTCTAGATAAGAGGGGTATTTGTTGATAATTGAGGGATAATTTTTTATTTCTCATTAAAAGCATATGTTGTGACCCCTCATCTGAACCGTCTCATTGAGAAGATTCAGATGAGGGGTCACAAGTCACAACATATGTTTTTATACTGTATTAACAAAAATCATCCCTAATTATCACCAAATACTCCCTCTTATTTAGAGCTCTTTATAAATAAAGCAAATTATTGGGATTTTGCTTGGCCAGTATGAAAGCAGCTTACTAATGGAATAATATCACTCCCTTAAGTTCTTAGATTTTATTGTTGGCTTTGATTTTCTTTCAGGTTTATGAAATGGAAATACCAAGAAATCAAGCAGAAAGAAAATTAC
This sequence comes from Ctena decussata, assembly GCA_963989385.1. NCBI lineage: Eukaryota > Metazoa > Mollusca > Bivalvia > Lucinida > Lucinidae > Ctena > Ctena decussata. Next base: position 16,828,242 of record OZ022515.1, on the reverse strand, counting down.
GAGAACATAAAGGAAATATTGTGGAAGCCCTTATAGCATTGACTAACTGAAAATATGATTATTATTTTATTGTCATTTATAAATATATGAGCATGCAGGCACACAAAAAATGAGGCTTAATGCAAATGCTACCAGCAAAAGCTCAGGCCAGCTTGCATATCCGTACAGTCTGATAATACTATTTCGCCATCTCTATATGTTGACCCCAGTGCATCTACAGCCACAATTTTATGAAGGCTTTAGTGGGAAAGGACAGATTCACAGACTGGGTTCGAGGCTGTAAAAATTGAGAATAATCTCAAGCTCAAAATAAAGCACACTGATTGGCTGCTTCCGAGCATGTGCTTTATTTTGAGTTTAAGCTTGTACTCGAGTTTTATAACCTCGGATCCTGGTTTAGGAGTCCTTGCTGTTTGTAAATACATTAAGCAGGTTTTTAACTGAAATGAATACGGCATCATATTAAAAGTGCAGCTTGTCCTCTTGGCATGTGCAGAATGTGACAAAAGCCCAGGGTTTGAGGTTATAAAATTTGAAAATAATCACAAGCTCAAAATAAAGCACAATGATTGGCTGCTTCCGAGCATATGCCGGGAGCATAAGGGTAAATATTGGAGACATTGTTTTTTCTACAACATGATGGTTTCATAGCAGCTGTAAGAGCCAGAACTCAAGATGAGAGGAGTATTTGATAGTTCTTATTTGAGTCACGACATGAGAAAACCAACAAAGTGGTTGTGCGCCGAGGGCAGACTCAGATCAGCCTGGGCATTCGCCCAGTCTGATCATAGTTTTCGCTGTCCGCATGGAGGTAGCACAGACCCTTAGCACTCCTTTCAGCGCTTCGGGAAGATGCTGATCAGACTGGGTGGATTCCCAGGCTGATTTGAGTCTGCGCTGGGCACACAACCACTCTGTAGGTTTTCACCTGTCATGGCTCATTCATATTATACAGAGTTATTACCAGTTTGCCTTTCAGTGCTGTTAACAAATCCGGTACTGTGCAAAGTGGCTGTTGGCGAAGAATTGGGTTATAAACAATACAAGTAATGGGAAATGATACTGTTGTTAAAGACATTTACTACACAGAAAACACCCCCTATTTGTTAGCTGTTTTATGGCCCTGCTATGTCAATAATTATGTGAGATGGGGGTATTTCCTTTGAAAAATGACAGGGTCACTGGGCTGTTTAAAACAGGGTTATGGCACCCAATAAAGAAGAATATTTGTCTTTAATGGAAGCCAACCGAGCTGATACTGTTTTTGATTGCCTTGATTGACAGCTACTCTTGTATGTATGGTAACTGATTGGCTAGGTCAACAGTGTAGGTAGGGAGATTGGTATGAGCCACGACACGAGAAAACCAACAATATGGTTGTGCGCCAAGCGCAGACTCAGATCTGCCTGGGCATCCACCCAGTCTGATCAGAGTCTTCGCATATGGAGGTAGCTTAGACCCTTAGCTACCCTTTGAGCACTTAATAGTCTGATCAAACTGAGCAGATGCCCAGGCTGATCTGAGTCTGAGCTGGGTGCACAACCACATTGTTGGTTTTCTCGTATCGCAGCTCGTATAATCCCCATGTAAATAGCATGTGTCTCGGAATGAGACCCACAATTATAAATGCTGAAGGGCCACATGCTTTTATGCAGTCTTAAACAAAAACATAGTTCAGTCTTATCCTTAAGAAATAGATCAGCTCTAGCAATGAAATTGCTGAGTAATAATTCACTGTTTGGAGGTCAGTTGTAAAATAGATCATATCAGGAGTGATATATCTACTTACAACTGACTGACAGAATTATTACTCAATTATTCAATACTAGAGCTGAACTATTTTGATTCTAACACTCAAAATTGCTGAAAAAATATTTTTTTTTTCATTCAAATTTTGCCAACCTTCCTGCGAGTGCGTTCAAGCCCCCGCTAATACTCTTAAGTGTATCTAAGATAAATGTACGTGTTTGTGGCAATTTTACAAAGAAAAAGAGACTTAACACTGTCTTAACGTCTCAAAATGTCACAAAATTACCTCAGTAATTGCCAGTGACGTCAGCAATTAGACTAACACACTCAGAAACGGTGAATTATTGCAGAATAAAACACGGAAACTTTCCATTGCTTTTATAGGCCCACTGTGTTAGAATTTCTGGTAAACTTTAATTTGAAAAGTGAATGATACTTTTAAGGTAAATGGATACACACCATGTTTTCCCGCCATTTTTAGAAAGGGAAACATTAGTGACTTCCTGTTTACTTCCCTTGTCTATGTAGCCCTTCCAAAATTGGAATCAACATGTATCTTTAACCCATTGCATTCTGGGTCTGCAGAAATTGTCATCTGCATAAAAAATCAAGAATGTTTTGACAATATTGGTCTCACCAACTCTCGTAGAAATGAGGTCTAGGCAGCAAACAGTTTGGATCTCAGATCAGGCACCACCTTTGTGGGGCCTGATCTGGATCTAAACTGTTTGCCCAGATACCCCTAAAGGTCTATCCAGAATGGAATGGGTTAAGGGAACAGTTTGCTTCTAGAGGAGCGAATTCTTTCCTTTCAGAGTTGATCAAACTTGACCTGTTCTATTCTCTAGTCTATCCCATAACTTTGCTAGGTTGTTGAAGCACCACCAGTGACAACGCAACATGGTCAGGGGCTTGTCATAGTTTCCATTGGCTTCTTGGATCATTCTGCAAGTATCCTTATTAGGTCTTAATACAAGATGTCCCGTAGCATGTCATCTCACAGGTGTAACTTCTTTCCATAATCTGCTGGCAAGGAGCCCCGATAGCTCTTATGGTTAAGCACTGGTCTGCTGATCTAGCGGTCCTGGGTTCAAGCCCCACTGTAGGCTGGAATTTCATCAATCATAAACAGGGTTCCATTGCACACGGCATTTCATTATCACCCATCCGTCGTCCTGATATGACTGAAATACTGTTAAAAGGACATAGAATTGCAGTCATCCATCCATCCATGATCTACAGTCTGACAGACGCAAAGAATTATATAAATGATAAGAGAGCGCAAAAGTTACAGTTACATCGTAACATGTATTTTTTTCATAAAAATTGCGGCAAAACATGAAGGTGTACCAGTAGACATTTATTCTGTTCATATTGTACACACAAGGGAGTGCTGTCATGCAAGGTGCTTGAATAAAGGACCGGCGCTCTCAGCGCTCCAGATAAGAAGGGGTAATAGGGATAAATCAGAGATAAGTTTTCTTATTTCGCAACAAAAACATAAGTTGTGACCCACCATTAGAACCGTCTCACAGAGACGGTTTTAATGAGGGGTCACAACTTATGTTTTTATGGCAAATAAGAAAATAATCCCTAAATTATCCATCAGGACCCTGTTACCCGTTCTTATCTAGAACACTGCTAGTCTTTGTTATAATGATGAGGTTGGTAAAATAAACATAGGCAGTGGCTAGGGGTCCGGTACCGGATCTCTAGCCTCTACGGCTAGAGGTCCGGTACCGGACCTCTATCGGTATAGGCTAGAGGTCCGGTACCGGGTCTCTAGCTATTTCTAACGTGGTGGCTAGGGATCCGGAATTATATTTTGTATATCGATCAATTTGTTAAAAGAAGTGTTTTGTATTCATAACGGACAGTTGCAACCGTTTCGCTATTGATTTCTGTAATTGTTTATTAATTACGCTTGATAAGTTGGGCCGCTCGGATGTTGCAATTATAATGTCAAAGTTAGTGAGATAGGTTTTCCGTAAGATGTTAAAAGGCTTGTTTTGTTTGGAACATGCATGATTTACTTCAAACCCCTACATCATTTCACTACAAGATATCAGTGTTTTAAGGAGTTTACAGCTTTATTCGACGCCCTCGCAGAAGTTGGAACTAGTGATCCTTATACAACCAGTTCCTACCGTCTGGGGAGAAGCCCATCTGATTCTCTTTAGACGTACTCGTCGCCTGTATAGGAGAAGCCCTTTACCAGTAAAGTGGATGTAAAATTCATATAAAACAATCCACGTACAAGTAGCATTAAAGGATAAGTGTGGCACAAGTCGAGGAATACATAGCAAACAAAATCGAGTCATGTTCTTATTCGGTGGGTAGGTAGTTAGGTGGGTATTTCTTTTGTTATCGATTTCAAAGTACGCATCTATAAGTAGCACAGCTCATCTGTATGGGTTATCTCCAGTCGGTTATCTATGTTTTATTTCGTCAGACAGAAAGACGGACGGACAGACAGACAGACAGACACAGATAGATAGATACCTCTGTTCTCTCAACCCTGTCCGTCTGGACTTAAATTTCTTGCCGCCATGTATACAGCTGAATTTAATCTCTTAGTACTTCAGCCTTGGGCTCAGTATCCTATTCGTTATGCGCGGTTGGGCTTTTTCTACTGTTCTTGAATCTCTTTTAAAGAACTGAACAATTTCTACATTTTGATAGCGCTCTATTGCGCCTTCAAATGCACGAAAGTCTTCAAATTTTTGTCCGATGTGAATATTATGAGCCATTCTGGCCATTTGACCCGAATCTTGTTTGAAATGGACAAAATTGTACGGTGAATGAGTAATAACATAATTATTTTTGCTTTGCATTATCTATTATAAAAGACTTAAAGACAATATATCCCTTTGATCTGTTTTTCGGCGACTAATGTGCATCTCAGACAATAGGCTCATTCCACTGGCTAGTTTTACATTAATCAACCTCGTTAACGCAGTATTTGTTATTCGCACAACCGCGACTAGATGAAGCATATGTTTTGATAGAAGTAATCAATGCAATTATCATTTTCATGCATCGATGAAAAACTAAAACACTGCAAACAGTTTGATTTATAATAATCATAATTGAAAAGGAGAGAAAAATAAGAATAAAATTTTATTCGTTTATTTTACACAATCATTGTGCGTTCTAACCGGGTTTACTAGACTACTAGATTCCCTTTACAAAATGAAGTGTATCGAAACTCTCGCAAGGAAATGCTATTTAAACCTATCAATAACATACTACCGGATCCCTAGCCTCCACGTTAGAAATAGCTAGAGACCCGGTACTGGACCTCTAGCCCATAACGCTAGAGGTCCGGTTCCGGACCCCTAGCCGTACAGGCTAGAGATCCGGTACCGGACCCCTAGACACTGCCATAAAGATAAATATATTGAGAACAGTACAATATATTGTATTTTCTTCTAAAGTCATACATAACATGTTATTAGCCCATTTATTCTAAGAACAATAGGAGAGATTAGAGGTACTACTTATCGCCCATCTTTAGTATGTCATTGCATATACACACAGAGGCTCTTTTTTACAACGGCAGAATTTGTTCCCGAGCATTGAAGTTAAAAGAATTTGCTTTTATTAAGAATACATATTTTGAAGAATAAAGAAATTCTGTGCGTTATAAAGAATTTTGCTGTTGTGATGAATGCCATCATAAAGAGGGTTGACTGTATTTAACATGAATGGGTCCTTATACAAGATGTTCAGTAAACTTCAGAGGCATGTCATATCAAAGGCATGCATTCTTTTCTCCAAACCTGCTCTTAGGGTCCACAATTTACAAGCACACAGATATTTGGATATGACATCCTGGCTGCCCAGTGGGTACTTCTTTATTTCTCTACTACATTACTTTTGATATTATTATTGGCATGCTGAGAGACGTCTCAGGCCCAGTTAAAACCACATTACAGTTCAAGCAATGTTTCTATCCCAAAAGTGATAGTCAAGCTTGAGAAGGCCAGTAAAAATAATCTTAAGATGTAAGAGTCAAACTTCTTATGCCAGAAACTAAAACCTTAAGATTCAAGTTTTTTTTTCCATATGATTAGCTTCCATATACCCATCTTCACAAGCCAAGGGAACTAAGTCCACTTTGTTCCTTATCTAAGGAACAAAGTGGACTTAATACCATTGGCTTGCAAAGATGCAGTAATCTTCGCAAACCAAGGGTACTAAGTCCACTTTGTTCCTTAGATAAGAAACAAAGTGGACTTCATACCATTGGCTTGCAAAGATGCAGTATACCCAATGAGGTGCTGATGCAGTAGAATTATGTCTTTGCAATAGTGAGTACTTGAGAAACAAGGTTAAAAGACTGATAGCAGATGTGTAATACTGTAAAACAAATTCTGAAAGAAGAGACTTTGGAAGCAGGGACAACATCAAAGAAATGAAAAGAGCAGACTCAGTTGAGTCTTTTCAAGAGCAGTACACTACCCATTCACCCTAGTACCAGCTTCAGCAAAGGTGTACTTTCAAACTGACTCGGAATGAGCTTCCGCTGATTCAAGAGGGGCAGTTGTCAGTTACTGGCGAAAATATGTGCACTTAGCTTTTTACCGTGGACATAAAGCAACAAATCAATCAATCAATCAAATCACAATAATCCCCAAAGCCTCACAGAATAAAAATGAGTATGCCACAACAACATCTGTTTAAAATACTAGCCACAGCTGGATAGATGGATGGCTGACTTGGAATTTGACATCCTTTTCAACAGTATTTCAGTCATATAAGGACGATTGGAGGGTGATACTGAAAGGCTGTGCAGTGGAACCCTGTATATGGTTCAAAAGATTTTCACCTAGAGAGAGAATCGATCCTGGGACTGCCAGATCAGTAGGCTTGCGTTTAATCCTTTAAACTTTAGGCTCTATTTTCCAAAGAAACTTTTGAAAGTGTAAAATTCCCCCCTCCCCACTCACCCACAAGATCATGTCACAATTGGACCCTATAGAGAGATACGCCTCTGGTTTTGTGAGGTTTTGCTATACAAGACGAAGAGACGGAAAGCAAATGCATATTACTGCAAGGCCTCAATAGTTTCATCACCCCCTCCACCCACCCACCCACAAGACCAAGCTCCAGTTTCAAAAGAAACTTCCGGTAGTCTGATCAGGGTGCAGTAGTACGGCCAATTAGTGATGTGTAAATATGTATAATTTAAGGTAAATAGAGTGTATAACTGACCAGTCTAACTGGTCCGGACCCTTTAGCCTAGTGGTTGTGTGCTGGCCAATGTAGTACGGCCAAAAAGTGATGTGTAAATATTATATAGATATATAGAGTGTATAACTGACAAGTCTAAACTGGTCCGGACCTTTTAGCCTAGTGGTTGTGTGCTCGCTTTGTAATCTTGAGGTCGTGATATCGAGCGTCGTGAGGTCGTGGTATCGAGCTCGTCGAAATTTTCTTTACTGATTTTTATGCCCCCGTCATTGAAAATGGGGTGTGGGGGGCATATAGTATCACCCCTGTCCACCCGTACGTACGTAACGTACGTATGTCCCGTACGAAATGGTTTCCGTTCGATATCTTTTGAAAACATTGGTGTATTGAATTCATATTTTATACGGATCAAGTTCAATGTTGGGTAAAATCAGTTTGTTATTGTGGGAGTTATGGCCCTTTTTCGACTTCATTTTGTATGAAAAGCTGGTTTCCCTTAGATATCTTTTGAAAACATTGGTGTATTGAATTCATATTTTATACACAGGCATATAATCATAAAATACAGGTCAAGTTCGATGCTGAGCAAAATCCGCCGATTATTGTGGGAGTTATGACCCTTTATCAACTTCGTTTTGATCATTATCTTTTAAAAACATTGGTGTATTGAATTCATATTTTATACACAGGTATATAATCATAAAATACAGGTCGGGTTCAATGTTGGGTAAAATCCGTCTGTCATTATGGGAGTTATGGCCCTTTTTATACCCCGCCACACGTTAGTGGCGGGGTATTATGTTTTCACGTTGGCCGTCTGTGTGTCTGTCCGTCCGTCGCTCGTACGTCCGTCCGTCTGTCCGTCCGCACTTCATTTCCGTTCGATTACTTAAGTATTTATCAATGGATTTCCTTCAAATTTTGCATATGCATTTGTACCAAGAATGTCTCGCTTGGGATTGTTAATGGGCAAATTACGTTAATTTCTGACAGAATTATGGCACTTGTCAATGTACAAAAAATGGTTTCTGGCCTCTAGTTCCTTTACTACTTGGAGTATCACGATGAAACTTCACAAACATGATCCAGGTAGCAAAAGCTTCTTATGAGCACAGAAATTTTATCATCTAGGGTTATCTGCCCCTGCCCTGGGGCTATAATCATGAAAAACTCAATATTAAATCAGAGTTTGAAGCAGTTTTTCTGAAACTTACAGCAAAATGTTCAGAGTGATGAAAGCCTCCAGTGATGCTCAAATTTATCCCATGGGAGTTATATTCCCCTGTCCCGTGCTGTATACATGCATAAAATGACGATAAAATCTATATAAATTCATGTGACACAGATTTTCAGAAATTCCATCTAATGATAGAAGTAATAAAAGCTTCTTGTGCTGATTAAAATTTGACCCTATAGGGGTTATCTGCCTCTGTCCCATGGCCACATGTTTAAAATCACTAAAATTGTATTCGATTAGAGTGGTAAGTGATTTATCTGAAGCTTATTGTAAGTTATCAGAGTAATGAAATGTCCGATCATGACAGACTTTTATCCGTGTTCAGAGGGGTTAGGCTGCCCCTGCTTTGGGGTTATACAGAGAAACAATAAATCTGGAAAATCGGTGTGTGAAAAAGGTTTGCGGTGGCGGGGTATCACGCAGTCGTTTGCGATGCTTTTATTCGACTTCATTTTGTATGAAAAAAAGGTTTCTGTTCGACATATTTTGAAAACATTGGTGTATTGAATTCATATTTTATACACAGGTATATAAACATAAAATTCAGGTCAAGTTCGATGTTGGGCAAACTCCTTGGGTAAAATCCGTCTGTTATTGTGGGAGGTATTGCCCTTTATCGACTTCATTTTGTATGAAAAAATGGTTTCCGTTCGATATCTTTTGAAAACACTAGACAAGAGCCCGCGCAAGCGCGGAAATATTTCATGATGGTCAAGTTTATATAAAAAAAGCGAGTTTTAATTTTTCAATGTAAATGGCCTTAGGCCCAGGTGAAGATATGACCTTTACCATGAATACTCACTAATGCTTCATTTACCTAATTAGTTGTCTGCATCTACAAACTTTCAGGTAGCAGACTGCATTGTTTCTAAAAAAACAACTTTTTTCACTTTTTCCTATAGAAAAACCTAAGTGACTCAAAAGTTGACCTTGCCGTAAAACAGATCAAGATCATCCGAGGGTCATCATTTATATAAATTTTGTTGAGCTTTTGAGTCCTTGATGCGACATGCTAAGTTTCAAGATCATATGATTTGTGGTTCTGGGGGAGAATTGGTTGATTTGATGCTTAACGTCCACGGTAAACAGCTAAGGTCATGTCGGGACGGTCAGTTAACCTAACCACACTATTCCTGGGCAGGCTTAGACCTCCTAAGCGGTTAACCAGTACTAAGTGCACATACTTTCGCTCGCCAGTAACTGACAATTGCCCTTCTTGAATCAGCGGAAGGAGAAACAAAAGTATGTGGCCAGACCGGGTTTCGAACCCAGGACCTCTGACTTATGAATCAGGTGCCCTACCGATTGCGCTACGCGGCCCGGCGTGGTTCTGGGGAGAAGATTTTTGATTTTTTTTTACCATAATAAGTGTTTGCCATCTTGGTTATGTGACCTGTCCTGGGTATTTTTTTTCTGGAAAAATTGGGTCCTGGAACGTTTTGGGGGAAAATATTCAAGCCCTCTGAAGACTAAAGGCTTATTTAGCTTCGTTGAATCATTGAAATTGATTTGTCTGCTTCGCTGGAAAAAATGCCCATTATTACCTGGCGTATGTGTGTTAACCTTAGACATTTTTAATTTTTGTCTTTTCGGAAGTTCAGTTCAGTTGAATTCTCCTAACGACGTTCCCCAAGTGGCCCAGCGGTACGTAACCATAGCCGCACACACTTGGCGCCGTGTGTCCATCCAACTTTTCGAAAGACCATGACCCCTCTTGCATGAGTTATGCCCCTTTTTGGTTTTTTATCCTAATTTGGGGGGGGGGGGGTTCTTAGTCATTTTTGCTTTGATTTTATTCACATTTGGTTCATAGATGCATCATAAGAAAACAGTTGACATGTGTTTTCCATTTGTTCCCGGAAGTGTTTTCCGGCTGAGTCATGCCCCTTTATATTTTTCTTAAGAAAAGGTTTGTTATCGCAACTCCTCCTGGACGGCTTGACCGATTTTCTTGAAATTAAGTATGTGAACACATTGGTATGAAGATATGCATTTAGGTTTCCTCTTTGAAATCTGACCCCTCTTTCTTGAGTAATGCCCCTTTTCATATTTTTTATCTACATATTTTTTTGGGGGGGGGGGGGGGGGGTGGGGGGGGGGGGTCGGGATTTAGTCATTTTCATTTCTGCTTTGATTGTATTCAAATTTGGTTCGAAAAATGTTGACCCGTGCTTTCCATTTTTTCCCAGAGGTGTTTGTCTGCTGAGTTATTCCCCTTTGTAATTTTTGTAATAAAAGTTTGTTATCCTACTCATTCTAGACTGCTTGACCGATTTTCTTGATTTTTACTACAGGTTTTTCCAGATTTGCGCTCTGGAGCCAATATTAGATAAAAGTAGACATGTTCAGTTACCTTGATAGGATTATAGGATGAGCTATATTTGTTTGTAGTTGTCATAACATGTATGCTTTGCATAACTTTGTAAAACTTAGATGACGGAGGTCCATGCTTAACAGTTAAATGCAGGGGGTATTTAGTAAGCCATGCTTACTGCCATCTCTAATTGCTTTGGCACCTCGATGATGTATATCATACCGTGGAAATACCATAATATATTTTCGGTAATAACAATTAATCTCGTAAGTTATTTGAACCCTTTACAATACATCCAAAACCAGTGTTTCATCACGTATTCTTGGACAGAATATGACATATTGGTGCTTTTCGGTAATTCTATGCTTTTCGGTATTTCTGCGCTTTTCGGTATTTCGGTGCTTTTCGGTAATTCTATGGACCCCATGTGCGTTGAGCTTTATTCTTCAATGGGCGAGTTCGATTGGCCACTCGTATTGACTATCGTTCTGGAAGAAAATGGGTCGTTTCGAGCCAGGGCCGTCGGGACTATGACCATTTAGTTCTTCATCCGTTTAGACATATGAGCAAAAATACAAAAATAAATCGTTATTTATGGGGAATGACGTACGTTCATGGGTCGGATTTTTGCGTTAGAACCTGCTAAATTTGGACTTGCTAAGCAGCGCGCCGATATAACGACGCAGAACCGAAACGACCGGATTAATTTAAAACGTGTATTCGAGTACACGATAATTTCACTCGAACGCACCCATTGTTGACATCGAAGTTTCTAGAAAAATACTTGGGAGAATTTAAAATGAAAGACGAATTTAATTCCCTAATTCTTTAAATCTACGTGAAACTAAAACACACGCTAACCGAAATTATCAATGATAGCAATATGCGAAAGAACCAGTATAGAAATTACGCTTGAAAATGCCACCAATTTTGCAGTTTATGCGTTACTTCGTTTATTTAGTATTATAGATTGGTATATTGAATTCATATTGTATACACAGGCATATAACCATAAAATACAGGTCAAGTTCATGTTGGCAAAATCCGTCGATTATTGTGGGAGTTATGGCCCTTTTTTCGACTTCATTTTGTATGAAAAACTTGATTTCGTTCATTATCTTTTGAAAACATTGGTTTATTGAATTCATATTTTAAACACAGGTATATAATCATAAAATACAGGTCGAGTTCGATGTTTGGTAAAATCCGTCTATTATTGTGGGAGTTATGGCCCTTTTTCGACTTCATTTTGTATGAAAAAATGGTTTCCGTTCATTTTCTTTGAAAACATTGGTGTATTGAATTCGTATTATATACAGAGGTATATAATCATAAAATACAGATCAAGCTCGATGTTGGGTAAAATCCGTCAATTATTGTGGGAGTTATGGCCCTTTTTCGACTTCATTTCATACAATAATGGTTTCCGTTTGTTAGTTTTTGAAAAGTTACTTGTTTCAGGTCCGGGCTATTTCCTTGGAAAGTTGCATGGCATCCATTTCTGTGATGAGATACAGAATGTTATCACATATCACAGTCATGACACCTCCCCTCTAACCTCCCCCCCCCCCCCCCCCCATACTTCTCTTGATCCAAGAAGCACAATACATCTGCCCAAGGAAAGCAATAAAACATGTACCACAGGAGTCTGCCTTTGTGAACCTAGTTATACCCACCGCAAACTGTTTTTATACCCCCCCCCCTAACTGTGTTTGTGGGGGGTATACTGTTTTGACGTTGTCCTTCCGTCCGTCTTTTCGTCCGTCCTTCCGTCCGTCCGCAACGCATTAAATTTGCTCCGATTTGTTTCAGATTTTGTCCATGGATGCAGCATAAGAAATTTTCCAATTTTTTCCTGGAAGGTTTTTATTGCGGAGTAATGCCCTTTTGTATTTTTCGTGAAATAAGTTTGTTATCGCAACTCCTCCTGGATGGTTTGACAGATTTTGTTGAAATTAAGTATGTGAACAGATATTGGTATGAAGATATGCATTAGGGTTTTGATTTTAAATTCTGTCCCTTTTTGCCTGAGTTATGCCCCTTTTTGATATTTTTGCCCTATTTTATAGGGTTTTTGCCTTAGATTTGCTCCAAAAATGTCCGATTTTGTCCATGGATGCAGCATAAGAAAATATTGGATACGTATTTTTTTTATTTATTCATGGAAGGTTTTTATTGCGGAGTTATGCCCCTTTGTATTTTTCGTCAAAACCAATGTATTGGTATGAAGATGTGCATTAGGGTTTTGATTTTAAATTCTGCCCCTTTTTAGCTCGCCTGAAGGAAAGTTCAGGAAGAGCTATTGTTGTCATCACGGCGTCCGCGTCAGCGTCCGCGTCGGCGTTCGAATTGGATGTTTTGGTTAAAGTTTTTTTAAAGACCTATATCTCCTTAACCTATGGATGGATTCTTTTGATACTTGCACTGTAGTTAGATATTGGTCCAAAGTTTAACAGCGTACCACCCCCACCCCACTCAGTGACCTTGATGTCAAGGTCATGGACTTAGAAAATTGGGAGTTTTTTTGGACTGGATGTTTTGGTTAAAGTTTTATAAAGCCCAATATTTCCTTAACCCATGGATGGATTCCTTTGATACTTGCATTGAAGTTAGATATTGGTCTAAAGTTTTGGAAGGTACTACCCCCACTCCCCCTCAGTGACCTTGATGTCAAGGTCATGGACTTACAAAATTGTCTTTTTATTGATTGGATGTTTTGGTTAAAGTTTTTTAAAGACACATATCTCCTGAACCCATAGATGAATTCTTTTTATATTTGCATTATAGTTAGAGCTACAGAATACTACCCCAACCCTGCTCAGTGACCTTGATGTCAAGGTCAGGGACTTAGGAAATTTTGGTCTTTATTAATTAAAGTTTTGTAATTGCATACTGATTCATAATGCTTTGCAGAGATTTAGTTTATACTTGAACTAATGTTAGACACTTTTTAAAGTTTTTACAAAACACCTTATACTTACCCCACTGGATGACCTTGAAGTCAAGGTCATCGACTTAGAATTTTGTCTTAAAGATTTTGGTTAAAGTTTTATATTTATGAAGACATAATTTCGCAGTGTCACGATGACAGACTCAGTTTATACTAATACTTGGACTGATGTTAGATAATGGTTGATGGTACAGCTTAGTCTCCCCCCTCCCCCCCCCCCCCCCCCCCCCCCAGTTTTTTACGTCAAGCTCATGGACTTTGAAATTTTATTTCATTGTTTTATTTTAATTTTATTTTAAGACTTATTTCTGAGATAGCTTTTGTTTATAAATGTTTTTATTTTGGACATGGTTGCCTGAAAGTTAATGCATAGCAGTCCACACCACCATAGCGGCTATGTGATGGGCAAGCACCAATTCAGACGAGCTATGCTGTCAGGCGACAGCTCTTGTTGCCTGAGTTATGCCCCTTTTTGATATTTTTGCCCTAGTTTATAGGTTTTTTTGCGTTTAAATTTGCTCCATTTTTTTTTCCAAATTTTGTCCATGGATGCAGCATAAGAAAAGAGCTGATACATATTTTTCAATTTTTCCTGGAAGGTTTTTATTGCAGAGTTATGCCCCTTTGTATTTTTCGTGAAATAAGTTTGTTATCGCAACTCCACCTAGATGGTTTGACGGATTTTGTTGAAATTAAGTATGTGAACAGATATTGGTATGAAGATGTGCATAAGGGTTTTGATTTTAAATTCTGCCCCCTTTTTGCCTGAGTTATGCCCCTTTTGATATTTTTTGCCCAATTTTATAGGGTTTTTGCATTAAATTTGCTCCATTTTTTTCAAATTTTGTCCATGGATGCAGCATAAGAAAAGAGCTGATACACATATTTCAATTTTTCCTAGAAGGTTTTTATTGCAGAGTTATCCCCCTTTGTATTTTTTTGTGAAATAAGTTTGTTATCGCAACTCCTAGATGGTTTGACGGGTTTTCTTGAAATTAAGTTTTGGTATGAAGATGTGCATTAGGGTTTTGATTCTAAATTTTGCCCCTTTTTGCCTGAATTATGCCCCTTTTTGATATTTTTGCCCTATTTCATAGGGTTTTTGCCTTTTTTGCTTCCATTTATTCAAATTGGGTTACTAGATGCAGCATATGAAAAGAGCTGATACATAATCTTCAGTTTTTCCGGAAAGGTTTTCCTGCTGAGTTATGTCCCTTTGTAGTTTTCGTAAGAAAAGTTTGTTATCGCGTAACTACTCCAAGACCATTTGACACATTTTCTTGAAATTAAGTATGCGAACACATATTGGTATGAAGATGTACAGTAACCCTTTTTGCATGAGTTATGCCCCTTTTTAATATGATTTGCCCTATGTTAAGTTTTTTTTGGCCATTTTCACTTCCATTTTATTCAGATTTGGTGCACAGATACAGTAGAAGGAAAAGGTTGGCACATATTGCTCTGTTTTTCTCAAAGGGTTTTCCAGCTTTGTTGTACCCCTTTGTAGTCTTGGAAAACAGAGTTTGTTGTCGCTACTTTTCCTAAACCGTTTGACTGATATTAAATATGTGAACAGATATTTTTATATAGATGTGCACTTGAAGTTGTCATAATATGTATGCTGTGTAAATGTAAAACTTAAATGACAAAGCTGCATGCCTAACTGTTTAACGCGGGGGGGGGGGGGGGGGGGTATTTAGTAAGCCATGCTTACTGCCACTCCTAGTTATGCTTCAAGTGCCAGTACCTTAAACAAGGCGCCATCTTACTTAGGACACTAGGCGGGGGCATCCGTGTCCTATGGACACAGTTCTAGTTCTCCTCCTACTACAAGGGTTTCCCATGTAATTGCCCAAAACATCTTCAAAAATTGATTTCAAAATAACTTAATGTTAAACCACGGATTGAAAACTTTCACCGCAAGTTTTAAAATAACCACTCCTTGATTCATAAGACTTGGAAGGAGTGTTTACATTGAAACAGGGGTTAAAAACAGCCCCGATTCCAGGGGGTGGGTTTTGGGGCTTGAGCCCCGCTACCTGGGCGAGGTAAGATTAAATATATGTTGTGACATCTCATTAGAATCGCATCGTCGAGGCGATTCTAATGAGATATAACAACATATATTTCAAGGCGAAAACGAAAGCAAAAATTCTCATCAAATTGATCCCTAATAATGTCATATATTTTCAAGCCCCACTCACACCAGAGCTTTTCCCCTCCCCCTCCCCAGCATATCGACATCTCCCAGCCCCACCAGTTTGCAAGAGCCCCACCAGTATGTGATGGTCTGGATCCGGGCCTGAAAAAATCTAAACCTAGGTTTGAGAAACTAACTTTTCGAAACTCGGTTTTGAAAAGTTAAAACCTAGGATTGAAGATCTGAGAACTCAAATCTAGGTTTTAAGTTTTGCAACCTAGGTTTAAGAGATGTCTTGGCCAAGAGGCTAGGGGCATTTGGCCATGGTGCAGAAGGTCGCTGGTTCGAACTTCCAACGGGCAAGCCTGAGACTTAAAGACTCAACCGTGCAATAGATTGACACATTTTTTTTTGAATCAGGGACTGTTTTAAATCCAACGAATGGAGAGGGATGGGCGCAGTCTTTCATATTCTGTGGCCAAGACACTGGAGGCCTGTAACTTTCATTCCCGGCCTTTACGACAGAAACCTTTATCTTTTAAACCTAGCTTTAAAGACTTATTTTGCTATACAACACCTCATCGGAGAATGGCAAACAATGAAGAGCTTCGTTGGACTGCCGTTTAAATCACACTGGTCTGGCATTCAACACTGGCAACGAAGGCAACGTACATGCCAACGAAAATTTCTGACCATAAAACTCGATTTTTTTTTCACATATTACTTAATGTAATTTCAAATAATCATTGTTACGGACCCGACAGTTTGTTTGACTTCTTAGTCAGACTAGTTCTTCGAATAAATTCCGTCTGGTAAAAATATAGTGCTAAAATAAAGTTTCTTCACCAATTCGTTGTACAACGACCGTTACAAAAAATTGGCGAAGAAACTTATTTTGTGCACTGTATTTATACTAGGCGGCATTTGTTGAAAAACTGGTCTTACTTTGCTGTCTAACAAGCTGTCGGGTCCGTAAGAATGATAAGTCGACTTTATATTAAGTAGTATGTGAAAACAGAAATTTTCGTTGGCATGTACATTGCCTTCGTTGCCTGTGTTGAATGCCAGACCAGTGTGTAGATAGGTATTTGGCTTCAGTAAATATTGTTTTCAGGCTCCTTCTTTTCTTCGTATAAGCTTCAAAATTAGGAACACCTAAAGGATTATAAATCTTTTTGAGTAAAAGTTTGTACTTAAAACATAAAGCTTTATCTAATCAAGATACTCCGAACCCCGTACCAAAATCCGTACTAGAAAATTTTCTGTCCTGTCAGGGAGGAATCAAAAGACTCAAAGTTAGAATTATTGGTCACATATTAAGGCATAATGTTTTTTAAACATCTGTTATAAAATGGAATTTCAAAATTACTTATTTTTGAAGAAAATAACATTTTGGGATTTTTAGGGGTTATGAAAACCCCAACCGTACCCGAGATCGTTTTTCTTACATTTTTGATAATAACGCAAACTTAATCGAAATATAGCACTCTAACATGAAGGATAAACAATATCCGATTGATATGAAGCAAACGGTTATGCAGTTATAGAGCATGTAAAATCTTGTTTTTCTACAATATCCCGATTATACGGAAAGATATTCTAAAAATTATATGCTCCGATACGATTTCTACTATTGATCCGCATTTCATCGAATAAGCAAAAACGGGATGGGACATGTCTTCACATTGATCAAATTTAAATGAATATATACTGAGAAAAATAAATATAGCAAGTTTTCTAAAGGGTTGTGAAATTTTCTTTAGGGATAATATTCCCAGGTTGTTGATGGCATTTAATTAGTTTAAGGTAGGAGACAGCGATTACATCAGACTTGGACGAAAAAGGTGACTTAACGCACGTTTGACGTCATTTTAAATGAATTCAATCTTTACGCGGGCTGACAAACAATCAAACAAAGAAAATTGTCACAACGCCTTTGAAAGGGTTTAACTGGACAAAAAACCGTAAATTGGTTTGCAAATAAACGCATAAGAAGCCGGCAATGGGGCACGTTAGTTTGACGTTAACTTGCCGAAAAATTCAACCACCATTTTAAACACTGTCCATTGACCTTTCGGCTCGAATCTTTTTGCGCTTTTTTACTGTCAACTTGGGGAACACTATCATGCAAAAAGATTACTCCAGGTAATCCTTTTGTCTTAATGCAACGACCAGAATCTTTCAAGATTTGAATGGAGGCGTCAAGTTCACGTTATGACGGAAATTGACAAAATCTGTGAATATGCAATGACCCTTGCGCGCACTTAGAGAAGAGAAACTTTAAGTTTAATATTGCTGCTGTAAAAAGAATCTTTGATGGTTTTAAAAACAGACGTCTGGATGACGTAACTGTCGAACCTGGTGTGTTTAAATCTGCGGGAATAGCGCCAATGTACAGCAACAACTGCTTGAAAGTGTTCTGGTCATTTAAAGGCCACGCCATTGCAGTTTGGTTTAAGATTTTAGAACATTTCGTTAATGGTGACTTTTGCTCAGTCTCAATTGCTTTGTGAATGCCAATTTTGACGGCATCATAAGCACATTACGTTTATCATGGTAACAATCTTTTAGCACACAACACTGACTGTGTGTTTCTTCACAAATGTCTACACTGCCGCAAATTGGCTCTGGTATAAGTTGAACATGAAACAGCGCCGGAAAAAATGAGTTGCATAAAAGATTTGTGGCATTTGTTGGGTTAAACCCTTGGGTACAAATTCGACGCGATTCGACTCTATAAATAAACTTTCGATCTTAATTTTTGGGTCTCTGGTACCCAAAATGATACCTTAGACAGCGGGAACAATACAATTTCCAACTTTTTAAATAAGTCTGAATTATACGCTGATTTGTAAAAACTTGCTAAATTTATTTTCCTCAGTATATATTTATAAATGAAACAAATAATTATTAAAAACAAACATGTATATATAAAGATTTTGATAAATACCATCAATTTTGTCCTATTTTATGATATGCGGATGGATAGTAGAAACCGCATCGGACCATATTTGTTATGGTTCTAAGTTTTAGAACATTTTCCGGTAAAATAGCGATATTGTAGAAAAACAACATTTTACATGCTTTATTTTATATTGTTTTTTTTTTGTAAAATATCAATCAGATATTGATTTTTCTTCATTTATGAATTGTATATTTTGATTAAGCTACCGTCATTATCAAAAATTGTACGAAAAACAATCTCAGGTACGGTTGTGGTTTTCATACCCCCCTAAAAATTTAGAAATGTAATTCCATTTTTATAACAGATGTTTACTATACATTATGTCCTAATATGCCACCAATATTTTTAACCTTGATTCTTTTGATTCCTTTTTGACAGGACAGAAAAAATTCTAGTACGGATTTTGGTACGGAGTTCGCAGGTACGGATTGTGGTTTTCATACCCGACCCTTTCAATATGCAGTCAATAACTTAACGCTGTCGTAGCTTTTGTGATGTTTACTAATGCTATATCCTGAATCAGGTTACTTAAACAGCTGCAGGTTTCTTGCCACTGAATTACTCCTATATGCATTATAACTGATGATTGTTCACTGCCTTTTTAACTTGAAATTTTCCATTTCTCCTTTGAGGAGAGTTCAGTTTTCGGGTTCTGTTAAGGGGGTCATTCATACTGTAGCAGCACATCCTGTACTTTGTTACATTGAAACTCTATCCTCTATTTAAATTTACATCTACTCTGCCTTTCACTTGATTTCTGTACAGACCCTCCGCAATTTCATGATAAACCCTCCGCAATCTCATGAAAAGTGAACAGTTGTAGACCGTGTAAAGACTGTTGTCCAACTCTACAATGAAACTGCACAGAATGTATTACCACTGTGTAAATAACATAATTTTTATGTCCCCCCCACCAAAGGTGAGGGGGGACATATTGTTTTCAGTGCGGATCCCGTCGGCGTCTGCGTCGGCGTCGGCGTGACAGATTCTTGTATGCGCGATATCTCTTGAACCAATGGATGGAATTTCACCAAACTTGCATGGATATATCATTGGCACAAGCTTATGAGCTGATTAGATTTTGGTGACCTTGACCTCATTTTTAAGGTCACAGGAGGACTTAGATGACAATTTCTTGTATGCGCATTATCTCTTGAACCAATGGATGGAATTTCACCAAACTTGCAATGATACATCATTGGGACAAGCGTAAGAGCTGATTAGATTTTGGTGACCTTGACCTCATTTTCAAGGTCACTGGATGACTTAGATGACAATTTCTTGTACCCAATTTCTTGTATGTGTGATATCTCTTGAACCAATGGATGGAATTTCACCAAACTTGCATGGATATATCATTTGGACAAGTGTAAGAGCTGATTAGATTTTGGTGACCTTGATCTCATTTTCAAGGTCACTGGAAGACTTAGATGACAATTTCTTGTACCCACTACATCTTCTGAACCAATGGATGGAATTTCACAAAACTTGCATGGATACATTATTGGTACAAGTTTTTGAGCTGATTAGATTTTGGTGACCTTGACCTCATTTTCAAGGTCACTGGAGGACTTGGATGACAATTTCTTGTACCCACTATATCTCCTGAACCAATGGATGGAATTTCACCAAACTTTCCTGGATACATGATTGGGACAAGTTTATGAGCTGTTTAGATTTTGGTGACCTTGACATTATTTTAAAGGTCACTGGAGGACTAACATGGCAATTTCTTGTACCCACAATATCTCCTGAACTAATGGATGGAATTTCGCCAAACTTTCGTGGATACATGATTTGGACAAGTTTAAGAGCTGAATAAAATTTTGGTGACCTTGCCCTCATTTTCAAGGTCACAGGAGAATTAAGATATGTGAAAATTTCACTAAAATTGATGTATCTCTTTAGCCTTTAGCTTGATTTCCACTTTACTTTCATAGATATACCTATGGGACAGTCTCAAGAGTGTACTGTGTTTTGATGACCTTGACCCCATTTTCAAGGTCAAAAGCTATCTTACAAATGCGTATTTTTCTCTCTTAAAAATGAGATATCTTGAACCTTTTGATGGATATTCATCAGACTTGCATGAATGTATCGTTGTGACAGGTTTAAGACATGTTTAGTAGTTGGTGACCTTGACCCATTTTTGAAGGACAGAGTCTTCTATGTAGGATATCTTTAGAACCAGTGGATGGATTTTGTCCAAACTTGCATAGATATTTTATTTGTACAGGCTTTTTATTCATTAGAGGGATGGGAAATGGGCTGGTGGGGGGGACATCAGTTTTTCTCTGAAAAACATTTCTAGTTATTATTTGTTTCTATTTGAATTTATATACATGTACTTTGTTATCATTTAGACACCCTACTGTTAGGGTTCTTTTCCAATGGTTAAAAACTGCCGAACTTGGACAGTTGATATTTGAAATGAGCACTCTGTTTATTCTTGCGGAATTCGAACAAATTTGGTGAATCTTTCCGGTTACTGAGTCACAGAGATAAAATATTGTCATCTGAGTCAAGACACATGTGCACTAAATTCTGTATGTCTTTCTGCGTGAAATACCACCGCATATTCCCACAGCTGTCGGAAACTTGTAAACGTTTTACTTCACAAATCATGAGGAAATCACTGCCCTTTGCGCGTATTAATCTTGGATCATGAAGCTTCAATGGCCTACCGTTCTGGATGCAAAAAGTACGTATTTCCTTGATCAAGTGATTTTCTTGGTCTGTGATACGTAAAAAGAAATCTCTATTGTTACTGCTCTCTAAACCCAAAAAGACTAAGTCCTGATCTTACTCGCTAACCGACCGCGCAACAGCGTTAGTATGGTAAAACACATATTTTTTAAATTTGTTTTTATTTATCGTGTATATATAAAAATAAGATGATGTAACAACTCCAATTTTATTCTTTCTCAATGAAATGACATCTAACGGGGCCGCTTCTAGAACTGCATAGCTTAACAATTTGTATTCTGAATCAAACAATTTCATCACACGATTGTTTTTGTCAAGAAATACCATTGAGCCATCATGCCGCAACAAAGACCCATTATGATTACAAACCTTACTGGTTACGCCTTTAAGCTCGATTGAGAGATCATGGGTCTGTATTTTACATTCCTCAGCAATGAGCAGTGGTGTCTTATCGATTTGTTTTCCAATCGCTGTGAAGTTGTTCTCACTAACAGATTTACGCCGAGCCGATCTGTCAAATTTTTCACTGACAGAATCATTACCGCCGTTTGTCTCGGGTTTGTTCCGTTGCATTTTATCGCTAGCTAGCAAAAGGTCCCAGTCCACTGTAGTTTCGTTACCGACTAGTTCAGCTGCTTCTCTTTCTGTACTCTGCACGCTAATTTCATAACTACACAGTTTTGTTAGTTTTGACCTTAATTTCGAAATTTCTGCGATTACACATGTTTCTAAAGTAGCCACGGGTATATTCCCTCCTGAGTGTATGAAGGACGAAATGTTGCGTTCACGAGATCTCAATTCGTCACAAAGAATAGTCATCTGATGCTTAGAGCCATGCTTCAGAACGACTGTGGCAAACTCACCCAAGCTTTTTATAGTATCTATTAAACCTGCCGATTCTGATATGCTGACAGATAACTTCTTTTTCTCTCCTTTGATTAGCTCTCTGTACGTTTCAGTGAAGTCCGTCTCAAGATGTGTAATCTCATTTTTCAAAATATCTATCAGTTCACGCTTCTTGTTGTCTATCTTGACCTCTTCAGTATCAAGTTGATCCGCCTCTTCCAGTTTTGAAGATAAGGCGAGCTCAACATCCACCTCTAAAGCTAGAATTTTGTCAACGTTCTCCTGAAAGGTAGTGCTGTTTTCACTATCAATTTTATCAACATGAACGAGGTAATCACATTTTCTATGTGAAGATGCCACACACAAAGAGCAAACAAATTTATCATGACCAAAACATTTAAATTCGATTTCTTTCTTGTCGTGACTATCACAAAATCCGTATTGTGACATTTTTTTCAAAAGCGGATATATCTTTTGGCAGCTTGTCTCCTGTAAGAACTAAATGATCCCTTGTGGATTTAAATTTCCGATGGCTTTTGTCACATTCTTTACAAAGGTATTCAATGCATACTGTACAAAATGCGAATGCTTTTGATGTTTTGCCAGTTTTGCCATCTAAAGTGCGAGGAACACATTTCATTTCTTTCTCCGCCTTTTCAGAGCTGTTTGTTTGATCAGTCATCTGCAAACCATCATCGATCATTGAAACTATAAAATGATTCGACGGAAAATCTTCAACCCAGTTTTTGGTGTCACTGTTATCGCCCTTAGCGTAGGTCTTGCTCCTACAAAGTGGACATTCGAAATATTGTTTTTCGCCGGGATTGGATGTTCTTGCACACCGGATAGAAAATGCCATTCTTTTCACCTGGGATAGAAAATCTTTTCTCCCACCTTTGCCTATATAAGATAGGCTCTCAGCTCATATAAGAAATTTCTATCTTATACCTGGCAACATGTTCTTATATTAGCAACCAGACTTTTTCGTTTTTTGACTAATATTTTAATTTTAAATGAACAAAATGGACACGCAAGCATGTCGGATAACGTTTGATAGCAGATCATGGGTTTGTGACGTCACTCAATTTTAATGACGTCACTAAAACCGATTAAAAACGTCGCTAGCTCAATTGACGCGCGTGACGTGAGAGGCTAAGTTGCATTTTGTTTTCGCCCTCTAGAAGATAAAATAGTCTACATATCGTGTTTTCCGTCTAATTTTGAGGTGCAAACTGTGTTTACACCCATTTTAAGACCCGATAAACACACTGGGCTGCTCAAAATTTACTTCAGATCATTGGTTAAAAAGTTAGAATTTTCCTGTTCTGAAGTCTAATTCGACTTGAGGTTTAAAATCCGCTAACCGTGGGAGAAAAATAATCCATCATGAGCCAGTCCATGTAGGATAGGTAAATCTCACCCTCGGGGTCGGAATTTCAACCAGGGACTCGGCAAGCCTCGTCCCTGGTTGAAATTCCGACCCCTCGGGTGAGATTTCCCTATCCTACATGGACACTCATGATGGATTGTTATAATCTTACCCTGGTGTTCTGACCCAGGACCGGAAAAAAATCACGAGCTGTTAATGCATTGGTTGTATAGGAGCTCACGTACCTGCGTCGTCAAGTGACGTTGGCATTTTAGATGATGACGTCACGAAGACGGTAAAATGACGTCAGTTTATGCACGCCAGTCGTTGACGTAAAGAGCCGAATGGCGGTCGTTGAAAGCGGCGCCTTCTTTCAAAATCAAATTGAAACCTCTCAAGCACTAGAATTACGCATTTTAAGAAGTTCTGAAGTTAAAACAAAATGTGGTGTGCAAGAAAAAGTATCTATCATTGGTGTGAGGTGCGGATAGAAAAATCCATCACTCGGGATCTCTGTTCGGCATCACTCGGCAAGCCTCGTGATGCCGAACAGTGACCCTCGTGACAGATTTTTCTATCCGCCCCTCACACCCATGACAGATCCTTATAATATTCCTTTGTCTATGTGTTCCCGCAAACACGTCTGGCAAAATGTATGGAGACATGGCAGTGTTCTTGGAAACACGAACACTTCAAGGCAGATGGAACAAGTTAGATGTCTTCTTAATTTCTCAGCTACATTGCTTGATTCGTCAGCTTCTGCCATATTTACCTGAATGGATAAATGATTTTTTTTATTCATATTATGAGGGAATGTGTTACCAGCACAATGTTGGATGAAGGCTTTAATATTATCCGCTCGCATTGATATGTGAGCTCTAATACATGTAGTCATTAATAATCATTTATGACTGCAAGAAAGAGAGCTAAGATACGAGGGTTGTTCAGAAAGTTCTGATTGTAGCCGCATAACTTTGTTTATCGACATGCTGGGGACAAATGCTATGCATGCTTTGAAAGCGCTACATTTCGTCTTTACAATAATACCTAACACTATACAAAGATATGTTTTCTTACTGAGTTACAATGCATGTTATCAGGCACCAGTCATACCACTGGGCTAATTTCATATTGTGAATTTATTTTCAGTGTGTCATTCAAGTAAAAAATCATTGTAAATACAAAATAAATTTTAGTCAGCTTCTTGTCATTCGTTGCTTTCAATATCCTTTCAAAAGTTAGAAGGGCAGCAAACGTTATCGATTAAGTCCTAACAAAGTAATGCGTAGTTCTTTTGGCGTTATTTAAAACGACGTCAACGTCATTTTTGAAAGCTCGTAGCGGCTTCGTTGTTTACATTAATTTCAATTTTTTGACGGTTTCGAATTGACCCATGCAAAGGCTTTTCCTAACAAGATTTTGAATATTAAGACCCTTGTTTTTCGTTACAAAATCGCTATAACTTTAGTAGTAAGGGATAATTTGCTTCTATATAAAATGCTTATAATCTAAATTAAAGAGATAGTATGGAACCTAGATGAAATGTATTGTCCGCGATATTTACAGGTCACAGTTGCCTGGGGACTGAGTAGCAATGATGAAAAAATTCAAAGACTGCTCATTTATGAAATATGACCTTCTTAAGTGAAAATCTGCAGTGGCTGTAGGGTATCTCTTTCAAAAGCGTTCAAAAATATGTCCTTTAGAAAATATACACCACGTTTGCAGAATAGTCCGGACATATCATACCTTTATATATTTTCGCTATCAGAAGTTCTGCGTTTATGATGGCTACCAAAATAAGACGTCACGATCAGAACTTTCTGAACATCCCTCGTGTACTCGGGTCAAACTGAAAATAAGACATCAGTTTGACAAATGAAATACGTATACACGTAGTAACAGCACACATTAACTTTACAGAAGATACTGTCTTGGCTATTCTCTTCCATATGACGAAAATGCTTATGAATGAGCCGTGATACGAGAAAACCAACAAAGTGGTTGTGCGGATCACTTTTTTTGGTTTTCTCGTATCGCGGCTCAAAGTTTTACATAATATCTAAAATAATGATGGTACGTACATTGCAGTATCATAGGTATTGTAGGATACCAGATATCTTTGTGCACAGAATAGAAAAGAAAGTGACACTGGGACCTGGGGCCGTATTTATAAAACGACTTAAGTCGTTGCTATGCTGTTGCTAAGGCGAATTTTCTATGAAGGAGATTCCCTTCAACTATGAAATTTGCTCTGGAGGAACAGTCTGTTCCTCCAGAACAACTTTCATAGCTGTAGGGAAACTCCTTTGTAGAAATTCAGCCTTAGCAACAGCATAGCAACCACTTAAGTCGCTTTATAAATACGCCTCCAGGTTCTCAACCTTTTTTTGCCGAACCACTCTAATAAATAAATAAATAAATAAATAAACAAACGGAAAACAAATAGAAATTGACTAATATATTAATGTATGTCAGCTACCCCCATGAGTGGACTGTATGACTTAAATCTTAGACCGATTATTTCCTTTGTAGAGACTAACTGCAACTGATTTTCCAAATATATGTCCTACGGCATCCCTGTAAGTAATATGGTAGGAAACATTAAAGGACCTCTGACAGTATCAATGCATATTTGCCTATTTATCGACAAATTATTGCATGTTCCTCTGGCAGCAAAAGGTGAAATGTTTGCATTAATATGTAGACTTACGTACTATAAAGACGTTTTAACAGTGATTTTGAAAAATCATGATGTCTCTAGACTAACTTAACCCGATTTTATCAAGAGGGGTACGTGAAATTTTCAGTCCCTGAAAATAAGTCCGTTTTTGTTTTTTTTCTTATATATCAAAATTTTAATTGATAACTCTGCTAAAATTTACGTATCTACACTACTGTTGCTGATATGATGCAATATTTTTCAATAATAAAGACTTTAGCCTATTTTTAGAAAAAAGGGTGTATTAAAGTACCCCACCCAATTTTTTTCAGTTTTCCAGCTGTAGACTATCCCCCCCCCCCCCGTGCCTCAACAAACCACTCACATGCAAAGTGGCTAGCTGAGGCACGGGGGAAAAGTATCTTTAAAAAACTTTTCCTGTTTCCATTACGTTTTATTATAAAATTTGGCTTTTTCACCAAACATTGAAGCTTATGTGCTAAAAATCAGAAATTAAATTCATAGCCAGTTAGAAGAAGTTGAGAGCAACAAGTTTCAAGAGAAATTCTTGGGTATATCAAAAATTTAATTTAGACTAATTTTATAGGCAAATTAACCTTACAACTGTCAGAGGTCCTTTATTCCACTTCAGAATTAAAAGCAACTATTAAACTTTATTCATTTCAAAGCCCATTTTGAATTAACCGCCTAATTAAAATTAAGAAATTGCAGCATTTCTTTTTCTGACTTTCATTACCAGATCATGTCAGGGTCACTGATGAGGCTTAATTAGCCGAAACCTCTTAAGTATGACCCATGTTTCTTCTTTCGAATGTGTTCTCTGCTCTTGAAGGAACTCTTTAAGATTTTAATTTGAATTCACTGCAGTTGGTGGTGTGGCGGCCGTCTCCACGTACGTCATCCATAGTGCAAATTATTTTATTTTTGTCATTTGAGATCAGAGGATATATTCTGAGAAATTGGAGATTTCTCATTGATTTAGACTCATATTCTAGATCATCGCTTTTTATTCGTTTGGACCCCAATGCGATACTGATCAGTCTTTGAATCGACCGCTTAATTAAAATGAGCCGCGACACAAAAAAACCCAACAAAGTGGTTGTGCGCCCAGCGCAGACTCAGATCAGCCTGGGCATCCGCACAGTCTGATCAGAGTCTTCGCTGTCCGCATGAAGGTTAGTTAGACTCTTGGCTACCCTTTAAGCGCTTAGGGAATACTCTGCTCAGACTAGGCGAATGTCCTGGCTGAACTGAGTCTGCACTGGGCGCACAACCACATTGTTGGTTTTCTCGTGTCGCGGCTCAGATTAAGTAATTGCAGTATTTCTTTTCCTGGCTTTCATTTCCAGACCATGTCAGGGTCACTGATGAGGCTTAACCAGCCGCAACTTCGAAAGTATGGTCCGTATTTCTTCTTTCGAGTGTGTTTTTTGCTCTTGAAGGAACGGTTCAAGATTTAAAGGTGGTGATTTGTGGTAAATACAAAAATCTGCATAAAACATGAACATATCTCCCTGAAAGTTTGCTGACTTCTTATTTTTGTTGTTCCCTACAGTTTAGAATACAGAATAGAGGGACATGCTGTTAAAAAAAAGTGTTTTATATGAAAAAATCAAAGGGTAATTTTGTGCGCAGAAATCTAGAAAATTAACTTCATTCTTGAAAATATACTTAGCTCTGAAGTTTCTTTAATGCATTAAAAAGAGCGTCCTAGCATTTATTTGTTCCAACTCTTTCTCAAATTTGTAAGGTAGACCAGATGAAAACAGTCCCTTTTTCCAAATGTCTGACCATATATGGTGCATGTACACTGCATGCAATAATTAAATACAGGTAGAACAGTTATACCTTTATCATACTCACAGTATACCATAAAAATTCTATATATTATGACAGTTAGGTCTGAGCAATTAGTGCAAACCGAGATCAGACAGGAGCTGTATGTTCGGGGGCTACACTATTTGTCATCCCATTTGCATTTTTTGGGCACATTACCGCACTTTAAAACCAAACTGTTCCAATTTTAGGACAGTTATGGTAATTATTTTTAGTGTCCCAATATTTAGAATTTTTACCACCATGACACAGGTATGTATACTGACACAAAAAATAAACGTCCGTTTTCTAAGGCTCTGTATCTTTTAAATCAGTAAAGCTGTAGCCATAAAAATTAAAACAAAATCTGTCCCGAACGTCTGGTACACATAAAGTTGCAACAGTTTTAATTTTTCTCCATAGCCGCAAGATTTATTGACCCTGATTTAAACACCCTTTGTCAAAACAGCAGCATTTCATTCATCAAAACCTGAAACGCGTTGCGTTAAACGAGGGTCAGAAGCATCGAAAAACGAAAAATCATTTTTTATAAAAAAAAACACTTATTAAACGAACGAGAAAGCAGCCCAAAGTCTTCGATTGATAAAATTATCTCTCTTTTAATTACATTAATAATGATATTAGAACTTCCGTATCTCCATAACCGTTTATTATTTTGACACGGTTTTTGTTTCGATTGACTATGTTTGACAACATGCATCAGAAAGTAAAAATTAAGGCTGAAATCTGAAATCCCGCTGCACTAATACCCAGTTTTATTACCCCACCTCGTACAGAAAAGTAATCAAGTAATTTTGTAATCAAATTTTTGCAATGCTGAATGATGCTGATTTCAATGCTATTGATGGCTAGAAATGACTTTTTGAACTAGTCTTATGCCATTAGATTCCAAACTGATGGACCAACAAGGTAATGTTGGCGAATATCTACGCACAGCCGTCACTTTACGTGACAGGTTTATGCTAGTGGTCGTGACAATTAAGAATGCGTCCAGCACCAATACAATCTCAGCAGCGTGTCTGCTCAGTGATGCTAACATGAGCTGCGATGGTTAAACTGAGACAAACACACGAGATTCTGATTTTGTGACTTTCGAAATTTGGGTACTAGCGCTTGCGGCATTGTCATTGTCGCCGATGTTCGTCGAACGGATTTCAATTCAGCGCACACCATTGTTGAATATTCAACGTTACTGAAACAAAACATTTGAATGAAATGTACGTGTGCATTAGCAATTCAGAGACACAATTGTAAAGCGGACGTTTCTTATTTGTGTCAGTATATATGAAATTGTTCAACCATGAAAATGGACTCTACTGTGAATTTTGGCACATATTTGGACTCAGAGGAGACCATTTTGTATCTGCCCAGCCTCTAAATGTGTGAAAATAAATGGAATTGCTAGGACGCTCTCCATAATGTATTAAAGAATCTTCAGACCATATTACATTTTTAATAACGTTTGTTATTTTTTCAGATTTTTGCGCACAAAATAACCCTTTGAAAGTTTCAGTTTTAGGGCTCATGGGGAAGGATCAAGACATAATGTTAACTTTGAAAAAATGTATCATTTTAATTCTCAGAATAAAGACTGTCAGAAATAAGGTTATAAAATAATCAGTATAGCTCGAAATTTTCAGAAATACGCACTGAAAATGGAAAATTTCGCAATTCTTTTGAATATTCCGATGAATGTACATGTATATGTCAAGATAGACTTGTAATTAAAAAGGCAAGGGAAGCAAGAAAACACTTTTCGAAAAATGAAAACACTTTCGTGTAGATAATATACCATGATTTCAGAATATAGGTTATAAAATATTCAAAATTTCAAATAACTTGAAAAGGTAAGAAAAGCAAAAACTTATTGACATTCCCTATGCATTTCTATGTAAACTTGATTCCCAATATTGGATAGACAAGGCTGTCTTACAGGGGCGATAACAAAATCGATAATCCAGTGCCCCGGTAAGGAATAACAAAGTGGAAGTGGAAGTGCGTCCAGCAAAGACTCAGATCAGCCTGGGCATCCGCCAAGTCTGATCAAAGTCTTTGCTGTCCACATAGAGGTAGCTTAGATCCTTAGCTACCTATAACGTGCCTTGCGAATACTATGATCAGACAGGGCGGATGCCCAGGCTGATCTGAGTCTTCGCTAGGCGCATATGCCACTTTGTTGGTTATATCATGTCACGGCTCACACGGCTTCCTAGCGGCCGTGCGCAGCGAAACAGTCTCACAGATCAACAACATTGAGCAAGCGTTGGCGCTTTCGCTTTGCTTGCAGTAACACTTTTCAAATTTAACTTTCACCAACATACCGCAAACACTGATATATACGATGTTTCGGAGCCACCCCTACTTGGTGCGCACATGAATGTCACCCTGTAAAATTGTGTATTTACCTCTCGGTTGGTTTAGGAAAACATAACTTTACTATCCTTTATCAACATGGCTTACATCGTTTTAATAATATATACTAGAAAAGAGCCCGCGCAAGCGCGGAAATATTTCATGATGGTCAAGTTTATATAAAAAAAGCGAGTTTTAATTTTTCAATGTAAATGGCCTTAGGCACAGGTGAAGATATGACCTTTACCATGAATATTCACTAAAGCTTCATTTACCTAATTAGTTGTCTGCATCTACAAACTTTCAGGTAGCAGACTGCATTGTTTCTAAAAAAATCTACTTTTTTCAATTTTTCCTACAGAAAAACCTAAGTGACTCAAAAGTTGACCTTGCCGTAAAACAGATCAAGATCATCCCAGGGTCATCATTTATATAAATTTTGTTGAGCTTTTGAGTCCTTGATGCGACATGCTAAGTTTCAAGATCATAGGATTTGTGGTTCTGGGGGAGAATTGGTTGATTTGATGCTTAACGTCCACGGTAAACAGCTAAGGTCATGTCGGGACGGTCAGTTAACCTAACCACACTATTCCTGGGCAGGCTTAGACCTCCTAAGCGGTTAACCAGTACTAAGTGCACATACTTTCGCCAGTAACTGACAACTGCCCTTCTTGAATCAGCGGAAGGAGAAACAAAAGTATGTGGCCAGACCGGGTTTCGAACCCAGGACCTCTGACTTATGAGTCAGGTGCCCTACCGATTGCGTTACGCGGCCGGGCGTGGTTCTGGGGGAGAAGATTTTTGAAATTTTTTACCATAATAAATGTTTGCCATCTTGGTTATGTGACCTGTCCTGGGAATTTTTTCCGGGAAAAATTGGGTCCTGGAACGTTTTGGGGGAAAATATTCAAGCCCTCTGAATACTGAAGGCTTATTTAGCTTCGTTGAATCATTGAAATTGATTTGTCTGCTACGCTGGAAAAAATGCCCTTTCTTACCTGGCACATGTGTGTTAACCTTAGACATTTTTAATTTTTGTCTTTTCGAAAGTTCAGTTCAGTTTGAATTCTCCTAACGACGTTCCCCAAGTGGCTCAGCGGTACGTGACCATAGCAGCACACACTGGGCGCCGTTTGTCCGTCCAACTTTTCGAAAGACCATGTGCGTTGAGCTTTATTCTTCAATGGGCGAGTTCGATTGGCTACTCGTATTGACTATCGTTCTGGAGAAGAAAATGGGTCGTTTCGAGCCAGGGCCGTCGGGACTATGACCAATTAGTTCTTCATCCGTTTAGACATATGAGCAAAAATACAAAAATAAATCGTTATTTAAGGGGAATGACGTACGTTCATGGTTCGGATTTTTGCATTAGAACCTGCTAAATTTGGACTTGCTAAGCAGCGCGCCGATATAACGACGCAGAACCGAAACGACCGGATTAATTTAAAACGTGTATTCGAGTACACGATAATTTCACTCGAACGCACCCATTGTTGACACCGAAGTTTCTAGAAAAATGTTTGGGAGAATTTAAAATGAAAGACGAATTTAAGTCCCAAATTCTTTAAATCTACGTGAAACTAAAACACACGCTAACCGAAATTATCAATGATAGCAATATGCGAAAGAACCAGTATAGGAATTATGCTTGAAAATGCCACCAATTTTGCAGTTTATGCGTTACTTCGTTTATTTAGTATTATAGATATATATGTATATCATGTGGCTACGTGTAACATTTACGCTTTTATAACACACAGTGCATAACCATATCGGACGCTATCTGTGAAAACTGGACTCTATCTGTGTATTTCGGAGTCTATTTGCGTTAGTTTAGGACTCTATCAGTCCCAAAATGGAAAACGAGGTAAGGGTGGGTGTTAATAGAGACTCTAATATAATTGTAAACAACACATTTTCTTATGGGGCATAATGTGCACGGAACATCAGACATCCGTGTCTTCCAGTATCTATAGCTGTTATGCCTAATTCGTATTTACTTTCGGGTC
Source organism: Ctena decussata (assembly GCA_963989385.1). NCBI lineage: Eukaryota > Metazoa > Mollusca > Bivalvia > Lucinida > Lucinidae > Ctena > Ctena decussata. The sequence continues at coordinate 16,795,890 of OZ022515.1, read as the reverse complement.
AACAGGCTGGAATGAAGGTCAGGATTTGACAATTTTGAAGAGTGTGTCCACTTTGAACGCCGATCAGTTGTAAACGCAATGGAAAGAAAACAGATCAGTTGGATAAGTTTAACCCTAATGAATGAATTTAAAATTTTGTAAGGCTCTGAGTTGAAAGAATATCTCCTTTTTGAAGAAAATCGGATTTTTTACCCTTTACAATGGCACCGGATGCTATATGCGCCTGGCTCAAGACTCTATCAGCGGCTAATCGTGCTTCACACAGGACTCTATCTGCCAATACCATCGGAAACTATCTGTGCTTCAGAAGCATGAGCCTACATTTGTCTAGTGATCCGAAAATGGTATCAACACGAGGCAAATTTCTATTTAGATATCGTTCATGCTTGATTGATTCCTCTTCTTTCACACATTTTAAAACTTTTCAGAGGGTTTTGGTCACCTCAAAGCCGAAGAAATGAATCAACGTTTCAATACGCGCGTATACATATTTTTTTGAAGTTGCAGTTATAAGTCATGCCGAAAGTCATCTTGAACAGGAGGAGCACCACAGAACAGATCTTCAGCTTTAGAGTCCTGTGTAAAAAGTATCTCCAACATCAGCAGAATCTGTGCCGTGTCTTCATTGATTTCAAAAAAGCCTTTGACAGGCTATGGCATGCAGCCTTATGGGCCACCATGTGGAGGTGAAATGTCGGTGCAGGTCTAGTTCGCACCATTGACCAGCTGCACGACAAGGCTACAAGTGCAGTCCTGATCAATGGCAGCACAGGAGAATGGTTCAGAACAACAGTTGGAGTAAGACAAGGATGTCTTCTGTCACCCACCCTCTTCAACATTGTTCTCGAACGGATCATGTCTGATACTCTGGAAATCCAGAGGGAGATCAAGGTAAAAGGGCAGAAGCTGGGTACTGTAAGCAGCTTCAAATGCCTTGGGTCAGTTGTCTCTGATGATGGCTCAAAACAGGAGGTTCTCTCAAGGATTGCACAAGCCAGTTCAGCTCTTACCAAGCTGAAACCAATTTGGAGATAGAGGCATGTCTCTTGGATCAAGGGTAAGGCTCCCTTGTCATTTTCATATTTCTGTATGCCTGTTAATCGTGTGCCTTGACAGCAGAGTTAGAGAAAAGAACGCAGGCTTTGAAAAGAGATGCTACCCAAGGTTACTGAACATTTCGTACAAGGACCATATAACCAATGAGGAGGTTCGCAGGAAGATCCAAGCAGCCATTGGAGAATATGATTGGCTCCTGAGGCTGGTCGGGAGGCGGGGGCTGGGATGGTTTGGCTACGTCTCAAGGTCTTCTGGTTTAGCAAAGATAATTCTTCAGGGCACAGTGAAAGAGGGGGAGGGAGGGGTTGGATGGAGGAGGAGGTGGGAAGACAATATCAAGGAGTGGACAGGAATGAATTTTGCCAGCTCGGCTAGGGCAGCTGAAGACGGGACAAGGTGGAAAGGGGTTGTTTCGAAGTCATATGTGGTGCACCAACGACCTAGTAAGGTTATGGGGTAGAATAGAATGAATAGAATAGTTATAAGTACAAACGGTGGTGGACACCTAGAGTTGCGGTTTATTATGAACAACATCTATAGGTTGGTGTAACTATATGCATGATATTAGGTCAAAGAAACCCGTTAATGGAGAGAGCACTGTCAACTTCCTTTACATCTTTTGAGTGAACCGTTGTGGGTGACATGGCCTCATTTTGGCAATCTACTGTGGACACGAATTGAGCATGCGCCGCAGGACTTTTTTCAAATTCGGGACTTAGCCTTCGCCGTTTTGGCTGATGCAACCACAAGTTTGATCTGGCTGAATAAAAAAAAACATCACAAGTAAGGTCCGCTGCTCACAAGTATAGTCCGTTGCCTTGAGGACAACATCTGTCCGTTGGCATTAAATTACATTATTTCGGAGACACAAATAGAATCCGGAACATTGAAAATAATGGGTGGTGTCCTTTAAACATTGATATTTACGTAAAGCTTTTATTTATGCACCTAACGACATGTGTAAATTATCAAGAACATAATTATCTTCTTAAATTAAGGACAAAATTCATTACCTACAAATAAAAACACTGAGTTTTTCCTTGTTTTCATGGGCCATGTACACTCCTGCACTATCACGCTGCATCTGATTTCACTGATGACAAGCACTAAACATCGCTAGCTGAATAATATCGACGGAAATATTAGGAAAAATAAGCTATGTGTTCCGTGGAAACCATGAAACCCAGTACTTACACGTTTTGTCCCTTTTTCTTCGACTGAATCGCCGAAGCGTTCATGGCAAGTAACAAATAGAGTCCGTAGCACTCACAGATAGAGTCAAGTAACGCAGATTTTCACAGATAGCGTCCGATATGGTTATGCACCGTGTAACAGCTGCGACACGACAACATGTTGAACATTCTAGCGGGTATTGGACGAGTGATGGTTCCTGCTCATGTTAATTGGATAATTTCCCTTACGAACGGTCTGCACTATAATCGACTCGGTTTTTTGTGAGAACACATATGCCCAGCATCCCCCAAAGGGGACTCCGGCGAGAAGTGAACATCCATATTAGACGCTTCAAATGCGAGGTCTGATCAGGATCTGCACTGTATGCCTTAAATGTTGGAATTTTTGCAAGAAAACACTAAAATCAGTAACAATAAACTATGTGTTTTTGCTTATTTTTAGTTTTATTCTGTCCTAATTTATTTATTTTTCTATTTTTTTTCTTTGCGAACATTTTTGACTTGGTGAATTTGTTTTGCTAGTTCCTAATAATATTACGCATCCAAAGGAATTCTGTCAGAATCGGTGGCAATGCATTTCTTAAACGAAGGCGACTGAGTTTTCAGCGCAAAAGGCAAAACTCTTAAAGTTTCAGTTTTTGGGCTCATGGGGAAGCATCAAGACATAATGTTAACTTTGAAAAAAATGTATAATTTTAATCCTCAGAATGAAGACTGTCAGAAATAAGGTTATAAAATAATCAGTATAGCTCGAAATTTTCCTAAATACGCACTGAAAATGAAAAATTTCGTTTTTTTTTAAATATTGCAATGAATGTACATTTCAAGATAGGCTTGTAATTAAAAAGGCAAGGGAAGCAAGAAAACACTGACTTTTTTCGAAAAATGAAAACACCTTCGTGTAGATAATATATCATGATTTCAGAATATAGGTTATAAAATATTCAAATAACTTGAAAAAGGTAAGAAAAGCATAAAATATTGATATTCCGTATACATTTATATTTAAGGAATGAATTTCATTTTTCTGAGGTTTATCGAAGTGTAAACTACATTGGGTCACGTGCAAAGTGAATGAACCCCGAAGGGGTGCATGTAAACTTTGCTAGTGACCCAATGTAGTTTACACTTCGACAAATCTCAGAAAAATTATGTTCATTGCTTATATTTACATTCATTTCAATCAAAACCTCGATGAAAAATCTTATATCAGCGCTAAAATAGAAACAGTAAAACACGTACACGCAGTTTTACTGCCAGCAGCGGAACAGCGTCAATGACGTCATGGCGTCGCCGACATCCAATCAGACTGTAGAGTGTCATTGTTTATTTTGACGTCATTGACGTCGCGTGGCTCAATGTAATTATTGGAATGTAAACTACATTAGTTTCCAATGATTTACTATAGGGATTTTCAGTAAATACACCAAGAATGTAATAAGTAAATTGGATACCAAATATTGGACAGACAAGGCTGTCTAACAGGAGCAATAACAAAATCGATAATCCAGTACCCCGGTTAAGACTGTTCAGTATGAACCAACAAAGTGGCATGTGCGCCCGGCGAAGACTCAGATCAGCCTTGGCATCCGCCAAGTCTGATCAAAGTCTTTGCTGTCCACATAGAGGTAGCTTAGACCCTTAGCTACCTAGAAAGCGCCTTGCGAAGACTCTGATCAGACTGGGCGGATTCCCAGGCTGACCTGAATCTTCGCTGGGCGCGTATGCCACTTTGTTGGTTTTGTCGTGTCACGGCTCACATAATGGTTCCTAGGCCGTGCGCAGCAAAGCGAAAGCGCCATTACTTGCTCAGTGTTGTTGATCTGTGAGACTGTTTCGCTGCGCACGACCTAGGAATCATAAATAAGACATATAGGTACTGCTCGAGATTTTTCTCAAATTTGAGAATGTAAACAAATGCTGTGGTGACTGGTTTTATCCATGGTTTACAGCAAACACACAGCTGTTTATAACTAAATTTACAGTACATGGTTAAAACTGTCTAGGTTGCAATCTTTCTTTCATATTATAATAATTACAATGGGGCTATGACTAAAAGTGTCAGCCCAGATCAAATATGACAGAAGGTAGCATCTGATCAGGGCCTACACTATTTACTTTAAATACCAAAATTTCACAGACCAGAAACATAATTTTAAATCATAGAAATTGAACTGGTCCAAACTTAGAAAAAGATTCCCGTGGCTCGGCATTATGGGTTAATTTTGTAACTCGTATTAAGAAAAAAACGTGTTAATGAAAATTTAAGTCTTTTTTTAAGGTAAAAAACCTTATGTTGAAATATAAGACTTATTTTTTAGAGCTGTCAGATATTATCAGGGAGATGTACTGTGAGGCCTGGGAATGGTGTAAAACTTTTAATATTGTGAAGAATTTGAACCCTATTCTGAGTTCAGTTTTTTGTTTACATTTTTAGAAGTTCCTATGACTGTGCAGTAAAATTGTATAATTATGTGACTTTTCAAATTAAACTATCACCAACATACCGCAAACACTGATATATACGATGTTTCGGAGCCACCCGTACTTGGTGCGCACATGAATGTCACCCTGTAAAATTGTGTATTTACCTCTCGGTTGGTTTAGGAAAAATGACTTTACTATCCTTTATCAATGTTATGAACCATTTGGCAATCACGATCCATTTGGCAATTTTTCAGCATTCCCAATTGGGGCACTCCATTTTAAAATCGACGGTCCCGTCTCTTGTGCCAGAACGGGAGAAGAACGGGGAAAAACTTTCACGGGAAAGAAACTTTCAGACTTAATTAATTAGTGTGAAGACAAGTGCGTTAGAAATCATACGAAAAAATGTATAGCTGATAATAATCGGCTTAAATTCGGTTGCTAAATACCGGAATATTTAAAAACACCGGGATATACCAAACCACACCGGAATACACCCCAAATATACATCGTTATTTACCCAAATACACATTGATATTAAAATATACTTAATACTATCAAAAACTGTTGTTGTTTAGCAAATACATGTACATGCTATCAAGTGATTGACCCAACCCAGCTTGCAATCTGCAATATGATACCCCATACGTTAGTCTATTTATTCTCACTTCCGATCCAAAAATAGCAAACTATGAGATGGGAATAGTGCTTAATTCAGGGGCGGATCCAGGAATTTTGGATAGGGCGTTCAAATTAGCTTCAAAGGGGGTTCGATTTGTGCAGTTTGACCAATTTTTCCTGAATTTCCCCATGAAAATGAAATAATTTAAGCTGAAGAGGGGGTTCGTTTGAACCCACCGAACCCCCTCTGGATCCGCCACTGTTATTATACCTATTCTGGTAATATTAAAGTTTAATTTAATAACAATAATGTATGTTTCAGTGTATTACGGTAGCAAGGTGTATTCCGGTATTTCTAGTATCCCTGCTTTTTCAGGAAATTTACCCCTCCGACTAGCATTAAACCGTACTTGTAAGGCTGAAACTTTGATAACAGCGAACATTCTATTTCAAAAACCAAAACTTGTATTAAAACTAAATTCCGGTTCCGCCGTCAGTACCATGGCAACTCATGAATACCTTTTAAAACAGTTCAGTAGCTATAGGATGGGGAACTTAAGTAAAGATCTCATTTGACAAATATAGCTACACTGTTGACTAGTACCCTGAAGTCTAAAGGCTTGTTTTGAGATATGTTGGTGAGACAGGATCGCTCAATATATGCAGTTCGACACCAGCATAATACCTCTCATCCCACTACGTAGTATCATATTGTTGAACACCGGTCTAATACCTCAGCCCCGGATCCAGGGGGTGGGCTTTGGGGCTTCAGCCCCGCCACTTGGGTATGGTTAGATTAAAATTTATGTTGTAACATCTCATTAGAATCGCCTCGGCGAGGCGATTCTTATGTGATATCACAACATATATTTCAAGGCAAAAAAAGACTTTATCAAAAAAATCTCATCAAATTTATCCTTAATTATGTCATTTTCAACCCCTCTCCCGCCCCCCCCCCACCCCTCCCTTCCCAAATACATATCGACACCCCCAGCCCCACCAGTATGTGGTGGTCTGGATCCGGGCCTGTACCTACCAGCTCAGAAACACTCTCCACACTACTTAGAAACTTGTTGATGAACACCGGCCTAATACCTGCCTGCTGAGACACCCTCAACTCACAACCTAGTATCATATCGTTGAACACCGGTCTAATACCTACCTGTTCCGACACTCTCCGCATTACTAAGAAACTTGTTGATGAACACCGGCTAATACCTACCTGCTTAGACACCCTAATTTCACTACCTAGTATCATATCCTTGAACACCGGTCCAATACTTGCCTGCTCAGAAACACTCTCCACACTATTTAGAAACTTGTTGATGAACACCAGCCTAATACCTACCTCCTGAGACACTCTCATCCCACTACTTAGGCTAATATCGTTGAACACCGGTCTATAATACCTACCAGCTCAGACACACTCTCCGCACTACTTAGAAACTTGTTGATGAACACCGGCCTAATACCTACCTGCTGAGTTACCTTCATCCAACTACCTAGTATCATATCGTTGAACACCGGTCTAATACCTACCTGCTCAGACACTCTCCGCACTACTCAGAAACCGGCTAATACCTACCTGCTTAGACACCCTCATTTCCCTACTTAGTATCATATCATTGAACACCGGTCAAATGTTGTAGGGAACATGTGTTATACATCATGTGTTTTCTTCAATATTAAATTTTGGAAATTTTAAAAATTCCAAATTGGACAGGCGATCCATTTGGGAATATTCAGCTAAAAATCCACATGTATCCATTTCAATGCCAAAACATGGAAATTTGTCTTTTAAATGATTGCAAATATTGAAGGGAACATGTTTTATACATCATGTGTTTTCTTCAACACAGAATTGTTGAAAATTTTGAAAATTCCAAATTGGACAGGCGATCCATTTGGGAATATTCAGTAATAAATCCGTATGTACCCATTTCAATGCCAAGACAGGGAGTTCTATCTTCTAAATGACTTCAATGTTGTAGGGAACAGGTTTGATACTACATTTATATTCTTCAACATTGAATTTTTGGAAAAGTATAAAAATTGCAAATTGGACAGGCGATCCATTTGGGAATATTCAGTAAAAAATCTGTATGAACCCATTTCAGTGCCAAGAAAAGGAGTTCTATCTTCTAGATGACTTCAATGTTGTAGGGAACAGGTTTCTATACTACCTTAATATTCTTCAACATTGAATTTTTGGAAAAATTATCCATTTGGGAATATTCAGCTAAAAATCCATATGTACCCATTTCAATGCCAAGACATGGAAATTTGTCTTTTAAATGATTGCAAATGTTGAAGGGAACATGTTTTATACATCATGTGTTTTCTTCAACACAGAATTTTTGAAAATTTTAAAAATTCCAAATTGGACAGGCGATCCATTTGGGAATATTCAGTAAAAAATCCGTATGTATTCATTTCAATGCCAAGACAGGGAGTTCTATCTTCTAAATGACTCCAATGTTGTAGGGAACAGGTTTTATACTGCATTTATATTCTTCAACATTGAATTTTTTGAAAATTTAAAAAATTGCAAATTGGACAGGCGATCCATTTGGGAATATTCAGCTAAAAATCCACATGTATCCATTTCAATGCCAAGACTTGGAAATTTGTCTTTTAAATGATTGCAAATATTGAAGGGAACATGTTTTATACATCATGTGTTTTCTTCAACACAGAATTTTTGAAAATTTTGAAAATTGCAAATTGGACAGGCGATCCATTTGGGAATATTCAGCTAAAAATCCATATGTACCCATTTCAATGCCAAGACAGGGAAATTTGTCTTTTAAATGATTGCAAATGTTGTAGGGAATATGTTTTATACATTATGTGTTTTCTTCAACATTGAATTTTTGAAAAACTTTAAAAATTCCAAATTGGACAGGCGATCCATTTGGGAATATTCACTTAAGAACTCATATGTACCCATTCTAATGCCGAGACAGGGGAATCTGTCTTCCGAATGACTGCAAATGTTGTACTGTATCTGTTTTATACATTACTTCTATCTTCCACATTGATTTTTTGGCAGATTTCAATAATTCCAAAATGGACAGGCGATCCGTTTTGGAATATTCAGTTAACTAAGCCCCATAAAGCCAATTAAATACCAAGACAGGGGAATCTGTCTTCTGACTAACTGTAAATATTGTATTGTAAAAGTTTATTACATCTTCAACATTGAATTTTTGATATATTTTAAAAATTGCAAATTGGACAGGCGATCCATTTGGGAATATTCAGCTTAAAATCCATATGTACCCATTTCAATGCCAAGACAGGGAAATCTGTCTTTTAAATGATTGCAAATGTTGTAGGGAACATGTTTTATACATTATGCGTTTTCTTCAACATTGAATTTTTGAAAATTTTAAAAATTTCAAATTGGATAGGCAATTAATTTTGGAATATCCTGTAGAAAATCCGTATGTACCCATTTCAATGCTAAGATAGGGAGTTCTATCTTCTAAATGACTTCAAATGTTGTAGGGAACAGGTTTTTTACATCATTTATTTCCTTCAACATTTATTCACTTAAAAATTCATATGTACCCATTTTAATGCCGAGACAGGGGAATCTGTCTTCTAAATGACTGCAAATGTTGTACTGTATCTGTTTTATAGGTAGTAGGATGAGGGTGTCTCAGCAGGTAGGTATAAGGCCGGTGTTCTTCAACAAGTTTCTAAGTAGAGCGAAGAGTGTGTCTGAGGAGGTAGGTATTAGACCGGTGTTCTACGATATGTTACTAGGTAGTGGGCTGAGGGTATCTAAGGAGGTAGGTATTAGCCGGTGTTCATCAACAAGTTTCTGAGAAGTGCGGAGAGTGTGTCTGAGCAGGTAGGTATTAGACCGGTGTTCTATGATATGTTACTAGGTAGTGGGCTGAGGGTGTCTCAGCAGGCAGGTATTAGGCCGATTATCATCAACAAGTTTCTAAGTATTGCGGAGAGTGTGTCTGAGCAGGCAAGTTTTAGACCGGTGTTCAAGGATATGATACTAGGTAGTAGGGTGAGGGAGTCTCAGCACGTAGGTATTAGGCCGGTGTTCATCAACAAGTTTCTAAGTAGTGCGAAGAGTGTGTCTGAGGAGGTAGGTATTTGACCGGTGTTCAACGATATGATACTAGGTAGTGGGATGAGGGTATATCAGCAGGTAGGTATTAGCCGGTGTTCATCAACAAGTTTCTGAGAAGGGCAGAGAGTGGTCTGAGCAGGTAGGTATTAGACCAGTGTTCAACGATATGATACTTGGTAGTTGGACGAGGGTGTCTAAGCGGGTAGGTATAAGGCTGGTGTTCATCAGCAAGTTTCTAAGTAGTGCTGAGAGTGTGTCTGACCAGGCAAGTATTAGACCAGTGTTCAACATATGATACTAGGTAGTGGGATGTGGGTGTCTCAGCAGGTAGGTATTAGCCGGTGTTCATCAACAAGTTTCTGAGTAGTGCGGAGAGTGTGTCTGAGGAGGTAGGTATTAGACTGGTGTTCAACGATATGATACTAGGTAGTGGGTTGAGGGTATCCCAGCAGGTAGGTATTAGGCCGGTGTTCATCAACAAGTTTCTAAGTAGTGCGGAGAGTGTGTCTGAGCAGGTAGGTATTAGACCGGTGTTCAACGATATGATACTAGGTAGTGGGTTGAGGGTGTCTCAGCAGGTACGTATTAGGCCAGTGTTCATCAACAAGTTTGTAAGTAGTGTGGAGAGTGTGTCTGAGCAGGTAGGTATTAGACCGGTGTTCCACGACATGTTTCTAGGTAGTATGGTGAGTGTGTCTGAGCAGGCCAGATTCAAACCAGCGTTCAGAGCTATTATGCTGGTGTCAAGCTGCATGTATTGAGCGATCCTGTCTCACCTGACCAACATATCTCGAAACAAGCCTTTGGACTTCAGGGTACTAGTCAACAGTGTAGGTATATTGGTCAAATGAGATTTTTCCTTGAGTTTCCCATCCTATAGTTACTGAAATGTTGAATCCTTTAAGAAAGGGGACTGACGGTTACCGGGAGATTTTGAATGCTCAAAACCAAAACGTTCGGTATGCAAATCGCTGTGATGTAAACAAAATTTGAGAGGCACTTCGGAAATCACCGGTAACTGGTAAGCATCGATAACTGGGTCAATGAGTATATATTTTGGTGTATTCCGGTGTAGTTTGGGAAATTCCGGTAATTTTTAATATGTCGGTATTTAGCAACAGAATTTAAGCCGATTATAATAAGCTATACATTTTTGTAAAGAGTTTGTGTTTCTAACGCACTTGTCTTCACAATAATTAAGTGTATTATATGATAATAGATTTTGGTGTATTCTGGTATTTCGGTTATTAGATGTACTTCTTCGGTAATTACTGTAACCGAGCGCCAAATGCTTTATAAAAACAATGTTTGTCGGCTGTTTTAGCATGTTTGGGTCAGGAAAACATAACTTTTCACTTGTGCTCTTTTGAAGTGAGAGCCGACAACCAATTTTAAAATCAGGCGTTTAAATTAGAAATTCCGAAACGGATCGCAGTCAATTTTAAAATCGGAAGGATTGCCAAACGGGCAGTAACATCAATATGGCTTACATCGTAATAATAATATATGAGCCGCGACACGAGAAAACCAACAATGTGGTTGTGCGCCAAGCGCAGACTCAGATCAGCCTGAACATCTACTCAGTTTGATCAGACTCTTCGTTAAATGCTCAAATGGTAGCTAAGGGTCTAAGCTACCTCCGTGCGGACAGCGAAGGCTTTGATCAGACTGGGCGGATGCCCTGGCTGATCTAAGTCTGCGCTGGGCGCACAACCACATTGTTGGTTTTGTCGTGTCATGGCTCATATGTATTTCATGTGACTACGTTTTATAATATATTTGTAATCTTATCTTGTTTGTTACTTTATCTTAACCAAAATGTCCTTGTTTTTAAACAACAAAAGTTTGGCGTCGCGTGAAATGACACATCACAGCATGCGCAAGAACAGCCTGCAAATCCTCAGTTTGATCAGTCTTACCGTCTCGCACATACAATGCAGGAATCCTGGCGAATCAAAAAAAAAAAAAAAAAAAAAAAAAAAGAAAGAGAGAAAAAGGTGATGACCCTGATCAGTCTGCCATTTAAGTGTAATGCACGTACATGGCTTATTGCCCTTCTTCCTGTGACGTCTGTTAAACTCTAGACTAGATTTGAAATTGTAACTGAGAAAATAGTATTTGTTTTAATGTTTGCCGGACTTACTGCTTCTTTATGCTCTAAGCAATTAACTTGAAACTTTTTGAACATACCAAGGAGAATAGTACGGAACCCCGGAAGGGACACGTGCATTTTTTTTTATTAACTCGTGGCCACGACTTATTAAGTCGTTCCCACGACTTACTAAGTCGTGGCCACGACTTATTATGTCGTTCCAACGACTTAGTAAGTCGTGGTAACGAGTTATTATGTCGTTCCCACGACTTACTAAGTCGTGGCCACGACTTATTATGTCGTTCCCACGACTTAGTAAGTCGTGGTCACGAGTTATTATGTCGTTCCCACGACTTACTAAGTCGTGACCACGAGTTAATACTGAACTCCTATTGGCCAAATTAACTCGTGGCCACGAGTTAATAAATCGCTCTGATTGGATCAATCGGGTCTGGTGTACTGTTGATTAAATCCTTTACCATGTTTTCAGATTAATCTGAATATATGGTGTAACTAAAAACAGAGATACCAGAGTACTTGCATATTATGCGTGCGGACCTGGGTTCCGTCAGTTTCACACGCGAAACCGCATCTACTGATATTATCTAGCGGAGACACGTGTATAAATAAGGACGGATTTTGAGGATATTTATTATACTCCTGAGCAACAGATGTTGCGAATATCCATTAGAACTTCGCCAACAAGGCAGCTCTAGTGAGGGATCACGACATTTTTTTCCTGAGAATTAAAGAAATATTATCCCAAAAGCGTCCCCAACTATCAAACATATCTGGACCCCTGCTTTAGTTACTGCATATTGGAATGATATTAAAGCCATAATTTATACAGAGTACACTTTAAAAACAATTCCGTAGATTTTACGGTAGAATACTTGGCAACCAGCTGCCAGTCCTTTTCCCGTTATTTTTACGGGCGCCCGTAAACATTGGCGGAATCATCACACAGAATAGGGTAGAATAAGAGAGGTTTTGGTTTGGTCATGTAGCCCTTCAACACTATAGCGGTCAGTTAACATAACTCTACCATATCGAGACTTCAAACAAATTTTCTACAGGCAGACGCCCGTAAAAGTAACGGGAATGGTCTGGCAGCTGGTTGCCAATATGCCAGGTATTCTACCGTAAAATCTACGGAAATGTTTACAGTGTATAAAGATAGGCAATGACGAATGGATGGCTGGATGGATGGATGACTTGCATTTTTACGTCCTTTTCAACAGTATTTCAGTCAGATCAGGACGATGGGCGGGTGATGATGAATGGCTGTATGCAACAGAACCCCGTTTACAACTTTACGGTAGGAAAGATTCTCGCCTCAAGTAGGGCTCGAACCCGGATCAGTAGGCCAGCACTTAACCCACTGAGCTACCGGAGCTCCTATAGGCAATGATCAGAAATTGATTAAGTCAAAGTATTCTTGACAGCCCAGACAGTTTTAAACCTGACACACTTAATTTAAGTTTAATAAATGGCAGTAACCATGCTGCTACCTCCACCCTCGCCACATATTCAAAATATGAAAATTCGTGAATTCATGAATGTGCTCAATATTTCCAAAACCTAGGCATGTTATTCAACCTTAATTATTTTGCATATACTTTTAATGCAGTTTATGAGTCATCCACAATATTCGACATATAATCCTTTTCCCGTAGTTGCTCTCCTTTAATAATCACCACATTTACAAAAATTGAAATCTGTAGGCGGGGTTCCATTGCACACAGTCTTTTGTTATCAATCTGTCAATCTTACAGACGGTGAGACAAAGAACGGACGGACAAAACAAGAAGTAACTTTTGAAATAGATAGACAGCGACAGAAAGAAAATGCTTCTATAGAGAAATCATTAAAGTTTAAAACGGGTAGATTTGGCTGTAGCTTGTTTCTAATCTGAAACTCGCTCCAGCAACCCCATTTATGGATTGATCCGATGTGATGAGATTGTATCGGCTGCCTTTTATGAATGAAACCGGTTTAACCATGCCAAGTCTGTACAAGTCGGATCTTGACATGTTTCAGAGCTATGAATGATGACTGGTGGTGGTGAAATGAAATACGGATGATAATAACCACAAGTATCAGCTTTTACAAAAAAAAAGCTTTGGTCTACGCTTAGCACACAATAACTTGTGTAGTCATTGGATTGGCACCTTGGTCAAATCGCGCCTCTACCAAACACCCAAGTCATTCTTCACCTCGGTCTTATCGTACATTCTCGGTTTTAATCTAGTAGATTTCTGGTTGGAATTTCTAAGCTCATGTTTGCATGTTATTACCCTAATTCAATTAACTGGCATGTTTGGTCACCTTAGAAATCTAAGGCATTTAGTGATACTACTAGACCGTCTCCATGTCGATCCTTTTCTGGCACTTGCGGACCTGATCAAACCTGCGCAAAATATCATTGATAACCAGTCACTAGAAAAATAACACTCAACCATTCATGACCTTTTCTAAAATGCTTCCGGAGCAAAATCATTTACTAAGATTTCTACGCCCGTGGGCATAGACAATAGAATATATGAGCCGCGACACGAGAAAACCAACAAAGTGGTTGTGCGCCCAGCGTAGACTCAGATCCGTCTGGACATTCGCCCAGTCTGACAAGATTCTTCGCTTAGCACTTAAAGGGTAGTTAAGAGTCTAAGCTACCTCCATGCGGCCAGCGAAGACTCTGATCAGGCTGGGTGGATGCCCAGGATGATCTGAGTCTGCGCAGGGCGCGCAACCACTTGGTTGGTTTTCTCGTGTCGCGGCTCATATCATTTCGATTTAAGACAGAAACTGTTGGAATATTCGCACATGTGAAGCAGCGATGTAAGTTGATGCTTTATACTGTATCTGTCCCAAGTATTCCAACAACGCAATCCTTCAGTAGTAGAGTCTTAAACATAACCAAAAGTTTAAGTAAAGTGTTAAAAATAATGATCGCAGGTATTGCATGCATCGACCCTACATGTCCGCATAGACCAGCTGATTAAGGCCACTGCTTGCCAAAATATTGATGTCGGAGTAACCGGGGTAGCTACGCCATAAAAACTGGCAGAGCACAACAGCTTAGCACTGTTGAAGAACTGATCAGACAGCTCCGGAAGAGCATTCTGAACAGAATCTATGATGCTAGCATAGATTGTAGCGTCCTATTGTCATGCGACACAATGAAAGATTTTTAAAAATTCTCTCAGCGTGGCATAGTCTACCGGCAGATATTGCAGATTATTGACTCCTTGATAGAGCTGTTCGGTCAATCTCTGCAATGTCAGCTCAGGCATCAGTGTCCAAATATTCGAGGTAAATACTTAACACTGTACGACCATTGTCAAACATCAGACGACTTTACCCGGGAGCAGCTCAACAAGGGCGAAAGGTCAGTCTACATAAACCGTCTGAGAACCCAAGACAGTCCCGTTGTCATAATAATAATAATACTTGTAGCAGTAGTAAAATATCGCAGATGGCAACCTTGCCACTTATTTAGGACAAAGACACCACAGAAATTTAGTGAAACTGCATAGTGGAGTCAGTCGACAAACACTGGAGACCCTGATCATACTGCTCCCGGAGAAGAGCAGCATAACGAGGATGTGCACTGCCTGCTCAGCTATTAGCGTGAGCTGATGCAAAGTCAGCAAATTTAAAAAAAATCAAGAGCAAGACTCAGCCAGTTAGCCAACACTGCAGAGTCCGATCAGACTGCTCCACTTGGCCAGTCCAGCTAGGGGTCCACAGATTATCGCCTTACCAGCGACATACGAAGTCTGGTAAGGGATTTTGTCAATATTAAAACAGGGCCAATCAGAGCGCTTTATTAACTCGTGGCCACGAGTTAATTTGACCAATTGGAGGGCAGTATTAACTCGTGGTAACGACTTAATAAGTCGTGAGAACGACTTAGTAAGTCGAGGGAACGACATAATAAGTCGTGGTAACGACATAATAAGTCGAGGGAACGACATAATAACTCGTGGTAACGACATAATAAGTCGAGGGAACGAGATAGTATGTCGTGGTAACGAAATGCTAAGTCGAGGGAACGACATAATAAGTCGTGGCTACGACTTAATAAGTCGTGGCCACGACTTAGAAAAAAATTGCACATGTCCCTTCCGGGGTTCCGTAGAATAGTAGTTATGAAAAAACTGTACAATTATGTAATGAAAAAAAAAAAAAAAAAAAAAACAGCAACAACAAACAAAACAACCCCCCCCCCAAAAAAAAACCAAAAAACAAAAAAAAAAACAACCCCCCCCCCCAAAAAAAAAAAAAACCAAAACAAACAAAAAAACAAAAATACAAAAAAAGAAAAAAAAAACAGCAAAAAAAAACAACAACAACAACAACAAAACAACAACAACAACAACAACAAATCTACGCCTAATCTAAGATTAAAGATTTACACCCTCAATCACGGGTGGGAAACTCCATAATCAGAGCCAATGGCTCTGATAAGGAAAGGTTATAGCGGTTTTCCGGAGCACGTGCGGCTATGTCTATACCGGTTGAAATTTGGACTAAGTTTCGCATGCGCGGTACAAATTCGGTTTTACGGCGTGGAATCTCAAAAAAAGGAGAATGTAGTTCAATGCTCAGGTCTTTTAACTACTTTTCTACGCTAAGGTAAGTTGTCATATGCGTACGACTTTGTCTGAATCATTTGTGTCGTGGGGTGACAGAAGGCTAATTTACGGATAGGCAGCTAACATTTGCGTTGAAATTCCTGTTGAAATGATATAAACGTGGGAATTTTGGTGGTTGAAGAGCGTGCCTTGATTGTCTGATCCTTCCCCATTCGCAAAAAGTAAAAATTGAAAGCGAATAAGAGAAACTGAGAATAAATAAACCGAGGCTCTGATTATGTCGAGCGGCTCTGATTATATCGGCCGGCTCTGACGTAGGACGGCTTCTTTTGTAAGAGTCCGTTACTACTGAAGTAAATGTCTTGTAGCAGTGCTATTTATTGTATGAGCGTTGTAAACCGAAACTGTAGTCTACATCGCGTTCATTTGTCATTATTAAGAATTCTCTTTAAAAAGTGTTGCCAAAATTATGAACCTATGATGATGTATAAAAATTTAACGTGCATTATGTTCTGAATGCATAGTGATGGTAACCAAAAATGCTTTAACTTTGGATTCTTGCAACTTTTCACATTTGATAGGTAAGCTTGTTTTACAATTTGTATATGTTGGTTTTATATATGCATTGTAATTGAATATGAAAGCTTTTTATTTTTTAAGTTTTAAATCCTTAATTTTCGCGAATGGGGAAATATCAGACAATCACGCTTTTTCGGCCACCCAAAACTCGCATGATTATACTATTTCATGCGTCAGTAAGTATGTCAGTAAGTGTGGCTCGGAAAGGACTGCTCGTGCCTTCCGAGACCTGCCCATCACTTTTTTTCTTTCAACTTTTGGGGTTTAGCGACACTGAAGTTAAATACAGAAATGCGCGTCTGTCGCACTAAATTTGGTATAGTTACGTTTATATTCAACAGGAATATCAATGGCGAAGTTAGCTGCCCCTATCTGTCAATCAGTTTTGGTCACCCCGAGGCACAAAGCATTCCGACAAAATCGTACACTTATGACAACGGACGAAATGACGGACAAGGACGAAACACCGGACGCCTATATCACATCTCGCTAAAACAGGTGCGACAATAAAGCGTACCTAAAATACGCTGAAATATAATGCAGTACAAGATGTATGCTATAGACAACAGCATCCATTAACTTGAAATCTAATGCACTTGTTAAAACCTCCCTTTTTTCGCCTTAATGATATTTGAAAATCAATCATCTGTCAAACACTGCAACTAATTTTGTCGGCCCTTAAAACCCAAACAAACATCAAGCACACGTCCCTGAGCGTGATGTAGACTACAGTTTTTTTACAACGCTCATACAGTAAATAGCACTACTACTAGACATTTACTTCAGTAGTAACCGACTCTTACAAAAGAAGCCGTCCTACGTCAGAGCCGGCCGATATAATCAGAGCCACTCGACATAATCAGAGCCTCGGTTTATTTATTCTCAATTTCTCTTATTTGCTTTCAATTCTTACTTTTTGCGAATGGGGAAGGATCAGACAATCAAGGCACGCTCTTCAACCACCACAATTCTCACGTTTGTATCATTTCAACAGGAATTTCAACGCAACTGTTAGCTGCTTATATGTAAATTAGCATTCTGTCACCCCACGACACAAATGATTCAGACAAAATCGTACGCATATGACAACTTACCTTAGCGTAGAAAAGAAGTTAAAAGACCTGAGCATTGAACTACATTCTCCTTTTTTTGAGACTCCACGCCGTAAAAACGAATTTGTACCATGGATGCGAAACTTACCTTTTCTTAGTCCAAATTTCAACCGGTATAGTCATAGCCGCACGTGCTCCGGAAAACCGTCATAACCTTTCCTTATCAGAGCCATTGGCTCTGATTATGGAGTTTCCCACCCGTGCAATATTTCTATTAATTTTAAAAATTTTCATAAAACATTATATCCTAGGCAAGATAATGATTGCTATTAAAAGCACATTTATCTGCCAAATTAACGATTTGTGATGGTCATTGAAAATAGGAGAATTTAAGAAAATAAACAAAAAGAGCGGCAATAGCGGGTCGCCATTCCCGCCAAAAATGAAGACTGGATACGCCCAGCAATCATAGTTAATCAGGTTAAAGTTATATCATGAATAATCTTAAGCCCTTTCTTTAATCGTCTTCATACAGTTATTGGCTGAAAAGAACTCACGTGCACAGATTAGAGTTAATGCTATTGTTAAGTTATTTACTCCACCAATCATAAAATTCAAAACATGCTTGCAGAAACGCCTGTGGGAGTCAATCAATTTATGACGACAAAATATTCGTGAATATTCAAGAAGGGTATGCATTGATATATCGTCTCTGCCTCCGTAACAAAGAGGTTTTCGCTGAAGATTTTTTGAACAAATCTTAATTATGTTGCATACAACTAACCATTTTCATAATTTTGTGATTTCTTCGTATTGAAATACGAGGGAGTATACCTTTAATATTTCGACTAATACCTCAATTAACCCTTTTATGGAACTGCACACCAACTGCACACCAACTCTTTACCCCTGTTTCAATATACTCCATTCCTCTTACCTGATGCCGAAAAATAGATCTATACTTCTGAGGGCGGCTGTGGGTGGCTGAACAAAATTATAGAAAACCAATATTGAAGGTTGTCACTCGACTCAACAATGTTTATTTCAGAACAAAGAAACAAGACTTTTGGCGGCAGGACTCTGCTCAGCCAATCATATACAAGAGTGGAATTACATCTTTGACGTCATCATGAAATTACTTATTTAAATATACCTACCTGGGCTGGGCTCCTCGTTTGGACGGACACATGGCGCCAAGTGTGTGCAACTATGGTTACGTACCGTTGAGCCACTTGGGTAACGTCGATAAGAGAATTGAACTGAGCTGAACTGAACTGGGCTCCTCGTTATTGGACGGACACTCCGCGCCAAGTGCGTGCAACTATGGTTACGTACCGCTGAGCCACTTGGGGAACGTCGTTACGAGAATTGAAGTGAACTGGTCTCCTCGTCTCCTTCGGAATTCGGACATGCCACACCACGACGCAGTGAAGGATGTAACGTAGTACCCTTCACGCATGCTCAATATGACTGAAATAGGGCTAAAGGTGTGTACGAATGATGAATGATTAGAGTATTGTTGAAGGTTTGTAAATTGCCCGGAAAAAGAGTATTGTTCTTGTTACATAATAGGATATGAAATCTGTTCATTTTTTAAACTAAAATATCTTTTTTTCTGTACTTTAAATTATGTAATGTACATTGATGTTTCTGTTGGCTAACGTTCAAACCAACTGTCAGATGATGTTTGCATTTTAAAAGCATAAGGATTTGCTAGTTAGAATAATTGGCATTCCCAGATTGGATAAATCAGGGGATAACTGAACTCAAAATTGTCATTTGGGGTGGTAAATCATCGGTTTTATGGTCGGAAATTTCGTTTTACGGCGACGCGCCAGCGGAGCCGTAAAACGAAATTTGCGACCATAAAACCGATGATTTACCGCCCCAAAGGACAATTTTCAATACAGTTATCCCAATTCTAATGCACTTTTTCACATTTTCACCTTTCATAATGTACTAGTTTGCACCCATTTCAAGCGCTTTTAACAACGTAAAACCAAACGTCAGTCAATGAGAAGCGACGTTACTTACTGACGTCGGGTTTGAGACAGTATATCGCAGAATTATACTGTCGCAAAATTTTGAAGTTATCCAATCAGACGTCGCGTTATATTTGTAAGTGCATTAGAATAAGTAATTAAAGGAATAATTTTCAATTTTCTTACCGGTTCTTTTCGAATATACGTACAAAATATCACGTGATTCCCCACCGTGAGTAATAGAATGTGGAATCTGCACAGAAGACGCGGAATGTAACGTAACAGGGCTTAAAGCAATAGTCAGGCTGTTTGTGATACTCATAGTTCTTTACAATGTGGCGATACCGTCAAGAGAAAAACAACCTTCATATCGATTATACAAATAAGCATACAGTCAATTGTACATGTAATAATTGTCTGTATGCTTATTTGTGTAATCGATATGAAGGGATATGTAAAGGAGTGGTATAACAAGATCAAGTAAGTTTCAGTTACACAACGGGATACGAATGCCGGTTGACTAATAACCTTCCTTATCATATGACATCGCATCTGAGAGTGTGATAAAGCCATGCATTAAAAACGATAATCCACTAGTGGATTAAATATGCAAATTACGTCGTAACGTTATACGTTGACATCCATTAAAATGTCACGTTTTCTAATGGCGAAACCGTGACGTTTTAGTGCAAATTTTGCTAATAAAATGCGATTTTAGTGGCATATGATAAATCGAATCTTGCATTCGTGCTCCTGTATTATCGAATTTATTAAACTCGTTGGGGAAAGCGATAAGATGCTCGGCATAGCCTCGCATCTTATCTCTTTCCTCAACTCGTTTAATAAATTCAGTAATACATGAGCACTCATGTAAGATCCTCTAAATACAGTATCAAAATGGTAAGGAATCAAGAGACAGGAACACTGAAAGTGATTGCTGAGGATTGGAATTATAAGATCATTAAATGGATGTATACAGGGAGACTTTCTAGGGCCACCACACAGCACAACCACAAGAGCTCTAATATGCAAAGTAAAAAGACAGGCAAGGATCAGGGATGAATGCAATCAAACCCCACATTCCACTCTCAAAACCAAAAGGGAAGGAAGCCCACAAACAAAAATAGACAAAAGTTTACGGAAGACACAAACACGGTAAGCCAAATGGGCATCTCTTTTCTCAAACAGGTGGTCATTCAGCTTCCCTAATTAAGAAAAACATTAACATCTAGTTTTACCTGTTCCTATGCCACCGCCACGAAGTGGAAAGGGGCATATAGTTTGGCCCTTGTCTGTCTGTCTGTTTGTACGTAGGTATGTACGTCAGACTTTGTAGTACTGTTCGTGTCTCTGCATTGAGTCCGCGACTCCTCCCACAGTACGAGAGGGATTCAATATATAATGCAAATATTTAATAACTTGGGCAACATGCACAATAGAATTATATGTCATATATGAAATAAAAGACTAATATCAGGCCTTTAAAGTGATGTACAACACATGTGCATACTATGTGCTTTTAATCGAAAAACAGCCCTCAAGAACTGTCCACTCATAGACAACTGGCTATATTTTTCTTCCTAAGTATAAAATGATCTTTTTCTAAACGTCAAAACTAAGCTACCTCTGTTTTGTTTAGCGATGGAATGATGATGTACATAATGTTTCACTGTCTTTTGAAATGCGGATACACCATATTAAATGATACCAAAATTTAAAAAAAGTATAATGTATGCATAGCCGAGCATACCTACTCTTGACGGATCTTCAAAGACATCAATCCGCGGCTGGTGTACCAATTTCGACTCCTTATTTTCATAAGGTTTTGTAACAATTTCAATTTCTTTGATGTCAAAGAGTACCAATGTGAACAGATAATATAAATTCATGTGACAGGTATGGTATTTCTTTGTTTTATCTTACATATTTGAATGATAAGTCAACACTTTACTCCAAAAACCTTTTCTTCTAAATCACTTACTGAATTAGATGCTATTTTTGAGTTCTGTTAACAGACAATATAGTCAAATCGACTGCTTATCCTATAGTGTATCCAATACACTAGACCCTTTCTAAAGCTACTGGTAGGCTCTGGCTGATGGGATGTCAGCATAATTTGTCATGAAAAAAAAACAACAACAAAAAAACAAAACAAAACAAAAAAAAAACAGGCAATGTCAACTTATTTTTCGAAAAATTACATCAAAGTGGTATTTTTTCCCAAAAGATTGGTACCTTATTTCACTAATAAAGAAACTACATCTATTATTTTCGCAAGAATTGTTTATTACTGTTAATTGAAATAATTAGCACAAGAAAACCAAAGACACTGTGATGCTTCGGTCGTGCACTATTCTAACGTTGAAAACACCGTTTGAATTTATATTACAGTGCTATGACACACATGCATTGAACACGTGCATAAAGGAAACGGAAATTTGATCCAGGTCATTATTGCACAATTATGTCCCCTTCAATGAAATACACATTTTGATCATATATTACACTTTGCTGTACAGTTCGTGTCTTCGCAACTCCTCCTACAGTATTTGACACAGGGACTGAAACTTCCAAAACTGTTCAGACATGCATTGCAAAATGTGCATAAAGGAAAAGGAACCTTGATCCAAGTTATTGCAGAATTATGTCCCCTGAAATGACATACATATTTTGACTGTATTTCCGTGCCTAAAGAACAAGCTCACCTTTTGTCATCCCTTATCGAACTTAACATAACATCACAGCTATTGGGTATGGCAATACCTCGAAAGAGTCCATGTTTCAAGTCGGTAGGTCTAAGGTCAAAGTCACAGTTGCTATTTCTAGAAAAAAACAAACAACAACAACAAAAAAACAAAAAAACACCGTTATCGCTCTAGCCCCTTTATTTTTGGACCGATTTTGATATAACTTCATACAAATGTTAAGTAAAGCTTCGTTTACACGGGCAAAGTTTCTGTGACTAAGTTAGTTTGGCATGGAAAAATTTGCTCGTGTGAATGAAAAAATATGCTACATTTGCATTGCCAAATTTATATGGTAAAGTTTATATGACAAACAAAATTTGTCCGTGTGAACAGAAAATTTGCCATAGAATATCTAACAAAGAAATTAGCCATGGAGATTATCACAGAAAACTTGGCACAATATCAAATCGGTTTGCTTTTCAACAAAGTATATCTAACAAAGAACTTGTGGCACAGTTGGCACTGAACACGAATTTAGTTTGTCCAGGTAACTTTGACGAGAATTCTTTGTCCGTGTAACCACGGCAGCAATTATTTCATTGCCAAAGTATTTGACAAAGATTCTGTGCCACATTTTTCTTTAACAAATAATTTGCTACGCGTGAACGCAAAAGGACCTATCTTCAGAGAAACAGGGTAGATCCACAGCTATTCAGGACAGGTCTGGGAAATGTCTTACAGAAGAACCAGAGATTCTCAGCAGAAGGACAGAATATTGCTCGGAACTATACAAAACAAGAAAATCGGTGGAACCGATGGATGCTCCCCGAAGGCTTGGAATAGGAGAATGGGTATCCTGGTGAAGGAGTGATTTTCTGTGAAAACTAAATGCAATTTAAAATGGAAAAAATAATTCTCTTCAATACTTTAAGAGCAATGCTCTAGACATGCATACAACTGAGAAAAAATAAGAAGGGAAGTAACTCCAAAATAACTTGGGATACAGTTATGGTTCTTCTGCTCTGCACTTCTTGCCCTCTATTATCAATATGTAAAGTTTTATTGATGTTCTCTTAAATACGTACAGAGATATACTCCGGGCAAGCTGAATAACTGAAAAGATTAGGAAGGGAGCTAACTCTGTAATTACTAAAGGTAGGGTTATAGTTCTTAAGCTTCATTTAGTTTCCTTCAATACTTCCTAAGATATGCTCCATAAAAGCAAAATAAAGCAAAAATTAAGAAAGGACCTAACTGTAATTACTAATGACAGGCTTGTGGTTCTTGTATTTTGCACTTTCATTCATTGTCCTCTATTAGTGTGTGAAGTTTCATTAAGGTGGGTATTTATGGTAAATGTAAAACTCTGCATAAAACCATAAAAAGTAACTTATCTCCCTGAAAGTTATCAGACTTCTTATTTTTGTTGGTCTTTACAGTTTAGAATATAAAATAGACGTACATGCTGCTTAAAAAAGTGTTTTTATAAGGACAGATTTATTCGCAGAAAATTTTCCTTTGATCTTTCCTTAAACAATTTTTTTTTACATTAACAAATGCTGCATTTTGGGATTCTAAATTATGAGAAACAGCATAAAGAAGGCATCTGCTAAGTTTTGGAAAGATCAGTGTTATTTTGAGTATTTCATGCAGATTTTTGTCTTTGTCCCAAATCAGTGATTATCACCACCTTAAGTTCCCTTTTATACTTTCAGAGATATGCACTGGACATGCAAAATACTGAAAAAATAGGAAGGGAGCTAACTTTGTAAAAACTTAAGACAGGGTTATGGTTCTTGTGCACTGCTATTTCTCTTTTTGCCTTCTTTCAATGTATGAAGTTTATTAAGTTCCCTTTAACACTTTTGGAGGTACGCACCAGAGGCTTAATATTGAAAAGACTGGAAAGGGAGCTTACTTCGTAAATACTTGTGATAGGGTTACGGTTCGTGTGCACTGTCTTTCCTCTTATTGTCCTCTATCAATGTGTGAAGTTTCATTTAGTTCCCCCTTATACTTTCAGAGATATGCTCCGGACAAGCAAATATTGAAAACAAAACTGGAAAGGGAGCTAACTTTGTAAATACTTGTGACAGGGTTACGGTTTGTATGCACTGTCTTTCCTCTTATGTCCTCTATCAATATGTGAAGTTTCATTTAGTTCCCCCTTATGCTTTCAGAGATATGCTCCGGACAAGCAAATATTGAAAAAAAAAAAAAAAACTGGAAAGAGAGCTTACTTTGTTAATACTTGTGACAGGGTAACGGTTCTTGTTCGTTGCACTTTCTATCATTGTCCTCTATCAATGTGTGAAGTTTCATTTAGTTCCCCCTTACACTTTCAGAGATATGCTCCGGACAAGCAAAAAATTGAAAAACTGGAAAGGGAGCTAACTTCGTAAATACTTGTGACAGGTTTACTGTTCTTATGCACTGCACTTTCCCTCTTTGTCTTTTATCAATGTGTGAAGTTTCATTTAGTTTCATCTTATAGTTTCAGAGATATGCTCCGGACAAAAGTGTGACGGACGGATGGACGGACGGACAGACGGACGGACAAAGCGGCAACTATATGCTCACCCTTCGGGGAGCATGATAAAACTATTTTTGATTTCAAAGATGCACCAGACCATTTCTTCAAATATTGTCATCAGTTTTACAGGAAACAGCCGTATCTTCATTACAAATATTTTCTGTGGTTGTTTTCGGTTCAGGAATAATAAACCTTGTTAGATATCATGCTTTGTAAGGACAATTATTTTCAAAGAAAACGATAAGAGGGGTCAAAACAATTCTGTATCGTGTGTAACAAAACCGATTCTCAGTGAGACATCTCATACAGTCAGAAAAAAATTTGGGGATGCTCACTGCTCAGTCTTGCTTGTCAGGTGGTTTCGTCCAGTACTCAAAGGATATTTAAGATGAGTAAATCTCTTTATAGATAATTAATCTATATTAGAAAGGGATTAACTGAGATTTTTTGTCTTCGAATTAAAACCTTTAACGCTACTTCTGTTTACAGGTGTTATGATCATATTACAAACCCCTGTGATTAGCAGATGCAAAAATAGATTTAGAGCAAATAAAGCAACATCTAGCCGTCTCCAAAGACGACCATTATGGAAAACATAGATAAAACACACCAAGTGGAACACATCCTGAAGGTCATAAAAACGGAAAAGATTTATCTACTATACAGATCGGACTACGAGGTACATGTACTGTACGCTTACAACCAGTGATACCAAAATCACACACAAATAAAACCACAGATTATTTGTCAGGAAAACTTTATTATCATGAAAGCAAACTTAAATCACACTGTTATACTGCTCACAAAAAGTAGGGGATATTTTGACATAGAAGCGAGTATGACTACGTTATATTACAATGTATTATTGTCTATTAATAGAGCGCTATTCATGCTGAAACAGAGAGTCACAACTGGCCACGTGACCTACAGCAACACATAAAGGACGATGGGGCCTAGGCATCTATTTCGCATCGGCGAAAACATTCTTATACGTGGGGTGATCATTAAATAATGGAAACACCTTTGTAGATTTGTTGATTATATACATAACTAAGTGTCCTTCATGTATCACAAAGAGTGTCTTTTGAGCTTTCGAATTCATGTTTGAAATTGAAATGTTAACGTGTTACCATAGCAGAATATGACGTCACGTGCACGCTGGGTACCGCGTGTGAATTTTTTCGACGTCAGTTTGGTTAGGAGGTTCTTGTATTATGCTTATTTTATGCGATATGTAAAGAGAAATTGAAAATTGAGTCATACCTTCCGTTTAAGTTAGGTTTTAGCTTTAGAAACGCACATACAATGATTCTTTATGAAAACGTTCTAAAATCTGACATGAATCAAAGCTGAATCAGAAGTAAAAATAATTGATTTTTAGGGAGTTTGACATTTTATTCCGTTATTACAGGTATTATGCTAAAGTTATTTAATCGGTCATCCAGTACAGGGTGATTTTGGTTCTTTCTGCTATTCAATTCTCCCAAGACTCTGTTTGTTAAATTGAAATGACGTCAAAATTCTGGTCCCTCCGGCTTAAAATCAGCGAAAAACGTCAAATTTTGTTCGATCAAATGTCTTTCACGGTCTGTATTTCTGCCAGGTTTGAGAGCAAGACATGAATAATTGTATATTTCTTTAAGTATCTGAGCTTTGCATGAAGCAATTCCACTATCACAAACTTTTATCCATTCTTTGTTACCAATCAGCAGCAAATATACATGAAAATATGCAAAAATTTAGAGACTAAACCCTTATAATTTTAAGGCATCGTTGCTATGACAACGATATTCGGAAACAGTACTTTAGAACTTAATTATATGTCATTTGCTTGCTTCTTTGGTATTATATATCTGAAATACTGTTTTGACACAAAACTTATGAAATAAATGTTAGTTTCCATTATTTAATGATCACCCCTCGTAGACCCTCAAGTTTTGTGAAAAAAAAAAAAAATCTTCATAATGTTCCGAACTGAGAGCACCCACTTTGGTAGGCTTTGTTGCGTTACTTAAGGTGTAGGGCCCTTGCAAATGTTACTATCGATGACACCACGCAAAGGTATTGTTTTCGCTGCCGTTTCGTCTTTTGATAAATCAGCATGAAAATACGTATCTGTATCTTGTTAACTGAAGCATTAGGCGTCTGTCATAATAAGGTTTATCATATGACGTCGCATCTGAGAGTGTAATAAAGCCATGCATTAAAAACGATAATCCACTAGTGGATTAAATATGCAAATTACGTCGTAACGTTATTCGTTGACGTCCATTAAAACGTCGCGTTTTCTAATGGCGAAATCGTGACGTTTTAGTGCAAAATTTGCTAATAAAATGCAATTTTAGTGTCATATGATAAATAGAATCTTGCATTCGTGCTCCTGTATTATTGAATTTATTAAACTCGTTGGGGAAAACCGATAAGATGCTCGGCAAAGCCTCGCATCTTATCTTTTTCCCCAACTCGTTTAATAAATTCAATAATACATGAGCACTCATGTAAGATACTCTATTTACATAAAAATGGTAAGACACTACTCTGCTGGATTCGTTCGAAATTTGGATGTCGACCCTTTGTCTTCTTCCAGTTTACTGTAGGTCACGTGACAAGCTTAAAAGTATTAGTATTCATAATGAAGGTTTCTATGAACTTTTATAACAGTTCAGTGTTCATCTATTTATTTAATTTAATTCTGCTGTCTCAGAGAGGCGCCGTAGTCGAGTGGTTATTGCGCAGAAAGTCAGCGAAAGGTCGTGAGTTCGCGGCTCACCGTCGCCATCCGATGACTGAAAAACTCTGTCAACCCAGCAGTAAATGGGTACCTTTTTCGAATTAGGGAAGGATAAGGCAGCGATAGGAGAGAGATGGCCTCCGTCTTTCATCAGCCTGTACCCAAGATACAGTGGGTCTCTAACCCCCACTGCCCCTACGGCTATTAGGCTATGGGAAACCTTTACTTTTTTTACCTGGTGTAGCCACTCGTGAAAATACTGCTTTTGGTGTTCATTCGGTGAAATAAAAATCGATCTTACACTGAAAAAGTCAAATCTCCTCTCTGTTAACTGGACTACCAATAGCAATTCCGTTAAAAGACATTCTATCTTTTTCTGCATAGTATTTAAATACTTCTATTGCTGCCGAAACCCCCCCCCTGGATATCTTTTAAATCGTTGATTACTCTTGTACATTTGCTTGGAAAAATAACGTTTTGGATATCCTGGACTTAAAAATGCCACATGTCCATATGTTTTCGCGACTTTTGATGCCATTCTCCACAGGTCAATTCTCTCTAGTGTTGAGCTCGGCATGGCGTATGTGTAAACACTATTCCAAAATGCTGTGTATCATAACGTCATCCGTGATGTCAGAGTTTGGCGCGAAATCAAAGGTAGTGCCAACCGGTGAATTACCGTGTGTTCTTTATAACAGAACATAAATGTGTGCTCTTCCCAGATAAGTGCAGAAAATGTCTTTAACAATAAGGCTTCTCATAGGCTACCATGAACTGTGATGTATCCACGTCGAGTTGTATTATCATCTTTGAAGCAACGTCAAAGAAACAATTAACGTATGCGGTCTAGAATATTATTAAAGTCAGCAACTTCGTATATTTTCTCTCTGATAACACAGCTGCATCCACTGCGTAATCTGATCATCCACCAGCCCACGTGACCTCTTTTGGTGGCCCTGGCGTATGCATATCTATAGTTAGTTTCACAAGATGATTCAGCTACACCGGAACCAGTTCCATGGCATCTACACTTTTCTCTGTCACAAAATGACTCGTGGAAATACTGATCGATAATTTCTTCACCGACAGGGATTTTCGGAGTAACTTCAACTTTGTCTCCGAAAATATCAACAGCCCTTGTTAGAATTCCATACCTGTATACAGTAATACAAGCTCGTCTGCGATTGCTTCTTGGGTTTATTCTTCTTTCTCTTCTTCTCTTTTTTCTGTTGCGCCGTCCTCCGCGTTTAATTTTCTTCTCGCGTCGATTTCTAGAAGTTTCGTGCCTTGCAACTGGATCTGTTCCCGTTAACTCTATCGAGGACCCATCATAGACAGACAGTTCGACTGAAGACGTATCGTCTTCAGTCGAATTATCTGTATATGACGGTTCTATGTGTATCAAGGAACCATCTGGTGACGAACTGTTTACTAGACTACTGGATAATGGAGCACGCATGCGCGCATTTTCGTTTTCCTGTTCCCTTTCTGATGGAAGTTTGACAAGCGTTTGAATGAGGGCGTCAGTTGAACAGATAATTGTCGAAACGAAGACTTGAAAAGCCAAACACAAATGTGGAGTTATCATCGTGATGAGCACTACCAACAATCTGCAGCTGAAAAAAAAAACACAGCCAAACTGATAAAGAATATTAGACAACGTTAAACTGAATAAGGGAACCTTAGTAGTTAAAAACTGCCTTTTTAAGAAAATACACTCGTATTTGTTTTTTTTTCAGCCGGAGCCATAGTGTACTTGTCAAGCAGCAGACGCAGATATGTTAATAACAATATGCGTTACAGGAAAAAACTGAGATAAAACCTAATATTTACATTATCACTGCAAAACTCTCTGTAAACCCAATTAAGTGATGCGGGAGTCTATGTTGTTTACAAGTCAATAATTACATTGTGCCACGTGGTTTTGAGTGACAGCTCATCTCACTACTTAGCACGCGGAATCAACAACCTGCCATGTACTTGAATGGGTAGACATTGAGTGACAGCTCGCTACGCCTACTTGCTCGTGAAACCTACAGCAGATAGTGGAATTGACTAGTAGGCAGTGAAACTGCGGCTGTTCCAAACTATTGCAAAATTCGGCCAGTAATGTTTTCAAAACGATTCTTATATATGTATTTCTTATTTTTGTTTATCTTTTTATTGATCAAAAGCATTGTTTAATATTATAAATATAAGGAATAAACGTTATTTTTTTAAACGTTTACTGAAGTATAAATTACATCGGGTCACGAGCAAAGTTTACGTAAATGATGATTTATTGCGATCTGTTATGCGGAAGTACAATTATATATATCAGTGCAAACCTAGTTTGCACCATTAAACAGCTCTACGACAAGGCTAAAGTGAAGTCCATAAGAATGGCAGCGCAGGAGAATGGTTCAGAACATCATTTGGAGTAAGACATGGATGTCTTCTGCCACCCACCCTCTCCAACATTTTTCATGAAAAATTTCTGATGCTCTGGAAGAGCATGATGGAAATATTACTAATCTGTGGCTTTCCGATGACATAGATGCTCTAGCTGAGGAAGAGGAGGTACTATAATCCCTAGTTGAAAGTCTCAGCAAAACCCTCACAAAGAAGGTTGAGAAGGAGATCAGTGCTAAGAATACCAAACTGATGATAGGAGTCCCGGTAGCTCAGTTGGTTAAGCGCTGGCCTACTAATCTAACGGACTGGGTTCGAGCCCCGCTTGAGGCGAGAATCTTTCCTACCGTAAACGAGGTTCCATTGCACACAGCATTTTATTATCATCCTCCCATCGTCCTGATACAACTGCAATACTGTTTAAAAGGACGTATAATCACAAGTCATCCATCGATCTACCAAACTGATGACAAACAGCACCAAGAGCTGGTTACCATAACAAGCTTCAAATACCTTAGAACAGTTTTCTCACGTGGCTAAAAACCTGGATTCTCTCAAGGACTGCACTAACCACTTCAGCTGTGACAAAGCTAAAGCCAATTCGGAAAGATAACAACATATCTCTTGGATCCAAATGTAAGACTTATGAGATGCCTTGTCATTTCATATTTCTGTATGTCTTTGAATCCGATGGACCTCGACAGCAGAGTTAGAAAAAAGAACGCAGGCCTTTGAGATAAGATGCTGCCGAAGGTTATTGAACATTTTGTACAAGGGCCATTAAACCAATATAAAGATTCGAAGAAAAATCCAAACTTCCATTTAAGAGTATGATAAACTCCTGGCCATGGTACAGAAACCGAAACTAAGGTAGTTTGACAACGTCTCAAGTCTCCTGGTTTAACAAAGACGATTCTACAGTGCACAGTTGTAGGAAAAAAAAAAGAAGAAAAATATAGACAAAAGAAGAGTTGGAAAGACAATGTTATAAAGTGGACAGGGACTGACTTTGCCAGTTCAACTAGGGCGGCTCAAAACGAGACAAAGTGGGAAGGGATTGTTGCGAAGTCATTTGTGGTGCCCCAACGACCTTGCAAGGTTATGGGATAGCATAGAATAACTGTAATTAACATTTCTGTTGATATTTATCATAATAATGAGCCGCGACACGAGAAACCCAACAATGTGGTTGTGCGCCCAGCGCAGACTCAGATCAGCCTGGGCATCCGCCCAGTCTGACCAGAGTCTTTGCTGTCCGCATGGGGGTAGCTTAGACTCTAAGCTATCCTTTAAGCGCTTAGCGAAGAGTCTTATCAGACTGGGCAGAAGCCTAGGCTGATCTGAGTCTGCGCTGGGTGCACAACCACATTGTTGGTTTTCTCGTGTCGCGGCTCATATGACGGCCCATCTGAGAGTAAAGCCAATCATTAAAAACGATAATCAACTACTGGATTAAATATGCAAATTACGTCGTACCGTTATATGTGACAGTACCTGACATTTTGAGCCTTGTGGACGTGTGACGTAGACGTTAAGTAACGTGAAATTAAAGTGACGACATAAAATTTGCACGTAAAGCTAATTGGATTTCCGCGCACTAACCAATAAATTTCAAAGTGTCACCTGAAAATAGTAATTCAACATTTCTATCGGTCTCTTTAATTTTCTTCTTCTGCACTCTTCAAAGAATGTTCGCATTATAGACGAGTTAGAGTTATAAAAGTTTGTCCTGCTAGTATAGAAATTGTAACCAATCAGTGAACTGAAAACAAAAAATCGGATTGGTGTGAGTTTTTGTTTGCTTTTTTGCAGTAACTCTTAGCACTATCACTTTGTGCTTCTCGAAATTTGTTATGGAAGCCCTAATAAATATGAAAATGTTAAAAAACACAATTTCAGATTTTCGCTCCACAAGGCTCAAAATGTCCTGCTCCGTGCTGTGCACTGTCACATATATACTGAACAAAAAAAAACAAAAAAAAAAACAAAAAAAAAAAAACGTTACATCC
The DNA here is from genome assembly GCA_963989385.1 of Ctena decussata. Classification (NCBI taxonomy): domain Eukaryota; kingdom Metazoa; phylum Mollusca; class Bivalvia; order Lucinida; family Lucinidae; genus Ctena; species Ctena decussata. The sequence continues at coordinate 16,763,843 of OZ022515.1, read as the reverse complement.
AAATTCAAATAATTTTTCCAGGAACACTTTATTCAAATTTCAAAATTTATCCAAGGCTAACAACTTGAACAAAGAAGTCACTGTTATGATTTCATTCTTTACCAATCCGTATTTTATTCACGCCAGTTAATTTGAGGTTGCAGGGATAGAAAATCAGAAGTAAGTTTTTTCAATGTATGTAGCGTTTCTTTTTTTGTTCAGTATATATATGCGTTGACGTCCATGAAAAACGTCGCAGTTTCTAATAGCGAAATCGTGACGTTTAAGTGCAAAATTTGCTAATAAAATGCGATTTTAGTGCCATATGATAGATTCTGGCATTCGTGCTCCAGTATTATTGAATTTATTAAACTCGTTGGGGAAACCCGATAAGATGCTCAGCATAGCCTCACATCTTATCTTTTTTCCCAACTCGTTTAATAAATTTAATAGTACAGGAGCACTCATGTAAGATCCTCTGTTTATTACATATCTGACAGCGAGCTGTTGCACACCAATGCTTTGCTGTGAGTTGTTAGGTGTGGTTTATAGCCATTGATTTCTGAAATCACAGTGATTTAATGTGATGTATCATATGACGTCGCATCTGAGAGTGTAATAAAGCCATGCATTAAAAACGATAATCCACTAGTGGATTAAATATACAAATTACGTCGTAACGTTATACGTTGACGTCCATAAAAACGTCGCATTTCCTAATGGCAAAATTGTGACGTTTAAGTGCAAATTTTGCTAATAAAATGTGATTTTAGTGTCATATGATAAATAGAATCTTGCATTCGTGCTCCTGTATTACTGAATTTATTAAACAAGTTGGGGGAAACCGATAAGATGCTCGGCAAAGCCTCGCATCTTATCATTTTCCCCAACTTGTTTAATAAATTCAATAATACATGAGCACTCATGTAAGATCCTCTATTTCAGTGAATGCCAAAATTCTAAGTATTGGGACAGATAGGTCTGGGCAAAAAGTGCGGACTCAGATTTGATCGGGGTCATACGAAATCTGAATCTAACCATTTTATTAATGCATTTCAAAATAAGTTATTTGAAATTTATAAAACGAAGTGGTTAAGCCGTGTCAGTTCTGATACAGCCGTTAGGGGAATGCAAAATGGAAATAAACTTAGAAAATATTAAGCTTTTTAAGGTAAACTATGAAACAGAATCATATGTTAAAACACAAATTTTAAGTAGATGCCAAAGGAGCGCTTTAGCAAAGTTTAGGTGTGGCGTAGCTCTTTTGAAAATAGAGACTGGTCGTTATAGTGCAACGCCCATTCATGAGCGCATTTGTTTCGATTGTACGGATTTAGTCGAAGATGAAATCCATGTCCTCATCTTATGTCCAGTTTATCAAAATATAAGGTCTGTCTTGTATGAAAAAGCAGTTAGTTTAAATGTGAACTTCTCATCATCTGATGATACGGAAAAGTTTAGATATCTGATGTCTGATCGTGATATTGTGAAGTACTGTGCCAAGGACTGCAGTGATATTCTCTTAGAACGGAGAAACATTCTCTTTCATTAAACACGTTTATATATTGTTTTCATGTAAATATCTTACTTGTACATTAATACCTTTTATCCTTCATAATCATAGTCTCTCATAACTCAGATTGAGTGGTTTTGTACATCTCACATGAATGTTTTCATGTGCATATGTATCTTATATGTACAAAAGTGAGACTTTTAATAAAATTATTTTAAAAATTATCTCTACAGCTGGCCAGTCCACTGATATTTGAGCCGCGACACGACAAAACCAACAATGTGGTTGTGCGCCCAGCGCAGACTCAGATCAGCCTGGGCATCCGCCCAGTCTGATTAGAGTCTTCGCTGTCCGCATGGCGATAGATTAGCCCCTTAGCTAACCTCTGAGGACTTAACGAAGAGTCTGGTAAAACTGGGCAGATGCCCAGGCTGATCTGAGTGTGCACTGGGCGCACAACCACGTTGTTGGTTTTGTCGTGTCGCGGCTCATTTATCTATTATATTTTAGACGCATTTCTGCATTGAAAAACCAAACTGTCCAAGTTTAGGACAGTCACGGTAATTATTTTAGGTGCCCCAATTTTTAGAATTTTTGCGGTACGACTGTGTCTTTGAGTAGAGGATCTTACACGAGTGCTCATGTATTCTTGAATTTATTAAACGAGTTGGGGAAAAAGATAAGATGCCGAGCATCTTATCGTTTTCACCAACGAGTTTAATAAATTCAATAATACAGGTGCACGAATGCAAGATTCTTTTTATCATATGACACTAAAATCGCATTTTATTAGCAAATTTTGCACTAAAACGTCACGATTTCACCATTAGAAAACGCGACGTTTTATGGACGTCAACGCATAACGTTACGACGTAATTTGCATATTTAATCCACTAGTGGATTATCGTTTTTAATGCATGGCTTTATGACGTCATATGATAATATTGTATCTTGAATATTTAAAACTATTGCAATGTACTTACCTCAAAGAAAAACTATTGGCGAATCGATGCGAGAAATGTCCAGTCTACTTTTTTCATTTCTCCAGCGTTTACCTGGCTTCTTTTAAGAACTTGTTTTGATCAAAGTGAAGTTAAACTGTTAGCTTTATACCATGTTTAAAGCTGCGCATGCGCAAACTGGTATGTGTATGTATAAGTACATTCTTGAAAATAAGTTTAAACCAAACTGTTATGATAGATTTTAAGGTGATTGGATACCTCCATATTTTTTCACAATTTTTTTTTTCAAATAAGGGGAACGAATTTTATGACTTCCTGTTCGCGTAGTCCTTTAGAATCTGAGTCTACACTTAAAAAGAAGAATGTAGACATAGAGGAGCATATTCTTTCCTTTAAGAGTTGATCCCAATTGAGAAGGGAGGCAAAAATGAGAAAGACGGAGTTGCTTCCCCTGAAAGTGTACCCATCCATCTTAACAGAAGCATGTGTTTACATAAAACGTGTATAGTTGTCTTTTTTGAACCTATTAGCACTAAGAAAATTTGTAAATGAGCCCAGACAAAACAACAACAAAAAAAAAAAAAAAAAAAAAAAAAAAGAGAAAGAAAGAAAGAAACAAACACACACAGTCACGTGCCCTTCAGGCAATGTGAATTTAAAGCTGGTCTCCCTCGTTTATTTCATGTTTTCAGAAACAAATATTTTAACAAAATTTCATTAGACAATATGTAATAGTCTCATAATTAGCCGTAAAAATTTTGAGAAAATGCATATTTATTCGATAAATGTGGAATGCAAAACAATCTTCAAATTAAAATGCAAATTACCTATTTCCTCACGGCCTGTAAGAATATCGTTTTTGACCATGTGTGTCATGTGATCATGTAGAGGTATTTTTCTTATTCGTGCACGTGACTGTGATGTATGAATAAATTATTTATGTCCAATAATGCGATTTCAACCGCGGTCCGCGATTGTATAAAAAATTATCTTATTTTTTGTTTAAAGACACTTTTATCAAATATTATTATCTAAAGTCTAATTCAAATGTATAGTTAGACCGTGTCGGAGGTATTGCAGGAAATGTTTCTTCGAATCATTTCTGTCATTATTATAAAGGGAGTAAATCTTTAAAGAATACGGGAACACCTTCATTTTTGTTCCCATATTGATGGGAACAAAACTGAAGGTGTTCCCATATTCGTATGTTCCATTTGTGTTCCCATCAATATATATATATAAATTTTTTTTTACAGAATATGGAGAAACGTTCATTTTTTCCGCCAGTTTTGCGAAGAAGAGCAACTTTTATAAATTCGTGTATGCTTTCCTTGATGTTGGGCTCTTCCAAATGAGCCGCGACACGAGAAAACCAACAAAGTGGCATGTGCGCCCAGCGAAGACTCAGATCAGCCTAGGCATCCGCCCAGTCTGACCAGACACTTTGCTTTGCGCTTAATGGGTAGCTAAGGCCCTAAGCTAGCTCCATGCGGACAGCGAAGACTCTGATCAGACTGGGCGGATGCCCAGGCTGATCTGAGCCTTCACTGGGCACACATGCAACATTGTTGGTTTTGTCGTGTCCGGCTCAAATATGTTTTACTTTTGAAGGAAACTCTGTTCAAGCTGCATTTTTCGGTTTCGCTTGCAACAAGTGACACATGGAAGCAAAACAAAAATTGAGCCGCAACACGACATAACCAACAAAGTGGTTGTGCGCCTAGCACAGATTCTGATCAGCCTAGTCATCCGTCCAGTCTGATCGGACTCCTCGCTGTCCGCAGGGAGGTAGCTTTTACCCTTAGCTACCCTTTAAGTGCATAGCGAAGAGCCTGTCAGTCTGGGCGAATTCACAGGCTGATCTGATTTTTGCGCTTGGCGAACCATCACTTTGTTAGTTTTCTCGTATCGCGGCTCAAATGACAATGAAAATAAACTAACATACACAGTGCACATCCATGTCTGCTACTGAAACAATTATATTACTAGAGAATGTGTGCGGGGGCTCACGTATACCCCCGACTAGTGCCACTGCCAAACTAAATCCTAATTATTGAACCATGGCTCCATCCAGAGGCATTATCCCAAAGCTTAGATATTTTATAGTAAACATGAGTAAAGGTAATGTTATGCCGATACCATGCACCAATCATGATTTTGTTACAGAGATCTGAGCAATCAAAAAGGTTTAACGCAAAATTTTGATATAAACCAAGTCCAAATCATTGACCCCTGGCCTAATCCCTGAGCCTGGCCCCAGTGCTACGTATTCCATATCGAAGGTAATGCTGTACAGATGCGATGAACCAAATAAATAAGCCGCGACACGAGAAAACCAGCAAAGTGGTTGTGCGCCCAGCGCAGACTCAGATCAGTTTGGGCATCCGGCCAGTCTGATCAGAGTCTTCGTTAAGCGTTTAAAGGATAGCTAAGGGTCTAAGGTATCTTCATGCGGACAGCGAAGACTCTGATCAGACTAGGCGGATGCCCAGGCTGATCTGAGTCTGCGCTGGGCGCACAACCACAATGTTGGTTTTCTCGTGTCGCGGCTCATATGAAAAGAGTTGACTTTTGGTTACAGAGATATGAGCAATCCAAAAGGTTTGAGATATTGCAAGTCCTAATTATTGACCCCTGTCCGCACCCAGAGATCTGATCCCAAATGCCTAGGCATTTAATATCACAAGAATGCTGCAGAGATATCATTAACCAAATATAAAAAGAATCTGACATGCGGTTACAGAAATAGGAGCAAAAATAAAAAGGTTAACACAAACTCCTAATTATTGACCCCTGGCCCCACACAGGGGTCTGACTCAGGGGTTTAGATATATCACATCAAAGGCAATGGTTTGGAGATATGAATTAAATATGAAAAAAAATCTCACAATCGATTACACAGATCTGAGCAATCAAAAATGGTTAAACGCAAAACTTTGACGTAAAAGTTAAATAACTGACGAATGAACAAACGAACAAAGGAACGAACGAACGGATATCATGACAAAAGTATATACCCCCTGACATGCTCTCTCGTATTTTTGGGGTATAACAAGCGCGGGAAGTGTGAGTCATATGACCTTTGGAGGGGCTTAGTATTTCTTGTGGATAAAAGAAAACAAGAAAACGCAGAGAAAACAAGTTTATTATTATTATTATTTTTTACATAATCAGCGTTTATACAAATACTGGGGTAGAATGGCTGCAACTTGGCCCGTAGTCCTGATGTTCAGCTTATCGGCATTAAAAAGCGCAACTAATGTCGAGAGCATACCTGACTAGTTTCGTCCAATAGTATGGATTTCATCTGAGAAAATTTACAGCCTGCGTATGAGGCGATCTGCTCAGTATTTAGGCCTATAGCATCAGGGCCGATTTTGACGTCACCACCGGCCCCGGGTTTATACAAATACTGCCTGCCTTTCAACATTTGCTGTTTTATTTTTGGCGCAACTGTTAGTTAAATAAATGTGATAATAGGATAGGATAGAACCCAAAAAGGGAGGAAAACAACAACAACAAAAAAAAGTGATTATTCATACTTTTTACACAAATAGAAATTGCCGGCTATGACCTAAAACAGGTGTTTCAGTTCAATTTTATGGAAAACGAATTGGTTGAATGACTGAATAACATTCTTTGACTTTCAAGAACATGATTCTATACTTGAGCCGCAACTCGATAAAACCAACAAAGTGGCATGTGCGTCCAGCGAAGGCACAGATCCGCCTGGGCATCCTCCCAGTCTGAGCAGAATCTTTGTCGTGCTCTTAAAAGGTAGCTAAGGGGCTAAGCTAGTTCCATGCGGACAGCGAAGACTCTGATCAGACTGGGCGGATGGCCAGGCTGATCTGAGTCATCGGTGGGCGCACATGGGACTTCGTTGGTTTTGTCGTGCTGTGGCTGATTTATATACGTCATGGCTGCCCTTTTATTTTCCAGAAGACACAGTTTAAGAACAGACACACAGGCACACGCTAATCCACGTGATTACCGTAGTCCTTCGCGTATAGAACGGTCTATTTTTACCGGTTTAGATGAATGGATGGATGGATGACGTGATTATAAGTCCTTTTTGACAGCATACCACAGTAAGTGTGGCTCGGAGGGATGCTCCTTCACCTGCCGAGACCTGTCCGTCGTCTCATTTCTTTCAAACTTTTAGGGTTTAGCGACACCGAAAAAGTTTAATACAGATACGCGCGTCTGTCGCACTAAATTTAATATGGATACGTTTATAATTCAACAGTATTTCAGTCACATCAGGACGATGGGAGGGTGATAATGAAAGGCTGTGTGCAATGGAACTTCGTTTAGGACTGAAATGATTTCCGCCTCCGGGAATCGATCTCTGGACTAGCTAGATCAGCAGGCAAGCTCTTAACCCATTGAGCTACCGGGCCTCCTTACAGTTTGATAAGATCCCAAACATCCAATACAGTCATGAAATTCTGCATTGAGGTGGGGTTTGCCCCTGCCTAAATCCCAAAAATCTAGATCCGTCTTATAAGACGGATCTATACTTTTGAGGTGGTTTTGGAAGGTGGGGCATTGAGGTGGGGTTTGCCCCTGCCAAAAAATCCCCAAAAATCTAGATCCGTCTTATAAGACGGATCTAGACTTTTGAGGTGGTTTTGAAAGGTAAACCCTTGCGTATTATAACCGATGAATAAGGTAACAACTTACGTCGCGCGAAAATGGACCAGAAAATGAAACTACGTGTATCTGATGAAGAATTGAAAACAGAACAGAACAGAAGAAGAAAAAGAACAAGAAAAAGAAAGGAATTTATCATATGATGTCACTGTTATTCGGTGGATAACGTAGTGTCATAAAAATCGTATGACCACACGTGTAATAACACTTTCGCGTGTACACTTAACGACATTGATAAGGTCCATGTCAACAATGCGTTTCCTTATTGAAAAATGTTCAATTTTAAGGCGTTAAATTCCATTTTAAAGGGTCAAATGATAAACAAAATCTTACACTCGTGGTCATTTCGTAGGAAATTTATGAAACTCGCCGAAGGCTCGTTTCATAAATTTCATATGAAATGACCACGCATGTAAGATCCTCTATTTATGAAACATTATTGTGTACATGTACTTATTGCCGTTACCTTATTTTAGTATCAATAAATCCTTACCGATAATTTTTATTATCAGTAAATTCTTTCCGATAATTTTATTATCAGTTTTCTTTTAAAAGAAACGATGGTCAGGGATTGATCATTTAAATTAATATCAATCCTGCTATTTTAAGATGTTTTGATATTTAAACAAATAACCTTATTGATGATAACTGATGAAGTACTTTTAAACAAAAACAACAACAAAAATCAACCAAAACAACAACAACAACCAAGAAGTGTCGCTCGTCGGCAAAACTCGCCCGAACCGTTTCATAGCCATCGTGCATGCGAAGTTCTGAGTCTTTGGCCTTACCTTGAAGGTAACAACCACTCCTGGTTAGCTATGTATATACAAGTGGTATTACGAATCGAAAAAGAGTATTACAAAACGAAAAAGTCATAGTTACCAAACGACTTGATGATAATTCGCAATGAACGTTTTGTTCCGTTTTGAAAATTGTGACTCAACAGCAAACTACAGTCTCTCAAACTGAAGAATCACTGTTCTAAGTTTTGCCCAGTTTTGCCCAGTTTTTGAATAGATTGACCAAACCAGTACACTCTAGTCACCCAAACTGCAGAATCACTCCTGGTAAAGGCAAAAAATTCTGCAACCCCCCCCCCAAAAAAAAAAAAAACAAAAAAAAAAAAACAAGCCAAAATATACCAATGCAATTAGAGGAAGCATATTTGACCCGCGCCACGAGACAACAACAAAAAGACATGTGCGTCCAGCGAAGACTCAGATCAGCCTGGGCATCCACCCAGTCTGATCAGAGTCTAAGCTGTCCGCATGGAGGTAGCTTAGACCCTTAGTTACCCTTTAAGCGTGAAGCAAAGGCCATGATCAGAGTGGGCGGATGCCCAGGCTGATTTGAGTCTGCGCTTTGCGCACAACCACTTTGTTGGTTTTGTCGTTTCGCGGCTCACTTGAACCAGCTCTTTCATTAACCTGTGGCCCCTGCCGCAGATTTATTGAACGAACTGGCTCAAGTGTAAAAAGAAGCAATTTTACTTTTCACGCATCTTGCTTATCGCGAAAATTATTGTTTATGTTTCTGACCATAAACCGCGAAAATTTGAGCCCACGAAAATTACCGCGTATATGGCATGTTTTTATTTGAATGTAGATAGTGATTCAGGACAAACTATCCTTGAAAACCATTGTTTCTGAGGTGCCCCAGTAGCTCAGTAGGTTAAGCGCTGGGTTGCTGATTTAGCGGTCCCGGGTTCGAGCCCCGCTATAGGCGGGAATCTTTTAAACCGTAAACGGGGTTCCATTGCACACATTCTTTCATTATCACCCATCCCGCGTCCTGATATGACTGAAATACTGTTAAAAAGGACGTAAAATCGCAAGTCATCCATCTGTACATCCATCCATTGTTTCCGAACGTTTGCACTTCGTCCATGTTGCCTCTGCTGGTATCGACACGTACTTTTCACAGTTAACCACTCCAGTTAACACCTTCAGCGAGAATAGCTGACTAAATGCAAACAGCGTAGATCCTGATGAGGCGGCTCATTGCCCTGTAGTCTCTAAATTCTAGGATGAAATGTCTTGGACAAGGCATTTTCAGGAAATTTTGCATATGCGTATGTTTTGTCGTCTGCTTTTTGGCGCTTAAAGAGTTAACTTCTCATCCGTATGGATACGCATATGAGTTTTCAGATTTATGGAGGCACTAAACTGCCGCATGCAAATACCTCAAGTGTATTTCTTTTTCTTTGTATGGACGCCCATGTGTACCTTCACGTCGTACGGACATGTGTATCCCTTTCCGCAAAGATGACATTTATATGGAGGAGCGGCTGTAGCGTAGTGGATAACACTCCTGACTACCAATCCAGGGGTCGCAAGATCGATCCCCCGCTTCTCCGGTCTTTCGGATGAGACTTTAAACCGAGGTCCCGTCTCCATATGACCTCGTTGTTGGTGGGACGTTAAACCTGAGTTCACTCACTCACTCACTCACATTTATATGGCTTTTCACCCGTATGGATTGTCATGTGACGTCTTAACTTTGATGCTTCCCTAAATCTACTATCACATAAACCACAATAGAAAGATTTTGTTCCACTATGAATTAATTTATGCCTCTTTAGGTCTGATATCTGCGCAAATGTCTTTGTACATAGGTTGCAGCAGTAGTCCTTCTCTTTTGTGTGGAATTTCATATGTCGTTTTAGGTCAGAAGGCCAGAAGAATCGGCTTTCACAAAAGCCACATTGATATTGCTTTGGTTCTTGCTCAGTGTGTCTTAATACATGTCTTACAATTTCATAGCGGTATGAAAAATACGTATTACAAGTGTCACAATAGTAGGCCCGTTTATTCAAGTTATGATTTTGTCTGTATTTTACGTTACTGTTTTCTTTAATTTCTGCCTTATGCCTTTTGCCTACGTTACTGCAACTTTGATACCCCTTTCCCGCATAACGATTTTGTTCATTTTCCATGGAATAACTCATTAAATGTTTCTGAAAATTTGATTCGTTATCAAACTGGAGAGCGCAAATTGTACATGTGAATTCTTTCTTAACCATATGTGATGGTCGCCTCTTTCCCGTTGTTCGCCTATCGCTAACATCACTACCTACTCTCGATTGAACAGCACTGTGTAGGATATGTTGCCTTATGACTAAGTCTTGTCAAAACACCTTCTGAAAATGATGCATACAGTATACATTACAGAGCTCCGGATAAAACGGAATTTTGAGGATAATCCCGAGAGTTTTTCTTATTTCTCATCGAAAACATAATTGAGCCGCGACACGACAAAACCAACAATATGGTTGTGCGCCCAGCGCAGACTCAGATCAGCCTGGGCCTCCGTCCAGTCTGATCAGCGTCCTCGCTGTCCGCATGAAGGTAGCTTAGACCCTCAGCTATCATTTAAGCGCAGAGCGAAAACTCTAATCAGACTGGGCGAATGCCCAGGATGATCTGAGTCTGCGCAGGGCGCAAAACCACATTGTTGGTTTTCTCGTGTCGAGGCTCATATGTTGTGATCTTTCATTAGAGCCGTCTAGGCGAGACGGTTCTAATGATGGTCACAACATATGTGTAATAGAGAAGTAAAGAAAATTATCCCTAAATTACCCTAATACCCCTTCTCATCTGGAGCTCTGATTCAGTCAAACAATATCCCCGCAGGAAGGCGTGGCTTGTCGTTAGTGGCAACGGAAGAGGTACTCAGGATAAAATTCACCTGAAAAAAAAAGGTTGCTATAGCGTTAAACAAGTGCGAACAAGAAAGACTCAGACTAAAATTTTGAAGGTAAAGGGGGTGTGGGGGTGGGAGGAGGGGGGGGGGAATCTGTGGGGAAGAAACTCTGCGGCTATTGGAACTTTACAGAATGGAACCGAACAGAACAGCTAATCTCTTCCCTATTACCCAGCGACCCTCCTGGCCCGGACGTTATAAAACTTGAGTACATTCTCAAACTCAAAATAGCACACTGATTGCTGCATGCTCGGAAGCAGCCAATCAATGAACTTTATTTTGAGGTTGAGATTAGTCTCAAGTTTTATAACCTCGATCCCTGGTTTCTTAAATCAGTAATTATTGATTATAATCATCAATTTGGTTCCTAAATTTGCATATTATTCTACGGAATGTAACGCATTGATTACATCCCTTGTCAATCTTATACATTAAATATGCGTTTTATTCCGTAAAATTTCTGTGTTCCATTCCATTTCGTTCTGCAAAATATGAATAGCCAACTCTGTCGTTTATTTTTTTCCTACCTTTTTAATAGGGTCAGCTTTTAAAGACAAATGAGCCGCGACATGAGAAAACCAACAATGTGGTTGTGCGCCCAACGCAGACTCAGATCAGCCTGGCCATCCGCCCAGTCTGATCAGAGCCTTCGCTGTCCGCATAGAGGTAGCTTAGATCCTTAGCTACCCTTTGTGTACTTAACGAAGAGTCTAGTCAAACTGGGCAGATGCCCAGGCTGATCTGAGTCTGGACTGGGCGCATAACCACATTTTTGGTTTCCTCGTGTCGCGGCTCAAATATTCCCTACTATATAGAACACACCCCAGTCTTTATTTGGTTAATGACTCTGTTATGTCATTACCTATGTAAGATGGGGTATTTCCTAGTGTCACTGGACTGTTGCATAATAGGATTATGACATCCAATAAACAAGAATATTTGTCTTTAAAGGAAAGAATTTGCTCCTTCAGGAGGTCGCTGGTGCATGCGGTCTGGTGAATGGAAGCAACTCTGCCATTTTCAGTTTGGCCTCACAGAGAGGCAACGTTTTTCCTTTAAGAGTGGTCCCAACTTTGAAAGGGCTAAGTGGTCCAGGGAGGCATCCTGGAAGTGATAATATGTAAAATGAAAGAAAATATGGACGTATAGTCTTACATCTTCAGTCTTGATGCAGCCATCTGAGTGAATACCGTATTCACAGGGTATAATCGATTCCGCTAATTTTCGCTTCCTGCAGAGACTGTACATCATATTTGGCTTCCGCCGAGACTGTCCGCGAACTCTTGCTTCCTGCCGAGACTTCTGTACATGATAAATGGCTTCCTGCAGAGACTGTCCGCGTGATTCTGCTTCCTGCCGAGGCTCTCGGCAGGAAGCAGAGTCACGCGGACAGTGTCGGCAGGAAGCCAATTTTCGAGGACAGTAGTCTCTGCAGGAAGCAAGAGTTCGCGGACAGTCTCGGCGGAAGCCAAATATGACGGACAGTCTCTGCAGGAAGCGAAAATTGGCGGAATAGATTATACCCTGTGGTATTGTCTGGCTATAAAACGGTGCTTTTCTATTTCTAGAACGGCCCTATCTAAATCAGTTTTATTTATTAAATTCAGCTATGAGATGGGGGTTTCCTTTCGAAAACAATCCCAAAATCTAGATCCGTCTTATAAGACGGATCTAGATTAACGGGATTGTTTTGGAAGGGAAACCCTTGTCTTTCAACCGGAGAAATACGGTGTGAAAACATACAAATAACCTGTTGCAGTCGGCATGTCTCCAACTAATGAGGTGCCATTTTACTGAAAAAAATCAGTATTTTTGATATCAGAAATTCGTTTTTTGAAAGCGCGAATTACATTTTTTGTTATCAAAAATGAGCTTGAATTTTGATATCACTAAACAGATTTTGTGATATCACAAATTCTATTTTGTGCTATCAAAAAATAGATTTTGTAATATCAAAAAAATCTTGATTATTTTGTGACATCAATAAATGCAATTCACTAATTCACAAATTCGAATATGTGATATCAATAAATACATCTAATTTTGTGGTATCGCAAAATCAATTTTTTGATAACACTTATTCGATTGATTGATATTTCAAAATTTGCATTTGTGATATCACAAAATCAAATTTGTGAAATCACAAAAATCGAATATGTGAGATCATAAAATCTGTTTTGTGATATCAAATAAAAAAATAGTGATGATTTTTTGATATCACAAGTTCCGTGATTTCACAAATTCTATTTTGTGATATCACAAAATATTTTGTGATATCACAAAATAGAATTTGTGATATCACAAAATAGGGATTTTATAGTAAAACGGCACCTCATACCAACTGAGGTGGTGTCTAGTCCATAACATCCTGGCATGTCTATTGCGTCAATTCAAATGCATACAGAAATAAGGCTATGACAAGGAAGCTCACCAGTTACACCTTTGACCCAAGAGATATGTTGTTATCTGTCAAAATTGGCTTCAGTTTTATTACAGCTGTAGTGGCTTATGCAATCCTATAGATTCTTTGGTTTTTGGCCATCATCTGGGACAAATGCTCCAAGGTACTAGTAGTTGAAGCTTGAGACAGTCCCTAGCTTCTGCCTTTTTTACTTTGATCTCTCTCTGGAAGCCATGGAGGTAGCTTACACGCTTAGCTACCCGTAAAGAGCTTAGCGACGAGTCTGATCGGACAGGGCGGATGTCAGGCACATCTTAGTCTGCACTAGGCGCACGACCACTTTGTTGGTTTTCTCGTGTTGCGGCTCATTTATACTGTACTTCCGCAATATAGCACATAAGGCTGCATGCCATACCCTTTCAAAGGCTGTTTCGAATCTATGAAGACATGGTACAAACTTTGCTGATGTTGAAGTTATTTTTTACATATGATTCTAGGGTTGAAGATCTGTTCTATGGTGCTCGAGCTCCTTCGGTGTCTGACACCAGCCTGTTCTTTGGGGATTATCTCTTCAGTTTGGGGCTTCAGCCTGTTTAAAATGACTTTCAGCATGACTTTGCTCGGATGACGGATGAGGCTGATGGTTCTGTAGTTATGGCAGGGCTGTAGGCTTCCCTTTTAGGAATGTTATAATTAGCGGCTGAGTCCTAGACAGTCTCCATATATAATGAGACATCAGATTTTTTTATTGATTAAGACACTGTTTCTAGATCATTACTTTTCAATCATTTGGACTTCTTTCGACACCTATCTGTCTTTAAACCGACTGCCTTGTCAAAATTAAGAACTAGAAATTGCGTTCTTGAAACACTATGCCCCCAACCATATGTTTGCCACTAAAGGTGTCAAACTTTAGAATGTCTAAGTCTGAAAAGGAGTTACCAAATCTTTACTAAATTATTTAATCTAATCAAGTATACCAAAAATCTGCTTTCTATATGTCAAGCGGTTCAGAAGATGAACAAATGTCAATTCAAACAAGGCCCACTCCATCAAAATTTTCCAAATTTAATCAGATAATTTACTCCTCATACCTATTCAGTGTACCAAATATCAAGAGCAAAGCTCAAAAACTTTTTGCGATATCTTGCTAACAAGGTATTCACCTTATTTTTAAACCGGGCATAACTCTAAAAAGAGGCATAGAGAAATAAAATTTGTGTCAGCTATTTTTCGATGAAGATTTCAAAACCCTTTGTTTAGTGGTTCTTGAGCCCATTAGCTGCAAAAGTATTGAACATCAGGGGAAATAACGCCATAAAAAGTGAATGTAGAGATACCTTACCTTTACTAAGTATTTCAACTCATCAAGAACTACTATTATACCAAAAATCAGCTTCATATGTCAAGCGGTTCAAAAGTTGGAAAATGCCAAATTTAAACAAGGGTCATGACGCCATCAAAGTTTATCATATGACGTCGCATCTGAGAGTGTAATAAAGCCATGTATTAAAATGATAATCCACTAGTGGATTAAATATGCAAATTACGTCGTAACGTTATACGTTGACGTCCATAAAAACGTCGCGTTTTCTAATGGCGAAATCGTGACGTTTTAGTGCATTTTTCTGATAAAATGCCCTTTTAGTGTCATATGATAAATAGAATCTTGCATTCGTGCTCCTGTATTATCAAATTTATCAATCTCGTTGGGGAAAACCGATAAGATGCTCGGCAAAGCCTCGCATCTTATCTTTTTCCCCAACTCGTTTAATAAATTCAATAATACATGAGCACTCATGTAAGATCCTCTATTTCTCAGAAATCTCCCAAAAGTTAATCAGGTAATCTACTCCTAGGTCCCACCTCCGTATGACCTAGTTATTGGTGGAGCGTTAATCCCGGGCCGAGTTCACTCATTTTGCGTTCTCGTTAGTCGTGTATCTACGGACGGACAGAAGAACGGACGGATCAGAATCAGAATCAGAATTGTTCACTGTGATACGTCCAAAGGATATAATTCACTAGGACCTGTGATCAGGGATAGAGGGACAGTCAGCCCCCCCCCCCCCCCCCCCCCCCCCACACACACACACTTCGATGGATGGATGGACGACTGGATGATTTGAGATTATAAACAGGATAAATCCTTTTCAACAGTATTTCAGTCATATCAGGGACGATGGGCGGACAGTAATGAATGGCTGTGTGCAATGGAAACCCTTTTACAATTGAAAAGATTCCCGCCCTCAATGCCGGCTCCAGTGGGTCTCGAACCACGGTCTACGGACCGCTAGATCAGCAGGTCAGCGCTTAACCTACTGAGCTACCTGGGCTCCCCTCAACTTGGAACTTTAGGGCATAAAAGTACATAACACTGTGACTGCATAACATTCAAATACCTTTCAGCAGGAAGACACTTCTTTTTTATCCTTTTTTTTTCTGGCTCTCGTCGCCTAAACTAAAGCTTCCACGTTTTCTGCGTGGTATGGGCACGTTCGGCATAAGAACCGGGTAAACCCGAATCAGCATTACTCGAGTTACTTGAGACGCTCTACCCGAGTGGATATATCAGGGTGATGACATAGAGCACGTTCGGGATAATTACCCGCGTAAACTGCGTTTGGCATAATTACTCGAGTAAACACGAGCAATACCCAGGCATTTTTCGGGCTACTCAAAGATATAAGCCATGACACGACAAAACCAACAAAGTAGTTGTGCCCCCAGCGCAGCCACAGATCAGCCTGGGCATCCGCCCAATCTGATCAGAGTCTTCGCTGTCCGCATGGAGGTAGCTTAGACCCTTAGCTACCCTTTAAGTGCTTAGCGAAGAGCGTGATCAGACTGGGAGGATGCCTAGCCTGATCTGAGTCTGCGCTGGGCGCACAACTACTTTGTTGCTTTTCTCCTGTCGCGGCTCAATATTATGTACACACAAATCTTCGAGTAGCCCGAGGAGTAACTTGGCATTGCTTGGGTTTACCCGAGTAATTAGGCCGAACGTTCCCACAACAACAGTAAAATCACGGCCGCCTACCTCCCCAAGCACAACACTGTTGTGACGTGAAATATATTAAGGGGATGTCAGGTTGCACTGAAGGGAACTTGAAATCAGGCGGACACGAAGGTGAGAGAATTGGCTAAAGAGGGATTTAATCTTTCACAACGGCAAATATCAAAATAGGTGAGTATCATGCAACCCTCTGTTCATTTTCCTAAAACTGTGAATTGAATTTGATACCAGATTCAGTGTTTCACGGCAGAAATCCATTTTGTCCCCCGCAGCATGGATGCACGCCTGCTTATCTCCTCAAGCACAACACCGTGTTTTGAATAGAAAAATACTGAAGGGATGTCCGGTTGCGCTGAAGTGGGGGCTAGAAATTGGGATGACACAAAGGTGAGTAAACCGGTTGAACCGGGATTTATGTTTTTCCTACGTCAAATCTCAAAAATAATCAGAAACCTTACAGCCGTTTTAAGATACGGCGATGGATGGAGTCACTTCAGGAAGGCGTATCCAATTTGTTCGCATACCGTCAAAACGGCAAAATATGGACTACCTTTGCTCCAAGACAAAACACTGAGATTTCTGTCGAGAATCATAGAATCTGGTTTCAATTTTGATTCACATCTATAGGAAAATGATTGGAAGACTGCATAACATTCCCCGATTTTTGAAGTTTGACGTAGGAAAAGAATAAATCCTGTTTCACACACATTTGTGTCATCCCAATTTCTAGTCCCCTTCAGCGCAACCGGACATCCCCTCAACATTTTTCTATTTACAACACGGTATTATGCTTGAGGAGATAAGGCAGATGGGTGGGTGGTCGATATTTTGCCGTTTTGAAGGCGTGCGAGCAAATTTCATGTGCATGCCTAAAGTTGTCGAGTAGAATGTTACTTATACTCAAAAGCAAAAATAACGCATATTTTTCGTTTTGGTGGTTTTATGTCAAAATAAAAATCTGCTGAAATTGGCAAAACCGGGAAGATACATGTATTATCAATGCATGGACTACACTTTGTCGCAAACTTATTGAAATTTTATTCGTTTATTCATGCGGAACAAAGGCATAAACAACGAAGGGGTCAATTTCAAAATTCACAAATACTGATCAGTAAACTCATTGTCTTGAACTGAGTTGTGCCAGGCTCAAAAACTGATGCCCTCTTTATCTAGGACGCTACAATGTCTTAGAAACGTCATCAAGAATTTTCAGCATTGGTTACTGGTTATCAACAAAGTTATGTCCCTTTGAGCAAATCCCGTAAAGTGGGCAAGTTTTGCGATAGCAAAAGAAAAGTTTGTGGATTTTGCAGCAAAACGAATTGGAAATGGGTTCCAATTCGAGTTAAACAAAAGGGTAAGTGGTCAGTAATAAATGGAGTGTGTAACAAAGGGAAGTAACTCTGTACGTCCTTCCAATAATGCTACCACAGATTGAACTTTTGGGCGTTGGATCCTTGAACTCACTGGGCAAAATTGAATGAAAATCATACAGCATCTTTATCATAGAGAGCAGTCTACGGTAAGCGAATGGTAAGACAAGATTTTTCCAGAAAAACACTTTCATCGGCTTTTAAATTTCGTAACTCAAACCGGAAGTGAGCAAAATACGCGCTCATCTAAAACCAAAATTTGTTTTGAACGGGTCCTTTACCAATAGCCTTACTCATTTTGAATCCCAAGCTACCAGAATTTTCTTATAATTTGACGATTCAGACGATTTTCAAAACTTCGAAAAACTTTGGAAAAATGCAGTTTTTTGCATGTGCGATTAAACTGTGTACGAATCAAGTTTTAAACCGTTTTATACCGTTTTCCAGTTGGGTACATCATGATGAACTCACGTGCAGTAAAATCGTATTGATAATTTATTTTGTGCCACTGTGAGCCAGAATTTCGAGATTTTTGCCTTTTTGACAAAAATCTAAATATTTTTTTCAAAGGATTGCACTGTGACAAGGAAATGCTGCAGAACTTATGGCCGGATATAGGCAAATCCCAGTACTAAGTTAAAAGTAAAATATCATTACATTTAATGAGGCAAAACAAGACACTAAAAATATGCGTTTCTTTTGCTGTTGAGTATATTTGCCCAGGTCTGAGCTAAATATGACATAAACATATTGGAATCAAATATACATTTTAATGATCTTTGAAGTGTCTATCAAACAGTTGCTACAGTTTTGCTTAAACTTACAGTCAACTCTCGATATCTCAAAGTCGAAGTTCATTTCAAACTACTGATATCTCAAAGTAAATTTTCTGGTCCCAGAAAATTTCCTTTGAGATATCAGTAGGTTGGGGTTACATGAGTTGTTATGTAAATAAAAATAGGAAATGTGTCCAAATCGTATTCTTGCATATCAATTTATATTTTTGAAGAATTCTATACTAATGTTGTAATGCTGTCCATGTTTGTTCGTCTGAACATTCATATATAGAATTTGTTAACGGATTAGCGAGTCTGAATCATGGCTTGTGTACAATACGATACGATACGATACGGTTCGATACGATACGATACGATACGATACAATACAATACAATACAATACAATACAATACAATACAATACAATACAAATTTTATTTGTAGTTGGAGGGTTACAAACATATAAACATTAGCTATGAATAGCTATTTACCGATTTAGTAAATAGCTATTTTCGAGTTTGTACTTTGGCCACCACAGCTGTGAAAACACCTTACTCATCCAGATACTCGCATGAATGGATTATTACCCGAACGTGTACATGTTTATTTCATATTCACTGATAACATTATAGTGACATAGCATATTATTATTATACTTATTATACAGGCACGGATCCAGACCACCGCGTACTGGTGGGGCTCTGGATAACTGGTGGTGCTGGGAGGTGCCGAGATGTATGTGTGTGTGGGGGGGGGGGGGGGGGGGGGGGGAGGAGGGGGCGGGTAGGAGTGAGGCTTGAAAATATATGACATATTTAGGGATCAACTTGATGAGTTTTTTTGCTAATGTCTTTTTTGCTTTGAAAGATATGTTGTAAAACTCATTAGAATCGCCTCGCCGAGGCGATTCTACTGGGATGTCACAACATATAATTTAATCTAACCAGGCCCAGGTGGCCGGGATCAAGCCCCAAAGCCCACCCCCTGGATCCGGGGCTGGCATAACGATTTTGTTGCATGCAAACGGCCGGAGCAGACTGATATGATGCATAAAAACGTCAAACCCTCACATTTTCACGACGCCATAGAAAAGAAATATTTGTTTCATACTAAAAAGAATCATTTTTTATCATTATTCTTTGTACACGAAAAGAAACAATGTTAGCTCTGTCCTATTCCGGTTTTCATCAGATCTGATAATTAGACTGGCAATGAACGTAGGAAGGACTGCTCTGTAACAAAATCCGTAGATTTTACGGTAGAATAACTGGCAACCAGTTGCCAGTATCTTTCCCGTTATTCTTACGGGCATTTGCCTGTAGAGCATTGTTCGAAATTACGATGCGGCCGTGATTCTTTTACTGGCCGCTCTAAAAAAATACCCATAGTGTTGAAGGGCAATATGACCAAAACAACACCTGTTCTATTCTATCCTACTCTGCTTGATCATTGCTGCAAATGTTTACCGGCGCCCGTAAAAATAACGGGAAATTGACTGACAGCTGGTTTCCAGTTATTCTTCTGTAAAATCTGCTGATTTTTTTCACAGTTTGCTTTTTAATCGGATCGGCATTAACCGTATCATGACTCGTTATAGCTGGTGAACATGATGAGGGTCGAATCTGTTAGCCGTAAAGTACATTATGAATATTGGGACCGATTAGTCTGAGCAAACAGTGTAGCTCTGAAGCACACCAGACTGCTCATAAAGGAGCAGATGGATGAGGGTCTCCACTGCTTGCCATTCTAACTATACTGATTCTCCGTGTTTTAATATTTGTATGCGAACATTGAAGTCTCTGGTCTGTCGCAGTCTGATCCGAGTCTTTCATATGCCAAAATGTACATTATCCATGGCGAGACCCAGCTGAGCCGCGACACGACAAAGCCAACAAAGTGGCATGTGCGCTCAGCGAAGACTCAGATCAGCCTGGGCATCCGCCCGGTCTGACCAGAGTATAAATTAGCCTCCCTTTAAGCGCAAGCGAATGGTCTGACCAGACTGGACGCTGCCCAGGCTGATCTGAGTCTTCGCTGGGCGCACATGCCGCTTTGTTGGTTTTCCCGTGTCGCGGCTCAGTTATTTCATTCAAGCAACAATTTCTTTATCATAGTCATATGAAACAGTTTCCATCATCAAGTACCCTAGATAAAACCAGTCCTCTGGCTTGTAAGAACTGTAAATTTGAATCTCAATATCAGGTTTTATTTCCTTTCGTCCAGAAACAGAGAACATAGCAAAATTTATCTGTTGATCTGTGTTCATTAGACGCTTGTAAATAAAATAGTCCACTGCTGTTTTGTATTGCTGCTCATACTTGATTACCGCTTCCGTTGTACCAAAGAATAAACCTCCGCCGACCCACACGCTGTTCTTCAAGAAAATTTCCGAATATGAAATATTCAGGGAAACATCATACACCCTGTTCATTGCAATTCTCGATATATTAAAATTTGGCGGCTTTGTGACTTTGAAGTATGTTCTGCTGCGCTGAATATCCCTGAAGTATCCCATGTCTAACCAAAGAAAATACTTAGAACGGAAGTAGTTCTGATTGGCTGCCTTTGAAACGAGGTCATATTTAGCATGCTGTGCGCATGCGTATTCTGGTATAACCGTGTTTGGAAAATGTTTTGGGTAACCTTTCGTTGTATAAATCTTGTGAATTTCTTCTCGTTTTTGGAATGCCCATGATGAGTTTCTATTAATCAGAAATATTCTGGTTATATTCCTAAAGCTTGACCGCAATATTTGCATTTTTCTCTCGAATTCTTCGGAGTCCGTGTATACAACAAGTGGGTTGGCAAGATATTTAAATGTCCTTGCCCACTTAAAATACAGCACCGGGGTAAACTTATTACTAGGGCCTTTCTGAAATTCTCCGATGTCGAAAAAAGCTGTCACTACTGTTAAATTGTCATTATCCTCTTCAAGTTCTGATACTGGCGTCGAGAAAGCAGATAAAAATGTATTATCGAACGACACACTCGAAGGAATGGCGTCAGGGCCACCAAACTGCAACGAAAATGGTGTTTTGTGATTTCATCATTTTTAACCCTTTTTTGACCAGTGGACTTGTCCAGTGGACTTGTCCATTCTTATCATTCAGATAATCCCATTACTAGTTTTAGGGGTTTCTGGTGAATATTTTCACTTTGCATAGAAATTCCTGTAAGCAAACAATGTAGACCCTGATCAGACGCCGCGTTTTGCGGCGTCTGAACTAGGGTGCGTGGTTTGCATAATGTCCCCAAAACGGGTATCCGGTCTAAAAAGGGTTAATTTAGCAATATTTTATTTGTATAAACAAGCAATGCATAGTTATATAATATATTGACTTATACAAAGACGGATTCGGAAGGAAGTCATATGACTTTTATGAATCTGTATCCAAAACTTCAGCTGATGACTAGGGTTGGTCGGGTGGTGCGATGGTGCTGTGTATAACTTCCAGTACTGATTTGGAAAATTGTAGGGCAAAGGCATACTGTGCTTGCAGTAGGTTTTGGACATTTTTATCTAGTCAATCGTTTCTCTTCTTTCTCCCTCTCCCTGGGAGACGGCCCGATATAGACTGAAATACTGTCTCAAAGGGCCGTTAAACCCAAATCAATCAATCAATCAATCAATCAATAAATCAAGCAACCAATCAATCAACTGATAACTTAGAATAAGCTAAATGTGATTTGAACCAAGAATAACATACATACACATTTAAGCCGCGACACGACAAAACCAACAAAGTGGCATGTGCACTCAGCGAAGACTCAGATCAGCCTGGGCATCAGCCCAGTTTGATCATAGTCTTCACTGTCCTCATGAAGCTAGCTTAGACCCTTAGCTACCCTTTAAGTGCACATCAAAGAGTCTGATCAGACTGGGCGGATGTCCAGATTGATCTAAGTCTTCGTTGGGCGAACATACCACTTTGTTGGTTTTGTCGTGTCGCGGCTCAAACGTGATTTGAACCAAGAATAACATATGTAAACATTTTAATGTGACATCTGGTCGCATGTACCAGTTTATCATAAAACAAGAGGTCCACGGGCAACAACGCTCACCAGATCTCTAGCGCAAAATTCCTATCACATTTGTATTGGCTCAAAATTGCTGTCACATTTGTACAGGCTAATATAAAATAAACAACTACAAAGTCTCAGTCTGACAGTCTGTTGAGTTGATAACAAAATATATAAATAGTCAGGACGCTGAAATTCAAAAAGGGCCTATTTTTCGAGATTAATGCCCCGACAATTCGAAAGGATGAATTTGGTATATTATGAAAGTTTATCATCCCAACTTTAACTTAGGGTATGATGTGGTCCTGAAAAGTGGATCCAGGATGTAAAATAAGGGGAGATAACTGGGTACCAAAGAACTACTAAAAATGATCGACTGCCTTTCTCCTTATTTTATGTTATTTGAAGCGGAGTTTCAAGCAAACAACATAAGTTTTAGAAGAAGCCTATTATACTGCTAACGACTGATACTTATTAGCTTTCTATCCATTTTGGCTTAGGCCCGTAACACCCGGTTATTGACGTTACATATGAGAATATTCCCAAAATGTAAATAAATTGAAGGCAGAATCGTTTTGCTTTCTTTTGCTAGTATATCCTCCTTTAAAATCATCTTTAGATATTAGAAGAATTACAGCCTGCTTGATTTCGCCTATGTTACTACTTGAATTAAAGTAGAATTAACGTATATAACATTTATACAAAATGTATTCCAATACATCACAGCCAATCAGCAACCTTCACCAACTCCCGGGAAACTCTCATAAATACGGTATTCAGACATTTTTTTAAGAAATACTGTTGACAGAAGTTTGTCGCTATTTTCACCAAGCAGTTTAAGGCCCTCGCAAGCTGCGTTTTATACGTAAAACAGAAAAGAGAGTTGTTATGTGTTAAAAGACTTGACAAATGCTGAACAAACAGTCTTTTTTTCTATTTCTTTGTTCTTGTAGCAGCGCTCAACACTTTTGCTGACAAGATTGTACAACGTTGCAATTTTCTTGCTACGCTTCTCATGACACTAACATACGTGACTTTTTGTCAAAGTAATAAAAAAGAAACAAATAGACAAATTGAGAGATAGAGAAGATATTACCCCAAGAGAAATAAGACTACTGATGCTCCGAACATTGTCATTTATATAGGTGTCAGTCAAGTGACAATCAAACATCATCGTTCTTTTTAATGTAAATAAATATAAAATTAGGGAATTACTAGTAATTTAAACTACAAAACCTGCTGTTACATTGGATATTGAAAAAATCGGTTCATAGAGCATAGAAATTGAAAGACTACAGAAAGGTGAGAAAACTAAAATACACACTGGAATTTAATGACATGAGGCAGAGAAAAGTATCTGCCAAATCGAAAATAAGCATCTGCTTACAAAGTACGCATTCTTTTATGAGACTTGCATGGAGGTATTTTTCGTTACCAATAAAAACGACAATGCTCAAATGAAAGTTTCAGTTAAAATCAAGAAACAGCCCAATTATATCAATCAGTTACGATGTTGCATATATATTGCATTGACCTTTTGGGTCAATTTTTAAAATCCCTAAAGACGGTGATACATCATGCGCTTGGTAGTAGAACATCGGAAAAATGTAAACTTCTTATTAGTTAATGTTACTGCTAATCAATAATGTATTTTCACAGCCTTCAGCCTCCGGTCAACTATTCACCGTCCGACTGTAAGTAAATTGTATCATTTTGTAACATTTTGAGTGCAGATAATACCATGTAGGAATAATGTGGCAAATATTGTGAATTACCCGTCCCGTTACCATAAACACTGACAAAACTCCTGAATAGACTGATGTTGGAATATCTTATAAGTTACGGTGTTTTTCTTCTTTCTTTAACTCGCCACATCAAGAATATTTTTAATGTGTTGCCTTATAACTGACGAGACCGCTACAAACCGGTAACGTTGATAACATTTCAGCAAGTAAACTTTGGTACTTAAATGAAACACTGACAATTTCTTTAAATGGATACGTAATTAACGTTCGAATACGCTAGTCAAGTTCAATTTTGAGACTTTGTTTTAGATTTAAGTTGAGATGGAATGAAGTATCATAATATCTTAGCTATAAAAGCTTTCGTGCTTCATTGCTGCGATTTTATGCTCAATAAACATACAGTTTAAATACACATGAAAAGTCAGTTGTAAAGACTGGGGCCTTAAGACAAGCAGACATTGAGGCCTTGAAAGCAGCTTATTCACAAACAAATATTATCGTTTGGTACTGAATGAAACAATGTTCAAATTACAATTATGTAACGCAGTATAACGTTTATTCAGATACATGCCAAACAGATGAAAGTTAAATACCTCTAACAATCTCGTTTTCTTATTATTTATTTTCATCGTGGCATGTACACCCACTACTTTTAAATATAACCAATGGCTGTAGCATCTACGGCCATCTATTCTTCATATATCGAATTTTTCCCGACATATGATAGATTTTTTAGAAAATAATTTTTTATAAGTATTCACCTGGTATAGCCAGTACAGCACACACTGATTCAAAATGTTTCAAGCAGTTAAGTCTACGATAGGCAAGATATTACTTCGAGTAATTATACTAGATGTTTAGTAAGAATCTTTCATTTTACTTATTTATTCGGATACTGAATTCTGTTCTGATGCTTTTATTTCTTCTGTTATATACGTGATATACATATGATGACTGCCGACTGAGCCGTTTGAAACTTCATTTTCCGTTGCGTATTCAAATACCTAAAACATCCATGTTTATGACACAACGCCTACTTGTTTTTGCTGCATCAGAAGGAAGTGTGAGGTTGCGCGAATAAAACTAGTTATAGCCCCTGGTAGATTATGTATAACTGTCTATACAAATATGAAAACTTCTACATGCGAATCCCATTGGTTGGTTTTCTTGCCTTGTGGTCGCCTGTATAGCTGTCCTATGTGCTTTCTATTTTGTTTTGTGGTTTAAAATATAAAATAGGTAAAATTAGATGTATTAAATGTTTGAATGTATTTTGTATTGTGTTTTGGTGCTTACTTATGTACAGTTCCTCTGTGTATGAATGGAGTGTCTGTTACCAAAGATGTGCTGTTCCGTTTTGTCGTATGTATGTTTCCCATCTTCTTTTGGTGTCTTGAGTGGGCTGTGTTTTGTAATTGTGGTCTTTCCTGGGTAATTTTATTTACATTTTTTCTATGTACATTTTCTACATCTCATATACGTAAACTTGGGTCTGCATGCATATTTAATAAATACACTGTAACAAAATAACAAGAAACAAATTCAGATAGTCAACATGTAAACGAGTTTTATTCTCTGGAGAGACGTACGAACTTGCAAAATGACGCTGTTCACAATGGTTTTAACCACCTACTGGAGGTAACAGTGATCCCACAACTCTGGCAATATCTACCATATGCATATTACTGAATAGCTTCTTTTGATATCTAATTAGTTTACGTTGTAATTACTCTTCAAACCATAACGTTTGGTTATTGTTTGAACATAAATTTGAATGCTGTTCATTTTCCGCCTGTCAATAGTTGAAAATACTCGTTAGAACATCGTCTTTTTCAATTTTGATACTTCCATCATTACTTCAATGCCAATCAAAATTTAACATACGTAGAGATGCTATCAAAATACTTCCTTTACACACTAAATACCAATTACATGTATACAACTGCATTTTGTAAAAGTATTAAATTAGCTTTTAAGTCAAGGGAAAAATGCAGAGCTTAAAAGCGCTATTTTCAAACCCATATTTGAAAAACGAAATGATTTAAAGTTGAAATATAATTTCAATTTATTTATTATTTTCCTTTCATGGGTAGCATATATAATTTGTAATTTTAGTTTAAACATATTTTATTGCCTCTTTATATGTCAAGCAATTGGGTCGGACCACAAGTTCTTTCAACATTAGTTACGGTCCTCCCCATACAGTAATATATACATCAAGACAATAAGGCAATGACGTACAAAACAATACATGTACATATAAATTTTGAAACGCAAATGGTAATTTTCCAGATAAGGGGCGGCCAATGACAACCAACCACCATAAGAATATGTGCAGCGAACACTCACTAGAACCACCTTTGCGAGGTGGCTCCAGTAAGGAGTCACAACACATATCTTTACAAGAAACCAACAGAACCAATTCCAGGGAATATCCAAAAAATTCCCCCTATCTGGATATGAGTAATACAAATTTGATTTTTCCAATACGTAAGAGATATTATATACAAAAAGTCATTTAGAGAACAGAACGAGGAGAAAAGAAAATAAATAAATAAAATAAAGGAGTGTTAGATTTCCGGCTATGGATAGAC
This sequence comes from Ctena decussata, assembly GCA_963989385.1. Classification (NCBI taxonomy): domain Eukaryota; kingdom Metazoa; phylum Mollusca; class Bivalvia; order Lucinida; family Lucinidae; genus Ctena; species Ctena decussata. The sequence goes on along the minus strand of OZ022515.1, from coordinate 16,737,102 downwards.
AAGAAAGACAAGAATGAAAGAGTGGGGATTGTAGAACAGAAGAAAAGAGGAGATATTATGATATATGGACTTGACTGACTCCAGTTCTAGTCTTTACCACTTTTAATACATCAATACAGGCCCAAGACATCAAGAACAGCTGTTTCACAGATCTGAAAAACAAAAGAACATAAGAATTATTACTTAGTTACATTAACGTACATAAAAAGGAAATTCCGATCTGACATCGTCTAACTGTACCGGTTATGCGCTGCGGGGAAAGTTATGCAGCGCGGAGCATTGGACAAGTGGCGGAACCAATGTCCAAACAGCATGCCCCCTGCTCCGGAATCTGCATCCCCACAGCGTGCAACCGCCACAGATCTGCAAAATTCCGTTGTCACATCTTGTAAAACATTAAAAGCCTTACAGTTATCTATCAAAACGATCTGTTTCTTTAATATAACGATGTATGTGAGAAAATAGTTCTTCATTATCGGCGGTGGAGAGGTCATCAGAACCATTCAAAAGAAGCTGTAAGTTAAGTGGATGATATTTTCGTGTAGCTTGGAATAAATGAATTCGTTGCTCTGTAAATTTGCTGCATTTGAAGAAGTAATGCTCCGAATCTTCAGTTTCGGAGTCCCACTCACATATAGCATTTGGTCTTAAATGATTAAGAAATAAGTCACTATTTAAATTACTGCAGTTGTTCCTAATGCGGCAGTGGAGAACAGAAAATACACGACTACCAGATACACAGTATCCGAACGCACTGTACCAGCTCTTCCGGTTTTCGGAGCGTTGAATCGAGAGTACAAACATTCGCTTATAACCAGTAGTCGGAAATCATTATGTTTTGATTTTTTATCCGGAATCTGCTGCGTCATTTATAGTTATTCAGCTTCGAAAATGTAAAGCGGTAAGTTTAATATAATTTGCTCCTCGGTCTTTTACTTTATTGCCCTGTACAATGAAAAACTCCTTGCCGTCACAGAAATTTTATTCCGAACAGCTGAATATAACACCAGCTTGTGTCGTGCAAAACCTGGCTATCATCCTATTATCAAAACTAACAAACTTTAGATTGATAACGTCTTCCGTTTATTTTAAAGATTTTTTATGAAACATGTAAGAAAAGGCTCAAAATGGTTTAAGAATCATGCCATGGGCGATTTGAATACTGTACGCATTATTATCCACCCAGTGTACGCCTGGCTAAGAGGATAATGAATTTAGCTGACTTCAGATGAGATTTGTCTTCATTGTTCAGACCGTAAATTAACTTATCAGTGAAGGCCCTTACTAGATTCCTGGTTAGTTCGTACTTTATTTTTAGACTGGAATATGTTCTACCTTTTAACGTGTTTAAAATCACTTTTTTTGGCTGTTTTATTAGCTCACCTGAGCCTTTAGGCTCATAGGTGAGCTTATAGTATAGCCAGGCATCCGTCGTCCGTCCGTCCGTCCGTCCGTCGTCCGTCAACATTTTCAAACATCTTCTCCTCTGAAACCACTGGGCCGATTGAAGCCATATTTCATGTGGAGCCTACCTAGGTCGGGGGAACGAAAGTTTATTCCGGGTATCTGGGTCACATGACCAAGATGGCCACCACGCCCATATATGGTAAAAACCCTTCAAAAATCTTCTTCTCCAGAACCAAAAGGCCTATGACCTTGAAACTTGGTATGTAGCATCGGGCACGCCGGCCCATCATAGTTTGTACAAATCATGACCTTGCGTTGACCTTGACCTAATTTACGGCATGGTCAACTTTGGTACATTATGCTTTTATATGGGAAAACGCTTAAACAGTGGTTTTCTCAGAAACTATTTAAGTTTTAGGAACAATACTTGGTTTACATGGTGGACTAAATCACCAGATGAAGATATATGTCACTAAAGGTCAAGGTCATTCCGTCGGACCATCCGTCGTCAAGATTTTCAAACATCTTCTCCTCTGAAACCACTGGGCCGATTGAAACCAAATTTCATATGGAGTCTCAGTAAGATGGGGGAACGAAAGTTTGTACCCGTGGTCTTGGACACATGACCAAGATGGCCGTCATGGCCATATATGGTAAAAACCCTTCAAAAATCTTCTTCTCCAGAACCAAAAGGCCTATTACCTTGAAACTTGGTATGTAGCATCGGGCATGATGGCCTATCATAGTTTATACAAATCATGACCTTGCGTTGACCTTGACCTAATTTACGGCATGGTCAACTTTGGTACGTTAGGCTTTTATATTGGAAAACGCTTAAACTGTGGATTTCTCAGAAACTATTTAAGTCTAAGGTACAATACTTGGTATATATGGTCAACTAAATGACCAGATGAAGCTATTATGTCACTAAAGGTCAAGGTCATTCCGTCGGACCATCCGTCGTCAAGATTTTCAAACATCTTCTCCTCTGAAACCACTGGGCGGATTGAAGCAAAATTTCATATGGAGTCTAAGTGTGATCAGGGAATAAAAGTTTGTTCTCAGGGTCTTGACCAAGATGGCCGCCATGCCCGTATATGGTAAAAACCCTTCAAAATCTTCTTCTCCAGAACCAAAAGGTGTATGACCTTGAAACTTGGTATGTAGCTTTTGGCACTCAAGCCCATCATAGTTTATACGAATGATCATGCGTTGACCTTGACCTAATTTATGACACTGTCAACTTTGGTACATTATATAGTCTTTTATATGGGAAAATGCTTAAACAGTGGATTTTTCAGAAACTATTTAAGTCTAAGGTGCAAAATTTGGTATATATGGTTGACTAAATGACCAGATGAAGATATTGTGTCGTTAAAGGTCAAGGTCATTCTTTGACTTTTGTACAAGGTCATTGAGATTCTGTCACCCGTCAACATTTTCAAACATCTTCTCAGAGGCCACTAGGGTCAATTGAAGCCATATTTCATATGGAGCTTCACCAGCTTAAAGGAACCATAGTTTGTTCAGATGGTCTTGGTCACTTGACCAAGATGGCCACCATGCCCATATATGGTAAAAACTCTTCAAACATCTTTTTCTCGAGAACCGAAAGGCCTATAACCTTGAAACTTGGTACCGGTATGTAGCATTGGGCACTCAGGCCCATCATAGTTTATGCAAATGATTACTGTATTTCATATGGAGCTTTAATACTGGGTCAAAGGAATCAAAGTTTGTTCAGATGGTCATGGTCGTATGAACATGGTGGCCGCCACACCCATTTATGATAAAAACCCTTCAGAAATCTTTGTCCAGAAACAAAGGCCCAGTGACCTTGTGGCTTGGTATATAGAATTGGGACTCAACATTAATCCCAAAGGGAGGGGGCCCCTGCCCTGGTGCTATATACATGTATAAAAGTATGAAAATATATACCAGGACCAAGTGTCGGGTGAGCTACAGGACCATTGGTCCTCTGGTTTATTTATTTGTTTATTTATTTTTTGTCCTTTTAATCATGTTAATTCCAAAAAATAAATAAATTAAAAAAATAAAAATACACATTAATTAAAAATAATAACATTAGGTTGGCAACCTTCGGTCATCCGTTGTAAGAACTTTCAAACCTCTCTTGAGTCTCTCTTCTGAATATGCAGGACCGACGGAAGGTAAATTGCTTATTGACACTGAACCTTGGCACATGACATTGGACACTTAGGCTTATCAAAGCTCATTCAAATGAAAATCCTGGATTATCTGAAGGACAATTCTGCTTCCTTATGCTTGCTTCAACTTTAGATGTTTTCAGATTTTTTTTAAGTTTTTGCTCTTGCCTAACTGCCTTTTGCAAAATTTGTAAATATTCATGGTCAAGGTACTTACCTGACCTTTGTCCAAGGTCGCTGAGAATCAGACTTCAATACTAAATATCTTAGAAGACTTCGGGCTGCTATGCTAAATAACCAAGATGGCCGCCATGCCCACATGTTAAAAAAACTTAAATACTCCTCTTCTCCTTAAACAAAAGTTGAATGAGCTTGAAACTTGGTATGCAGAATCGAGTACTTTTCACTATAACGAAGTTTGCATAAATTATGAACCTGGTTTGACCTTAATTTATTCTAGAGCTAGATCAGTTCTGCCTCTTTAAGCTTGCATATGGGCAAATGCCTTAACAGGAGACTTTAAGAAACCTTTTATGATTAACTTGACTTGATGCGTTTGCAGTCTCGACAAGATCTCATTCCTCGACCGTTTTCCAAGGTCACGGAAAGTTAAGCTATACTCAGCCAAACATTTCTTTTCTTCTTTCTTTCATTTACGCCTTAACCCCAGAGGGGACACAGACTTTTGACACTCCAGTGTTGCAGGATGAAAGCCTACATATAGCCATGTAGCTATAGTAGGGATCTTTAACCTGTAGAGGGGATGACTCTCCCTGCACAGGGGGCCTCCAGTTAACGTACCGATCCGAAGGACGACACACTTGTTAGCATCATCCCTGCAAATGATGCTAGAAAAACGCGTTCGGACATAGGAAGATTTCACCTCGGGTGAGGCTCGAACACACGACCTCTGACTCCAGAGTCAAGTGCACTAACCATGAGCCACCGCGCTTCTCATGAAAACATCCTCTCAATGAGAAAGCTTCACTGTTTAATACAGCTTTGAAAAGTTTGGACACTTGGCTATGCTACAATTCAGTAATATTTTGAATTTAATAAATAAGACAGTTGTACTGTCATCTGTTACAATAATTTATTATGCTAAGTTTAAAAAAGGGTACATGCACAACCTCCTATGAGGGGTTGGATACACAAGGTACCCAGAATCTGTGCACTTTGGTAGTATTTGAGCCCCCAAAATATTATTAAATTCCTTACGCTAAAAGAGAATCTATAAAAATTACCCGGTTTTGACCCAAAAGCAATGTGCATTTTTGTTCTATTCTATTCCATTATCTTGCAAGGTCGTTGGGGCACCAGAGATGGCTTTGCAACAATCTCTTTACATCTTGTCCTGTTTTCCGCTGCCTAGATGAGCTGGCAAAGTCCATCCCTATCCACTCTCCAACGCTGTCCCACCAATCCCATTCCTGTTTCCCCTTCCACTGTCATCGGATCCCGCGAAATAGATGAGCTGCCTAGTGCCTCGGCGGCAGAGCGTCTGGTAGCAGCAGGACCTGGATGTCAAGTATCTCCGATCGGATAACAGTCCTACGAATTCGGAGGCAATGTCTTGATATTACTTAAGCAGAAGTCGCTGAGACGTGGCCAAATCACCCCCAGCCTCCATTTCCTGACCCTGGTCAGGAGCTCATCATATTCTCCAATGGCTGCTTGGATCTTTCGGCAAACCTCCTCACTGACCATGTGGTCCTTGTACGTAATATTCAATAAGTTTTAGTAACAGCTCATCCCAAAGGCCCGCGTTTTTTCTCCAAATCTGGTGTTAAGGTTCACGATTCAGACATAAGACTCATGGAAATGACATGGGAGCGCATGAGTTCAACATTTGATCCAAGATATTTTGTACATCTTCGAATTGGCTTCAGCTTTGTAAGAGCTGCAATGGATTGTGCAAGCTCCAAGAGAACCCCCGGTTTCGAGCCATCATCCAAATTATCCAAGACAAATGCTCCAAGTTATCTGGTTTGAAGTTCGCCACGGTATCTCCCACGCCCCCCTACACACACCCCGTCGAACGCCACCGGCGCCCCCAGCCACCAACCCGGTACTCTCACCGATCTCTATTCCACACCGTGTGCAGATCCTGTCAAGATTCTCAACCACAGACTGCAGTTCCTGTTTTTTCACAACAAAGAGCGTCTATGTCATCGGCAAACCGCATATTAGTAAAAATCTGCCGCTTAGGCTTACCTTTTCATCATGTTCTTCCTGAGCATCAGTAGTGATCCATTCGAGTAGAAAACCAAAGAGTGAGAAACAGAAGATATCCCTGCCTGACTACAACTGTTATTCCGAATCGTTCTCCCGTGCTGACACTGGCCTGCATTGCACTTGTAGCCTTGTCGTTGAGCTTCTCAGTGGTGGGAACTAGACCCACACCGACATTGCACCCATGTAATGCGGCCCACAAGGCTGTTTTTCAAATGAAGACTTGATACAGGTTTTGCTGATGTTGGTTGAAGATCTGCTTGCTCCCTCCGGCTCCGACACCAGCCCGTTACCCAACGATTATCTCCCCGGCTTGGGGTCCGAGCCTGTTCAAGACGATCCTCAGCACGACCCTGCCTGAACCACCGACGAGGCTGATCGTTCTGTAGTTCCGGCAGAGCTATACGTTGCCATTTTAGTGAGTGTAATAATCAGTGACTGAGTCCATGGTGTTGGCCAATACCCGTTCTTCAGATCTTGTTACAGATCTCTGTTAAAACACCAATGATGGTCTGCCCGCCAGTTTGAACAAGCCATGCTGGCACATCGGCAGTCCTTCCCTCCTCTACTGCCGCCACTGCAACCCCCTCTCCCGAAGTACCGGCTTTAGATCCTCTTCTGGGGGCTGATTGCAGTTCAGAACTGCACTGTCAATACAACATGGCTGCAGAGATCTGAGCAAAACTGAGTCCATCCGCTGAGAATCTTTTGTTCTTCTGTAAGACATTTCCCAGACTTGTCCTGGACAGTTGCAGATCAAACCCTATTTCTCCAAAGCCAGACTCTTCATCAACTGGTACGCTCCACTTCTGGTGTTTTGTACAGGCCAGCCTCGCACCGAATACCCTTCCAGTCGTCCTTTGCTTTCTTCACCGCCTTCCAAATCCTCTTGTTAGCTTTCCTGTATCCTTTAGCTCCTTCTGTTTCTTCTTCAAATCTCTCCTTTCATCACAGAGGTCCAGAACATTCTCTGGTGATTCAGGTTTTTATTTCCTTCTCAAGTATGTCACTGGCTTTTGTCAGAGAGTAGCTTCCCCCCCCCCCCCCACCCTGTTGTTTTCCCCCGTAAAAATGACTATGATTTTTTCCATAGTAGAATTTCCCTACGGAAAAATGGCTATATAGTAGAATTATCCCCGCCCCCCCCCCGGAAATATGACCATATAGCCAATTTTCCCCGGAGATAATCTACTATAGTATACGTGTTTTTGCATAGCCGTTTTTCCCCTCTATAGTGGAATTTCCCTGGGAAACAGGAAGACACGTTACATAGTGGACTTTGCTCCTTCTCCAATTATAATAGTGAGGTTCATAACTGAAACAGAAATACGAGTATCTGTCCGTAAAATATCGATGAGTAACAGATGCTAGAACTTCGTGCATGTGTCCATCAGTCTGTCTTATTGTCATTTTTGGGAAAACAAGTAGGCATTTTGCTTTTCCATGTTAGCCAAAAACGGCGTGAACGTGTTTGTGTGCATAAATTTGTATAATTTTGCATTTGTACAAGCGATCAGCTGTGCGTGCGCGCAGCGGAGTGCCTGGACTAGCGTTCGCCTTTCATGCAGGAGTCGTGGGCTCGACACCCATCGGGACACACGTCCGATTATTATTTTCAATGTAATAAACTCTCTAGAGAGGCGCCGTAGTCGAGTGGTTAGAGTGGCGCGGTTATTGTGCAGAAAGTCACCGGAAGGTCGTGAGTTCGCGGCTCACTGTCGCCATCCGATGACTGAAAAACTCTCTCTGTCGACCCAGTAATAAATGGGTACCTTTTTCGAATTAGGGAAGGCTAAGGCAGCGAAAGGAGAGAGATGGGTTCCGCCTTTCTTCAGCTGTGCCCCCACTGCCCCTACGGCTATTAGGCTATGGGAACCTTTATCTTTACCTTTTAAACGCTCTACAAAATCAAACATTACTTGACAAAACACCCGTCCGTACATCTTCCAATAAGCTTGCATGCGTAAAATATCTGCGACGGGAAGAAACCGCACCCAGCTTGTTCCTTAAATCAGTCATTATTGATTATCATAAAATATGGTTGCTAAATTTGCATTTTTTTTAATTAAACACGTATATTGCCTCCCCTGAAGTACTGATACATTTCTTATGTGATTAATTCCATAAAATGTCTCTGTTCCATTCCGTTCCGTCTCGTTCCGTTATGCAAAATACCAATAACCATACCAAATTCACAAATAGCCAATTACCTGGTAGGGGAAAAGGATTAAGGGGTGAAAGTGGCTCTATGTATGTAGAAGTCCTTCCTATAGCCATTTTTCCGGGCGAGGGGGGGGGGGCACTCTCTGACAGCTTCGTCAGTCACTATCTTTGTGTAGACCATACAAAAGAATTTTTTAAAGTTTCTCAATGAGCCCCTGAAAACCGTAGGAGAAGTTGCACACACAAAGTATCTACTCAGTTAGCCTTTGGAATAAGAAAAATAGTTACTTAAATAATTATAATAAAAAACAATAATAAAAAAATGAAAGAAAAAATAATTCTTTATAAATAAATAGAATGAAAATAGACTAAGTTCATAAACCAAAAAAAAGAAATAATAATAATAAAAAAAATCGATATAAACAGGCATCCTTTGGTTAAAGCGCGTTTATTGTTTAGCAGTTGATGGCATGAAAAAGTAAGCTACGTCAACGCACAAAAAGACCTCAACAAGTTTACATGAAAACTTCGCGAAACTAAAAGTGTTTTTTTTTTGTTTTCTTTATTTTTCTTTATTTTTTTTTTCTTTCTTTTTGATAACTCTAATATTTGGCCGGCTCATTTGTACGAGGCAGACCGATTCTTCTGTACACCAAAAGTATATAAAGAAACGTAAATCGAGGATCCTTTGAATATTAACTTGCAAGGAATTCCATTTTCTCCAGTAGAGGTTAATTGTGGGAAATGAAGAACTGAAAAATAGGTATGAAATGAGGCTCAAGACGATTGCAATTTTGATATTCAGTAACAGAGAAAATAAAGAGGCGCTAATTAATCTTTACTTCAACCCGATCGGTCATCTTGTTTCTCGAGTGAGGTTATAGAAACAGACATAGCCATGATTCACACAGGCGCGTAGATGGCGCTGTATTACCTCAAAAAGAAAGTATGGCGACCCCATTTTTTATTTATTTTTTTGTTATATTTTTTTTGTCTCTCAGCAAATAAAAGTTTATCGCTGAGTGAAGTTTCAACAACAATCAAAAGCGGTCTGCAAATTTCATTACTGGCCATGAACATACTCAGTAAAACTGAGTCCTCTATTTTCATTTCTGTAGTGCATTCCTTGTTTCCAAAGGTTTACCTATTCAGAACTTATTTATAGGAAAATGATTTTCCCTTCAGCTTATCTATGATGGGAAAATGCTTAAAAGCTATATTTAGAAATCATCAAGTTTATCATATTGAATTAATGGCTTTTGTGTCAATATGTGAGAATACTCAGTGTCAAGGTTATCATTTAACATTTGGACAAGGCCATTAAGAGTCACTTCAAGTACTTTGATGCGGGACTGATATAATCGAACTCATCACATCATGCCTAGAAACCAAACTTCTGAGCCTACCTATCTAAATATAATTACATATGGGTAGATTCCCAGGCTAATCAAAGTCGTCCCTGGGAGCACAAACGAATTATAAGTTCGCCATGCGGCGGTACATGTACAATCGAAACCACATTATGGTAAATAGTACAACTATACCGAGTCGAAAAAGTTCCTATACATGAAACTCCTTGTGTTACCACGGCAACTGCGGAAGTTATGATCCGTTTTTACTGACTTCAAAAGAGTATTCATTTGTCTATTGGACAGATTTATTCGTTTTGGTTTCTTAAGACTCACATGCTACAGTGGTCATCTGACTATGAAAGGGGTGAATTTTCATTTTCACAGAGTAACATCGTAAAAATTGCTCAATTTTAAAGTCATTTAAAACTGGTTTATGAAAACTGCTTCCCAAGATTCTGCGCTCCATACACTAGAGCAGGACTTAGGCAATGCTGCATGCAAAAGAAATTAAAATTTGACCCCTTCTGATGCAAACATTTGATCCACAACTCCGGGTACTGTGATTCCTTCAAAGACTGTCTAAATGTCACTTTCAGTGGGATTTGCATGGAAATTCGAAATCTCAACGGCCAGTGGGCGCGTAACGATTCTTCCAATTTTGTCATTATGCAATTAAAACAATGACATAACACAAATGTTAATGAAGAAACTTTGAAAAAAAGACGGACATGTACAGTAATACTGACGCATTGAAAAGCGCTATATTTTTAATTCAAAGGGAGATAATCTGAGATTTTGAAGAATTTAAACCTCGCATGAAAAGCCTGAGTACAAGATATTGGACATTTTGAGTGTTTTTCGAGGTTCATGCATTGTGGACTTTTCTACGTAATACAAAATTTATTACTGCGCATGCGCAGTAATGATGTTCATTCAACTTAGGTCTTATCGAATATTGCCAAATAACTCGTATGATGAAAAGTATGGATTGACGATTTTCTGACAATTTTATTCCTTGGCGCTTCCCATCACATACATAAGCCTCAGTTAACTCAAATAAGCACTGGGTTCCTTGAAAATATAGCCAATAGTTGGTATCGTTACTTTTTTTGACTGAATATATTTTGATATCACAAAATAGGTTTATTTTTTTATTTTTATTTTTTTTTTCGGAAAAAAAAATCGCCCTTCTTTTCTGATATCATCAAATGCATTTCCTGTTGTCAGAAAAATAGTTGTTGTTTTTTATGATGTCGCAAAATGGCCTTTCTGATATTGCAAAATAGATTGTCTAATAGCATAAAATTAAATAGATTTTTTTTTTGTTGTTGTTGTTTTGTTTTTGTTTTTTATAAAAATTCACAATATAGATTTCCTGATATCATAAATTTGCTTTTTGATAGAACAACGTTCTCGTGAAGAAACAGTCGCATGATTGTTGAATGGTATTACGATCCAAACGAATTTGTCATCACAGTAAAGGGTAGAGTAACTCAGTAGTAAGGAATACACAAAAACGATAGTAAGGCGTACAGTTACCACTCCAACCCCTCATCATATTAACATGAAACTATCCACCAAGTTCGCAAACTATAACGACAAAAAGTAAAAGTTAATGTCAAAAGATGACCTATAATGACATTAGAACCAAAAAGATGCGTAAACAAGCATTTTCAGACATATACAGGCTGATAATTTGCCCAACTTTGTAATATACACAATGTGTTAGAAGGGAGTTTAACAATAAAATAATGGAATTATTTACAGCACTTCTATAAAATTTCATTTCTTACCTTTGGAAATTTTACTAAAACTAAATTATTATAAATGAAGCAGCATATGTGAGACAAAGCCGCAAAAAATAATGATTTCCGACTACTGGTTATAAGCGAATGCTTGTACTCTCGATTAAACCCTTTGAAACCCGGCAGAGACGGTACAGTGCGTTCGGATACTGTGAGATATAAATTGTTGCGGGACCCTAGGCACTTTAAATATGGAAGATTTAAGTTGGGATTTAAAAGAATTAAGAGAGTCTGCATTTCTAATACACATGGGCAAACTGTTCCAATATGACGTAGTAGAAGGAATAAAAGATTTGGAGAACAACCCGGTTCTTCTGTTTAAAACAGTTATATCTTTCACAGTACGTAAATTATAAACTGTGCGACGTTAATTAATACGTTATTTAAAAAAAAAAAAAAAAAAAAAAAAAAAAAAAGAAGGAGAGGAAAAAAAAAAAAAAAAAAAAAAAAAAATAAATAAAAAAAAAAAAAAAAATAAAAACAGAAAAAAAAAAAAAAAAAAAAAGGAATGGGTGTAGGGGAGGAGGAGCCCATTAAAAAAAAAAAAAAAAAAAAAAAAAAAAAATAAACTGTGCGATCGGCAACAAGTGGTGGCATGAGATTACAAATATATCCAGGAGCTATACCATTTTTAATCTTGTACATCAAAACTGATTTTTGAAATAAGCGTCTTTCAGACAAAGGTAACCATCCTATTTCCTTCACAAGTTTATCAATGGAAACAGACCGTGTCAATCCCGTGACAACTCTCGCACCTTCATATTGGATCTGTTCCAGTCGAGTTTTTCATAAATCGTACAGCCATCCCAAACAACAGAGGCATATTCTAATATTGGTCGAACGTAAGAAATATATACATTATTTAAAGCCTTTCTTGTAAGTTTGAACTTGATACTGCGCATAATTCCCAGAATTTTAGATGCAGATGATAGTATGTTTTCTACGTGCGAATGCCATTTTGCGTTACTGGACAGAGTAAGTCCTAAGTGTTTATGATTCTCAACAAAATTGATTAAGACATTATCAAATATAAGGTTAAGGTTTTGCACCTCGTTGCTACAAGAAAATAGAACTGCTTCGGTTTTGAGAGGGTGAAAATCAACCAGCCACTGTTTCGCCCATGCTGCAAGAATTACAAAGTCGTGATTCAAAATACCCTCAATAGCGTGTAAGTTTGTTTATGAGCAGGCCATAGATGTATCGTCAGCAAATAGTCTGACAATACTCAATAGAGATTCAGCAATATCATTGATATAAATCAGAAAGAACAATGGGCCAAGAACAGTGCCTTGAGGAACCCCGGCTGATATAAATTTAGGAGAAGACATCGAGGACCCAATAAAAACTTTCTGTTTCCTATTTGACAAGTAATGTGAAATCCAGTCAATCAATTTTCCATTGATGCCGTGTTGGCGTAATTTAAATAGTAAGCCCTTATGCCAAACTCGATCAAACGCCTTAGAGACATCGCAGAATACGACACATGTATGTTGTTTGGCATCAATACTTTGTGTAATTTGATGATATATATCAAGAAGTTGATAGACAGTTGAGTGACCAGGAAGAAAGCCGGATTGATTACTATAAATAAGATTATTCGAATGGAAGAAATTATACATGTGCTTAAAAACTATTCTTTCATCGATTTTCCCTACACAGCTTAGCAATGAAATAGGTCTGTAGTTTGAGGGTAATTCGTTGGGACCTTTCTTGTACAATGGCATAACTCTACCCGATTTCCAAGAAGAAGGAAAATGACATTCATTGTGGGATCTATTGAATAATAAACATAATGGTTTGACTATCGTAGAACAGGTCTTTTTCAAAATAAAATGGCTAATTTGGTCTTCGCCACAAGCTTTATTGGTAATTAAAGTATTTATTACATCAACAATTTCAGATTCTTCGATTTTGATGTCACTTAAAGTATGTTGGGTTTTGGGGATAAAGGCAGGTAAAGTGGCATTTGTTTCATCTAATTTGGAGATAGAAGCAAAATAATCATTAAGAGCATTAGCTTTATCCAAGTCACTAAAAGCAAATGATTCATCTCCATTTTCGTTGGTTGTTTTTAAGGGCGGTATAATTTCTGAATTTTTATTATTTTTCATAAAATGCTTCAAAAGTTTCCAATACTGTTTAGGGTTGCCTGAAGATGATTCAATTAAGCTATTTTCAATATTATTGTAAAAACGTTCTTTGGCATGTTTTTTAAGATTATTGACTTTATTCCTCATATTTTTATACTTAGCCCAGTCACTTAATACACCTGATTTTGTGGCTTTGCGTTTCAATCTATCCCGTTTTCTTGAATGACAACGAATAACAGAGTCGTACCATGGCTTATCGTTCGGGCGGATTAGTACAGTTTGGCTTGGTACGCACTCCCTGACTAAATTCATGATTTTTGCTGTAAATTCTTCGCATGCTAAATCTAAATCTCCTTCATTGATAAAACTCCAATCAGTATTTGCAATCAAGTTATTCAACTTTTCATAGTCACCCCTTTTGTAGTTCCATACCTCACGTTTAAAAGTACTTTCATGGTTGTAATTAAATGTGATAAACATGTATACGGCTAAATGGTCACTAATAGTTGGGTCTATTGATAGGGTTCCAGAATTTAGTACTCTTTCATTTTGGGATATAACTATTACATCAAGTGAGGTTGAAGATACTGGTGTGATTCTAGTTGGTTCACGAATGACGTTATCGAGATTATTTATATTTAGTAAGTCTTTGAGATTATGATTCCGATCGTTAAGCTGATCTTCGTTTAGATCCCCGACTATAATTATGCGCTTTGAAATTTCTAGTGCTTTCTCTATAACGATATTAAATCTAGGCCAAAATGAAGCTGGTGTGTTTGGGGGACGATAAACATTACAAATTAAATATGGCTCACCTTTCTGTCTTACTTCGATCCACAACGATTCTTCGAGATTGACTTCTAGATCTGGTCTGCGGGCTGCATTTAGTCCCTCACCAACGTATGTTAGTAGGCCTGCCGAATGCGGAGATACATCTTTCCTTAATTCTACAGGTTGAAATCCTTCTAAAAATAGTTCTTCGTTAGAAATGACATGGTTAAGATTAGTTTCAGTAAAACAGAGGATGTCGAAATCTTCTAGGGAATCTTTAATGTAATCAAGTTTATTACGTATACTTCGAATGTTCAGATGGAGGATAGAGAGACTATGTGAGTCTGCACTAATATTTAGATCAGGGCCAGGATTTTCCAATACGTCTCCCGACATAATCACAAGCAGTAACACAATTACAGAAAATTCAATATTAAGGATACATGGCAGAATATGCTTTAAAGACGTATTGAAAGACCGAGAAAACAACTGCAAAAATGAGACTAATAACTTAAGGAAGTCAACATAAAACGGGGAAACAAGTAGTTTATGTTTAAGAAATAAAGCCTGTATTTTGTTATTAAAGCTACCTACTGCCGACCTGTACATTTCCAAATCTACGGTCATTTAGCTTTTAGGTCTACAGAGCACACTGGCAATGTTTTTGGTCGGCCTAGCACTTACCTGATGGTTCAGACATAGGGGTTTGGAGTCAGTCAATTCCATATAATATCCAGAGAGAAGGGAAAGAAACACAGTGAAAAAGAACTGAAACATGAGTAAAAGAGGAAAAGAAAAACAAAAGTAAAATATACTAAGAGCGTGTAAGTACGCTTTACTGAGCATAATAGATTGTGTGAAAGCTACTCGATCCTTTGGAACTAACATTATTGTACTGTGAGACATTTCAATGTCAAAATAATTCAGTATGAATCGCTAGTATCAATTACACAAAGTATCTGGACAAACAAAGCACAACAAGAATCACACCTTGTTAACCATGTTTATAAGGCTGTCACAAAACGAAAAAAAAGTTACTACAAAATGAAAAGGTCGCAGCTTCAAAACTACCGGGTCATCGTGGCAAAACAAATTTGTCTTGCCATGATGAGATGACCAGACCGCTCGGAAACCAAGACCCCCACGCTTGGTAACAGCCCTTGTATATACATAGTTTGAGTTCCAGGGGTGATGAATGCGTCGCGCCTGCCCCAAACAGACAGACATGTCAAAGATTTGAATATTACGAACCCTTTCATCGAAGCGTCCATGTTGATAATAGACCTAACTAGTGGAACACTATCTTACAGATACACCCGAATATCTAGGGCAAACACGGCGACACGTCACGAATTTTTAGTTTTACTACGATATCATACATACCCAGTGACTAAATAGTTTATCCTCCTATGTGGGCTCACAACGTCTAAATAACACCAATATATGTACGACGTGGATGCAACGATAACGTCCTATGGTAGGCCACAACGTTGAAATAACGTTCGAAGATTGCACATAAAGTCAATATACTAAGCAATTGAACACAACTGGCAGAGAAAAAAAAAAAAAAAAAAAGAAGAAAACGCGGCAAATAAATATTGATATAATTTGTAATATTTGCTATGAAAGTATTTTTGAAGCCTTTTTTCTACAAAGTATAGTAATTATACTCTAATGCAGTAAAGAATACGATTCCGTTTTTGTATTCTACATTTGATATTTCATATATATTGTGAATCGTCTTCATTCATTATTCCTTTCAATAAAACTGTTTTAGGTAACGTATGTAACGATCGAGCTGTAACAGACAAACGCCTAGTGATCAAAGGGCTAGTAAATATGAATGCGTAAGTTGTTCGAAGACTTTGCAGACGCAGAAGTGGTAGGGCTGGTTTTCTTGTTAAAACTGCACAACACGGGGAAAAACTTCAAATTGTACATCTTTTGAAGTAATGAACGTCTGAGGAAACCTGGATCAACGGCGGTGCTTAGACTACAAAGAGAAACATTTTCTGAAGTACAGAGTACAGTGTCATTATCACTGGATATTTTGCGAGTCAGCTGCCCTATAATTCTATGCGCAGTTTGATGGGAATCTGGAAGACAGTGATTTAAAATGAAATTTAGTACCTTCAAAAACCAACAATTGGTAGGATGAATTATCTTTGTGTAAATATGTGTATACACCGGTTTTCTTAATATTTTAAGCGTGGATTTTGTAAATTATTACAGAAACTGATACTTTGCTCACAAATACGTCATTTCATGAATTAATCAGAAAACTTTAGTGCACCTCTAAATGGACAGAATTATAGCGTTTTCATTTTGAGCAAATTAAGGTTTAAAGGGGTATGGGTAAAAAGGGGTAATTAAAAGCACGGGATCCTGTTTCAGTGACCACATCATTCCCTATCATAAAGCCCAAATGCTGTGCTTATCAAATTTGGTAAAAATTTCCTTTAGAATCGCCGGGGCATTAAAATTGCATTTTTTCGGCTTCAGCGTCCTGACTAAAATGTTTTCCACATTTTGATTGCCGTGGCAACAACAACAACAACAAAGATGACGTTCAAAGGATTTTTTTGCTATTTTTTTTGTTTTTGGTTGCCTTTTTGATTGGGAATTGATCAAAATGAGCAGTGTGCAGAAAAAACATAGGATTGATACAGGACCACTCATAGCATATTTCTGAAAATGTAAGTCAGAATATCTGCAATGACTTAGCAATGCCTTCTATTTTTTCCATTATAAGTTGCCGTACCAACCATGTCCTTTGAACAATGACAATGAAAACCATAAAATCTGTAAAGATTAATATGATTAGTATGTCTATGAAGTCCCGGCCTCATAGAGCATATGGCCTCTTAGGAGATATTTTTTAGGGTTATGTGTTTTTTTTTTTTTTTGCATTTTGGTTTCCATATCAACCAATAAAAATGAGCAGTGGGCCAAAAACATAGGCTGATAAAAGACTACTTAAAAAACTTTTCTATAAAAGTTTTGACGTCAAATATCTGCAACGACTGTAAATGCCATTTTTACAATTTTCCCCATATAAGTCAATGGAAACTCTAGATGCCGTAGCAACCAAACTAAAAAGCCGATTTTCATGAAATACGCAAACTTTCAATCCCCGAGCCCAAACATGGTACATATGAACTATTGGCCCAATCGGCTCAGTGGCTTCAGAGGAGATAATGTGTTTTAAAGGAAAACACTCACTTAAATATGAACAGAGTTCAAATTAAAGATCTTGATTAGCAATTGTCATGAAAATCGGACTTAAAATAAGAAAGATATGAAGATTTTAAAATTTCAAAATGGCGGTCTTGGAAGCCGCCATTTTGGAAGTTTACGTCACGTGATAAATATTTAAATCTAGAATAAGAGCATAAATTGTGTACTCTTACAGTATTATTTAGTTTTGATCATTTCTTTATGAAGTAAAATGTAGATTTATGCATTTCATTTATCTACAGTTTGTTTCAAACTTAATTTATTAAGGATTTTTATTTTTGACTGTGAGTTTATGACGTCATTAACTCACAGATTTGCTGGTTCCCAACTCAACATTTTAATATCTTTAAACTGTCATATCTTTCTCCATTTAAGTCCGATTTTCATGAAATTTTCGGCAAATTTTATGTTTATTAGAACTTTCAATTTGAGTCCAACATGCATTTTAGTGAGTGTTTTCCTTTAGTATTCTTTTTCATTTTTTTTGCATTTTGGTTTCCATGGCAACCAATAAAAACACCAGTGAGCTAAAAACATATAGCTGACAGGAGGTTTCTCAAGAAACATTTCTATAAAAGTTTTGTCAAAATATATGCAATGGCTTGGCAGTATAATTTTATATGTCATTTTTCAATTTGTCCCATTATAAGTCTATGGGAGCTCTAAGTTACCATAGCCACCAAACTAAAGAGCAGATTTTCATAAAAAGCAAAACAAAAAACTTTCAATTCCTAAGCCCAAAAATGCTACAGATGAAATTCGGGCCCAATCTGCCCACTGGCTTTAGAGAAGATTTTGTTTGAAAGTGTTGACGACAGACGACATACGACGACCTACGACGACCTACGACGACGACATATGACTACGACGGACAACTGCCTGTCCTATAAGTTTCCCCGAAGCCTTCGGCTCTGGTGATAAAAAACGTACACAAAATTGATTGGAAGAGAGAGAGAGAGAGAGAGAGAGAGAGAGAGAGAGAGAGAGAGAAAGCAAGACAAGCTCCACAAGGAATGGCTAGCTTTTTTTACCCAAAGTAATATTCTTGTGAGAAGAAAGGAAAATAAAATGTAATAGTAGAGCAATTTTCAACTCCTTTCTGAAGAGGTACCTGGACCCGAAATATAACAAAGGTTGTTATTATCAAACTGTTCTTCAGAGTCTGAAGCTTATGAACCCCCGACAGCGACAGGCATTTGAAGTTTTTGGTATTTACGCAGCTTTCCAAGATGGCGTCCAACAACGCCGCCATTTCTAAAAGTATCAACCGCTGGTACCACAGTAACTGTAGTTAGTATGTACGTATGTGTAGTAAAGAAGTAAAAATGTTGTTACTCTACTATCAATAAAATCATTATCATATCTGACTAAGGCATAACAAGGTCAAAACATAGGTCAAAAGGTCAAACGGGTGCAAAAACTTGATGATGCAGCGAACAAAAGTTTGTAATGTTACAAATGTTTTTAGAATAGGACATTGTGTTATATACCAAAATACTTGCCCGGCACTGTTAGGATTATTACAGTAATCAACAGTAACTTAAAACTTGATTTGAACTATATGAAAACATCCTGATACAGAATACCTGAACTGCTTCTTAGAGTCGATGCGATAAGGGGAACTGGTCTTTCATTGCGGCTTGCTAGTCCTATTTTATTTCTATTTCTTTAAATATATAGCAGAAATAGATAATTATACTCCCGGCATACGAAGTATGTCAGCAGGTATATAGTTTTTGTCGTTCTGTCCCTTCGTTGGTTCGTCCGTTAGTTCGGTCGTTAATACCTCCGTTTGTCAACTTTCGTACATCAAAGTTTGGCGTTAAATCCTTTAAGATTGATCATATCTCTGTAACCAGCCATAAGATTATTTTCGTATTTGGTTCATAATATCTCTATAGCATTACATTTGATATAAACTATTTAAGCCCCTGGACCAGGCCCCAGGGTGGGGTCAAGGGTCAAATATTAGGACCTAGGCATTTTCGTTATGTCGAAGTTTTGCGTTAAACCTTTTTGATTGCCCATATCTCTCTACAGCATGGCTTTCGATATTGACTGTCTAAGCTGCTGGGCAAGGCTCATAGGTGGGGCCAGGAGTCAATAGTTCGGATTTGGTCATTCGTTGTATTTTTTTTGTTTTGTGTATAGTTCTAATATACCTGAACAGAATCTAATGATGCATGACTAGGTTCATTTTACATTATACAGATGCTGCTACAGACCTAAGGTCACGGTCACAGACTTAGACTTTTGCACATGTATAACATTTGCATTGAAGTTTTGTGTTAAAGGTTAAAGTATGCTTTCATTACGCGGTGGCACTAGATGGTCCCTGCTCAATTTCTCTAGTTACCCTTGTGTAAGTCAAATTTATCAAAGAGCGTATTATATGAATATGACCTATTCATACAATATAAGCCAGGTAAATGCGGACAGTGGCCATGATTGTTTCCTTTATCTGTCAGTTGTTTGGAATTAAAACAAAACTAACTGGAAAAACAGTAAAATACTGGATTTTCACTGTTTGCAATGGTATGTCCGAATTTACCGGCTGTCCGAAGTTACTCGACTCGACCCTAAAAGTTAAACAACAAATAAACTGGTCAAATCAACAACAGTGCGTCAGAAGGTTTGCATTTGACCTTTTGACCTATTTTATGACCCTGTCTGGCCAAGGAGGACCAGACTCTTGTAAAACGTATTTTAACTACAAGTAAAATATGTAACATGTTAAAAAGAAATGTAAAATATGCAGAATGTTTAACAGAAAATGCATTTCTGTCTGTATAACAGCACAGGTAACTTCGCACAGCAGGTAATTTCGGACAAACCATTGCCAACAGTGAAAATTCAGATGAAACGGTGAGCCGTCTTAACAGGATTTTACTGTTTGTCCCGTTAATTTTGTTTTAATTCCAAACAACTGACATATAAAGGAAACAATGTCACTGTCCGAATTTACCAGCTGTCCGAATTAACCAGACTCAACCATCAAGCATTATTACTGACTTTCATCGTGAACTCCATCTTGAATAACTCTGTTCGTCTATTGTCTCTAGTATAGTCCTTATTATTTGTATTTCTTAAAGAACAATGACGGACAAGTATGTTGGTATATATCTCTTTGACTTTTTGACCTATATTTTGACCTTGTTATGCTTTAGTCAGATACATGCATGTTGTTGACATAACTTCAATGAAAGTAAATTAATAACTTTTGTCTCACCACAACTGTAACTTCTTAACTAAACGCACATGTGTACTTGCTTCTGGAACATCCTTTTCATGAAACGGAACAAACCGCCAAAGATGGCGGACAGGTTTTCACAAGTTAGGTCGAGACTTCGTTTTATCTAATTTTCTGAGTATATATCGTATTGAATAGGTACTAATCCTCTATCGATTGCACTCATCGAGTAGGTAAGTCAAATTTTAGGGTAATAAATCGACTCCACCCCCTTTTACACAAGTTAGGTCGAGACTTCGTTTTATCTGATTTTCTGACTATATATCGTATTGAATAGCTACTTATACCCTATCGATTGCACTCATCGAGTAGGTAAGTCAAATTTTAGGGTAAAAAACCGACTCCACCCCCTTTTCCAGCGATTTTTTTAAAACGGCCGTCGAAAGGTTATTACTTGGATCAGAAGGTGGATATTAATCTAAAAGTGCACTCAAGCGTTGCCTATCATGCGGTGACAAAATATGGGGCCATATTTTTTGTTTCAATTACACGACTTTTTTGGTTGAATTTATGCAGTAATAGCAATCAAACATTTTTTTTCAATGCCTTTAAACGTTTGGGATGCTTATGCATGAAAACCTATGTTTGATCCCTATAATGACAAGTATAGCTTTCACAAAAAGCTCAGTTCACGCTTAGCAACCATTAACAGTTGCTGTTTATCAAATAGACCATTACAACAAAAAATCTAGAATAAAACTTTTGTTTATGTTGCAAGAGCCGACACTAAATTCTACATTGGTAGCTTCCAAGCACCTTTGCGGATGCGGATGGTAGGTTTCATACCACTTCGCTTTCATAATCAGCCATCCATTGTTGAAATACAGTTATAACGGCCGTAAAATCACGTCATTCATTTATTTGTGCCTTGCACTACATTGTGCTACATTGTGATACCATATCCAGTTTTGCCGTATTTCCTACAACAGCTCATGGCATCTATGCGAAAAGCGCTCATGACAAATATGCGAATAGATTCAGTTATCATAAAGGTCAAACTGCTTTGTCGGTAACTAATGGTTGGTTCCGTGTCGGAGTAAATTACTAGACTGCCTACGCCCATGAGCGTAGACAATAAATTGTTTTGCGATCCGTTTTATCTCTTGGTTTTATAGTTAAGAATGACAACTTACCTTATTTACATAAATGAATAGATAACCGTACATAACCGTAGAAAAGACAAATGTTGATAAACATATCTTTCTCCACATCACATCTGAAAAACAAAAATATTGATGCATGTCAATACCATAATAAAGATAATAATTAAACCGTTGAAAGTGTTCCTGAATTTCAATGCTACCTAATCAGTGCAAGTAGAAACGCACATTCGCACATGGTTAAAACGACACCACTTGTCGCTCGGCTTTATAAAACGTTACAAAACTTGGATGTGACGTCTTTGGTTACAGCGTCCAATGAATGTCACACTGAAACGCACTCAGCAGGCACATGACATCGTACTGACGTCGATGCGACTTAATGGCGTTGCACAAACGTCATTTCGACGCTGTACATGACAATGACCTCGTTGATCCCTACAATGTGGTCGTTTCTAAACTAATTTCCGATGTGATGGCCTCAGCCGAAGCTTAGTTAGGCTTTCAAGTATCGGACTTTCATTTTCACTGACTATTTCCACTGATACATATATATGGCGGGAGTATTATAATAGGCAGGTGCTGCTCTTACTACTCGCGAGCACCTGATCACACCTCTGTTTTGGGGTCCATGTCTGTGTATCATGAATATTCCGGATGTGTCAATGTTTAAATGACTTATGAGCTTGGACTTATTATTTGGGTACTCTGACCACTTTCATTTAAACATACAGTTGTTTGACCTATTCCGACGCACTTTCCTATTCCGAAGTTTTTCGATTATATCTGCGGCGTTAAACAAAGCTTCTGCAAAATCTATTTATGGACATTTTGTCAACACTTACTGATCAAAGTCACATATAGTAATGAGTTCGTTTCTGTATTAAAGGTACAGAAAACTGGATTATATTTAACAATATATTTTTGACAAGTTTTCAGACCAATTGTGAAAAACGGTCAGGATAATATCTACGTATACAGATATGTGGTTAAAATATAAATATATCGATTCCTCATTCTATAAGGAATCTCTGCTGATAATTGCCAAAGGCAATTAAAATTCTTTGCTTTTTTTTTTTCCAATTTATGACTCATCAGCCTATTTAGCCTATTCCAACAAATAGATATTTTGCTTTCACGGAATTGTATTTTCAAGGTACCCAGTAGCATTCTTGCCATGTCTATTAGTATATTCGTGGTGAATTTAAGGTAAAAGACCAATTGGTGTTGTTATTTGGAAATGATGGTATCCTTTGGGCAACAACGCTAAGCATTACGTTCTCGGACTACTAAATGACTGAATTAATGTTTCGGTAAAGGTCTATATATAATTTGTTGTTTCGAATAATCATGCTATCAAACATCTGCTTTTTTTGTTTAAAATTATCTCTCAACGGGCTAGTCATAACCAAACAATCTGACGTTTTGGAGCCCGAGGTGTTGCATTCACGGTATGGCAAATAATATACTGGTGCGCCGAAACTGAAAAAGTTCGCGGAATAGGTTAGAAAACTATATTAGGTTATCATAACATTTCTCTAGGATTCTGAAATAATTTCTGCACAAAAAAACAACATGTCTTAGAGAAGAGGCTTTAAGGTATTTTCTGGTATAGAGAAGTCTAAGAATAATTGAGAATTTTTACTGTACCACTCGATCGCTTAAGAGTGCGTCGAAATAGATCAAACGACTGTATTTTATTCATAATTTCACTGACATGCAACATAAGATAAAGATAAAGTAAATGGGAATGGAATACAAATGCCTATAGAATTCCTTTCCCTTTAGCAAGCTACACTGGACAAAGTATACCCAGTATTATTTATTTATTTATTTCGTACGTCACAACTTACATTCACGCCTCCTTTTTTCATTGAAGTATAAACAAAAAGAAAATCATTTGTTTGATTTGAAATTTCACTGGCGATACCAAATATGTAAGGGAAAATAGAAATAATTCCTTACTTACCTTGTAAATTGTTTTGTGCCATATTTCTGTAATCATCTGAAGAACTGGCATATATATTTTAACCTGCCAATAGATAATTTGAGCCGCGACACGATAAATTAAAATCTTAAAGAGTTCCTTCAAGAGCAGAGAATACATTTAGAATCTACGTAGTTTTGGCTAATAAAGCCTCATCTGTGACCCTAATAATATCTGGTGACGAAACCAGAGAAAAGCATACTGTAATTTCTTGATTTTAATTAGGCAGTCGATTCACTGACTGATTAATATTAAAAAGGGTCCAAATAATATAAAAGACGATGCTCTAGAAAAAGAGTCTAAATCTATCTCACCGACAAAGTGGCATGTGCGCCTAGCGATGACTCAGATCAGCCTGGTTATCCGCCCAGTCTGATCAGAGTCTTCCCAGACGGCATGGAGCTAGCTTACATTCTCAGCTACCCTTTAAGCACACAGCGAAGACTCTGATCAGACTGGGCGCATGCCCAGGCTGAACTAAGTCGTCGCTGGGATCATATGTCACTTTGTTGGTTTTGTCGTGTCGCGGCTCATTTATGATCAACTGTTGACAATAGATTGGCACATACAACAGATGTCAGTTAACTTGCAATGAGAATTATTACCAAAACAGTTCACACTCAAAATAAAGCACACTGAGCACATGCTCGGAAGCAGCCAATCAGTGTGCTTTATTTTGAGTTTTAGATTATACTCGAGTTTTATAACCTCGGACCCTGGTTGTTGACGACAAAATTTACATTCGTCAGTCCGAAAGGGAGAAAATATTTCGATAACCATTATGAATATTTTAGAATTATAATCATAATAAAGAAAATGCAAAAGACGCATTTTACAGCCTCCCATTTCCACATTTCCAGAAACTAGAAGTAAAATTGGCACTTTACTTTATCCGTAAAGACAAATCTTAAAATCGAAACACGGAAATTGTTTTAAAAAACTAACTGATTTAATGTCAGTAAAAAAAAATAAATAAAAAAATTTAGAACATCTTTATCTAATAATTTTGACTGTTGGTCATTAACATTAAGACTCATTAAATGATAGAAGTAGAACTAAAATTTGACTTAGCTGCAGGTAGAAAATGCAAAAACTTCCATTACGTAATACGTACAATATTGCTCAAAGTTTAAATATGTCGGAAATTAGATGTGTAAAAAGCTACGGAAGCGTAAATAGCATTTGCTTTCATCTTTTCACACTGTTTTGAGAAATCGATATTTTACCTAATTATATTTACTGAGATGCGTACCTCTATTCACCTAAGGTAAATATCGTTTTTCCCGTGAGACGAGTTTTGTAAGAAAGTATAACCTTTAGTGAAAATGACTTCCAAGTTATGGTATCTACATGTATACATGAGTGATCTATGAAATATACTGAACGCCATAGGAAACGTCCACAAAGTAGACATAATGAATTTGCAAAAGAGTTTTTGTTTTCTGAGTTGGACGCGTTCATGAGTTTTTCAGAAAAAGAATGTGTGAAACATCAACAACACTTTCAGTCTGTGGTAAAATTAAAAGTTACAACATACAATTAATGATTAAGAGGTTACATTCTCGAATGAAGAACCTTTGTAAATCAAAAGGACCTGGTATGATAAGGGCCGTTTTTGGCCCCCATTCAAATTCTCTTAAAAAAGCATGGTTTCTATTGCTTATTATTTGTGCGTATGGGAACAAGCAAAAATGATATGTTTTGTGTTTGTTAATTCTCAGAATAACATGATTTCTGACATGCCTATGTTGTTTCAATAAAATGAAGGAAAATTGCGAGAAAATTTGAGTTTAATACATATTCCTTTCAAGAAATAAGTCATTTACAATAACTTTTGAAAGCTTTTTACAACAGGCTTTTGATGAACTGCTTATATGTAAGATTGCACTGCTAATTACCTGTACACTGCACAAGGCCTCTCCAGGTACCCCACCCACTCAAGTTTGCAAGTGCAGAGACGCTTACCAAAAAAATTCCAACAGATCGAAATGAAATGTATACCAGATTATTCCTTGTGTTCTAACTAAGAAAATGAGTACCCACAACATATGTTTATTTTGTCTATGAGCGGAGATATGGGCGTTTGTATGTTGAGAACGCTGGGAAAATGTTCCAAACGCTGCCAGTTTGGTAACAAAAAGTTAAAACTAAACATTGAGCCCGGTCTCCAGCACATTTAATATTTCCATGGTATGTAAATATATTGAAATTTTATCTGTATACAAAATAATAAATGTGCTGGAGGCCGGGCTCATATATTTTGAAAGCCACAAAGGCTACCTAATTCGTCATTTTCATCAGAATCCGCTGGGGGTATGGGTATGTTCAGTACAAATATCACAAATAGTTTGTGCAAGAACTGGTTAATTTTGTGTTTGCTGTTACATTCAAGGTTTGAACTTTCATATGAATACATTTTTATTATGGAAATAAGACTTTTGAAAAATGAGTTTTCTGGGGGCCAAATATGGGCCTTATCATACCAGGTCCTTTAACTGCGATTTTGTAACTCTTTATCAGAAGAAATTACACTACAGTTAATTTTGGTCTTGGGAGGTATTCAGTTCTTGAAAAAGGAGGCACCCAGTAGGCCCATGACGCCGATATGACGTCATATTAACGTCTTTACCACGTCCAAACGCCGCGTCTACGTCAGTATGACGTCGTTTCGACGCCATGTGCTCGCTGGTCAACTAAAAACGTGTAAGCAAGCATTTCACTTTAACACAGGTTTTTCTTTTGAAATTCTAACTCTGATTTGTTCAAACAGAAAATTAAAATCTTTGTATCGGTATAAAACTGTTACGAACCGCAACACCTAGAATCATTCATAAAATAAACAGCAGCGTAAAGTCATTAACGTTGGCGTTATCTGTCTTCAAACACTACTCTTTGTTTAATACAAAGGAAGGTAATTTAAAAATTGACCTATTTCATAATGCTGCAAAGTGAAAAGTGCTCCGGCTATGCATTTGCGGGTGTCGAAAGCACGAGAGGGGGGCAAACATGAGAGTGGGAAATCTCCCTCTCTTACAGGAGAATCTCACTCGAGACAGTTTTACGTTCAGAAAGATTGTAAGGGAATTTACATTTCATCTTGTGTTCGTTTTCAGTTTAAATCTAAATCAATTTTGTAAGGATTATAAAGGGAACAGAACTGTTTTTGTCAGTTTAAACAGACTGGTTCATCAGTTCTGCAAGCCAAAAAGAGTAAAAAAATATTTCGATCCGTCAGCGAGTCTTATCAGGCTGTGGTAACCACCAACTTCATGCAAAGGTTAGGTCTGATAATGTATCCCCGCAACAGTTTGTTTATTTTAGTTGCGAACCACGAAGACTGAAAAATTGTTTTACTTTCTTTTCAATTTTGCAGACCAAAGGCCCATTTTGAAAAGTTAAACGTCTTTGACTGATTAGGAACTGATGGGGTATTCATGTTGGAAGAATATGCATATACGTTTACAGAATTTGAATTAAGGTATTTGGATACGGAATAACTCTGTTTTTTATATGTTAAAACAAAAGAAAGTTTTTGTTCATGGTAAAATCGACCAACTGTGGAGTATATACGAGGGGCGTTCGGAAAGTTTTGCAAATGACGTAATTTCTCGGTAACCACCATACAGACAGAACTTCTGATTGCAAAAATACATTCAACTATATTATGCGAAGAGAAGTCTGCAAACAAGATACATTTTTTAAAAGAGGACGCATTTTTAACTTCTTTGAAAGAGGTATACCCTAAAGGCACTGCAAAATTTTACTTTAGTAGGCCGTAATTTATGTATCAGCAGTCTTGATATCTTTTTATCTTTGTTAGTTAAAGACAATGCCCAGACAATGTTGTTCTGTAAATATCGCGGAAATCAGTTATAATCTGGCTTCCGTACAGGGCCGGGAATATGGATTATCCGTACTTTATGCTGTAGCAATTACTCCATTTCTACTAAAATTTGATGATTTTGTAATGAAAACAAGTGTATTAGCATTCAAAATATTGTCGGCAAGAGCATTTACATGGGTCAACGAAAACCTGTCAACAAATTCAAATTAATGCCAAAAATGAAGCCTCTGCAAGCTTTCAAAAATGGCGTTAACGTAAAATTCAATAACGTCATAAGAACTGCGCATTGCTTTGCAAGGAATAAATCGATAACAGTTGCCGCCCTTCTAGCTTTTGTATGGATATTATAGGCAACGATGGACAAGCAAATGACAAAGATTAATTTGGTATTTACAAGTATATTTGACTTGAATGCCTAACACTGAAAGATTTTACATATAAAATTAGCCCAGTGGATGACTGGTACCTATTAAAATGCGCTGTAACTCAATAAGGAAAAGTGTCTTTATATAGTGTTTGGTATCATTGTAAAGACAAAATGCATTGCTTTCAGTATATGCATAGCAGTTGTACCCAGCATGCTCCTAAACAAAGTCATGAGGCCATTTGCAAAACTTTTCGAACGCCCCTCGTACACACACTAACATTGTCTACCATAAAGATCCTAAGTTTTCAGGCAGATAGGTCTGTACGAACAGTGGAAACCGAGATTAGACTGTTCCTTAGGAACCAAAATGAAAAAGCTTCACAGTTGCCATCCCATCTGCGCATTTTTGTAGGCATTACGCTATGGTAGAACCGGAATAACAGGAAAATAAATAGAAGGGCAAGACCCGGCTGGGCTTGCAGCAAGTGCAAAATGTGGGCTGCCTGTTTTAGGGATATTTTTGAACTTAAACATTGTTTTCCAGGAAAAGAAACGGTGAAATGTCTTTTTTTTGTTTTATTCTGTATTATACAATGCAAGTTTTACTAAAATGATATGCATAAACATGCCCCATCGATGGAATATATTTTTATGACGTTTTTCATGAAATTTAATTTTCTTGCATTTTTTTTTAAATTTTAAAAAATATACTTATTATCAAGATAACTGCATTTTTTACCAGTTTGTTTCAAATAACCTTGATTATAGATTATATGATTTGCAAAAGGAAAGTGCTTTCATGGGCTAGAGACATGAATTTAAATAGAAAATGTGTAAAAAATTATGTAGAAGTATAAACTTTTGTTTTTTAGGAAAATAAAACAGTGATTTTGTTTTCTTATGCAAATGTTTTATAGCCCTTTCGATTATTCAGCTGGTATAATGAAATAAACGCCCCACCAATATTTCTATTCAATATCCATCTACTTTAAGTCAGAAAGGGGGTTTTCAAAAGAGTCTCTCTGCATGATGTATATTTTCAAACAAAATTTACATCAGTCTGCAGCACTTGAATAAATTTACTCTCGGTAAGCTTTCATTTACAAATTCCATGTAATTTGCATTAATGTTTGCCTTCTGCCATTCAGTATAGGGGATTGAAAGATATTTACTCTCTACTATATAGAACACATCCTGCACCCCTACCGTTTTATAATCCTGTTATGCAATTACCTATGTGAGAACAGTTATTTCCTTTGATGAAACATCAATATCACTGAACTGTTGCGTAACAGGATTATAATATTTTTCAAGCGACGGTGGCTTTGATTTCTCGTCCCTTTAAGATAATCTTTTAATGAACAAGCCAGGATCCAGATCACCACGTACTGGTGGGGCTCTGGATAATTGGTGTCGCTCGGAGGTAAAATATATGACTTAACTAGGGGTCGCTTTGATGAGAAATTTTGATTATGTCTTTTTTTGCCTTGAAATATATGTTGTGATATCTCATTAGAATCGCTTCGGCTGAGACGATTCTAATGAGATGTCACAACGTATATTTTAATCTAACCACACGGTTAAATAATCTCAAACTGTCATCAGATGCTCCTTTTTATATCTGGGCCTACATATTAAATAAACATAACAGAGGCCAAGATGGCGGGGTTGAGGCCCCAAAGCCCACCCCCCCCCCTGGATCCGTGGCTGTTGTATATGAATTCTTAAAAGCCTAGATCCTATAGCGCCCGGTAAAAGATTAAGCTACCTGTTTGAGACGGAGCTATTACGTTATTATTGTTTTATTGATAACAATTAATTCCAAGGTCCAAGAATATTGGTCACTTAGATGATAAGATTGTCAATCATTTCTGAGGCAATTCCTTACCACAAGCAGCAACCAATTCTCGTCAGCCCATGATCGAGGGGTTGGCTTTGGGGCTTCAGCCCCGCCATCTGGGCTTCTGTGTTATGTTTATATGTGGCCCCCAGATAATAGGATATATCTGATGACAGTTTGAGACAATTTATCCATCAGGTGGTTAGACTTGGCAAGGCGATTCTAATGAGATATCACAACATATATTGAAAAGCAAAAAAAAAAAAAAAAAAAAAAAAAAAAAAAAGAAAACTGTCAAAATTTACATCATATTGATCCCTAATTATATTTTAAGCCCCCCCCCTACTCCGCCCCCACACATACATCTCGGCACCTCCCAGCCCCACCAATTATCCACAGCCCCACTAGTACGTTGTGGTCTGGATCCGGGCCTGCTCGTAGCGATGGTCTCCAAGAGGCTCAGCAGAACGAACATATGGCTGCGACTCCGGACACCGAGTATGTCTCCATTACTGAGTAAAGCTACCTAATTCTGTCTTTTATAGTCGACAAATCATAATGTTTTGACAAGATATGTGACCAATTTCTTTCACGCATAATGATGCCAGTGCCACAACGTTTTTAGTGTGCTTTTAACGAACCAACGGAAAGGCACTACTGATCACAGTGGTTAAAAGAAAATTATGAAGGAATAAATCTGGTATAGGTCTTCAAGGAATTTTAAAAACTTCTTACACTTTTTGGCTCAGTGGTGGCTATGTCTATTTACTGAATAAGAGATTTCGCACCTGTATGATTTAGCATACTTTGCTTGTGCAATCAGTGCACTTTTCAAAACATCTTAATTGGCTAGTTGTGTGTATAAACATGCCTAGAGGCCAGTCTACGACTCTTTTAAGAAAAGTTAGGAAAGGGCCAATAAGCAAATAAAGGGGTTACTCTTATAACCCCAGCAGGCATATAACGTCGAAATGACGTCGTACTGACGTCGATGCGACGTAATGACGTCGCATCGACGTGAGTATGACGTCATTTCAACGTCATGTGCCTGCTGGGACGTGACTCATGCGGATCGTATCGTGACCGACATTGATCAGATACTTTTATATTCGAATACACTGTGTGTGATTGTCGCATCAAATTATTAACTTTTGTCAGAAAATTACCATTCATGTTCACAAATATCACCTCATGAAGATAAATTTTCATAAAAACATTCATCGCGATTGTTTCAGGACAGAGAAACGGACGGACATACAGACAGGACCAAAACATAATATATTCATTGTTTTCTCAGAACGGGCGTATAAAAATATTGTCAGCAGCATTCAACTCATTTGAGCGGTGTCTTGTGAAAAAGACCTCAGGCCACGTGCAAACATCAAATACTCATACCAGCATGTGCGGGCCGGGTAGCGCAATCGGTAGGGCACCTGACTCGTAAGTCAGAGGTCCTGGGTTCGAATTCCGGTCTGGCCACATACTTTCGTTTCTCCTTCCGCTGATTCAAGAGGGGCAGTTGTCAGTTACTGGCGAAAGTATGTGCACTTAGTACTGGTTAACCGCTTTGGAGGTCTAAGCCTGCCCAGGAATAGTGTGGTTAGGTTAACTGACCGTCCCGACATGACCTTAGTTGTTTACCGTGGACGTTAAGCATCAAATCAACCAACCAACCAACCAGCATGTGCAACTGACAAAACGACCAGAGTCTTGTCTTTTCATATTGTAATCCCAGGGTCTTAAAATGGTTATGCGGACAGTGAAGCCTCTGGTCAGTCTGCGAGGGTGCACAGTCTGATTAGATTCTTTCCGGTTCGCATTTGCCAAAGTGCACATTTGTTTCCACAACGAGACATTTATTTCATTCAAGCAACAGT
Organism: Ctena decussata; assembly: GCA_963989385.1. NCBI lineage: Eukaryota > Metazoa > Mollusca > Bivalvia > Lucinida > Lucinidae > Ctena > Ctena decussata. Next base: position 16,705,612 of record OZ022515.1, on the reverse strand, counting down.
TTCCAAACTTGGTCAGATGAAATAGTTTTCTTCATCAAGTACCCAAGATAAAACCAGTCCCCTGTCTTATTAGAACTATAAATGTGTATCTCAGTTTTAGGTTTTATTGCTTTTCGTCCCGAAACAGAGAACATGGCAAAATTTATCTGTTGATCTGTGTTCATTAGACGCTTGGAAATAAAATAGTCCACAGCTGTTTTGTATTGCTGCTCATACTTGATTACTGCTTCCGTTGTACCAAAGAATAACCCTCCGCCTACCCACACGCGGTTCTGCATGAAGATTTTCGAATATGAAATATTCAGGGACACATTATTCACTCTGTTCATTGCGATTCTTGAAATATTAAAATCTGGCGGCGTTGTGAGGTTAAAGTATGTTCTGCTACGCTGAATATTTCTGAAGTATCCTATGTCTAACCAAAGAAAATACTTAGAACGGAAGTAGTTCTGATTGGCTGCCTTTGAAACGAGGTCATATTTAGCATGTTGTGCGCATGCGTATTCTGGTAAAACCGTATTTGGAAAATGTTTTGGGTAACCTTTCGTTGTATAAATCTTGTGAATTTCTTCTTGTTTTGAAAATGCCCATGAAGAATTTCTATTAATTAAAAATATTTTGGTTGATTTCCTAAACTCTGACCGCAATATTTGCATCTTTCTCTGGAATCTTTTGGAGTCCGTGTATACAACAAGTGGGTTGATAAGATATTTAAATGTCCCTGCCCACTGAAAATACAACATCGGGGTAAACTTAATTTTCGGACTGGCTCCTTTCTGAAATTCTCCAATGTCGAAAAAAGCTGTCACTACTGTTATGCTGTCATTATCATCTTCAAGTTTTGATACTGGCGGCGAGAAAGCAGATGAAAAGTTGCCGCCAAATGGCACACGCGGAGAAATAGCGCCAGGTCCCCCAAACTGCAACGAAAATTAGAAATTTATCAAGTTTCAATTTTATGCTGAAATTATACTTACCGATCGTAATTTACGAAAAAGATAACCTTTCGAACTTACGTTGACTAACCCGCAAGCGCTTGAGTGATCCCGATGAGCTTCTATACTACCTTGATCACGCGCATGTGCTCTTCAGTTTATACAGGCAGGATAAAAAATAACATTAACCCAACCTCTAACAAATGACTGATATTTCCATTGGAGTGGATAGTGGAAAATGTGATCGGTAAGTATAATAAGTTCTGATTGTAAGATCGGAATGCATCAAAGAACAGAAAATAGCAGACTCAGATTAACTGAGTCTGTTCATGACCAGTAATGAAATGTGCGACACCAGCCATGCCCCTAGCACCGGCTTAAGCGGAACTCTATTTTCAAAATAACTCAAATGAACTCAGTGATCCCAGAGGACCAGATAATATATATTCTGCGCTAAGATGATGTACGGGGAGACAGGCACACGGCACAAACACCAGCTGCAGTGAAGATAAATACGTTCTGATTGTAAGATCCTTTGCTCTAGTAGAATGAGCCTTCACATTCAAATAACTGTCATTATAGGCCATTCTAATTGTCTTAATAATCCATTTAGAAATTGTCTGAGATGAAATCGGATACCGCTAAAATAACTGGTCCTCTGAAGACAAATCTGTCTTCTTCCACAGACTGACAGTCTTTTTCAAATAAAAATACAAAGTCCTCTTTGGATCCAATTTTGCATTTTCCGTCAAATCTTAGATTCCAAAATGTTTTTGTCTATCCCGTTTGGCTAAACCATGCCGAATAAATATTATGCCTTACTTTTGTTCCCAAACTGATCCTACTCCCAATTTAAGAGATTGTAAATCACTGCATCGCCTTAAAGTACAAGTAGCCATCAGAAATACTGTTTTGAAGGCAATCAGTTTTAAAGTGCTTGACTTAATGGTTCAAAAGACTTGTTCTGCTGCATGCAGATTCCATTCTGGTAACAATTTTACCATAGGTGGTCTGGAATTGAATACTCCTTTTAGCAGTCTAATTCTATGAGGATGCTGACCTTAAGAAACATTATTTATAGGGGTTAAGGCTGATGACGACATAGATCTATAGCCTTCTATTGTCCTGTATTGTAAGCTACTATTGTAACTGCAGATCATATTTTATTTACATCCTTTGAGACCAGAGGATAGATTCTGAGAAATCTAAAATTTGAGACCGATTTAGAATATTATTCTAGATCATCATTTTTTATATTATTTGGATCCTTTTGAAATTAATCAGTCTTAGAATCGACTGCCCAATTAAAATTAAGAAAGTATAGTATGTTTTTTTTTCTGGTTTCGTCCCCAGATATTATCAGGGTCTCTAATGAGGCTTTATTAGCCGAAACTACGTAATCTGGCACATGTTCCTGCTTCTGTATGTACTCTCTGCTCTTGAAGGAACTTTTAAAGATTTTAATATTACACAGACCTGACAGCAAATCAGCTACCTGAATAAAAGAAGCAGAATAGGAATCAATTTGCCTTGTACGACACCAGCTACAGAATTTCTTGAACTTGCAAGTGTATTCTTTTTGCGTACCCTTTCTCCAAGAGGCTTTGAGTAGGTGCCCAGCTTATTTAGAAAAATCTTTCTCTTTGAAATTTCTGCTGAGAGAAGCCTAGCAGTCAAGTTAGGCACCTCTAGATATGGGCGATTTATCTTGCTCTTTGGCTGATGTAAGGGATTTGACTGACCTGGAAGTTTTCGTGGACAATCCACTAGAAGCTGAAGAAGCTCTGTGTACCAGTGTCTTCTTGGCCACGGAGGGTGGGGGGGGGGGAGGGGGCAATCAGAATAATGGTAAAGTCTCATATGTTGAAGTACTTTGGAGATGAGACAAATGGGAGCATACGCATACGCAAACATGTTCTCCCACGAGATTGACCGTTCGTCTAGTGCTAATTCTTGATGATAAGGTGACCAGAAACAAAATGTCTGAGTCTGACGATTCTCTGCCGATGCAAAAAAAATCTATCAATAGTTGACCCTAAGATGTAACAGTCTCATCGCAACCGATCCGACCAATGTCCATTCTCTGGGTAACACTTTGTTCCTGCTCAACTGATCTGACAATACATTGTGTAACCCCTTAAATATGGGCAGCTTTGATCTGAATATTGTTCTGGATGGCCCAGTTCCACAGATACCGTGTCCTGTAACACAGCTGAGACGACCGAGTACCCCCATATTTGTTGATATACTGGACTACAGTCGTATTGTCTGATCGTATCCATACATGCTGACCCGCCTATTTAAAGGTAAAGGTAAAGGTTTCCCATAACCTAACAGCCGTAGGGGCAGTTGGGGTTAGAGACCCACTCTATCTTGGGCACAGCTGATGAAAGGCGGAGCCCATCTCTGTCCTTTCGCTGCCTTATTGGCCGAAAATGTTTAAAACTCAGAAAAGCTGCCCCCAACTGCAGAAAATTGATATGCAGCTTCTTTTCAACTGTCGACCATGTACCCTGAACAAACTGACTCCTAACATGACCTCCTTATCCAGACTTTGAAGCATTTGTTGGTTTGGTTTTATTTGTTTCTGGTTGTTGTAAAGATCTGCCCCTCAAAAGTTTTGCTAAATCTGACCACCATCTTAGATGAGATTTCAGATGGTGAGTAACAGGAATTTTGATTGCCAAATAAGTACAACTTGGTATCCAGAAGCAAAGAAGATGTAACTGAATTAGCCTCATGTATAGGCGAGCATTGGGAATCAGTTCCAGACATGAATCCATTATTCCCAGAAGATGCAGAAAATCTTTGGTTGTCACTAGATTTGATAAATACACATTATTACCATAGTAACTTGATCTGGCGTAATGTATCACGTCGAGTGGATGAGCTCATACCATCGGATCACCCGAGACGCTTGCGTCGAGGGTGATCCGATGGTATGAGCTCAGCCACGAGACGTGATACAGTACGCCAGATCCGATGGTATGAGCTCAGCCACGAGACGTGATACAGTACGCCAGATCAAGTTACTATTATAATAATTTGTTTATTATATACCTTAGGGAACAGCCAACCATTCATACTAGCCAGCGCTAATGCATCGACCCGGTTATGAACCTGCGTGGCAGAGGTATGTAGCTAGTCTTGGGACAAACGCTACTGACTGAGCTATGGCGGCGCGCCTTTTGACGTGTTTGTCGATGTTACGTCACTAGTCCCGTTTCTCTGGTTCTCGTTTCTATGACGCACGTTAAAAAATGACGCGCCTGAAGCTGGAACTCACACGTAGCCTCGTTTTAAAGGATAGTGATACGGATTCGGAAAACGTCAGTTTGATACGGCTGGTTGTATCAGTTGGCCAGAAAACAGGCAGTTCAAAGAGCGTATCATTGATAGGTATATAATAAAATATTGTTCACAGCAGAAATTAACTTGCTTAGTCATTCTGGAACTGGGAACACTAATCCTCTATCTAGCCGAACAGACCCCCTATGTATGTAATTTTCTGAGTGGGCCTTAGACTGGATTTTTCTGTGTTTACTATGAATTTCAAACTAGACTCAGACATTTCTCTCGACCTTGTAACAGCAATACTTTTATCTGATTCACTGCTAGCCAATCGTCTAGATACGATGCCAGGATTACGTTTTGCTCCATTAAATGAGCTGCAGCCACCGCAACTATATTTGTGAACACGCTCGGAGCGCAGTTTGGTCCAAAGCAAAGTCATTTGAACTGGTAGCACTTTTTGTTTATGCACAATCGTAAGAATTTTCGATGCTTCACAAAAATTGGTATGTGTAAATAAGCATCGCTGAGATCAAGAGAAATTGCCCAATCTTTTGGCTTTATTAAGTTCCGAACTTTATAAAATATATGTCAAAGGTCGACCAAGTGGCTCGGTAGCTCAGTTGGCAGAGTGCTCGCACGGTAAGCGAGAGGCCCAGGGTTTGAGTCCCGGTCGGGCCACGATTTTTTCCTCCCCTGTGACATTTAGTGGTTCAGTGTGGGTCCACGGCTAGGGCCGCGAGCATGAAAAAGTGCATGTCTCGTAGGTTCCTCCGTGGTACCGGGTAGATTCGGGGACGAATCTAATTAAGCAGGGAGAAAATGTCAAAGGTCGACCAAGTGGCTCGGTAGCTCAGTTGGCAGAGTGCTCGCACGGTAAGCGAGAGGCCCTGGGTTCGAGTCCCGGTCGGGCCACGATTTTTTCCTCCCCTGTGACATTTAAAGACTGACAGGGCGCAAAGGTCGTGCGTGCGCATGCAAGCGTGAGTCAGTGAAGTGAATCGCGCGCGCTAAATTACATAAGGACAGAAACCGGAAACGGATATGCGCTAACTTTTAAAATAATGCTTAAGAGGATTAGAGCTATAGGGAAAATGAGTGGAATGACATGAAATATAGGATAAATTGGACTGTAGGACAATTTAGTAAAGGATTTTTAGGATGAAATATTTTCACCCTGTGACATTCTCCGCCTCTTCGGGAAATGTCGTCCCGACATTTAATTAATAAAATTTACAATATTAGCAATTTTACTATTTATAAATGTGTATTTACAACATTTTAATAGTTCAGACGGAATCTTAGCCAGTGACAATTATTTGTTTGGACAGCTCTGCACTCGAATAAAAAAACCTTTATATGACAAAACATACAGGCTTTTACATGTACACATGTACAAGCTTTATTATCTGTATAAAGATACAGAATTTTATCTATACTATTGTACATATATTTATCTGTACATCGGCGCAGATATCTGAAAGAGCAACCTGTTCACTGGATCAAACCAAAATGTTATTTCATGGAAGTTCCATGAAACATCAACACTTTAACACAAATTAACACAAATTTCAATAGATATGCTATAAATAAACTATATAGCATATATGGACCAAAAAGAATTATCCTTTCTTCAGCCTTTCAGTCCCGTATATATACACAACGTTTGCATGACTTAAGTACCTAATTTGTCAAACAGCAGGTGACAAAATGATAAAAACAAGAAACAAGTCATGGAAAAATTTGGACCAAACACCATGGAAACGTCAATCCAAGTAAAAAAACTTATTATTTACAATACATTCTCCTGAGTATGTTATCAAGGTATAAGCCTAATAGACAGTAGCAGATTCTATACAACGCCATATGGAGGACAAAACACTGGCATCCAAGTGATCTGGTCAATCCATACCGACTCGTAGCCAAGTGCCCATCTACCCACAGCGAAGTATTGAACCTGCCAGACATCCATTGAAAGAGACTTTGCAATGTCCAGCACCTCGAGAGCATACTCAATGAATGTAATGTACCATTCATTCGCGGCAACATTATGCAGCGAAGTCATGAATATAAAAATACTACTCCATTGTCTTTCAACAAGACAACATTTCACACAAACTTCAGAATGAATTATTTTAAAAGGGCAGAGAACTGTCTCCTGTTCTTTTTACGAACTGCATGTAAAAAGAAATTAAAGAAGGGCACAACATCTTAAAATTCACATCGTATAGCACCCGTGTAGAGAGCTCAATTAGCATAACATAGGAAATGTCATGTTATGCAAGTATACTGAAAATGGAATTAAGTATATTCAATCGCGTTTACGGCTCGAGTGCGTCAAGTTCAGCTCATTTGCTACACAAGACGTTATGCCACAAGAAACCGTACCCACTATTGAACTACTTAGTATGTAAAGCAAAATGCTTTTATGTCAAATAAATGGACAACCGATACTCTCTACACTGGATACCAATAATTTAGCAATGCCCAACCTCCTCTTTAAGAAATGTCGTCCCGACATTATGTACTCGTCGAAGATAGGAGCTGCAAGGCACAGGTACACGGAACTTGCATTACAGACAGTGACGATTGTCATAAAATGCATCAGGAATGACGATCTACCGGCATCCAAGTGATTAGGTCAATCCTTCCCGACTTGTAGCCGGCAGCCATCAGTCCACAACAAAATATGAAAACAGTCACCATCTATAAGAAATGGCTTGTGTCATCTGTAACGTGCCACTCCAACCAATGACGGACATTTCTCGGGACAAAAAAAATGTGGGAAGCAGACCGAGTATTGTCTGCAAGAAAGATATGATGCAAGAAATTGCATCACACCAATAAAACAGGATTTTCCGCATTGCGAAAGAAAAAAAAAACAATGCAGAATATGTATATTTAATTATCCAGAAACCTGGGCAGTGATAATTAAAAATTTTAAAAACAGAAAACACAGAGCCACAAAATGGCTAACAGACCCAGTCACCTCCAGTTTGCCACACAGGTTTTTTTCTATTTCTAGATGGAAGGACCCTAGGCCGCAAAAGCCCCGGGGAGGTTAACCTAGGAGTAAAGGTTGGTGCCAGAGGATTTAAGTTAGATCTCCTCTGTGGTATCACATACCTGGGCACCTCAAGACCCACCTGCTCGATACCGCCATCAGCCGTTGAATCTACAGCATTATGTAACCCCTGGTTGAATTCCACGTTGTCACTTACAGTTTGAGTCTCATCCGGTGACGGATGAGAACTGTTTGACAGTGCCACTTTGGAATCCACTCCAGGTTTCGATGGAGGTAGAGCCATAAATGGGAGCAACAGAATCCTGTGGAGCATTTTAGAGTTGCTTCTGCCATGCTCACGTTTTACAACGTAAACAGGAATCTGTTTATTTGGCTGTTCAAGCACCAAATAGACATCCTTCTCCCATTTATCGGCAAGCTTGTTTTTGCCCTTTAATCCCACGTTGCGTATCAGTACGCGATCCCCAGGCATCAGGTTGGACTCTCGAACCTTAAGGTCATAAGTGACCTTGTGCCTCCGACCTTGTCGACGGGCCTCCTTCGATGCAGTTTTGTATGCAAAATCCAGCCTCTTTCCAAGATCAGCTGCATACTTAGCCTATCGGAACCAGAATTTTATGGTGACTTAGTATACAAATTCAAAAAGATTAAGGGTAGGACTGATTTTTCTGATCAATTCCGAAAAATAATAATACGTCACAAACGTATTGGCTATAATTTAAATGTTATGCGACAGTCTGCATGCTTAGTGATTAACCCAATCACGGTTGATAGCTTTGCTGCACTCTTTAATTGCACACCGGGGGATCGGTCGTCAGACTCTATGATGGCCCCGACCTAAAGCTATATATTTTAGTTGGTTGGGACCGGAGCCTTTTTGTCTGTTGCTTGGTCCACCGGGGCTCAACTGGTGACCTTCTTTTGCTTCAGATTTCCAGTGGGGTTGTTTGGCAGGACAGGGATCTCCACCTGTCAGACGGCCCGTTGTATCTGTTGAGTCCTCGTCTTTGCTTCTTCATGGTGTTGAAATTTGATTTATGTGTTTACCGTGATGATTCATTGACGAGTTAGAGGGTTATCATGCGAACCGAACAACCAACTAAATGTTTTGTACCACTTCAGAAACTGAGGGTGAGGTTGGGCCTGTAAAATCGATTTAAGCCCCCCAGTAATTCATTACTGACCGTTCCAAGGCGGTAGTTCTGTTGTTGTTCTTTGTTGCCTGTTTTTGGTGTCAGAGTTTCTGTGATGTTTTACCTTATGTATGTTATTATTATTTTTGGTTCGGTTTGGGTTGCTGAGTGGCCACCTTTTGGGAACAAGCTGCTCACCCGGTTGGCCATATGTTCTCTGTATCTTGATTATTTGTAATCTTAGTTGTTTCCAACTATGGTTTGAGGGCTGGATTTGGATTTTGATTGTTTCAGTTCCTGGTCTTTGCATACTTTTTACTTTTAGACTGATCTTTACATGCACTTTCCGGCTTGATGCCTAAAAATGCATCGACAGCAAGCCGAGGATGCCGCCCAAACATTAGGTAATGGGGCGAATATCCAGTGCTCTCGTGACGGGTCGAGTTGTAGGCATGGACCAAAGAAGGAACATACGACTTCCAGTCGGATTTCTGGTGGTCTTCGAGAGTATCTAACATATTGAGCAGCGTTTGGTTAAAACGCTCTGGCATTCCATTGTCCATAGGGTGGTAGGGCGTGGTCCTAGATTTGTCAATGTTGGCAATGGAACACAGCTCTTTAATAACCTGACTTTCGAAATTGCGTCCTTGGTCGCTATGCAGACGGACGGGAAAGCCGTAATGACAAATAAAATTATCAAAAAGAAGTCTGGCTGTTGTTTTGGCAGTCTGGTTCTTGGATGGGAGTGCCTGAGCATAGCGGGTGAAATGGTCTGTAATAACAAGAATGTTTTCGTATCCACCCGCTGACATCTCAAGAGACAGGAAATCCATACAGACCAAGTCCATTGGATATGTAGATTCCACAAGGACGAGGTTTGCCGAATTCCTACTCTGAGTCTTGCGCCTTATGCATCTGGGACAGTTTTTCACTTTCTTCTCGATGTCACCATCCATCCCTGGCCAGTAAAACCGAGACTTAACCAAGGACATTGTTCGATCTCTCCCCTGATGGCCAGCTTCATCGTGGAGACCTGCAAGCGCAATATCCCTGTAAATCTCAGGTAAGACTAGCTGGTTAATGGACGTGCCATTAAGAGAATGACGACGATGAAGTACGTCGTCTTTGAAAAACAAATTGTCCCAGTCTTTCAATACTTTCTGGCATTCTTTAGACTCAAGAGCAATCTGCCTCCTGGTAGGCTTATGTCCAGAGGTTAAAAGCTGTTTGACTCGATTCAGTGTGCTGTCCATTGTTTGTTCAGCTTTCCAGTCAACCTGACTGATATCTGAACCAAAGTCAGAGCCAATTTCATCACTGCCGATCGACGCAACCTGAGAGAGCAACACACACTCCACTACTGGAGCATTCTCCCAAGAAGCCAAAGCCGATTGACAGATGGCCTTTATGGCATCATTAAACAAAACTTCTTTGTCTGTGGAAGGTAATCTACTTAATGCATCAGCATCCAGATTTTTCCTTCCAGACCTGTAGAGAAGTTTAAAATTGTAATTGGACAGTGACGCTAACCATCGATGTCCCGTCGCATCGAGTTTAGCAGTAGTTAGAACATACGTTAGTGGATTATTATCCGTTCTAACTAGAAACTTGTTTCCATATAGATAATCATGGAACTTATCTGTCACTGCCCATTTTAATGCCAAAAATTCCAATTTATGAGCAGGATAATTGCACTCATTGGCTCTTAAACCTCTGCTTGCATATGCAATGACATGTTCAATACCGTCTGTTTCCTGGTAAAGAACAGCGCCTAAACCATCCCCACTAGCATCTATATTTAAGATGAAGTCTTTGCTGTAATCAGCATAAGCAAGGACTGGTGGTGATGTCAGCTTTTCGATGATTAAATCGAAAGCTTGTTGTTGCTCAGGACCCCAGATCCATGGCGTGGCAGTTTTAGTTTTCTTGCCTTTCTTGTTCGTTGGGTGACCGACAAGAAGACTGTTAAGTGGTTTAACAATCTGGGCATAATTACAAACGAAACGTCTGTAATAGCCCGCAAACCCAAGAAAACTACGGAGTTCCCTTATATTTGAAGGGATAGGCCATTTCTTTAATGCAGAAATTTTGTCAGGATCGGTTTGTACACCCTTATCACTGACAATGTGGCCTAAATACTGCACTTGGGTCTTGAAGAATTCACTCTAAGAGCCTTTGAGCTTTAAGCCATGGCGCTCAAGCTGCTTGAATACGTTTTCAAGGCGCTCTAAGTGCTCTTCGAATGTCTTACTAAAGATGATTATATCATCTAAGTAAATTAGACATTCCTTCAAGTGTAACTCACCCATACAACGCTCCATTAGGCGTTGAAATGTAGCTGGAGCGTTAGTTAACCCAAACGCCATTCTGTTACACTCAAAGAAGCCTAAGGGACCTACCGAAAAGGCGGTCTTATGTTTGTCAGCTTCTTTGACACCAACCTGCCAATAGCCAGATCGAAGGTCAAGTTTCGAAAAATATTTAGAACCAGATAAAGAATCAATTGTTTCTCAATTCTGGGTAAGGAGTAAGCATCCTTAACTGTTCTATTATTAAGTTTTCGAAAATCTATACAAAAACGGAGGGATTTATCTTTTTTACGGACGAGGACAATATTAGACGAGAAGGAGCTTTGGGACTCCCTAATAGCACCAGCGTCCAACATTTCTTTAAGGTGTTGACGTACCTCCTCAAACATTGCAGGAGGAATACGCCTGTATGGGTCCTTAAACGGAGTATTATCCGAAAGGTTAATCTCATGTTCCACAAGATCTGTGAAACCTAAATCCGTAGGACCCGTTGAAAATATATGCTTCCACTTATCAAGTAAGACACTGGCCTTTTGTTTCTGATCTGGTGTTAAATTTTCTTGTGGAAGACTAACGCCAATATCTTCAAAAGACAGTTCACTAGAACTAGACTTTTTCGAAAACGAACTATCAAAAGGGTCAACATTCTTAATGACGTTGACTTCATGCAAGTTACAAAGGGGAGTTTTGGGTTTAATAGTGATAGGCCTGGCTGAGATATTACAAATGCGAACAGGCATTCGTGAAGTTTTCATGTTTTGTTTAACAGAAACAACCCTAGGGCAAACATTAAATTCATTGTCAGACATATTTTCTGTTACAGCATTTTCAAAGTTTGCAGTATTTCTAACTAATCCTGTTAAAGTAACAGTTTCGTTTGACTTGACTATAACTGGTTTCTTATTGGTTGACTTTACTACTTTAGATTGACAAGAAAGTACTGAAAATGCGTTAGTCCACGCTGAAGGAACAGATGCAGTTCCATTGACATTATCCCTGAATGCAGCAACAATATTTGTACCAACTATTATAGGAACTTGGCCAGAGAACCTTGTCGTTGATCAACTAATATTGGCACAGTCAATGGATCATGGTCAATGTCAGACATACTAACTTGTGCTTCAATATAACCTAAATAAGGTATAGAAGAACCACTGGCTCCAGTTATATTCAATTCAAAATCTGACATATCTCTCAGCTCAGGCCTAGGGTTCATGGTATTATAAAACTTTTCACAAATAGTAGTGACCACTGAACCAGTGTCAATGAGGGCTGTACATTTGTTCCCATTATTGAAAATAGAAGATTCATTAATTGAACCAATCATTCTGGATATGAGAGGTTCTTTAGTACTGGAGCTATTAGAGTCAACAGCTGAGTCTTCATTCTGCTCCGCAATAAAGACTCGACCTAGTTTAAAGGATTTGGACTACTGTCTGTCTTATTGTCGGAGGCAGAAGAAGACGTAGTAGTCTCAGTCTTTTTATCAGAGACTGACTGCTGTTGTTGTTGGTAGGCCCCTCTCTGTTTATATTGCCCCTTTCGAAAATTATACCTACCACGGTATGACCCACCTTTGCCTCGAGGTGTATAACCTCGCTGTGAAGTGGCAGAGGACGGTACCGTGGTAGTACTGGAGGTGGCTGTTTTTAAAGTTGAATCCTTGAATTTATTTTCAAGGCCATCCATCCTCTCTCTCAACAGCTTCATTTGCTGCAACAGCCCATCCAATTTCTTATTTGTAGAATTGGAGTCAGAAATGGACTGTTGCATTTGCTTAACATCTTTAACTTCTTGAATGTCAGATGTTGAGGACTGAGAACCAGTTGCTGAAGATGAAAATGATTTTGTTAAAGTAGAAACAGAAAGGTCTTGCTCGATGGCTCTTAATTTCTTTCTTAGCTGATTAAACTCTTTTTCTGTTTCATATGTGTATCTGCTGGAGTTTTTAAGTAGGGGATCTCTTAACCCATTCCACAGTTTAGAACACAACATTTCGTTTCTAATTTCATCAGAGATGGTGCGACTTCTTGTTGCTCTCCTCAAAAGATTTTCAATTCTGATGCTGTAATCAGCAACTGATTCATCTTTTCTTTGACATTCAATATAAAATTGCTGAAGTAAAACTTCATTGGTAGAAACATTGCCATAGATACCCTCAAGTTTATTGAGGATATCTGATGGTTTGGCAGTTTCTCCAAGTGTAAGTAAAATTTCCCTGGCTCTTCCTCTAAGATTCTTCCTAATAGACTGTAAAATTAGAGAGAGAGAGTCAGGATAGTTTTCTCTTATGAGGCAGCTGAGCTCAAACTTCCACACCTCGAAAGAAACATCTCCTTTCTGGTCTTCACCAGAAAAGAATGGAAGTTGAGGTAATCTCATGCTGGCCAAATAAGAACTGTTGAGAGAACTATCAAATGCAGAAGGATGGATGTTAAAAGAAGGGACTGTACTAACTTTGGGGGGATCACTGCCTGGTTCTTGTTTTGTAAATGTGTGTCCATTTTGAAATGAGTCTTCCGGAGATAGGTGTTTAGGAGTCTCAGATTCAAAACGGGTCTCACTTTCCATTTTTGTTGGGAACAAGGAAAAAGGTACTGTAAAAAAAAACTGAATTTATTTCATGAAGTGGAGCTGTCCCTATTCTTCCACTTTTGTTTCTAAAATATCTAAATTTTCTTTCCGGACTAAGGTTTCTTTTATTCCTCTTTGAGGAGGTGCCAAAAATTCCAGTTTGTATCCCTCGTTTATGACTTATAAGATCCACTGATCGTTTGTTGTCTTTTGCAAATTTTTCAGAAAAATCTGAGACCCCCCTCCCCCCGCCCTCCGACAGGTATCTCCGGAAAGTTTTGATCAAAATTTGCCTCTGAGTCATTTTTGTTTCATGGGGATTCGAAAACCAGACCACTCTTTGTCTGTCTCCCCCTTGTTTTCTGACGATTCATACTTATAAGTGGAGCCCTTGTAAGAAGAGTAGGATGATCCTCTGGACCTTTTTTCTAGTAGAACTATTTACTGAATAGACATTACGTGACTTCTTGTAAGACCACTTATTCCTGTCATCAGAGGAAAAATTCCTTTTCTGTGTGCTCCACCTTTGAAGTATCATATTCAGGAATAAGTTCTACCAGCTGCTATTTTTGTTCCTTGTGCTTCTTCAAATTCTCTTTTAAAGCTTTACCGAAGACACCATTCCCTCTTAAAGGTAAATACAGCACCTTGGCTTGAACATCTTTAAGATTATTTTGCCCTGAGTCTGACACTGTTGCGTTCCTTCTTATAATATAATGAAAAGCCCCTGACCTTCCAACCTGGTCTAATGCTTTTGTTGTCATCGCAAAAATGTCTCTAACTGATAGAACCGTACTGTCTATATTAACATCTTTAGACTGTAATTTATTTAGAAGTGAGCCAAGAGCCTGCTGTATATAACACACTGAAATAATTTCAAGTCTAGTTGCCATTTGTCCTTGAAAAGCCACAGTCAATAGCTTTAAGGGGTCGTGACGCCATCTCTTTACTTTTACCCCCAAACGTTAACAGATTTTGCCCTAAGTTCCTTCAATAGCTTTGGCTTTAACAAGTCATCAAGGATTGGTACTTGAAGTAGAGACTCACGTTTCTCGTGAACAGAAAAACATGTCTTGTTGTCCTCTTTGGACGACGACAGCTTCTCCGGATCCTTATAGCCATGCCTTGGTAAGTGTATCTTCATGAGCTTGATCTAAACTAATACCCATCTGCTTTGAAGAGTTTGGCGAGATGTTATCACCAAACAATGATTTCAAAAAAAATGACAGAGTCTTCTTCAGGTTTCTCATGCAAAGACTGACAGAAGCGATCAGATTTTTAGTAGACTCTACAGCTGACACTTCTGAGACATGACTAGCTAAACCACAGTGTTCATTATCTGATAAAAGGCCTAGAGCACCATTTTCTCATTGACCCGGGGTAATAGAAATTGCATCATCATACACCGGAGAAAGAGGAACTAAGCCAAAACCTCTGTTTAAATCATTTTCTAATGAAATGAGAGGCTGACGAAATCCTGAAGGATTGTTGTTCTCTGATGGCTGTACATCAGGTCTACACACGTCACCCCTGAAGGGTTGTTTTCCTGATTAGTCTGGGATTTGTCTAAAACAGTCCTCTCTGCTGCGATTTTCCAAAGGATTTCATCATTTCAAACAGAAAATTAAATTTCTCATCAAATTTCTTTTCCAAGGGATCCATACGCTTGTTAGCCGACGTCTTCCTGGAACTTCTACTGGGCAACGATTTAGACTTCTTTTTGTCCACCATGTCTTTGGCCAAAATACCGATTAACCTGATTGAAATGACTGCTTTTCTATGTCTGTCAGCGCATTCAGAGATGCAGCCGCCATTATGCAACTGAAGACCAATGTCTTACCACAATAATTAACCGAAAATAAATTTCCTTCTTAGAAAGAGCAAAAAAAAACATGCAGAAATATTCTCTGCCACCAGAACTGCCAACGTGTTGTTAAACTGAAGAGCGCATGCGCGTGATCAAGATAGTATAGAAGCTCATCGGGATCGCTCAAGCGCTTGCGGGTTAGTCAACGTAAGTTCGGAAGGTTATCCTATTCGTAAATTACGATCGGTAAGTATAATGAAAAAAAAAAAAATAGAATGGTATTTGTGACTTCATCATAGATCTCTGCATTATAGTTTAATTAAACAGTATTTTAATTGTATAAATATTCAAAATACACCAGCACATCAATGCACAGTTACATAATATATTGAGTTATACAAAGAGGAATTCAGGACAAGTTCATATTACTTTTTGTGAATCTGTATCCAATGGCAAGCCAATGCACATTAATTAGAATAACTTGAATAACCAGGTTTTTCTCTTGAAATCATAGGTTTCTCTGATAAACCAGGGTTTTCTTCGCAATATCTGGTATTTCAAGAGAAGAACCTAGTTTTTCTTTGATATACATAGTTTTTATACCCCGTCACACGTTAGTGGCGGGGTATTATGTTTTCACGTTGGCCATCCGTCTGTCCGTCCGTCCGTAGTATGTACGTCCGTCCGTCCGTCCGCACTTCGTTTCCGTTCGATAACTTAAAAGTAAAAAGCACGCAAAGACCAGGAACCGAAACAACCAAAACCCAAACCCAGCCCCCAAACCACAGCTGGAAACAACCAAGATCACAAACAACCAAGACACAGAGAACACACGGCCAACCGAGCGAGCAGCCCGCCCCCAAAAGGCTTTTTTTTCCTTCAAATTTTGCATATGCATTTGTACCAAGAATGTCTCGCTTGGGATTGTTAAAGGGCAAATCTCGATAATTTCTGACAGAGTTATGGATCTTGTCAATGTACAAAAAATGGTTTCTGGCCTCTAGTTCTTTTACTACTTGGAGCATCATGATGAAACTTTACAAACATGATCGAAGTCACAAATACTTTATGTGAGCACAGAAATTTTATTATTGGAGATCATTTGCCCCTGCCCTGAGGCTATATACATATATAAAATCATGAAAAAAACTATATAAAATCAGAGTTTGAAGCAATTTTTCTGAAACTTACATCAAATGATCAAGAGTGATGAAAGCCTCCAGTGGTGCTCAAATTTACCCCACCGGAGTTATGGCCTCCTGCCCCTTGGCTGTATACATGCATAAAATGATGATAATGTCTATATAAATTTATGTGAAACAGATTTTCAGAAATTTACATCTGATGATAGAAGCAGTAAAATCTTCATGTTGTGATTTGAGCCTTTAGCCTATCTGCCCCTGCCCCGTGGCCACATAAAATTGTATTTCACTAGAGTGGTCAATGATTTATCGGAAGCTTATTGTAAGTGATAAGAGTAATGAAGTTTCCTGTCATGACAAAGATTTTTTATCCATGTTCAGGGGGTTAGGCTGCCCCTGCCCTGGGGTTATACAGAGAAAAAATAATTCTGGAAAAAACGGTGTGTAAAAAAGATTTGCAGTGGCGGGGTATCACGCAGTCGTTTGGGATGCTTTTATTTTTCTCTTATATACTAAGTTTTTCTTATGATAAACCAGGTTTTTATACAAACCCAGTTTTTCTTTGAAATACCATGTTTTGCGAAGAAACACCTGATTTATCACAGAAACACACGGTATCAAACGAAAATCTGGTTTATCAGAGGAAACACTGGTTTAGCTGAGAAAAACCTGGTTTATCAAAGAAAAACCTTTTTTATCGAGAGAAAACCTGGTTTAACGAAAACAATATTACTAGATAAAATAAAGTGACAAGAACGAGGACTTTCAAATTGCCATGCATTCTAAACCAAATCGTCTCTTTTTGAGACGGGGTTGATTGCCTTGCAAAACTAGTACTGTATTTATGGTTTATTACCTTAGCCTGAAAGCAGTTTCTTAACTTGTCACAAAAATTTAAATGCGTTATGGTCATTCAGTTGAAAATAACCTGGTTAATTATAATGTTTTCCTTCTGCTCCTTGGGGTCTCCTAGTCGGCTATGCCTTTTTATAGTTACAGCTAACGAGTTCATAGATACCGTATACGTGGTAATTTTCGCAGGTTCAAAATTTCGCTGTTAAGGGTAAAAAACATAAACATTTATTTCCGCGATTTTTAATTTTAGCGGTTAGCAACATGCGCGAGAAGCAAAACTACTTTTTGTTTCACTCGAACAAGTTCTTTCAGTAACGTGCGACAGCTCTGGTTCGTGTGAAAAGTACAAGCAGTTATCAAAGCAAACAGAAGCAAAATATATGAACACTGTTTCTACAGAATATACTTTGTAAGAAATAGGAAATTATTTCGCGATTTTTATATTCGCGGTTTCTAAATGACCGCGAAATTACGCGAAAAATGGAACACCGCGAAAATTATCTTGTATACGGTACTTAAAGCCAAAGGTAACATTACAGCGTATACCTATATGAATAAGCTCCTAGCCATTTTCTTTTAAAATCATGGGAATTTTTATAAGCTATTCACGCACTCTGTGAAGACGTCCAAACAAATCGCCGATAAAAAATCAAATGTTATCGAAGATAAGGTTTTAAGGATGGACTGAAATTTACTTTTGTTTTAATTCAAAGGGAGATAATTTCAGTGTGTAGCAGCTCTAAGTTATTGTAAACAGTTAATTAGATGAGAAAGCCCAAATGTTTTGTGGGCGATTTTATTGACAATCAAAGGTTTATACAGTTTTGTGTGTGAATCTCTGGTCTACTGAAGAATGTTTTGGAAAACGCAAATTGCTCGTTTTTAATGTAAGCACAAACAACTCAATAGTAGAATTAATTTATTTTTTAGAAATTTCTTGGCAACATATATAGTCAAAGGATTGGGCGTAAGCTAGACCTTGTCTTCTTTCTAAAGCGCTACTGAGCTTACCAAACAAGCAAGGCCAAAACAAATATATGGGATAAATGTGCAATAAAAAGGCAAATAAGAGAGAAAGAAAAGGAGAGAAAAAAGAGAAAAAATTCTATAGATGATAAAAAACAACAACAAAAAACAAAAAACAAACAAAACAAAAAAAAAAACAAAAACAATCAAACCAACAACAACAAAAAGCAGCAGCAGCTGCAACAACAACAATAACAATTTCACGCGCATAGCTCTTGGTAGGGTGACCCTGTGTCCTGATCTCTGAGTCACGAGAAAAATAAGAATAATGTATTGAATAGCGAAGTAACTCCACTATCGACTGCACTCATCAAGAAGGTAAGTCAAAATTAAAAGCAAAAAAATCGACTCCATCTCCTTTTCCAGCGATTTTTTTTAACCTCCGGCCGTCGAAAGGATATCACTTGGCTCAGAAGGTGGATATTAATATACAAGTGCACTCATGCATTGCCTCTCAAACGGCAAAAAAATATGATGCCACATTTTTTTTTTGCAAAATTTAACGATTTTTTGTTGGTGAATTTATGCAATAATAGCGATCAAATATTATTTTTCATTGCCTTTTAAACTTTTCGGATCTGGCAAATTTATGCATGAAAACCTATTTCTGATTCCTATAATGACAATCTATAGCCTTTATAAAAAGCCCAGTCTACGCTTAGCAACCAGCAATAGTGGATTTTTATCAAATAAACCATTACAACAACAACAGCAAAACAATCTACAATATAACTTTTGTTTATATCGCAAGAACCGACACTAAAACCTCCATTGGTGGATTTCAAGCACCTTTGCGGGTGTTGGTGGTGGGTTTCATACTACACCGCTTTCTATGTCAGTCTTCTATGGTTGAAACACAGTTTAAAAGGCCTTAAAATCACAAGTCATTCATTTATCTGTGCCTTGCGCTACATTGTGCTACCTTGTGATACCATATCCAGTTTTGCGGTATTTCCTACGACAGCAAACGGCATCTATGCAAATAGCGCTCATGACAAAGATATGTATAGCTTCAGTCAGCATTAAGGTCTAGCTGCATTGTCGGTAGTAGCTTATGGTTGTACTTCAGTGTCGGAGTCAATGTATAGACTGCCTACTCCCATGGGCGTAGACAATACTGTTTCGCAATCCGTTTTGTCTCTTTGTCTAATAGTAAAGAATGACAACTTGCCTTATTTAGATAAATGAATAGATACGTCGTCACAGTAACCGTAGAAAAGAGAAATGGTGATAAATATATCTTTCTCCACGTCATATCTGAAAAATGAAACATATTGGTGCATGTTAATACCATAATCAACAAAGAATTAACCCGTTGAAAAGATTTG
The DNA here is from genome assembly GCA_963989385.1 of Ctena decussata. Taxonomy (NCBI): domain Eukaryota; kingdom Metazoa; phylum Mollusca; class Bivalvia; order Lucinida; family Lucinidae; genus Ctena; species Ctena decussata. Next base: position 16,686,187 of record OZ022515.1, on the reverse strand, counting down.
TTGCTTTTGATTCCTGAATTTCAATGCTTCCTAATCAATGCAAGTAGCAAACGTACATTCGCACATGTTTAAAACGACAACAATTGTCGCTCGGCTTTATAAAACATTACTAAAATATGTTACATCAATTGCTACGGCGTCCAATGCTGACGGAGCAGAACATGTTGCACTGAAGCCCATCCAGCAGGCACATAACATCGTACTGACGCCGATTGGACGGCATGACGTTGTATAGACGTCATTTCGACGCTAGGCATGATCAACCATATGGAAATTGAAATTTTTACCAAAATAAACCTTTATTTCGTGCAAAAACACAAACTGGTATCATTTTCAGTAGGCCTACACATCTGGGGCTTATAATTTTATTAGCACCTAGCACACAAACAATATTGAGCCTCGACACGTCAAAACCAACGATGTGGTTGTGCGCCCAGCGCAGACTCAGATCAACCTGGGCACCCGCCCAGTCTGATCAGAGTCTTCGCTGTCCGCATGGTGGTAGCTTGAACCCTTAGCTACCTTTTGAGCACCTTTACAAAAAGTCTGACAAACTAGGCGGATGGCCATGCTGATCCTAGTCTGCGCTGGGCGCACAACCACATTGTTGGTTTTGTCGTGTCGCGGCTCAATTATGATTTAATCAATAAAATAGTACAAACTAGGAGTTTCTTGTATTGTTTTAATTAAGAATAAAAATTTGATTTTTCAGCATTCATCGTGTGATGAAGCCAGTGGTCATTGCTAAAATTCTACTAGAAGCGCGGAAGCCAGTGGTCATTGCTAAAATTCTACAAGAAGCGCGCGAAGCCAGTGGTCATCGCTAAAATTCTACAAGAAGCGCGCGAAGCCAGTGGTCATCGCTAAAATTCTACAAGAAGCGCTTCGCGAAGCCAGTGGTCATCGCTAAAATTCTACAAGAAGCGCGCGAAGCGCTTCTTGTAGAATTTTAGCGATGACCACTGGCTCGCGAAGCGCTTCTTGTAGAATTTTAACGATGACCACTGGCTTCATCACACGATGAACGCTGAAAAATCAAATTTTTATTCTTATATTTACACTTTATTTGTGAACCTGTGCCGTTTTCGTGTAATTTGGTGTAGAATAGGCAAAATATGGGTCGAAGAAGAGTTAGTAACGACGTGTTCAGCCATAATGTTAAACAGCCGTCGCCCTTACGTGGCGTCTATCGTACGTTACAGGAACCAATCAAGACGTTTGTTTACATAAAACGTCGCTTGACGACAACGTCACATGATCAATTGTCCTTCATCGGTGTATGAAGCTAGTTGCTCTAAAGGGTTCACCTATGGGAAGTCAGTAGCAAGTGGAAATATAAGGAAAATGAGATGAAAACATGTCGGCCATCATTTTTTCAAAGAAAAACTATGCCTGATTCTCAAGCGTAAAAAATCTAGACGACAAAATGTACGTCTGCAAAATTAAAAAAAATATTTCGCCAACCTATGTCATATTGGGAATTCAAAGACAAGAGGGCAAACAGTAAAGCTCATGATGAGCCGCCTTATCTGAATCTACACTGTTTGCAAAGGGGGGGGGGGTATCAATAAGGTGGGTTTTCTGCATCCTACCAAGGCAGGACAGGGATCTCCACCTGTCAGACGGCCCGTTGTATCTGTTGAGTCCTCGTCTTTGCTTCTTCATGGTGTTGAAATTTGATTTATGTGTTTACCGTGATGATTCATTGACGAGTTAGAGGGTTATCATGCGAACCGAACAACCAACTAAATGTTTTGTACCACTTCAGATACTGAGGGTGAGGTTGGGCCTGTAAAATCGATTTAAGCCCCCCAGTAATTCATTACTGACCGTTCCAAGGCGGTAGTTCTGTTGTGGTTCTCTGTTGCCTGTTTTTGGTGTCAGAGTTTCTGTGATGTTTTACCTTATGTATGTTCTTATTATTTTTGGTTCGGTTTGGGTTGCTAAGTGGCCACCTTTTGGGAACAAGCTGCTCACTCGGTTGGCCATACGTTCTCTGTATCTTGATTATTTGTAATCTTAGTTGTTTCCAACTATGGTTTGAGGGCTGGATTTGGAATTTGATTGTTTCAGTTCCTGGTCTTTGCATACTTTTTACTTTTATTTTTTTAACTGATGGTATACTCCTATGTGTCTGGTTTATTGAACCATATGTGAATTTGGTCGGAAAGCCCTACTTACTGAGCTATGGGTCCACAGGAGTGGGTGGGGTAATCCAACATGGTTTTAGCCTGTCTTGTAAAAACATTCTTATTTGGTAGAAGAGTATAACAGACAGACAGGAATTGATAAAATGATTAACAGAACATCTAAAATATATTTCCATATCATTTTATTTGGTTTTATTGAACATATGTTGTCGAAAAAGACTTCCTTTGACAGTCAGCATTTTTTTTATATTTTTGTCCTCAATTGTCAATATTTCTTGGCATTATTGTTAAATAAACAGACCAGTTATCATCAAACTCATGTCAAGGAAGCACCTTGACCAAGACATTCGGATGATGTAACTAGAATTTCACAATGACCTAGTTTTCATGGTTGACTGAACACATAAACTTGCTTGGACGATGGTTTTCATTCAATTTTGACCTAGAATTACGAAACTATGGTCAAATTACTATTTTAACTGCTATATTATGCCCCACACCCCCGCCACTAAAGGTGAGGGAATACATATTGGCTTCAGTGCGGAACTCGTTGGCATCTGCATCTGTGTATGTGTCACATTTTAAGTCCTTCTGTGACCTTGGAAACAAGGTCAAGGTCATCAAAATCTGACCTTGACCTTGTTTCCAGTGTCAAAAAAGGACTTAATATTAGACACAGACACAGATGCAGACGACAAGGAAATCCGAACTGAAGCCAATATGTATCCTCTCACCTTTAGTGGCGGGGGTATAGGGCATAATATAGCAATTAAAATAGTAATTCGACCAAAGTTTCGTCATTCTAGGTCAAAATTGAATGAAAAACAAGCTTCCAAGCAAGTTTATGTGTTCACACTTTTGTCCACAGACTACAAGTTCAAATTCTGGTGAACTTTTCAGCATGAAATTGTTTGTTTATGTAGATGACTGATAAGCAGCTGTAGCTGTTGCTTAAGTGGCATCCTGCTGCCAAACAGTGGTCAAACTGTTTGATGTTAGAAATTTTACAAGCTGTATTTGTGCTTTTTGTTTTCTTATGCTATTATAAGCTAGTTAACAAATAACTATAACAATTTTATCTGATCCTTGACTCAAGGGACATTCCATAGGCTGGAGCATATAGTATTCAGTCAACCATGAAAACTGGCTCATTGTAAAATTCTGGTCACATCATCCGAATGTCCTGGTCAAGGTGCTTCCTTGACATGAGTTTGATGATAACTGGTCTGTTTATTTAACAATAATGCCAAGAAATATTGAATATTGAGGACAAAAATATAAAAAAAATGCTGCCTGTCAAAGGAAATCTTTTTTGACAACATATGTTCAAATTAAACCAAATAAAATGATATGGAAATATATTTTAGATGTTCTGTTAATCATTTTATCAAACCCTGTGTGTCTGTTGTACTCTTCTACCAAATGAGAATGTTTTTACAAGACAGGCTAAAACCATATTGGATTACCCCACCCACTTCTGTGGACCCATAGCTCAGTAAGTAGGGCTTTCCGACCAAAGTTACATATGGTTCAATAAACTAGACACATAGGAGTATACCATCAGTAAAAAAATAAAACTTTGGTAGGATGCAGAAAACCCACCTTATTGATACCCACCCCCCCTTTCAACTTTCTTTGCTCTTGTCGCTTTCAGGATTAATCATGAATTCATGGGTAAAAGTATAGAACTGCGCGTAACATGCGAAAAGAGCTTAAACATGGGATAGTTGTTTAAAACGAAAGACGTTGTGAGTAACACGTCCTTACGCAGACTTTTGAAAGGTTGATCCCTGGACATTTCATGAAATCATCAAAGACTTTGAGGCCAACTTAGGTTGGGGATGGGATTGGAGAATTAAGAATTCTCATTCTCTGAAATGATCTTGAATCAGAAATTTCTCATATATTGCTGGCAGTTTCTACCTTTTTTGTCTAATGCTAAAAACGTTGTTCCCAGGGGGCTCAATGGGACGAATCCATTAGGAGCATCTCCTGGCACCGAGTCTGTCCGTCCTCTTCCATTCAAAGTGGAGAGTTTTTTCGCTGTTGTTCTTGATCAAATGCTTGTAACAATGGTTTCAAAGAGGCTCATGGCTGCCCCCCCCCCCTTCCACCGAGTTTAATAATCCTTTTTTGTCCAGTTTTCATCAAATGCTCGGTTCGGGCTGCAACACGTTAATATAGTCGGGCTCGGCAAACGATAAGACACGGAAAAGAACGTTTTATCCTCTTATTGAAACATTCTCTAAGAATGATTAATAAATCTCCCATATAGGCGTACTCTCTGCCAGTTCTATTATCAATTAATTTCATACCCTGCGTTTATTCAAAGATCACAAAGATTTTGGTCTAAGTCATGGTTTTAAGTTTTAAATATAAAGCCGTGTTCATGTGCACTTTTTGCACCCGGTGCAAAAATACACTCGGGGTGCAAATTTGCATTCCGGGTGTATTTTTGGCCACGTAAATGGTGTTTGAAGAAAAAATCACCCGGGTGAAAATTTGCCCCCTGGGTGCAAATTTGACCATACTTTCGAGGTGGTTCAATTTTATTTGCACCCTTGTGCAATTTTACCCCCTGGTGCAAATTGTGCACATGGACGCAAAATGTATTTATCAGTAAACATTTTGATCTACGATTTTTTCAAAATGACTGGCCTTTTTATTATGATCTTGTATTATGGGATACCAAAATAAGCTATCAAAGTTCTTTTTATCAAATTGAAAATCAGACTGTTATCAAAACAGATATGCATAAATTACTCAGACTACGATTTTGGTCATTCTTTCGCAAGTTGTCCACCCGTCAACATCGTAAACGTGGTAGCGGCTAGGACGACGAGACAACAGATGCCTTGTTGAACATCTGGAACGATGCTACGACGCAAAACGAAATTGACGATGCTGCGGTGTCCGATACAGTAGTTTATACTAATATTTCCAAGTTAATGAAAGAGAGGGGTTTCGAATTATCTGATACACAGTGTAAACAGAGGATGAAAGCTCTTAAAAAATTACCGAACAGCTCGTGACAACCTGAAAATAAGGTGGAAGAGGCTCATTTCCCTCCGGAAACTTAACGTAGGCTGTGAATAGCTCGTCCACGATTGCCGAGCTAACCCATTTCACACATTCACACACAGTGGACTTGGCAATCCCGAAAAGGTTCCCTATCGTCCTATACTCTGAAGTCCCAGCTAAATGATATAGAGTTACTGCCACTTGCAGCTCAACTGACAGAACGTATACCCGCGCATCTCGTTGAACCTGCCCGCGCAGTCTGTCACACAGATTGTCAAAAGCTGAAATCGTTCCACCACTGATCATCAGTGTAAGTCCCAAGCACTATAGTCGTCCACCACTCTTGACTACGTGGTTTATCTCGAATGACATTTTGTCTACTCTATTCTAAACATCTTAACACAGCGAATTTCTCCTAAAAACTAATGAACTTATGTTTAATGTCAAATCCAGGCACGTATGGACACAATTTATTGGCATATGAACGCTACACAAGGGGGTGCAAATTTGCCCCCGGGCGCAAATTTGCACCTGGGTGTAGATTTGCACCCGGCTCAAAAAGTGCACATGAACACGGCTTTAGAGAATACATGAAAGGCAAACGGAAATCACGTTCCATATATTCCCACGAGTGTAGCTATTTTCCTACTCATAATAGTTTCAACGATTCGATAAAATATCATTTATGAATCTATTGTCTTACCAGTTTTAATTGGACTAAAATGCAGATAAATCTGCATTTTATTGCATTTAAGGCATCATGATAAATAAACTCACGTCGATTTTCATGATAAAATCACATCGATTTTCATGATACATTCCCCCTTTTTGACCTTTAATTTCGCTATGACCTTTATTCGTACATTCAGACGTGGAACAGTTTGTTATATTCCAAAGAACAATTCTAACATGAATGCCAGGCATTACGAAAAATTTTATCAAAAAATGTTTCTAAAGCAGTGTACAAATTTCCTTAAAAAATCTAAAAAATTGGGACACCAAACATAATTACCGTAAGTGTACCGTGCAATGGAACAGTTTGGTTTTACAATGCAGCAAAGCGTCGAAAGGATACAGATGAAATGGCAAACAGTGTAGATCCTGATCCGTATTCATAAAGCCACTTAAGTCGTTGCTATGCGGTTGCTAAGGCTAAATATCTATAAAGGAGATTCCCTACAACTATGAAATTTGGTCGGGAGGAACAGTCTTTGTAAGACTGTTCCTCCAGAGCAAATTTCATAGTTGTAGGGAATCTCCTTCAAAGAAATTTAGCCTTAGCAACAGCATAGCAACCACTTAAGTCGTTTTATGAATACGGCCCCTGATCCGACTGAACTGGGTCTACTATATTTATTCAGACCAACGATATGTCCCACTACTTAGAATTTCTACGGTATGTCCAGTAGACTGTGCTTAACCCATTAATGGCCATTGGACTCTTCTATCTGTATATATTGGATGAGTCCATTTGTCATATAAGGGGTGTCAGGTTTAGTTAATTCTTAGAATTTTTGTTTTATTTTGAGGAGAAATACCCATTTGTCTTAGGCAAAAAGTGTAGACCCTGATCAGACGCCACGTTTTGTGGCGTCTGATCTGAGTCTGCACTGTTTGCCTTTCTTCATTTTGGGACGCTACACTGTAAAATAAATCCATAGATTTTACGGCAGAATAACTGGCAAATAGCTGCCAGTCCATTTCCCGTTATTTTTACGGGCGTTTGCAAGTAAGAACATTTTCGGAAATCACGATATCATAGTATCCGAACGCACAGTACCATCTCTTCCGGTTTTCATATCGTTGAATCGAGAGTACAAAACTCGCTTATAACCAGTAGTCGGAAATCATTATGTTTTGAGTTTTTATCTGGAATCTGCTGCGTCATTTATAGTTATTCAGCTTCGAAAATGTAAAGAAGTAAGTTTAATATAATTTTCTCTTCGGTCTTTCACTTTTTTGCCCTGTACAATGAAAAACTCCTTGCCGTCACAGATTTTTTTTTCCGAACAGCCTAATTTAACACGAGATTGTGTCGTGCAAAACCTAGCTATCATCCTTTTATCAAAACTAATAAACTGTAGATTAATAACGCCTTCCGTTTATTCTAAAGCTTTTTTTTTTATAAAACATGTAAGAAAATGCTCAAAATGGTTTTAGAATCATCCCAAGGGCAATTTGAATACTGTGCCAATCACTACCCACCCATACACGACATTGTACAGGACAATAAAGTAAACGACCGAAGAGCAAATTATAGTACACTTACCTCTTTACATTTTCGAAGATGAGTAACTATGAATGACACAGCAGATTCCGGATAAAATCTCAAAACATAATGATTTCCGACTACTGGTTATAAGCGAACGTTTGTAGTCTCGATTCAACGCTATGACGGATGATATGGTACAGTTAGTTCGGATACTGTTGATATGGTAGTGTTATTTTAACTGGCCGCACTCGAAAATAACTTTATAGTGTTAAAGGACAATATGACTAAAGCAACACCTGCTATAATCTATCCTACTGTGGATGATGGGTTCCTGCAATTTTTACAGGCGCCCGTAAAAATAATTGGAAATGGACTTGCAGCTAGTTTCCAGTTAGTCTAACGTAAAATGTACGGAAATTGTTTATACAGTATAAGGATTTACAATGCTATGATGCGTCTACAAGATACAAATGGAATGTCAAACAGTGTAGACCCTTGGCAGGCTGCTTCTCCGTAAATACGAATGCAGAGCTAACGCACCTTTACCAAATTATTTTACACAACACAGAGTATAATTTCAGACCGCTGTTTTTAGGAATAAGACAAAAATGGGTAATATGAAAAGCGTGTTCTTTCTTTTCTCGCTGAGTATAAAAAATAAAATTGCCTGTATCATAAAAGTTTGAGAAACGGTTCAAGTACCTTTTTTCAAATGCAACCTGTAAACCGCGTAGTCAGAATGGAGTATGTCCTTATATAAGTCCTTTGTTACAGTTCCACGAATATTCAACACATTTCTTTTTTTTCTATGTCGCGATTAAAGAACTCTGATAAGCAATTTGAATTGAGCCGCAACACGACAAAACAAAGTGTCATGTGGCCCAGCGAACACTCAGATCAGCCGGGGAATCCGCAAAGTCTGATCAGGGTCTTCGCTATTTGCATTGTCCCTGACTATCGTTTAAGCGCACAGCTAAAACTCTGATCAGACTGGGCGGATGCCAAGGCTGATTTGAATCTTCGCGTGGCGCATATGCCACTTTGTTTGTTTTGTCGTTTCACGGCTCAAATATTCCGCTGACTGACTGAAAGTGTATGACTTCGACCGACCTTTTTCGTGCTATTTTCATATAAAAGTCAAATGATAAAAATAGTTACATGTACAGACTCTTCAGATAAAAATCAAACTGCAAAATGTTTTGATTTTTAGTTATTCATGTACTTGTAACAGCAGCCCCGGATCCAGGGGGTGGGCTTTGGGGCTTCAGCCCCGCCACCTGGGCCTGGTTAGATTCAAATATATGTTGTGATATCTCATTAGAATCGCCTCGCTGAGGCGATTCTAATGAGATATCACAACATATATTTCAAGGCGAAATTGACATAAAAACCTCATTAAATTTATCCCTTATAATGTCATATTTTTAAGCCCCCATCCCCCTCCCCCGCCCCCATCCAACACACACATTTCGGTACCTCCGAGCCCCACCAGTTATCCAGAGCCCCACCAGTACAACGTGGTCTGGATCCGGGTCTGTAACAGCCTGTATCATAATCAGTTTCAATAGCGAAAACTGCATCACGTTATCTTACTAAGAAAAAATAGTAACGAACGTTTTTATTGAGGTGGTCTTAATTTTAACGAGATATTGTGACGTCATGGCTTGGAAATATGACGTCGCACTACTTCACGAATATGTCAATCGAAACAATAGTTGAGTAATTACCTCATGTCACTCTCCCTACAATCATATGCAAGTAATGATAACTGTACTTTATCTGTTATCAGATGGATTAAGTCTAAGCTTAATTCTAAGCTACTCTCAAAATATCTGTCTAGTGGATCCGTAAAAGTGTTAATTCCGTATTTTTTCCATATATTTTCCATGTCTTCACATGTTTACCTTTCTGCTCTGTTCCCCGAAATAAATTATTAGTCAGTTTTTATTTCCCGAAGAATTGTCACGTTACCGTTACCTCATGACAAATTCTGTTTGGAGTAACATAAGCACCAGATATATTCAACACCTTATATGCGCCGCTACACGAGAAAACCAACAAAGTGGTTGTGCGCCCAGCGCAGACTCAGATCAGCCTGGGCATCCGCCTAGTCCTTTCAACCTCTTCGCTAAGTTCTTAAAGGTTAGCCAAGGGTCTAAGCTACCCCCATGCGGACAACGAAGACTCTGATCAGACTGGGCGGATGCCTAGGCTGATCTGAATCTGCGCTGGGTGCACAACCACTTTGTTGCTTTTCTCGTTTCGCGGCTCATATATTCTAAGTTCTGGGATAGATAAGTCTAAGCAAGCACTGCAGACCCGGATCAGACTGCTCTTACAGGAGTTGCTTGATCAGTGTCGCCGCTGTTTGCCATTCCGTCTTCATCTTTTGGACGTATTATAATGAATTGAAAAAACAAACCGCTGCTTTTTAGGACAATAAAGGTAATCATCTTAAATGTCCCAATGTTTAGAATTTTGACGGTGTCATTACGGTGTTAACGTAATTATCTTTTCAGCTGTGGCATGAGAACAGATGTCATTGTCGCCAACAGTCGGAACTTTCCGAACTCTCTGATTTTAATTGAATTTTTGATTGGTAGATAGACATATCAAGTTAGTAGCAGAATTTAACTAGAAAATGTGTTTGTAAAACACTATGCCCCCAACCATACACCTGATCCTTAAAGGAATGGCCTACACTAAAACATACCAACGAAAATCCTTCAGAGGTTAATCAGTCAATTACGCATCCTCTCCAATCAGCTGACCAAGTTTCAAGTCCCTTGCTCAAATACTTTTCGCGATATCTTGTTGACAAGTTTAAAATGCTGAAAATTTCAAAGGGCCATAACTCAGACAAAAATGATGTAATTCGTCCAAATGTTAATCAGTCAATCTACTTATCATCTCCAATCAGCTGATTTAGTTTCAAGTCCCAGACTCAAATACTTTTCAAGATATCTTGCTGACAAGTTTAAAATGCCGAACACTTTAAAGGGTCATTACTCAGAAAAAAAATGAGGGAATTCGTTCGTCTAGTTCTCATCTCTAACCAGCTGACTAAGGTTCAAGTCTTTAGCTTAAATACTTTTTGAGATACCTTGCTGACAAAATTAAAAAGGTGAAAATTTTGAAGGGCCAAAAATTGACAAAATGCATTCAAAAGCTAGTCAATTTATCTGCTCATCATATCTAATTAGCAGGTCAAGTATCAAGTCCCTAGATTAATACTTTTTGAGATATCTTGCTGACAAGGTTAAAATGCTAAAATCTTCAAAGGGCCAAAACTCCAAAAATAATTGACGGAATTCGTTCAAAAGTTTCATCAGTTCATCTGCTTATCTTCCTGATAAAGTTTCATTCACATAGCTAAAATACTTTTTAAGATAGCTCGCTGGCAAGATTTCATTTTCTCCAAAGGGCATAACTCTAAATAGGGACAACTCAGACAAGAAAAAAAAATACGAGTCAGCTATTTTAATGGCCCCGCCATTAAAAATGGGGGGGGGGGGGGGGGGGGGCATATAGTAGTATCACCGCTGTCCGTACGTACGTAGCGTACGTACCTACGTAAGAAATGATTTCCGTTCAATATCGTTTGAAAGCATTGGTGTATTGAATTCATATTTCATACACAGCTATATAATTATAAAATACAGGTCACGTTTGATGTTGGGTAAAATCAGTCGATTATTGTGGGAGTTATGGCCCTTTTTCGACTTCATTTCCGTTTGTTAGTTTTTAAAAAGTTACTTTTTTCTTGGCTATTTCTTTTGGAAAGTTGCATGGCATCCATTTCTGCGATAAGATACAGAATGTCATCACATATCAGTCATGACACCGCCCCCTCCTCCAAGCCCCCACCACAAGTCCCCCCCCCCCCCCCCCCCCCCCCCCCACACACACACTTCTCTTGATCCAAGAAGCACAATACATCTGCCCAAGGAAAACAATAAAACATGTACCACAGAAGTCTGCCTTTGTGAACCTAGTTATGCTACAAGTGCCAGTACCTTAAACAAGGCGCCATCTTACTTAGGGCACTAGGCGCGGGCATCCGTGTCGTATGGGCAAATTTCTAGTTTGGTGATGAATCCATATGTGAAATTTGAAAACTCTAGCATGCATGATTCTTAACCCTTTCGCTGCCAAGCCATTTTTCAATTTTTCAATTGCCTGCCAAGTTTTCATAACGTCGACGTCGTCGATAAACAAATTTTGCTACACTGGCTGACGTTAACAGTTCGGAAGTGCGTCAAACGTAACGTTACGCGCGTTTTCCCCCTTTTTATAGTGACGTAACTTACAACTTCCCTGTGTATGTGTGTGTGTGTTGCTCTACATTTAAAGAAAGATCTCCTGAAGGTCACTAAAATCACATAAATTATTTGTGTACTCTTCGACCCCATCACCCTCAGAAAAAACACTCTTCATTGGCTCTCTAAAGTCAATGAGCCCAAAAGCTTTTGGTCGTAGGTACAAGGACTGGATAGAGATCCACGGTGTCTTGGGCACGGCATATTACAGGCGGGACAAAGACCAGTCCCTATTCGAATTAGGTATCCTTTTATTCCTTAGAGTTTTTCAGTGCATTACCTAGAAGCTACGTTTTTGTGCTTTAACCACACGGCCAAGGCCTACCAGGTTCCTAAATATAATTTACATGAGCAGCCTGATTCCTAAAACGATAAAGTTAATTTCCTGAACTATTTATTGCTATTTTCTCAGAAGCCAATGTCTGACCTATGAACAATTTGAACCTCGCTCGTCCTCGTTTATTTCCAAAGAGCTCGGCGAGATAAAGATTTTGTTTATAAGGTGACTTTTCCTTAACACATTTCCATCGGAACTAGGAGCCCCGGTAGCACAGTGTTTGAAGCGCTGGCCTGCTGATCCTACGATACCGGGTCCGAGTCCCGCTATAGGTGGGAATCTTTACAATCATAAACGGGGTTCCTTTGCAGACAGCCTTTCATTTTCACCCATCCATCGTCCTGATATGACTGAAATACTATTAAAAAGGACGTAAAATCGGAGGTCATCCATCCGAACTTATCTCATTATTTTATTAACACAAAATAAAAATACTGAAGCCCCACTTTGGGTCAAATTGTAAAGAAAGTTTATGTTCATTATGTTGCTCATACTCTTTACCTTTATTTTTTCTCCGTGACAATAGTCAGAGGACTCGTGTCAGTCCGTTCGTCACACGTTAGGAGTTTGTGTAATCAACTCTTCCCTCAGTACTAATTTCAAGAGATCGTTTTCAAACCTTGGAAACAATGGATATGTGCATAGTAATTTTGACAGAATTACAGCCTCTTGAACCTAGTCATTTTGGGCAGCTGTTTCCACTCTTGCGTATAGAATTTTGTGAAATCAACGTCTGCGACTTTTTTCTATGGATTCTTTTCAAACTTTATAATTACATATGCTGTAGACATAATGAAGTTGAGCATGTGGCTTTTTAATGACGATAAAATTGGTTTTGGTAGAATTGAGGCCCATTGATTTAAGTCATTTTGTGCAGCTGTTGCAGAGGTTGTGTAATCAACTGCTCCTATGATTTTCAGCAGATTCTTTTCAAACTTTGTAGACATCTTGTGTACACAGTGAAAATGTACTTATAGCTTTTTGATGGAGGTAAATATAAGTTTGACAAAATTACACAGAATTACGGCATTTTGAGCTTAGTTTTCTGGGCAACATATTTTATATTTATGGGTATAGAGCTCGTGTATTCAACTCATTTCACAGATTTCAATAGAAATGGTTAGAGCATTTGCATAAAATAGTGGACATAACGCTAATATGCATGTGGTTTAAAAACAGTATTTGCTGATAGTAGACAATTTTGTGATGTACACAGCCCTATGTCAGGTCTTGCTCGTATCCGGAAAAAACTCGATGATTATACCCCCCGCAAACTTGTTTGAGGGGGTATACTGTTTTCACATTGTCCTTCCGTCCGTCTGTCCGTCCGTCCGTCCGTTCGTCCGTCCGCAACATTTGCTCCGATTTGTTTCAATTTTGTCCATGGATGCAGCATGTGAAAAGAGTTGATACGTATTTTTCAGTTTTTCCCGGAAGTGTTTTCCTGCTGAGTTATGCCCCTTTATATTTTTCGTAAAAAAAGTTTGTGATCGCAACTCCTCCTAGACCGCTTGACCGATTTTCTTGAAATTAAGTATGTGAACACATATTGGTATGAAGATGTGCATTAAGGTTTCCATTTTGAAATCCGACCCCTATTTTTTGAGTTATGCCCCTTTTTGATATTTTTGGCCCTAATTTTTTTTTTTTTTTTGGGGGGGGGGTTAGTCGTTTTTGCTTTGATTTTATTCAAATTTGGTTCATTGATGCATCATAAGAAAAGAGTTGACATGTGTTTTCCAGTTTTTCCCGGAAGTGTTTTCCTGCTGAGTTATGCCCCTTTATATTTTACGTAAAAAAAGTTTGTTATCGCAACTCCTCCCAGACCGCTTGACCGATTTTCTTGAAATTAAGTATGTGAACACATATTGGTATGAAGGTGTGCATTAAGGTTTCCATTTTGAAATCTGACCCCTATTTCTTGAGTTATGCCCCTTTTTGATATTTTTGGCCCTAATTTTGGGGTTTTTTAGTCATTTTTGCTTTGATTTTATTCAAATTTGGTTCATTGATGCATCATAAGAAAATAGTTGACACATGTTTTCCAGTTTTTCCTGGAAATGTTTTCCTGCTGTGTTATGCCCCTTTATATTTTTTCGTAAAAAAGTTTATGGCAACTCCTCCTAGACCGCTTGACCGATTTTCTTGAAATTAAATATGTGAACACATATTGGTATGAAGATGTGCATTAAGGTTTCCATTTTGAAATCTGACCCCTTTTTCTTTTGTTATGCCCCTTTTTGATATTTTTGGCCCTAATTTTGGGTTTTTTTAGTCATTTTTGCTTTGATTTTATTCAAATTTGGTTCATTGATGCATCATAAGAAAATAGTTGACACTTGTTTTCCACTTATTCCTGAAAGTGTTTTCCTGCTGAGTTATGCCCCTTTATATTTTTTCGTAAAAAAGTTTGTTATCGCAACTCCTCCTAGACCCCTTGACCGATTTTCTTGAAATTAAGTATGTGAACACATATTGGTATGAAGATGTGCGTTAAGGTTTCCACTTTGAAATCTGACCCCTCTTTCTGGAGTAATGCCCCTTTTTTGATATTTTTTATCTAAATTCTTTTTTTTTTTTTTGGGGGGGGGGGGGGGGAATTTAGTCATTTTTGCTTTGATTGTATTCAAATTTGGTTCGAAAAAAGTTGACCCGTGTTTTCCATTTCTTCCCAGAAGTGTTTGCCTGCTGAGTTATTCCCCTTTGTAATTTTTGTAATAAAAGTTTGTTATCACTACTCCTTCTAGACTGCTTGACCGATTTTCATGATTTTTTCTACAAGGTTTTTCCAGCTTTGCTCACGAGAGCCAATATTAGATAAAAGTAGACATGTTCAGTTACCTTGATAGGATTATAGGATGAGCTATATTTGTTTGTAGTTGTCATAACATGTATGCTTTGTATAGCTTTGTAAAACTTAGATGATGAAGGTCCATGCTTAACTGTTAAATGCGGGGGGTATTTAGTAAGCCATGCTTACTGCCATCTCTAGTTCTTTTCTGATGCCCAAGTATAGAAAGAAAGAAAAACAAAAATGACAAAGTATTCAAATAATTTGGCTTTGACTTTCTAACATTGATATGATAGATCTCTCTCTCTCGCTCTCTCTCTCTCTCTCTCTCTCTCTCTCTCTCTCTCTCTCTCTCTCTCTCTCTCTCTCTCTCTCTCGCACGTGCATTCTCTGTATCTACATATACATCTCTCCATGCGCGCGTATTCTTACGCATATGCTGTCGCATATTACAAAGTTACAGTAATGGAACAATTGCTTGATGATACTTTCAACATGTTAAAGGGAAGTAATTATGTCGTTCTAATTTTTGTCTCCCCTCTCAATAGGGTCAACTCTTAAAATGATCTCCCTCTAGGAGTAAAGTCGTTTCTTTCAGAGCTCGTTACATCGCCAATAATTTAAGCAGGAAGTCATGAAAGACTTTTCTTTGTTAAAACGGTGAAAAAACATGGAGGTGTGCCCATACATTTAAAAAGGCCTCCTGTGAAAGTTTGATACCACTTGAAACTCCTTTGAAATATTGGCCCAAACCTAGCTCGCTAGATGTTTAGATGTATAAGTGCACGTCAATGTTTTCCCATCATTTTACAAGGAGAAACTACTTTTGGTGTTCGATGATTCTTTCACTGATAGACGTGGCCCTTCCAAATTGGGGCCTGCTTTTAAAGGAAAGAATTTTCCAATACGATAGCAAATTCTTTCTGAGATTTGGAACTCATTGAAGAGGTAGATAGAAAGGAAAATGACAAAGAGCTGCTTCCTCTGAAATGTGCTGATTCCCCACAATGTATTGTGGGTCTACAAATAACGGGTTTGATCGTCTTACAGTACAAAAGGTTGTTGCAGAACATGCAACAGAACATAATGAATAGCCTAAAAAAGACGCTTTTCAATTTTTGACAAAGAATATTTGACCAATGGTTCTGCATCTACTTTCGTTGTATTTATAAACAAAAAGATCTAATTCTGTGACTGTGATCTAAACAAAAAGATCTAATTCTGTGACTGTGATCTTCAGGTCATGTAAGGGGGCGGGGGGAGGGGGTGTAGAAAAGTGTGTGTGAAAAATTCCGGTTCAGTATCTATCATCGTACCAAATGTAAACAAAATCCGTCTCTGGGTTTGGAAATAATGAGGTACAGAAGAGGTTGAAGTAAAACTTAAAAATAAAATTTTAAGTATGTGACCTTGACATCAAAGCTATCTAAAGGGCGGGAATGGTAGTATTGGGAGTAAATCAACAGTCTAATGGGCAAACTTCAGCAGTTTCATAGGAGAACTGACCTGGACTGTGTCAAAGAGCTGTAAAAACGAATAAACCAACCAGATATGCTAAAACTACCATGATTTATTTTTTTTTATCTAAAACAAAGTCGTTCTACTAACTCTGTACATATACATAAAGCTTTGATGAGAACTTGGAATCCCATATACAAAACACTCCTACAAACTGGGGGAAAAAGTGGCTCTTTTAGGTGGGGATACTCCACTATATAGTCGTCTTTTCAATAACCATTTTTCCGGGGACAGGATGGGGAAATTTCTAGTGCACTGACAGAAATAAATCCCGTATGATAGAACTAGATCTTCTGGTACAAATTGTTTGTCTAAAATTATGATTATTTGGCATTTCCTTTAAACCCGAGAAACCAATTTTCGTCCCACTGGATTCAAGGGCTACCCACAATGTTTTTATCATTATTTTCTTCCGCTCTCCATATAGAACTTATAGTCGGTCAGTTGGTTAAGTATACAAATAGTCCGAAGACAGTCAGCCACCCAGGCAGACAGACAGTGATGACAGTCATACGACCATCCAGTAGGTCAGACAGACAGTCAGCCAGTGATACGCGCAAAAATTCCATTTCGAAACGTGCCTTTGCTAAGGCGCAACGCTGTTTAAAGTGCGCGACGTCGCACGTTATGACTGGCGATTGGCGCTCAGTGTTACAATATTCATGACGTAACGTCACGTAAAGCGGGAAAAACAACAATATCACTACCAAAAAATTCATTGACAGTATGCTCATATTTGGTTCTGTTACTCAAACGGAAGCAAACAGCTTTTAGAAATAAAATACGTTTTATATTTTAAAATGATTTGTCTTTCCGAATTCGCCTCATTTCTTGTCTTTCAATGCATATTTTACTGGGGATCTTAACCCAAACAAGTGGCCCAAAACTGGCCCGCTGGCAGTCAACGTAGTTATACGTGTGGCCCAAAAGTGGCCCGCTGGCAGTGAGGGGGTTAAGATATGGTATGCGTGACGGAAGGACAGACGGACAACCCAGAAGCAATATGCCCACTCAACTTCTTCGAAGTTGGGGGCATAAAAAAGGAAGAAAGAAAAAAGATAGTTACGGTAGCAGAAAAGAAAAGTGAGCAAGAAGGAAATGGGTTAGAAATGATATGAAAGAATACAGAATTTTGTATGTAGTATAAAATAAAATAACATTGGGTTAATTGTAGAAAGCTGTCATTGTATTTGACAATGAAGATAATAAAGATTTACTGCGTCCCAATCTGGGAATATTTTGGTAATGAATATATGGGAATGTCGGGTAACTTCGGACAGGCGGGCAAATTCGGACATACCATTGCAAACAGTGAAAATCCTGATGAGACGGCTCATAATGAGCCGTCTCATCAGGATTTTCACTGTTTGGCCAGTTTCTGTTCTGTTTTAGTTCCAGACAACTGACATATAAAGGAAAAAATGTCACTGTCCGACTATATCCGCTGTCCGAAGTTACCCGACTCTCCCCTACGTAAGAGTGGAGATTTTTAATTTGTCACTCTCATAGGCCGTTAGAGTTTTGCGATGGTATATTTTCCTAAAAGTTCGCGAGATTGCGATCAAACTGTCGCGAATATTCTCGATTTTCAGTACCCTATTATTTACTTAACAAAATTTAAGAGAAAGTAATCATTTTCTAATGCATGTATCACAGTCACACAAAAATCTTTGGATACAGCAATATTGAGGCTATTTTTAAATGTCCACATGGGGCACGTTTCTGATTCCTGTGCTCAAAACCAAACAATTATCGAATCTAAATTGGTTTAAATCAACCTAAATGATGTTTTTATCATGCATCTGTTGCAAAAATTCACCTGATAACAGGGGTATGATGACATGATGCGATATCATGTCACTATCAGGTCATGCCTATAGAAGCGATCTCAGAAGACGATTGGCTACATAGTGACGTTGGCCATGATAACAACCTTCGATTGGTTAAATGACGTCACCGACTTACGTCATAACGCATTCGCGATGTCAGCAAGTTCGAACAAAACTGCGTTTGCTTATCACTTGTTTGCCACTCTTTACGCCGTAAAATCTTCTAATGATGCATGATAAATAGAAAACCACGTAAGTGTCCTTTGATATCAAGTTTATCAGGCTCGAGCAGAAACACGTCGGACTGGCTCGGCAAGCCTCGCCATTCCTACGCTGTTTCTTGTCTTGCCTGATAAACTTGATATCAAAAGACACTAACATGGTATTCTCTATAAATAATGCCAAAGCACAGTCGATTAGGAGGGCTTGAGGACCAGAAAGAACTCTACAACTTAGGTCATTATGAAGCGTCATGCTCGTTGTCTGCCGAGACCTTCGCATCATTTTTTTTCTTTCAAACTTTTGGGGTTTAACTGAAGAAGTTAAACACAGAAACGCGCGTCTGTAGCACTTAATTGGATATGGATACTTATATATTACCACCACTGGGCCGATATCACTTGCTGGTGGACAATTTGTCCCCGAGGATATCATCAACTAATTAGTCAGTGTGTCAATGTTGATTCTGGTTCTTTGGCATTGGGGTCACTACTTTTAAAAATACTGATTTAAGGTAACCTTCTACCATTTGATTTATATCTGGTAAAATTTCTAATTGTTCTAAAACTAAGACTGGCTTGTCACAGTGACATGAATCTTAGCGGAGTTTGGCTTCAATTCTTTAGAGTTCTTTGAGCTTTTGGCGAGTACTTGCTACATCGGACATCTCTTTCCTGATGCCCTTGTCTGTCGCCTTCCTCGGGACGCAGGGATGAGGTGGCTCGATGTGGGACGCCTGCGCTCGCGAGTAAATACGTAGGCGTCTCTTACCTGATATCTGCAGCTAATGTATCCCGCGGAATACGACTGTAAGTGTGACTTACGCATGTGGGAAAAGACAAAACAACATTAGACACCACCAAAGACATCACCAGCGGCAGCCAGGTGAACAGCCATTTCCCATGAAGGTGGCCACTAGGCTAACCTTAATACCACAAACAATATATCAATAAGAGACAAAGCAACAAACAACACATAAAACAACCAAGAAGAACCAAAACAGAAGTGCCGGCTTGGGACTTGTAATCTTGTTCAATATTCAGGATAATATAGGAATTCGTCAAGATAAAAGGTTACACATCCATGTTTTACGCCATTATTACAAAGGGAAACATTTTTGTGCCGTCCAACGACTAAGCCTTTCGAGAATGGGCTCAACTCTTAAAGAAAAATATTTGCTCCTTACTGTTAAAACTTGACCGCCATTGAGAAGTCGGGAGGGTACTACAGAATTGCAAAGTTACTTCTTCAGAAAGTTTACTTATTTATCTTAAGATGTCCAAATGTTGAGGAGAATAAAGGTGACTTAAAACAAAGTTTATTACTATCTATTGTCATGACAATGAATCATTATGACATGTCTATTTAGTTCTGCTTTATTAAAGTTAAAATTTGGACCGTGTCGGGGAAAAGGGCCCTCTTTATAAAGGTAAAACACGGCCTCCAGATGCACAGATATCTGCCAGGATTTCTGGTGATTTGCATTTAGGCTGTAGTATGAAATAAATTTACTGCGGTGACTGAAGTATATTTTTGTAAATTGTGACCATAAAACCTGGGTGATGATAATTTGTATGATAAAAAGATGTTTTTCTACTTAACCGTACTCAATCATATTTACGATAAAACGTATTACATTCATTTAAATTCCGGCAACCGTTAATTAAACGCTTTCTTTTGTAGTGTCACCGTGATATTTTTGTTGGACCTTATTTTATAATGTTTAGCAAAATAAACATTTTCGACAATTTTAGCGAAACCTAATGCACGAAAAAGACATAAAAGAACACTAAAATTGGAATATTCTGCTGAAATTGCGTTTCGCTAAAATATGAAGTTCTGCATAATTATTTCGTTGATATTTTCTTCGGATTTTATATACACCGTTTCGGGTACCGGTGCTCTGTATGATCCACCAAGTCGTGCGGTTATGTGGAAATACCAGTTTCCGGTGAAAAGAAATTATAACTACATGCAGCTGCACTGCGGCGGCATTCTGGTGAGTTTTACTGAAAATATTTCCAAAAATCTGGGGCCGTATTTATAAAACGACTTAGGTCGTTGCTAAGGCTAAATTTCTGTGAAGGAGATTCCCTACAACTATGAAATTTGCTCTAGAGGAACAGTCTTTTTCAGACTGTTCCTCCAGAGCAAATTTCATAATTGTAGGGAATCTCCTTCAAAGAAATTTAGCCTTAGCAACAGCATAGCAACTACTTAAGTCGCTTTATAAATATCGTAACTGTCCTATAACTTGACAATTTTGTCTTTTCAATAAAGAATTGCGTCTAAAAGATGTAAATGAAATGGCAAACAGTGTAGACCCTGATATCCTGGTATGATGTTCCTTTGAGAGCAGTCTGATGTGAGTCTGCATTATTTGCTCAGACATATCTGTCCAAGTGAGAAAAATTTATACACCGCCATAATTATCTATGTATCAGTGAAAAAAGTCCGGTACTAAGCTTCATTTGAGGCCATCAAATTGGAAATTAGTTTAGAAACCGCCAAATTGTAGGGATCAACGAGGTCATGGTGTCTTCCATAAAACTTTTTAACTGTCGGCACAAGCTTCACTTTGTGATAACACTGTGTCAACAGTTTATCGGCGAGTGGCTTGCCTCAACAAAGTCTTGATATTTGAAAATGGCTCTAGCATAGCGGACTAGCTGAGAGACATAAACTCCGTATGCAGGTGCCGAAGGAATATTACTACTCTAAAAATGGAAAATTAACTATGGGAAAATTGAAGTCGTCCTCTTGTCTTAAAGCCTAGTAACAAGCTTTTTGTGTCAATATAGAGATAACAATCTAAATATTCAAAACTAATTGTTTTCGGCATACCGTAGTACTGCTCTATGTAATTTGACAGATAGGTTTGAGCAAATAGTGCAGACCCAGATCAGTCTGATCAGGGTCTACCCAATTTGCATTACCATCTGCATCAATTAGACGCACCACTGCATCGTGAAAACAACTGTTCTATCTTAGGGCAATTGTGGTAACTATTATAGTTTTCCCACTTTTAGCATGTTTACGGCATCAATATAAATATTGCAATATTTTAGTATATAGTCTGGTTGCCAAATGGAGATTTTGGGTGCAACCCAAAAAAATAGTCCGCACAAAATGTTTTTGCACAAATGTGTTCACCAACATGTCCGTACACTGAAACTGAATGATGCCACCTTGGCATCATTGGGGAAATTAAAATATTCAAGATGGCGTCCAAGATGGCTGCCAAGGGATAAAATCCTCAATATCTTCTAAAGTATGTGGGCTAGAAACATACTTTTGGTGACTACTTATAGGTTTCCGAGGTCGAGGAATCGAATTAGAATGTCAAAAATTATTTCAGACAAATCAGTTACAAAATGGCGGACAAGATGGCCGCCAAAGCATAAAATCTCCATATCTTCTTTAGTATACGGGCTAGAAACATGATTTTGGTGTCTGCATATAGGTTTTCTGGGTCAAGGAATCCATAAAGCATGTTAGAATTTACTTTAAGGCACTAACTTACACAAAATAGCGGACAAGATGGCGGACGAAGCATCGATTACGGAGCTGAATGTCTTAAGAAATGCACTTTTTGATAGCAGAATTCAGGCTTTAGAAAGATTTTTAACCCAGAATTTTTGAAATTATAAGATCTATGAATTAAAAAAATACACGAAGTCATAACGACCTCATTTTGCATCTGATAGTGTTATTACCAAGGAGACCATGATGATCCATAAGAGCCCAGTCAAGGTATGGGCAGACAGCCCCGTTTAGAAAATTCAAATCGCAACCGAAAGACATTGACAGCTCGATAATTCATTATTATTTTAAGAATGTCGTTTTTAATGGCTTTTTTATGTTTATAATTCCATGCATGTACCTTTTGGTAAAGTAAAATGATAGACAGAGATCGAGAACTATGATGACTATGTTGCATTCTGCTATATCATATCGGTCCTACTTTCCATCCATTTGCTAGTAAGTCAAAATTTCAGACACATGCGGACATCGGGCGGGATGTGCACTCTCTCTCTAGAGTTGTTGTTGCAAGGAGTGCGCTGGTTCGATACTGATTGTATTGCGTGTCTCGAAGTTGTTTCGAAAAGAAAATTCGTTTTTAAGTCCGTGGGGATCGAATATGTTAAACCAATCCCTATTCTGCTTCATTTGCTCTTTTAAAAGCAACAGCATGTGATTATAATTATCTTGGTGTGGAGAGGAAAATCCGTCACTAAGATATCACTGTTCGGCATCACGAGGCTTGCAGAATAATGTATTTGGCTATAAAGTCGTAAAACACTTAACGAGTTGACCTCTTAACGAGCTCGTTAGCCTAACGATGCTTTGAACAACTATTCCCTGGAAATATCCGAGTAGCCTGTGATTGTGTTTCTTTTGTGTGTCCCTTGTGTATCCCTGGAAGTGTCCCTTACTTCCAAATGACTTAGGCCTATTTTGTCTCGGTCTGAACTAGAGCGTATGATGTCTGCTTTGCAAAAGTCGCGTGCAGATCGGTATCCAGAAGTAAACAAGTGCATGTTTATTTGAGCCGCGACACGAGAAAACCAACAATGTGGTTGTGCGCCCAGCGAAGGCTCAGATCAGCATGGGCAGCCGCCCAGTTTGACCACACTCTTTGTTAAGTGCTCAAAGGGTAGCTAAGGGTCTAAGCTACCTCCTTGCGGACAGCGAAGACTCTGATCAGACTGGGCGGATGCCCAGGCTGATCTGAGTCTGTGCTGGGCGCACAACCACATTGTTGGTTTTGTCGCGTCGCGGCTCATTTATAGTTTAATGGTTATGTATGGTGACATGCATTGATTTGCATATATTGCTAAAATTAACTAAACATAAAAAACTACATAAAATTGGTTCATGCGGCGACACATATTGCCTGACACATGTATCATGCAACCAGGTTTTTCGGAAGAAGGTTGAAGCCCCGGTAGCTCAGTAGGTTAAGCGTTGGCCTGCTGATCTAGCGGTCCCGGGTTCGAGCTTCGCTGTAGGCGGGAATCTTTCAACCATAAACGAGGTTCTAATGCACAAAGCCTTTCATTATCACCCTTAAACCGTCCTGATATGACTGAAATACTGTCAAACATGACGTAAAATCGCGAGTCTTCCATCCAGTAGGTCATGTTTCGATGATCAGACATGTTGCACGTAACAGATATGTGTCATGCAACATGTTTTTGAGGTATTTACAAGGTGACTGATGTTGCATGACACAAATGTCACCGTGTAAACCTACCTAAATAGACAGGATAACAGATAACGTATATCAGGTATATTTGGACTGCTTATATATGAAAATAGTGTAGACCCTAATCAGACTACTCATATAATCTTTCAAGCACTACTTGCCAAACACAAACAAAAAAATGGGGCAAAAATTTGGGCTATTTTAGCAGAAAGTTGGGGATATTTTCACAAAATAATAGGGTTATAACTGGAATTTATGGGCTATTTTAAGCAAAATTTCGCGTTCAAGACATGTTACTTCTTCCTTTTTTAAGCACTTTAAAAATACTGATAGTCGCACACGTGACCAAATGCAAGCTAAGTTGGTTCATAGGTAGGTAGGTGAACTTAATAAAATATTTAGTAGGGGGCGGGGAGGGGAGGGGTCTTAGGGCAATGCTCCCGTCCCCCCATGCACCGCCAGAAGCCAAAGTATTTTCCCAGTTTTAATGGTGTTTGGACTGGAAACTGAGAAAAGTAGGGATGTGATGATGAAAATATATATATTTTTTTAGGAATAAGGCATTTTTAGAGTGATTTTTAAGCGTTTTAGGCGGAGGCCTAAATTTTTTTTATTTTTTATTTTATTTTTTAAGAAATGTTAGGGACGCTGGAAACTCTGCTCTAAGACTTATAGAATTTCCTGGCAGAACGAATTAACCGCTCGAAATTCAAAGATAAAAGAGTTTATTTAAGAAAAGATATGACATGTGTGAAAATTTACTGAATTGGGCATGCCTGTGAATGTGTACAGTTTTAAGAGAAGCCACTCTGTGCCATGTTTGGCTTCCTTGTGCATTAGGCCAACTCTGAAAGGAAAGAATTTGCTCCTCTCAGAGCAATTTCTTTCCTTTTAGAGTAGACCCCTTACGAAGGGGCTACATTTTCCAGAGAAACAAACATAAAGCTACAAAAGATGTCCTCTTTGGAAAAAATGGCTGAGAAATATGGAGGTGTGTTATTAAAGTTTGGTAGCTGGAATAGGAGATAACGGGAATCCCCGGAGTGACGTCATCGGATGATCACGTGGGTAGATTGGTTGGCAAAAAGATAGCGACAGACAGTGGTCTTCTATGGGATTTTGCTGAAAATTAACCTCTGAAATGCGTAAAATATAGTTTAGAAAGCTGCGAATAAATAGAAACCGATAAAACCAGTGCAAATATTGTTTTAATCGCTTGTCGCGCGAAAAAAGAGAGTTATTTACTATTATTTAAAGTTATTTAATTACTCGACATACATTGACTCGCTTCGGAACAGGACTTTTTCTCTTAATAACTTTGACTTAAAAAGAAAAATAAATAAATGAAATAAAAATACAATAAATCGGAGGTACTAAAGATCAGTATTTTAACCTTTAAATCTTTTCGACAATCAAGGTGATTAGTAAATATAACACGGTTGATAGAAAATGAAAGACAATAAAATATAGAAACTAGTAATGCAAAACTAATAAAACATATTGATCTGATTTAGGGATAAGAAAATGTAAAAAATAAATAAGTAAATGAATTTATATTCATGACTGCGATTCAAAAGAAAATGTTATAAAACCGTAAAGGATAATATAAACGTATAAGCAGAGAACCTTCTGTTTTGAGATTACTATCAGTAATAACCACATTATTTAGTCCGAGCTCATGACATCTGAACAACAAATTCACTCTGTCTGTTTCTCTCTCTGTCTCCCTCTCTCTCTAATGGTTTGATAAAACGGTAAAGGATAATATATAAACAGAGAATCTTCTCTGTTTTGAAATGCAGTCATTACCATAGTATTTAGTCCGAGCTCATGACATCTAAACAATAACTTTTCTCTCTCTCTCTCTCTCTCTCTCTCTCTCATTGTTTGCTCATTACATTTTATTAGCGGACAAGCATATTAAATTTAAAATATCATAGATTATAATAATCGAGTTTTATTTGATATTTAAATTAGCCACACCGCCAAAACAGTTGGTTATATTATACAAGTTAATATGACATTGCCACTGTAGGAAATCCGCGGGCGTTCTTTGAAATATGATAATTAAAGACATTCCTTATCAAAAGACACGCTGAATACCGGATAAATTCATTATAAACAATAAACAACCGGTTTAATTTCAAAATGTACACCAGATACACATGATACAGACACATTTTAGCTCACCTGTGGTGAGCTTATAGTATAGACTTGGTCCGTCGTCCGTCGTCGTCGTCGTCGGCGTCGTCGGCGTCGTCGTCGTCGTCGGCGTCCACAATTTTAAACATCTTCTTCTCAGAAACCACTGAGTGGATTGAAGCCAAATTTCATATGGAGCCTTAACAGGATGGGGGAACGAAAGTTTATATATTTGGTCCAGGTCACATGACCAAGATGGCCGCCACGCCCATATATGGTAAAAACCCTTCAAAAATCTTCTTCTCCAGAACCAAAAGGCCTATGACCTTGAAACTTGGTATGTAGCATCGGGCATGCGGGCTCATCATAATTTATATAAATCGTGACCTTGTGATGACCTTGACCTAATTTATGACATGGTCAACTTTGGTACGTTAGGCTTTTATATGGGAAAACGCTTAAACGGTGGATTTCTCAGAAGCTATTTAAGTCTAAGGTACAATACTTGGTATACATGGTTGACTAAATGACCAGATGAAGATATTATGTCACTAAAGGTCAAGGTCATTCCGTCGGACCATCCGTCGTCAAGATTTTCAAACATCTTCTCCTCTGAAACCACTGGGCCGATTGAAGCCAAATTTCATATGGAGTCTCAGTGGGATGGGGGAATGAAAGTTTATATATTTGGTCCAGGTCACATGACCAAGATGGCCGCCATGCCCATATATGGTAAAAACCCTTCAAAAAACTTCTTCTCCAGAACCAAAAGGCCTATGACCTTGAAACTTGGTATGTAGCATCGGGCATGCGGGCTTATCATATTTTATACAAATCATGATCTTGCGTTGACCTTGACCTAATTTACGGGATGGTCAACTTTGGTATGTTAGGCTTTTATATGGGAAAACGCTTAAACAGTGGATTTCTCAGAAACTGTTTAAGTATTAGGTACAATACTTGGTATACATGGTCGACTAAATGACCAGATGAAGATATTATGTCACTAAAGGTCAAGGTCATTCCGTCTGACCATCCTTCGTCAAGATTTTCAAACATCTTCTCCTCTGAAACCACTGGGCCGATTGAAGCCAAATTTCATATGGAGTCTCAGTGGGATTGGGGAACGAAAGTTTATACGCGGGGTCTGGGTCACATGACCAAGATGGCCGCCATGCCCATATATGGTAAAAACCCTTCAAAAATCTTCTTCTCTAGAACCAAAAGGCCTATGACCTTGAAACTTGGTATGTAGCATCGGGCATGCTGGCCTATCATAGTTTAAACAAATGATGACCATGTGTTGACCTTGAATTAATTGACGACATGGTCAACTTTGGTATGTTAGGCTTTTATATGGGAAAACGCTTATACAGTGGATTTCTCAGAAACTATTTAAGTCTTAGGTACAATACATGGTATATATGGTCAACTAAATGACCAGATGAAGATATTATGTCACTGAAAGGTCAAGGTCATTTTGTCGGTCTGTCCGTCATCAAGATTTTCAAAACATCTACTCCTCTGAAACCACTGGTCTGATTGAAGCGAAATTTCATATGGAGTCTAAGTGTGATCAGGGAATAAAAGTTTGTTCTCAGGGTCTTGACCAAGATGGCCGCCATGCCGTATATGGTAAAACCCCTTCAAAATCTTCTTCTCCAGAACCAAAAGGTGTATGACCTTGAAACTTGGTATGTAGCTTTGGGCACTCAAGCCCATCATAAACATTAAAATATATATCAGGACCAAGTGTCAGGTGAGCTACAGGACCATTGGTCCTCTTGTTAGAGTATCCATGCTAAAACGTACATCTAAAAGCCCTTCACGTTGAACCAAATTAGGAAAGAGAATAGAACAATATTTCACACTAAAATACCTACATTTCTCAGCGTTATCATTTATATGAAAATATGCATCATAATGCGCAAAATACACGGCATAATTAATTACATAGTTTAACATCACCCAATAAACGTTCAATATAGCGTGATTGATTATCGACTTTTTGCCAACCAGTGTGGGGAATACCTTGGAAATCCTTATCGATGACGTCACCGCGTTTTCTCCTATACGGAAGTTAAAAAAAAACATTAGGAAAAGTTCAAACATACAAATTTATGCATTTTTGAGTTCGTTTTTAAACCACAATGATCTATCATAATTGCTTTATCTTAAGCCATGCACAAAGAAAAGCTATATTTTAGTATGTATAAAGGGCGAAGACTCAGATCTGCCTGAGCAACCGCGCGGCGTGATTATACATGTAATACTCGCCTTTTATTGTGAAGGTCCTTGCAAATAACAGAAAAGTTTATGCAAAGATGAATTCCTCTGGTCTGATTGGGCGCAGGCACAGGCTGGTCTGAATTTCTGTTGCATCGTAAATAGATGCTTTACATTTACATGTATATTTTATTTTTCATAAATGGTATCAGGTAGAGACATATCTTTTTGACAGACATTATTCTTCAAGGGAGCAAAGGAACGGCTGTAGTGTAGTGGATAACACTCCAGACTACAATCCAGGGGTCGCAAGATCGATCCCCCGCTTCTCCGGTCTTTCGGATATGACTTGAAACCGAGGTCCCGTCTCGATATGACCTCGTTGTTGGTGGGACGTTTAACCCGAGTTCACTCACTCACTCACTCACTCACTCACTCAAAGGAGCAAAATATTTTCTTGAATAGTCGAGCCCCATTAAGAAAGGAGGAAAAATGAAAATGGCAGAGTTACCGCCTCTGAAAGTGAATTAATTCAACTAAAAACCCGCATATATCTAAAGGGTTGGCGGGCAGTACCATAGTCACGTAGACTTTCAGCTTTGTTTCAGATTTGATTCCAGTTCGATCCCAGGGTCCAGTTGTTCAAAACTAACGACATCGTTAGTTAACGTTTCGTTAAAATTTCAAACATTAATATCTCAAATACGCCAATATTTTTGTTGAAAAAAATATGTAAGAAGTTTTTGTACTGCAAAAGCTTCTCACATTTTTTCAACAAAAATATCAGTGTATTTGGTTATGAAGTAGTAAAACACTTAACGAGCTGACCTGTTAACGAGCTCGTTAGGCTAACGATGCTTTGAACAACCGGGCCCTGGCGTTTTTATGTAAACTGCCAAATGCTGAACTGTTAACTGGCGTAGACAATTGTTATGTTTATTTGATCATCAATGAGCAACGCTCTCGTGTGCTTCCAAGACAATTATGCATCTTACTTTTCAGAACATATTTATCTTCACTGCACCTGGTGTTTGTTCCGTGTGGCGGCCGTAAAACGTCTCCCCGTACATCATCATAGTGCAGATTATATTTTCTGGTCCTTTGGGATCATTGAGTTCATTTGAGTAATTTTGAAAATAGAGTCCCGCTTAAGCCGGTGCCAGGGGGGTGGGGTGGGGAGGGGCGTGGCTGGTGTCGCACATTTCATTACTATCATTACTTCATTAAAATCGCTATTGCCAGTCGACAGGTAATAGCGATTTCAACGTAAAACCGCTATTGCCAGTCAACTGTCAATAGCGATTTTAACGTAAAATCGCTATTGCCAGTCGACTGGCAATAGCCACTCCGTTAAAAAAATTTTCTCATTTTTTTCTGTTCACTGTTAACACTGCACGAGTGCGTGGTCGAGTGGTTAGAGACGCTTGGTTATGATGCAGAAGGTCTCTGGTTCGAATCGCCGTTTGGCCAGCCGGCGACTGGAAATCTCTCTGACAACCCAGCGGTAAATGGGTACGTTTTTTTACTCAGAAAATGATAATATAGTGAAAAGAGAGGAATGAGGTTCGCCTTTCATATGGTGTGCCCAGATACTATTATGGGCCTCTACGAGGACCCTTACCTTCCTTTAATATTTGATAACAGTCTAAGGATGTTTGGTGTTTGCCTCCCAGCTACACCCAGTCTCTCTCAGTAACGGTTATTGCGATCGGAACAATGAGCTTTGTCAAATATATTGACGTTCATGAAATTATCTGACAGTTTGAAATGAACATTTAAAAAGAGCAATTTAGTGTTGTTCACTGACGTTACTGTATATAAACACGACATGACAAAACCAACAATGGGGTTGTGCGACCAGCGCAGACCCAGATCATCCTGGGCATCCGCCCAGTCTGATCAGAGTCTTCCCTGTCCGCATGAAGGTAGCTTAGACCCTTAGCTACCTTTTAAGCGCTTTGCGAAGAGTCTGATCAGACTTGGTGGATGCCCAGGCTGATCTAAGTATGCAATGGTCGCACAACCACTTTGTTGGTTTTCATGTGTCGCTGCTCATATAACCACGTGATCCATCATGCAATGACATTCCCTTTGAGTCTGAATGATAATTTTTTTCCTGTATCAGTCGACACGGTGATTATTAAGTATATATCATTTTTCTGAATTCATAGTCCGCCATTGAAAACGGTTATACATATTTACCATAAGAAATCTACATCAACGTACTAGGGCAGAAAGGTCTTTTCTTGCACCGGATGGAAAATGCCATTCTTTTCACCTGCGATAGAAAATCTTATCTTACCCAGGGACCGAATAAAAATCACGAGCATTCAATGCATTGGTTGTATTGGAGGTCACGTATCTGCGTCGTCAATTGACGTTGGCGTTTTAGATAAGGACGTCACGGAGACGGAAAATGACATCAGTTTATGCAAGTCAGACGTTGACGTAAAGAACCGAATGACAACCGTTGAAAGCGACACCTTCTTTCAAAATCAAACAGAAACCTCTCAAGTACATGTACTAAAATTACGCATTTTAACAAGTTCTACAGTAAAAAGCAAAAAGAGAAGTGCAAGAAAAAGTATCTTTCATCGGTGTAAGTTGCAGATAGAAAAATCCGTCACTCGGGATCACTGTTCGGCATCACGAGGCAAGCCTCGTGATGCCGAACAGTGACCCTCATGACGGCTTTTTCTATCCACACCTCACGCCTATAAAAGATACTTATAATATTTGCCAGAGCTGCAAAGCTGAGGCCCATCTATAGCTCGGACAAAGCTGAAGCCAATATCACACCTGGTTAATTATGTTTCTAAGGCTGTTACGAAACGAAAAAGAGGCTGTTACAAAACGAAAATGAGTCCTAGTTCCCAAATGACTGGGTCATCGTGGCTAAACAAATTTGTTTAGCCACGATGACCAGGTAATTTGGGAACTAGGAGTCTTTTTCGTTTGGTAACAGCCCTTGTATATACAGAGTTAACCAAGACTGAATATGGAGAGATAACAACATATATTATTACATTCTTAGCGTAGAAATACAAGAATTTGTTGTCAATACAAATATGCTTTTCCCAGTTCTCTAAGAGGATTTATTTCCTCTAGGGAAATAAATCTCTGTAGGCTAGGTCAACTAGGGCAGCTGAAGACAGGACTAGGTTGAATGAGGTTGTTGTTAAGTCATTTGTGGTGCCTCAACGCGCCCGCAGGGTAATGAGATAGACTAGACTAGACTAGACTAGGTCTCAGCAAACATTGCAAAGTAGATGAGAAGGCAATGATCTGGGAACCCATAAATAGAGAATACCATGTTAGTGTCTTATAATATCAAGTTTATCACGCGAGATCAGAAACAGCGTAGGAATGGCGAGGCTTGCCGAGCCAGTCCGACGTGTTTCTGGTTGAGCCTGATAAACTTTATATCAAAAGATACTAACATTGTTTCAGGCGAAATCAGAAACAGCGTAGGAATGGCGAGGCTTGCCGAGCCAGTCAGACGTGTTTCTGGTCGAGCCTGATAAATTGATATCAAATGCACTTACATGGTTTTCTATTTATCGTGTACATATATAATTTAAAGATTTTAAGGCATGAAAAAAGTCAAACAAATAAAAAAAATCAAGCGTGATTTCGTTGGAACTTGCTGATGTCGCAACTGTATTATCATGTAATGGTGACATCATTTATTCAATCTAACGTTGTTATCGTGGCAAACGATAGTATGTAGCCAATCGGCTTCAGAGATCACCTCTAAAGGCGCTGCTTGATATCATGTGCGCAAGCGCAGTTCTAAAGGGGCATGATATTACATTATAAGTATCTTTCATGGGTATGAGGTGCGGATAAGAAAAATCCGTCACGAGGGTCACGGTTCGGCATTAAGAGGCTTACCGAGTGATGCCGAACAGTAATTCCGTTTGGCGGATTTTACTATCCGCACCAGACACCCTTTTTAGAATGAGTACCTTTCATGGGTGTGTGATGCTGATAGAAAAAGCTACCACGAGGGTCACTGCTCTGCATTACGAGGCTTGCCGTGTGATGTCTAGTAATACAAGTGATCCTGAGTGACGCACATTTTTTGCACAGCGGATAGAAAATGCCATTCTTTTCTTCTGGGATAGAAAATCTGATCTTACCCAGGTATTCTTACCCAGGACCGGAAAAAATCATGAACATTGTATTGGAGGGCACGTATCTGCGTCGTCAAGTGACGTTGGCATTTTAGATGATGACGTCACGAAGACTGCAAAAATTGACGTAAACAGCCGAATTACGGTCGTTGAAAGCGGCGCCTTCTTTCAAAATCAAATTGAAACCTCTCAAGCACTAGAATTGCGCACTTTGACAAGTTCTAAAATTAAAACAAAACGTGGTGTGCAAGAAAAAGTATCTATCATGGCTGTGAGGCGTGGATAGAAAAATCCGTCACTCGGAATCACTGTTCGGCATCACGAGGCAAGCCGAACAGTGACCCTCGTGACAGATTTTTCTATCCACACATCACACCCATGATAGACACTTATATTCTATTCTCACTTCACACCCATGATAAACACTTTTTCTTACGCACCTTTTGGTTTTCAAGGAAGAACTTGTTCAAGTACACAATTTTAGCGCTTCAGAGGTTTTTAGTATGTCTTGAAAGAAACCAGCGACAGACGTTCGGCTCTATACACTGATGCCCGACATGGCATAAGCTGCCTTAATTTTCCGTCTTTTTGACGTCATCATCTAAAAAAAGCATCGTCACTTGGCGACACAAACACATGGGCACCTATACAACCAATGCATATACTACACATGATTTTTCATGTTGAACCTTCGAGGGGTATTGGACGAGAGATGGTTCCTGCTCACCTGTGCAGTATTTTAATGGATAATTTCCTACACGACTAACGATGCTAGCTGCTATTTATAGCTGACACCATTTAAGCCTAGCGTCCCTTAAGGGGTCTCTGACGAGCAGTGAATGTCCAGATCAGATGCCGCAAATGTCTTGCCTGATCAGGATCTGCACTGTTGGCCTTACATCTTGGATTTTTTAATAGATACAAAAAATGAACGTTAGTAAAACTAAACAATGTATTTATTTTAAAATATTGTAGTGTAAACTTTTATTGTTTATATTCAAAGCAGTCGAAAGAATTATATTTCGGGATTGGTAGCCATGTATTTCTTTGTTTCATATTGCATGTCAAACGTTGCATTAATCGATATTTTTATATTTGTATTTGATTTTCTTTCATTTGAATTCAATCCCTGTTCATTTCTATTGTATATTTTTTGTTTCAATTCTATAATCGATCATTTGTATTCAATATCTGTTCATTTCTATTGTATAAGTTTTCTTTATATTCTATATTCTATTATTTCTATTTAATAATGCATGGTTTGTATGCTAGATTTTTTCATTACTATTCATTGACTTTCGTTTATATTCTACGATTTTTTCTTTTTATTCTAAATTACTATATTTGTATTGTATACTTGTGATTTGCATTTAAAATTTTCATATTTGTATTTTTCTTTTGTTCATTTCTATCCAATATGATTTCATTTCTATTGTATATTCCTTCATTTGTATCCTATATTCGATATTTACATTCTATACTTAGTGATTTATATTTGATGTGTTCGTATTTGCTTTCAATCTTATTGATTTTTATTCTAAATTTGTTTTATTTCTATTACATATTTTTAATTTCTATTCTATATTTCTAGATTTGTATTTGATAACAATTGTTTCTATTTGATGTTTTCCGTTTATATTTGTTAATTGCTTTATTTATATTCTTAACTCGTTGATTTCTATTGCATATATTGTCGCATTAACATTCATTGAGACGCCTATTTATATTCTTTTCTGTTCTGTTCAATTCTCGTATCGACGTTACCCAAGTGGCTCTACGATACGTAACCATAGTTGCACACACTTGGCGCCGTGTGTCCGTCCAATTATTTATATTCGATAAAAATCTTGCATTCGTATTGTATAATTTGTTTATTTACTTTGTTACGTGGCATTTCATTGGCTAAGAAAAATTGGGATTTCATTGGCTGAGAAAAATTGGGTATGTCTAGTTACCGGGATCGGGTATGAAATCCACCACCCGCACCCGTGTTCAAAACCAACCACCGGATAATTTTAGTGGCGACATTTGAGATATAAGCAAACGTGTTATTCTAGATTTTTCTGGTTATAGATATTAGGAACTATATGAACTATTTCTGGTACAAAAAAGTCTTTTCAAACAGATTCAGTTTTAAGACCAAAAAGCGAATTGTTGCAATTTCGGGGGTATGAAACCCACCACTCACCATCGGGAAATTTTTATCTGTTATTTCCTTTTATAGCTTTATTAAAAGAGATAAGTTTCCTTGATTGTTACTATTTCTACTTTATTATCAAAACCTTGCCAATTTTATTTGACGATAATAGGAAATTTATATTATTTAATGAAATAAACGACTTTTTGTGGAAATAATTGATGTTCTAAAAATAGATATAAATTGCGGCATTTAGCTACACCTAGAAACCGAAACGTACTGAAATAAAGGGGATATTCAGTAATTGCTGAGGGAGTCATTGGGTTTATGGTGGCGAAACCTTGACACCTGTTATTCATTAAGGATATCTTATTGACTGGTGTTTACAAAAAACTTTCATGAAGTCAAGTAACTTTATGCAAGGGCATCATGGTAAGAAACTCTAGCGTCTCACTGTCCCTCTGACTGTCTGTCTGTGTCAGTCTGTCTGTCTGTGTCAGTATCTCTGTATCTGTCTGTTTGTCTTTTTCTGTCTGTGTGCCTCACTCTGTCTCTCTCTCTCTCTCTCTCTCAGACATTTAAAGTCTGTGTGTGTGTGTGTGTGTGTGTGTGTGTGCGTGCGTGCGTGCGTGTGCGTGTGTGTTGGATCGTGGTCAGCTTATGAGAGAAGCTAAATACTTTAGCTCTACTGATTTACTTAATTTCCAAGATCTTATGTTTCAAATTTTTGCCAAAATGTACGACGATTATCTGATAGTGTGTCTGATTGCGAGGTACACAACATATATTATGATTGTGGGCTTTTGGAGAGCTCCAAGCATCTGGCAGAATATTCGTACTTCGTCATCTAGGTTATTGAGTTTCATCTTGGACAGGTAGATCTCCAGAGGTCTTTCGGTTGATCTCCGAATTTTAACGACAGTATGCGATAATCGCAGGTGTCAAGGTATTTCCTCAGGCTAATATTCTTATCTCGATCATGATAAAATATCGATCTTTATGACTTTAATTGAATATTGAATACATTTCATGAGTCTCTTAGAATAGTCAGACTCATGCATAAAATAATCACGGTAATGTAATTAAACCTTTTGGATTACCTTTGCATTATGCTGTCAGAACACATGAAAATGATATCTTATAATCATAATAATAATAATTATTATTATTATTATCATTATTATTATTATTTTTCAAAGATGTTTGGTTCTTTAAAGGAATTGTCATGCTCCAGAAATCCAAAATGATTTTGGCAGCCAATAAGGGTGAAAAAGAGGTGCTATATTGGTTATATTTACTAACAGTTCATGTCATTTAGTCTCATAATGCAATGATAATCAAAATTTTACGTGACTAAATTCTCTCTCCCTCTCTCTCTTAAACATTATATAAGACACAATGTATGTTTGATTCAAACATAGAATTTAAGTACAACATTATCAAGAACAATAAATAAATACATAAATGAAGTGTATGTCACACAATTGTATAACTGAGGGTTTTGTTAGAACAGTCAAGCAAAAATATGATTGATTGCACAAAATTTTGATTCAAAAATAATAATAATAAAAAAAAAGTCTTGTGAAAATAAGTTCAGTTAAAATTTCATGATGATAAAAACCTAGAATTTAATGAGTGAGTAAACATTATGCATTTATTCTTATCGTTAAAGACAACAGATTTTTTCAACGACACGACAAAACGAACACAGCCGAATGTACGCCCAGTAAAGACTCAGATCAGCTTCGGCATCCACCCAATCTAACCAGTCTTCGCTGTCCGCAAAGGGATAGTTAAGACCTATGCTATATTGTAAGCGCATGTCCAGAGCGGATGTCCAGGCTGATCTTAGTCTTCGCTGTCAGCATGGAGAGGACTTAGACTCTCAGCTCCCTTTACGCGAAAAGGGAAGACTCTGCCCGGACTGCTTAATCTACGCGAAGTGCACATGCCACCTTGTTAGTTTTGGCGAGTCGCGGCATATTACGTTTGGTTAATCCAGCCGAACCGCGATACGACAAAACCCACAAAGTGTCATATGTACTACGTGAAGACTCAGATCAGCCTGGGCATATGGCAAGTCTGATCAGAGTCTTCGCTGTGTACTTTAATGGTAGCTAAGCTATCTCCATGCCACCAGCAAAGACTTTGATCAGACTTGGCGAACGCCTAGGCTGATCTTAGTCATTGCTAGGCGCACATGCCACTTTCTTTACTTTTTTTCGTGTCACGACTCAATTAAATATTGCCACACAGTTATACGCGTGCCGTGTCAGTAATAGTGTATATTCACACATTGATTAAATTGACACTGAGTAATTATATTTGAATTGAATTAAAATGAAATTGATGAAACTGGATCAAAATAAGATTATAAATTTTAAAATAATAAAAAACATGAGAGATCAAACTTGATACAATAAGAACTTTTTCCTTGGAATTACGGATTTGTATAATGCATTATATAGAAGAATGACACAAATGAATAAAAAAATAAAAAAATAAAAAACATGCATATAGACCTTCTTTGTAAATTAAGTAATTTA
The DNA here is from genome assembly GCA_963989385.1 of Ctena decussata. NCBI lineage: Eukaryota > Metazoa > Mollusca > Bivalvia > Lucinida > Lucinidae > Ctena > Ctena decussata. Next base: position 16,649,395 of record OZ022515.1, on the reverse strand, counting down.
CTTTCTTCAAGATATAAAAAAAATCAACAAATAAACATAACTTAAATGCTGTAGAAAAATAAAGTGTTCTGTTTCCTACTAACAAAATTATATTAAATCGCTAGAGACCGCCAAAGTTTTATCTACGAGGTGACCCTGTAGCTCAGTAGGCTAAACGCTGACCCGCTGATCTAGCGGTCCCAAATTCGATTTCCGAAGGCGGAAACCTTCTCAGACGTAAACGGTTTCCATTACACAACCTGTCATTATCGTCCTTCCATCCTTGGCAGATAGAGTTTTTTCTTCTTAGTGTCCGGAATTCACCTTCATTTAGTAATTTGTAATCTATTTTTGTTTGGGTCTTAGAGTCAACTGCATAACGATTATGCAGATAGTGTGGCTTTTTGCCTCACATTAATAATTATATAAATAAGCAACAATTGAGCAAAAGCTTAATTTCTAAACATACCGACATTACTAATTGGCATTATACAATCATAAGATAATATATATCGTGTCTTTCGATTCGGCACCAGTGATACCAATTATTTTGCCAATTAAAGAAGTTAGCCGACCTATGCTCTTCATATGATTGCTAATAAGACCAAAGAATATCGGCATCAATTATAATAGTATTTCGCTAGCACGGTTTCGTTTCTATTCTAACACCAGAAACCAAAAACGTTCTCTAGTGCAGCTCTGAACCAGAAAAGTAAAATAAAAACTAAATAAATTTACTTTTATCTTTCAGTTCAAGCAAAATTTAGACACAGTACTGGACAAATCTACATTTTGAATAATTCATTCACTTTAACAACTTTCTATCATATCTTATCGTGGTAATCTCCGCCTGGAGCTATTACCTGAAAGCCGGAGTCGTGTCCTAGCGTCGCATTTTACGGAAACGCACGGAAACAACCGGCAAAAAAATAATCAACTAAAATTTTAACAAATATTGAAAAAAGACCATTTTATCATATAGCTAGACAAATAAAATTTATACCAGATGATAATATACTCTTTCTTCTAATCTGATCTATTTGTGATGCATAACATTTTGTATTAATTTGATTCGAAATTAGTCGTTAAATTCATGTGCCCTACTGGTTTTACGGAGATTTTGTTATTTGTTTTAATTAATTATGTACCTCTAGAAAATCACCCCAAAAAAGACCATTTTGTACTTGTGCTAGAATCAAAATTAAAACACAATATTTAAGATGAAGAATTTAACTTTCTGATACCGTTTGTGATGTAAAAATATGTTAAGAAAAAAAGAAGTTATTAAGTGATAATGAAACTTTCCCTTATTACTCGTATATGTCAAATTGGCTCACACCTGTAGAAGTGCTAGTACGCAGTTTCTTCACTATGCTTAGGAAGCCGTGAAAGAAAACAAAGAAAAAGAAGAGATCTTAAGGAGTTGGAGCCCTCTAGTGGCACCTTAGAAGCACAGTAAATATAAAATTACTGAACGCTGACATATAAGTAGACGGCCAGCAAAACGTTCAGTTCACTCTTCTCTCATAAGGTCATCACGATTCAAGACAACACTCACAAACACTAACATACACATACACAAACTCTAAAGGTCTGAGAGAGAGAGAGAGAGAGAGAGAGAGAAAGAAAGAGACAGAAAGACACACACACAGACAGACTGATACAGGCAGACAGTCAGAGAGACGCTGAGATGCCAGAGTTTTGTACCATGGTGACAGTGATGTAGGTACAACTTGATATTTTAATTATTCTGAAATGCGAATTGCACCCTTTTATTGAGAATGCGTGTGAAGGTCAAAACGGACCACGTTCAGACCTTCCGTTAACCTTGAGAAAGCATGCTTTATTTTAGATACTTGCGACAACCAAATATAGTTGAGATCATGAATAGTAGCCTAATAATTGTGACTAATTGTGAGGGCGGCGGTCCCTCGATCGCATCAATGATCCTCAGAACTTTGAGGATGCAGGAAGTTACTACCATCCCCTAATAGTGTTTGGGTAGAAGCTAAATCTACAAATAAACGCAGGAGATAGTTACTTGGGAGTTTTTATAAGCAACAGTGATATATAGCACGGTGGCACTAGAGAGAGTAGGTAAAACTGGAACGTAAGAGGGGCTTTATGAGCAACAAGGCGACTGTAAAAGCCATTACTTGAACTGAAATCCTGTGCTGTTTGGGATATTACAGTTTGATTACAGGCAAGGTAATTGTTCAGCTACAAGCTGTCTTCATTACATGATAGTGTTTGACCAGTTTTTCTGCGATTCTTTTATAAATGGTTTGCAACATTGAGAAGCTCTATACAAGGCAACAGGTGCAGTCCTAATGAATGGCAGCACAGAAATCTCTGGGTGTCACGTGTACAGTCTTATTTTTTTCATTATTTATTTATTTATTATTACTATAGCCGTCTGGTATGTCGGTGGTAAGCCTATAATGGCCGGACTGATATTGGTTCCGGTAACTAGACATACCCAATTTTTCTCAGCCAATGAAATGCCAATTTTTCTTAGCCAATGAAATGCCACGTATCAAAGTAAATAAACAAATTATACAATACAACTGCAAGAGTTCTTATTGAATATAAATAGGCGTCTCAATGAATATAAACGCAACAATATATATAATAGAAATAAACGAGTTAAGAATATACATAAAGCAATTTACAAATATAAACGGAAAACCTCAAATAGAAGCAATAGTTATTAAATACAAATCTAGAAATATAGAATAGAAATTAAAGATATGTAATAGAAATGAAACAATTTAGAATAGAAATCAAATAAGATTGAAAGCAAATGCTAGCATATCAAATATAAATCACTAAGTACAGAATGCAAATTTCGAAATATGGGATACAAATGAAAAATATACAATAGAAATAAAGTAATATAGGATAGAAATGAGCAGAAGTTTAGCACAAATATGAAAATATTAAATGCAAATCACAATTATACAATACAAATACAGTGATTTAGAATATAAATGAAAAAATATAGAATATAAATGAAAGTCAATGAATAGAAATGGAGCAATCTAGCATACAAACCATTGATTATTAAATAGAAATGATAGAATATAGATTATAAACAAAACTTATACAATAGAAATGAACAGATATTGAATACAAATGATTGATTATAGAATTGAAACAAAAAATCTACTATAGAAATGAACAGAGACTGAATACAACTATGAAAATATACAATACAAATGAAAGATAATCAAATACAAATATAAAAATATCGAATAATGCAACGTTTGACATGCCATAATATCATATGATGTCCCTGTTATTCAGTGGATAACGTCGTGCCATAAAAATCGTATGACCAGACGTGTAATAACACTTTGGCGCGTAAACGTAACGTCATTGACAACGTCCATGTCAACAATGCGTTTTCGTATTAAATGATGTTAAGTTTGAAGGCGTTAAAATCCCATTTTGAAGGGACATATGATAAACAGAATATCACACTCGTGGTCATTTCATATGAAATTTTATGAAACTCGCCGAAGGCTCATTTCATAAATTTCATATGAAATGACCACTCTTGTAAGATCCCCTATAGCTTAGGCGACTAAGTTTTCGTTGCAAAGGCAAAACTCTTACAGCTTCAGGTTTTGGACTCATTGAGAAGCTTCAAGGCAGAATGTTAACCTTAAAAAGATGCATAATTTTAATCCTCAGAATATAGACTGTCAGAAATTAGTTTACAAACACCCCCACCCCCACAAAACCCCAAACAAACACACAAAACACACACACACACACACGCACATACACACACACACACACACACACACACACACACACACACACACACACACACATACACACAGAACAAACAAAAAAACATGATGTCTCGAAATTATCAGAAAAACGCTCTAAAAAGGCTGAAAATGGAACGTTTGGTAATTCTGTTGCATGTGTCAATGAAAATAAATGCCAAGATACGCCTGTAATCAAAATGGCATATGAAGCAAGTAAACACTGACTTTTATGAAAATACCTTCGTGTAGGTAATGCACCAAGCTTTTAGAATAAAGTTATAAGATATTCACATAATTTGAAAAAAGATTAGAAAAACATAACATAATTAATATTCCCTAAACATTTCTACATAACTTCAATAACCAAAGGGAAACAGACAAGGCTGCCAATCAGGGGCGATAATAAAGTCGATAACCCAGTGCCCTTGAGTATGATCTGGTCCAGGATGAGATAACATGGGTGTGATAAAATTTGTAGGTTCAGGGGAAACACGCGGATATCCTTATCTAGTGTGCTCAAATACTTCACGTCTTTGACATGACGTCGCACTGATGTTGATGCAACTTCATTGCATCGCATCGACGTCATCACGACGTTCTATGCCTGCTGAGACGTCGGATTGGCATGACTTCCGTTATTTACTGCTTGCTGGTGGTCCTTCTAGTCGTGAACAATAATTTATAATCAAGATTTAAGGTAAATGAAGAATACCATGTGAGTGTCTTCTGATATCAAGTTTATCAGGCGAGATCAGAAACAGCGTAGGAGTGGCGAGGCTTGCCGAGCCAGTCCGATGTGTTTCTGATCGAGCCTGATAAACTTGATATCAAAAGACACTTTCATGGTTTTCTATTTATCATGCATCATTAGAATATTTTCAGATGTAAAGAGCATCAAACTTAAGAAAAGTAAACACAGATTTGTTTGAACTTTTTGACGTCGCAAGTGCGTTGTGACGTAAGTCGGTTACGTCATTTAACCAATCGAACGTTGTTATCACGACCAACGTCAGTATACAGCCAATCGTCTCCAGAGATCGCTTCTAAAGGCATGACCTGATAACATTCGCGCAAGCCCAGTTCTACAGTGACATGATATCACTTCATGTTATCATACCCCTGTTATCAGTGGGTTTTTGCAGTAGGTGCATGATAAAAGATTTTCTTGCACACCGGTTAAGGATATCCGCGTGCTTCCCCTGTACCTACAAATCTCATCTCACCCATGTTATCTCACCCAGGACCGGATAAAAATCACGAGCATTCAATGCATTGGTTGTAATGGAGGCCACGTATCTTCGTCGTCAAGTGACGTTGTTGATTTAGATTACGTCACGAAGACGGCAAAATGACGTCAGTTTATGCATGCCACACGTTGACGGAAAGAACCGAATGGCGATCGTTGAAAACGGCGCCTTGTTTTAAAATCAAATAGAAACCTCTGAGGCACTAAAATTACACATTTTAACAAGTTTTAAAGATAATACAAAACGGGGCGTGCAAGAAAAAGTATCTATCATGGGTGTGAGGTGCGGATAGAAAAATCCGTCACTCGGGATCACTGTTCAGCATCACTCGGCAAGCCTCGTGATGCCGAACAGTGACCCTCGTGACGGATTATCTATCCACACCTCATACCCATGAAAGATACTTATAATACAGTTCATCTGGATCATTGTGATGAATGGCGTCAACAAGAAAAAAAGAGAATTAATGTAAGAAATAGAGTAGCCCTAACAGTGAAATGTTGAGTATGGCATACACTGGCTGCTTTGGCAGATACTAATGGCGTTATAGATCTGTTACCATAGCAATTGTACAGCTACTAACAGTCAAGCTTTGTATTTTGGCAGAATGACGTTTCGATGACTTCATTTTGACATCAATATGAACCGCTTGTTGCTATGCTAATGGAGTCTTAGAGTCATCCATGTCTGCTAGGGAATACCGCGTTTGCCATGCTTCGCCAATTTTTCAACAACATAACAATCTGACATTCTTTGTACAGAAACTGCGGATTTTCTGAGACAAACACACATGTATTTATTCATTCCGTGTTTATAATGGAGGCCTGATGTAAACCCAGTTTCTCGTACATGTATACATATTTATTAGACATGGTTTGTGTAAAATTAAATATCGCATAAACCTTTACTGATAACGTCTTTTGTTTCAATCAATCAAAATGACAACTAAGCTGGTATTTTGATGTATATTTCGAGTCTAGTACCGTGATCGTTCTAAAAGTTGAGATACCTAATATAACTACTGATATTGTAGTAAAACGGATCAGTCTGGTTTTACGATGCAGTAATGGCCTGATCAGACTACTCCTTAGGAGCACCCAGTGTCTGCACTGTTTGCTCAGGGCTATGAATTTGTAGCTTGGCAGTTTGAATGAACAATGAACGAACGTTAATCATGTTTACAAAAATAAACAAATGAAGAAAAAACTACAGCAACAACAAAAGAAGAAAAAGAAAAAAAAAAAAAAAAAAAAGAAACATAAAAAGTAAAAAATGAAACAAAGAAATCATCGGTGAATGAGTGTCTTTTGACGTATCGGGGCTGGTGGTGGTCCTAGTAATTTGGATAATAGTTGGACAAGGGCCTACTGTGCTTGTAGTAAGTGCGGGTGGGAGTTGCTTGGTCATTTCATATATCTCCTCTTTCCCCCCACTCTCTGGAAGACGGCTCGATGGAAACTGTAAATCCGTCTCAAAGATTTCCCAGCTATATTACCTGAGCTTCTAATAAAAGTCTATGTAAGTAAAAAATGATAAGTTATTTCCCAACCCAAGTCAAACCAACCCAACCCTGTGTATTGATAAGGGCTACATTCGAATACAGCTACAACATTAGCTCTATTCGTACGAATAGAGCTACTAGACTGTACTTGATTTGTAGCGTGCGTCGCTACGAAAACGGTTACTTTCGAAAATCCCAAGCGAGACATTCTTTGTAAAATTTTATTAACAAACTTTGAATGAAATCCGTTAATAAATACTTAATCATCGCGGGGAAACGAAGTGCGAGAGGACGCCCGTACGAATGAGCCTTTATATCCATAATACATTTTCAATTCAAAAAGCCAGCTAATGCCTAAAACACCCAAAATACCCAACAGGCGACCCCTTTAAATTCTGTTTGGACTCTAACGGAATAAATGACAAATCAACACATCAAGTGTCTATCCAATAAATGTCCATACCTGTGCGCGGACAGACACACAGACGACCAACGTGAAAACGTAGGACCCCGCTACTAACTTGGTCTTATTGAAGGCCCATATTTAAGAGTTAATTTTTTTTCAAATTTTGATGAAGTAATTTGCAAATAGTTCCCAGTACTACTCGACTGGATGTGATTCCAGTCTTAGAGGCGGATGAAAGAAACATCAGCAGAATATACCCTCCATAGGCCCGGATCCAGACTACCATGTACTGGTGGGACTCTGGATAACTGGTGGGGCTGGAAGGTGCCGATATGTATGTGTGTGTCATATTCTTGCCCTCAGTATGTATAAAACATGATTGTGCGTACTGTCTATTATAGCTACGCCCCTGCAAGGGAAGCTCTGTTCGTAGGAAAACATGTCTTGCTCCGGGTGCAGCTACTCTTTAGCCCGTTCGAATAGAACTGATGTGTAGTTCTGTTGTGTACCTCTATTCATAGGGCTCTTCGGAAAAGGGCTAACTGAGTAGCTGCATTGGAAGGTAGCCTAAACGGTAAGGACACGTCCATTTAAACAAGGCAACGTTATATAAAACTAGTGACAAGCGGTGCTGAAACTGATCGGACTTCTTATGTTCTTATTACATGTAGGAGCAGGCATATTTTCGATGACAATCTATTCGAGTATGTCGAATGAACACTCATGATTATTAGATTTTGAATAATACATGTGTACACGTGCGACTGTTGTGAATAATTCAGCATTAGATGGTGTAACTCAAACTGATTAACACTTGCAAATTGTCTTTTATGCATAATTCATATGCATCGCACTGATTTCTTAGCTATTTCAATGTCACCTATTTATTACAAGCGCCAAAACAAACAAAAAAAATTACGTCTGCCGGACATTCAAAATAATGTTCCGTCAAAATAATATTATAATGGCGTAGAGTGGAAGTACAACAATAAGTTGCCTACAATTACACTGGTCTGACATTCGACACGGGTAACGAAGTCAACCTACTATAAAACTCATTTGTTTTCGCATACTTCTTAGATTAATTTCAAACTATCATTCTTACGGACCCGGCAGTTTGTTAGACCCCCTAGTCAGACCAGATTTTCGAAGAAAATCTGTACGGTATATATGCAGTGCTTGAATAAGTTTTTTTTCTTCAATTCGTTGCATGGTCGTTGTAGCCCAAAAATGTTTTTAAGCATTTCTTGAATATGCATATCAATTCAGTAAAACTTTCGATTCCTATTTCAAGAGTCGGGGGTCGGATAGTCCGTGGGATTATACTTCTGAAACAAACTTATCCTGATGAGCGGAACAAGCAAGTTTCCCGTACGTTGTCTTCGTTGCCTGTGTTGAATGCCAGACCAGTGTGACAATGCAGCTTGGCCTTTATGCTGCGGTCTAAGTTGACCTGACGTTAACTTCTCATGCGACCTTATTGTCTTCATATTTTGCCGAGCTTACTGACAATGAGACTATTCGCCTATATATCGTGAGCGATTTTTGGCGAAGATGTCGAGAGTGGTCATAGCAAATACCGCAGAACTGCATATAGTATCACATACTTTCGTTTCTCCTTCCGCTGAGTCAAAATGGCAGTTGTCAGTAACTGGCGAAAGTATGTGCACTCAGTACTGGTTAACCGCTTAGGAGGTCAAAGCCTGCCCAGGAATAGTGTGGATAGGTAAACTTGCTGTCCCGGCATGACCATTGTTGTTTACTTGTAAAGCAACGAAAAAAACAACAACAACAGCACGACAAGGTAGCACAATGTACCGCAAGGTACAAATGAATGAATGACTTGTCGTTTACATTTTTTTTCAACAGTTTTCGTTAAACCACGGAAATCTGATAATGAAAGCGAAGTGGTACGAAGCCCACCACCGGCATCCGCATCCGTGCTTGAAATCCACCATTGGTCACTTTAGTGTCGGGTTCTGAGTTATTAACAAAAGTTTTATTCTAGATTTTTGTAGCTTTAATGGTGTATTTGAAACCAATCAACTATTAATGGTTGTTTAGTGAAGACCAAGATTTTTGTGAACTTGTAAGAAAATTGACATGAGACTGCTTACAAAGAACACATACGGACGACCCCTTACTTTACCGTTGTCTTTACGAAACTCTTTACTAAGCTACACTAAAGGGCCAATAACACATTAATGCCTAACGTCCAATAAAACGACATAGGTAAACAGTGCATGTCTGACGCCGCAAAACCCATAAGCCAAATGGTCATTTCTTCGTATGATAGATAAAAACAACAACCGGATATCCCTTAACTGACGAATGGACTCATCCTTTTGATAAGGCTAAGATGATAAGTATCTATCATGGGTGTGAGATGTGGATAGTAAAAATCCGTCACGAGAGTCACTGTTCGGCATCACGAGCGCCGCTTTCAAATGACCGCCATTCGGCTCTTTACGTCAACGACTGGCGTGCATTAACTGACGTCATTTTTGTCGTCTTCATGACGTCATCATCTAAAACGCTAACGTCACTTGACGACGCAGGTACGTGGCCTCCAATACAACCAATGCATTGAATGCTCGTGATTTTTATTCGGTCCTGGGTAAGAACACCTGGGTAAGATTAATAGAATCTATAATGGGGTTGAGGCAGAAACAAGGAAATCTCAGGCCATTTTTCAGATTATTTAGTCTTATGCGAGGCTTGTCGAGCATAAGACTTAAATAATCTGAAAATGAGCCTGAGATTTCCTTGTCAAGGCCTCAACACCATCATTGATTATTTTTCTCACCCAATATTTTATAACACAGATTATTCATTGAATTCTTAACTTCATGTTGAGTCCATTCCTATAAACTTGAAGCTAATTTTCTATTAATAGTTTGACATGTGTGTTCATTTCACCTTGAGCATGCATATTTTTTCATGATTGGCAGCTAATTAGAAATCTACAGTGACACTTCCTGTACATCACTGGGAGTCAATTACATATTCTGCATGCAATTTACATGACTGGTAGCAACTTGATTTGTTGAATTAAAGTGTGTAATTAATTGGGCTGTACTATATAGCAACGATTGGCATTTTGAGACAGCATTCTGAGCCTAGGATGAGGTAGCAGGCCGAGATAGAAAAATCTCGGACACCTCTAGAAAGGGATATCCTTGTCCAATGGGCGAGAAAAGATTTTCTCACCCTTTGGACAAAACATTCCCTTTCTAGAGGTGTCTGAGATTCGGCTTGCTATCTCAGCCTAGGCTCAGAAAGCTGTCTCAAACTGCCAATCATTGCTATATATAGAACACCCCAGTTAATTACAAATCAACAAATCAACTTGCTGATACCTTTCATGTAAATTGCATGCAAAATGAAATTGACAGCCAGTGATGTGCATGAGGCGTCAGTGTAGATTTCTGATGAGCTGCCAGTCAAGAAAAATGCATGTACAAGGTGAAATTAACACACAAGTCAGAACTATTAATAGAAAATTAGCTTGAAGCTTATAGGTATAGCTTCAACAAGAAGTTACGGTATACAATGAACATTATATTCTGTAAAATATAATAGGTGAGACAAGTAATCAATGATGGGGTTGCGGCTTTGGCAAGGAAATCTCAGGCTCGTTTTCTGATTATTTATGTCTTATGCTCAGCAAGCCTCGCATAAGACTAAATAATCTGAAAACTAGCCTGAGGTATCCTTGTCTCAGCCGCAACCCCATCATAGATTCTATTATTCTACCCCAGGTGAAAATAATGGCATTTTCTATCCGGTGTGCAAGAAAGCCCATTGCGCATAAATTGGTTAAACCATTTTATCATATGACGTCGCATCTGAGAGTGTAATAAAGCCATGCATTAAAAATGATAATCCACTAGTGGATTAAATATGCAAGTTACGTCGTAACGTTATGCGTTGACGTCCATGCAAACATCGCATTTTCTAGTGGCGAAATCGTGACGTTTTAATGCAAAATTTGCTCAGAAAATGCAATTTTAGTGTCATATGATAAATAGAAATTTACATTCGTGCCCCTGTATTATTGAATTTATCAAACTCGTTGGGGAAAACGATAAGATGCTCGGCATATCGTTTCCCCCAACTCGTTTAATAAATTCAATAATACATGAGCACTGGTGTAAGATCCTCTATCTAAACGTGGCGCCCAGCTGAAGAATCCATTACAAATGGATGGATGACTTACTTGCAATTTTAGGTCCTTTCAACGTTACTTCAGTCATATCAGGACGATAGAAGTGCTATTTTTCGGGAAATCTTTCGGGAGAAGATGGCTATAAGTTGCGAAGCTGCTGTATGTCTATTGTGTTACTTCATTTGAACTGAAAACAAAACAGCAATTACCGTAAGATTTTATAAGTTGGGTCAACTAAAATATTAACCTTAAATGGCCTAAAACGGAACGGTTTGGCTTTTGCAATGCAACAAATATTAAAAAAGATGCAGATCGAATGGCAGGCAGTGTAAGTCCTGATCAGACAGCTCTATTAAGAGCAGTCTGATCTTGACCTGCACTGTTTGCCCAGAATTTTGGATACCAATATCTAGATTTTTTATTGTTCCTTTCTTGGCGTAGTCCAGTCTAAACCCCATTTCCCCGTTAAGATTGCCATTTTTGACATGACTTACATGTGAATAAAACATTTTGACTGTCAGTTTTGTGTATTCAGCATTGACTGAACTTACACGCCCACTCACGATGATAAAATTCAGAAAATTTAGTACACATAAAACATTTACGTTTACTTTCAATATATTTCCAGCAACAAGAATTTGGTGAGAAACAATGTGGGATTTGCGGGGACCCACCCAGTGGTCCGAAAGAGCATGAGGCAGGGGGTAAATACGCCACCGGAATGATAAGCAGATACTACCCCAAGGGAACCAAAGGTAATCTTCACAGGGTATAATCGATTCCGCCAATTTTCGCTTCCTGCAGAGACTGTACGTCATATTTGGCTTCCGCCGAGACTGTCCGCGAACTCTTGCTTCCTGTCGAGACTTCTGTACATGATAAATGGCTTCCTGCCGAGAAGGTCCGCGTGATTCTGCTTCCTGCCGAGGCTCGCGGCAGGAAGCAGAATCACGCGGACAGTCTCGGCAGGAAGACAATTTTCGAGGACAGTAGTCTCTGCAGGAAGCAAGAGATCGCGGACAGTCTCGGCGGAAGCCAAATATGACGGACAGTCTCTGCAGGAAGCGAAAATTGGCGGAATCGATTATACCCTGTGATCTTGGCAGCACGGTCTTGGACTACTAGTATAACCAGGGCCCGAGGTTATAAAACTTTTTTCATGCTCAGCTGAGTTGAGCATGAAATTTTACCTGCTAATAAATAGCATATTACTGATAAGTACGGTTGTTTTCTTGCTCAGTTTGGCTGAGTATGAAATTTTCTCTGCTTATGAATATGAAAATGCTAACATTAGTTGGCATTTTCATATTTATCAGCAGAGAAAATTTCATGCTCAGCTGAGTTGAGCACGAAAAAAGTTTTATAACCTCGGGGCCTGGGAACCATGGAATTCCATAAACGATTTTTTTTCTGATGGGCTGTATGGAAAGCACTGTCATGGAGGTGCATATTACTGGGATTTTACTACCGTTTCAACACTATTTCAGTTCTTTTCAGACAGGAACAATTTTTTATCAATATTGTTATCAAAATTTTTAGTATAGTATTTATATATACTTATAATCATTAATTTCATATAAATTCATCATAATGACTATAATCATTAATTATTATTCTTATACAAATTATTATCATTGCTGATTATAACTATTGCTATTATCGTTATTATTATTTTTATCTGTAGCACTTTTAATATTGATATAATATTGATATAATAGCTATTCTATTTATCGTCATTATTGTTATTTTTATTATTTAATTAGAGAGAGAGAGAGAGTGAGAGAGAGAGAGAGAGAGAGAGAGAGAGAGAGAGATAAAGCAGTTCAAACATGTTTTGTCAAAATATGCATAAATACTGCCTTAGGCGCATAATTTATCAACATCTAATCATATGCGGTTCCTATTTTTCAACACTTAATGTATGAATGTCCCGTTTTCAGAGTTTAAAATGATCCATCATGTTTGAAAAATTGCAACACATTTACATGTAAAGGTTTAGTTTTACCCAGAAATAGTTGTTAACCTTGAAATATCTATGTAGTTTGACTCTTTGGAATAAGTGAAGCATCCCATTGGGCACATGACGTCAAAATAACGTTGCAATGACGTCGATGGGACGTCATTACGTCGCATCGACGTCAGTACGACGTCATTTCAACGTCATGTGCCTGCTGGGATTCGCGTAGCCGTAAATAGTTTCGCCTCAGAGGCTCGGATCAGGAGGCTCGGGTTCGAGTTCCGCTGAATACGAGTTTTGTCCCAACTCAAACGGCGCTTCATTGCACATAACCCTTCATAATTACTTTCAATCGCCCTCATATGACTGAAACATTGTTGAAAAGGACATAAATCCATCCATCCATCCATACGAATAAGCGAGCAAAACATATATCCAAAACATGATAAAAAACGGTTGATTCATAATTATGTTTTTCCACCGTGCTATTCTGGATAAATCTAAGTATTGTGACAGGTAGATTAGCGCTAACAAGTTTGACCCAGATCAGATCGCTCCTAAAATAGTTTTTTTTGATCAGAGCCTACACTGTGACTATTCCCTCTGCAGTTTTAGAAAGCATATCTGCATTGTAAAACGAAACTATTTCATTTCAAGACAATTGCGGTATTCATTTGAGCTGTCCCAACTTTTAGATTTTTTATTAAAAGGACAATAAAGCAGGTCATCTGAGATTGGCCATGAGCCATAGTTCCCAAATATTCTACCTTTTACGAAGCAGGCGCATGACGTCAAATAATGTTCTAATGATGTCGAAGCGACGTAATACGTCAATATAACATACTGACGTCGACGTTATTTGACATTGTATGACGTCTAATCGCCGTAATTTGACCTTGTGCGACGTCGCATCGACGTCATTACGACGTTATTTGACGTTTTGTGTCTGCTTGGTCACAGGGTACAATCGATTCCGCCAATTTTCGCTTCCTGCAGAGTCTGTACATCATATTTGGCCTCCGCCGAGACTGTCCGCGAACTCTTGCTTCCTGCAGAGACTACTGTCCTCGAAAAATGGCATCCTGCCAAACTGTCCGCCTGATTCTGCTTCCTGCCGAGAGCCTCGGCAGGAAGCAGAATCACGCAGACAGTCTCTGCAGGAAGCCATTTATCATGTACAGAAGTCTCGGCAGGAAGCAAGAGCTCGCGGACAGTCTCGGCGGAAGCCAAATATGATGTACAGTCTCTGCAGGAAGCGAAAATTAGCGGAATCGATTATACACTGTGTTGGTAGTCATCTGGAATTTTATCTGGGTATAACGATATTTCAAAATAATCCTACACCTTATATTTTGACCCCAAACAAAGCATTATATAGAGGATCTTACATGAGTGCTCATGTATTATTGAATTTATTAAACGAGTTGGGGGAAAAGATAAGATGCGAGGCTTTGCCGTGCATCTTATCGGTTTTCCCAAACGAGTTTAGTAAATGGCAAGATTCTATTTATCATATGACACTAAAATCGCATTTTATTGGCAAGATTTGCACTAAAACGTCACGATTTCGCTATTAGAAAAAGCGACGTTTTTATGGACGTCAACGTACAACGTTATGACATAATTTGAATATTTAATCCACTAGTGGATTATCGTTTTTAATGCATGGCTTTATTACACTCTCAGATGCGACGTCATATGATAAATAATTATATTGCATTTCCTTTTCAGAAATCGTGGTCAAAGTAGAACTTATAACATATGAGAAAGGATATTTCGAGTTCAAATTGTGTAAAGCCAATAAAAAGAGGGCAACCCAAAAGTGTTTAGATGACACCCAACTGCCAATCAAAGAAGGATTCATGGAAGGCACGCCCCTTCGATACTATCCAAAGACTGCCGGGGATTTCCACTTGACCGTAGCGCTGCCACCAAAACTGAGATGTTCAAGATGTGTTCTGCAGTGGCGCTATCGAACAGGTCAGTTTCTTTCTGCTTGTTTGTTTTATACGAGGTGCGCGCCCATCGGGCCCCGCAAAATTGGTGGGCTGGCTGGTGCCTCTGCGGCAGAGCTTCTAGTAGCTATAGCAGGACCTGAGTGTCATTTATCTCAGGTCGGGCAAAAGTTCTACACTGTAGGGGGAATAATTTCGACATGAGTGAACTATTGTTTACTGGGACGTTAAACCACAACTCAACAACCACAACAAATTGCTTCATAGAAAATGGCAAAATATAGGCGAATCGAGAAATGCCATATACCAACGACAATCATCGATATTTTTCGTATTTTTCCGTTGTACACTGCGTTTAACACCGGCTAGCCGGTGTTAAACGTAGTAGGCAACGGAAAAATACGAAGAATGTCGAAGTTAGGCGAAGTTATAACTCCTGTCACAAACAGTCGGCATCTTGAGAACCGATCTGTGGCATTGTTTGGGGGAGAAGCAGGACAATTTCCATTCAGATTACTTCGGGCGCCTGTTCTTTCCAGTTCTGCCCGTCACCCATCAGTCCATGCACTACCTGTTCTTTCCAGTTCTGCCCGTCACCCATCAGTCCATGCACTAAATACGAGAGGTCAGAACGGAATATCGTGTAACTCTCGCGAGAATTAAGTTACAACGGCACAACACGATTTTTTTATTTTTTGGTATTTATCGATCTTTATGGGTTAATGTAGATGAGACGGCAATGACCATGAACCAACATATAATCATTTAGAACAGAGAATTAAATTGTTTGAGCCGCGACACAACAAAACCAACAAAGTGGCATGTGCGCCCAGCGAAGACTATGAACAGCCTGAACATCCGTCCAGGCTGACCAGGGTGTTCACTGTCGGCATAGAGGTAGCTAAAAACCTAAGCTACACTTTGAGCTGAAGCGAAGACTCTGATCAGACTGGGCGGATGCCCAGGCTGATCTGAGTCTTAGCTGGGCGCACATGCCACTTTGTTGGTTTTGTCCTGTCGCGGCTCAATTTTGAGAATAACTTTTAGGTTTAGAAAATCACACTTTTCCATTGTATGAATTTCAGATAGCATCTTACTTACAATTCAAGAGGAGCATAGCATATACTGTGTGCCATGCTCCGATACCAATGACGTCATAGATCTGTTACCATAGCAATTATTGAATATCCTACTGTTGTGCTAATGAGACGTTCTCAGTTAAGCTGGGCCATTAGCTATTATTTTTGTCCTTCGTATTACCTTTCTTTAAATTACAAAATAACGGTCCTGTTTACCCTCTGACAAGTAGCCCTCTGTCTAAAGAAGTAGATAAAAGTACCAAAACATGCATGCGTTTTGTTAGACATAATTAACACTGGTTCGAATAATGATACCCTGGTTTAAATGGCGACGTTTTTAAATGTCGCAATATTGCCGTTGCATAGACATGAACGCCGAACGGCTAAAAAAGATAAATCACTGCTTAAAATCGAGTTCCATGATTAAATTCAGGTGGTTTCTTAGATATTCCCCCGCTTAAACAATATCTAAAGAGTAGTTTTTGCTACGAAATGAGACTGGGAACTAATGTCGCAAATTTGTAACCTACGTCACAGCGGTAAATTCATGATACACGTATTAACTAAAATGGCCCAACATCATAAAACTCACATGATCACACGAAGAAATATGTGTTCCTCAATAGTTTACATGTATATCATTTGTGCAAATTTGCTCCAGTTTGTATATTTTACTCGACTTCAAAATACATTACACCGGCATTTTTCTGTAAGAATGTAACCTTACGTCACGGTTTTTTTTTTAAAACTGAGCAAAATAATCGCTCTGAAACTCATGTGCAAAATCCTGCCTAGTAACAGCTACAAGATGGTGTGCTTAGATTTTATGCACATTTAATGGTATAAAAACGTTAAAAAGTGTGTACTGTAACGTACGTCACACGTAACCTACGTCAAAACGTCACTAAGACCATGTTTTAAAAGCGTTGACGTCATTTGATTAAGCAACGCTTCATAGAAAACCCCTTTCTTCCAAAAAAGCAAAGAAAAACATTTTAAATTAAAACCAACCAAAATAACCAAATGTCACTAGATTAGTAAATATGCAACGCTACGCATGTCAAAGAAATCGTATGCGACATCGTTCTTCAACGTATCTAAATAACGTCATCATAAAATACGCCATTTTTAATTATAAGAGTATGTCTATAAACATGGTTGGTATTCCATAATCTAAAACTATTATCTGAAAATATTTTAAAGCAATAAGCATTTTGGTCGTGATTTTTTTCTTGAATTCTGGCATGGTTGTATATATGGCCATTTTTGTCCGCGAATGGCCCAGCTTAACTGAGAACGTCTCTAATACGTCATTGGTAGGGTGGCAGAAAAGGACAATAGTAAAACTGCATCCTCTGAAAGTATATACATTCAACTAAATGCTGTTTATTAGAAGCATTTTGGCAGTGGTTGATTTACTACTCTTTAGGTTTAAATAACGACTCCTTTTTGTAAAATGCAACAGATCCGTGGCGTGATACAGGAATAATACGGTATTTACAAGCCGGTGGGTGAGCGGGGGAGGATTTAGTCGATTTCTAGTGTATACTACTCTCGCCCTGGGTTCTACACTTGAGAAAATAATGACGATCCAGAAGAGATCCTATCAGGCATAAACTGTTGAAATAACGTTGTATCAAGGTTGATTCTGTTTCACATTAATCACGTGACTTGTCAGTCAAGTTATAGATCCGCCCATAACAAAACCATAAGCACCTGATTGCGTTATCCAAATAATAATCCTACAAGGCTATTGGGTAGGCATGTATATTAAAATCTTATGTAAACACCTGTAGTTTGGTTAAAATGATAATCTTGGGGTGTCTTGTGGACCCTTTTTTGGTGTCTCGGGGTCATAAGTGTGACTCAAGGTACACCTAAAGGATGGATATTACTCCTCTTTCAATTTTCTCGGTAAGAAAATACCTGGGCAAAAACAAGATTATATATATAAGCCAAATACACATAGGAATAATGATAATACAAAAAGCGAAAACAAAACAAGACAAAAAAAGCACACAAAACAACAACAACACACACACACACACACACACACACACACACACACACAATGCCATTACGAGGCTGTATTTTCTTACCCTTTGGACAAAAATATGCCTTTCTAGAGCTGTCTGAGATTTTTCTGTCCCTTCTGCTGTCTCTGCCTAGGTTCTGACAGTTCTCTGTAATGTTAATCATTGCTTAATATAACCCAATCCTGTTAATTTCAACAACTCCACTTGTTACCTGTCATGTAAATTGGATACAGAATATGAAACTGACAGCCAGTGATGCACAGGAAATGTCACTGTAGAATCCTGATAAGCTGCCAGTTATGTAAAATACATGCACTTTGTAAGATGAAATAGACAGCTTAAGCCCCAGTCACACATTCACGGATCAGGCTACGGTTCAACACGATTCACCACGGTTTGACTTAGACGGCAAAACCGGGATGAACCGTAGAAAATCCAGCATCACTACGGTTTGCAAGGGTTCCATTAGGGTTTCTCACGGTGTTTGTACGGTGTCTGTACTATCATCTACGAATTCACGACGGTGCAAGGCGGCAGCACTACGGACAACAAGGGTATTCCACGGTCGTGTTACGGGCGCTTAAGATGCCAGTACGGTTCGATACGGTGCTAGTACGACTCAAGCCGGTAGCGCCACGGCTCCTACGATTGTCTACGGCTTAACGATGGTCATGCTTATAATTTTTGTTGATGGTGTTTGACTTATTTGTAGCCAAGAAAAGTATTTTATGACATTATGTTGTACTGAATTTTTCGAAAAATGTGCAGCAAAAAATTTGAAAATCTGTTAACAAATGAAAATTTTGTACTAAAATTAATTTTGAGTAGCCATTTTGCATTGACGTGGAAAGTAATCAAATATCATAAAGTTTCGAGTCTGGGAACTCTTTTCTCTGGAATAAAAAGTGAGTTTTCGTAGTGAAAAACACTACCACGGTTGTCTACGAATACCGACGGAAAGCCAGGGATAATCACGGATACATCTGCGGTAGCGCTACGAATGAGCACGATTCTGTTACGGTTGCGCTACGGTTTAGACCACGCCCACAACCCACCACGGTTCACCACGGAAGTTTTAAACAGTTTAAAATTTCCGTGGTGACCCCCGGATCACCACGGTTCTTCAGGGATCATTACGGAACACGACGGATGCATCTACGGTGCTACTACGAATCACGACGGTGTGCTACGGTTTGTGAAACCGTAGTGAACCGTGGCCTGAACCGTGAATGTTTGACTGGGGCTTAAAGGACCATTAACAGAAATTATAGTGCGGACGCGATAACTTGGCAGTGTTATTATGTTGTGTTTATTTTGATTTTCTGTCCAACTAGCTGTATACTAGTAGCAGAAGTAATCTTATCCAACTCAAGGGAATGACAGGGGGAAATGAATAATTTTGTTACTTCACTTATAATCGCTGCTATTCTTGAACTAGAAGCAGTCTCTGTGTTTAAGCTTTCTAATGGTATTATTTACAGAAATTAGAGCTGCCAGTATAACGTAACTTTTCATCATGACCATACATGAAATAGGTACATGAACTGCACTGTACGAGAAGTACAGGTACTGTTGACAATAAAAATGTAAACAATTGCGCGATTGACCTATAGTTGAAAGTATATAGAAATGGCCCAAATATAAGTTTTATCATCGAATGGTTTTTTTCTGTTTTATTTTTGGCGGTTACTGAATTTTGGCGATATTCGCGGTTGGGGCAAATATCGCTAAAATATAAGCGCTAATAATACACACATTAACTACAACCGCATATCATAACGGAGGCTCAGATAAAAGGGAGTATTTGATAAATGGTATATCCTGGCCGCTAAAATTGATATACGCCGATATGTCATTTGTATTAAACCGCGAATTTTTGATACCGCATACATTAAGTGTTTTACAGTATATAAAACATATACATTTTTGTCCGTATAAAAAAGTTCAAATTTTATGGTTTGGCTAAATAACATTTTCGTTGTTTACAAGTTACAAGTTGGAAGCCACAATTTAACCTCTAAAGTGGCAAAGAATGAATTTGAGCCGCGACACGACTAAACCAACAATGTGGTTGTGCGCCCAGCGAAGACTCAGATCAGCCTGGGCATCCGCCCAGTCTGATCAGAGTCTGCGCTATCCGCATGGAGGTAGCTTAGACCCTTAGCAACCATTTTAGCGCTTAGCGAAGAGTCTGATCAGACTAGGCGGATGCCCAGGCTGATCTGAGTCTACGCCGGGCGCACAACCACATTGTTGGTTTTCTCGTGTCTTGACTCATTTAAATCTGCAAACAGAGTAGATCTGAGTTCAGATGAGGTGGCTTTTAATGAGCCACCTCATCTGGATGTACACTGTTTCCCCTTTAGTCTTTGAAATCTCAATATGATGTAGCATGGCAGAAACAGATTTACAAATTTGCAGACGTGAATCTTGCTGTGTGCATTTGGGGGAAAATGACAAGCTTTTATAGAGAAAGGGAGAATAACCTTTGTGGTGTATGTACATGTATTTATTTGACATGTTATTATTACTTAACCTCGGGTGGCATTTGATTTGCATATCATAGACAATGTAACTGAATTCTTTAAAATAACTAAACCGTGGTTCATATAGAATATTTGTAAGATTTGATGACCTTCTTACTTTTTGATATTTTTACACAATATTCTTTTAGCATCCCCCCCCCCCCCACCTTAGCGTGAAATATCGTGATAAGGTAAAAATCATCGCGGCGAAAATTTATTTCACGACCACCAAGCAAGAGTGAAATAAGTTTTACGGTAAGGCATAGTTAGGAAAAAGAACGAGGGTGCACTGTATATAAAGCGGGACTCGTGGGTGACAAAATCAGTGCTAACATGATTTGTATCATGACTGACATTTGTCAGACTTCTTGATGCTCGACGTTCAGAATGGAATGGTTTGATATCTTTCTTGAATAGGACTGGTATAACTCTTGTCCTGGGTATTAGTGTTACGATCTGTTTATATTTCATGATATAGATCAGATCATGCAGTGAATTGTTAGTCAGGAGATGACTTTCATTACCGGTAGGCGTTTCGCTTACCGTCAGATCCAGTACCATATTGTATATTGTACTGTTTTGTAACCACGTAGTTTGTACTAAATAAAATATTGTTTAAACCAATTTTAGTGATATTTCACAGCTTTGAAACCAGTCATAAAGTAGAATATATCACGAGAGCAGAATGCAAATACTATGTCTACTTAGAGCTTGCCGACACACTGTGAATTATTACTAAACAAACTACTGTTAGTGCTAAACTTTTTTTTATGAAACATTATGGTATAATATCCCAACCTTTTCAACTGCGCGTGTGTGATCCCGCCAATGATTTTATAGGATAGAAGAGACGTTACACTGTCTATTGTCAAGTAACGTCATCAAAACGCCACAAAAATCGTCGGTAATTGCCAATAACATCAGATATAAAACCACCCTCTCCGAAACAGTGTATTTCGTTGCAGAATAAACATTACTTCCATAGACGCACCATGTTAGAATAAAACATATGAGCCGCGACACGAGAAATTCAAAAATGTGGTTGTGCGCCCAGCGCAGACTCAGATCAGCCTGGGCATCCGCCCAGTTTGATCAGAGTCTTCGCTGTCCGCTTGAAGGTAGCTTAGACCCTTAGCTACCCTTTGAGCACTTAACGAAGTGTCTGGTTAAACTGGGAGGATGCCCAGGCTTATCTGAGTCTGACTGGGCGAACATACCACATTGTTGGTTTTCTCGTGTCGCGACTCATATGTAATGCCAATGTTTTGTTTTGTAGGTGTCAGTTGGGGCACAGATCCCACTACTGGAAAGGAAGGGATGGGTGTCGGACCCCAAGAGGAGTTCTACAATTGTGCTGACATCCGAATAGGGGGACGTGTTCCGAAGAGTCTGAAGAAGAATTTGTATTTCGCCCCTCCGGACCCTAAAGATGATTTAATTGTTGTTGACAAACCTACAGTCCGCAGAAAAGCTCTTGCTAACGAAAAAGCCGGTAAGATTCATAAACCGCGTCATGCGGAAAGTGAAATAATTTTTTTTATAACTACATGTAAAATAGGTTGATAGGTCAGAGTAGGTGTGTGTGTGTGTGAGGGGGGTGGGGGTAGGGAGAGGGGGTAGGGAGGGAGGAGGAAAGAAATGAAAAGAATATCAAGTAAATAAATAAAACAATTGAATAATTAAAACAACCAACTTTACATATATCTTCTTTCTTTCTTTCTTTCTTTCTTGCTTAAAAGTTTAAGATATATAAAATGCGTTTCTTTCTTTCTTTCTTTTTTCTTTCTCCACTTTTAAAAGGACGAGACATATAATTGTGAATATAGGCAATCAGGCGATCAATAATATATATTAAATACTTTTTCAGCAACGTCATAACCCTATCATTAACGGTACTCTTTTTTTTAACTCTTAATCCAGCAAAACCAACAAATGTGCACCTGCGAAGTCTCAGATCAACCTATACCCACCCAATCTGATCAGCGTCTTCGATGTGCGCTTGAAGGGTAGTTAAGGGTCGCACAAGGAAGATTCTGATCAAACTGGGTAAATGCCCAGGTTGATCTGAGTCTTCGTTGAGCGCACATGCAACTTTGTTCGTTTTGTCGTGTCGCGGCTCAAATGTAGTCGACCGCAGCGTTTTCTGTACATATGAGCCGCGACGCGAGAAAACCAACAATGTGGTTGTGCGCCCAGCGCAGACTCAGATCAGCCTGGGCATCCACCCAGTCTGACCAGACTCTTCGCAAAGCGCTTAAAGGGTAGCTGAGGGTCTAAGCTACCTTCATGCGGACAGCGAAGACTCTGATCAGACTGGGCGGATGCCCAGGCTGATCTGAGTCTGCGCTGGGCGCACAACCACTTTGTTGGTTTTGTCATGTCGCGGCTCATATCATTGAATCCGTTTTTGTTCATTTCAGCACAGTCTGGTAAAACAGTAAAAACTGAAACTAAGCTTACTGCTCAGCAGGCCTTATCAGCAATCAAACAACAACTAGACATGGGAATGAAGGTTGCAGGAGCAGCTGGAAAATCTGAATCGGCGCACCTTGGTTTAACAGCCGGATCTATTAGCCTGGACCAGGGAGTAGAAGCTTCCAAAACAGACACTACTGGGACAAAGTCTGCTAGTTTCGACATACACGGCAAATCCGGAGTAGTCCGTGTTGGAACTGGTGGAAAAGGTGTTCAAATGGATGCAAGTCAGCTAGGACTGAGCGCACAAAGCTCAGATGGTCAAGGAGTCACTGGCATTATTGCCATGGACGGTGGTACAACAAGCGTTGGCGCGGAAGCATCATTAAGCGGGCAGACGGCGGGAAGCTCTGCGACTCTTGAAGGCATTGGAATAAATACGGGTAGTTTATTTGGAACAGACAGTCAGATACATTCCGGTCAGTCTGGTGTTAGTGACCAGGTAGGATCCAGTTTAAGCTCACAAAGTTCAGCCGGGCAAGAAGTAATGGGAATCTTTGCTCTGGACGGCGGTGCTCCAAATATCGGACCTGAAGCATCATCAACACAAGAACATGCAAGCTCCATGACTCTTGAAGGAATCGATATAAATACGGGCAGTTTATTTGGAACCGACGGTCAAGTACATTCCGGCCAGTCCGGTATTAGTGACCAGGTTAAAGTGCCACAGGAAGCGTCAAGTTTAAGTTCACAAAGCTCGGCCGGCCAAGAAGTAATGGGAATCTTTGCTCTAGACGGCGGTGCTGCAAATATCGGACCTGAAGCATCATCAATGGGACAAGGTCATGCCAGCTCCATGACTCTTGAAGGAATTGGTATAAATACAGGTAGTCTATTTGGAACCGACGGTCAAGTACATTCCGGCCAGTCCGGCATCAGTGATCATGTTAAAGTGCCACAGGAAGCGTCCAGTTTAAGTTCACAAAGCTCGGCCGGCCAAGAAGTAATGGGAATCTTTGCTCTGGACGGCGGTACTGCAAATATCGGATCGGAAGCATCATCAACAGGTCAAGGTCATGCAAGCTCCATGAGTCTTGAAGGAATCGGTATAAATACAGGCAGTTTATTTGGAACCGACTTTCAAGTACATTCCGGTCAGTCTGGTATCAGTGATCATGTTAAAATGCCACAGGAAGCGTCAAGTTTAAGTTCACAAAGTTCAGCCGGGCAAGAAGTAATGGGAATCTTTGCTCAGGACGGCGGTGCAGCAAACATCGGACCTGTAGCATCATCAGCAGGACAAGACCATGCAAGCTCCATGACTCTTGAGGGAATCGGTATAAATACGGGCAGTTTATTTGGAACCGACGGTCAGTCTGGTATAATTGACCAGGCTCAGATGCCATTAGCAGGGTCTAGTAGTTTGCATCCAGAATCTGGAATACTTAAGGCCGTGGGAGTGGATATCACAGCGGCGTTAGCAGGTGGCGCTGGTTCTGGTGCGGTCAACATGCAGGGAAGGACGGTGGATACTGCTGCTGGTATCGTGGACACTGGAATGTCTGGCGCTGCATCTAGTAAATTTGTGTCCGGGATAAGTCAACAAGAAGCCAGTGCAGGTGTCGAGTCTGGGTGGTCGAGTGGACGGAGTGATAGTTCAAGCTCAGGAACGATGCAAATGGACTCATCGCCTCTGTTTCCTGACACTGTTCAAACCGGTGGGTCTGATATAACAGCAGGCTCTGTAGATACCGTTATGCCAGTGGAAGGCATTGCTGCATTTTCTTCAGGTCAAAACATTCCAGTGGACTTGCAAGCTTTGAGAAATGTTGACATGAGTGGTATTTTTTCAAAATTAAACACATTCGCAGACCAAGGTCAAATGCCGCCTGATTCTGCATCTTTGGGACAGCCCGTTTCTGGAGATGTTAGCCAAGGTGGAACTAAAAAGATTGATGGTATATCAGCAACAGGAGTTGCACACGCAGCAGATGTTGCTCACGCTGCTGGAAGTGCAAAGTCGCTTATGCTGGAACCTATATCATCAGGTCAAAGCAAAACGCTAGACACTATTGGAACTGGGAGTAGTTGGGAAACTGGATTTCCTTCAGACAAAATTACAACTCTTGAAGCGGCAACAGGCTCGAACACTGGTGTGTTGTTTACGGGTAAAACCATTACAGGACATGACCCGTCAACTGAGACTTCTGTTGAAAAAGGACTTGCACGAGCTGACATATCTGAAGCAATTACTGGTGTACACGTTAACGACATGGGACTGTTAAGTGAACACCAACATTTTGATATTTCAAATCAGATGAACTTGAAATCAAAAGAACCGTTCCCGACGTCTAGCTTCCATCTTCCAGATTTAAAAACAAAGGAAAAGAGAAAACTAGAGAATATGGGATCCTCTGGGTTAGATCAAATAACAGACCTGTCTCACTTGGGAACAGCAGACACATTTAGTACCCACTTGAACAAAAAGACAGCTTTACAAGACATAGGCGTTGGTGCATCTGGTATTCCTTCAACAGATCCAGCATTAAGTGCTAGTGTAGAAACACATCCTGAAGCAATTAAGTCTGATCCGTTGCTACCGGCTGACGAATTACAAGAAATAAATCATCACAATAAGACAACAAAGACAGAAAAGACAATACAACAAGTGACTACAAAGAACACATCGCTACCCGATGGATCAAATGTCATTGAAACCAAATTAAAAACTGTCGAAGTGAAAGTAACTGAAACTACAAAAGTCAGTTCTGAAAAGAATGGTGTCTCAACAACTTCTGAGACTAAAAATATTATCGGAAAATCTGAACTGAAACCAGCTCCAGAGGATTTAGTATCTACTATTGGCAAAAAGATCAGGCAAAAAGCATCCGTTATTGATAAACATAAAAAGGAAGCCGTGAATATAAACGAAGTTGGGTCAATTAGCGCCGGTGCGGATATAAAGAGTGATCAAGTATTGTCGGCAATAGATCTGCATCAGCCAGATAGCGGGTTAGCTGCAGGGGAAACAATACACGCTGACAAATCTCTTGGCGGTTTTGATTCCGTTGTGCAAATGGCTTTAAATGGTATCATGGCGGATTCAAAAACTAGTGGTGAACAGTCGATTGGAACTGCTGATATACTTGAGACGCCTAGTATAGCAACGGATTCTACGTCAGATTTTGCTGCGAAATCTGCATCTGGTCTCTCGGCTGTAAGTAAAGGATTAGCACATTTGGCCAAAATGAACAAAAAATCTAAAAAGTCCCGGTCTAAAAAGGGAAAACCCGATGTCAACATAACCTCAAAAAAAGCAAAAATAAATATTTCGCACGGTAACACGAAACGCACGGTTAGTGAAATTGACATATCGAAAGTGAAGCCTGAAAAAACGCAGCCGGATGTTGCATTTATTATAGTGGGTGGAGAAGGGCAGAGTCCTGGTCTTACGCTTAAAGGATTAGCCCAGTCTCTTGATCCTGTCAATCAGCACGAAGTACTAGGGACCGGTGCAGAACCGGAACTATCTATTTCTGATGCGTCTGGACAATTTGATCTCCAAACGCTAGCAGACACCAAGACTCCAGTCGCAGATAAAGCAAAAACCAGAAGGAAAAAGAAAATGTCAAAAAAGCTCAGTACTGCAGATACAGCAAGAGCTAATGGAAAAAAGAAAAAGTCAAAAAAGCAAACTGTTACTGAGGGAGGCAGCAAGGTTTCTGGCAAGCGTGGGATATTCAGCGAAGCATTATCAGCGCAAAAAAGATCTCGAGGGAAGAAGTCTAAAACATCAAAGCGCAGAAGAGATAAAGTAGTAGCTGCTGATTCTACTGAAGGAAATATTATGAACCAGATCACAGATACACGGCGTAGACCATCAGTAGCATCAGAAGCTCCAAGACGAGCTACGTCGTTTATTGGCGATCCAAGTCCAGCTATACGGCGAGGTATGCGAAGAAGGGATCGGACACGCCAGATGTCCCGCCGAACTGATCCCCGTGTACCAACATTTTCTTCAGGTTTGACACGAGGTATGCGGACTGGCCCAAGTAGTGGAACGCTCACACCAGAAATGAGGGCCGAATTCGAACGGCGTAGAATATTACAGAGGAGGAGGGGTGCTTTGGATAGAATGAGACTTTCAGATAGGGCTAGAGGCCAAAGACGATTAGACGGTAGACGCATTGGTCGACGAGTCATGATGGATTCCGGCTCAAGGATAATCTATCCCTTAGACGGATTTATGGGTGATGCAAGAATGCTACGAAGAGGCACTCCTGGCAGATTGCCTTCTAGTGGTCCAAGAGCTGATAGATTCAGTGCAGGGAGACGGACTATGGTTCGTGGCTTTGGTATGCCAGTGTCAAGTCTTGATCCAAGATTGGCCGCAGTCTCTCGAAGGGAAATGGAAAGGCGCCGAAGGTTACTAGGTGCAAGAAGAGGAATTACAAGAGCAGGTGTCGGTACAGATAGGAGGTTCATAGACATACGCAGAGACAGAAGGGTACTATCAGACAGAGGTTCACGAACTGCTGCAGTTGGAGGCGTAGATAGAATGATTAGAGACAGCATAGGAAGGCCTGGTGTACAAGACATTCGTGCCGCCCGACGTGTAGGTTTTCCGTCGGCTATCGCACGTGGTCGAACTGGGTCTAGAGGGCTGACAGCAGCGGCGACGGTAACATCTTCTGAAACCAGTGAGGGGGGAACTGAGCGAAGAAGGTCAAGCAGCTCTGAAATGCGAGCTGGTTCTCGTGCTGAAGGATCTGCTTCTGGGCTGGACCGTAGAAGCAGAGTTCGGTCAGATGTGAGGGCTGGGGCATTGGAAATGCGAACTGGGTCACAGGGTAGCGGGACTGCTACTGCTGGGTTGGAACGTAGAACCAGAGCTCAATCAGAAGTTAGGGCTGGTGCGTCGCAAGTGGTAACTGGGTCACGGGGTCGCGGAACTGCTACCAGGATGGACCGGAGAAGCAGAGATCGATCGGCAGCGGGAATGGGTGCACCGATAGTGCGAATTGGGGGGTCACGTGTTGAAGGAGGACGCAGGAGAGCCACTGGTTTTATACGTACAAGTAGAGGAGAATCTGAAAGGGGAAGGAGACGAGTAGGTGGAGGTTCAGCGTCAAGCTCTACAAGAACTGATGCCATTGTAGGTGGAAGAGCGCGATCTTCACGCACAGGAGGTGTCTCGGACAGCGCTGCCGCAAGAAGAATACGACTAGGAAGATTCAGTGCAGGGGAAGTTGTTAGATCGCCTTCAAGAACAGTTCGATATTCACCGTTACCGTTCACTACTGGGAGACGTCTTCTTCCTGCAGGCGGAAGATTTATGGTACCGCCTGCACCATACTCAAGCATGGGGATGCCTGGGCCTATGTATGTTGGTTCAGGAGGTCCTATGTACACAGGACCTGGTGGTTCAGGGTTTATGGGGTCATTTTCGGGTTATCCATATTCACCGATGGGGCCATTCTTGTGATAGTTGTGATATTTATAACACAGTTACAATTCGTTAGTATGGTTGGAGAGGAAATAAGAATCGGAGACATGAATAAATACCTCCATTAAGGTCAGCGGGGAACAACTGTCCAGGGAAATAACTCATTTTCATTTGTGCATTCCTTTTGATAGGGGTCAAGTCTTAAAGGTACGAACTTGCTGGCCCAAGCATCAAATTCTTTCCATCAAGACTAGACCCACTTTGGAAGGGCTACGTCGTCCAGGGAAGTAAACAGTAAGTGACGAAAGTTGTCTCCTCTGTTAAAATGGTGGAAAGCACGGGGTGTATCCATTCACATTAGGTCAAGTCAGGTAAATTCGGACAGCAAGTATATTCGGACAATAACGTTGTTCCCTTTATATGTCAGTTGTTTGGAATTAAAACAAAATGAATTGGACAAACAGTGAAAATCCTGATGAGACGGTCGTCTCATCTGGAGTTTCACTGTTTGCAATGGTACGTCCGAATTAACCCGCTGTCCGAAGTTACCAGACTAGACCCTAACTAGAACAATCGTTTCGTAAAGGGAGACAATTAAAATGCAGAGATGACTTACATATACAGGAGATGACTTACATATACAGGAGAAGACTTACATATAAGCGTTACGCTTACTGTCAGATCCTATATAGCTTCATTGTATTATTCATATGTACATGTATGTATAAAATCTATGAATAAAATGAGCCGCGACACGACAAAACCAACAATGTGGTTGTGCACCCAGCGCAGACTCAGATCAGCCTGGGCATCCGCCTGGTCTGCTCAGACTCTTCGCTAAGCGCTTAAATGGTAGCAAGACTCTGATCAGACTGGGCGGATGCCCAGGCTGATCTGAGTTTGCGCTGGGCGCACAACCACTTTGTTGGTTTTGTCGTGTCGCGGCTCAAATATTGTTTAAACCAATTAAAATGCATTCCTTTGGAAGTTATTATTTTGCAAAGGTGCAAAGGGAATCACTAAGGAAAGTAAACAGCTGCAAAAGAATTAGGTTTAAAGGCGCCTGTTTGCAAAATATTTTAAATCGCGAACGACAAATCCGACAAAGTGCCATGTGCGTCCAGCGAACACTCAGATCAGCCCGGACATACGCCCAGTTCCATCGGAGTGTTCGCTGTCGGAATAGAGATAGCTTAAAATCTTAGCTACCCATCAAGTGCACAGCGAAAACTCTGATCAGACTTAGGGCTGCCTTGTCTGATCGGAAACTTTGTGTGGCGCACATGCCGTTTTGTTGGTTTTGTCGTGTTGTGGCTCTTTTTTGCCTTGGTCTACTCGGTTTTGGCGCAGAAGGTCCTCGGAAGGTCCATGTTTAAACTTGGGTTAGAATTAATATTACTTTAGCTATAAAATCGGTAGGTGTTTCAAGTTTAGACAGTCAAACGTTTTAGAATAGTCTCAAATAATGAAGGATCTGGGCCCAGACCTACAATCCTTTCCTAAAAATAAGGTCACCTTAACTTTCAGGGAGGTAATTTTCTATCATGAAAACTGGCGTTTAATAAGTATTTTTTGAAATAGTTTTGTATTTCATTGACTGACTGAGTACATACCAAAAGGGTTGGAAACCTTAAAAATTCATTATAAGTATAAAAATATAAAACACGTACTTAAAATTTCAGATCTTAAATTTAAGATGACCTTAACTTTAAAGAGCGAATGAAATACTGGGCTCTGATTAATTCAAACTATCCATTAACTCTGACACAAACAGGGTTCGAGGTTAATATAAAACTTGAGAATATTCTCAAACTCAAAATAAAGCACACTGATTGGCTGCTTCCGAGCACATCTCAAACTAAAAAGAAAGCACACTGATTGACTGCTTCCGAGCAGCCAATCAGTGTGCTCTATTTTGAGTTTGAGATTATAATCTTAAACCCAGGTTTTTTGGTTTCCGCATTCTTCCCATTTCGTCTTTATTTTATGCAAGCGTTGTTCTCTCATAGTAAAAAATGTCAACACGTGGAATGCTAGCTTGTAAATAAAATCTTCTGTGTACATTGGGGAGTTGCTGACTGTCATAAAAGCGAGCAGAATCGAGATTTTATGACTTTCTCTAACGATGATTATAAGGTACATATTTCATTTACATTTTGGAGTACTTTCATAAACGGAGACTTTGCTTTTTATATTGCTCTGCCGAGCTCAATTAGACTACGTATTGAATTGTAAATTACTGAATAGCTGTACATGTACATTGTATAATGTATTATCGTGTAAAAACAACACAAAATGTAAACAGAATGCAAACCAGAAGCCACATGCCGACGTACTGACGTAGTTGCACCATTACGTCGCATCGACGTCAGTATGATATCATTTCGACGTCATGTACCCACTGGGCTTTTAATTATATGTAATTCATCAGTTGATTCTGTAAATATTGTTTTGGCTGCCGGTATCACGACTTCACTTGACCTATTTGTGCTTATACCACCCTTACCAGAAACTGCCAACTTTAACACGAAATATTGCGCAATTAGCAAGGTCTACACTGGTAAGGGTGGTATAAAATAGTTATACCACGATTTGTCCGCCTGTACGGGAGATAATCCACTCGCTAAGCTCGTGGATTATCTCCTCGTACATGCGGAAAAACGTGGTATAACTATTACATAGTGTACTCCTATATACTCATATGCTGGGTGTCTTCTAAGGAGTTTTTTTTCCAACTCATAACTATACTTAAGGACAAAAGTTCTGCACGGATATTAAAATAACATCCGTCCTTCAATTGAAAAAACTAGAAAATTGTGTCTGTAAGACACTAATGATGCCCCCGTGCAGCGCTTATCATAGGACTTGCGTACATTCCTAAAGCACCTTTCAACTTTCAAGCACAAATACTATTCACAGACAACCCACTGAACACATTACACAAACTTCGTACCCTTTAGTGCAAAATTTCAGCCCAAAATGACTAAGTTTAAAAGGCCATAATTCCTTTAAAATTAATTTTCTATTCTTTTTTTTATTCATCAAACCCCGCATGCACATCTTTCTCTTTATTATGTCCTCAACAAGTCTACAGTGTCTATAAAAGAGCCACTGAAAATTGTGGGAGGAGTTGATTATTACACAAAGTACTTATGCTACAATGCAAACATATACCTAAAATGACTAAGTTTAAAATGCCGTAATTCTGTCAAAACTAATTCTAGTTCCAACAAAATCCCACATGCATATCTTCAATATGTCCACAGCATGTATGCAAGGTTTGAAAGGAATCCACTGAAAACTGTGGGAAAAGTTGATTACACAAACTCCATACCCTACAGTGCAAAATTTTGCCTAAAATGATTAAGTTCAAAAGGCCATAATTCTGTCAAAATTAATTTAAAGAGACAGATTTTTTTGTTGTTTTAAAGAGTTGATAATAATGCTGATTTTTTAATTGAGCCGCAACACGAGAAATGCAGCAATGGTGGCTATGCATCCAGCGCAGACTTAGACCAGCCTGGGCATCTGCTTAGACCTTTCGCGACCCTTTTAGTGCTTAGCGAAGACTCTGATCAGACTGTGTGAATGCCTAGGCTGATCTGAATCTGGCCTAGGTGCACAAACACTTTGTTGGTTTTCTCGTGTCGAGGCTCAATTCTCATAATACTGTTCTTCAGGAGGCTCAGCGAATGTATCCATAAAGCTGCACCCCTGGCACCGAGTCTGTCTGGTTTTAAGAAGTTTTTGAGTTGATTTATACTGAAAAAAAAAGAAATGTTACATACATTGAAAAACTAACTTTTGATTTTCTACCCCTGCGACTTCAAATGAACTGGCGTAAATAAAATACGGATTGGTAATGAATGAATTCATAACAGTGACTTCTTTGTTTAAGTTGTTAGCTTTAGATGAATTTCGAAATTTGAATGAAGTGTTCCTTGAAAAAGTGATTTGAATGTTGATGTAATGTTTCTTTTTTCGTTCAGTATATTTTATTATACTACTCCAAGTTTGCTAAGCACCAACTTTTTCACACAGGATTGTAAAGTTTGCATCAATTTTTGTATTTTTAAAAAGCCATGTAAAACATACTAAAAACGTGAACACTTTTGTCTACAACATTAAAAAATCATAATTGAAATGTAAAAAAAAGTCATAAGACTATTTCAACAATAACATAAACCATGTACAGTAATTAAATATTCACGATGCTTAGCAAACTTTGAGTATTGAGTTTGTATTTTCATTTGAAAAAGAAATATCAAGTTTGCGTATGTAGACCCTGATCAGATGCGACAATCTGTCCATTCCATAGAACACTGTGCATAAATGGGTTAACTGTAGCCGCTTAAACACATCGGGCAGGTGGCAATCAAAAACGCTCGTGAAATCGTCGAACGTGCATCAAAACCCGTTAGAAACAGCGTTTTCGATTGCAAATTGACGACAATTTGCAAGCAAAAACGCTGTTTCTAACGGTTTTTGATCTGCGTTAATCGACTGTTAAGAGCGTTTTCGATTGCCGCCTACCCAGTGTGTTAAAGGTCAATGATCCCGTTTACACAGTAGACAGCATACGTCACAATTACATAACTTCCGGTAACTCAGACAGATTTAGAAAACAAGATATATCGATATGGGTAAGGCAATTATGTTCATCTCAGGCCTTGCAATTCGATTTTCTTACCTACGTAGGTAGTTCATTTTGTTTCTAATCATGTGTAATTGTACCATTAGCACATCCGGATCGTTACGTAATTTGTGTGTTAACCTTGATAACCCAGCGGCACACAACATCAATAAAACATCTTTTTGACGTCGATGCGACGGAATCACGTCGCGTGGACGTCAATTTGACGTCATTTCACCGCCATGTGCCTGCTGGGAATGGGCTTATTAATTGTGATTTAGAGTGATTCTTAAAATAAAGATATCAGGAATGCCAATAAACGTCACAATTAAGTAACTTTTACATGTTAGCTATCTTATTTCCATCCTAACCTTTATGCCTTTATGATCTTGTAGGCTTTCTTTAGAAATAAAAGTACATGTACCCCTCCTCTCGCGGAACATACTACATGACGTCAGCATGATGGATGACAAGGCGATGATTAGAAAATGAAATGAAAACAACAAGACGTTACACTAAGAAAAATAAAACAAGGAAAAACAAACTGACATTTTTATCACTAATATCTATAATTCACATGTCATAAGTTTTAAATTCATGTCAGAATGCACACATTAGTCACTAACATTGATAATTTAGCAAATTTGTTGGAGAGAAAACTGGAAACAAATCAGAGACATTTAGCTATGTGAAAGAGTATATCATTTATATAACATATTAGTGATGTGGTTCTGTCGCTCTTAATCTTTTATTCCTTTACAAGCTATCCTTCTTAACCCTTAAAGCGCCAAAAATTAAAATTGTTTAATTGGCAAGCAGTGTAGATCCAGATGAGGTGGCTCATAATGAGCCACCTCATCTGAATGTACACTGTTTGCCCTCTAGTGTTCGAATTCTCAATATAATATCGCTTGGACGAAACATTTTTTGAAATTCTGCAGACGTAAATTTTGTCGTCTGCTTTTTGGTGCATTAAGGGTTAACTTGATATTGCCAAGTCTTGAATGTTCTCCAAGAAGTATAAAAGAAGTAAAATTCTTTATTTTTGCCAACTGATACTGTAATGTTATATAAATACCTATCTCTTTTTCTCCAAAAGAACTAAGTTACAAATACTTTAACAGACTGAATCCACGACTTGCTCAGCTGTTTCAGTCAACTTCATAAATTTGCCGTTTTAATTTTATCTTGTCTGCCTATAAATGCGTCTGGTTTACTGTCTTTAAGTTTTGGTTTAGTTTTGTAAACTGGCTACCGATATATGCATCAGGATGTTCTATTGTAGTTGCATATTGTATTAATTCTCTTGAATCTATGAGCTGGGCATGTTGCAAAAAAGAAGGATATTCTATCTACTTTCAGCTTCCTGTGACGGTCTCCTGGTATTATCAAGTCAGCTGCAGTTTTAAAGCCTTTTCAACAAAAGCCAGGGAATATATCCTAATTACCTTAAAGTTAATGAATAGGGCAACACAGAAATGTTTCAATCAGTTCTAAAAATCCTCGGAAATTATTACTTCACTAAATAATAATGGAATAAAAAACGAGAGGAACAGTTGATACAACTGTTTCTCTCGTGTTTTATTTCATTATTATTTATCAATAACTTCAATTGATCATTTCCTCGTTATTCCTAACAGTTTTCTTCCTCAATTATTGCTTTATATAACTCATTTTTCTTCTCACCAATGTCAATTTATCATTTTTTATCAGACCTCCTATGTTCCTTATCACTATCCTTGGCAAGTTTCTACTTCCGTTTTACTTCATGACTCTTTAGCGTTCTCCATTTTTTCCTTTTTAACTACGAATACTTTATTACATTTCGACGTTTCAATAATCATACTTCTTTCTCATACTTCTTTCTTTCTCATTTTCTTTTTGGTGTTATTATAATGTATTTCATTTTGTTGACTGATGATCATCTTTCAAACATTACGTTAATATTATTTACCATTTGCCTGTTTCTGTTGTTGCTTCATCATTCTGTATTATAGCTATCAATTTTCATTGTTCGTCAGTGTTTATTACTTCTATATTTTTAGTTTTCATTATTTTTAGTTCTAGTGTCGATTCTTCTCCCTGGTATTCTATATTTTTATCATTTTTCTCTCTCTGTTATTATTCCTGTATCTTATCAGTCTTCAACTTTCTTTCTCTCAGATATTATTCTCCGTTTTTCCTTTTTAACTACTTTGTTATATATTCATACTTCGTTCTAGTAAGTAAGTAAATTCTTTATTACATTTTGTTTCTTTTTGCTGTTATAACAATTATTTCCTTTTGTTGATTAACGTTCATCTTTTAAGCATAACGTTATAAAAAAACGTAATGTTTGAAAGATGAACATTTGTCATATTGCTGGTTTCTATTATAACTTCATTATTATGTATTATACCTATCATGTTTCCTTGATCGTCTGTGTTTATTACATCTATATTGTCAACTTTCATTATGTTATTAGTTTTAAACTGATATCGTTCTAACTTTTTCTTTGTTTTTCTATTCTTTTTCTTTATTATTTTGTTTCTCTGTTGGTAGTTCGAAATCTCTATTTTTCTTTCTCTCTGTTATTCTATATCTTTATCATTTTTTGTCCTCTATGTTACTATTCCTGTATCTTATCATTATTCAAGTTTTCTTTCCCTCAGTTTTTATTTTCCTTATTTGGTTTATCGCAGTTTCCTCTCACCAATCAATTACATCAGTTCTTCTAACTTGAGCCGCGACACGAGAAAATAAACAATGTGGCTGTGTCATCAGCGCAGACTCAGTTCAGCCTGGGCATCTGCCCAGTCTGATCAGAGACTTCGCTTTGCGCTTCAAGACTAGCTAAAGGTCTAAGCTACCTCGATGCCGACACCGAAGACTCTGATCACACTGAGCGGATTCCCTGGCGGATCTGAGTCTTTGCTGGGCGCACAACCACTTTGTTGGTTTTCTCGTGCTGTGGCTCATTTAAGATTTTTTCTCCTGCAGCTATGTTTTTTCTTCATTCTCTTTCGTTTTGGTATGTTTGCTCTTTTTTAATTCGTTTTAGCTCTATCCTTCCTGAGTTTCTGTATTGAATTGCGAGCTTTTCAGAAGACTATGTACTGCTAGAGACTAAACCAATTTGCCTTTTGAAAATATGCTTTTTATCAGTCCTTTTCCGATGAGATGTCGACTGGTTGCTCATACACTCCGTTTGACTTTTCACTTTCCACACCAAAGTGTCGCTGGTCTTTGTCTGAACCTAGATAGGATTCATCGGCAATCCAAGTTCGGGAAATATCTTCGATTGTTCTATTTTTAGTTTCTGGGACGAATTTTAATGTGAATAAAAAGAAGCCGCCAAGAAGCACTGTGAATGGCAAGAAAGAGTAGTCTCCAAGTCCTTTCTGAAAAGAAAAAAAAAAAAAAAAAAAAATAGGAATTATGGCTATAACCTGTAGGTATAATTATTAGTAGCTGAAAAACATTTTATTTCGTTTTAAAGTTGTAACCGTTCTCAAATATCAACTTGTTATTTTCTTGTCTCAGAGACAAATTACCATACAAATATTTTAAAGGAAGTGTATCTTTACGGACAAAATTGCTTTTATTTATTCAGTTACGTTGAACTTGGTAGAATGAATAAGCGTTCAGCGTTCTAAGGGAGAGTGTTATTCCAATCAAGTGATCTGCTTTGACACATTGCGAGATCATAAATTATTTTGACGGATAAATAAAGGTACCAAATAATCAGAGTCATTACTAAATATACATAACGCATACCTGCATGTAAGGGAAGCAATACCCAACCAAAAAATTAGCAATCCAATTGACGAACACAGACACGCTCATAGCAGCTGGTCGTGGTCCCTGAGAAAATAACTCAGACACTATCAGCCAGGGTATAGAACCTAGAAATTAAACAGGTATATAGGCTATACTCTTCGACTAAAGAAAAACATTGCTGTACTATTTTCCATGACTAAACTGGTGAGGAAAGTAAAACCTTTTGCAAAAGGGAAGCGCTTAAATTTCCTCCGTTTTTAGATTAATTCCCATGAAAAAGGACAAATATTGCGAAGAGGCTATTTAATTGTATCCCTTTGCAAATGAGACTATTAAATTACATTCCCTTGCAAAAAAGGCTATTTAATGGCATCTCTTTGCAAATAGGTTGTTTAATGGCATCCCAATGCAAGAGGCGCGATTTACTTGAATCCTGTTGCAAGAGAGGCTAAGTAATTGCATCCAATTACAAGAAAGAATATTGAAAGGCATCTCTTTGCAAAACAGGCTATTTAAAGGCATTCCTTTGCAAGAGAGGCTATTTATTTGTATCCCTTTGCAAAAGAGGCTATTAAATGGCATCCCTTTGCAACATAGACTATTTCACTGCATCCATTTGCCAGATTGTTTTTAAAAAAGTATCCCTTTGCAAGAGACGCTATATAATGGCATCTCTTTGCAAGAGAGCCTTTATGATAGCATCTATTTATAAGAGAGGCTATATAATGGCATCTCTTTGCAAGAGAGGCAATATAATAGCATCCCTTTGCAAGAGAGGCTATATAATGGTATATCTTTCCAAGAGAGGCTTTATAATGGCATCCCTTTGCAAGACAGGCTATATAATGGTATCCTTTTGCAAGAGAGGCTATATAATGGCATCTCTTTGCAAGAGAGGCTATTAAATGGTATCCCTTTGCAAGAGAGGATATATAATGGTATCCCTTTGCAAGAAAAGCTATATAATTGCATCCCTTTGCAAGAGAGGCTATATAATGGTATCCTTTTGCAAGAGAGGCTATATAATGGCATCTCTTTGTAAGAGTGGCTATATAATGGCATCCCTGTGTAAGAGAAGCTATATTATGTCATCCGTTTGCAAGAGAGGCTATAAACTGGCATCCCTTTGCAAGAGAGGCTAAATGATGGCATCCCTTATCAAGAGAGGCTATATAATGGCATATCTTTTCAAGCGAGGCTATATAATGACAACCCGTTTCAGGAGAGGCTATATAAAGGCATCTTTTTACAAGAGAGGCTAAATAATGGCACCAGTTTGCAAGATAGCCTATATAATGATATCCCTTTGCAAGACAGGCTATATAATGGTATCCTTTTGCAAGAGAGGCTATATAATGGCATCTCTTTGTAAGAGAGGCTATATAATGGCATCCCTTTGTAAGAGACGCTATATAATGGCACCTCTTTGCAAGATAGGCTATATAATGGCATCCCTTTGCAAGAGAGGCTATATAATGGCATCCCTTTGCAAGAGAGGCTATATTATGCCATCCGTTTGCAAGAGAGGCTATATAATGGCATCCTGTTGCAGGAGAGGCTATATAAAGGCATCGTTTTGCAAGAGAGGCTAAATAATGGCACACCTTTGCAAGAGAGGCTATATAATGGCATCCCTTTGTAAGAGAGGCTATAAAATGGCATCCCCTTGCAAGAGAGGCTATAAAATGGCATCCCCTGTGCAAAAGAGGCTATATAATGGCATCCCGTTGTAAGAGAGGCTTTTTAATGGCATCCCTTTGCAAGAGAGGCTATATAATGGCATCCTTTTGCAAGAGAGGCGATATAATAGCATCCCTTTGTTAGAATGGCTTTTTAATGGCATCCCTTTGCAAGAAAGGCTATATAATGGCATCTCTTTGTAAGAGAGGCTTTTTAATGGCATACCTTTGCAACAGAGGCTATTCAATGGCATCCCTTTGCAAATGAGGCTATTTAATTGCATCCCTTTGCAAGAGCGTCTATCTTTTGGCATTTCTTTGCAAGAGAGGCTATTTAAAGGCATCCCTTTGCACATGAGGCTTTCTAAAGGCATCCCTTTGCAGGAGAGTATTTAATGGTATCCCTTTGCATGAGAGGCCATTTGGAGGCATCCCTTTGCAAGAGAGGCTATTTAATTGCGAGGCTATTTAATTGCAAGAGAGGCTTTCTAATTCGATGAAAACACATAGTTAGTTTCAAACATTTACTACTTTTGACAGCAAATATGAACAGAGGACCATTGGTCCTGTAGCTCACCTGAGTCCATTCATCCTCAGCACTCAGGGGTAAGTAACTCTAAGGCAAATTGTACAATATGACAGAATTTTGAAGCCTGCTTCTTGAGAACATTTCTGTAAAACTTTTGTCAAAATATCTACTGTAACACAGAAATAAATGCTAATTTACATTTTTCACATTATAAGTGTATGGAAACTTTAAATTGCCATCGCAACAAACCACATGGGCAACAAAAATAAAAAAAAATAGTAATTCAATAGAGGCTATTACTAAGATCCTTTCAGTAAAGTTTCAGGTTTATCGTTCAATTAGTTTCTGAGTAGATGAATTTTTAGTATGGTTTCTGTTTTTAACCATTCGGTTACCATGGCAACCAGCCAAATTGTGCCGTTGCATAAATTCATGTGGTTGCTAGAGGACTACTCCAGGAACAATTTTGTAAAGGTTTTGTCCAAATATCTGCAGGGATATAGCTATGAATGAAAATTTTCAACTTTCCTATTATAAGTCAATGGCAACTTAAAGTTCCAACAAGTTCCAACAGAAACAAAACTATGGAGCAACTGCCATGAGAAACAGCGTTTTTATAGAGGCTAGTATTAAGATCCCTTCTGTAAAGTTTGAGCTGTACCGGTCGCACAGTTTTTGAGATGATTTTTTAACAGTTTTTCAATTTTTCCGTTGCCATGGCAACCAGCCAAATACTGCAATTTGCATAAATTTAATAGGGCTGCTTGAGGGCTGCTTGAGGACTACTCAAGGAACATTTCTATGAAAGTTTGACCAAAATATCTGCACCGACACAGCAATAAATGCAAATTTTCTATTTTGCCATTATAAGTCAATGCCAACTTACTAGAGCAATTGCCAAGAAAAAACAGTACTTTTATAGAAGCCAGTACTAAGATCCTTTCTGTGAAGTTTGGGCTTTATTGGTTGATTGTTTCTGAGGAGATGTTTTTTTAATATTTTTTCTATTTTCAATCATTTGGTTGCCATGGCAACCAGCCAAATTCTGCAATCGACATAAATTTCATGTGGTTGATAGAGAACTACTCAAGGAACATTTCTATAAAAGTTTTGTCAAAATATCTGCAGTGACATGGCAATAAATGCAAATTTTCAATTTTTCCCATACAAGTCAATGGAAACTTTCAGTTGCCATAGTAACCAAAGTTCTTAAGCGATTTGGATAAAAAAAGTATTATTGGTTCCCCCTGCCTATAGATGGGCATTGTAGTTTCAGAAGAGATGTCGTTTGAAAATGTTGACGGACAGACGTCGGACGACGTACGACGGACGACGTACGACGGACGACGGACAACGGATGCCTGCCTATACTATAAGCTCACCTGTGAGCCTTTGGCTCAGGTTAGCTAATAAAATAATAAAATAACTTTCTTTGTCACAATAATATAATGCAACTGTTGACATTTTCGGAACTTCAAATTAAAAGATTTTTGATTATATTCAGAAACTTAAAAACATGTAGTATTCATCGATTACGTCATGGGAGACATTATGAATGTTGATGAGGAACTTTAAAAACATTGTAAGATAAAAAATTGCAAAGTAAAATGTTTGAATCTCAATTATTGCATAAAAAGCAGTGCCGAGAAGTATTAAACAGCCGTGCATCAACAGGCGAAATGCCGTGTTTCAACAATGTTTTTCACGCGCTGTTGAAACACGATGACAGAACTTTCGATATGCTTGTGCCGGGCCACTAAAAACCGCCATTCACCTTTGTCTCTCCCGTTTCGGTCAAAAAATTGGTGGTGCGCCTCTCCTCTGTCAGTTAATTAACAATATAATTGGTCGCGTGCTACCTATATATTCTTGTGACGTCATCATACTTTGTACTCTTATTACGTCATAAAGTACTGACACGGATTTCAAAGCCATGTTGTCTTCATTCTCACGATGCCAAATGGAGAGTGTTAAAGAAAACATGCATCCTAAGCTTTCAGCAATCAAGAACTGCAGGATGGTGCATGAATGGGCCAGGCATGTTCTGTATGGAATTTTTTGCTTTGATCAAGGTATCTGCTTTTTGTTGATGAATTTGCAACGACCATCTTGGACTCTTTCCATAAATACTGAGGTTGAATAGGATGATGGCAGCCATTTTGAAAAGCTTGATGCTCTCGGGCCAGGAAGACGGATATTAACAAATAAGATGCAACGACGCGTTGGCTGTGAAACGGTGACAAAATATAGTGCCGTATTTTCGCAAATCTTAACGAATATTTCGTTGAATTTATGCAATAACAGCGATCAAACATTTTTTTCCAATGCATTAACGTTTGCCAGGTCCCCTGGGAGATGTTGAAAACCTCGGCCTTCGGCCTCGGTTGTCAACACCTCCCTCGGGACCTGGCAAACGTTAATGCATGAAAAACCATGTTTGATCCCTATATTGACCATTCATGATAATTCGTACAAGGCAGTTTTCAGTAGTTGCTTTCATTTTTTTAACGAAAGGATTCCTTCATAATTGACCTTTAAGGTAAATGGTACTTTGCGGTGTTTTTTTACGATTTGAAAGAGGAACAACTTATGTGATTTTATGTTGTCAGCTATGGCAAGGAAAATATAATAGGGTTAGATGAGGAGTCCAAGTCGGATAGGTGGATCAGTGGCAAAAAGAGGGTAATCTGGTATACAGATGAAACATGAACATACGCAGAGACACAGACTTGCAGACAAACAGACAGACAGACATGCAGACAGAGACACATGCTTACCTGGTCCGACAGCAAAGAAGACAACATAAAGTAAGGACACAACGATGTTTGCTATCTTGAACCAGCCCACCAGATGCTGAAAAGTAAATACAAATATATACTGAAAGGATTTAAAAACTTCCACCCTATATTTTTGAATATCTTAAAAATTAATGCAGCTATGTCCACCGAAATTTCACAGCATGTATATTCTTTTATACCTGATTATGTCAGTATCACGAATTTGAAATCGTTTAACCGAATCGGCCAGCAATAAGCACGTGTTCCTCATGTTTTTAGTACAGTTTACATACAGATGAATCACTTCATGTATACAATTTTCTGAG
Source organism: Ctena decussata (assembly GCA_963989385.1). Classification (NCBI taxonomy): domain Eukaryota; kingdom Metazoa; phylum Mollusca; class Bivalvia; order Lucinida; family Lucinidae; genus Ctena; species Ctena decussata. Next base: position 16,607,199 of record OZ022515.1, on the reverse strand, counting down.
GAAACACTTGTCTTACAATATCAAATCAACTTTTAAAATTTTGAAGTCGGTCTCTGGCTTTTTTTTGGCATAACGCGCCTATATATTACAAAAGGGAACGGGTTTTGGGGCCAGTTAAATGCTGAAATTTCAAAAAGTGACGTCGCGGAACAATTCTATGAGTTAATTACGGCAATTTACAATCTCAGACGACGTGCACGGTTTACAGGAAGCTCTAAAGACCACCAGAATAACAGCTAACCAAAACTAAAAACCAGAGGCTATGACGTTAACTTACGTTGACGCCGTCCCCGTAATTGGTTTTGCGCGACAGCATCGGCTGTAATCATAATTGCAAACCAACGTGGATGACGTAACATTATATCGACAGGAAAAATGATCTAAAAGAATGCTGCATAAGATAAAAACGTAATCTCTTTATGCATTTCTTAGACGTAACGCTCTTTTATTGACGTCATTTAAATAAATGAATCAAGTAAACTGCATAATCTTTAAATTTGATGACTTTCAAGCATTTTGTCAGAAAATACTAAACGCTGTCACCCGTGAAAGGATCATCAGCCAGCAATAAAAAGTGGAAGTTTTTAAATACTTTCAGTATATATGTATATACATTATACAGTCTATTTCTTCTTGGTAGAAACAACACATATTGTTAAAATCATATTGCATTTACCAGGGCCGTATTCATAAAACGACTTAAGTGGTTGCTATGCTGTTGCTAAGGCTAAATTTATTTGAAGGAGATTCCCTACAACTATGAAATTGGCTCTGGAGGAACAGTCTTACAAAGATTGTTCCTCCAGAGCAAATTTCATAGTTGTAGGGAATCTCCTTTATAGATATTTAGCCTTAGCAACCGCATAGCAACAACTTAAGTGGCTTTATGAATACGGCCCCTGGTTTACAATGCTGATAGCACTTGAGTAACCACCGCTGCATACCAAGTTTCAAGGCCGTCCGATATTTAGTTTTGGAAAAAAATATTTTCAAAGAGTATTAATGTATACAGACAATAACGACCATCTTGGTAACGTGATCACAACTATTCAATCAAACTTTTGTTCCCCTCACCGATGGAAAATGCCTTCAAATGGTTTAGGGGAGAAACGTTTGAAATATTTAAATTATGCGTAATTTTGGACAGAGTTCAGTGAATAACCTTGACATTTGGTATGCTTAGATCTTCATGTTTTCCTTGTTTTCACTAAAACTACCAATTTCTGTACCATAATTCATTCTAAGAAATTCCCTTTTTAAGTTTTTCTCATACACCTGCTTATGGAAGCAAATTTGACCTTGCCAAAACAGGTCAAGGTCAATCAATGGTCAATATTTGTGCAAACTTCATAGCATTTCAATCCCTCATGCTGTCTATGCCTTTCAAGGCCATCGGTCTTTTGTTTCTGGATTACAAGATTTGAAAAGGTTTTTACCGTATATGGACATGCCGGCCATGTTGGACATGTGACCAGGAACGTTTGCTCAAACTTTAGATACCTCGATCCTGGAGGCCATATATGAAATTTGATTACAATCGGTTAAAGTCCTTGGAGGAGATCGTTTGAAAATGCTAACGGACGGACGACAAAGCCTGCCTATCCTGTAAACTTCCCAGATTATTCGTATCGTGGGGTAGCTTCACGAGCCTATATTATATAGGGAATGGAAGCCACATTATTATGCCTATCCAAGATATTTCTCACTATATTCAGTAATACAAGACTTTTGTTTGAGAGAATGTACTTGAACGCTAGGGTCGACGCAACTGGGGACGAACGGATGAAGGAAATGACGGGCAAGTCAAGTCAAGTCAAGTCAAGTCAAGTAATTTTTATTTCAAGTCGGTACATTTGTACAACATAAATAACACAAGCTCCCAGGAGCTTTTTCAACCGACTAACATGCTAAAAATATCACAGGTTTTATCACACAGATTTTAAAACAAATAAAATTTAAATAACTAAAAGAATAAATTATGATAATTTGTAAAACAGTATGATGTGAGGATAAGATAAGACTAAAAAATAAAAGCAGTTCTGTAAACATACTCGCGGAACCACTTTGGGCGAAAGAGGCGAAAGAGAAAAAGGATCCTTGCAGCCATATAAGCTAATTGGCAAGAAACCTTGTTCCGAAACCGAAAATAGAGCCAAAGCAAGTTACAGAGGTGGTGAGAACTGTCGAATTTTAGCATGTAGCCTTATTTTATATGCAATGTACAGGGTTAGAAATATCTATATATTAAGAATTGAATAGAAAAAAATCATAGCATACGGAATAGCAGACGGAAAACCGCAATGAATTTAATTTTTCTGAGGTTTATCGAAGTGTTAACTACATTGTGTGGCATGCAAATTGAATGAAACCCGAAGGGGGTCATGCAAACTTTGCAAGTAACCCAATGTAATTTACATTTCGATAAACCTCAGAAAAATTAAATTCATTGCTTACATTTAAGTTCGTTTCAGTCTAAACCTGGATAAAAATTCTTATATAAGCGCTAAAATTTAAGCAGTAAAACATTACATGCTAACAGCGGAATGGCGTCAATGCCCGGATGTCATGTCGGTCGCCCCCGTCCAATCAGATTGTAGAAAGTCATATTTTATTTTGACGTCATTAAAGTCATGTGACGTCGCATGGCTCAATGTAATTATTGGAATGTAAACTACGTTACGTTCCAATGGTTTGCTATAGGGCTTTTCAGTAAAAATGTAAATATTTAATAAAAAAATTGAGAAAGTGAATGAGTTCACGTACACGGGAAACAGCTCTATCGTATTATTTTTTGTCTCCCTTTTCAATACAGGTCAGCTATGAAAGAAGAAATTGTGCTTCCCTGGACGAAATTCTTTCCTTTAAAGATTCCATTGTGGAAGGGCCTGCTCGTCCATGGAATCAACGAGGGGACAGAAAATTGTTTCCTTTTGTTAGAAATTATTAAAAACATCGCGTCCACAGAAGCAAAATAAGAGGTAAAAAAAAAGATGCTTCATTTTTGTAAAAATGCTTAAACACATGGTGATGGATCTATGCCCCTTTAAATATACTGTAAAATTTCTAAGTATTGGGACAGATAGGTCTGAGCAAACAAAGCAAACCCAGATCAGACTGCAGTCTGATCAGAGTCTACATTGTTTGCCATTTAATTTGCAGCTTTAAGACGCATATTAGTATAATATTACTGCGTTGTAAAACTGAGCTGTTCCATTTTTATGACAATTACAGTAATTAATTTAGGTGTCCAAACCTTTAGAAGTTTAGGGTAACTACTCACCGTCAGTGCTAACGTAATTGTAATAAGTATGCTAAAAAAGAACATCCCTCCCAGCCCAAGCAGGTGTAAAGTCCGCCGCCCAACTCTGTCCATCAATGGTATAGTTATGATCGTCATTAAGCACATAGTGGCGCCCACACCGCTTGTGGCGTGGGCCGCCGTTGACTTCTCTAATCCTGCACTTTTAAACAAGTTGAAGGAATAGTAAAATATCTGAAATAGACAATTACATACTTATTGCACCTTTCAAAACACGGCATTTTATGCCTAAAATTAATTTTCTTCTGACGGTATCAATTACACAGCAGAACAAATCAATAATACATATATATATTTCAGATCAGTTATTGGGTCTATTGAAACCCGGTTCTTCGCAAATGCGCATCTTATCTTTTTCCCCAACTCGTTTAATAAATTCAATAATACATGAGTGTAAGATCCTCTATTTCTTCACATTTCAACTCATCTTTTATCAAACATCTGATACCTTAAAGTAAATTTTCTGGGAACTGAAAATTTACTTTTAGATAATAATAGTTTGGGATGAACTTCGATTTTGAGATATCTAGAGTTGATTGCAACCTTTAATATACAAGTATTGACTTTTGTTGAGATGGACATGAAGTGTTATTGAACAGTAAACTTCATACTGACCGACGCGAAGCGGAGGTCAATATGAGTGGTTTACTATAATGTTATTAATGAAGTGATTTCGTATTGGCCCAGTTACAGGTCCAAGGTTAGCTGTATTGGCCCGAGGCCGAAGGCCGAGGGCCAATACAGCTGACCGAGGACCTGTAACTGGGTCAATAAGAAATCACTTCATTAATGACATTTTTATTAATTAACTTTTAGCTGACGGTCTTTTGTGGTGACGGCTACAAATCTTTCCGAGCCAGTCGAATGACTGTTAACGTCCGAAACTGAAGCACTTCCATCCTCTTCTTGTTCGGCTTGTTCAGAATTTATTGAAATCGGTAAAGCGGGTGGATGCCCCTCGACATCTCTCAACAATTCGTCGTATTCATTAGCCGACAAAAGTTCATAGCGGCCCAGGTCGTCCGAAAGCCCTTCTAACATGTCTTCGCCGTTTCGGGCAAATCTGTCCGACATTCTTTTCCAGTTTGTTGACATGACGTCTGCACAATTACACTGGCAGTTAACTGGCCGCCGCCATTGATGTTTACGCCGCTGTCATCCAGCCAGGAGAGCGCCCTCGCGTGACCAGAACTTTTAACCAATCAGATGCGTGGATTTCCGTATAGGTCGAAGGTTTTAATCAATATGACACGAGGTCAACCGTATAGGTAGGAGGTCAAGCTGTATTAAGCGGAGGTCAAACTGTATGAAAAAAGAAACGTCGCCAGTATGATACAGACCGATTTCCTAGTAAAAGTGCTATATATTACTTAGTTAATTAATAATGTTCAATAACATTTCATCCCCATCTCAACAAAACTCAGCAATAATTTGATTACATAAAAATGATACTTTTAGTTAAAGGGTCTGCAATTTTAGTAAATTTAACGTCAAATTTCGGTTGAAGTTACTATACGCCATTAAGACGTTACGTCACCAACCATACGACATTAAGACGTTACGTCACCAGCTATGCGACATGAAGTAATGTCTACCGCACGTGCTCAGCATAAGAACCAATGACATGAGTTTTATTTATAGATTATATTGATAGTTAAATTTATGTCAACTTACCGCATTTATCCCAGACAGCTGTTGTGACAAGTGCATCAGAATACTGATAAGAAGGGGCATGCGCAGTGACTTTGACGTAAACAGCCGGAACAATCCGACCTGAAATGAACCGAAATTCAGGTGAATGGGTACACTTTCAGAGGAAGCAACTCTGACATATTCAATTTTGGCTCTTTCTCAATGGGGGTCAACTCTTAAAGAAAAGAATTTGCTCCTAGAGGAGCAAATTCTTCCCTTTAAGAGTAGACCCTTTTTTGAAAGGGATCCATCATCCAGAGAAGTAAACAGGAAGTTACAACAGTTGTCCCACGCCCTTTCAGTAATAAACCTTGAAAATAATAACCATAAATATTTGTGTGAACAAGGAGGACACTGATTACACTACACAGAAGCTCAGGGGGACATTGGTCTACCATCTGCATGTAATCAAAAGTGCAGAATTTTGTACAGAGACTATATATATTCCACACAGTTTTGCCAACTAGGTTCCATATGAACGCAAATTCTTAGTCTTTCTGGTTTTAAGTTGGACATGGTGAATGGTGACCAAGAAAAAACGTGTTGTCTCTCTCTCTCTGTCTCTCCTTCTCTGTCTGTGTCTCCATCTCTGTCTCTCGCTCATTCTCTCTCCGTCTCCGTCTGTCTCTCTCGTTCTCTCTCTGTCTCTGTCTGTTTGTCTCTCTGTCTGTCTCTGTCTGTCTGTCTGTCTGTCTGTCTGTCTGTCTGTCTTTCTCTCTCTCTCTCTCTCTCTCTCTCTCTCTCTCTCTCTCTCTCTCTCTCTCTCTTCTGTTTAATACTAGATATTTCCGACTTTAAAAGAAACTAACCGATTCTTCTGAAGTTTTTGAGCTGCCTTCCAATCTCATTTCTTCAATATCCCCATCCACATCGTGTGTACCTCTTAAAGCATGCAAAGCTAAAAAACACAAGTAGACCATGGTATCTCAGAATCTGTTCTTGACACAGTACGGTGCATACCCATTTACAACCTCACATTGTACATTCAAATGTTAACATGTTTGATTTATACTAGTCATAATACGATTCATATCAGGACATTTTAAGCACGATCATGTTTATCGTCTATGCTTGTTCAGTGATAGATTATCTGACTGGCATGATTAACCAGCCCGATAATCGATAATCAGACTGGCATGTGCACATGCCAACACTATAATCGGTAACTAGACTGGCATGAATATCCATCCGATAATCGATAATTGGAGTGACATAAATCGCCAGTACCATAACCGATGATCGGACTGACTAGTGAAAATATTTTACAAATCCTAGGTAAATATTTGCGCATCTGTATATGCTATTTACGGTGACGGTTACAGCTGCAATTTGTTATCTTTATGATATTTTGGGAATAATGCAAAGATAGACAAATGTAGACTAAAAGAAATATCATACAATGATAGCGGTACTAAATGCTGTGTACATTTTGATGTAGCAATTACCAAGATGAAAAGGACAAAATCATTTCTCGGAATTTATAAAAAAAACAAATTATACTCAAAATACTAAATATTCATAGACCATATTAATTTACTTAATCTACACATACCTTTTCTAGCCTGAGGTTCTCTCTGTTTACGAAGTAACAGGAACCTAGGGCTCTCGGGACAAAACGGCATTGTTAGTAGTTGAAAGGCACACGGTGCTATTCCAAGACCTAAAAGGAGATTCCAGTACTTCTGGTTACCTAAAACTTCGGGAAACCCCAGTACCTGTGACGTCAGCAGGCCTATGACAACGCCAAGTTGATGTAATGTACCCAGGGCTCCGCGTATGTTGGCAGAAGATATTTCAGAAAGATACATTGGTGTAAGACCGGTAAACAGCCCTGTAAGATAAGAGTACAAAAAACACGCCTACCAATCGCTCTCATGCGAAACCACGGTTCAGAACGTCAATCCATGAGAGGAGTTTCTGGTTTTGCAGTAGGGGAGCCAAAATCGTAAACAAGTTTGACATCGGCACAAGGTTTGAGGTATTTATTTTCTCTGAAAACTATTTATGCAAAATATAAGAATGCTATTTTGTCACATATAGATTGTTTTTTCGGCACATGAAAGGATTAGGCACACTGTCTTGCATTGTTCCAGATATGCATTAAGTACGGCGGAGAATGTGTTCAAGGTCAATCTCGGCGATAAAAGTCTCATTCTCTTGCTTGAGTTTGAGTCTCTGACCTTGTCAGTCGCAAAGAAGTGAACAGAACTATTGGTTGCGTGAATCCAAACGTTGGAAGTAAACTTTCCGTGATAAATATACGCAAAAACTTGGCATCGTCAGCCCGGTTCCGCATGAGATTATAGAAAATATAAGGATTTTTTATGAGAAACAAAAGCAGTTTCTGATCAATAATTGAATCAAAACTAACACGAACTCTGTGATAAATCATTGTTTTATACATTGCATATTACTACTTTTGCGCTGTTATTATTCCCCATTTGTCTTTTTTTTTGTTTGGCCTTTTGCAAACCTTCTTTCAAAACCCTCTTGCATACCTCAAAAACAGACAAACGGGGATTAAAACAGCCAGAAGGTCATTTGCAATGTATAAATAATGATATATTACAGAGTTCATGTTAGTTTTGATCCAGTTATTGTTCAGAAGCTGTTTATGTCTTGATAAAAATTCCTTATATTTTCTATCATCTCATGCGGAACCGGGCTGACGACGCCAAGTTTTTGTGTATATTTTCTAAAAGCTAGACTGTCCAATGCAAAAAGCTTACTTTAAACGTTTGGATTCACGCATACAGTAGATCACTTTTTGCGACTGACAAGGTCAGAGACTCAAACTTCTTTTTCTGTTTTTTTTTTCTCTGCCAGTTGTGTTCAATTGTTTAGTATATTGACTTTATGTGCAATCTTCGAACGTTATTTCAACGTTGTGGCCTACCATAGGACGTTATCGTTGCATCCACGTCGTACATATATTGGCGTTATTTAGACGTTGTGAGCCCACATAGGAGGATAAACTATTTAGTCACTGTGTATGTATGATATCGTAGTAAAACGTAAAATTCGTGACGTGTCGCCGTGTTTGCCCTAGATATTCGGGTGTATCTGTAAGATAGTGTTCCACTAGTTAGGTCTATTATCAACATGGACGCTTCGATGAAAGGGTTCGTAATATTCAAATCTTTGACATGTCTGACTGTTTGGGGCAGGCGCGACGCATTCATCACCCCTGGAACTTAAACTATGTATATACAAGGGCTGTTACCAAGCGTGGGGGGTCTTGGTTTCCGAGCGGTCTGGTCATCGTGGCAAGACAAATTTGTTTTGCCATGATGACCCGGTAGTTTTGAAGCTGCGACCTTTTCATTTTGTAGTAACTTTTTTTCCGTTTTGTGACAGCCTTATAAACATGGTTAACAAGGTGTGATTCTTGTTGTGCTTTGTTTGTCTAGATACTTTATGTAATTGATACTAGCGATTCATACTGAATTATTTTGACGTTGAAATGTCTCACAGTACAATAATGTTAGTTCCAAAGGATCGAGTAGCTTTCACACAATCTATTATGCTCAGCAAAGCGTACTTACACGCTCTTAGTATATTTTACTTTTGTTTTTCTTTTCCTCTCTTACTCATGTTTCAGTTCTTTTTCACTGTGTTTCTTTCCCTTCTCTCTGGATATTATATGGAATTGACTGACTCCAAACCCCTATGTCTGAACCATCAGGTAAGTGCTAGGCCGACCAAAAACATTGCCAGTGTGCTCTGTAGACCTAAAAGCTAAATGACCGTAGATTTGGAAACGTACAGGTCGGCAGTAGGTAGCTTTAATAACAAAATACAGGCTTTATTTCTTAAACATAAAATACTTGTTTCCCCGTTTTATGTTGACTTCCTTAAGTTATTAGTCTCATTTTTGCAGTTGTTTTCTCGGTCTTTCAATACGTCTTTAAAGCATATTCTGCCATGTATCCTTAATATTGAATTTTCTGTAATTGTGTTACTGCTTGTGATTATGTCGGGAGACGTATTGGAAAATCCTGGCCCTGATCTAAATATTAGTGCAGACTCACATAGTCTCTCTATCCTCCATCTGAACATTCGAAGTATACGTAATAAACTTGATTACATTAAAGATTCCCTAGAAGATTTCGACATCCTCTGTTTTACTGAAACTCATCTTAACCATGTCATTTCTAACGAAGAACTATTTTTAGAAGGATTTCAACCTGTAGAATTTAGGAAAGATGTATCTCCGCATTCGGCAGGCCTACTAACATACGTTGGTGAGGGACTAAATGCAGCCCGCAGACCAGATCTAGAAGTCAATCTCGAAGAATCGTTGTGGATCGAAGTAAGACAGAAAGGTGAGCCATATTTAATTTGTAATGTTTATCGTCCCCCAATCACACCAGCTTCATTTTGGCCTAGATTTAATATCGTTATAGAGAAAGCACTAGAAATTTCAAAGCGCATAATTATAGTCGGGGATCTAAACGAAGATCAGCTTAACGATCGGAATCATCATCTCAAAGACTTACTAAATATAAATAATCTCGATAACGTCATTCGTGAACCAACTAGAATCACACCAGTATCTTCAACCTCACTTGATGTAATAGTTATATCCCAAAATGAAAGAGTACTAAATTCTGGAACCCTATCAATAGACCCAACTATTAGTGACCATTTAGCCGTATACATGTTTATCACATTTAATTACAACCATGAAAGTACTTTTAAACGTGAGGTATGGAACTACAAAAGGGGTGACTATGAAAAGTTGAATAACTTGATTGCAAATACTGATTGGAGTTTTATCAATGAAGGAGATTTAGATTTAGCATGCGAAGAATTTACAGCAAAAATCATGAATTTAGTCAGGGAGTGCGTACCAAGCCAAACTGTACTAATCCGCCCGAACGATAAGCCATGGTACGACTCTGTTATTCGTTGTCATTCAAGAAAACGGGATAGATTGAAACGCAAAGCCACAAAATCAGGTGTATTAAGTGACTGGGCTAAGTATAAAAATATGAGGAATAAAGTCAATAATCTTAAAAAACATGCCAAAGAACGTTTTTACAATAATATTGAAAATAGCCTAATTGAATCATCTTCAGGCAACCCTAAACAGTATTGGAAACTTTTGAAGCATTTTATGAAAAATAATAAAAATTCAGAAATTATACCGCCCTTAAAATCAACCAACGAAAATGGAGATGAATCATTTGCTTTTAGTGACTTGGATAAAGCTAATGCTCTTAATGATTATTTTGCTTCTATCTCCAAATTAGATGAAACAAATGCCACTTTACCTGCCTTTATCCCCAAAACCCAACATACTTTAAGTGACATCAAAATCGAAGAATCTGAAATTGTTGATGTAATAAATACTTTAATTACCAATAAAGCTTGTGGCGAAGACCAAATTAGCCATTTTATTTTGAAAAAGACCTGTTCTACGATAGTCAAACCATTATGTTTATTATTCAATAGATCCCACAATGAATGTCATTTTCCTTCTTCTTGGAAATCGGGTAGAGTTATGCCATTGTACAAGAAAGGTCCCAACGAATTACCCTCAAACTACAGACCTATTTCATTGCTAAGCTGTGTAGGGAAAATCGATGAAAGAATAGTTTTTAAGCATATGTATAATTTCTTCCATTCGAATAATCTTATTTATAGTAATCAATCCGGCTTTCTTCCTGGTCACTCAACTGTCTATCAACTTCTTGATATATATCATCAAATTACACAAAGTATTGATGCCAAACAACATACATGTGTCGTATTCTGCGATGTCTCTAAGGCGTTTGGTCGAGTCTGGCATAAGGGCTTACTATTTAAATTACGCCAACACGGCATCAATGGAAAATTGATTGACTGGATTTCACATTACTTGTCAAATAGGAAACAGAAAGTTTTTATTGGGTCCTCGATGTCTTCTCCTAAATTTATATCAGCCGGGGTTCCTCAAGGTACTGTTCTTGGCCCATTGTTCTTTCTGATTTATATCAATGATATTGCTGAATCTCTATTGAGTATTGTCAGACTATTTGCTGACGATACATCTATGGCCTGCTCATCAACAAACTTACACGCTATTGAGGGTATTTTGAATCACGACTTTGTAATTCTTGCAGCATGGGCGAAACAGTGGCTGGTTGATTTTCACCCTCTCAAAACCGAAGCAGTTCTATTTTCTTCTAGCAACGAGGTGCAAAACCTTAACCTTGTATTTGATAATGTCTTAATCAATTTTGTTGAGAATCATAAACACTTAGGACTTACTCTGTCCAGTAACGCAAAATGGCATTCGCACGTAGAAAACATACTATCATCTGCATCTAAAATTCTGGGAATTATGCGCAGTATCAAGTTCAAACTTACAAGAAAGGCTTTAAATAATGTATATATTTCTTACGTTCGACCAATATTAGAATATGCCTCTGTTGTTTGGGATGGCTGTACGATTTATGAAAAAACTCGACTGGAACAGATCCAATATGAAGCTGCGAGAGTTGTCACGGGATTGACACGGTCTGTTTCCATTGATAAACTTGTGAAGGAAATAGGATGGTTACCTTTGTCTGAAAGACGCTTATTTCAAAAATCTGTTTTGATGTACAAGATTAAAAATGGTATAGCTCCTGGATATATTTGTAATCTCATGCCACCACTTGTTGCCGATCGCACAGTCTATAATTTACGTAATGTGGAAGATATAACTGTTCTAAACAGAAGAACCGAGTTGTTCTCCAAATCTTTTATTCCTTCTACTACGTCATATTGGAACAGTTTGCCCATGTGTATTAGAAATGCAGACTCTCTTAATTCTTTTAAATCCCAACTTAAATCTTCCATATTTAAAGTGCCTAGGGTCCCGCAACAATTTATATCTGGTAGTCGTGTATTTTCTGTTCTCCACTGCCGCATTAGGAACAACTGCAGTAATTTAAATAGTGACTTATTTCTTAATCATTTAAGACCAAATGCTATATGTGAGTGGGACTCCGAAACTGAAGATTCGGAGCATTACTTCTTCAAATGCAGCAAATTTACAGAGCAACGAATTCATTTGTTCCAAGCTACACGAAAATATCATCCACTTAACTTACAGCTTCTTTTGAATGGTTCTGATGACCTCTCCACCGCCGATAATGAAGAACTATTTTCTCACATACATCGTTATATTAAAGAAACAGATCGTTTTGGTAGATAACTGTAAGGCTTTTAATGTTTTACAAGATTTGACAACGGAATTTTGCAGATCTGTGGCGGTTGCACGCTGTGGGGATGCAGATTCCGGAGCAGGGGGCATGCTGTTTGGACATTGGTTCCGCCACTTGTCCAATGCTCCGCGCTGCATAACTTTCCCCGCAGCGCATAACCGGTACAGTTAGACGATGTCAGATCGGAATTTCCTTTTTATGTACGTTAATGTAACTAAGTAATAATTCTTATGTTCTTTTGTTTTTCAGATCTGTGAAACAGCCGTTCTTGATGTCTTGGGCCTGTATTGATGTATTAAAAGTGGTAAAGACTAGAACTGGAGTCAGTCAAGTCCATATATCATAATATCTCCTCTTTTCTTCTGTTCTACAATCCCCACTCTTTCATTCTTGTCTTTCTTGTCTATCCATAGCCGGAAATCTAACACTCCTTTATTTTATTTATTTATTTTCTTTTCTCCTCGTTCTGTTCTCTAAATGACTTTTTGTATATAATATGTCTTAAGTGTTGGAAAAATCAAATTTGTATTACTCATATCCAGATAGGGGGAATTTTTTGGATATTCCCTGGAATTGGTTCTGTTGGTTTTTTGTGTAGATATGTGTTGTGACTCCTTACTGGAGCCACCTCGCAAAGGTGGTTCTAGTGAGTGTTCGCTGCACATATTCTTATGGTGGTTGGTTGTCATTGGCCGCCCCTTATCTGGAAAATTACCATTTGCGTTTCAAAATTTATTTGTACATGTATTGTTTTGTACGTCATTGCCTTATTGTCTTGATGTATATATTACTGTATGGGGAGGACCGTAACTAATGTTGAAAGAACTTGTGGTCCGACCCAATTGCTTGACATATAAAGAGGCAATAAAATATGTTTAAATTAAATTAAAGACTCAAACTCAAGCAAGAGAATGAGGCTTTTCCCGACATGTACATATCGCCGAGATTGACCTTCAACACATGCTCCGCCGTACTAAATGCATATCTGGAAAAATGCAAGACCATGTGTCTAATCCTTTCATGTGCCGAAGAAACAATCTATATGTGACAAAATAGCATTCTTATATTTAGCATAAATAGTTTTCAGAGAAAGAAATATTGTTTACACTAAACGCTCAAACTTTGTGCTGATGTCAAATTTACGATTTTGGCTCCCCTACTGCAAAACCGGAAACTCCTCTCATGGATTGACGTTCTTAACCGTGGTTTCGAATGAGAGGGATTGGTAGGCGAGAAAAAGGTCAGGGACCGTATTCATTAAACGACTTAAGTGGTTGCTATGCTGTTGCTAAGGCTAAATGTCTATGAAGGAGATTCCCTACAACTATGAAATTCGATCTGGAGGAACAGTCTGCAAAGGACTGTTCCTCCAGAGCAAAGTCCATAGTTGTAGGGAATCCCCTTCATAGACATTTAGCCTTAGCAACAGCATAGCAACGTCTTAAGTGGTGTTATGAATACGACCCCAGAACGTTTTGTCACTCTGTTTGTTCCCTGGACAGCCAAGCCATTCCACGTTATGTAACTCCTAAGGATAGAATTCACTCTTACGGCAGCAACTTCTTTCCCTAAGATTTTGGAAGGTCATAAAAAACATGAATAAATAAATAATAAAAAAAGGCTAATTGCTCCCTCTGAAGACGTATCTATAATTCACCCACAGCGGGCACATGACGTCAAATTGACGTCGCAATGACGTCGATGCGACGTCATTACGTCGCATCAACGTAAGAACGAAGTAATTTCAACGTCATGTGCCTGCTGGGCAGATAATTCAAAGACAGAAAGGGAAGGTGTCCAAAATGACCACACCAGTATAAACCAGTATTTATAATGATTTACCATTTCTAGGACACTTACGGTAATTATTTTAGGTGACACATTTTTTTCAGAATTTTACGGAGGCTTTTTCGCCCCCAATATGCTTTCGGGATCGATAAAGTTCTTCTGCAGAAGAAGTCGTTTGAATGGCAGTCTCTTTAGTTCCGTTTTGTGCCCAACTTCTCTACAAAACTTGGCTGCCATACATGTAGCGGTTGTTGAGAAGTAGGTGTCCAAAGGAAATCTGGGTTCGAGGTTATGAAACTTGAGAATAATCTCAAACTCAAAATAAAGCACACTGATTGGCTGATTCCGAGCATGTGCTCGGAAGCAGCCAATCAGTGTGCTTTATTTTGAGTTTGAGAATGTACTCAAGTTTTATAACCTCGGAGCCTGGACGGACACGTTAACCGTTGAGTCGAATGACGGACAAATGATAGTTGATGGCTGATACTTGAACTGTAGCTCACTAAACTCAAGTTTAGTTTTAAATTAGAATATAGGGATCAGACATGGTCTTTCATGCATTAATGCAAGGTCCCGAGGGAGATGTTGAAAACCGAAGCTGAATGTCGAGGTGTTCATCATCCCGCGAGGAACCTTGTAAACGTTAATGCATTGCAAAAAAATGTTTGATCACTATTCTTGTATATTAAAGTTCAACTACAATGCAATGAAATTACGAAAATATTGGCGCACTATTTTTCAGCCTCATCGCCATTACCTCGCTAATTCCTACACGCACTATGTATGTCTATAAAAATCCTTGTTTCAGGCCATGGTCAGCTACCGCGAATTTTTGTGCAAGCAGTTCGCAGGTCATAATCATGTTCATCAAAGTTTTCACTCGATGTCATCTGCACTTCCAAATTTATAATATCCGAATTTGTATAACTCTTCCGTTAATGTCTTTATTGGAAATCTGCAAATGCAGTCTTGCCGCTTGTTTCTGTACTGACGGACTATTGCCCTGCAACTTGCATACGAAAAGTTGCTTTAGCGAATGATTATCGGCGCACGAAACCCTTGTTGATACATGGTTTTGTGTGCGTTAAAACAAGCCTACTGATAGCACGTGACACCAATAATACAGGTTACAGTAGCTAACTTCAGCACGATATGCGCAGGAGATCTAAACAACTAACAGAGCTCTAGATATGGTGCGGTTTTGAGAATAATTCTAAGATACTTTTTCTTATTTCTCAGGGAAATATATGATTTGACCCTCAATAGAACCGTCTCGGTGAGACGGTTCCAATAAGTGGTCAAAACGTATGCTTAAGTTTTATGGAGAAATACCAGTATGGAAAACTATCCCAGATTACCCCTGTTACCCCGTGTGAACTCGAGTTTAATGTCCCACCGACACAAAGGTCATACGGAGACAGGATCATTGTTTAAATCGAAGAAGAGGGGCATCGAACCTGCGATCTCTTGATTGACTTACCACAGCTTATGCCGACGAGAAGTCTGCCGACGATGACCATCTCATAGGACATGGCATGCCGACTGAGGTACAACATTACACAAGCTGATATTCCTATAATATTGTTGATGATCATACCAAACTTTCTGAAAAAAAATGAAAATAAAAAATAAAGTAATAAATAAATAAATAAATAAAATAAAAGCACCGCAGACACTGCATGATACCCCGCCACCGCTGGACATCATAACATTTTTTAAAATATATAATAGCTAAACAGACATAGAACTGGGATGGACAGAGATATGATGTCCTTACAGCAAATAGATATTTATATAAACCACTCATACATAGCAGTCCTGTGGGATTTCTAAAAATGTGGGGCATTCAGATCAGTGTAGATTTAGATCAGGCAGTGAAGCATTTCTCTGAGCTGAGAAACTCCGTTTCTTATTCTATGGTGTTATACATATCTGTGAAGTTTCATTCAGATAGTCCATATAGTAACGGAGCTATCAAAGGTAAATGACTCCTGAACTGAAAAGGTCAGAGTGACCGTCCCAATTCACAATATGTAAGTTTTGATGTTAAACGTATCTGTGAAGTACCATTTAGATATTCCATACAGAAAAGGAACAACAGGTCATAAACCATTTTTCAGATCTACCAAAGGCAAATAACTCATGAACTGGAAAGGTAAGAGTGACCGTCCTTAGTCACAATATGTAGCCTTTGATGTTCAACATATCTGTGAAGTTTCAATCAGATATTCACTGTAGTAAAGGAACGACAGGTCAAAAAACATTTACAGATCAATCAAGGGCAGAAAACTCATGAAATGGAAATGTAAGAGTAATGGTTCTTAGTCACAATATGTAACCTTTGATGTTCAACATATCTGTGAAGTTTCATTCAAATATTCCTTGTAGTAAAGGAACTACAGTTAAGAACCATTTTTCAGATGTGTCAAGGGCGGATTACTCAACTGGAAATGTAAGAGTGACGGTTCTTAGTCAAAATACGTAACCTTTGATGTTCAACATATCTGTGAAGTTTCATTCAAATATTCCTTAAAGTAAAAGAAACTACAGGCAAAAGACCATTTTTCAGGGCGGATAACTCACAAACTGGAAAGGTCAGAGTAACGACCCTTGATCACAATATGTAACCTTTGATGTTCAACATATCTATGAAGTTTCATTCAGATATCATAAACAGTAAAGGAATAACAGGCCAGAAACCATTTTTCCAATATGAACAAGGGCAGTAACTTTGTTAAAAATGGACGGATTTTGCCCAGTAACAATCCGATACCACTCATAGCCGATAACAATATGTATGCGAAATTTGAATAAATTCCGTGAATAAATACTCAAGTTATCGATCGGAAATGGTGAGAACGGACGGACGAACAGACGGACGGACGGACAGGCACCGAAAGGTATATCATAATACCCCGCCACTAAAGAGTGGCGGGGTATAACAAATAAATATATAAATAAAATACATGAAATACAACACATGAAAAGGAATAAATAAAACAAAATAAGTAAATAAAACACGAAAAAAATGCATAAATAAAAAAACAAAAATCATAATTATAAAGTTAAAAAAATACCACGACAACTTTACAATATATGATTATACAGAGGAACATTTGCAGGATATATATTGTTGCCAAGAACCAGTTTTTCCGTTGTTTGTTTTCTTTTTACGAATAAATATTCGTATTCTAAGACCGATTTTTCTTGGCGCAGCCGTGTATAATATCAGTATTGTTCCACATTTCACAATATTTCATTGGTCAAGTAACACAGATCATGCCAGATGTCAAAATTTAGCCAATAATATTAAAGGTCATTTTTTTTTCTTCTTCGTTTTTTCCGACGCACTGCACTGCGTGAATACTAGCACTCTGTCAGTGTTTCTCTTGTTTGTGCATTTACAATAGAAATTTTATCGAAAACAGACGCATATATTCAAAACTTTCTTTTTTCGTTGTAGATCTACTTTCGATTTCTTCTTTCGGTTTAATACACACAAACAAACAGTGCATCATGTTGGTAACTTTTGAAATCAGGTCAATCTCAAGATTGATCATGGATAACTTTCCACGCCACTGTTTAAAAATCGATAATCGATATTCGCGAATCGAGCTGGTAATGAAATACACTACGAGATATGGGCAAGTCATCTTTTTCTTCTTATTTTATTTTCCCTTATATTCAAATCCATTTTTCCGTGTTCATTTCGAAGACCGCATTAATTTGCGATCAGCCTGATATAATTTTTGAAAAGATTGCATAAGAAATACCGCGGTCATTTTTTAGTTTAAGTTGACTACCCTCAAAATGTATAGAATATATAGTAAATCATGACATTTTTACTGCGTTGATCAAAGTTTTTACCCGCATATGTCTCTTTTTTTCATAAAATGAAAATTTTCCGTGTTCATTCCGAAAACTACAATTATTCAGCATTTCACTGATATATTTTTTATTGAAATAGGAAGTAAAACAGTGCGGTCATTTTTACATTTTCGATCAGCACCCTTATTTTCTATGCTGGCGCAAATATCCAACAGAATTCACACATTACTCCAGGTGGCGTAGAAAGTTGCGGACGCTAAAGGCGTTCTACAAGGGGAATATTCCAGTGCTCACTGTTTTATATGACCCGACTGCTCTTGTAAGGGGAGGAGAATTGGGGGTGGGGGGGGGGGGGCGGAGGGCTGTCAATAACTTGATGAACGCAAAGTTCCTAAAAAGTGTCCTCCCTGGATTTTTCAATTAAATAGTACTATAAGATAAGATGAACAGGACATATGTAATGTCATTAATCTTACTGTTTTCTTCAGAAAAAATGCGTTTTTCTACCAAATTGTCTGCTTGGCAACGTTTGTTTTCCGCTGAAATGCATTAATTTCGTCCGACATATAAATTCGGCAAAAACAATGTTTGGCTTCTGAGACCAGAGTTGTTAGCTCTAAGGTTTGACAAGCTGATTACCATATTAATTCGTCCATAAGACGGAGCTGACTCCCAGATTAATTCGGCTACAAGACGGGGCTTCCCTCCTCCTCCCCCCCCCCCCCCCCCCCCATTAAAAAAACCCACACAACAACCTCCAATGCGTTTAATAGTAATTTTGCTATAAAACCGGTTAATCTTGTACAGTCTAAAGTCTACATCCATCTTAAAAGATGGAACTAGAATTTTGTCGACTTCCTTGGAGGGAAATACGCGTCTTATTACCGAATAAAGACATATATCATGTGCTATTAGCAAAGACTATGATCCGACGCATATGTACAGTCTGTTCTGTGATGTACGGTTTGTATATTCCAAAGCGCATGCACAAATCAAAATTAAACATTTCAGGCGCGCCATGAAAAATGTATACTCATACATAGGATAAACGCACGAATTACGCTTGTCCGAACCAGCCTGTACATGGTACTGCAGTCTGATCAGACCTGCACAGTTCCCTTTCAAAATTGTGCATGCCTAGACATTTTCTTTGCGAAGATCTCACGCTAAATCAGTATATTTTGTATGTGTGCAGGTTGGCAGTGTTTGTATATGCAAACGGTAGTTTTTGCAGGATGCGGACAATAACACCTTTTAATATACAAAGTGATAATTAATGTTACGCTCGATTAACCCGCTAAATATCTGGGCCCAGTTGTTCAAAGCATCGTTAGCCTAACGAGCTCGTTAAGGGGTCAACTCGTTAAGTGTTTTGCATCTTTGTAACCAAATACGCTGGTATTTTTTGTTGAAAAAATGTAAGAAGCTTTTGCACCGCTGGTATTTTTTGTTGAAAAAATGTAAGAAGCTTTTGCAATACGCTGGTATTTTTTGTTGAAGAAATGTGCAAAAGCTTCTTACATTTTTTCAACAAAAAATACCAGCGTATTTGAGATATTAACGTTTAAAATTTTAACGAAACGTTAACTAACGACGTCATAAGTTTTGAACAACCGGGCCAGAAAAATATTTGGTAAGGTCGTGGGTTCGAATCCCAGTTGTTACCTATTTTTTTTTCTTTTTTTTTTTTTTTTTTGTCTTTCCTGCAATAAATTGAAGTATCTGCAAACAACTTTATATATCACATTTAACAAAATCGATCATTTTTGGCAACTTAATACATGGAAAACAGCTTTAAGAATAAGGACCTTTCCACGCCACTGTTTAAAAATCGATAATCGATATTCGCGAATCGAGCTGGTAATGACATACACTACGAGATATGGGCAAGTCATCTTTTTCTTCTTATTTTATTTTTCCTTATATTCAAATCCATTTTTCCGTGTTCATTTCGAAGACCGCATTAATTTGCGATCAGCCTGATATAATTTTTGAAAAGATTGCATAAGAAATACCGCGGTCATTTTTTAGTTTAAGTTGACTACCCTCAAAATGTATAGAATATATAGTAAATCATGACATTTTTACTGCGTTGATCAAAGTTTTTACCCGCATATGTCTCTTTTTTTCATAAAATGAAAATTTTCCGTGTTCATTCCGAAAACTACAATTATTCAGCATTTCACTGATATATTTTTTATTGAAATAGGAAGTAAAACAGTGCGGTCATTTTTACATTTTCGATCAGCACCCTTATTTTCTATGCTGGCGCAAATATCCAACAGAATTCACACATTACTCCAGGTGGCGTAGAAAGTTGCGGACGCTAAAGGAGTTCTACAAGGGGAATATTCCAGTGCTCACTGTTTTATATGACCCGACTGCTCTTGTAAGGGGAGGAGAATTGGGGGGGGGGGGGGGGGGGGGGGGGGGGGGGCGGAGGGCTGTCAATAACTTGATGAACGCAAAGTTCCTAAAAAGTGTCCTCCCTGGATTTTTCAAATAAATAGTACTATAAGATAAGATGAACAGGACATATGTAATGTCATTAATCTTACTGTTTTCTTCAGAAAAAATGCGTTTTTCTACCAAATTGTCTGCTTGGCAACGTTTGTTTTCCGCTGAAATGCATTAATTTCGTCCGACATATAAATTCGGCAAAAACAATGTTTGGCTTCTGAGACCAGAGTTGTTAGCTCTAAGGTTTGACAAGCTGATTACCATATTAATTCGTCCATAAGACGGAGCTGACTCCCAGATTAATTCGGCTACAAGACGGGGCTTCCCTCCTCCTCCCCCCCCCCCCCCCCATTAAAAAAACCCACACAACAACCTCCAATGCGTTTAATAGTAATTTTGCTATAAAACCGGTTAATCTTGTACAGTCTAAAGTCTACATCCATCTTAAAAGATGGAACTAGAATTTTGTCGACTTCCTTGGAGGGAAATACGCGTCTTATTACCGAATAAAGACATATATCATGTGCTATTAGCAAAGACTATGATCCGACGCATATGTACAGTCTGTTCTGTGATGTACGGTTTGTATATTCCAAAGCGCATGCACAAATCAAAATTAAACATTTCAGGCGCGCCATGAAAAATGTATACTCATACATAGGATAAACGCACGAATTACGCTTGTCCGAACCAGCCTGTACATGGTACTGCAGTCTGATCAGACCTGCACAGTTCCCTTTCAAAATTGTGCATGCCTAGACATTTTCTTTGCGAAGATCTCACGCTAAATCAGTATATTTTGTATGTGTGCAGGTTGGCAGTGTTTGTATATGCAAACGGTAGTTTTTGCAGGATGCGGACAATAACACCTTTTAATATACAAAGTGATAATTAATGTTACGCTCGATTAACCCGCTAAATATCTGGGCCCAGTTGTTCAAAGCATCGTTAGCCTAACGAGCTCGTTAAGGGGTCAACTCGTTAAGTGTTTTGCATCTTTGTAACCAAATACGCTGGTATTTTTTGTTGAAAAAATGTAAGAAGCTTTTGCAATACGCTGGTATTTTTTGTTGAAAAAATGTAAGAAGCTTTTGCACCGCTGGTATTTTTTGTTGAAAAAATGTAAGAAGCTTTTGCAATACGCTGGTATTTTTTGTTGAAGAAATGTAAGAAGCTTTTGCAGTACGCTGGTATTTTTTGTTGAAGAAATGTAAGAAGCTTTTGCAGTGCAAAAGCTTCTTACATTTTTTCAACAAAAAATACCAGCGTATTTGAGATATTAACGTTTAAAATTTTAACGAAACGTTAACTAACGACGTCATAAGTTTTGAACAACCGGGCCAGAAAAATATTTGGTAAGGTCGTGGGTTCGAATCCCAGTTGTTACCTATTTTTTTTTTTCTTTTTTTTTTTTTTTTTTTTGTCTTTCCTGCAATAAATTGAAGTATCTGCAAACAACTTTATATATCATATTTAACAAAATCGATCATTTTTGGCAACTTAATACATGGAAAACAGCTTTGAGAATAAGGACCTTACCGTCGTAATCCATTATGGAATTCCAAATTGGACAGCTCAATTTTGAGATAGGTCATTGTGACAGTCGCTATCTAATGACAAAATTAAGGTTGTGGGTGCCTACCGACATAGCTCACTTGAGTCATATTCATTCTGCGCCGATTATCTTTTGTTAAAGATTTTTCTTGTAACTAATAACCAATAATTGTCTTTATTTTATCTTTGAAAAAAAATAGATCTAAATAAAGAGAGAGACAAAATATACCTTCCGAAAAAGTCTGCCCACCATCCAGCAGCTAGACCACCAACCATACCTCCAACAGCGAAGATTGCCACGATAAGGGAGAATAAACTGGTAATAGTGTCGTCATGCATTGCCTCCCCTGTTCTGTTGATATTTGTAATGTTCATGAAAGATTTTATATCCTGAAATTCAGAATGTTTGATATTATTTCCATGAATTATGAGCTCTACGCGTATAGGCCATTTGCTGGCTATAAAACAAGACGTTTTTTTTTTTTTAGATTTTCTCATTTATTACTGGGGATAAAAATGATTTTCTTTCTCCACTGGTATTTTCTAACTAACACATAATTTGGAACTGACTTTCAGAATTTTATCTTATTATTTTCTTACTGTCTATTTAATCTTATACAAAATTTTATTTTTATTTAAATTTTACTCCCTTGAAAATTACTGTCAAAATAATAGCTAAAAATGGGCATTTTTCAGAAGAAACTTTTTTGTTTCAAAACACATTTTTCAAGAAAATTATAAATTAGTTATGTACTATATAGACATTAAAGATGCACTTTACTCATTAGTGATGTGTGTGGTAGTTTTAGAGGTATTTGGCAAAATGGCCTGTTTTATAGACAGCAAATGGCCTATACAGGTATTCAACTTTCGGCCAATACGAGGGTTGTTATTTAAGTTCGTAGACTTTTTTTTTTGTTCTGCGTTTATTCTAAATTTAAGATGATATTATGAAGAAGTAAAACTTTCATGCTTCAAATGTAATTAATGTTTTAAGAAATTCCGTAAACAACACATGTATATAAATGATCTCCACAGCAACGTAGATTGCGGTACTCGGGACATTCCGTTTCGAAGTTACAAGGCTTGAAGAGTTAGTGAAAAGTACGGAACCCCGCAAGGGACATTTCCTTTCCGACATTTATCAGAAAAGAAATTGAAACAAGAAAATTAGAACGGAAATCAAAATAACAAATACCTCGTTTAAATGACTTATTATATCGTTTGAACGACATAATATGTCGTTTAAACAATATAAGATGGAATGGAAATTAAAACAGGAAAACCAGAAATGAAATTAACTCAAGAAAAACAGAAAAGAAATTGAAACAAAAATATGCCGTTTAAACGACATATTATCTACTTTCCATTCCGATAAATACGAGAAAAGAAATCGAAACAATAAAATTTGAACGGAAATCAGTACAACAAGTATCTCGTTTAAACGACTTTATATATCGTTTAAACGATATATAATAAGTCGTTCAAACGAGATATTTGTTGTTTTTATATCCGTTCTAATTTAATATGTCGTTAAAACGATATAATAAGTCGTTTAAACGAGATATCTGTTGTTTTTAGTTCTGTTCTAATTTCTTGTTTCAGTTTCTATTCTTATAAATGTCGGAATGGAAAGAAGATAACAAGTCGTGTAAACGACATATTTTTTGTTTCAATTTCTTTTCTGTTTCTCTTGATATAATTTCCACTTTGGTTTTCTTGTTTTAATTTCTATTCTATTTATATCGTTCAAACGACATTATAGGTCGTTTAAACGATATAATATAAGTAGTTTAAACGAGATATTTGTTGTTTTGATTTCCGTTCTAATGGTCTGTTTCAATTTCTATTCTGATAAATATCGGAAAGGAAATGTCCCTTCAGGGGTTCCGTAGAAAAGTGCTAAAAGTATTGTGTCCTCGTTTTCAGAAGATCGGTACAGAAACATATACGACAAGTGGGTGATGCGCCATGAGAAATGTGTACAGTACAATTAAAAGGGGGATATGTTGAGAAGGAATAAATTGAGAACTAGAGCTGTCAACCAGGTGAGTCATAGCAATCAGTGTTGCCTGTGACATTTACCGGCGTTTTGACGTCAAATTTGCCGTGCCGTGCCCCGGGTGTAGAGAGGTAGTTGTTTTTAATGTGTTGCTATTTTGAAACAATTTAAATTACAATTTGCTATGTAGATTCGGTGATAGAAAAAATAATATATTTTGAATTGATGTTATTTTCATTTCCCTGTTAAAAACACTTGATCTGTTATAAAGAAAGTCAACAAACTTAAACAACAACCCTCGTACATATTTTTCATGTATAACAAATCCAGCCTAGAAATATGTCAACTGAAAAAGTACTATTCAATCCATAAACTGCTACAATTCCAGCAAATATTTACAGTGTAAGCCAAGTAGTTGCTGTACTTTGATTTTTTCAGGAAAATCTGGAGGCCAAATATTGGCCTTATATAATGCACAAAGTTCTTTGCTTGTGTGAACAGAAAGTTGTAACAAAGAAAGTAGATGTGAGGATGACAGCAGAAACTTTGATCGAAATCAAAACAAGGTTTCGTATTAATACTATTAAACACCAGGGGCGTTGCATTTTGAGAAAGGGGGGCATTAAATAGAGCCTAAAGTGTAATAAATCAGCCACTGCCAAAATACCTCTAATAAGCAATATAAAGGTGATGGGTATACTTTCAGAGGAAGCAACTCTATCTTTTTGCCTCCCTTCTCAGTAGGGGTCAATTCTTAAAGGAAAGAAGGAGCAAATTCCTTACTTTAAGAGTAGACCCCATTTCAAAAAGCTCTCTTATCCAGAGAAGCAAACAGGAATTCATGCAAGTTAATATGAAATTATTTTCAGAAAAGAGGCAAGGGGCATTTATTAGGATTACTACGATATATATAACAAAGAAAACCGTGAACACAGATAAAGTTTATTTGCCTGTGCATCTTTGACGAGAAATCTTTGTTAGTCTGTCACTACAGCAAAAAATTCTCTGCCAAAGTTTATTTGGCAAAGATTCTTTGTGGCAGGTTTCTCTTGTAACTGATTTGCAGCATATGAAGCAGAACGTTTGGCAAAGTTTCTTTGTCATAGTTTCTTTGACAAAGAAAGTTTGCTCGTGTGATCGAAGCTTTACCCTGACATGAATGTGTATAATGCTTTCTGATTAGTGTGAAACACTTCCATGTGATTTTTGCGGCATCAAAATTTCGCGGTTTAATGAAAACGACATATAAGCGCAGTTTAATTCTAGCGTTCATGACATATCACGGCTCCAGAAACTGTAGTAAAGGAAATTTGATGCAAATATGTAACATTTTTCTTAATTTTCTATTAAACTATACATTCTGGCATCTATTAGAAACCATTCGTCGAGGCGATTCTAATGAAATTCCACAATGTATAGTATACTGAAATGGAATTGAAAATATCTCAAATACTCATCAGATTCTCCGTCTTTAAAGGTATGCGTATGCGTGTATTAAGAATCAAATATAGGCGGATTTATATACTTTAGCGCTATTTGCCTTAACTGCCAATATCTCCAAATTTCAGTAACCGCTAAATACGAGGGTTGATCCAGAAGTAATGTCACTGCAGCTATAAAATCGTGAAGAATAAAGAGAGAGCAACACAATTTCGTATCGATGTACCTTATCCTATTTGCAGTATAGTCTAAAAATGTCATAAAATTATAGAGCGCAGTAATCGAGATATCTAGATAGACAGAAGGCATAGTAACGACACGCGCCGCACGTCAATGACGTTGTTGACGTTCCAGACGAAGTTTGGATATTGTGTCATGTATTAAGTAGCATTTAAGTAGCATATTCATTGTTCTAGCATAGCACTAATATCTGTTCACTCATGTTTATCCCGTCGTTCAATATTATTTGAATAGCCCCGCAGCTCATGTTCAAGAATTTACAAAATCCTCGAATTGCAGAACATCGATTTTCATATATGGGGTCCAAGCAAGATGGACGTCATTTTCTGATATTGCACATAAAGGTCTTCCGGTATTCGGGCTATCCTCTAGCGACTCATCTGCACCCTTACAGCGCTGATTAAACCTTTACACAAACCTCATAATTATGGTTTTATAACCGCATGCCTATTTAAACAGCTAAGAGTCTCTAATGGTGATATTCCTAATTTGTGGCAAAACCACATATGTATCTGCAGACGCGTTTGTCGGAAATCAGCATTTTTTTCATTTGGCAGTTACAAGCATTAGCACTACCTGGCGAACTTCAAACTGCAATGATGACGATTTTAAAGTTTCAACCGTTGAGTGGCAGGAATACATTGCGTCATGGTATCAAATTATCATCTGATTTGGCGCAATGGTTTGATTTTGATTGTGTTTGCCTTTGAAAATTATGTTCATGTAATTAACTTTATTCTAACGTGCGGCGCGATGGTGACGGTGGCATACTTTGAACGCCTCCATAACTGGAACTGGGAAAGATTCCAACTTTATATTTATTCTGTTAATCAGAACTGAATTACAGTGTATCTTGATATAATTTTTATAATAATGCTACGATGAATAAGCGCGCAATGGACACGGTGACATTACTTCTGGATCAACCCTTGAGTATAGGAGAAAACGCGGTGACGTCATCGATAAGGATTGCAAGGGAATTTCCCGCTCTGGTTGGCAAAAAGTCGATAGTCAATCACGCTATATTGAACGTTAAGGGGTCGGTATTAAAATATGTAATTAAACATGTCTTGTATTTTGCGCATTATGATGCATATTTTTTAAATATAATGATGACGCTGAGAAGTGTAGGTATCTGAGTGTGAAATATTGTTTTATTGTCTCTCATAATGCATTTAAATTGGTTCCACATGAAGTGCTTTAAAATGTACGTTTTATCATGGATGCTTTAAAAATATTTGTATCTGTATCTGGTGTACATTTGCCTGATCATAAACCGGTTGTTTATTGTTTGTAAGTGAATGTACCTGGTATTCAGTGGGTGTTTTGATTAGGGATGTCTTTAATTATCATAAATCAAGGAACGCCGCTGCTATCCTGTATATATAGTGACAATCATTCAGATTTAATAAACAAACAGTTTTGGCGGTGTGGCTAATTAACACATCAAATAGAACTCGATTATTACAATCATTGATATTATAATATTAATATGTTTGTCTCTTTATACACTATCACGGACAAACAATTAGAGAGAGAGAGAAGGAGAGATAGAGATTGTTGTTAAGATGTCATGAGCTCGAACTAAATGATGTGGTAATTACTGATAGCCATTTCAAAATATAGAAGGTTCTCTGTTTGATATTACCGTTTTATAACATCCTCTTTTGAATCGCATTCATGAATTTTAATTTATTTTCCCATTTAGTTAAATGTTCTTTCCCTTAGACCAGATCAAATTTTTTGTTAATTTTGCATTAGTTCTCATCAGATACTAGTTTCCATATTTTAATTGTGTCTTTCATTTCTTATTACCCCTGTTGTATTCATTTATAAATCTCCTTGATCGTCAAAAAGATTAAAATACTGATGTTCAATACTTCCGATTTATTTTTATTTTATTTAATTATTTCTTTTTCAGTCGAAATTATTAAGAGAAACAGTTCGGGTCCGGAGCGAGTCAATATATGTCCAGACCGAATAATTAAATAAATTTAAGTAATTAAACATGTTAAATAACTCTTTTTTCGCGCGCGACAAGCGATTATGACAATATTCGCAAAGGTTTCATCGGTTGCTATTTATTCGAAGCCTTCCAAAGTACATTTTCGCACTTTCATCGGTTAATTTTCAGCAAAATCCCATATCAGACCACTGTCTATCGCTATCTTTTTGCCAACCAATCCACCCACGTGATCATCCGATGACGTCACTGCGGGGATTCCCGTTATCTCCTATACTCGTATGTGTTTTACAGTAGATTCACTTACCTCCTCCGGAGCGTTAATGACCCCAGTATTATATCCGAACTCGACCGATCCCATCACGGCTGAGATGACGGCAAGGCAGAGCCGGGGAGTAATCCTCTGAAAAAGGAGTTGGTATGGTAAGGTTGGGAAGGGGTTGGAACGCTCAAATGGCGAGAGGATGGAATCTTCGTAAGACGCCAGGGCTTTTTCGAAAGGTGCCATGTAGCTCTCGACATTGAGACAACTAACGATAGAGCAAGGACCCTTTGTTTTGCGGTGTGGTATGTGTTTTTATTATTTACTATTTTTTCCTGTCTCTCGGAGACGACTGAATATAGATATACTGTCATAATTTCAACCTCTATAAAAAGGCTGAATCAAGTTCTTAAAGTTTAATCGAAATATTTAAAATCATTTTATTTTTTAAATTTAAATCGAACCGTAAATGTTATACTTTGTGGTACATACTTTGTGGTAAAAACATGTTTTTTTTATAAAGGCATGGTGGAGTGCTTGTTGGTTGGTTGATTTGAGGCTTAACGTCCACGGTTAACAACTAAGGTCATGTCGGGACGGTCAGTTAACCTAACCACACTATTCCTGGGCAGGCTTAGACCTCCTAAGCGGTTAACCAGTACTAAGTGCACATACTTTCGCCAGTAACTGACAACTGCCCTTCTTGAATCAGCGGAAGGAGAAACGAAAGTATGTGGCCAGACCGGGATTCGAACCCAGGACCTCTGACTTACGAGTCAGGTGCCCTACCGATTGTGCTACCCGGCCCGGCATGGAGTGCTTGTACGCCTTTGGCAAGATAGGACCTCGATTCAATCCTCGGCCGGAGTATCTTAGTGGCAAAAGGCGCGTAACGTGGGGCATATAGGATCTTGTGAAATTCAGCCATGTTTTAAACAAGAGCTCAGAGCTCCAGAGATAACGTGCGAACGCGCGCGCGTGTGTGTTTGTGCGTGTGTGTGTGCGGGTAGGGGGAGTTGAGGATAATTTTGAGAGTTACTCTAATTTCTAAAAGAAATCATATGTTGTGACCCTCATTAGAACCGTCTTGTCGAGACGGTTCCAACGAGTGGTCACATCATATGTTTTTTTGTATATGTTTTTTTTTTATGGTGAGTATGGAATGTTTTTAAAATATTCCAAAATTATTCCTGTTACCACTTCATATCTGCAGCATTGAGAAATATAAATGTAGCGTAAATTACATGGTGAACAGAATGTTACTCACTGCCTTTGTTGTTTTCCTAACCGCTGAGGTCTCAAAGGTTGTGTTATAAGTAACCCCCATTCCGTCAATTGTCGGACGTTTTTCCTCCTGCGCTTGCTTCTCGTCCATTTCGGATTCTTATAACCTGAAGAAAAGAAAAAAGACAGGTTCAAGTCAAGTATATTCGGACAGCAAGTTAATTCGGACAGTGAAATGTTTTCTTAATATGTCAGTTGCTTGGAATAAAAACAAAATTAATTGGGTAAACAGTGAAAATCCTGATAAGACGGCTCATTATGAGCCGTCTCATCTGGATTACCGTTTGCAATGGTATGTCCGAATTTTCCCGCTGTCCGAGGTGACCAGACTCGACCCTAGCCAGTAGAGGAAATGAGCAGATGAATAGTTGATTCTCGTTATTTCAAACACTTATATCTCAAAGTATCCTCTAGCATAATACAGTTTGGACATATTTTCTATTTTTCTTTAAATTCTTTGCAAGAAAATTTACTTTGAGATATCATTGGTCTGAGATGAACTTTGACTTTGAGATATCGAGAGTTGACTGTAATTAAGGGCTCCGATGGCAATTCTCTCTCCACCTCCAACCCCCACCCCCTCCACTGAAAACGGATTAAGTAAACACTCAGATGGTGGTGTATGTAGGTGTCATATCTGTGACCATCATGGCGAAAAAATGAACCATGCATGTATCATGATGCTTCGTACCATGTAACTTTGAGTGACACTTCGTCATACTTATTTGAATAATAGTATGGCAAGGACTGTGCTTGCAGCAGATCCTCCCCTCCCCAATACCCACAACTGAAAAAAAAAGAAAGAAAAGAAGAGAACCAAATTTGAATTATGAGTTTGTAGGGAATCGTAGGGAATACAGAATTTCCTGATCAATTTAAGAAAATTATCATGCGATTTAAACGCATTGGCTATAACAGATGTAATGCGACAATCTGCATGCTTAGTGGTTAACCCAATCACGGTTGACAACTTTGCTGTCCTCTTTAATTGCACGCCGGTGGGTCGGGGTTCAGACTCTGTGATAGCCCCTACATAAAGCTATATATTAGTTGGTTGGGGTGGGGCCGGATGTTTGTCTGTTTCTTGGCCCACCGGGGTTCAACTGGTGGTCTTCTTTTGCTCCAGTATTCAAGCGGTGTTGCCGACGCCCCAGGGATCTCCAGGTGTCTCAACACGTTTTGGCTGTCGAGCCCTCATCATTGCTTCATCACGGTCTTTTCTTGATTTTAATTGTTGCCCGTGATGACTCTCTGATGACTTAGGGGATCTCCACACGAACCGAACTACTAACTAATTGTGTGCACCGCGGTGGAGGGTGAGGGTGAAGGTTTGGGCCCAGTAAAACCGGTTTAACCCCCCCCCCCAGTAGTTATTACTGACCGTCCCAAGGCGGTACTTTCGTTGCGGTTGCAATCGTTTTATGTTCGGTGCTGTTTAATTTATTGTGTTCTCATTTTAACCCTTCTATAATAAAAATAGAAAATAGGTAAAAATAGTTGTTAAATGTTTTTCATATAATTTGCTTAGTCTGTTGTAACCGTTCTGTTGGTCTAAATTATTTAGTTCAGTAAAGATAGCTGAGTTGCCACCTATTTGGGAAAAAGATGCTGACTCGGCTTATCACTTGTAATTTATTGTTTGTTGTGATGTCTTTGTCAGTCTTTCCCTTTGATGTTGGGGATAGGGTTTGGGATCTGATTCAGTCAGTTCCGCTGAAGTGTAGTTACTCTTTAAATTTGTAGCGTTGTGTTTATACAACCGAAAGAGAGTGGCTATGCATGTTGTACTTTCACCGTTAAGAGAGAGAGAGGGCACTCTGCGTCTGCACTATTTGTTCAGACCTGTCTATTGTAATGCTTAAAAGTTTAAAAGTTATTTGCATGAATCATGGAGAACGGGGTACATATATTGTATGAGAAAATCATGTAAGTTCCGTTTGATATGTTTATAGGCGTGGTCTCAAAACGCATAGGAATGGCGAAACTAACCGAGCCATCTCTTGTTTTCTGCTCAAGCCTAAATGAAAGGAAATGGTTTGTTCTTCTAATTTTCATAACGAGGGTCGTCAAGAGGCTCAGCAAAAAGGGTTCATGGCTGCACACCAAGGCACCGAGTGTAAATGTATCCACAATGAAAAGCAACTACTTAAGAAATAGACCAGCTCTAGCAGTGAATTTTTGAGTAATGATTCACTGTTTGTCGGTCAGTTGTAAGTGGACATGTCATTCGCGCTACTGACCTCCAAACAGGGAATTATTACTCAACAATTAAATGCTAGAGCTGTACTATTTCGATTCTAACACTCTAAAACGCTGACAAATTATTCTTTTCATTTAAATTCTCCCAACCTTCCTGCCAGTGCATTCATTCTTAACTGTGTCACAGATAAATTTACGTCTTTGTGGCGACTGTAGAAAGAGAGAGGGACGTTACACCGTCTCGCGTCTCAAAACATCACAATTTACGTCAGCAATTGCCAGGGACGTCAGCAATTTGACTTGCGCGCTCCGACACGGTGAATTAACTGTGTCACAGATAAATATACGTCTTTGTGGCGATTGTAGACAGAAAAAGGGACGTTACACCATATAACGTCTTAAAACATCACAAAATACGTCAGCAATTGCCAGGGACGTCAGCAATTTGACACACGCGCTCCGAAACAGTGAATTGTTGCATAATAAAACACGGAAGTTTTCTATTCCTTCTATAGGCGTACTGTGTTAGAATATAGTTTTCTAATTTTTACGCGTAGGAATTGCAGGCTTACATGTTTATCAGGCTCGACCAGAAAACGTGAGATGGCTCAACTCGTGTTTTCTGGTCGAGCCTGATAAACATGATATCAAAAGAAACTAACAAGATTTTCTGTTAATTTCAGCAAGTACTTGATTAGAAGGTAAAGCGTACGTGTATTTCGATCGAACTCCATGACGTCGAGTTTACGCTTTGGCATTATTCGGTGACGTCATTTATCCAATCAAACGCCGAGATTGTTTCAAATGTCAACGTCTGTAGGGCCCCTAAGTGTCCGACAGCCCTAAGTGTCCGACAAAATTTATTTTTTTCTATAAATGTCAGAAAAGTGAAAGAAACCTTTATTTAAAGCATAATTAGTAAATATTTCAAAAAAATAATTAGTGAAAAATACTCAAAATCTAACTTAGAAAAAAATTTGTCGGACACTTAGGGACGACCCAAAGGTCCCTAAATGTCCGACAACCCTAAATGTCCGACAAGTTGAAAATCAATATAAGTGTTCGTTATTAGAGTAAAAACAATAAATATGATCGTAAAAAAGTGAACTACATACTTTTATATAAAATAATAACACTAATAATGATAATAATAAATACAGAATGCCAGAAAATATATCAAGTTCGTTACTGAATACATATAAAAAGCAGTAGAACCTTTTTTTAGTGTCAGGCAAAATCTTAGGGTTTCTAAAACTTCGCGAAAGTGAGCAAAACCACTTTAAAATATTATAAATGCATATAAATTTATCATTTGGTACAAATAATTCTTTAAAAAATACTAATAATGTAAGCAAGATGAAAACAAAATCTGTCGGACATTTAGGGACATGTGTCCCTAAGTGTCCGACAATGTATCAATCTTACAATCAATCAATTTCACTATGTGCTTACTTTCATTGTTATTTCATTACTGAACGGGGAACCAGGACTGAAACATAAGTAGTTACAATAGTGTGTTTATTGAGACATATAATATGGCCCAAACGATAGTGCACGTACACAGTGGCGTTATCTGAGATAATAGCATCCTTTAGACAGACCTGCAAAACCAAAAACCATATATCACGTAGGTCATAGCAGTGAGTATGGCGATCTTGAAAGAGCTTCGTAAGACATTTGTTTTCAGAGGTGCATGATCAGTGAAAATTCAAATAAGCCTGCAGTTTTATTCATATCAAACGCAATTCCTTTTCTTCGCTCTCCTTATTTTTTTCTTCGTTATCGGGATGTAAGGTATGATTCAGTAAAACAAAAAGTAGTTTCACTTCGAGATAAGCTACATGATGGTTCCAGTACAAATCAACTTCATACAAATAAATGGAGAGCCAATAGCGTCAAGAGCACCGATACGTATGGTGTACCAAGAGGGGTCGACCCGTACTTTTGAAATACGGGTCGACCCGTATTTTCACGGGTCGACCCGTAAATTTACGGGTCGACCCGTATTTCAGATACGGGTCAACCCCTAAATTTGCGGGTCGACACGTATATTTACGGGTCTACCCGTAAATATACGCTGGATCGACCCGTAAAAATACGGGTCGACCCGTATATTCACGGGTCTACTTGCATTTACGGTCGACCCGTAAATTACGGGTCGAGCCCGAATTCTACGGGTCGACCCGTACATTCACAGGTCTACTTGCATTTACGGGTCGACCCGTAAATATACGGATCCACCCGTATTTCAGAAATACGGGTCGACCCGTATAATAGGGGTCGACCCCTATTATACGGGTGGACCCGTATAATACGGGTCGACCCGTATAATACGGGTGGACCCGTATTTTTGAAATACGGGTGGACACGTATATTTACGGGTCGACCCGTAAATGCAAGTAGACCCGTAAATATACGATCAGATGATGGCTTCTATTGGTTCTTTGGCACCTTTGAAATATCGCTTCAATTCATGCTGTGGAGTCGCACAACTAATACCTATATGGATAACTGTATATGGCAAACGATTTGTTGGTTTAGCTTTACTTACGCTCAGTAGGTAAGGATCTGCTATTATATTAAAGTTAACCTTAAATTAATATCGACTTTTAAAGGTTCGTTTATTTAATTATCATTTAAAACTGTTACCAAAAGAGGGAAATATCTAATTCCAAATTGATGCCTAGCTTACATATAAAGTGTGTGCATCCGGCCAATCCATCCTGGTTATCTGCGAGATGTCATTTGTTTATTGCTGCTGTATATTCAGTAGCATATTCGTATTTGTATTTCAGAAGCTTTGTTACTCCACTGCTACTGTTTG
Source organism: Ctena decussata (assembly GCA_963989385.1). Taxonomy (NCBI): domain Eukaryota; kingdom Metazoa; phylum Mollusca; class Bivalvia; order Lucinida; family Lucinidae; genus Ctena; species Ctena decussata. The sequence continues at coordinate 16,573,148 of OZ022515.1, read as the reverse complement.
TTATATTTTTTTCAAGAAAAGGAAAAGTTAAATTCAAACCTTAACTTTGGACGTTCTTTCGAAGTGTTTCTGAGATATTTTTCTTAATTCTGACTGTATTTAATGCTGAGACTATCTTGGCTCAATTTAAAGAAGAAGAAGAAGAAAAGCGTCAGCAATGGTTTTATCCTCGAATGACCAGTTTCAGTGACTCTAACAGTATTATACACACAGTGGCAATGTTTCACGTAAAACAGGATTTCTTTAATGGGTTATTTTAGTGAGGCATTCTAACTTTTGAATGTTATCCAGATAAAGATGGAAAAGTCGAAACACTGAATTTTGGAGGCCTTTATTTTCCAGACCTATATTTAGCTTACAGTAATAAAGTCGGACCAGTTTCAGTGAACCCCACTCATTTTCTATACAAGTTGCAATATGAAGCTGGTTGCTGTTGCTCAAGATTGAAACTCATAAACTGAATATAAAAACATACTGAAGGCAATGGCTGCACATGCTTATCAAGAAAAAGATGACATCATGAAAATTAAGAAATACCCTGTCAAAATAAGGGGGTGGGGTTACAAACCAAACCAAAACTTGCATGCAAATACATTTTATCCAAATGTTTTTATAGTATTTTATGTTGAAAACAATAGTATAGATATTTTCAACTAGTATTTAGTCCCTGGTCACTTAATTTCAACAATATTTAAAAGGAAACTTTGCAGACTGGTTGAAAAAGCAGCTGTGCTGTTCTAAGGACAGCAATTTTTTCAATACCATAAAATCAATTTTTAATGTATGTCATTTATATCTTCAGTTCTATAAACAGAAATATAACATGCTAATTAACATATCCAAATAGAAAATAAATCAGAAATATTCCTCTGATGATAAATTTGATTGGAATTTTACAGTGTAGAAAAAGTAATAAGAAAAATGTATGAAAATTGGGGTTGTCATGAAAACCTGTATACTGTGGAGTTCTGCTAGGTAGAATGATGTTATTATCAAACCTACACAAAGGCAATATAACTTAGTGTATATCTCTGCAAAAAAGAATTATTTGTCGCATCACTTTTTAAAAATATTGACAAAATTTAAAAGGTAACTGAAACTGGTCAGTCACTGAAACAGGTCCACCTACGATATAATAAAAAGAAAAATAATAAAAATGATAAATTACTATTGACAATAATAAAAATAACTGTTAAGCATTCTCTGACAATATCAAATTAAAGGGAAAAAAAACGGCCAGATTTCTTTTTCTAAACATTTTTTCTATCTTTTTTTAATTTTTCATTATTATTATTAGTTTTACTGTTATCAGCAAACTTGTGCTGTTCGCCGTTTTAATTTATGCCAGATCAAACAATCGTTTTCATGAACTACACATCTGAACCAACTTTACTTGTGCTTATGCCGATCCGAGCATGCCGCCAAAAACAAAAAAAAAAAAAAAAAAAAAAAAAAAAACTGTCTTACCCATCAATTATACGACACCGTCCTTTTAAAGCAGGCATCTGTTTACATGTGAGGTATCATTTGTTTATTGCTACTGCATATTCGTGTGTGTATTACAGAAGCATATTTCACATTGTATACAACTGCGGCTGTTTTTTTTTTTTTTTTTTTTTTTTTTTTTTTTAATCTACTCTCATTAAAATGGAAAGTTGAAATACTATCTTTACTTTGGTCGTCAGGCGTTATTACAAAGAATTTCTTCTTCTTTTTTTTTTTTTTTTTTTTATCTTCTTCCCTCTATTTTTTTATTTATTTCATACGTCAGAGAATGTTTGGTTTAACATCAAAAGCGAACAGCATCATCAACTGTTTATAATAATAATAATGATAAAATAAAACAGAACGCAAGTTACATGTATATTTTTATTTGATATGCCAGAGAATGTTTTGCTGTTATTATCATCATTATTGTATTATTTCTATCATTATTATTATAAAACATTATTATTATTATTATTATTACAAAGGATTTTATGATTGTTATCATTATTAATTTTATCAGTTTTGAATTATGCCAAAGCGAACACTCGTTATCGTAAACTACGCACAGGTTCTGATCCTACATTCATATGCGCTTGCTGATCCGAGCATGCACTGGTCGCAGACGTCATCATCACCCAAGTCCTTATATCTAATATATGAATGAACGATGCTTATCATACCCATAAAGTGTGTGTCACCTGTGCAGGCGCAGTATTTGTTTATCTGTGAGAAATCATTTGTTTATTGCTACTGTATATTAAGCAGCATATTCTCGTGTTTATTACAGAAGCATATTTCACATTGGTATACCCCTGCTGCAGTTTCTCATATTATCTCCTTAAGGTGAAATACAAACTTTACTATGAAAGTGTAGGCGTTATTACGAAGAATTTCTTTATGAGATGTGTTTTTTTCCTTTCCTGTATTTCACTCTTTTTCCTCCTTTATTTCAAATGCCAGAGACTGAAAGGCATAATTATAAAAGAGAAGTGCACTATCAACGGTGTTACAATAATAAAAATAATGATAATAATAAAGTATTCTTTAATAGCGAGCATTCGCTTAATATAGAGCGGGAACTCTATGGTAGAGGATTGGTAAACCATATTTTTTCCTTCAAAATACATTACTTTCAATTGATTTTTTTTCGTGGCGACATCAAACGGAAGAGACGTATTTCTGTCGCTACGTAACGTAATGACGTCAAACGTTCCGTTCCAAAAAATCAAGATGGCGTCAACGTTTACCGCTTTTGTTCGTAGATCACTACATGGTGATTCACAAAATGCAAGGAGGCTGAGCGTCGAGTGAAGTTTGAAGGAAATAAAAAGCGCCGCAGAGAAGACACTGAAAAAAATATATAGCCAGTTTTCAGAGGGGAAAGATTAGGTGGGGAAAGCTGTTCTCGGTCAGTTTCTCATCCGTTTGTCAGACGGAGTTCGCAGTTGTTGAGTTGCAATAATTTTATAACAAATTTCAAACGACAACTTGTGAGATAAAATCCAGAATCGTACAATGAGTAGTCAGATCAGGGTCTACACTTCGACTAGGCCTATGCATTTTTGTCCGAAACTTAAGAGTTAACATGGTAACAGCCAAATGTAGTCCCGATCCTCTGACGTTACGTTACGCTTCAGAAGCTACAGTTCTACAGCCAAATACTACCCATACATTATAAAAAGCGATGTGCTCGCCTTAAGGCAGTGCCTATTTTCATATTATATCAAATAAACACAGCGGGCAGATGACGTCAAAACGACATCGTACCGACCTCGATGCGACGATGCGACGGTATCACGTCGTTTCGATGTCGGTACGACGTCATTACGACGTCATGTGCCTGCTGGAGAACAGAACGAAAGAAATGGCAGGAATTTGTTTCTAATTGTTAATAAGGCGGGAACTATACTGATCTCCCCATCACCAACCTCCCTCCTAATTTATCCTATTACAGTGTAAAACACACTGGTGCAGGTTTCCAGGTTTATTGAATATAAACGTAACTATACCAAATGAAGTGCGACAGACGCGCATTTCAATGTCGCTAAACCCAAGAAGTAAGAAAGAAAGAAGGTTCCTGGGCAGGTCTCGGCAAGCAACGAGCAGCCCTCTCCGAGCCACACTTACTGACGCATTGCGCGAGACACAGTAGCTGCAAACACCAGGTAAAATGCGCCTACGTATTAACTTTCGAGCGCACGCGCCGCCCCCCCCCCCCCCCCCCCCCGCCCCCTGCACCCCACCGAGCCAACTCAACCCCTGTGTCTCGTAAGATGAGACAGACAACGGCAACAGGTGCAGCAAGAACTTATGAAAAGCCAAAATAATCCAACAGAACAGAAGCCAAACTCCGCTAGGATTCATGTCGCTATGACAAGTCCTAGAACTGAAGAAATTAATGGAACAGGCGTCGCTAGTGGGTGCCGAACCCACGACTCCCTGCAAGAAAGGCGAACTCAATCCACTTGACCAGTCCCTCTGTTGCGCTCACTGAACACAGATAAACGCTTGCAAAAGACACATTTAGGTAGTTCTGGTCCAGCTATTTCCCAGCGGGCACATTACATTCGAAATGACGTCGCACTGACGTCATTACGACGTCATGTGCCTGATTTTACGTCTTTATCAGCAGTATTTCAGTCATATCAGGACGATAGAAGGGTGATAATGAAAGGCTCTGTGCAATGAAACCCGGTTTACGATTGAGATCGCCTCCGGGAATCTAGCTCGGGACCGCTAGATCAGCAGGCCAGCGCTTCACCCACGACTGATCAGATACACAGGCTGATCTTATTATTTCCTTTTCGCACATCCAATGGGGTATCTATTCAGGCAACGCCAATCATTTACTATTTAAATTTACCAGACCAACAGCGAGGATGCACAGACTGACCTGAGTCCTGTTCACACTTTCAACAAGTTTCGCCTTTTCAGTAACGAAATAAAGAACATTGCGTTGTGGTTTGCCATATACATAGATAGGGATTAAATGAATGCACAGGCTTATTTGAGTCTTCGCTATTCGCACATGCTATCTTAGTACATGTACGGCCCAACTCCTGATCTTCATGTATGATCATAAGACCTGTCATCTTCGCAAGCCAAGTGTACTAAGTCCACTTTGTTCCTTACGTAATAAACAAAATAAGAAGCAAAGTGGACTTAGCAGCCTTTGCTTGCAAAGTTTACAGCCTGTGTGACCAACTTCACTTTGTATATACCTTATGATCCAAATATATTCTATGTGAACGGAGACGACAGCATGTCCGCATGATCCAAATATTTTCTTTCGAACGTACAGAATGTACAGGCTTGTGTTTTTTCTGCCCATTTCAAGTGATAAAAAGGGGCCCACCGATGTGTTATACCTGAATCCATCAAGTACAAAATAGGAAAGAAGCTGATTATTATACAGGGAGGATGCACAGGCTGATCTGATGCTTCGCGTTTACACCGATAATCTACACATTGTATAAATAGCATTATTTTAGCATGTCTCAAGTATTGCAATTGCGGCAAAACATCCAATGGGTACAAACCCGCTGAAAGAACGTATTAATGTCAATGTTGACACGAATAGAGTGCATTACCGTCGATACGACGTTTTTTAACATTGCACTTGGCAGTTTGCACCCTAAAATGTAAGCGTTCCAATATTCGTGAACTGTTTCATTTTACGAGCCAAGAGAAATAAATTGTCGCGAGTATTTAAATGTAGGGTGTGCCCGACTTAGGCACTATGCTGACTTTTATTTTAAGGTTTTGCATACAGTGATGATGTTACAAGTATATAAACGTCGGAAGCGCAGTCTGCTAAGACCTGGCCTACATAGTTCGAATCCCGCAGCGGCGAATTCGTCACACCGTAAACGGCGCTTCCTAGCGGGCAGAATTTCATTATCTTAATAAAATGTACCTTCCTATTTTGTATCAACATAGATCTATACGTCTTTCATACACGACAGTAAATGTGGTGACAAGAGGTACAATAACAATGCGTTGTGCTTAGTGAACTTGAACAAGCGCGCAAAATTTATTCTACCGAATCTTCTAGTGGACTGATCGAATTTGACAGTGATTGCCAGCACATATTTGTTACCGCCCTGACATTTCTTTTGGATCAAGGTATAGCTGACCATAAGATGTAACGCAACGCTGAACTTCATCGTAAACAAAGCCCTAATTATTGACCCTACCCAGAGGCCAAACTAATCAAAGGCAAAACTACAGATATATCAAGAACCTTATATGGAAGTTAACGTTGTATGTAGGGTGAGGGCGGGGGATCATAGATATGATTTATCAAAAAAGTTTAGTCTCCATACTCCTAAAATGACCATCATAGAGCCTCTTCCCCATAGTCCCCATTCCCTCCCCACACCCTTCCCCAAAAACACACACCGGCTTATTGGTTATTATATAAATTGAATATAATGAGATGTCCAGTTCTCGTCATAGTTGAATCCACACACAAACACATTACATCAGCATGTTAGAACATACATAGGAACATATTTACGCTCGAATCAAAATCGTATTATGCATTCTTACTCAAGGCAACAGAAACAGAAGAGAAGAACGTGAAAGCACTTTTGATTATTATCACTATTTTTATTTTCATCATTACTGGTTTCTTCCCAGACATACGGTAAACACGGACACAAAAAAATGAACATTTGTCTTACTTTCCACTAGAAAATTAACCTTTTTGAAGTCATTTTCCGCCAGTGCGTTTATGCTTTTACAAACATACGTACTTTTGTAAATAAGCACCAACATACATACGCACGCAAGCTCACAGGAAGATGTTCCCTTCGTGAGTGCGAAACCAAAACAGATACATCATCTCGGTGGATGTTGTGTTTTGCTTGTACATGTTCAGTTTTGCCGGTTTAATAGCGGGGGGGGGGGGGGCGCCATCGCCGACGTTTAGCGCCACTGCTATCACCACCCTCCCTCCTGTTATCACTTATCCCATATCAGACGCACTTGCTGTGGATTTCCGGGTTTATTGAACTGATTAGTATCACTTGTGGTAGCAGAACCCACAACTCCATGCACAAAGGCGGACTCAGTCCACTTGACCAGTCGGTCTGCTGTGCACACACACAGATAAATGCTTGCAAACACACACATTTATACACAATAAGGTAGTTCGTGTCCAGCTACTTACCAGCGGGCACATGACGTCGAAATGACGTCGACGCGACCTCAGATAGTCTAATGGACGTCGATACGACGTCATAACGACTTCATGTACCTGCAGGGTTAGAAAAGGCCAACTGTTACTTGGGTCAGTTTGCTCAAGCTCTGTGCTTGAATATTGTGAGTGTGGAGACTGGTAGTGGCCTGCCACACTCGGCCATCACAGCATCAAATTAAAGTCTCCATAGTCATATTAGCGGTATTGATTGATTGGTTGTTTTTTTTTTTTTTTTTTTTTTTTTTTTTTTGGTTTAACGGACCTTCGAGACGGTATTTCTATATCGGGCTGTCTCCCAGAAGGAGAAAGAGGAAAAATGATAGACGAGCGAAAAACATGTCCAAACAACCCCACCTGCACCTACTGCAAGCACAGTAGGTCCTTGCTCTATAATAAATACTAAATTAGTAGGACGCCCAGGCACTGGAAGTTACACACAGCACTATCGCACCACCCTCCCCCCCCCCCCCCCCATTATCAGCGATAAAACGTCTCAACACAAATCATTACGACAAGAGCGCTACAACCTTGACGTTTGCTGATAAAATATTGGTTGATGTGAATGTATTGATAAGTAAGTAGATCTATAGGGAACTCTTTTTTTTTAAAAAAAGAGACAAATCACTTCGGAAAATTTTCTGGTTTTCCGTGGAGCGATACAATATGTTGGATAATCGCGGTCATTTACAATGATGAAACTATGGCGAGACGCCTCATGATAAAATATTTTCATGCTGATAGAACAATATGTATCCCCACGCACCTCCCCCCTCTTCCCCCCGAATGCAGTTCCAGGATCTATTATTTGGTGGTATTTTTTCGGACAGGTACTCACATTTCTTTCGTTCAAATTAGAACCTTACAATTATGAGAGGTGAGGGAGCAAATTCCACCATGTCTATTCTATTCTATCTTATCCCATAACCTTACAAGGTCGTTGAGGCAGCACACATGTCTTCTAAACAATCCCTTTCCACGTTGTCCTGTTTCAGATGCACCATATAGCGTATTTTAAGAGGAAAGCTGTAGTGACAATCGACTGGTATTAGCCAGTCACGTCAAAATCGCTATTACCAGTCGACTAGCAATAGCCATTTAAGGTGGACGATCCCGGAAGAACTCTGTTCTTGCTTGTTTAAAAAACAAACAGAGTTATTGTTCATCATCAAATCGACTAACTGTGGAGTAAATACAGTTATAATATACACTTACAATTATCTACCGTAAAGATCCTAAGTTTTCGGGCACATAGGTCTGTACAAACAGTGGAAACTGAGATCAGACTGTTCCTTAGGAACCAGAATGATCAAGATCTTCACAGTTTCCATTCCATCTGCGCATTTTTTGTCGACATTACTCTATGGTAGAACCGAATAACAGGAAAATAAATAATAGGGCAAGGACCGGCTGTGCTTGCAGCAGGTGCAGAATTTGGGCAGTCTGTTTTGGGGATATTTTGAACTTAAACATTGTTTTTCTAGGAAACCAAACGGTGAAATGTTTATTTTTTTGTTTTATTCTTTAACATACGACGTAAGTTTTACTAAAATAATACGCATAAGCATGCCCCATCGATTGATAATATTTTTCATGACGTTTTTCATGAAATTCAATTTTCTTGCATTTTTTCAAAGAATGTAAAAATATACTTATTAACAAGAAAACTGCAATTTTTTGTTATCAGTTTGTTTCAAATATCATATATAACAGATTATATGATTTGCTGAAATGAAAGTGCATTCATGTGCTAGAGGTATGAATTTTAATGGAAAATGTTTAAAAATAATATGTAGAAATACAAAATATTGTTTTTTAGGAAAACAAAACGGTGAAAATTGTTTTTTTCTTACCCAAATGTTTTATAGCTCTTTGGGTTATTTAGACGGTATAATGGTTTGAATGCCCCGCCAATATTTCTATTCAGTATTCGTCTACCTTAAACGTGAACTCGCTATTGCCAGTTAGTTGGTATTCTAAGTATTTTCCTTACAGTTTTTAATTTTATATATAAAGATTAAGAAACTGCATCCCACTTAAGTGGTTAGTGGTTTAAATTGGATGTTAATCATCACTGCTTTGAGTTTGAGCCTTGCTCGGAGAACATTTCTGCTAGCGTAATGACAGGTGATTTTCTGCGGGCCTGGTATGACTGAAATACTCTTGAAAATGACGTAAAAAGGCAAGTGATCCATCCATCTTAGTATCCTGTTATCTGTTGAAGGGATAAAACTATATGAATTCGTGGCCACCCATTACTTGGAGTTCAAAGGATCGTAAAAATAGTGCAAACATAGAGGAATCAGTAATCTATACATGCATAAATGAGATCGAACAATGAGTTTAAAGAAGGAAGTTTGCTGATCAATAGAATTTGCCGCTCTTGGACCAAACCTAAACGAACTGGCATTAGCGTTTCCAGTTCTATTTGCGTTGCTACCCATCAACTGGCAATAGCGACTTTACGTGGAAATCACTATTACCAGTCAACTGGCAATAGCGATAAAATTGCTAATACCAGTCGACTGGCAATAGCTATTTCAACGTAAAATGGCTATTACCAGTCAACTGTCAGTAGCGATTTTAACGTAAAAACGCTATTGCCAGTCGACTCCGATTTTCGATAACTGCTTATGTTACAGCCCGTTTCGTATTTACGCAAAATCTGACTGTCTGAAATGTTTCTCTTTTTAAACTGAATTAGACAGGATAACGGTTTTCTCCGCTACTAAAGTGCAGGTGTACAACGGTAGTTCAGCTTCAAAGCAAACCGTCTTGTCACAAACTTAACGGCACCTGTCAGCGGTATTATTAACGCATAAATCACCAAGCACGTGGCAATGCTCTTCAACTGTGAAGTTACAAAATACGGTGAAATCAATCGAATAATAATAGTAAAAAAGGATAAGCAGTCAAGCCCGACTGCGTAAATAATGCGCTATAAAATGAGATAAGGCATTGGTATTATTATTATTTGATAGAAAAGTGCAGAGTTCCTGGTGGTTTAAAACGGCGGTGATAGTTTAGCACTAAGAGGTAAAGATGAGACAATCTGCAAGTATACGACACTCAGGCAATAAAGATAACATAATTCGCCGCCCGTGTACATACTGGTAATACTGGTCAATACCCCTACCTGAGCTGTCATTTTAATTGAGTCGCGACGTGAGAAAGAAGTACCTTTAGACATGGGCAAATAGCGAATATTAAGAACAGCCTGCAAGTCTGATCTGAGCAGAGTGTTCGCTATTTGCTGTAGACTTCATTTATTGTTGATCAGGAACGAGGTGATTTTGCTAACATTGCATATGCACAGGCTGATCCGAGTTTGATCGAATAATCATTATATACGTGCAAAAGTGGCTGTCGTTCGAGACAGTCTATAAAAGGATCTACTCAGTCGACAGGGGAAGACGACTCGGCTTTTGGGACGCTATTATAAAAAAGATCCGCGTGTTATGTGTATCTGCGCAGTTTACTGTACAGTCTGGTCAGAGCATACACCGTATGGTTCACCTATCCTGCAACATGTGCCTATCATGCTGTTTTTACATATAGGCTTGTTTGGGCAACGACGCGGCTTGAATCCAAACGTCATTTTCATAGGGTCAACACTTTTAATAAGAAAAGGATTTGCTCCATTCAGAAAGGGATGTAAAAATGAAAATGGCAGTGTTGCTTCCCCGAAAAGTGTGCCCATTCACCTTAAGACAGATCTTTCCCGATATCAACCAATACGGGACATACCATGTATCCTTTTCACTTCTAAAGTTTGATCAAATACATTATAAGATCAACTCTTAACCAAAACAAACTGGCCAATCTGATCTGAGTCTGCGCTTGGCGCGCAACCACATTGCTGGTTTTCTCGTGTCGTGGCTCATATGCAGGTGTACCCACACACATTAAAAGTGTGTTATAGTAAAGGCGACCATTTTACACATAGGGTATTTAGGTAAAATTTTCAATCACAGAAATCATTTCTCCGATTCTGAAAGGACGCCATCAGACTCAGTGCCGGGCTCAGATAGAAGATACACATCAATGATTCTTCCTTGGCTTCTTGGGAAACAACTTTGAAAAGTAAAATAAGATATTCGAACACGCAGCAAAACGAGGGAAAACTGTTACATGTATGAGCTGTAGGCCTAATGTTTAATAGTCCGAAAACTTTGAGAATTTATCCGCGCGGCAGAGTCAGTTTCGTTTTCATGTAAATACAAGTACTGTGATTTTGCCATGCGGAGTTCTGATTTATAAAAAAAACTTCTCACCTCTTATTTTTCCTTCATTTCGATGCATCTTTTAAAGTATTGATCCGTGCGGAAAAATCATGTTTTCTATATTTCATGAATGAACTAATTAATAAGCTGTGACGTATATCTTTTAGCTATCAAACCAACAGTTTTACGGATTTGCATATCTAAGATGGTGAATTCAGTGAACGTCAATCATCTTTGAGACTGCCCTGTTGCAGCGTTCGCTAATCAAGACACGCCACTTATTATTGTCGCGTGCAGGTTTAGTGATACAATCGAAGGTAAAACTTGACAGTTCTTACATCAGAAAGTCTTTGCTTACTTTTCCGGGGGCTTATCAAAATACGAAGTTTTACATTTGCAAAGGCATTTGAGCCGCGACACGACAAAACCAACAATGTGGTTGTGCACCCAGCGCAGACTCAGATCAGCCTGGGCATCCGCCCAGTCTGATCAGAGCCTTCGCTGACCGCATGGAGGTAGCTTAGACCTTAAGCTACCCTTTGAGCACATAAAGAAGAGACTGAGTAAACTGGGCGGATGCCCAGTCTGATCTGAGTCTACCCTGGGCGCACAACCACATTGTTGGTTTTCTCGTGTCGCGGCTCATTTGTTTTTGTTAAAATCGCTAAAGGGAAATCGGCACGCACAAATTAACACTTACATGGACCACAAAAGTTAAAAAATAATCGCAAAAATAGAAAATAATTTATTCTGTTCATAGCTCTAGTGACCTGGTGGGAAAGAGCGCTGGCTCTTATATGTCATCTCTGTGACTGCTGTGGGTTCGAGTCTCGCTCAGCGCACAGGCCGACAACAGTTCTGCTTGCGAAACGTCAGGAGTTTTCCCCATGAGCTCCGGTTTTGGCTATTAAAAGGGCCTGTTAAACACTGGTTTTCTTTTTTTCTCTTTTTAAGCTTGCCAATGACTATATCATTAACATCATGTCAAATAAAAAGGTCGCATTTTGTACATATTGCAGTTTAGTTCAATTGCGCTCGCTACGCATTTGAAGATCGGATGAAAGGGAGGCGGGTAATATAGATCAATAATAATTATGAGACTACCAATAAGACTGATGTTCTTTAAATTTTGACAGACATAACAAGTTAGTTCGACACAACCGTAATAGCTTTGTTTACGGTATCTTGACCACGGCTGACAATACGGCTCTTCCCAAATGGATTTGCAGTCTAGTTCTTTTGACCGTTCCAAGGCGGCACTTCTGTTGTGGTTCTTCAATTTTACGTGTTCTTAGGTCCGCTTGTCTGTGGTCTTCTGGCTATATGGTCACCTGTGAAGCTGCCCACTTTGCTCTCTCTCTCTCTCTGTGTGTGTGTGTGTGTGTGTGTGTGTGTGTGTGTGTGTGTGATTTATAATAGAAAATAGGTAAAAGTAAATGTTACTGTTGTTTTTGATGACCGCCTATTTGGGAAAGAGCTGTTCAAATGAAATCAAAAACTGTAAGTTAGTGTAAAGAAACCATAATAAATAAGACGAAGCAACATTGGGCATAACATCACCTGAAACTGAACCTTAAAACGAATGGGGGAATATGGAAGGTAAAGATCAGCCTGCGCTTCCGCGCAGTCTGATTGCTTAGATAATCTGATACTTGGGAATAAAAGTGAGGATTCAGTTTGATCACTTTACACAGCGTGATGGCATAGCTTGCATTTTTTGGCGAGGCATATCGTATCGCGAGTGTGTTGTCCATGGTCGAAGTCATCAGCTCAGCTGCATGCAGTCATGCATCAAGAGGTTAATCTTTTACTATTTTCAGTCGTTGACCGGGCCGGGCTTCGAAGCCGCGACTTTCTGTGCAATAGCTATGCGCTCTAACAAATGGACTACGGCGTGACACACAAATCACTAGAAAACTGTGCAGTCCAAAAGTCTGTAAATCTGGTAACACACGTTGGTTGGTTGTTTTGAGTTTAACGGCCCTTTGAGACAGTATTTCAGTCTATATCGGGCCGTCTCCCAAAGAGAGGGAGAAAGAAGAGAGGTGTGATAGCTCGAGAAAAATGTCCAAACAGCCCCACCTGCATCTACTGCAAGCAAGGACGCCATGGAATTGGAAGTTATACCCAGCACCATCGCACCACCAAACCACCCCGATAACACACGTGAGAGTCGTCAGGCTAAAAGTAATGCTTTAGCTGTTGTGCACAAAACACAGGTTGGTGTGAGTCACCAAAGCCTACATATGCCCTAACGCCCTTTTACGCGTCGGTAAAAGGGACGATGGGAAATTAGCGAGCTGCCCAGTCTGGGATTAGACTCTGCATTCGTACATAAATCCCGGGCTCGAGACGCATTGGAAGCGGGTATCTTTTCAGTCATAAACAGCCTTTCATTATCACCAACCCATCGCCCTGATATTGCTGAAATCATGTTAAAAAGGGCGTAAAATCGTGATTCATCCACCATCGACAAAAATTAATAGGTTTGATTTTCAACACATTAATCTAATAAAGGTAGCAGATCCGAATTTGTTAGCTTGTCAAAGCAGCTAAACATCTTTTCAAGCGCAGAAATTGATTGACACTTCCGGCTACTGATTACATCTCTCTACCGTTATATTGTCATGTGTACTCAATACAAGAGTCACAGGTCTTTGAGATGTTACAGTTATGTCTGTCACTGACCCGTTAAATCGTCTAGAGAAAGTAAACGTTGTAGACGCACAGATTTCGTCTATTTATGAAATTTGCCATATGATGTATTGAGAGCTCGGTAATGTACCTTTACATCTCCAAAAAAAACGCTGAGTTTTGAATTTCTGGTTATAGAATAACAAGCGATAAAAAGGACACAATTTGTTATACTCTATACCAATGAATGAACTTTTCACATGATTTTTTTTTTCAATCAGACTGGATATAATCAGTTCATGAAACTTTAGATATATTGGGATTTTCGGATATTTTATTGACGCATAATACTTTCATCTCACAGGCATGTGTCACTGGTAGTAACCTGCAGCTCTACAGGAATCTCTGTATAAATACCTACTGATTTCCTGAACTTTTCAAATATTCCTTATAGTTTTACAAAACTGGAGCCGAATGGAATGAAATAGAGAACCATTCTCTTTACTTTTCTCTAAACTCTTAGAGAAAAAGCTAGTTCACAACCTTTACAATTTAATACATGTATAGGAATCTTAAGTTGCTGCTATTTCGGAGGCTACAGAAACTTTTAGAATATGGATATCTGCGCAAATTATCTGATGCCGTGAGACTTAATTTTTCTTATCTCTTTCTCTCTTTACTTCTTTTTTTTTCTTCTATTTGTATGAACCTACACAATACGGATATTCTGATCTAGTCATTATACTACATAGTTAGAATGCTAAAAGTAGAAATGACTGATTAACGTCACATGGGGTGCCTCATGGTATGTGCACATTTGTGAGGACTCGGATCAGCGTGGGCGTCAGCATAGTCTGGTTGGAGTCTTCCCCTCTTCGAAACTTAGGAAGTCTAAAGTGAAGGTATGGACCCTAGATGAAGAAAATAATAAGAATAGTGTAGAACTCTCGAAGTAATTTAAAATAGCCGTGCAGTTTTTAGAGAGTGTCACAGTTTCGCACAGACATGCGCTGTAAAAAATCCGTAAATTTTACGGCAGAATGCCTGGCAACCAGCTGCCAGTCCATTCCCATTAGTTTTACGAGCGCCTGTAAACATTGGCCGAAATCAAGCATAGAAAGGTACAATAAAACAGTTATTGTTTTGGTTATATAGCTCCTCAACACTATAAATGTATTTTCGAGTGCGGTCAGTTAACACAAATCTGCCATATCAGGATTTCCACAAGTGTTTTACAGGCAGACGCCCGTAAAAATAACGGTAAATGCACCGGCAGTTGGTTGCTAGGTATTCAACCATATTTTTTTTTTTTTTTTTTTTTTTGATTTTTTTTTAAAATTTACGGATTTTTTTTTTCGCAGTGTGTGGCTCTAGATAAGTATAGATTACTGACCTGGTTATTTATGAAGTGTGCCACGGTATATATGGTTTTCAAAATAGGTGTTAAAGCCTGGTTTTAAATCACCAAACGTGTTATCGATGGGGATTAAGAGACATTTTTTGATTACATAACACCCTAATGACCGTTTATTGGAATATGGAGAGATGAAATACGGAATTAGTAGGGGTCCTAAGGAGACCTTTTATTTCATACAGGTAGAGGCTACAGTGAAGGAATTTTATGACACTCATAATCACTTAGATACCTAAGAAAATAGCCAATAAAAACGTGACAGGGCGGGATTATACACTCCAAACCGATGCACATGTTAAAAGTCACGCCCATTTCACAAGGTCATGCTTAGTAATAGGACTGACCTCTAAGATAGTTATGCGGGATAAAAAGTGGCAAATATGATTTAAAGATTTACTCCCTTTAAAATAATAACAAAAATGATTTGATGAAATATTTCATGCAATACCTCCAACATGGTCTAACTATACATTTGAAATAAGAGTTTAGATAATAATATTTGATAAAAGTGACTGTAAACAAAAAATTAAAAAATGAAATCGCATTATTGGACAAAAATAATTTATTCATATGTCACAATCACGTGCACGAATAAGAAAAATACCTCTACATGATCACATGACACACGTGGTCAAAATCGATATTCTTACAGGCCGTGAGGAAATAGGTAAATTGCATTTTAATTTGAAGATTACTTTTCATTCCACATTTATCGAATAAAAATGCATTTTCTCAAAACTTTTACGGCTTATTATGACACTATTACATATTGTCTAACGAAATTTTGTTGAAATATTTGTTTCTGAAAACATGAAATAAACGAGGGAGACAATCTTTAATAATAATTATAATAATAAAACACTCCAATCAAACAGAAAAAAATGTAAGCTGCTTTATATTTCATCGATATTGCAAATAATAATGATAAAAAAGAGCGTAGAACCCTAGTTCATCCATCCACCTTTGTTCCTTTCTTGCAACAAAACTGGAATTGTCACGATTGCAGATTTATACACTTCTGAGCCCAGATGTCCAAACATTGTACAGAAAGCAGATTTATACACTTCTAGACCCTGTTAAAGTTATTACTACTATTGCACAAAAAAATATTTCGTTCTGCAGCCGAAGTTCCTAAAATGACAGTGTTGTTGCGGCAGTGTTTTTGGGGTAAAAACCGGACTCTTGTATACATGTATCTATATAAACATATAAACTTCTTCTGTAGCGATTTTTATTTCCTGTTTTATTTTGCTGACGCTTCCATACCACCTTTTTAATGAAATATAATTCGAAAGCGGCTTTCGTATATTTCATGACAAAGGTGGAATGGAAGCGTTTGGGTGTTTATTGGGTCCTATCTGCCTCAACATACGCACCGGTGATTTATGATTTACGACAATCGGTCGTAAATCATAAATCACTGGTGCGTATATTGACCCAATAAACACCCAAACGTTATGTACAATACAGCACACAGAGCATCGGAGATGATTGGATCACATTAGCAACTTGCTTATCAGCAAAACGAATCTAAAACGCTGAACAGCTGATAAGTATTTCACAATTAAACGAACCCTTTTGGAATGTTTTCTTGTCTTCGTTTGCAACTAGATAATAGTAATTTAACTTAAAATATCTTTTATATACCATGTATACCTTGTTGAAAGTTTCAGTGAACTACTCGTAATACGCTTTAATGGTTTCTCACTCATTTATGCCATGATAATGAAATAATGCTTGAAGGTGTATTTGAGTACTGAATGATTTACTAATTAAGTGCAAAGGCGGCTTTAATAACCTGATTAAAGTCCTATTACCATATCGACACTAAATATTGGGATATAAAATGTTATTAAAATTCTTGGAAACAGTAAATTTTTTGGACCCTCTTTATAAAAGAAGGGTTATTTTAATGCCCATTCCCTACTCTACCCCCCGCCCCTGAATATTTGGGTTAAATGCATGCACAGTCAGGTAGGTTGGGTTGGTTTTATGACACTCTTTCTACAAATCTGTCCTCATAGATAAAGAATACACTGAGAGTAATTTTGTATTCGGGTTTATGTGAGTTTAAATTTAACTTTCAGTTTCTATGTATGAAAGATCTTTATTTCAAAATCCAGTAGGCCATAGGCCCATGAGGATACAATCGTATATACATACAAATCAGTGACACTCTTACTGGCTAAATATACATTGTATCCTAATCAGACCCAGGGCTCACACTGAAGGCTTGATTTGATCCGCTCAGAAGCACTTTAAAGGGGAAAACGTGGATTGGCTTGACCAATAATAAGATAAACAGACTTGATAGTTCATGTCTACCCTATCCGGAGTTATCTAACGTTATTCCTATTTCGATATATCAGACTATAACTTTAATTTGCGCATGCGCAGAAGAAGGTTGATTCTCAAGTCCGCGCTCGTGATATGATCTTCTTTACAACGGATACCCAAAACAGGAGTAATTACTCATCAATGTAATATATTTGTTTCAATGGGAGACAATTTTTCATGACTTCCTGTTTGCTTCCCTAGATAGTCCTTCCTAGTGGTCCTTCCAAGTTATTTCCCTGAATGTGCGCCCACGTACCCTGACTATGTGAACGATTTTTAACTTGAATATTATGAATTTCCAGTGAGTATTTGTATACAGTGGTCAAGAGTTGTGGTTTGGCATTTACAAAATTAATTTTGTTTTGTTTGAAGTGCGAAACGTTTAAGATTCTTTCTCCACCTATAATTCGAGGCTTTTATTTGCGAAGAAATATCGAAGTTATAAAATATTCATTTTGTTCAAATTTGGAATTTGAGATTCGAAAGATGCAGATGTTCAAATGGAAATTATATTGTGAGGATTCCCAGTCCATAATTTTTCATTATTTGATTTCAAATTGCGCATTAGTTACCACCGGGCAGATAGTGTCGAATAGATATTGACTCGACGTTGATTCAATGTCATGACGTTGAATCAAAGTTGAATCAATGTTGATTCGGAACTGTATGCCTGTTGGGTTCGAAATACTATGATAGAGTGTAATAATATGCTTGCATTGCACTGTTCGCTACTTGTATTATACATGTGTCATCAAATTCCAGTTCGGCTATTGAAATCGAATAAATATTTGCCGGTCTATCTATCGGAAGCAATCCTCACAGGTGACGCTACTGTGTGCGTGCTTTATTCTCCATCCCTTTGGCACTCAGTGTAAAGACCCAGAACTTGCATTATGTATTATCGGCTGCATACTTAATGCGTATGCGCAGGACCTCATGGTTTCAGAGAAGAATATTTTTGAAGGTTCTTTACCTATATAGCTCTATATAAACAAATGACTCCCTGGGGTGTGGCCAGGTTGGACCCCAGGTGCATGATTGGCAGGATTTATGTACAGGACCAATGACAATTGCTGCATACTAAATATGTAAGCTCTGGGTCCCATGGTTTCTGAGAAGAAGATTTTGAAGTTTTTCCCATAATAAGTCTATGGCAGCTATGGTTGCCATGAATACCAGAGTTCCAGTCCGATTCGCCATAAAACCATATGCAATCAACCCCCCAGGCCAACAATGCTACACATAAAATTTAATCAAGATTGGCCAGATGGTGTAGGAGATATTCTGATTTAAAGGTGTGGACGACGAGGACTGACCTCTTAGATAGTTATGCGGGATATGAATAATATGGGAAATATGATTAAAGATTTACTCCCTTGATGATAATAATAACAACAAAAATGATTTGATAAGATGTTTCATGCAGTACCTCCGACATGATCTAGCTAAACAGTTGAAATAGATTTCAGATAGTAATATTTGCTAAAAGTGACATTAAAAAAGTAAGATAAATTTTCAAACGACCGCGCTCGAAATCGCATTATTGGACAAAAAGTAAAAAAAGTTATTCATAAGTCACAATCACGTGCACGAATAAGAAAAATACCTGTACATGATCACATGACACACGCGGTCAAAATGGATACTCTTACAGGCCTTGGGTAAATAGGTAATTTCTATTTTCTGGAAAAAAAAATGATGAATGCATGCATCGCCTTTTGTACGTCATTGTACTTTTGCAAACCTAAGTAGAACGAGTGGTGGTGCGTTTATGCACTTTAGAACTACTACAAACGATACCCATCTTGATTATTCAATATTGTCATTGTCGAAACTGCAAATTATTGCGAGAAATTAACTCTTCCCAAAGAAGAGTACAGAGGTAATTTTTTCTCTCTTCCTTTCAGATATAAAATATTGGTTACACTCTCGCTCAGAATTTTTTTTTTTATTTTATTTTTGCTTTACTACATTTTTTCTTAAATGATGAAGAAGCAGATGAACCGACGATTCCATACGACCCTTGTCATGAAATATCATTCGAAAGGGGCTTAAAATCTTATAACGGTCATAAATCACTGGTACGTATATTGAGGCTGATGAGACTCAATAAACACCGGCAAACGTTATGTACAATACAGCACTCAGAGAGACTGACAGATAAGGATAGAATTTCTATGACGAACAACTTTCATAGAGAATAATATAGCCATTTTTGTTTGGTTAGTAAGTTAGTTAGTTAGAAACTAGAATTTAGACAGTAGACGATTCAGCTGTTTCCACCATTATCTGTCAGTCTGCCTAAACCCAAGTTAATTAGTTAGTTAGTTCCACTGTGGTTAGTTCATTAGTTATGTGGGTAATAGCTGAATAACTAGTCTATTAAAATCGCTTTAGTCATCAGTTGCGATACAGGAAGTATTGTCTAAATTCTCTAAACGTTTCTAAACTACGAGTAAGTAACTAACTTACTTACTAACTAAATAGCTAACTAATTAACTTATCATACTCGCTTTGATGATTCTCTAAAAGAGGTTTTTGTCGATACAATATATGATTAATCGGATTTTAATAGCGCGAAATTAGACCCCCCCCTCCTTTTGACCTACCCACAAATCACCGAATTAAAACTGGTTAAACAAATATTTTTCAAAGCAACAGCAATGTAATTATATCCTTGTTGCTATATAGAAAATCACAAAAAGAAAAACATGTAGACAAATATACACTGTAGCTTTCACCGTAACCGTACTTTATTAAGTAACTAGCTTAATAACTAACTATTCTGCCTTTTTCATATTGCTAGATATAAGTGATATAAGCGCAGCAAAGTGCTTTCGAAAATGCATGAATTGGCGTAATGTTCAAATATTTCACGAGTATATTTACTTCTTATTTACAATTTTGAAAGAAATCTGCAGCATATATGTGTATTCAAAATGCATGAATTGGCGTTATGTTCGAATAATTTGCGTGTATATTCATTTCTTATTTGAGCCGCGACGCGACAAAACCAACAATGTGGTTCTGCGCCGCGTGCAGACTCAGATCAGCCTGGCCATCCGCCAAGTTTTACCAGACTATTCGTTTAATGTTCAAAGGGTAGCTAAGAGTCTATGCTACCACCATGCGGACAGCACAACCACATTGTTGGTTTTGTCATGTCGCGGCTCATTTAAATCTGTCTCATACCCCGAGTCGAAGAATATCTATTGCCACTTATCTACTTACCACCGTCAAAGACACAATTTTGGATACGTAACATCCTAATGACACATTATTGGAATACTCAAGGCTTGAGATATGGAGTCAACATGGTTTCTAAAGAGATCTTCTGTATAATGCAAGTAGCGGTTACGATGAAAGGATTTTTTTACTCATAATCTTAAAGCCGTGTTCATATGCACTTTTTGCACCCGGTGCAAAAATACACCCGGGGTGCAAATTTGCACCCCGGGTGTATTTTTGCCACGTGAACGGTGTTTTAAGAAAAAGCACCCGGGTACAAATTTGATCCTACTTTTGAGGTGGTGCAATTTTATTTGCACCCCAGTGCAAATTTGCCCCCGGGTGCAAATTGTGCACATGAACGCAAAATGTGTTTATCAGTATAGATTTTGATCTACGATTTTTTTTTCTCAAAATGACTGGCCTTTTTGTTATGATCATGTATAATCGGATACCAAAATAAGATATCAAAGTTCTCTTTATCAAATTGAAAATCAGACTGTTATCAAAACAGATATGCATAAACTACTGACACTACGATTTTGGTCATTCTTAGGCAAGATGTCCACCCGTCAGCATTGTAAACGTGGAAACAGCTGGGACGACTAGACAGCAGATGCCTTGTTGGACATCTGGAACGATGTTACGGCGCAAAACGAATGACGATGCTGCGGTGTCCGATACAGTAGTTTATAAGAATACATTGTATTCCCAAGTTAATGAAAGAGGGGTGGGGGTGCGGGGGGGGGGGGGCTTCGAATTATCTGATACACAGTGTAAACAGAGGATGAAAACTCTTAAAACAAATTACCGAACAGCTCGTGACAACCTGAAAATTAGGTGAAAGAGGCTCATTTCCCTCCGGAAACTTAACGTAGGCTGTGAATAGCTCGTCTACGATTGCCGAGCAAACCCATTTCACACATTCACACAATGTGGACTTGGCAGTCCCGAAAAGGTTCCCTATCGGCCTATATTCTCAAGTCCCAGCTAAATGATATAGAGTTACTGCCACTTGCAGCTCAACTGACAGAACGTGTACCTGCGCATCCCGTTGGAGCTGCCCGCGCAGTTTGTTACACAGATTGTCAATTCGTTTCGCCACTGATCATCAGTGTAAGTCCCATCGGACCCTAGCACTATCTTGACAACGTGGTTTCTCTCAATGGCCTTTTCTCTACTCTATTCTAAACATCTAAACACAGTGAATTTCTCCTCAAAACGGGGTAACTTACGTTAACTTACGTCCTGGTGAATGATTGTCATGTCCTGGTGAATGATTGTCCTTGGACATATCACCAGTAAACAATTCTGATTCTGAAGTTTAGTGTCAAATCCAGGTACGTATGGACACAATTTATTGGCATATGAACGCTACACAAGGGGTTGCAAATTTGCCCCCGGGCGCAAATTTGCACCTGGGTGTACATTTGCACCCGGGTGCAAAAAGTGCACATGAACACGGCTTTAGATAAGAGAATTCTTTGATAGAATGCTTTGATGAAAGGATCTGTTCATTGAAGGTGATGATGAGTGCAAACCATCTTATATGGGCTTATATAGCACCCGGATAGCTATCCGGCAGGTGTCATCTTAATCTCCTAAGCCGGAGATTCTGAATCATATAAGTGCAAACACTCTTTGCAAACATGTCCTGCGAATATTTTTATCCGTTTTTTTTTCAAGGATACCAAATTTATAAGGTCGAGCACGCATTTTTCGGGGATACAGTAATACGCCCACTTTGAGTAGCTCTTAAAATTTACATCACATGTACATTTTAGTTGCTGCATGAACCTTTTTTGTGCTTTATATAACTGCTTTGGTTTTATTTACATGCTTATTAAACTGTTCGGGTCAAGATTTTTCTGTCCCTCACCGTCTGTCATCCTTTCGCTCTTCAGCACAAGATTCCTTGTCATTCGCTTGTATGCCTGCAAGGTTTCTTGTACCTGAGAGCTTTGTTTTTCATTATCGTCCAGAAGTGTTCAAAAGTATATGTATAAATAGTATCTAGTGCCGCCTTATATAATTCTAATATTCATTTGTACCCGATGTTGTTTGCTTTGTAAACATGAGAAAAGAAATAAAGTTAATCTTGAAGTCGTCTGGAAATAATAAATATTACAGTCTATTTAATACATGCTATAAAAAATATTAAGAACCGCATTTTTTGTCCAAGTAAAACAAAACGCACTTTGCTCATTTGAAATTGTGTATGCAGTTTGAAAACTCGATTTGATAGTGCCGAAATAACCATAAAGATAAAGGGTGTTAGGTTACCAGAACGAAAGGTAAAACTAGGTAACAAAGACAGTTAATGTTATGATAGTTCCACTTTAATTAACGTCAAAATGTTTACTAGATTGCCTTTCCTTGAAACCCTAACTTAAGCTAAGCATTGTCTGGCCATTCAAAGCATTCTCTGTACTTACCAAATACATTTCCTGGCATTTTGTTTGTCCGAAGTTTCTTTATTACAATGTATACTCTCATACAAATTATGAAAACAGTAGTCATTAATTTACCATGTGTATTTAGTATATTGTCTATTTCAACTTTATATTCATATTTAATGATTTTTCAAACTTCTAGTCGACTTGAATATAGATTTATACGTTGTCGGACACTTCGGAACACATGTCCCTTTAATGTCCGGCAGATTCTGTTTTCATCTTTAGCTATATTTTAGAGTTATTGGTATAACATGACTGCTACCGTAATTTGCGTAAGAATCGGGACACCCAAAGAAGTGGGACAAGCTTCAAAATCGCGAAAATAATTATTTTAGCGGACCCAAAGTATTGGTCCATACTTAAAAAACGCAAAAATATTAGTAATGTTAGTGATCCAAAGAATTGGGAAAGCGTTTTCGGGCCCCAAAGTGATCTAAAATGTGCCTGTTTTTGCTTGTTTACAAGCGCTGTCCGCATGCATTATCTCCATGCCCGCGAATCGCCTGTAAAAAAAGGCGAAACGGCATAAACGAAACGAAACGAAAGTCGTTATTATTGTCTTCTATGCAGTATTGCCTCAGAGAATATACTTAATTGAAATACCTGCCTTCTAGAATGTCGGAATGTTTCGCTGTTACATAAAATTTGTCTAGGAATACCTGTCACGTGCATATTTGCATATTATGCTTTGACAGGTTACAAAACAATACAGGCGTAAAATGCGTATCGGTATCAAGAAGAGATCGTTTTTTCGCTATTTTATTTATTTTATTTTTTTTTTCATCGTATGTTACTGTGTGAGTACTCTAAAATCGACGGGTACCTAAATTCGTCATGCGCGGCGAAGTTGACGATAGCGCTGCAAGTTGCAAACAGCGGAAACTATGATAAACCTTCGCATCGGCACACGGCACAAAATGCGCAGAATCGCAAGCACACCCGGCGGACCGCGAGGTGTGTAGTTTGATCCGGGTTGGCTGTTCGCCAGTGAATGTTAACAGTCATCAATGCGTCTCTTTGGTCTTTGCAGGATATACTTTGTTCCAACAAGCAAAACCTGTAAAATTGCCCGTTGCGAGAAGTGAATATTCAGATCAGCTTGCGCAACCGCAACATTCGCCGCTCGCTTTGACTTGTAAACTTGTAAACGTGATAAATCTATATGAGCGAACATCGAGAGCTAAGTGATGCGCGATCACGAAATCGGAGGAGATACTCCTGCGCAAAATTTTTACGCAGCACAATCAGAACACTGAGGGCTGGCTGTCAGACACTTAGAGACCTGACAAACATTCGTCGTTCAAATTAAATTAGAACAGCGAAGTAGGTGAACAGACTGCGCACTGCTCATATTATCTAATGGCAGCTACGAAATTCGGCTGGTTTTGCTGCGTCATAAACAATTATCACTGTTTCATAAAGTCATATCATTCACTGCACTCGGTCACGAGAAAACATGTATTGATACTCCGACCAAAAATAAGAAAAAGAGAACCATGTAACTGTAACACCTGCGATCTCTGACCAGAGTTCTGATAGGTTCAATCTTGAATATGACGGAATTAATTTTAGAAATCCTTTTTTTCTTCTTCTTCATACTTTTTTACAACTTTGGAAGTGATGCTTACGACACGTTTTCTCTTTCTAATCGGTAATCCAAAAGTGGAAAAACATTTAAAGGTCAATTATTAAGGTGCTTTTTTATTACAGAAATGAAAGCAGTTTTCTCTAAGCAACTGAGCATCGAAAACCGCATCAAATTATCATTAATAGTTTTCGAGATATAAAGAGTTGAATTTGTAAATTTTATGACATCTGACAATCATTTTGAGCTGCCTAATTAATATTCATGAGGCCTTCGATGACGTCATCGATGAACACTGAAACTTTAAATTTATTTAAAATTTTTAAATTGTCAAATATTTTCTTGTTGAACATTCTAAAATGGTAAAAATTGTATTGTATTATTGGTGACACTAATAAAAACTGCCCAAATTCAAAATATTGCTTATATTTGCAATTTAAGCAGTTAAATTTTCAAATTTAAATATTTAATTAAAATTTGTTAAATTTCAATTTACATGCTTATCAGTAGATATAATTGAACATAGTAGTTTTAGATCTGTTTAATTAGGTCTCTGACAATGACTTTTGTGTACTGAAGTAAAAGAAAATGTTTTAAAATCTGTTTTTAAATTTTTTAAAATTTAATTTAAATTTTAAATAAAATTTAAATTTGTGGATGAACATTCCCAATAAATTACCCAGCTGATAAACAAAGATTAAAATAATCAAAACTGTAAGATAACAATCATTTACTCTTTAGCATAAAGGTTGTTAATTAGTTTAAAAATTCATTTAAAAAATTAAAATCACCAATGACATCACAGAATAGTGCATTGTGGTTAGAAATACTTTAAAAAGTAAGGGAGATAAGTCATGTAGGAAAAAACAGCCGTGGGATTTTTAAACTGGCATAACTTTTGAACGGATAGGAATTTTTCTATGCTGTTGGTAGCATTATAATCCTCTCTTTGTCCACTATCAATTTGCTTCAAAATTAAGCATTTATACAATTTCTTCGTAATTGACCTTTAATGAGTTGTTTATAGAGTGACCTAATCCCGTTACGCAAGAGTTGACATTGGGTCGGTATTGGTCAAATACCGGATCAACCGGTTTTGTTGTGACAAACTATAATTAAACATTGAAACTTAAATTAAGGATTTATAAGTGGATTTCAGGTGGAGACATCTTTTATTCAACAATAAATGCCAATAAACAGTAACCCCAACACGGACTAAAGCCTTCCTCGTTTTTTTTCAACTCTTTGTCAACGGGTGCCATTTTTTTCGATACAACGAAAGTTGCGGCGAACTTCGAGTGTTCTTTGATGTACAGGACTCTATGGACCTAAGTATTGGGACACCTTAAAAATAATTATTTTTCGACGGCATAAGAATTGGGACAGCTGGAAAATTAATTGTTTTTTCTTGTCCCAATACTTACGCACAATACGGGTATTTATGCATTTGTGACGGTTTTGCTCACTTTCAAGAAATTGATTTTGTCTGACACATCTAAGTATTCTCTGTAGTTACCAAATACAATTGCTGCCAGTTTGTTTTTCCAAAATTTTCTTTTTAATATATCATATATATTGTATATTTTTATACAAACTATCAAACCAGTGGTCAATAATTTATCAAAGTTTCTTTATTATATCGTCTATTTCAACTTGTTAAGGTCATATTTAGTGAGTTCCTAGTTACATCTCACTCTAATACAAAATCATAACCTATCGGACACTTAGGGACAGATTCCCTAAATGTCCGACAAATTCTAATTTCCTCTTGAAATATTTTTGTTACTTTATTATCATATTCTCGTAGTTTTGATTAACCATTTGTTCAAAATAATTTCTATATATGCATTTATAATAAGTTTTGTCACTTTCCTGACAGTTTTAGAAAAACTAAGAATCTGTATTCTACCTTCATAGTTTTGTACTTACCAAATACATTTGGCGGCATTTTGTTTCCCTAAGGTTCTTGATATATATTCTAATGTAGAACAGTAATTAATAATTTACCAATGTATCTTTAGACTAGACGATGATAGAAAATGGTTTTAGAACTTCTACTTCACTTGAAAATAGATTCATACATTGTCGGACACTTAGGGACACATGACTCTAAATGGCCGACTGATCTTGTTTTCACCATGCTTACAGTTTGAGTATTTTTGAAGAAATATATGTAGGAAATGATTACATTATGGTTTATAATGGTTTTAGAAACCCTAAAATTTTGCCTGACACTTACTTTTTTACTGTCTTTTATATGTAGTCAGTAACGAACTTGATAGCTTTCCCGGCATTTTGTGTTTATTATTATCATTATTACTGTCTGTCATTATTATATACAAAAAGTATCTTGTTCACTTTTTTATCATCATATTCATTGTTTTTACTCTGATAACGAAACCTTACATCGATTTTCAACTTTTCGGACATTTAAGGTTGTCGGACATTTAGGGACCTTTGGGTCGTCCCTAAGTGTCCGACAAATTTTTTTCTAAGTTAGATTTTGAGTATTTTTCACTAATTATTTTTTTGAAATATTTACTAATTATGCTTTTAATAATAGTTTCTTTTACTATTCTGCCGTTTTTAGAAAAAAGTAAATTTTGTCGGACATTTAGGGCTGTCGGACACTTAGGGACCTTACAAACGTCTAGCCAAGATGCATCACGTGATACAGCCATGTAATATTAGCGCAAGCTCACTGTACCAGTGAGATGATACATGTATCATCAAAGTTTATCAGAACCCTCCTATCAGTATCTTTATTTTCTTTTACATTTTTTTTTTCATTTTAGGAAAAAAATATTCTTAAGGCGTCAGGGTACATATTCATGTTTTTTTCTTTCATTTTGTACATAAAGGGACCATTTTTGTGCCTTTTTATTTGCTTCCTTGTATCACGGAGCCCTTTCGAAATGGGGTTAGCTTTTAAAAGATTGAAAGAAAGGATTTGTTCTTAGGGGAGCAATTTCTTTCCTTTAAGAGTTGAATCCTCCTCCCGTATTCCCCTTCTCTGCATTGAGAAGGGAGGTCATAATGATAATGGCAGGGCTGTCCCCCTTGAATGTGTATTTATTCACTTTAAGACATACGCAAACAGCCAAGACACTGCGGATCAGCAGCCTGTGTATCTACGTTTACAAAGTAGATTTCTCTCAGCAATCGATTTAAGGAAGACTGTCTCCGTGTATGCATTGTTTTTTCTGATCGCACATTCAATAATGCACTATCTTTCTCTTGCCCTGGTAACCAACAATGAGCGCTTCAAGCGTTCAAATATAAAGATATACAGCGAATGATATCATGGGTACTTCAATTTAAACTTGTAGAGATAACAATGAACCAAGGCAATGTTAGCGTGTGCGGACAGGGAAGACTCAGATGACGATTGATGATGACTTTACGTGATTTTACGTCCTTTTAAACAGTATTTTAGTAATATCAGGACGATAGTTAGGTGATAATGAAAGGCTGTGCGCAATGGAACCTCGATTGAAAAGAATCCTGCCTCCAGCGGGTCTCGAACCCTTGACTGCTAGAACAGCAGGCCAGCGCTTAACCTACGGAGCTACCGGGGCTTTCTGGGCAGACTCTGATCTTTTCAACAGCGCAGAAAAAGTCTTCCAGTTTTGAATCAACTTTCGAAGAAGCCTCGGGTATTCTACATGTATATGGCAATAAAGGGGATAAGGACCACTTGAAATCAGGTAAAGCAACTCCACCGATTTTTTTTCTTGCTTCCCTTCTCAATGGAGACCAGCTCTTAAAGGAAAGAATTTGCTCCCCTTTGAGAAAATTCTAAAGTAAAAAGGATTTGTCATCCAGTTACGCACAGAATATAAAAAAGGTCATTCCCTTTTGTCAAGACAGCGAAAAATCATGGTGGTGTATCCATACACCTTAGTACCAGATTTTCTACTGACACGGCTCAGTCAACAAAGTTAGGTCACTTAGTGTGAAAGATAAAATATGAGTACTTGTTTACAAAAGTATGCGTGAACCCATATTTAACCCGACACACAAGATATTATACTCCGGTCGCGAGAAACTGGACTCAAAACCTAGGCGCTGAGAATCTTCAAATAGACAGGCCTGTTTAAACCTTAAAGCGCCTAAAAGCAGGAGACAAATTTACGTCTATGAAATTTCAAAAGAAAAAAAAAAAAGGTTTCGTCCAGGCTATATCATATGGCATATGGAGAATTCAAAGACTAGAGGGCAAACAGTGTAGATCCTGATAAACCCCACATCATCTGGATCTTCGCTGTTTGCAAATTGAGTTTTTTTCTTTCATTTTTGCTGCTTAATGGTTAAGATTCAGAGGCGCTTAAAACTAGGCATATCTCTATCCGGCCCCGTTTCCACGAGAACATCTACGAAATGGACATGCGTCTGGTGCTACAGTAAAGATCTGTCACGAGAGGACACTCACATGCATTCACATCGGTAATTAACCTTTATGTGCGCAGGGGTGGGGGAAGGGGCGGGGTCTGAGAGATGGAGTGCGTATATACCGTTCTTCTTAGTAGTTTACCTTGGGCTATCTAATTAATAAACAGTAATAATAATGATACTAATAACGATGATTAAGAAGATGATGATAATAATAATAATGTTAAAATTAACAATAATAATAATTGCAAAAATAACATCAATAACAATAATAGGCACGATAAAACTCAAACATTTAGGGCTAAATATGAGCCCAACACGTCATCATGCAGCTGTGAAGTGAAGCAAGTAAAAAAGGAGTTATAAAAACTTGGTGATGAAAACTTACCGAAATAAAACATTTTCAGTCCTAGAATAACAAAATCCTTTTCCATAATTTAGTAGTTCAGCTTGATTTGATTTTGATGCTATGAAGTCACATAAAAATCTGTTATCTTGGCCCAGATCGGTGACTTATCGCTTGCTCATTATTTTTCGTATATGCACGCTAAATAGCGTAGGTATTCCACTATCTTTCGTTTGTATTCGTTATCTTTCGTAGTCTGGGTAAAGTTTCATCGCAATTGATTTAAGTCGCACTGAATTCAGAAAAAAAGTGTGCGTGTTAGTTTCATAAACAGTGCTGACGCAGGCTCGTCAAGCTGTACATGAACATGAGAAGTCATCATATGAGCGAACACCTTTGCTTCAGATCAGCCTGTGCATGCGTGTAGTGTACACTTACGAATTCTTCTCTCTGATTGCACAATCCATCATTTCAATGATTTTTCTGCGTAGAAACAACCTTGATTCTTTTATGTGCCCACGGACTTGTATCTGACGCAGCTTATGTAGCAAAAAGCGAAAACTGTGAACCGATGATTGCTACAAGACAGCTTGAATCGTGGAGCAGATCAAGAATCCATCTTCGCCTTTATTAAGTGCTAGTGAAGTTTCATGAAAAGTTTATACCCGCGGGATTTTAAATCAGAATACAGAAATCTTTAGTTAAAATTAAACACACAAATAATATTTTGACTGTGTTTCTTTCTTTTATAGATTAAAAGATGCAAATCAGAGAAACATATATTATTAATACAAAGAGAAATAAAATAAAATAAATAAATAAATAAATAAAAATAAATTAAAGATTTTTTTCCCTTCTTTGTTCTGTTCGACTGAAGCATATTACTTTATGTTTTTTTTTCTTTTTGTTTCTTATTGGAATAAAAAATGAATATTTATGCGTATAGTAAAAGTTATTAGTTACAAACATTAGCATATTCATGAAGCTTTCAATATAAAAGTACAATTAACCCAGCGCGCGCACGGCGTGGAAACAACCTTGAATCAGCGTTGATGTAACGACATGGCGTTGCATCAACGTTGAATTAATGTTGTTTCAAAGTTGATTGCCTGCTGAGAAATGGTCTTACCTTAAAAAGAAATAAGTACTTCTAGGATCTGTGGAACTGCGGTTAAAACACAGAACATTCCCTAATGTTCAGTTTCTACGCGATCAAATTATATAAAGGGGTGTTAAATTGGTTAAAAGATGGAAGCAGTATTTTAGATTATGAAGAAAAACAAGTTGGGTTCTTCATTTAATTTAGAGTCGTTTAACCTCGACAAAAGCATGGTATTGAAAACTTCAAGTATACGGATTTTAAAGAGAACCCATTTTTATACAGACATGAGGGAAAAAAATCAAAATTTAAATGGAAAAAGAAAAACGCTTCTCGCAGTTTAGTTTAAATTTATATAACAACCCTCGCAGATACCACGTGACATTTCAGGTCACGTGATTATAGTTGTTCAAGGTTTATCGAAATCTTCCTAATGTTATTAAAGGGTCAATCTCGAGTCATGAATACTACACGTGAATTTTAAGCGAGAAAAAGCCAAAAACTGATAATAAAAGTTGAATTTGCAAACAGTGTAGATCCAGAT
This sequence comes from Ctena decussata, assembly GCA_963989385.1. NCBI lineage: Eukaryota > Metazoa > Mollusca > Bivalvia > Lucinida > Lucinidae > Ctena > Ctena decussata. The sequence continues at coordinate 16,542,202 of OZ022515.1, read as the reverse complement.
GAGGCAGCTCATCATGAGCTGCCTCATCTGGATCTACACCTGTTTGCCCTCTATTGTATTAATCCTCGGTAAGATGAGCCTTGATGAAACTTTTATGTTTGAAGTTTTGCAGAAGTTAATATTGTCGTCTGCTTCTCTTGCGCTTTAAGGGTAAAAACTAGAAACTTACAATTATGTAATTTATGTAACTACAACACTAAAATTATCCTTTATTTCATATTATTATTTCTTAAGGGGAATGTATGGTAGGAATAATTTCAGGAGAAAAAACCCTACCGTTTTTTGCCTCCCTTTTCAATGGGGGTCAACTCTTAAAGAAAAGACTTTGTTCCTCTTGGAGAAAAAATAGAGTAGACCCGTATTGGAAGGGATTCATCGCCCTTAGAAGCAAATGCTGTCTCCTTTTGAAAAACTAGCAAAAAAAAAAAAAAAAAAAAAATAAAAAATAAAAATAAAATAAATAGATAAAAAAAAAAGAAGAAAGAAAATACATGGCGTTGTAACCAAATAGGAATAATAGAAAATAAAAAAAAAATACCGTTTCTACCCAAAGGAGCCGCGACACAACAAAACCAACAAAGTAGTTGTTCACCAAGCGCAGACTCAGATCAGCCTGGACATCCACCCAATCTGATCAGATTCTTCGCTGTCCGCATAGAGGTAGCTTATATCCTAAGATACCCTCTAAATGCTTAGAGAAGACTCTGATCAGACTAGGCGGATGCCCAGGCTGATCTGAGTCTGTGCTAAGCGCACTACCACTTTGTTTGTTTTCTCGTGTCGCGGCTCAGATACTCTTGCATAAGTGCTGTTCATGAGCAATCGGCCTGTCATATTGCAACATACTCTAAGTATTGGAACATGTAGATCTCGCAAACAGTATAGACCCAGATTAAAATGCCGCTCCATATTTGGGTCCATATTATTTGCTATTCCTGCAGCATTTTATGTACGCATGATCGCATTGTAAAACCAAACTGTTCCATTTTAGGACAATTACGGTAATCTTAAAATTCTTCTTCCCAGCACCTAGTTCTCACTTCCTACGTGTAAATTCCTATTACTTAGGGTAAAGTCAGGTAAAATCGGACAGCGGGTAAATTCGGACAGTGACATTGTTTCCTTTATATGTCAGTTGTCTGAAATTAAAACAAATTAACTGAACAAAAAGTGAAAATCCTGATGAGACGGCTCATGATGAGCCTTCTCATCTGGATTTTTACTGTTTGCAATGGTATGACCGAATTTACCCGCTGTCTGAAGTTACTCGATTTTCTATTTCTCACTCCCTGCTTCTCACTTCCCACTTCTTTCTTCTCATTTTTTTTTGCTTCTGAGTACTGCTCACCTCTTAATTTCAACATCACACTGCCTACTCTCTCACCTCCTAGGTCTCATAAAGGAACCCAGAATTAGTAACCAGGAAGTGATGATCTAGGAACTGAGAAGTGGGAACGGAGAAATCACCACTCAGGTGCTGGTATTTTATACTGTAGAATACATATGAATTTACAAGATCTGACTTCCCATTTCTCACATTTAACTACTCAATTCCAACTTTTCTCTATCTAATTTATAGTTCTTTCTTTTCACTTCCATCTTCCTACTTTTCATTTCCTTGTTCCTCTTCTAATTTCCTAACTCGCTATTTTCACTTCCTACTTCTTATACCTATAACAGTATCACTTCCTAGTTCCTTCTTCTCACATCCCACTTTTCACTTCGAACTTCTCGCTTCCGACGTTTTAGTTACAAGTTCGTACTTCTCATTTCCTGGTTTCTGGTACCTACTTCCCACTTTTAACTGCCCACTTTACGGTTACTTCTTTTCATATCCTACTTAGTACTTCCTACGATCCGCTTCCTACTTCTCACTTCTTGGTTCCTACTTCACTCTGGTTACTTCCCACTTCACATTACATTTATTTCCTAGGTCTTATTCCTCTGTTCTTACTTCCAAGTAGTACGAGCTAGAAACTAGGAAGTATGAACTGGGAACTAGGAAGTGAGGCGTCACCACCGGTTTTTCGTACGTCGCATACAGGCAGTCGTTCAACACTAAGATGAACAAAAACATATGTAAGCCGCGACACGAGAAAGCATACAGTGCGGTTGTGCGCCCAGCGCAGACTCAGATCAGCCTGGGCATCCGCCTAGTCTGATGAGGGTCTTCGCTGTCCGCATGAAGGTAGCTTAGTCCCTTGGCTACCCTTTAAGCCCTTAGCGAAGAGACTGATTGGACTGAGCGGATGCCCGGGCTGATCTGAGTCTGCGCTGGGTGCACATGTCACTTTGTTGGTTTTCTCGTGTCGCGGCTCAATTGTAATGAAGGCGTCAGCAATAAATTTCCACAATTATGTTAAGAAAAAGAAACGACTAGTCCGTCTCTACTACGTCCCCACCCAATCCATGCGAACACAAATTTTAAAAGTCAGAAAGTACACCAAGTTGCGAAGACAGAAAGTAAACCAACGGTTGCGAGAAACGGTTCATGTGCCCTACGTCCCAGAAAATGGAAGTCAGATCCGCCCAACCCTTTCGTTTTTAATGAAGCACAAGCGTCCGCGTGACCGAGTGGTTAGCGCTCCTGATTTCGGGCGTGGGGTCACAGGTTTGAGTCCCGCTAGAGCCGATATTCTTTCCGAACCTAAGTGGCCTTTCATTGCACAGAATCATTCATAATCACCCTCCGATCATCCTGATATGACTGCAATACTGTTAAAGAACAGGTGTAAAATCGCATCAGTAAGTTCAGTGATGCATACAGGGAAGACTGAGATCTGGCTGCACATATGAACTGACCGACCTGTGTCTGCACTATTTGACCATCTAAAATCAAAGACAATGGATACACTTTCAGGGGAAGCAACTCTGCCGTTTTAATTTTTGCCTCCCTTTCAATAGGGGTCAACACTGAAAGGAAAAAAATTGCTCCTCTAGGATCCCTTTTTAGAAGGGCTTTTTCGTCCAGGAGATCAAAAGGGAAATCACCAAATTTGTCCCCATCATGAGATGGCAACCCTCCCCTCCCCCCCCCCCCCCCCCCGAAAAAAACAAACCCCCAAAAACATGGAGGTGTATACATACTCTTTACAAGTATTTTTTCTGCCGGTGCGAATCAACTTACAGGAGTTTCAGAATAATAATGTCCGACAAATCCATGAGTTATATTCTAAATGTTAAGCTTATGTAGTTATACAATTTGTCCTTGGCCCTGCGTGCAACATGTTGTAAAACAAAAACAAATATGAAAAATACAATGTTTATGTTTTGCCTGAAGGTTTTGCCTGAAGGTTTTGCCTAAAGGCATGTCCGTTTTAATGGTATTTTCAGAGGTCAACCACTGTGGACATAGTATGGATGATGTGACCCTATAATTGAGTCGCGACACGAGAAAACCAACAATATGGTTATGCGCCCAGCGCAGACTCAGATCAGCCTGGGCATCCGCCCAGTCTGATCAGAGTCTTCGCTGTCCGCATGGAGGTAGCTTAGACCCTTAGCTACCTTTTGAGCACTTATCAAAGAGTCTGATGCAACTAAGCGGATGCCCAGGCTGATCCAAGTCTGCACTGGGCGCACAACCTCATTGTTAGTTTTCACGTGTCAAGGCTAATATATAGAAACAGACCAATGCATACACAGATCAGACTGCTCCAACATTGCAGACAAGACCAGACTGCGCCAACAGCGGACTGTCCCATCGTTGAAGACACAGATCATACTGACCCAGCAGCGTAGGCACATATCACAATGCAGCTCTTACAGTAGCAGTCTCATGCAGGCCATTATCAACATTTTTCCTAATTTTTGACAAATTACGGTTATTTGTAAAGTATTCGAATAAATAGGATATTTGCGGTTTATTTAAATAGATGCATGCCTTGCTATTTTACGTCCTTTCAACATTTTTCAATCATATCAGGACGATGGAAGGATGATAAAGAAAGGCTGTATGCAATGGAACCCTGTTTACGATTGAAAAGATTCTCGCCTCAAGCGGGGATCGAATCTGAGATCGCTAGATCATCATGCCAGCGCTTAACCTACTGAGCTAACGGGGCTTGCAGTGTTTATTTAAGGCGAACGGATACCCTTTAAGGAACTTTGCAAGTATTGGTTTTTGTCTCTCTTCTAAATGGGGATCAACTGTTAAAGGAAAGAATTTGCTCCTGGGGAGCAAGTTCTTTCAATTAGGAGTACAACCTATTTTGGATCTTCCCTGTCGACTAGAGAAGCAAATAGGAGGTCACAAGAGGAATTTCCCTTTGTAAAAATGGCTAGAAAACATACACCTAATTCGATTTTATCTATACCAGACGTCTAGCCTAAGGCTCTGTTGACTCTTAATCTGCTGCACGAACTGTAGATTTACCACGACAAAACAACTACACCACCAAAAATGGTAAACAGGGAAGATTAAATGAAACAGCCGACTGGAAAAAATGTTAATCAGCAGAATTACTGGAAACATCCATACACTCATGATAAAAAAAAAAAAACGAAACGAAATAAGATAAGAGGCACCTGAGAGCCTGAAGCGTTCCCCTGAGCTCATCATAGCTGAACAAAATAAGCATCTGAGAATTTGCAATGTATTTTTAAAGATCTGGTTTTCAGCGCATTACACATTAAGATCCTTAATTGTTTACTTTTATATTTGGATTTATACTGAGTTATTACTTTCGAGTGTTACTAAAAAGATCAAATATTGCTAAATATCCTGCAAATACATGTAACAGGCAGCGGAATAAATGGCCAACCGGTCGACATTGAGTTTAATCATGAGCACCTGACTCAAAAGTCAGAGGTCCTGGGTTCGATACCCGGTCAGGCCACATACTTTCGTTTCTCCTTCCGCTGATTCAAGAAGGGCAGTTGTCAGTTACTGGCGAAAGTATGTGCACTTAATACTAGTTAACCGCTTAGGAGGTCTAAACCTGCCCAGGAATAGTGTGGTTAGGTTAACTGACCGTCCCGACATGACCATAGCTGTTTACCGTGGACGTTAAGCAATCAATCAATCAATCAATCAATCAATTTTATCATGATATCTTGATGCACCAATGAGAGACAGTGTTTTTTAGATTATATAATACAATTAAATATCAGTTACTGTTAATTTTCAGCAATGTTTCGAATCTAGCCAAGGGAATAATAACTCCTGTTCAGTTTCTTTAAGGAGCAGGCTACTTTAGGAAGGGTCTGGTTTAGGCCTTTAGTACAGATTTACCCGAAAATGATAGAATTGACAATCTTTTGGGAAAAGAGCTTTTTTTTTACACAATAGTCGTTTTCGATTTTATATCAGTGAAACTTGATAACATAGATTGTTACTGATTGTTATGATTGAGCCGCGGCGCCAGAAAACCAACAATGTGGTTGTGCGCCCTGCGCAGACTCAGATCAGCTTAGGCATCCGCCCAGTCTGATCAGAGTCTTCGCTGTCCGCATGAAGGTAGCTACCCTTTAAGCGCTTAACGAAGAGTCTGATCAGATCATGCCCAGGCTAATCTGAGTCTGCGCTGGGCGCACAACCACATTGTTGGTTTTCTCGTGTCGCGGCTCAGATTGTTAGTGATTGTTACATGTAGTTCATGTAAATATTTTGTTCCTTAGTAGTGTAAAGTTGTCACAAAAGACTCGTATTTCTTATATTGAACTGGCGACATTATGATCCATGCAAAACACTGTTTGAATTTCTCTTTTATGCACAACCTTTATTTTGTCTCTATCTAAGTTCATAAGAGAGGAACTAAATACGCCAATGCTTCCGTTTCAACCCTATTATGTTTATGTACATGTATATATAACAATATTGATACTGCAATGAATGTTTGATTTTTGAAATAAAACATGTTTAAACAAAATTCATAAGATGTCTGCAAAATAAACCCATAAATTGTTAAGTTTACGATTTTATTAATACCAAAATATCTGTTATAGAATCTTTCCCATAATTGACATATTCAATAAAACCCTTGCATATCATTCAGCGAACATGGGTCTCAATAAAAAAAGGGACCCAGCTTTTCGTTTGATATTCTGGAAATGTTCTTGAAGGGACCGTAATGCCCGTATCCTAAAAAGCACTTACTACACACTGTGCATATTACAGGTATACCTAGCCCAGATGGATGGATGGATGAGTAGCGATTTTACGTCCTTTTTAACAGTATTTCAGTCATAACAGGGCGATTGCAGGGTGATAATGAAAGGCTGCGGGCAATGGACCCTGTTTGTCGGTCGGGAAGATTTCCGCATGAAGGGGGCTACGTAGTCCTGAGTGGCAATGATAAATAAAAGGGAAACATAATAAAATATCATCTCCAGTCTACGGAAGACCGGTGGTGATTTCTCACTTCATATTTCTCACTTCCCACTTCCAACTTCCTTTTTCCCACTTCTAACTTTCTAGTTCTTTGTTTGAGTAAAATACAAGATACAAAATAGTAAGTGCGAACTAGGAAGTGGTAAATGAGAAGAAAGAAGAAGAAAGTGAGGAGTGACAAGTGGGCAGTGAGAAATGCTCACTTTCTTTTCCGCACTTCTAGCATATCTAACTACGTCTCTCTTTCAACGTTCTACTTCTCACTTCCAACTTTCTAGTTCTTAGTTTTAATATAATACATAATACATACTAGTAAGTGAGAAGTAGGAAATGAGAAGTTGTAAGTGACAAGTAAGAAGAAGGAAGTCACTTCCCACTGGTACTTCTCACATCCAAATTACTACTTCTCACTCCCTGTACAACACAAACAGTACATAAACACTTATGCAGTGCGTTTGTGGAATGTAGTCTACTTATCACATTGCATAAGTTTAATGCGTTTTAGGTCGAACTGGAATGAAATTCACCACTAGCATCAGCATCCATTATTGAAACCATGAACGAAGCAAATAAAATGATATAGTCTTGAAGAAGTGGTAAGCTTACAGTTGACGAGAACATAGATAGTAAGTGTTGCCACAAATATGTGCCTTTCAAAAGCAGTCAGGATGTTTACTTGGGCGTTTGCAAGAACAACATAGTCCTCTGTTGGATTCCTTTTATAATGGTGTATTTTATAAGCACCAACTATTAATGGTTGCTAAGCGTGGACTAAGTTTATTTTTGTGAAAGCTTTACTTGTAAAACATAGATAGTTTACTTCGTTTACTTCCAGTTAAATCGCTAAAACAGACACGGCCAAATTAAAAGGCCCTCTATAAGATTCAGCAGTCGAAGAAGTCGTAAAACAGATACCTGCAAAATTCACACGCCCTCTATTCGATTCAGCAGTCGGAGATGCGGTCACACTATCATCTTCTAGAACAAAGTAGAGTCCTTTTGTGTACAATTAGAGTAAATCAGTTTATACACATGTAAAAATGGGAATTTCAGAATGCTGTCTTCTTTACAAATGTGATTCCTGAATTCCGATGGATTTGAACACCGATTTTTACACCGCCAGGAAATCAGTTTGTGTAGTGATTGCGATATTTAGCATTTACGACGGACGGTGGGCATGTTATATATGTCATTGACGGGTTGTTTTTGTTTTGCATTTTCTATGTTCTATTACATTTCTAGCCTTCCGATGGCATTATTTCGAAGCTGAAAATTTTAAACATACACAAAACCACACGCAATGGTATAATGGTCAGAAATGATCAAGTCGGTGAGAAAATATTTCCGAAGTTGAATCACCGACAAAAAGAATATTACTTATTGGCACATCATGGTATTTTTCAATAAAATCGTATCTTTGGCAAAATTTAGACTGAAAAAAAAAAACACACAAAAAAACAACAACAAAAAAACATCAGCTACCTGTAGAAAAAAGGAGGTAGGGTGATAGAGGAAGAAAACAGAGCCGACGTGAATATATAATTGGGATGGGTTTCATCATTGTTTTAATGGATTCTAGAAAGAAATTACTTCTAAGATACTTTGTTAAAGTACTATGAAATTCAAAAGACTGTGTCCTGCTATATGATATAATTTATTCAAAGAAAACGCTAAAGCAAACAATTTAAACAAGTAATTTATTCTACCGTAAAATTTTCGTTACAATATTATGAGGGCCGATTAGTTTAACGACAAAGTTGATTTTGTGAAGTTTGTTAGATTTCAAGTATGTAGCATTTCATTTAAGATTCAACTGAAATATTCTATACTTGGTAGTTATTTTCTTCAATAAGCATTTAATTTGTTACAACCATGATGTTACACGCAGTCGTAATAAATTTTGCATGTGAATGATATCAGAAGATTTCAGACTTACATCGGCAAGGAGTGCCTGTATTACTTTATTGATAAATGGAATTGCAACAGAGAGTTTCGTGGTATATACATGTATACCTGGATAGATTGCAGTAGCAGCGTCTGTTTTTTTAGTCAACCCTCAGTATAAACGATGAAAGTGTATAAATATTTACATTATCAGTGTATAGCTCTCTGTTAACCCAATTAAGTGATGCGGGCGTCAATGTTGTTTAAAAGTCAATAATTACATTGTATCACGCGCTTCAGAGTGACAGCTCATCTCACTAACTAGCACGTGAAATCTACAACATTCCATGTACTTGAATGGCTAGTAAACATTGAGTGACAGCTCGCTACGCCTACTTGCACGCGAAATCTACAGCAGGAGGTGGAATTTACTGGTAGGCAGTGACAATGCGGCTGTTCCAAACTATTGCTAAATTCGGCCGGTAATGTTTTTCAAACAATCTTTATATATGTATTTCTTAATTTTGTTTATCTTTTTATTGATCAAAAGCATCGTTTAATAATATAAATATAAGGAATGAATGTTATTTTTTAAACGTTTACTGAAGTATAAACTACATCGGGTCACGAGCAAAGTTTACGTAAACCCCTTCGGGGTTTACGTAAACTTTGCTCGTGACCCGATGTAGTTTATACTATAGTAAACGTTAAAAAAATAACATTCATTCCTTAAATATCATCTCTGTTACGAAAACTTCCAAACATGGAAAATCGGCTGTTGAAAAGTTATTTTTGGCTGTCTTACAGCTTCATTCAAGTTTTATATATAGCAAATAATTTTGCAGACATTGGAATAACTGTAGCAATATGTACTGACGAAACAAAAGGTACTGATTTAATTTTCATAGCTACTAGAACCACTTACAGCCCATTTATAAATGATTTGCTTATGTCTGATTTGAAAGTTTATCAAACGCCTACTTACCGTCGTCATATGCACTGCAAGATGATATAATTCTAAGAAAACTGTCTATAAAAGTTGTTATAGTGAGTCGGAGCTGACCCTTCAAGCGCCAAAAAAGGCAGACGATAAAATTTACGTCTGCAAAAATTTCAAAATATGTTTCATCCAAGCTATATCATATTGAAAATTCAAAAACTAGAGGGCAAACAGTGTATATCTAGATGAGGTGGCTCATAATAATGAGCCACCTCATCAGGATCTGCACTGTTTTTAAATTCTGTTATTTTCATCACTGGCGCTTTAAGTGTTAAATTCCAAAAGTAGGAACAAGGTGGAATGGAAGAACATTCTAGGCGATATAAAGCCATATGAAATGCAATAGATAAGTGAAAGAAATTGGCAATAGATATACACGACCTGTTGGAATATTACCCTGTTGATATAACACTCTTATAGTTAAAAAAATGTCCCTTCTTATTATTTTCATTTTCGCTCTTATTTATCTATTTTGGAAAGTTTAAGCTTGCGCTTCATTTTATGTAATTTTCTTAAAATATCATCCAATTATCATAAAAAATATCATAATGCCTTTCAGAAAAATTAACATTGTATTTACGACAAACCAACATGTAAACCGCTTAATATCAAATGTATTTGCTGACAACCCTGTTTCGTTTTCACAAACTTTAAGGTAGTGTTTAACATATTATTATAAAATAAGTTTTAAAAGGATAAACAACTGAAGCCAATGTTCGTGTCAATTCTTTGATATTCAATTCTGATATTCATTGTCAATGAGAGGCCAACCCGACTTTTGCACCATGATGTTAAGTTGAAATTAAATACCGAATACATTTAAATTTAACCAATGGGACCAAAAACGTTTGTTTCTGCGTTCGTAAGTTTATATTGCCATTTGTTACTAAATAATGTTTCAACACTATCCAAGCGGTATGTATTTATTGTCCGTAGCACTTCTAGAGGAAGATTAAAATGCTGCGTTCATGCTACTTTATCGGGTGATAACAAATATTGTTCCGTTTTATCAAAAAGGGACAATGTTATTTTGTTTGTTTGTCTGCGTTCAGATTTTTTCAGAAGCGATGCAAACCGGACCCTGTGATCAGATTGGCAAAGTGTATAGATTAGATATATAATACACTTTGTACTGCCTTGTGATACAAGCCGTCTTTTATAATGACATGATGGTAGAGTGTTCGCCTTTCAACCCGGAGACCTGAGTTCGAATCCGGAAGGGGTCCAAGGTTTTTAGAAGTCCGTGAAAATGGCGCCCAACGTAATGTGTACATTAGAACTCACTCCTCAAGTCTTATTTCCAGTGGTTCTTGTACTTCTAGATCTGAGAACTTGCGGACGTACTCAATATAAAGGGGGAGAATGTCAGAGGGTATATGTTTAGTATATTATACGCTTGTCCTGCCTTGCGGTACAAGCCGGTGTAACGAAGTAAAGTGACCCCCATAGAATAACGACCCCCGGTCATTATTCTTCAGAGAAAGTGACCGTTTTTCTATAAAATACTGACTCCCTTTAAAAAATAAAGATCCCCCGATGATATCTATAAAATAGTGACCCCGGTCATTTTTCTTTAAAGAAAAGTGACCCCAAACACCAACCTAGGTCATAACACTATGACTCCCCATGAAGCCAAGGTGTCTTCATATATGCTTATGGCATACAGGATGTTGTGTTCGGTCAGTTACAACTCTCTTGTTTGATGATGGATTTTAAAATGCCAAGACGATGTGTCGCGCGCAAGTCCTAGGTATCTAACTCGAAGGTCAAGATCATAGAGATCATTCAAAGATAATGGTGTCCTGCTATATGACTCTGGTAAATCATGTCTCACCTGTAATTTTGTCATTTGTGGGTAGACTTTCAAATAACTGGAAGCAAATGTTAGCCACATAAAGACAATGTATCGTTAGCAAGATATACGTTCCCACCTCAAAAATTAAAGTCAATGTCACAAAGGACCTCTGACAGTTGTAATGTAAATTTGCCTATGAAAAAAGTGGAAAAAATTAACTTTAGGTATACTTCAAAGTTATAACCTTATTTCACGGTTGATTGAACTTAGAAAAAATATTCACCTGTTGCGTTTAGCTCAGTTCCTAAGTAATCATAATGGCTAGAATCTTCGAGCTAGCTCCATAGATACGTCTTGGAAATATCCACTGAAAGCAGCGACGTATATCGTGCCTTATCCTAAAATTAACGGTTCATTGAACATAGAATAAAATATTCATCTGTTGCGTTTAGCTCAGTTTGTAAGTAACCGCAGGGTCTAGAGTCTTCAAACTTGCTCCATAGATACGTCTGGGGAAGATCTGAAAACCGCGATGCATATTGCGCAGTGAGCTGTGTTGTATGGTCAGCGATTTGTCTTATAGTTTGACGTCTATTTTATGCACGATTACATCTGAGAATGACTCAGTATAAACAGATGTTTGACTCAAACTAACAGTAGACCACAGTGACCTATATTTCATGGTCCATTGATTTTACTTAATATTTTGAAGACCGTTTGATATTTGTCCATGATAGCTTGGGATAATGAATCAGTATGACCAAAAAATCGACTATGATGATATATATGTACGAGTGTTTCAAGTTTCATGAAATTCCATTCAATGAATACTTAGTTAAGATTCCGGGCGGACGTGACCGACGGAAAGACGGATGGACGGACATGGACAAAACTATATCCCTCCGCCCTCGGCCATGGATAACAAATACAGGTTTGCAAATTTTATGTTCAGTCCATCTATGAAATATCAAGGCCACGGCAGTTACGGTTCTTGAATGATAAACCAACCCTAAATTGGAGCGTACAAACAAACGGACAGAACGCCAGGCCCACATTAGTATGCCCGCCTCAATTTCTTCGAAGTCGGGGGCGCGAAAAGGGAGCTGCCAAGCCATTAGATTCGAAAAAGACTCTGTGACATGTCATTACAAAAGTATATAAAACTCGGACAATATCAGGACCCTGCAGTAGATCAGTCGGCAACAGTAAAACAAAAACATATCCGCAGGGAGTTTAAATGTTTTTTTACTGTGCACAAATCTTTAAGCGCGGGTTTCGACGTTGTTGTTTTTGAACTTAAATTGCTTTTTTTTCTTAACTCAATCAGTGTATTAACACAGAAAGCATCAAGCATATAATGCAAGTAAAAATCACTGTGAGGAAACTTAGATAACGGCTCATACATGTAGCTTGCCAGAGATAGAGAATGACAGAGGGCCAGCGCAAATATATATTATCTAGCATAAATCCAATTGTAAAATTATCAGGTTGGGGTAATCGCTAAATCTGAGACCCGATCCACTGTCGTGCAATAGATATGAGCAACAACTGGGTTACATACTCACTACCTACAATGTGTAATTGCAGGATTCTGCATGCGAATGTTAACCTCACGATTTTCTACGGCTTTTGATGAAGATTTCTAATGCTAACGGCCGTTTAGCAGACGATATGAACAAAATAAATATTTATTTTCCTGTTTTAATGCGAATCGAGCCTTTTATGCAGTGCCGAAGAATTTCAACTCACACTGTCATCCCTTTGCACGTAAATATTTTCGGTTTTCGGCAGTTTTATCGAAAGAGGCTTAGCGAAAATCTCAGTCTTTGTATGTAGGTTTTACTGGCTCTATTTACTCCTGTATTTGTCCATGCAGGGGAATATTGCACTCCATTATAAATGTACATATGTGTGTATAATTTACTACAGCATGCATGAATGAATGAAAAATTGTGAATTTTAGAAAAAAGGTTTTATAGTTTTCTACGGCTAATCCAAACATTATTTATTGGGTTTCGAATGTTATGCTAACGTATTCTATGGTGGACGTTTATGTTTTCTACGGTGCATATTGTGACATGAAAAACAAAAATAGTAAAAAAGAGATGGTAAACCTATATGTGCAAGGCGATTTTAGCAATTTTTTTAAGAACCACCTGTCCTGATCGAAATAAGAACCCAAGATCTCCGAGAATATCATAAAAACCTTAGTGATCACAACTTTAAACTATAAGTTTGATGACTGTAAAACATCACAGAAAGACTGGCTGATCTTAGACTTAGCCGGTGCATGTACGATATATAGATTATTAACTTGTTCTTTAATACTGAGGCCCCTATTTGGAAACTAAACTTAAACTCAACGATTATCTCAAGGTAAGGTCGAATCGTATTCATAGACATAAGTGCAGCTGGAGTAAACTCCAATAAGTAAGGTTTGGTCGAGTGATGGTGAAGTTCCATCGACGGCGACTCGAGTTAAGTTTTATCAATATTTCAGCGACTGCATGGCTATGATAAGCCAATGCGAAGAAGCACGACTACCAAAAGTTGTTGTTATAGGCCAGATGGCTTCTATGTTATACATTTTTTTCTTTTTTTTTTTGTGTGTGTGACAAATTCATATTTTAAAGGTGCTGCGTTTCACAGAGTTTTGGCTTACGTCCTAACAAGTATTTTGTATTTCCTTTCAGCTATAATGTCGTTTAACAAAATATTAAGTCTATATTCAGACGTCTCCAAGACAGAGAGAGAGAGAGGCCTCCGCCACACACTCATTCACACGTGGTCGGGTCCGGCTAAGTTTAGTGTCGGCGAGTCTTACTAGTGTAAGCTAGAGCATGGTTTGTCCGCCTTTCCGAAAACATAATCCACGAGCTTTATCAAGTGCATTATCCACGTACAGGCGGACGAACCGGGTTCGTTCTCACTTATAGCATGATACCCATTATAGGCCTTGCACGTAATAGGGTATCTCATGCTAAAGATTTGGGTATCTGAGGATCGTACTATAAATCTGTTTAATAACTGCTGTGCTTGCAGTAGGTGCGGGGTGGGGTTCGGATTTCGTTTTACTCTCGTCTGTCCTATCGTCCTTTCCTTCTTCCTCTCTCTCTGGGAGACCGATCGATAAAGACTGAAACACTGTCTCAAATAGCCGTTAAACCCCAAACAAACAAACAAACAAACAACAACCCCAAACCTGTCAAAAACCAGTCGAATTTCTAACTTGACTAATATCTTAACAATGTTAAGCTACAATATAACTTTTTAAAAAGGAAACTCTGGCATTATTTACACATTTTTAGCGGAAACCAGATCTACAAAGAAGCGTACTTCCCTCAAAAACCTCTTAGGGGCCCCTGTTTTTTTAGGCTGACTTGTCTCCAGTCAACATAAATGTATGTTCAAAATGTCATTGAGATCCGACAAATGCTGTATAAGTAGAAACCTAAAAACGCGGACAGCAGACTGGCGGACAAATCGAAAACAATATGCCCCAAACCTAAACTGCTTTTGCGATATAGGTGGTAGTGGTGTGATTAGGGGAAGGTGTGGGATATGTATATTCAAACGAATAAAAATCTTTGAAACTACTTATCTTCAACATACACATTTTTTATATTTTTTTAGTTTCATTTTCATACAATATTAAAAGAGGATGCTCATTATAAATGTTCTACATTGACCTTAGCTGCGTTACCCTAGCTGATCTTGAATCAATTACTGCTACATATCATTAGTTTCCAACACACACAAGAAAATAAATAATAATAATAAACAAGAGCTGTTACAGTATGTAACAAATGCCCCCCGAAGGCCCGCTAAGAACTGTAATCACGCCATTGTTTCATCCGAATGTCCGTTACAAATCATTTCGCCACGATGAACAAAAATCTCACTAAAACAATGATAGAACTTTAGAAATTTCTTTTAAAGCTAATTCAGGATAAATGACTTGACCTTTGACCTCTGGCTATGACCTCGACCTTGGGTGTGGGAACCTCTGTCGTGCATGGCAAGTCTTCTCAGTAGGCTTTATCTTTCTTTAAGGTTTGCTTTGATATTTTTCAAGGTAATTGCCAAGTCATAATTTGACATCTGACCTCAGATTGTGATCTTGACCTTGGATTTAGAATCATAAATATTGTGTGTAACATAACTTCCCATTATGGTTTTCCTTTCTGTGAAGTTTGATGACATTCGCTTTAGCCGGTTCTAATTTATCACAGAGGCAAGATTTGACCTTTGACCCCTAATTGTGACCTTGACCTTGAACCTGGCAACCAAAACATTATGTGAGACACACCTTCTCATTATGTTTCACCTTACTGTGAAGTTTCATTAAATTTGCTTCAGTAGTTTATAAGTAATCGCTGAGACCCAATTTTGAGATACAATTAGACTTTTGGCCCAACTCTGGCCTTGACCTTGGGCGTAGGACCTAAGTCTTGTGCTTGACACACTTCTCATTATGCTTTATCTTTCTCTGAAGTTTTATCAAATTTGCTTCAGTAGTTGTTTTAAAACTATTGCTAAGACACAATTTAGAGACACAATTTGACCTTTCACCTAATTGTGGCCTTGCCCTTGGGCGTAGGGACCTAAGTCTTGTGCGCGACACACCTTCTTATTATGCTTCATCTTTCTATGAAGTTTCATCAAATTTACTTCAGTAGTTTATCGCTGAGACACGATTTGTAACAGACGGACGGACTGACAGACGGACGATTCGATTTTAATATGCCACCCGAAGTTCCTTCGGGGGCATTAAAACATTTTAATACAAAATATTACTGTCTTAAAAAGGCTATTTTCTTTTTCTTTTTTCATCTCTAGTCCTCTCAGGATCAAAGTCAATTGTATGCAAGTTTGGTACACCTACTATTAGAAAAAATCACTTATGGTTACTGAAATTTAAGCAATTAAAAACGGACGGAACCAATGACTTGTGAAAGAGTCAGACGGACGAACGAACAGACGGACGGACCCCAATAGCATACATCGTATCTGGGGTGTGTGTGTGGGGGGGGGGGGAGGGGTAGAGGTGGTACAATGATATAGAAACACGCCCATAACAATTAATTTTAGTACTATCGAGCTATTCATTGCATGCAACAACATCGTCCCCGTGTCACTATAACAGTATATGCCTAGTTTGTATAAAATCCGTGGTAAAGAAGCTTTCCACGAAAAAAGGAAAGAAAGCCCATACGACGAGGCTCACAGAAACTATATGGTAACACCAGGAGGTAGGGTTAAAAACAATAAAATCGATTCAAGTTTTAGCGAAAACACTGGAGAAGGACGGATCGAATCCATGACCAATGTTTAACAGGCAGGTAGCTTAACCACTACGACACCAAAGCTTCTGCAGACACAGCAACGTAAACCGATCGGACGCTCAGACGTCAAGCAGAAAAGCATAGTTCCAGCGGTATATTTATAATTTTACGAGTTTTACAGTTAGTATGATCTAGTTTTACACTGTTAAGTCAACCGTGTCTTAAAATTTAGTCATTACAGTTTATATGTTTTTGGAGGTCCGATTTGGGTCCACAATGTCCTTAACATGATGTGAGTCGAACTGGAGTGTAGCTAGAGTCTCCTCCACGAAGTTAAAGTGAATATAACAAGAGCTGTCGCCTGACAGCATAGCTCGCCTGAATAGGTGCTTGCCCATCACACAGTTGCTATGGTGGTGAGGACTACTAAGCATAAAACTTCAGACATGCATGTCCATAATGACAACACGTTTATAAACAAACGCTATCTCAGAAATAAGTCTTAAAATAAAATTGAAATAAAAAAAATCCACATGAAATGTCAAAGTCCATGAGCTTGAGGTCAAAGAACTAAGGGGCGGGGGTGGGGGGGCTGCAGGGGCTAGGATCTATGAAAACCTTGAACGATTATCTAACATCATTCCAAGTAATAGTATCAACTGAGTCCATCGTGGCACTGTGAAATTATGTCTTCATAAATATAAAACTTTACCAAATCTTTAAGACAAAATTCAAAGTTGATGACCTTGACTTCAAGGTCATCCAGTGGGGTAAGTATATGGTGTTTTGTAAAAACTCAAAACAGTGTCTAACATCAGTTCAAGTGTAAATTAAATCTCTGCCAAGCATTATGAATCAGTACGCAATTAGAAAACTTTAATAAAGACCAAATTTCCTAAGTCCCTGACCTTGACATCAAGGTCATTGAGCGGGGGTTAGGGAAGTACTATGTAAAACTTTGGACTAATACCTAACTACAGTGCAAATATAAAAAGAATTCATCAGTGAATTCAGGAGATATGTGTCTTTAAAAAACTTTAACCAAAACATCCAATCAATAAAAAGACAATTTTCTAAGTTCATGACCTTGACATCAAGGTCACTGAGGGGAGTGGGGGTAGTACCGTGGAAAACTTTGGACCAATATCTAACTACAGTGCAAGTATCAAAGAAATCCATCTATGGGTTAGGCAGATATTGAGCTCTATAAAACTTTAACCAAAACATCCAGTCCAAAAAACTCCCAATTTTCTAAGTCCATGACCTTGACATGAAGTTCATGGAGTGGGGTGGGGGTGGTACCCTGTTAAACTTTGGACCAATATCTAACTACAGAGTAAGTATCAAAAGCATCCATCAATGGGTTAAGGAGATACAGGTCTTTAAAAACATTTAACCAAAACATCCAATCCGGACGCCGACGCTGACGCGGACGCGGACGTGGACGCGGACGCGGACGCAGACGCGGACGCCGACGCCAAGGTGACAACAATAGCTCTTCCTGAACTTTCGTTCAGGCGAGCTAAAAACTGTACTTGAACTTCACGCGCTCAAAGCTTACTCGAGCGTCATTTCAACCGACCTTACTGGAGTATGAGTCGAGTATGAGTTTGAGTTGTATTTGTGAATATGGGCCTAAGTGGTTTATTGCTGTGTATAATGATTACAACTTTATGAATTATGACATCTTCAAAGGTTGATTTGTCTTTGAAACAGTGGTAGCAATGAAATCTTCTTCTGAAAATATGATAAAAAAAAACATTTATTTTTTACTTAAAGGGATGAATTAAATGGATTTAGTCATTACTATAACAATTAAGATAGGAAAGAGAGAGCAATACCCATTAAATCCCCTATCTTAGGCCAGCAAAGAAGTTCATATGAATTGCTTTCATTTATATTGACATTTCTTGAAATCTGACTCACAAACTTCATAATGTTTCCAAGAAAGTGAGAATGAATAATACCGCCAAGAACCGTAGAATACTGCATCATAGTTATATATTTAACCGTAGAATGTTATATCTTAGCCGAAAGAATCTATAACATCTACTGGCGAGCACTATAACAAGAAATGATGAAAAAGGCAGATAACAGCACAAAAGTGACTTTCCGGAAAGAGATTTAAGGTTGGCGGGCAACATTTTTATGTTTAAGCACCCGACTATGGATTATATTCTATAAATATATGATGAAATGTCTATTTTCACTTTCTTCTCTATAAAAGCTGTTTAAAGGAAGGATAAAGCACTCATCAGCCCAGAATATATGCATTGTTATGGTAAAACGTATTACAGGCAATTTTTCATATGGATTAAGGCATATATACCTTTATTATCAAATTTTACTCCAGTTTTATCATTTATTTACACAGTTTCTAATGACGCTTTCCCACAATTCATTGTAAAACCATAACGTTAACATTCGCATGCAGAATATCGCAATAACACATTGTGGGTAGTGATACTAGGCATTCAATCTGTCGCATAATCTCCTTATTATACACCATGTTTTTATAACGTTAAAGACGTTCTTTAAATCTTCGAATTGTTCAGAAAAACTTGATTTTCCAATAATGGTCCTTAATCAGAAATGTCACGATAAAAATTGAATTACATGCACAAATCAGCGGATAATACGAAAACATGATTCAGCGACGTTTGGGGAGTGTTTTGGCTGGAGGGGGTTAGTATCCTATCCGTAACATTGTAATTGTAAGTATTGTACTTTTTCATACTGTTGTACATGCTTGTTATCCTGTATGTTTATTAAATGAAATATGTATGTTGATATGCTCATGGGCCATATGGCTTATTGCCTCAATAAAGTATTCATTCATGAAATATTTGTTTTTCAGAGATTAAAGAATATATAACTGTAGAAAAGAATGCACAGATTGGCAAAACTGTTTATAAAAACAACGTTCCTTTGGGCTTGAGATACAACGCATCTTTATCTTCTAATTCCAGCTACTTTGAAGTAATCAATGGTATGTTTGCTAATATGTTAATTCAACATCCGTGCAGAACTTTTGTCCTTAAGTATACGTATAATTATTGGAAAGTTACGAGTGATCTTGCAAACAGTCATAATCAGGAAGGTACTTAACGTATAATGGTTCTCAGTGGTGATTTGCGTGACAAAAATGCAGAAGGTGTCCGAATGGCCGGGCACACTTCAATTTTAATAGTTGAACCACACAAAATGGTAAAAACAGACCATAACAGTTTCAATTTTAATAGTTGAACCACACAGAATGGTAAAAACAGACCATAATAGATAACGGGATTAATTTATTCTACTGCAGAAGCATTTGGTGAAAGTGGCATGTCCCCTTTTTCACCGCAGTAATAACAAATGTTTATAAAACATTAGAATCGATTAACTAAAAACAATGACTACTCCTTTATTTAGGCAGGTTTTCAGTGTAATTTGTCTTAAAATAATAATAAGGATAAACGAGAAATATCAAAATCATATTCCGTAGATCAAAGATCACTGTATTAATATTCCCTGTTTCGTCATTTAGTGTTTGGGCATGTTAATAGTGAACACATTCTTCCTGGATAAAAGTTCATTTTATATTAAGCCGGGAGCAATACGTCAGTACATTGCAATTCCCACTGATGACGTCACTACTAGCATGATATTTTTTGGAACATTTCGGCAGAAGGTTGCATACAGTATAACTTTCGCTATGCAGATGTCACTCTTCCCACAATATATTTTCTGTGAAAAGAATCGTTATCAAACATCAAAGTAAACTATGCTATACTAAAATGATGGTGACGTTTTAAAGTGCTGTTTCTTAAATTGACAGGAGTAGCCATCTTGGGTAAAAGATAGAAAAAATTGTTCCTAAAGCCAAGAGCATGTTAGTAAGTTTTAAAAACTCTCCTGGAAGATCTTGACATTGAAGAATAGAAGAAGGACGATAAGTTGAATCTGCAGAAAGGTGAAATTTTTTATTTTTGAAAAACTGAACATCCGCTTGTTCGAAAAAAATCCAAAGTCCAAAGTGAGAAGATTTTTTAACCAATATGTGAAAGGTTATATCTGACTGCTTGCTAAGATTTGTTGCGGTGTGTTTACTGGAAAATTTTACTGTGTCGTTTTCTTATCACTTGAACACATCTCGGATGTCTATAAATTAACAGTGCATGTATTTGTTTCTATCAGGACAGCAACAATATCTCTAGAAATACAGCATTCTGGAAACAAGTTTCCAGTGTCGTCTGTAAATTGGGATGCAAGTGTAATTTGTCATCTGAAACTGAAAGAGAATCAAGTTACAAAGTTCACCGGCAAGAGCTGGGCCACATTTAAATTGCCTTCGGAAACTCATAATGATGATATATATTCCGAAGGATAGGTGGCCAATGCGAAAAAAGTCCACAGGGATATTATCACCGAAAGCCCTGTTATTAAGCGAAAGTTGGCTGAGCAGACACCTAGCGCTAGTGCTGACCAAATTCTTGAGGTTTTCTGGAACAGAGAATGGTTGAGTAGATATTGTTTCAGACCAAAACCCAGCAGTTTCCATAAAAAAATCATGAGTAGAAGACAAGTTGATTCTGAAAACTGACATTCATACCTTTAAATGATACCATAAATCTTTGTCCCATCTAGGGTGTAGCCAAACAAAAATTTGGGTCGGTTATCTCAAGGGCTAACAGGAGTATACAAAAATCATGTCACCATGACCCATATGTCACTGTCTACTGATGCTTACTGCTGTGCACAGTTTAATGGAGGTACGCAAACCGGGGACATCTAGTTTGGTTTTACACATTTCTAGTCAAATGAATTATGTCCCTTTGTAATTTTAAGTAAAGAAATAATGTTCGGTCTGTGACTTAAAAACCGTTTAAGATATTTTTTTTTTACAAAATGTGATACAAATATAAACCATGATCAGACGATGTGCCGAAAACAAAGACCATAACTTCACCTACATTTTTATGGAATTATGCCCCTTTGTAATTTTAAGTTGGCAATTGTATCCACTCTTGTAACTTTTCAGTATTGAGATCTTGTCCCCTCTAAAACATTAAAACCATCAAAGTTATTTACACGAATTTTCGTATAATTGTAAAGCATTATCTGACACTGTGCAAAAAAAATAAAACCATAATTCCACCAACATTTTTTTTTATAATACATGTAACTTTTAGTTTTGGCAACCGGTCCTCTTTATAACATTTAAACCTCTAATATATTTTCACAAAACTTTGTACAAATATAAAAGTATGACCAGTTGATGTTCAGAGAATAAGAACCATGACACATTCTAAATTTTCGATGACAGGGTGGTGGTAAGAGAGAGAGACAGAGACAGAGAGAGAGAGAGAGAGATATGTTTATGTTCCAAAACCAAACATCTAGTTGCTTATGATTTTACTTTTCGTATTTTGCGTAAAGAATTATAGTGTACGTTTGTATGGTGGCTGGTTTGTGCCATTTCGTCTTTTCGCCGCGAAAAGACGCCACGCGAAAAGACGAAAAGACGAAAAGACGCCATGCGAAAAGACGAAAAGACGAAAAAACGCCAGGCGAAAAGACGAAAAGACGAAATAACGCCAGGCGAAAAGACGAAAAGACGAAACCCGCCACGCGAAAAGACGAAATTGCAGCGCGAAAAGACGAAAAAACGCCATGCGAAAAGACGCCATTTGAAACTCTTAAATTGTCGTCTTTTCGCGTGGCGTCTTTTCGTCTTTTCGTCTTTTCGCGTGGCGTCTTTTCGTCTTTTCGTCTTTTTGCATGGCGTCATTTCGTCTTTTCGCATGGCGTTATTTCGTCTTTCCGTCTTTTCGCGTGGCGTTATTTCGTCTTTTCGTCTTTTCGCGTGGCGTTATTTCGTCTTTTCGTCTTTTCGCATGGCGTCTTTTCGTCTTTTCGCGCCGAAAAGACGAAACGACGCCATGCGAAAAGACGAAAAGACGAAATAACGCCACGCGAAAAGACGAAATAACGCCATGCGAAAAGACGAAAAGACGCCACGCGAAAAGACGAAAAGACGAAATAACGACACACAAATACCCTTTCATTGATAACTGTATTGATTCCTAATACTAAGACAGATTTGTCTGAGTAAACAATATAGACTCATATCAGACTACTGCAAACGCAGCTACAGAAGCAGTCTGATCACAGAATTTGCCACTGAAATGCTTTTTATATATCTTTTTGACAGCTAAAAATTGTAAGGATAGACTATAAAATTAAAGTGGGGTCGGCAACATTTTGGGTCACTATGGTACCGTTTAGATTGAATAACAAATTTGTGCCTTGTTGAATGAGATCAAACACAGATTTAATCAAGATAATCAGTATCTAGCAGCAGTCTTATGAAAATTAGGATGGATTTATTTTATCCGACAGAAAAATAAAAGTTGTTAAAAGTGAAAAGGATAGCTAAAAGTCATGATTAGTATGGGGTCGGCAATAATTACAGTTATTGATTAAAATAATCTGGGCCATGTTGACTTAAAAATTAGCAGACGCAAATTTACTCATTCAGGAGCGTAGGCAGACCTGTTACGTTGTTGTAGCAAGCATTTTTGAGAAATACAGTCAAACCTGTCTTAAGGGGTCACCCAAGGGAAGGACAAAAAGTGGCTACTTAAGACAGATGATCCCATAATACATTTCATTTACACTGTTTTTTGGTTCAAAGGACCAAGGTGGCTGCTCAAGACAGGTGATCCCTTAATAGAGGTGACCACATAAGCAGGTTTGACTGTATAGCTGAATGTATACACCTCCAAGAAAGATCTCTCTAATACTGAACATTCTGTCCCCTTCTGTCATATTTACAAAGGGGGTCAACTTTTGTGACATTCTATTTGCTTTCCAAGATAGGGAAGTGAAGCAAACAGAAAAAATAGATTCTTAAATAGGTCTACTTTTAAAGGAAAGAATTTGCTCCTAGAGGACCAAATTCTACTTTCAAGAGCTGACCCTCCTTAAGAAAGGATGCAAAAATGCAAAATTGCTTCCCCTGAGAGTGGTCCCGTTCATTTTAAGCACAGATGCAAATATGTTGAAACCTGTGTTTCCATGCATCCTACGTAAAAATAACCGTTTTTTTGTGTTTTTTTTTATTAAGTTTGAACAAGTAGATGTTCATATCTCGAGCTGTATCATAACATACGCAGAATGGTTACCAATGCAGAGCCTGACCAGACTACTCTTTTCCCAGGACACATATGTCCTAGGATTTAGGATCATAATGGTAACATGGTCCAAATTTATTACTTAATGCTAGCACCTAATCTACTATTTGCTTGTAATGTATTTTTTTAGTAAACTGTGTTACAATATTATTGTTCAAACTGAGAGATCGAAAGAATTGGGCAAAACGTCCCACCAATGCTAAGGTCATATGAAGACAGGACCACGCGGTTTAGAGTCTCATCTGAAGGACCACTGAGGCGAGGGTGTGTGTGTGTGGAGGGGTGGGGGGGTGGGGGTGGGGGGGCGGTCGAACTGACTGCAACCGCTGGTCTAGTCTAGCCTATCCCATAATCTTGTGCGGTCGTTGGGGCACCATAGATGACTCTAAAACACTCCTTTTCCACCTAGTCTTGTCTTCAGCTGCCCTAGTTGAGCTAGCAAAATCCATCCCTGCCGTTTAAAGAAGACTTGAAGAGGAAGTAACAGTAGTTGTGCCCCTTTGTAAAAAAGGCGGAAGGAGGCACATTTTCAATTTAAAATGGATCTCTCACAGAGGTGCATTCAGATTAAAAATACTTCCTATAAGAAAGTGTTATAGCTTGAGCTGCAGCTAAATGATACCATAATATTCTTAAATATTGGGACACATAGGCCAAAGAGAAGTCTAATCAGGCTCTGCTCTGTCTGCGATTGGCACGTCTTTAGAAAACTATAAACTTGTCCAAATTTTGGGTTAGCTGCAGTTAAATGTATGTCAAATTAGGGAAAATACCGTATCATTTATTTTTTCATACAGCGAAGTACAACAATGTTTCAATGTTTGTATTCCATAGTTTGAGAGAGATTACATGGTCAACAAGTGGTTAATCTTTTAGGCAGTTTAAGATCAAAATTAAGATAGGATGAAATTTGTTTGGAGTGTTTTAATCCAAAACATTAGGACGGCTCATTTTCTTTTCTGTCCGTTCAGTAGAAATACCATAATGACTTCTTTCCTCATATTTTTGGTAATGTTTTTAAAAGAACAGTTTAGCGGCAAAAGCTGCAAACCGTGATTAGTACACTTCTTTACAGTTGCATTCTGATCAGGGTCTACACAGTTTAAAAAAGAAACACCTGTCTAAGTATTCAGAGTATTAACTGCATTTAGAATAGGATATATTGATATATCTTAATGCAAAACACGTGATGCGAAAAGACGAAAAGACGAAAAGACGCCATGCGAAAAGACGAAAAGACGAAATAACGCCACGCGAAAAGACGAAAAGACGAAATAACGCCACGCGAAAAGACGAAAAGACGAAATAACGCCATGCGAAAAGACGAAAAGACGCCAGGCGAAAAGACGAAAAGACGAAAAAACGCCACGCGAAAAGACGACAATTTAAGAGTTTCAAATGGCGTCTTTTCGCATGGCGTTTTTTCGTCTTTTCGCGCTGCAATTTCGTCTTTTCGCGTGGCGGGTTTCGTCTTTTCGCCTGGCGTTATTTCGTCTTTTCGTCTTTTCGCCTGGCGTTTTTTCGTCTTTTCGTCTTTTCGCATGGCGTCTTTTCGTCTTTTCGCGTGGCGTCTTTTCGCGGCGAAAAGACGAAAAGACGAAATGGCACAAACCAGCCACCATACGTTTGACTCTTTTCCAGTTTTTGTTTTGGGTAAATTAACTTAGTCTTTGGGTACATCAGCGAAATGCAAGGGTATTTTGAAACAAAGCGCTTCGAAAAATGTAAAAATTGATATATTGTATGATCTTATATGCGGTACTCCAATTCCCCAAAACAGGACATTGGGATTGAATTTGCACCCTCCACTGAAAGGGTAGTCCGACAGTCATATCAGCAAATGGGTAACTGACGTCCGTGCAGTTTACATCGCCATTTTAGTGTTAAAACTCCCTGTTTCAAAATTTAAGCCAGACGCCTTGCCCAAAGTATGAATCTCAGTGGGTGATCGGTGCGAAGTTAGAATCGGACAGATGTTGACTAGAAAGTAATGGATAGGCCAACAATAACTAGAGTAAGTGAGCAGGGGCTCACGTATACCCCCGGCCAGCGCCGCCGCCTAATTACATTGAACGTTAGACACAAAAATTAACACATATAAGATACAAATTTTAAAGTCTGTGACCTTGGCCTTTGGTCAGCAGCAGCATACAGAAGATGTCAACTAATCTGCTGCAAGCTATCAGTAAACCAAGAAAGAAATAAAAAGGTCCCATTGAAAGATACTTCAAATATATGAAACACACTGATGCAACTACTGTAGTATGTGACCTTGAACTTATGTCAACAGCAGCATCCAGATGATGTAAAAAAAACAAATAATATGAACTTGACTCAAACCTTTATCAAGGAAAAGAGTAAGTCTGTGACCTTCACCTTGAGTCAAAGCATGTGTGGGGATGATATAGAATAAATGTTTTAGACCAACACCTATAATCGTACCAAATATAAACCAAACCCAACAAAAGATTTGGATATGAGATCTCAAAACCTTTAACACAAAACATACATGAAAATGTCTAAAATTGTGACCTTGACCTCTAGATCACAGGCATGTGTAAAGATGGTACAAAATAAACATTTGGACATATAAACTAAACTAAATAAAGAATTTGGATGATATAAGATCTTAAAAACTTTAACGCAAAACTTTAACAAGAAAAGTCAAAGTCCGAGACCTTGGCCTTGAACTCTAGGTCACAAGCATGGGTAGGGATGGTACAGAAACCTTGGACTAACATCCATCATCATGCCAAACATAAACACACCCAATTGATGGTTTGAAATTTGAGTTATAATGAGATCTTAAAAACTTTAACACAAAACTTAAACGGGAAAAGTCAAAGTCCATGACCTTGACATCTAGTTCACAGGTAGGGGTGAGGATGGTATAGAATAAAATTATATACCAACATCTATCAACATGCCAAACATAAGCTAAACCCAACAAATGGTTTGAATTATACAGAGATCTTAAAAACTTTAACACAAAACTTTAACATAAATAATTGAAGTCTGTGACCTTGACCTCTTGGTCACAGACATGAATGGGGGCGAATTATAATAAAACTTTGGTCCATAATCTATCACCATGCCAAATATAAACCTAATCCATCAAAGGGTTTGGAAAATATAAGATCTCAAAAACTTTAACGCAAAACTTTAACGCAAATATAAACTTACGGACGGACGGAAGGAAGGATGGACGAACTGACGAACGGACATCGGACGAAAGCTATATACCCCTCGTCATACTTCGAATGCCGGGGTAATATAATAAAATATTCGAAACGGAAAAAAGAGCTGTCGATATTGACCTTTACAGACAGATAGTCATTTTTTCCGTGCGGCGTATCCAAATAAAAACACACACAAAATGTCCAACACTGATACTGCATATAAACAAGAACAGAGTCATGCTTTAAACCCTGTATGTAATGGATCATTTTAACCTCTGCATCATTAGAAATGTTCAATTTGTATTCCTATTCTGTTTCTAATGTTACATGTAGTGACTTAAAATACATGTTTCTCTTTCTAGACGACTCACAAGTACAGATTGAGGTGAGCTCCGCACTTCATTCAGGTCTCAACGACTCCCTGACAATTGTTTATACATCATCAGGCATCGATTGCAGATCGAGCATTGTGTTCACAATAATCCTAACTGTTAAAAGAGTAAGAGAAACATTAGTTATTCTTTATTTTTCGACAGGAATGCTTCAGTCTAGGAACAAATGAAAGCTTGAATGGTCATTCAGACAAGTGACACGTAATTCAAAAGTTGCAAATGTAAGCTCCGTAAAACCATTTTAAGCCCCTATCAGTAAGTTATTACTGATCGTTCCAAGGCAATGTGGTGTATCTTTATGTTTTTGGATTTTCATGTCCACTTATTTATAAATTCCGATGAATCTGTTTGGTCTGTTTGTGCCTAAACAGTTTGCTTGTATTTCAAAGTAGAAAACACGTTTAATATACGTTTATACGCTTAAAGTTATTGTTTTGTAATGGCTTACTTTATGACCACCTACCTAGGAAATACCTGTTCAGATTGCTAATCGTTCGTATTGTAATACAACTACTGCTGTTACTATTTTTCGTTTATTTTGTTGATGGGATTTTGAAATGTGATTGGCCATGAAACCCCCGGGCCGATATCACTGCTGGTGGACAATTTGTCCCTGAGGGTATCGTCAAGCCAGTAGTCATTGATTCAGTTTTGATGCTGGTTCTTTAGCATTGGAGTCGATACTTAAATGCTGATTTAAAATAACCTTATTGATCTATTTCTGGTAACATTGTCAAAAATGTTCATCACACCAGGCTTCCATATCATAGCGACATGAACCTTAACGGAGTTTGTCTTTCATTCTTTCCAAATAACTTTTGGCTTATCTTTGGTTCTTTTGTTTATTTATATGTTTTTAAAGAAATACTGAAATATTTAAAAAATGAATTAAAAGAAGAAGAGCAAACAGTGTAACAAATAGTGTATAAAAAGTGTTACAGATTAAAGAAAGAGAATAATAAATCAAAAGAAAGAGAATAATGGGCTAAAATTTTAGAGAAATCTAATTGGTTTCATTGCATTGCCAGTGTATTTTTCTTCACACAAATTATTTGATGCGTTTAGGGAAGTACTTACCTTGTGTGCGCAACTTCTCATACAGTTCTTTTCATGAATCATTCTAGAACTATGCAGGCTTCCTTGACATTGTCTGTAGTTATGCATGTGCCTTAGTGGTTGTCGTCAAATAATTTGTTACTACTTTTTTCGCTTTGCAAACTCAGTCATTTTTCAGTATTAGAAGACTTCATGAATATATACCTTAACTCCTCCAAGAACTTTTCATGAAACATTCTAACACTTTGCAGGCTTCCACCTCATGGTCTGTAGATATGCATGCATCTCAGGAGGTATGGTTGGATAATATTTTACCACTATTTTCTCTTTATGAACTTAGTCATTTTGCCACATCTTAAGATCTATTGACAGTATATGCCTTGTGTGTACAAGTTATTCTAAGCATTTTTATTTTTCTTGTTACGAACTTAGGCCCATATACTAATGAAATATATAGACAGTGCCAGGATACCTTGTGTGCAGCTCTTCATAGGATTTTGAACCAATCAGTTTGAAACTGTGCAGATGTTTTAAACATTGTATGAGAGCTTGCATGTAGTTTTTGTAGAATCTCCAGATGCAATGACATTGGATACCCTGTGTGTGTACATGTATTTCCTCATATTGTTTTGGACATTGTACATTTTGGGATCGTGTATCCCCCTTATTTTTCCAAAGGCGGGGGACATAAACATTAATTATGTCAACTCTGGAGAGAGAGAGAGAGAGAGAGAGAGAGAGAGAGAGAGAGAGAGCACCAGTTATAGCCTGGTAGCACCTTGCACAGTCAGGGAAAGATCAGGCTCCAGCTTACTTACTATACTTAAGTACCAACCTATTGTCAATATAACATCCACAATACATACAAATCAATCATATACCACACGACAGCGACATAAATTTTACAATTTAATTTTTGTATTTCATAAACTTGCATTATTAATTAAAACGATGTTTTTATATGAGTAGACCTAGAGACACATAACCACTTAGCACATTTTATTATTGCAGCATAGCATCATACTAAGTTTGGATAAAGGTATCTACAACAGACACAACGATATGTTATATCGGCAATAATGAAACACACATTTGCGATAAAAATACACTTAGTCTGAGAAAGTGAAACTTCTACTGCAGATCCATCCTAAAACGCTACGAAGTAAGACAAATGATATTTAAAAATGTTATATGTAAACAGCCCATTTCTTAATTCTTGTGCTGTTTTAGGCTTGTATTTGGCACAAAAAACGATTAAGAAAACGATATAGCATGTTATGATCCTGCTTATAAGTGTTTTATTTCATTGCTAGAAAAAACTGATGTGCACTACGACGACTCAAAATTGCTTCCAGGGCTGGTATTTATCATTCAATGAGAACATGTCTAGCTTTTTTAAACTCCAAAGGCGTTGATATTAAGGAAATTTAAAAAGTGGGTAAAAACAATTTGCAGGAAATATTATACAGACTTACATATGTCCTCGAATACCTCCAAAAGTTCAGGGTTTATCTGCTGCACTGAATGTTTGCATAAGCTCTCAAAGTTCATGAAGAATGCGACTGCTGGTGTACACAAAACTTAAAGACAGAAAAAGCAAGCTTGTTGCAGCTAGAAAACGGATAAAACGCTAAACGTTTTTTAAGTCTGTTTGTTGACTTGCGGTTTTCCTGCGAGAGCGGTCGTGATAAGACCAATAAAATCAAATTTTAGGGGGCCCATATACATGAAAGATCTAAGAGTGTCTAGCCATCTGGGAATACTTAGGTAACCACAAATATGATAATCATGTCGAAGATAAATCTAAGCAACGCTAGCACAGCTAAGAATTGAGTAAAACACATGAAGGTCTGTTGCTTCAAGATCAATTAAATATGAATGGAAATGCTTTGTAGCAAAAACTGGTAAGCGTAGCATTTTCGCAAAGCATAATATAATGATCAGAAAAAGAAACGCAACACACCTCAGACTGCACATCAAATTAAAATCTTAAAGAGTCTGAAATGCTAGTATAGTATGATTTTCATCAAAATTTCCAACTAAAGTCTACCTTTAGATAACAGATAAAACGTGCTTACGTTCAACAATCATTGATATAACACGTAAAATACTAAAATGACGATTAGCTCAGACGTGTTCAGTGCGGGAAAAATACCAAATTTTTGCAGTATATGATCATGCCTAAAGTAACGACAACAAAAGTCAGTAATAAGATTTGTTTAAATAGTTCGACATTCATCTAAAAGGAACATAATATATATTTAACCTAACGTCAATACAAAAAAATGAGTACTTCTGCAGCAAAACAGATACTGTTTGACTTTTTTCAATATTTCTTACGACTACAAATCATAAGCGACCCCAAAGGCCGCTTATTTATATTGTTTACACCATAAAAGAATGGGCTCCATCGGAATAGGCATATACCAGTTTGGACAAAGCTGATGTCAGTACACTGACAATAATACAGAATTCCTATTCACTGGATGTGACAAAAATGCTTCACTAGAGTAGAAAAGGGCTGGTGTAACGTATACGTCAATGGATAAACAGACATATATACATGTTTACTTTGATATTTTCATTTTGGAGAAATTCTGATATAGTGTCACTTCCAACATTTCAAAAGTCGTCAAGATGATGATAATCACTAATTTGTGGTGGATACAAAAGC
This sequence comes from Ctena decussata, assembly GCA_963989385.1. Lineage (NCBI taxonomy): Eukaryota > Metazoa > Mollusca > Bivalvia > Lucinida > Lucinidae > Ctena > Ctena decussata. Next base: position 16,511,428 of record OZ022515.1, on the reverse strand, counting down.
CTGCATAAATCGCCGAAATACATCTTCTCTGAAATTAGCAGATGCCTTCTTTGTGATGTTTTTTCTCTTCACAATTTAAAATCCAAAAAAGCCTGAATTGTTGATGCTACAAAAGGTTTATATAAGAAAAGAACAAAGGGTAACTTGCTCAGTAAAATAGCGAAAAAAAAAAAAAAAAAAAAAACAAGAAAAAATAATAATAATAAAAAAAAAAAACAAGAAAAAAAAAACAACAAATAAATAAAACAACAAAAAAACAACAACAAAAAAAACAAAAAAAAACATGTTTATTGAAAATATGTTTCGGTCTGAAGATGCTTCAATGCATTAAGAAGAGCGTACTAGAAATTATTTTTCCAACTTGTTTCCATATCTGATTCATCAGGTTGAGTAGATAACAAAGAAGTAGCGGGTGTCCAAATTTTGACAAATCATGATGAAAATACAGGAGTCTACTTTCTCAAGGTTAAACAGTGTCGCCTACATACATGTCTTCGTCACCCTAATGTAGTTTTTTTAAACTGTATGTGTACTATAGGCATACCTGCCTTCCCTATTTAACACGAAAGCATCCGGTATACATGCACCTTATGCATGGTCCAACATTTGAGAATAAGCTGCTTTTTGTCTGTTCTACCTTACAATTTGAGAAAGAGTTGGAACAAATAATTTATAGGACGCTCTTCTCAATGTCTTGATGTTTTGTTGTACCTTCAGCCCTGCGTGCAGTTCGATGGCAATGTTATTTTTTTTTTAGATTTTGCGAAAAACAACAACAACAACAAAAAACAACATTCATTAATCTTTTCTCAGAAAAACACTTTTTAACTAGCATGTCACTCTTTTTGTATGACAACAAAACAACGAAAAAAGGCTGCTATCTGTCTGGGCGACACGTTAAATTTTTATGGTTTAGTAGGATTTTTGTTACAAAACCACCACCTTATCTAAGTAAGACATGCATGTATTGGTCTGCAGTCTAGACTTTTATTAAAGCAATATGTGAGGGAATATCAAAAAGTTTTGACCCTACATAGAAAGAGTAAGAAAATATATGGATTTATACTGTTTTTTTTTTTTTCAACATAGTCCACTTCCAACTCAACACACTTGTTCAATCTAGTTTGTCGGTCATTTATACCCGATCGGTAGACCTCAACATCTTGGTCCCTAACCAGCCCTCCACAGCAGCAGTCAGCTGATCAGCATCCTCAATTCTCCGGCCCCTAGGGATTTTGCTATTCAGCTTTGTTACAAAAAAACTTTCGCTAGAAAGATCGTGCCTAAATTTAACATTACAGAGAACAAACTCCGATTCAGCTTTTTAGAGTGCTTATTTTGTAATTACATTTGTTTAATTTTATATATTTTCTTTTCCCGCATATAATGCGATGCATGAATAAAGAAATGATTCATGTAATTTACTATTGGTTAATTCATAACTGTTGTATCACTAGATTACAACAATGCGACCCACAAGACTTCCCTTAAACGTCAGTGTCTTTAAATGTGACCCTGAAACAGCTGTCGATGTTCATAACGTGACATGTGATAGCCATAGTTTTACTACATGTCGGCCAATTAGTTGTGATCTCCAAAACAACGATATATTCCGGCTGTCTGCAGGTAAGTCAAACAAATCGTCTGGCATTCGCAAATAACTAGCAAGTTAATCTGTATTGTGGAAATGAAAATTGAGACAAACTGCCTACCCACAAAAGCATACAAAACTCACTTCGTAGAGACTAGATATCTAAAATGCTTTTCACTTGCAGAGGCACAGAGTAACCGTAAATCGCTGAGCATTGCAAAACCTGGCGCGAATACGGCATTTGTTTATCGGGGTGTGTGTGTGTGGGGGGGGGGGGCGGGGGGGGGGGGGGTAGTTCAATTTCAGAGGACAAACGATAAATATATAGGTGTAATTTATATTTGTTGCTTAACATTAGTGTCAATCTAAATTTGTTAGCGAAATGAGACATTTTCTTGACCCCCCGTTGTAAATAATAGGTACGCTACGCCGTGCTCAGAGATTGGCGGACGCACTGCGCCATGATTGACACGCATATGGGGAAATGATTCATACATAAGGTTTTTATTGACTATCAAGTTTTGCATCTTTGTATTTTGTGCAACTATATGTACATGAATGCATTATACATATATAGTGTTGAAAACCAGGAATATAATTATCTTATGAATTTATTAATCGAGTAATTTTGTTTGAGTATTGGTATCTATCATTGATATACTCCTAAATATACCTTTACTAAATTAAGTGCAACTGATTGGCATTTCTGTATTTTATTTCTTCAGTGTCTATCCATTAACGTATGCTTCGGGGTTTACACGTTCCTTTTAGGACCTTGTAAAAAAGTTCTGCATTTCCCATGTATTTTACACGAATTTGGAGGAAGAAGTAAGACTACAGTTTGTTTCCATAGCTACTGACACTGGAGAAACGTTGCAGCTGTTACTGTAAATTGTAATAATACATGTACTGGACATTGTGTTAAAACACTGCTGTTTACTTACTCTTTAAAGAGAAAGGGCCGGATGTGCGCGGCTGCCTAGATTCAGTTTCGCTTTCAATGCAGATATTTTCCTTTTGATTATATGACACCAGTAATTCAATATACACTATTTACATATTTATTTCAAAATGATGACAAGTCTTTTTACAGCATACATGTAGTAGGTCCTTGTCCAAATTGGTGTGAAAAGCTTATTAAGTTGGAACTGCTTTTCCGCGCGTTTATTTTGTTGGCTTATCTTTTACTAGATAACCAATATGATTGGATGTATTTTTTGGCTTTCTGAACCTTTTACTCAAATTAGATTTCACATATTATCTCCAGTTGACGTTTTCAAACCCCAATTAGCGATGTTGTGGCTAACAATAAGTCGGAATGCTAAGCAAAATGTCAAACGAAACATTCGGATGGTATTTAAAGTCTAAATATATACCTTTATGCTATGACTTAGACGAAAATGACCTAAAACAAGTCATAGCTATTATCTTTATTATATACTCAAAAGCAAAAATAACGCATATGTTTTCTTTTTGGTGTTTTTATGTCAAAATAAAAATAAAAAAAAATCTGCTTAAATGGCAAAAACAGGGAAGATACAATGAATGGGGTACAGATTGTCGCAAACTTATTGAAATTCTGTTTGTTTGTTCATGCGTAACGAAAGCGTAAACAATCAAGGGGTCAAACTCAAAATTTACAAATACAGATCAGTTAACTGAGTTGTGTCTTGCTCCAAACCTGATACCCTCTTTATCTAGGACGCTACAGTGTCTCATAAACATCATCAAGAATTTTCAGCATTGTTTACTCGTTACTAACAAAGTTATGCCCCTTTATGCAAACCTCTTAAAGTAGGCAAGGGTTAATACTACATTATCAACACTGGAACCAAAACGTCTAGTCTATTGAAAAGTATCTCATCTGGCGAATTTAATTTCATAGGAATCTTTGCTCTGAAAAAGTGTGTTAAATTCAATCACAGACAATTAATGCATATTAAAACAACTATCTTAAACTAGGTATGCATGACATGTGTTGTTGCACCAGCTCATAGTATGGGAGTTATTCCCATGAGGGGAGGGGGTAGACTGTTGGGTTCTACTTAAGGTATTTAGATACACAATAACTCTGTATCGACTTATAAAAACACATAACAGAGTTCTTGTTCATGGTAAATCAATCAACTATGGAATATATACACACTTACAATGCCTACCACAAAGATCCTAAGTTTTCGGGCAGATACGTCTGTATAAACAGTGGAAACCGTGATCAGACTGTTCCTTAGGAACCAGAGTGATCAAGGTCTTTACAATTTCAATTCCATCTGCGCATTTTTGAGGCATTACTCTATGGTAGACCCGGAACAACAGGAAAATAAATAACAGGGCAAGGTCCGGCTGTGTTTGCAGCAGGTGCAGTATTTGGACAGTCTTTTTTGGGGATATTTTTGAACTTAAACGTTGTTTTTCTAGGAAACAAAACGGTGAAATGTTTGTTTTTTTTGTTTTATTCTGTATCATACAATGTAAGTTTTACTAAAACAATATGCATAAGCATGCCCCATCGATTGAATATATTTTTCATGACGTTTTTCATGAAATTCAATTTTCTTGCATTTTTTTAAAAAGTGTAAAAATATACTTATAATCAAGATAATTGCAATTTTTCTAACCAGTCTGTTTCAAATACCCTAATATTAAAGATTATATGATTTGCAGAAATGAAAGTGCATCCTTGTGCTAGAGACATGAATTTTAATGGAAAATGTGTAAAAAAGTATGTATAAATACAAAAGTTTGTTTTTTAGGAAAACAAAACGGTGAAAAATTTTCTTTTCTTATCAAAATGTTTTATAGCCCTTTGGGTTATTCAGCTGGTATAATGAAATGAATGCCCCACCAATATCTTTATTCACCATTCGTTTACATTAAGTTCAAGATTCAAGACTGCAATCTCGGATTATTCCCCTATGAACAGACTAACATTTGACCAGCTATGTCAGCCTTTGAACAGTACTAAAGTATTCCTAGCTCACAGTGGGAACTAACTTGCTTTGAAAGAGTACCAGGCACACCTGGCAGACCGCTGCAGACATCGGGGCCCTCCGTAGTTACCCCCAATGTCAACCCACGAAGTTTCCACAGTCACAGTAAAAGGAAAATACTCAGACACTAACACAGTCCCAATTTCACAGATCAAATTCTCGGCGTCTAGGAAATTCAATAAAATAAATAAATCAAGGCCAGGGATACTGTTCAAAATAAACTTTCCTTAACCCGATTTCAGTATTAAATCTTACAATTAAGTTACTGCTTTGTCTTGATACTCACAATTGAGAAGCAGTATTCAAACACTTAAGTTTGACTTAAGTATTGTGTATATATATATATAGATTTAAGAAGTAGAATTGCGATACAGCGCAACGTGGATCTGTATGCAAATGGATCTCAGGACCAGACTCCCAGAATCTTTGAATCTGCCGCTTAAATACCATACGTGTGATAACGGTGACAAAAGCGATGATTGTCACAGTCTGGAGGCTGCTGATTGGTTACTCCTCCGGGGCGGGTATTTAGAAAATCACGGATACAAAATGGCTGCGCCCAGTCAGCTGTCAGCTTGGTGGAAATGAAAACATGTTATTAGACGAAGTCTAATAAAATCATCGTTGCCGCCAAAACTTGACTTGATCTCTGTATGGAAGAGCGCATATGTCATGGAATTGTTATTCACCTGTCAGAAGATTCAGTTACATTAAAAATGTTATTATTTGCACTTTGCAGTTAGGTTTAAATATGTTTTTCACTTTAACGCTGTAATGATTGATGGAGTTAAGCAGAACGCGAGAAACGCAAATGCCGATGACTTGAGAAAAAAAAGATTCTATGGTGCGAAAAGTCTTTCGTAGTAAATCCAAAGGCTGTACTCGGTGCGTAAATTTACCGGAACGGACCTAATTACCGGGTCGGACCGGAACGGACTCTTATTATTCATATTTCAGCCGATTTTTGAGATATTTTGATACAATCTACACGCGCAGATTAATTCAAGGCCCTACCTATGACTAACATGTATTATTTTAACTTGCAACCCCTGATTTTGATTTGACAATATCTGATAAGGACTATTGGCGAAACAAATGTCTGTCCGTCAGATAAATTGACGACTTATTGAAACATGATAATGGTGCTAACTGTACAATCGATATACAAAGTTTCCCTTTATACATTTAGACCACTGTAATGTTTCAATTTAAAGCTGAAACACGATAGCTCTACATATTTTCTATGGCTGAAATGTTGGTCATGATACTATGGAACAAAAATTCCGGAATTTTTGTGTTTTTCATTCGCTCCAAGTCTTGGAAGAAACATAACCAGATTTTTGTATAAGATTATATGATTTTAAGATGAAACGCATATGCGTGGGGTATTAAGAGGCCTACCCATGGCGCAAAATACTCAAAGAGTATTTTGACTAATATCTCTAATTGATTTGCGCTAGATGACATACAGAATATGTATTAATATCAAATAAGCGTTATTTAATAAAAAAAATATTACAAATATCTACTGATGATAGGGGAAAACGAGTCCGTTCCGGTGTCCGTTCCGGTAATTCAGTCCATTCCGGTCCGTTCCGGTAAATTTACGCACCCGTCTGTACTGAACCGGGTAAAATACAGTACCGTATCATCGGAAGCATATCGGAATGTACCGAAGAATGTCAATAATTTACGGACCAGTCTGGTTTCTCGCCATAGTGGATTAAACCCCAATATAAGGATACTGCTATTCAATAATAATATCAGACATATTTACAGCATTTTGAACTTAGCCATTTTTTATTTTGTTATTATGACATAGCGACAGGGTTTTGAACTTGGAATTTTTTTCAATGACAGTAAAAATTTCTCATAGATACCCCATTAGATTTTGGTCTTTTTGTTACATTTTAATTATTAAAGGCGTATAGTGTATTTAAAACACTGAGTGCAGATAATTTTGCGGGACGTATTCTGAAACCTTGCTTGCAGCCAATTTCTTATTTCAACAGAAATAAAAAAAAATATTATTTGTTTCAAATATGTCTTCTTTCACTTCGTCTTATATCTTTTTAAAAGATATTTCTTGTCTGACATATTCTCTTTGTGAGACAAAATTGGGCTAATCTCAGGGAAGATCTATGAAAAATGAAGCCACCATAAATGATCCAAATCAGCTTTGGTGAGTGACAAGCGTTATTTAAGTACATGTCCTGCTGCGAGTGGTACGATGTTTCGCAGCAGCATTGAGTCGTACATAGACCGATAATCACACATACATGTACATGTTTGTAATCAGAGCGAGCCGTTTCACCGTCATTAGGCTACTCTGACGACCGAAGGATGACCGGTAAGTTAAATACATCACTGGATAAATGATGGATGAATCTGTATTTACGGCAGACTTTATGAGTTTACAATAATTATTAATAATAAAATTTCTACATTGAAAGTCCACGTATTCTTTTAGCATCCCTCGTATGTGACGCCACACGCCAGAGAAACAAGTTGCAGAAAAAAGAAAACTTAAATGGAAGCCGTGTAATATTTGTACCATCATATTTATGAAAAAAAAAACACCACACTCATTTTCTAATTAAAGCTTTAAATTTTAAACTTTCGGTGTTGTCAGTCTAATATTTTTGAGTGTATGTTGTTGGAAGGTTTAACGTCAGCCAAGCGTGCCACTTTACTATAATAACACATATACGTGTCGTATATGCCTGATATATTATGACACCAACGCATTACTAAAAGTACATATCATATGTATCTCTCGCGTCTAGTATTAAGAAATTCTTTTCTCTTCGTAAATAAAGCAGTTGATACACAAAAGTCTTCCAAGACATAGGAAAACCTAGTAACTACTTATTATGAACTTCTACATCCTCATGTAAACTCTCTACTGTTTCCAGAGACCAGGATTCAAGCAAATGTTGATAACTTAAACTTTTCACATACATATGAGTTGCTAGCGGACTGTGAAGCAGTCATCGAAAAGAATGGCTCGGTCATTGATTACATGGTCAGAGAACTTGAATTTGACGTGACATTTCATGATTTTTGTGGCTTAGTTGATGTCACATTCTCGCCAATACATCATACTGAATCTGCAACCTCTGGTCTAATGTTATCTTCATCTTCCGCTACTGTTGCCATACCAACAACAACAGTCTCCGCTGGGCAGAATAAATCAAACACCACGGCTTTGATAACTCGGTCAGGCTCCCCTGCTGATGGGACAGGCTGTAAGCCAGCCAATTCTAATTCAGAAGGATTTGTTGTTAGTCCTACCATGGTGGTGGTTCTAGCCATGCTTGCAGTGATAATATGCGTATCCACAGCTGTTGGATGTTACTGCTTGGGATACAAACGATGTGTACCATTGCCAATGGCACTGGGGTAAGCTTTTGTGTCGGGCACAACAAATTCATTATGGTGTATGTATATACCTCTATGGTTCGGTCGTCAGTATTACGAGGGGAGGAACGGGAGATTTGAAGGGGAGTTGGGGTGAGAGGTGAGGGTGAGAAACTTAAAGGTAGGTTCCTGTACTTTGGAATGCATCATAATTTTGATGATCTTTCATCCAAGTTGTTGGAAAGCACTTATAAAAGGGAATGAATAAGTTTCACTAAAAAGTGTAAATCAAAAAAACATTAGAAAAGTTGTTTTGCAAGGGATTTCCTAACTCTGCTTCGCACACCAGTTAGCGCTATTTTTAGTTCGCGCCAAAAATAGATAACGCAGCTGAGGTCATGCTGCATTGCATTTTGGGATAGTTCTAACCCATCCACCATGCCAGGACTTCTAGGAGAGCTCACGACAAGGGAAAATTGACCTTTGGAGAATGGCATCAGAAATCGCGCACTTATAGACATAATAAACATAGTTATTTTTAGAACTGGAATTCCAACGAAAGAAAACAAACCAAAAGGGAAAACGACTATTTTCTTCAACACCTGACGAGTTTCTCAGTAGCAACAAATTCAGATAAATAAGAGAATTTAATACTGCTCAGAAAAAGACGAAATTATTTTGTGGACATAATTGTTATCGCTAGTACAGGAACCTACCTTTAACATACATGCATTATAAACTTAATACATATGTTTCTTTGGTACAAAGATCCATACAGCAGTGTAGTCACTCATAAAGAATGTGCTTTTTCCAAGAGCATTTTTTTTTCAGAGTAACCTTTTGAGAGACAAATGAGCCACGACACGATAAAGCTAACAGAGTGGCTGTGCTCCCAGCGAAGACTCAGATCATCTTTCTAGTCTGATCAGAGTCTTTGCTGTGCGCTAAAAACCTAGCTAAGAGTGTCAGCTACCTCCATGCGGACACCGAAGACTCTGATCAGTTGGCGGATGTCCAGGCTTATCTGAGTCTTCGCTGGACGCAAATGTCACTTAGTTGGTTTTGTCGTGTCGTGGCTGATATACATGTACCTTCCGTGCTCTGTCACAGAATTTGAATCAGGGACAAAAATCACGACATGCTTAGATGATCTGCAGGGACGTCAATTCGAATTTTGTAAACATAATAATTGAATAAGCATATTTTGATGTGGTAAAATGAACAGAAATTGTTTGATCAGCAGACTAAATGATCTTTTTTCCGTTTTCAGTGGAATAAAAGACGAAGATAATGATGATGTAGGACACAACGATGCAACGACAGCTTGACAATTTTGTAGTGCTGAATGACCTTTAATCACATTCTACTTGAAATCACATTCTACATTTAATCACATTCTACATGAAATCACATTCTACATTTTAATCACATTCTGCATGAAAGAACATTATAAGCGCAGACATTTAATCCACGATCTACAAAATGTACCTACCCAGCAGGCACATAAGGTTGATTGATTGATTGATTTGTTACTTTACGTCCACGGTAAGCAGCTATGATCACGTCGGGACGGTCAGTTAACCTAACAACACTATTCCTGGGCAGGCTTAGACCTCCTAAGCGGTTAACCAGTATTAAGTGCACTTACTTTCGCCAGTAACTGACAACTGCCCTTCTTGAAGCAGCGGAAGGAGAAACAAAAGTATGTGGCCAGACCAGGTATCGAACCCAGGACCTCTGACATTTAATTCAAGTGCCCTACCGACTGCACTACGCGGCCTGGCACACACAAGGTTGAATCAACCTTGAATTAACATTGATTCAACGCAGTGACGTTGAATCAATATTGATTCGAGGTTGATTCAACCGTGTATGCCCAGTGGGTAACGGCATGTGAACTGTAAAGTTTTAGACCAGCCTATGCAGCCGATCGGTGACGTCATCGGTAAGGATTGGCAGGGCATTCCCCAAGCTGATTGGCAAGAAGTCGATAGTCAATCACGCTATATTGAACGTTTATGTGGTGATGTTAAAATAAGTTATTAATCATGCCTTGTATTTTACGCATTATGATGCATATTTTTATATAAATGATCGCTGAGAAATGTAGGTATTTTAGTGTGAAATATTGGTCTATTTTCTTCCATAATTCATTTAAATGGGTTCCACATGAAGTGCTTTAAGATGTACGTTTTATCATGGATACTCAAATAAAAATTATTTGTGTCTGTATCTGGTGTGCATTTTCTGAAATTAAACCTGTTGTTTTTTGTTTATAAATGAATGTATCCGGTATTCAGCGGGTCTTTTGCTAAGGGATGTCTTTATCATATTTCGAAAATGCCGCTGGTGTTCTACAGTGTCAATTTCATATTAACTCGTGCGTTTGATAAACTGGCTGTTTTTGGTGGTGCGACTAATTTACATATCAAATAAAACTCGATTATTAAATCTTTGATATTATGATATTAATGTGTTTGTCCCTTCATAAAACAACACGGGCAAACAATTAGAGAGAGAGAGAGAGAGAGAGAAATTGTTGTTTAGATGTCATGAGCTGGTAATTACTAGAAGTCATTTAAAAACAGAGAAGGTCCTCTGTTAATAAATTATCCTTTACCGTTTTATCAAACAATTAGAGAGAGAGAGAGAGAGAGAGAGAGAGAGAGAGAGAGAGAGAGAGGAGAATTTGTTGTTTAGATGACATGAGCTCGGACTAAATAATGTGGTTATTACTGATAGTAGTTTCAAAACATATAGATTAAACATATTTTATTGCCTTTATATACAATGGGGTTGGGCTAAAAGTTCTCACTACATTAGTTACAGCCCCCCCCCCCCCCCCCAACCACACACACATTACAACCCTTCCCCTAGCTACAGCCCTCCCCCTTCAATTTCAAAACACATAAGGTTCTCTGTTTATATATATCCTTTACCGATTTATAGCATCCTCCATCAATATTAACTCATTTACTTTTTTTTTCAATTTTCTTGCCCCTCAAGCAGATCAATATTTTTATTTATTTTGCATTAGTCCTCGTTAGATTCAAGTTTCTATATTTTATTGTCTTTCATTTCCTGTTACCCAAGTTAAAGGACCTGGTATGATTTGGGCCATATTTGGCCCGCTCATTTATGAATTTTCAAAATTGCACTTTTTTAACTTCTGTTCACTCAATGTATTAGTTTAAACCTTCAACCATCAGTTCTGATTAAAATAATCTATATTCTAATGATATTTAACTTCTTATGAGCCTCTAAATGTACCCCTCCTCAGCTGATTTTAGCAATTTGGCCATTTTTCGTCTTGCATTTGGGGCAAAAACTACCTGAGCGCAGGCAAGTGCACAGCTGATTTTTTGCATAATAATGCATTTTAAGAGCATCAACAATGAGTGAAAAATTCAGCTGTGCACTTGCCTGCGCTGACACCTAATTTTAAGCTTTTCTAAATAGAATAACGTCATTGACAAGTGACAACAGTTGACTTACAAGGACGCGCGTGCGACCGGAACTCTTTTGGCACTGAAGGTAGACGATCTACGGATCGCAAAGATCTATTACTAAAACCAGTCTAGTCGCCATTTTGAGGAGAAGGCCAAAATTAATTCTCAAACAGAATCCAGAAACATCCATGTTTTGAATCGCTTATGTGCATTGACACTCAGCCAATGGATAAAACACATTCCTGTGCATGTTGAGATTTGCTTATTCTTGAGTATCTAACTTTGATGAAATGGGGAAACCTGCTGAAAAAAAAAGGCTGCAGGCGCCAGCAACGGCGCACATGTTTTTGACTTTGATAGGCTTCAGGGGCAATTGTTGGAACTGTCTGAGCAGGAGAATGGGGTCATGGCCATGTTGGATCTCATTAATGACACTAAAAAGTCCAAACTGAGTAATGAGGACCGAACAATTTTGAATATTGCGGACATAATCACGCCTTTCATGAACGCTAACAAAGTGACAGAAGCCAGTGTCCAAAAGCTTCAAGTGTCTGTTGACAAAAACAAAATTAATCTAAGGCTGTTGGCATACCATAATGAGAAGCTAGAGCAGTACACCCGCAGGGACAATTTACGTTTGTTTAATTTTCCATTGTGTGAAGATGCGGATCTGCGTGCTAAGTTTGTTGAGATGGCAGCCATCCTTGGTGTTGCCCTACAGGTCCATGATATTAACATTATACACAAGCTCTCTGCAAATGCCAGATCACAAACAGTTATTGTGAGAATGAATAATAGAAAGAAATGACATATTGTATGCAAAGAAGGCTCCGCTCAACAGTGATGGCTCCGTGTTCAAGGGCGTTTTCGTGCGAATCAAAGCTACTGAAGTTTATTAAGGGAACCGATAATGTTGAACGGGTCCAGACAAGTGAGGGGCGATTACGTGTCACATTGAAGGAAGATCGTGGCGCTGGTAGACGTGTGACCATTGAGAATCCTGACGGTCTCTTCAAAATTGGAGTTGACAGTTTCGATATTACGCAGTTCGGTTATATTGATGTGTAGAAGCGAGATGAAAGTTCTTATCTAAGTGACCGGGATAGCCTGGTTCAGCCTGATCCGTCCTTAAATGAGGGTCTTTCAGATGAAGATTTGTCTGATGACCAGACAAACAGCCTTTCTTTTCAAATTTTATCAATCAATCTTGGTGGCCTTCGACACAGGCTACAAGGTCCTGATTTTGAAGATTTTATTCAAAATTACAAATTGATATGTATTCAAGAAACACATTTTGACTGTTTTGACTCAATTGATATTCAGGGGTTCACAGCCCTTCCTTTTATGAATAGGAATAGGGCTAGGAACAGATCGGGAGGAATTGATATCCTGGTCAAGGACTATTTGTTAGATAATGTTAAAATTCTTCAAAACAGTGGTGAAAATTTCTACTGGTTTACATTTTTGAATTGTTTCTTAGTTAATATTTTATTCTGTGCTGTTTACATTCCGCCAGAGGGTAGTGCCTACAGTGAAAATGGCATTTTTGACACTCTAGAATCTGACCTAATCCAGTTAAACTCTGATACTAACTTTGAAGTATGCTTACTTGGCGATTTTAATGCTCACACAAGCATTGACAGTGACCATATTTCTATAGATGAAACCATTGAACAGAACTTACATATTGATAATATTAATGACAGAATTACCATTGAAGAGCTTGGCTTTTCAATTGAAAGATATAATTCTGATAGTTCTCACATTAATAATTATGGCAGAAGGTTACTTGAAACTTGCAGATCTTTTAATTTAAACATAGCGAATGGCAGGTTGGGTTGTGACAAGTTGCTAGGTGAGAAAACCTGTAGAGCAACCACAGTGGTTGACTATACACTTTTGTCGCCTTTATTGTTTACCCTTGTTAGTGACTTTAAAATACTGCCAATTGATCCTATGTTGAGTGATGTTCATTGTGGTATTCATATTTCATTTTCCTGTCATCCTCATGAGTCTGCTAATCTAAACACACAAGACGATGATACACAACCTGTATTTAGGGCTGTATGGGATAAAAGTAAACATGATACCTTTCTACAGAGCTTGAATAACGAGGACATAAATCATTTTATCTGCTACATGAATTCTTTAGAAGGTGACTTCACTAAAGCAATGGTTGAATTGCTTACTTCGCAGTGCACTTCATTGCTCTATAATGCCGCTGATACAGCAGGGATGATTAAGCGTTGTAATTTTGCTGGTCCTTCAAACCCACGGCGAAGGACACACAAAAGCAGTACGCGTCCCTGGTTTAATGCTGACTGTCGAAGAATGCAACAGCAATATCGAAGAACTAAAAATGTACGTAGACGCACAAATGATACTCAAGATTTTATTGTATTAAATGATGCTAGTAAAGCTTATAAGAAGTGTTTAAAGAAGCATTTTTGTGAATATAAAAAAGAGTTTATTAAAAAACTTCGTGGGCTAAAAAACTCAGATCCTAAAGCATATTGGAGATTACTGAATAAATCCGATGGAAGCAGGGCTGCGGTTGCCCAAAAGTTATCAATAGATTTATTTGCTGAACATTTCAGAAAGCTGAATACTGTTTCTCAAGATGAATCTGACTCCTTTCCAATAATTGATCCTGCAGGTGTCTCTGAGCATAATTTTGAACTCAACTCGCCCATTTCTGAACAGGAAGTTTTGAAAAGCATCAATAGCTTAAAATTGAATAAAGCCTGTGCATCTGATCTTATATTAAATGAATTTCTGAAATTTTCTAAAACAAAGATGTTGACTGCATTTACTAAGCTGTTTAACATTGTTTTTACCTCAGGCTTTATACCTGATGAATGGTCGCAGGGAATTATTTCACCTATTTACAAAAATAAGGGAGACAAATCCAACCCAGATAATTACAGGGGGATAACTATACTAAGCTGTTTCGGGAAACTGTTCACGGCAGTGTTAAATACAAGACTTAACAATTATTTGGAAAATATGAACATTTTAGCAGAAGAACAAGCTGGATTCCGTAAGAGTTATGGTACAGCAGATCATATTTGTAACTTGAAGTGTTTAATTGACCTATATTTATTTAGAGGCAAACGGTTATACTGTGCATTTATTGATTATAAAAAAGCCTTCGACTCAGTAAATCGGGTTTATCTTTGGCAGAAACTTTTAAATTGTAATATAGATGGTAAAATGTTTAAAATTATCCATAACCTTTATGCAAATGCTAAATCTTGTGTTAGAATTGGTAATTCAAAGTCAACATCATTTTCAAGCAACATTGGTGTCCGTCAAGGTGAAAAATTGTCTCCTGTCCTTTTTTCTATGTTTTCAAATGACCTCTCAGAATTTATTTCCCATGCCTACAATGGATTGAATGACATATCCAGCATGTCTAATATTCTTTTGAGTGATAATGACATAGAAGATCAGCCCTAAATGCTATGTTCTTATATTGTAAATCGTGGAATCTGGAGGTCAACCCAGCTAAAACAAAGATAACAGTTTTTGCTAATAGAAAGACTCAGCAGGCTCCAAAATTTATGTATAATGGTCTAGAATTAGCTGTGGATGACAATTTTGTCTATCTTGGCACTATGTTCTCTTACAATGGTCGATTTCTTAAAAATAACCAGCGCCTTTTTGATCAGGCTCGGAAAGCCATGTTTTCTGTCCTGAGTAAATCCAGAAAATTGTTTTTACCAGTCGATATTCAGCTACAATTGTTTGATACACTAGTAGCACCTGTTTTGTTGTATGGTTCAGAAGTAACAGGCTTTGAAAAGCATGACATCCTTGAGAGATTATGCATTCAGTATTATAAAATAATCCTAAGAGCCAAAAAATCTACTCCAAACTTAATGTTATATGGTGAGCTTGGTAGATATCCAATCTCAGTGCTTATCAAGGCCAAAATGGTTGGTTTTTGGCAACGTTTAGTCAATGGAAAGCAGGACAAAATTTGTAGTAAACTTTACAGTATTATATTGGCTATGCATAATAGAGACTGTTTCCACTCAAAGTGGTTATTGTATATCAAAAGTATCTTAACTGAATGCGGTAATGAACGTCTTTGGCTTAATCAGGCAGAAGTTCCTCCAAATATTTCTAAATTGGTTAAGTCTAAGTTAAGTGAGATATACAGTTTATCATGGAGGGACTCTGTGTTTGGTAGTCCAAAATGCTTGAATTACAGAATTTTTAAACAAGATTTTAAACTTGAAAGCTACTTTCATATTCTGCCTGATGATTTTGCCAGGTCTTTTTGTCATTTTAGGTCTTTGAATCATAAAATGCCAATTGAGTGGGGCAGATTTGTAGGAACATTCAGGGATGACAGGTTATGTGAATTATGCTCTTTAGACAAAATTGGTGATGAGTTCCATTACATGCTGGAGTGTACTTATTTTAGTGATGCTAGAAGGGTTTATTTGCCAAGGAATTTGCCTACTGCTCTAAATACCCATACATTTCAGTGCGTCATGTGTCCAGTCGACACACAATATTTGTTTAAGGTAGCTAAATATTGCAAGATTGTTCTTAATACCTTTCAAGAAATTTATAGAAACATTTAGCTTTAACAAGTTTAGAACTGATATTGAATGTATCGGTGCTCAGCTGCTTATGGCTGTTTCTTACTGTCAAACTGTGGCATGTTTGTCACTAGGGAAGTGAATTTACACACTGTACTTGTGTTGTGTGACTAAATATTCAAATAGAAATACTAGCCATGGCTTTAATTTGGGCATAGGTGATGTCCAGCAAAGACTTATACTTGGTCATATTTGTCATCAGTGCCTCAGATGAGTTAAGTGTTCATAGGTGGTGATTCTTGTGGCTTTGTGGGGAAATGTGTTGTGACTCCTCATTGGAGCCATCTCAATGAGGTGGCTTCAGTGAGGAGGTACAGCTGACCCGGTTATCCCTTCTTGTCTGAGGCATTGATTTGTACTGATTATTACAGATCTTCAGATACTTTGTTGTTTTTCTCTCGGGCATTCAGAAATACATAGGTGTTCTGCAGCAATAGTATGACTTCTATCGTGAAATGTGACTGTACTCCTTACATGGAAAGTGAGATTATATATTAAATTGGTGTGCTCTAGTCATAAGATAAACTAGTCATGGGAGACACAGTAAATGGACTCATATGAAATATAACTACAGGAAAATATTTGGCATTATGTGTACAATAAAAGGGTGACTGTCCTATAACTGTAAGTAGTCGGGGCTCCAGTTTGGTGAGATGTTTTGGCGGTGACTCTTCTCATTTCTTCCTGAGGAGGTAGTTTTTGCTATGATCCCTCATTGGAGCTGTCTCAGCGAGTGGAGAGCTGTGATGCGGGGTTGTAGCTGGTCCTTTCTTGTCTGGAGCGCTGATTCTTGCAGTTTCTTCAGGGTCTTTTAAGTGTTTCTGGTATAATTGATCAGTGATTGCAGTACAGGTTTCTGGAAACTGAGACACAGAATTCTCTTAATTACTGTATTTCTGTCCTAAAATGGGACAGTTTGGTGCACGCCGGGGAAGCAAGGAAATGGCTGGCAATGTGGGCTTTGGTCAGGCTGCTCCTTTATGAGCTGCCTGATCTGTGAGCTGCTTGTTCAGATCTATTTTTCAGAAGCCATGAGGTTGTGCGGTACATCTTATTCTTGAAACGTGCATAGTATTTAATTTTTTCCACAATAATTTATCCCTCCAGGTATTTTTCGAGGCTCAGATCTTATGTGGTTTCTTCCTAACTGCCATACAGGTTCTGGGAGCTGGGACACTCAGTTCTTTTAATTACTGTATTTCTGTCCTTAAAATGGAGCAGTTTGGTGCATTCCGGGGAAGCAATTGAAATGGCCAGCAATGTGGGCCTTAGACAGGCTGCTCTTTTATGAGCTGCCTGGCCTGAATCTGTGCTGCTTGTTAAGATCTACTTGTTCTCCTTATTATAATATTTCTGTCCTAAATTGGGGCAGTTTGGTGCATTCCAGGGAAGCAATTGAAATGGCAGGCAATGTGGACATTGGACCGGCTGCTCTTCTATGAGCTGCCTGGCCTGGATCTCTGCTGCCTCTTAAGATCTATTTGATCTCTTAATTACGGTATTTCTGTCCTCAAATGGGGCAGTTCGGTGCATTCCAGGGAAGCAATTGAAATGGCCGGCAATGTGGGCCCTGGAGAGGCTGCTCTTTTATGAGCTGCCTGGCCTGGATTTGTGCTGCTTGTTAAGATCTATTCTATCGCTTTGATACCATATTTCTGTCCTAAAATGGGGCAGTTTGGTGCATTCCGGGGAAGCAATTGAAATGGTCAGGAATGTGGACCTTGGTCAGGCTGCTCTTTTATGAGCTGCCTGGCCTGGATTTGTGCTGCTTGTTAAGATCTATTTTATCCCTTTAATACCATATTTCTGCTCTAAAATGGGGCAGTTTGGTGCTTTCCAGGGAGGCAATTGAAATGGCCAGCAACGTGGGCCTTGGACAGGCCGCTCTTTTATTAGCTGCCTTGACTGGATCTGTGCTGCTTAAGATCTTTAATTACCGTAGTTTTGTACTAAAATGTGGCAGTTTGATGCATTCCGGGGAAGCAATTGAAATGGCCAGCAATGTGGACCTTGGACAGGCTTCTCTTTTATAAGCTGCCTGACCTGGATATGTGCTGCTTAAGATCTATATGATCTCTTAAATACCATATTAATGTCCTAAAAGGGGCAGTTTGGTGCATTCCAGGG
This sequence comes from Ctena decussata, assembly GCA_963989385.1. NCBI lineage: Eukaryota > Metazoa > Mollusca > Bivalvia > Lucinida > Lucinidae > Ctena > Ctena decussata. Next base: position 16,493,298 of record OZ022515.1, on the reverse strand, counting down.
AAGCAATTGAAATGGCCAGCAATGTAGGCCTTGGGCAGACTGCTCTCTTGTGAGCTGTCTGGCCTAGATCAGTGTTATTTGTTCGGATCCTTTTGTACAGATGCCTGGAGCTTGTATGGTACAGATAGCATCTATTATTTTCATAACATTTTCTTGATAAAAATTCAGCATTTAATATTTTCATCATTATTCTTCAATTTCACTCAGGTCTTGTATGCAGTTTTTTATGATTGATCAATGACTGCCATTCTAACAGTTAGGATACACTGCTCTTTAATAAATAAGGCAATTTGTTTTGTATGTTCCTGGGAAGCAGATGAAATGGTCGGCAATGTGTGCCTTGATCAGGCTGTTCTTCTATTTACGGCTTAGCTTGTGTCCGCATGTGCTGTTTGTTCAGGCGTACTTGTCCAATTGCTTAGAGCTTATACATACATCTTGCTAGTCTTAGGTAGGGTTTACTGAAATACTCAGGGTATATGCCAAGTTTCAGGCATGTTAAATGGCCAGTTTCTTGCTCACCAGATTGATGTGTCCACTGTAGATTTCAATGCTGTTAGTATTATAGCACAACTTTCCTCAAAATGTTTTCATGTTCATAATTGTTTTCTTGTTTGTGACTTGTACCCCGGCTAGGGGTTTTTGGTTAAAATAAAAAACTCTAAAACTCTCTAAATAAAACAACGAAAACAGACCGCTTTACCTTCTTTTTGGTAAGTAATACTAGGACATATGATGCAAAATATAGTTTTTCGCTTCATCATCCATGACGACGCTTCACCTGCTGTCAGGAACAACTCTTGATTCTGAAGGATACATGCAACTGCAATATTGTTGCAGTTTGGACAGCGCATAAAAGATGGGACCGAAAGACGGTATTTGTACTCATAAATCCATAAAGTGGTGGTGGTGGTGGTGGTGTGTGTAGGGACGGGTGGGGGGGGGGGGGTTGCAGAAACATGCTTCAGACCTCAAATTATCAAACAATACTTGTTATGCTTATCACTTGTAAGATTCTCTTTAAAATGCATGTTAAAGTTGCTCCCACTTCATATAATGAAACCAAGTAATATCAGATTGGGTATTGTCTGACTGAGAAAAGACGAGGCCACGCCTGTTTATCAATATATCTGTCGGATGTACTTTACTAGCAGATATTCTATGGAAGTGTCAACCCGAAAAAAAAGAGTAAAATCAAATCAAACATATTCGAAATCGTGCCCGGAAGGGACGATTTAAACTAGTGCGACTTCCTCACATTTTCTGCGCCCTACATTACAGCACCCAGTGACACAGCTAAAGAAATACTTGGAAACGAAAATCGCAGGTAAAGGCACTGGGCACTGGATTTCTCGACCTCTGCAGTGTGAGGAGGGATTTGAAGAGGAGGCGGTATGAAGCAGAAGGAGCGAAATGATAGGGATGTTTACGAAATGGTTCAGAAGCACTGAAGAGAGCAAAGGAGGACTGATTCAGAAGGTATACTCGATACAAAGAGACTGGAACATACCTTCACTAATACAACTCCAAGCGAGCACCTCAGCTGGTGTGGATTAAACTTCAGAGAACGGGGTAGATCCTAACTATCCAGAACAAGTCTGGGGCAAGTCTAACAAAAGCATGATAAACTCTCAGCAGATATATAGACTATTGCTCTGAGCTATACAGTCATGAGTGTTATGTCGACAATGCAGTTCTAGACTGCACTCAGCGTCAAAAAGATCTTTGTGGGAAAGTTAAGATTGCAGTAGTAGCACTGTTCAAAGTCCGCCGTAGTTGATAAAGACCAGCGGAATTTGTTTACGCAGACAAGGAGATATGATTGTTTTTACAAAGATTTGATAAAGACTGATAAAGATCTGGAGAACAGGAGACTAGCTAACCCCGTGGACAAACTGTGATTAATGCACTTCCTAAGAAGGGCAAGCTACAGCTTTGCCAGAACTACAGTACCATTAGCCTCAGCAGTCACCCGAGCAAAGCCATGCCAATGGTCATCTTGAACAGACTTAAACCCAAAGCTGAAGAGATAATCCCCGTAGAACAGCCAGGATCAGCGCCAAACGGAGCATTTATTAGCAGAGATTCCTTGCAGAGTGGGGAGTGGACATATTTTTATTTTTCACCACACATCCGTTTACACATATATTGTCCTGACCATTTTTCACAATTGGTCTGAAAAACGCGTTTAAATTGTCTTGCTAAATATGCAGTGTTTACTAGTTTCAAACCAAGTTTTCGGTACCTCAAATACAGAAACGAACCCATGGCTAGGCCTATATGTGCCTTTGACCAGTAAGTGTTGAAAAAATGTCCATTAACATATTTCGCCGAAACATTGTTTTCCACCGGAGATAAAATCGAAATACTTCCAAACAGGCGAGTGCGTCGGAATAGGTCAACCAACTGTAGCACAGAGTCATTTTGAACTAACAGTGGCAGAAATTCAGAATAGTTATTTGTCATGCGATATTCTCACTCGCGCGATCTTGGTATTCTGCTAGCCACGAGAAAAACGCGCTACCGGGTGCCGGAAAATGGGGTACTAGGCAAGTTTTTAGAGCTATGGCAAAGTCTAAAAAAACATATTTTTATTGTCCTCTTATATGTGTGTGTGTGTGTTTTTTAGACTTAGCCATAGCTCTAAAAAACTTGTGTAATACTCCATTTTCCGGCTATGGCAAAGTATGAGCAATGCATAATTTAATAAAAATATTCATTTCCCTTTGTTTCCAATACCTACGGCTGTTTATATAATATGACTAGACTGTGAATAACCAGTTACCCAGTATTACCGTATGAATAACTCAGTGTCTTAGTTACCCCACCCACTCATATATGGAATACACGACTTAATCTGTCGATTAGCTGCAATTAAGAGTTTTTTTATTAAATATATGGTGGGCATATTAATAACTTCAAAAACTGTGCTAAAATAATGAGCCGCACGATAAAAACAAGTATGAAAGATGTATATTGTCTTGTTTCGCTCCATCTAATTTTTTAAAAATCGTTGCCATGGAAACGGGTAAGGTAAAAAGTTATTTTTTATTTTGTTTAAATAACAAAATATACAAAAGGAAGCTCATAAAAAATCTGGCCTATGTTTCCAAACAAGTCAGCAGTTATAGAACTATATTTGTAATTACCATTGATTGCTATGCAATTTCAATGTAATCATGAGTTATCTCCCTTTTTTCTTTCTTAAAAATAAATTTTTAATTCGAATGCAAAACATTTCAATTTGCTAAAGTATCCTTGTTGTTGTGTAACCATTTTCTATTATTTTCAACTCATCAACTCTCAAGAACAATGCAAAGTTGGTCCATACCCCCATATTTTTTTTAAAAAAATTTAATCTTCCGATTTCTTTCAGACTTATATGTAATATTCCGAGAAAAAAAGTGACTGCTGCACATGAATTGATCATGAAATAAATGGTTTATCTAAATTCCCTTGAAAGACAAAATACTGCAATTGTTGCAGGCCCTTTAAACGTTAATTTTCGATTGAAAAACTAATGAAGCGTTTCTGTAATCCGACAATTCCAGTGATCGGTCAAGAGTTATCGCCCTTTATACACGTGATAAGATGCAGACAAATAAATGTAAAAGAGATTTAGTATTAATATTACATACATTATGTGATCTGATACTTATCATCTACATTTAAATTCCTTTCCTTGTTATATAGGGCAAAAAGTATATCTACCATCTAAATTTTGCTAAAAAACAGGTTAGACAGGTATGAACAAACAAATGGCTGTAATTTTCCTTGTACACGCCGTAACATCTCCATTTTCTAGATTTATATTATTGATAAGGTGACTAATGAAAAAAACAATATTTCAATAAATTTTGAGAGGGGGCCAAATATGGCCCATATCATACCAGGTCCTTTGCTTGATCGTCGAAAAGATTTAAATACTGATCTTTAGTACTTCCGATTTATTTTTATATTTATATTTTATTTCATTTATTTATTTTTCCTTTTCAGTCAAAGTTATTAAGAGACAGAGTCCGGTTCCAGCGAGTCAATACTTGTCCAGACCGAGAAATTAAATGAACTTAAATAATTAAATAACTCTTTTTTCGCGCCACAGGGGATTAAGACAATATTTGCAATATGGTTTTATCGGTTGCTATTTATTCGCAGCCTTCCAAACTACGTTTTATGTACTTCAGCGGTAAATTTTCAGCAAAATCTCATAGAAGACCACTGTCTGTCGCTATCTTAATGCCAACCAATCCACCCACGTGATCATCATATGACGTCACTCCGGGGATTCCCGTTATCTCCTATAGGATGTAAGTTGTAAAGTAGAAAATTGGCAGCAATACCAGTTAATTTTAGTGTATTCTTGGACTTTGTTGAAGCTGTAAATAAGCGGCGAGTTTGACAGCTTTTTCTTTTTGTATAGTGACTGCTTGTAACTGGTGAGCTTCAGTGCTATCAACTTTTTTAGGTGACCTGTACTGTTTAGTAACAGTTCTTTCTAGGTGGATTGTACTCTGGGAATTGCATGCTTGTATGAGTGAAATGAAGTGTTAAGGATAAGATTTACAAGCACCGGGAAATAGTGGGACCCGTATTTTTATCCCCCGCCGAAGGCGAAGGGATATAGGTTTCTCCATGTCCGTCCGTCCGTCTGTCTGTCCGTCCGTTCGTCCTTCCTTCCGTCTTTCCGTCAGGAGCCATAACTAAGTACCCACTGAACGGAATTTCATGAAATTTAAATTAACATATATTTCTATAACCCGCTGATACACGTCAAGTGTCATCAGACTGGCTTCAGTAGTGCATGAGTTATTGCCCTTGACTTGTTTTAAAATCAATACAATGAGTCATAACTAAGTAACCACTGGACAGAATTTCATGAAACTTAAAATAACTATATATTACTATGAAGGCTAATGCATGTCAAGTTTCATCAGACTGACGTCAGTAATGCATGTCCGTCCTTCCTTCTGTCCGTCCTTCCGTCCATCCGTCTTTCCGTCCGGGGCCATAACTTAATAACCACTGAACCGAATTTCATGAAACTTAAAATAAATATATATTATTATAACCCGCTGATGCACGTCAAGTTTCATCAGACTGGCTTCAGTAGTGCATGAATTATTGTCCTTGACTTGTTTTAAAATCAGTACAATGAGTCATAACTAAGTAACCACTGGATGGAATTTCATGAAACTTAAATAAATATATTTTGCTATTACCCGCTATGCACGTCAAGTTTCATCAGACTCGCTTTAGTAATACATGAGTTATTGCCCTTGAATTGTTATAAAGTCAAAAAAATGAGCCATAACAAGTAACCACTGGGCGGAATTTCATGAAACTTAAACTAAATATATATCATTATAACCCACTGATGCATGTCACGTTTCATTAGACTAGCTTTAGTAGTGCATGAGTTATTGCCCTTGCATTGACTTAAAATCATTACAATGAGCCATAACTAAGTAACCAGTTACCGAAATTTCATGAAACTTAATATGTATCACTATGGTTATGCACATAAAGTTTCATCAGAATGGCATCAGAAATGCATGAGTTATTGCCCTTGAATCAATTTAAAATTGACAATTTTAGCGCATCTCTAAGTAATCAATGAATAGAATTCTATGAAACTTTTACTAAATATGTATCACCATAACACATTGGTACATCTTAATTACGTTTTGTCGAAATTGCTTCTGTTGGCAATGAGTAATTGCCCTTGACTTGGTTTAAAATCAACATATTGAGTCATAACTAAGTAACCAACTAGAAATGTTTTTCAGAGAAAAACTGATGTCCCCCCACCAGCCCATTTCCAATCCCATCTAATGAATAAATAGCCTGTACAAATAAAATTTCTATGCAAATTTGGAGAACATCCATCCACTAGTTCTAAAAGATATCCTACATATAAGACTATGTCCTTGAAAAATGGGTCATGGTCACCAACCGCTAAACATGTCTTAAACCTGTCAAACGATATATTCATGCAAGCCTGATGAATATCCGTCAATTGGTTCAACGTATAACTCATTTAAGAGAAAAAAGCATTTGTAAGTTTAGCTTTTGACCTTGAAAATGGGGTCAAGGTTATTAAAACATAGTAGACTCTTAAGAGTGTCCCAAAGGTATGAAAGTAAAGTGCAAATCGAGCCAAAGGCTAATGAGACATATCAATTTTAGTGAAATTTATCATATGTACTACCTCTTGTTATCTTTAAAATGAGGTCAAGTTCACCAAAATCTGATCAGCTCTTAAGCTAGTCCTGGTAATGTATCCATGCAAGTTTGGTAAAATTCCATTTATTGGTTCAAGAGATATCATGGGTACAAAAAACTGTCATTTAAGTCCTTCAGTGACCTTTAAAATAAGGTAAACGTCACCAAAATCTTAAAATAGCTCGTAAACTTGTCCCAATGATGTATCCATGAAAGTTTGTTGAAATTCCATCCATTAGTTTAGGGGACGTCATGGGTATAAGAAATTGTCATTTAAGTTCTCCAGTGACCTTGAAAATGAGGTCAAGGTCACCAAAATCTAATCAGCTATTGAATGTGTCCAAATGATGTATCCATGCAAGTTTTGTGAAATTCCATCAATTAGTTTACGAGACATCATGGGTTCAAGATACTGTAATCTAAGTTTTCCAGTGACCTTGGAAATGAGTTCAAGGTCACCAAAATGTCATCAGCTCTTAAACTTGTCTAAATGATGTATCCATGAAAGTTGGGCAAAATTTCAATCATTGGTTCAGGAGATATTATGGGTACAAGAAATTGCCATCTTGGTCCTCCAGTGACCTTTAAAATAAGGTCAAGGTCACCAAAATATTAAACAGCGCATAAACTTGTCCCAATTATGTATCAAAATAAGTTTGGTGAAATTCCATCCATTGGGGTCAGGAGATATTGTGGGTTCAAAAAATTTTCATCTAAGTCCTCCAGTGACCTTGAAAAAAAAGTCAAGGTCACCAAAATCTAGTCAGCTCATATACTTGTCCCAATAATGTATACATGCAAGTTTGGTGAAATTCCATTTATTGGTTCAGGAGATATTGGGGATACAAAAAATTGTCATCTAAGTCCTCCAGTGACCTTGAAAATGAAGTCAAGGTCACCAAAATCTAATCAGCTCTTAAGTGTGTCCGAAAGTTATATCCATGCAAGTTTATTGAATTCCATCCATTGGTTCAAGAGATATCGTGCATACAAGAAATTTCATCTAAGTACTCCAGGGACCTTGGAAATAAGGTCAAGGTCACCTAAATCTGATCAGCCTTTAAATTTGTCCAAATGATGTATCCATGCAAGTTTTGTGAAATTCCATTAATTGGTTCAAGAGAAATCGCGCATACAAGTAATTTCATCTAAGTCCTCCAGTGACCTTGAAAATGAGGTCACGGTCACCAAAATCTAATCAGCTCTTAAATTTGTCCCAATGATATACCTATGGCGGTTTGGTGAAATTCCATTTATTGGTTCAAGAGATATCGCGCATACAAGAAACTGCCACGCTGACGCCGACACTGACGCCGACGCCGACGGGATCCGCACTGAAAACAATATGTCCCCCTCCCCCTCACCTTTGGTTGGGGGGGACATAATGACTGGAATTTCATGAAACTTAAAATATTTATGTATCTTGACATAGCAGTGCACATTAAATTCGATCATAATCGCATCAGTAGTCATGATTTAATGACCTAGAATTGATTTAAAATCCCACAATTACTGTAGCCATAACTTAGATACTGGACTGAACAAAATTTCTCGAAACTGAATTAAAAATGTATCATCATAGTGCAGTGATGCTTAAGCAAGTGTTTAAGAACAGCTTCTGCTTATGCCTCACTTATGCCAGAGTAATAGTCCACTCAGCCCAGTGAAAGTCCACTCAGCCCAGTGAACGAAATTATATAAAACTTAAATAAACCATAATAATAAACAAAGCAGGGCCTCTTCGGCGGGGGTTTATAAATTCACCGAATTAGCTTGTAGCAAAAGGAAACGGCGTACAATCGAGTATGAATTTATAATCTTATATGGTTATCCCCGAGGGAATACCCAAACATGCTACAGTGTCCAGTCAGGTACATAACCTTTAAAAGTTAAAAACATATAACTTGAAGCAGTTATAATTTTTTGTGACTATAGCAAAAGTAACCTGTTTAAGTTAAAGTGTCTTTTTTCACCTTCATATTCTGGAGTTACAGCAACTTTTATGGACAGTTGGGTAATTTTCCCTGAAAGATCTCTTACATAACTTTATGATTAAGCAATAAAATTCTGTACGCATCGTCTAGAAATTGGTACGCAAGGCCCTTGAAGATCAGGAAATTAGCTACTTTTTAACTTACAACAGTTATTTATTTGGAGATTGCAAATCTGACCTTGGCCTAAATAATTTCAGACATAACCTAAATAAGTTATTTTCTACAGCCTCACTTTGAAATTAGTGGTAAATAGGATAATTTTTAACTGCTTCAAGTTATATTTTTATTAACTTTTAAAGGTTATGTACCTGACTGGTGTCGTTGTTTTAAGCGACAAATTTCTGCTGATTCGACTGATGTGCAGTTGGTGTGGAGTCATTGTAAGGAGTACTGATTAGAAAAAAAAAACCAAATAGTTTCAGATACCGTATACAAGATAATTTTCTCGGTGTTCTATTTTTCGCGGTATTTCGAGGTTATTTAACAGCGAATATTAAAATCGCAAAATAATTTCCTGTTTCTTACAAATTATCTTATGTAGACACAATGTTCATATATTTTGTTTCTGTTTGCCTCGGTAATTGCTGGTGCTTTTCACTTGAGCCAGTTCTTCATTTACATGCGGCAGCCCTGCCGCAGGTTAATGAACGAACTGGCTCAAGTGAAAAAGAAGTAGTTTTGCTCTTCGCGCATATTGCTAACCGCGAAATTTAAAAATCGCGAAAATAAATGTTTATGTTTTGGATTCTTAACCGCGAAATTTTGAACCCGCGAAAATTACCGCCTATAGGAAGGTGAAGTTGGTTCGTTTTTCGCTTTTCGTTTTTCGCTTTTCGTTTTTCGTTTTTCGCTTTTCGTTTTTCGTTATTTGGTTTTCGATTTTCGTTTTTCGCTTTTCGACTATAACTCCTATTTTGACCTTCAGTCGAAAAACGAAAAGCGAAAAACGAATAACGATAAACGAAAAGCGAAAAGCGAAAAACGAAAGACGAAAAGCGAAAAACGAAAAGCCAATTACGAACCAACTTCACCTTCCTCCGCGTATACGGTATTCAAGCAGCTGTACCTGATTGTTTTATGAATAAGTGTAATGAAACCCTATACTATATCAGAAGTCTTATGACGATGTAATGACATTGTACAGTCAAACCTGTCTTAAGGGGTCACCCAAGGGAAGCCCAAAATTTGGCTGCTTAAGACAGGTGGCCCCTTAATACAGGTTCATTTGCACTGTATTTTGGTTCAAGGGACCTGAAAAAGGTGACTGCTTAAGGCAGGTGACCCCTTAATAGAGGTGACCACATAAGCAGGTTTGACTGTATTGACACCGATGAAACGTCATTACTCCGCATTGACGTCAACCTCATTGGCGTTTTACAAACGTCGCCGTAATGACAAGATACTGCCGTTGATGCCACGTCCTGACGTCGCATCGACGTATTTACCACATCATTTCGATTTCATATGCCTAGTGCGTTAATTAGGGCAGAGTGGAGACTGACCTCACCTAGGAACCAAAAAACAACAAGCACAATAGTAACTCTTTTAATCGAATTTGTGTCAGTATATTCTTTAAAAAGACGGCAGTTCCCATAAAACGCTTAAGACCCATTTTCTCCCATCGCGGTTCAAGTGACCTTTATGTTAACCAGCAAAATAAGATTGGTATTAATTGCCTATATGCTATATACAATGTTTTGATGCAGATAGAGGACTAAAGACAGTCCACTCAGCTTTTGGACTGATTTCAGTCTAAGCATGTAGCTGCGGGCTCCTTTGTAACGTAAAAATTCTAAAAATTGGGACACCCAAAATAATTGTCGCAATTGCCCTTAAATGGAATAGTTTGGTTTTACAATGCATTAATGCTCCGACAAGATGCAGATAGAATTGCAAACAGTGTAGACTCTGATGAGACTTTCCTTTAGGAGCAGTCTGATCTTGGTCTGTATTGTTTACTAAGACCTATCAGTCTCAATACATTGAATTTTTACGGTAAAACGCAAATCATGCTTTTAATCACTTAAGGATATCTAAAACACTTCACATTGCCACGCTTCTATTCACTTGTGTTTTTTACAACAAGTTTAATATGCAAATACCTAAGTGAGTATCAACATATTGTCAAATTAGGCAAAAAATCATGACACAGAACAGAACAGAAGAGAACAGAATTTGCTCCGACTTGAACCTTAACAGTTCCTCGTCTACAACATATTTTACATACTGATACATGTAGTCCAAAAAGTGTGCTACATTTTAACATACTGAAACATAAATACATGCGCACATGCGTATTTGTGTGCAGGCAGCAACGCCTTTTTAAAGGATTTCAGAAAACCGGATTGTTTTATTCTTTCCCATCTAATTTATTTCTGTAGGACCAATATAGCCTCATAAAATTGTCCTTCGTCAGGTCACTGTCTCTGAAAAATAGTTAATCAAGTAATTATAGAACAGAATAGAACAAAACAATAGACTAGTGAACAGATGGAACACCGCTCGGCCAATTCCGTGATTCACGGAATTGGCCGAGCGGTGTTCCGACTGGACTAATGTATACATGAATCAAATGGAATTAATCTTGTATGAATAAGAGGAAATACATTGAGTGGTGAGTGAACTCGGGTGTAACGTCCCACTAACACAAAAGCTTTAATACTGAGATGGCGTTAGTAGTCCATTGCCATGCTGGCAAAACACTGCCATCTCCTTGCTAAAATAAGTGAGGAATTTCCGCAGAGCAAAAGCTACACTTAAAAAAAAAATGTACACTTTATGCGTGCTATGAGATTTAAAGACTCCTTGGCTAATGACTTTGTTAAGCTGACGATGGGGTTGAAACATTGGACTCAGATTGTTTGTTATAATTGATAGAATGGCCACATGCACAGCAATTTGGATACATGCATTACATTGGTTTTAATATAAAATAGGGATACAGAACTTGAAAACGTCAGTATACTGATCATGGATATATCCGATATAGATCTAATAGTTATACCATGGTTTAACTTTCGCGAGAGGATTATGTCCCGTAGAGGCAGACAAACTATGGTATAACTATTTTATACCACCCTTATCAGTGTGGTACAGTCTTCAGGGCCTAGTGAAAGGAAAAAGAAGAAGAGGTAGACAGAAGAAGAGATGGGAAGACAATATCAAGGAGTGGACAGGAATGGATTTTGCCAACTCAACTAGGGCAGCTGAAGACAGGACAAGGTGGCAAGGAATTGTTTTGAAGTCATCTGTGGTGCCCCAACGACCTAGTAAGGTTATGGGATAGAATAGAAAAATAGAAAATATCAGTGTAGACCCCCCTTGATCATGGCGAAATATTTTGTGCTAAAGTTGACGTTTTCTGGTAAGGGTGGTATAATGCGTGATTCCACCTGGTCAGCTTGAACCAACCAAACAGATAAACCAATGTAAATGTAAATAATTAACGCATTAACGTCTTGCGTACCATTAAAAAGGGCCGCGTAGGCAAAATGCAGACACAGATCAGGCACCGCAGAACGTGGGGTCTGACCAGTGTCCACACTGTTTGCATAAAATCAGCCAATTCTACAAAAAAGATAAGAAGATAAACGAGACAGCCCTAAAATGATGAATAGACTCATCAAGTTTATAAGGACGGAATAGTCCACTAGGGTAAAAGGGTTAAAACGAATACCAATTGAAAAGTGTATTTGTGCTATAAGTGTGCAAAGCCTAAAATAAGAAGATCTAACTATTCTGTAAAATCTTTGTATTTGTTTTTGAATTATACAAAAAATAATAAAAAATAAACAGTATAGCCTTAAAATGATGAATAGACTCGCCCAGTTTATGAGGACAAGAGTCCAGTTGGAACACATGTGTTAAAAAGAGTCCCTGTAACTGAAAAGTGCATTTGTGCTATAAGTGTGCAAGCATGAATAAGAAGAAACTAAAATGCATTGTAAAATCCCTTAGTAAGCTCTTGGAACTGACAATACAGTGCAGACCTAAGATTAAACTGCTCCTGTGGGAGCAGTTGTATCAAGACCTGCACCATTTGTCGATCAACAAACAGGTTTATATAACAGCTGACTTATCAAACTAAAAAGCGATCGACGCATCATAGAAATTATACGCCTAGCGAACGTCAATTCCATCCCCGCCGAAAAAAAAAAAAAAAAAAAAAAAACAAGCTTCCAAAAAAATATGACAATGCTATTCGAAGCATATGGATGAAAATATTCTTGTGCCCAATTTTAATTTTAAATGGAAAAACTGTTTGAGTTATCTGAGAATGACCAAACCCAAACTGTGATTTGACGTGTCTCTTTCTGGAGTTTTGTGACAACTCCTCTAGTTTTACGAAGATGAATTTTTCAAAATATTAAAAAGCCTTGCAACCATATGAGTCTAATATCGTTGTTATATTTTTCAGCTAACTAATTATTGCAGAGGCTTGCACTTGGAATGGAATTGCGCTTTTACCAGCGGAGAATTAGTAGGGCTATGTTTAAAGTGTCCCAATTTGCGATAAGTACCTTGATTCAAGCGACCAAATAAGCCATGCTAAAACAGCTGTTTTTCCCTCAAAGCCAAAGCATGACTAGTTTTGCGATGTATCTGATTAGATTATTCTATTGAATCCATAGTCACTTTTTTGACCAGTTAACTAGTCCATTCATATTATTTGGAGAAGTCAATTTCTAGTTTTAGGGGTTTATGGTGGATATTTTTCATTTTTATCGTATAATGCATAGAAATCCATGTACATGTAAGCAAACAGTGCAGACCCCGATCAGATGCCACATTCTGCGGCGTTTGAACTGGGTCTGCACTGTTTGCATATGTCCTCAAAACGGCCCGTTTTCTGTCTAAACAGTGGTAATTTTTAAACTTGGGTTCAAAAGCGACCACCTTATACATATATACGTACTATATCATGACACGTATGGATGGATGGCTGACCTGCGATTTTACACCCCTTTCAACAGACTTTAGTCGCATGAGGAGAATAGGAGGGTAATACTGAAAGACTGTTTGCAATGGAGCCCTGTTTATGGTTGGAAACATTTCCGCCTACAGCGGGGCTCGATCCCGGGGCCGCTAGGTTAGTAGACCGGCGCTTAACGGCTCCTACTATGTACATGTAACATACCAAGTAATTACCATCAAAATTCTAAAACTTGGAACACCTAAAACAGTTACCGCAGTTGTCCTAAAATAGAACTGTCTGGTGTTACAGTGCAGTAGTGCGCCCCAAACGATGCAGATTCAATGCTTAAAAGAGTTGTGCATTCCCTTAAAACAGCAGTCTGACCTGGGTCTGCACTATTTGCTCATACCTATCTGTCCCAATTCTCAGAATGTTAAGGTACGTAGAAATATTTCAAGTTGATGATTCGATGACAAAATTTCGGGCACTCCTAACGACCGAGGACCGCTCATTTAAAGATTTTTTTCTGAATACAATATGATATGAGCCGCGACACGACAAAACCAAGAAAGTGGTTGTGCACCCAGCGCAGACTCAGATCAGCCTGATCAATGTCTTCGCTGTCCGCATGAAGGTAGTTTTGATCCTTAGCTACCTTTTAAGCGTTTAGGAAAGACCCTGATCAGACTGGGCAGAAGCCCAGGTTGACCTGAGTTTGCGCCAGGCGCACAATAACATTGTGGTTTTCTCCTGTCGCGGCTCAATTATTATAGTCCAAACTTGGCCACCATCATTCTTACAAAAGAATCAGTCCGCCAGGCTGATTCCTGTACTTTTTTTTTTTTAAAAAAAAGCAGAAAATCTAAGTGAATGTGTTAAAAAATTCGCATGATGGAGACAGCAATCTTTACACCGCACATATACCCGTTATAATTCGCAAAGGTTAACAAAGAAACAGTCAAGCAAAACGAAAAAAAAAATGCATTTGCATATACAAATAAAATAGACTAATATGCATTTGCTACAGTTATACATGTATGTCAGGTCGCATTTATTATCGGCTACATTTTGGCAAACATACTTATATATGTGCCTATATCATAGAAGTGCAAGTTTAGAAACTGCTATAAAGTGTTAAGATGTTTAACTCTTTCGGCGCCAAAGTCGCAAAAATGCGACTTTGCAAACAGCGTATATCCAGATCAGCCGGCTCTTAAAAGAGCCGTCTGATCAGGATCTACACTGTTTGTCATTCAAATATGATTTTAAAAAGCCTGATTTTATGAAAAATGTCTTTAGATTGTTAAAATTTCCAATTACAAATCTGTCGTCTGATGATTTGAGCAGACGAAAATTTGTCGTCTGAAAAATTTGGCGCCGAAATCATACAAGGGAAACAATCGTATCAACAGACGCACCAACTTCTGTCAGTTTTCTGTATGTACGTTCAAATTACGAATATGCTGGCGCTTGATGATAAAAGCAAGAAGGCGTAGCGAGTCTGCCATCCGAGTCACGACACACAACAAAATCAACAAAGTGGCATCTGCGCCCAGCGAAAACTCCGTCTGACCAAGTCTGATCAGTGTCTTCGCTGTCCGCATGGAGCTAAATTAGACCCTTACTATTCTTTAAGCACAAAGCGAAGACCCTGATCACACTGGGTGTAAGCCCAGGCTGATCTGAGTTTCCGCTGGGCGCACATGTCACTTTGTTGGTTTTCTCGTGTCGCGGCTCATTTCAAGATCAGCTGAAATGTATCGGTAGATATATTCAATCCAAACGTCAGAAAGGAACATTGGCTAAAACGCAAGAATCTGAACTGTGACTGATTCTCTAAATATTTAAGAATTGGAATTTGATTTTTCAGCGTTCATCGTGTGATGAAGCCACTGAGTGAGCGTCACTAAAATTCCATGAAGCGCGGAGCGCTTCTTGTAGAATTTTAGTGACGACCACTGGCTTCTTTACACGATGAACGCTGAAAAATCAAATTTTTATTCTATTTTCAGACCCTTCCTTTGCTGATTTTCGTAGTAATTTAGTGTAGAATATGAAAAATATGGGTCGAAGAAACGTTAGTTACGACGTGTTCTGCCTTTACGTTAAACTGCCGTCGCCATAACGTGGCGTAAATCGAACGTTATATGGAGCAATAAAGACGTTTGTTTACCTTAGACGTCGAATGACGACAACGTCACATGATCAATTTTTGTTCATCGGTAAATGGTGGGAAGTCAGTGGTTAGTGTAAATATAAAGAATTATTTTCTTCGAGTAAGCATATTTACACTAAAGAACGCGATTGTTTCCCTTGGTGTTAGTGAACTGACTGATGGCTATAGTTGTACGTGGGTGCAAACGGTTACCAAATATGAGTGGACTGTTCCAGGGCTACAAATTCTTCACGACCTGCTTTGCGCAGGCGCGGTAAGTAAGGCCTACCAGAGTAAAATATCAAATATATCATGACGTTAGAAAAAACACTAGACAAACAGCGTTGAATAAACGTAATTCGGCGTCATGTAGTTAAAACAAATATTGAAATAATTATGGGATAACTGTACTCGAAAGTTTCATTTAACACGCAGCGGTACATGTAAAACTATACTTCTGACCGTAAAACCGACACTTTACCTCCCCAAATGACAATTTTGAGTACAGTTATCCCCATTCTAATGCACTTTTTCACCGATTTTCAATTTTCAAAGTGTAATACTTTGCAACCAAAGCAAGCGCTTTCAACAGCGTAAAAACAGACGTCAGCCAAACAGAGATGGCGTTACGTAATGATGTCGAGTTTCCGATAAAATAGTTAGAGGATAACTGTACTTTGCGGAAATAAATCGTCTTTCTTATGGTCGGAAATTCCGTTTTACGGAGACGCGCTAGCGGAGCCTTAAAATGCAATTTGTGACCAAAAACCCGACGAGTTACCTCCCCAAATGACATTTTTAATACATTTATCCCCATTCTAATGCACTTTTTTACATGTTCATCTCTACAACTGTACTATTTTTCACCGAAAGCAAACACTTTAGAATCGTAAAACCAGACGTTAGCCAATGGGAAGTGACGTTACGTAATGACGTCGGGTTCGCGGGTTCGCGACAGTATATCGCAGGATATACTGTCGCATATTTTTTTACGTTATCCAATCACACATCGCGTTACACACGCTAGTGAATTAGAACATAGGATATCTGTCAAAAATAATTGACGTTATGCAGTAAGACGTCGCATTATATACGTAGGTTGATAAGAATGCTTTTTTGAGTCTCATGCCTGCCTGAATACCATAGATAATTATTGAATGAGATGACTAAAGGCATAAATTTTATTTTATACATACAGATAATATATGATTGGCGTCGTATGTAAAGATACCTTAAGGTATATGCAACAGGTAAGACTCAACTCAGCCTGCGCATCCGCAGTCTGATCAGAGACTATCGTTTTCGCAATCAGCCTTAGCTTATGCGCAGACTGATTTTATTTACATGACGCATATGGCGTAAGGCCCATTTTGACGCCAAGCCAATCATAAAAAGACACCAACATAAGACATGCATACAAATAATCCAAACAATTACTGGAAGCTGAATTCCTCGTGAATATTGCAACAAGAGAAAAGAATTGAGCCGCAACGCGAAAAAACCAACAAAGTGACATGAGCGCCCAGCGAAGACTCAGATCAGTCTAGGCATCCGCCGAGTCCGATCAGAGTCTTCCCTGTCCGCACGGAGGTAGCTTATACCCTTTGCTGTCCTTTGGGCTCAAGCAAAGTCTCTGATCAGACTGGGCGGATGCTGACTTTTCGCTCAGCGCACATGCCACTTTGTTGGTTTTATCGTGTCGCGGCTCAAATATTTACAAGTGATTTAATATTCCAGATAAAACATGAATATGTACCGGTTTACCTTCCAGAATATATTTTTTATGTTTTAAATAATACTGCTTATAAAAAAGAATAAATACTGCATATTTAGATTATTATTTAATTTTCAAGTATCAAATATTTGTTCACTACAAAATAAGCTTGTGAAACCCCAACATTTTGTCATCGATTTACCAACGAAATACTAAAAGCACACGAACTGGTAGCCATAAACGCCCGAAACAAAAATTTATCATGACATGCAAAGAATCCTCTTAACTAAGCCACAGGAGAATGAAAACACTTTCAGGCCGCATTTACTCTGTCGTTCTCATACCTGCCTGTCTTATCAACTCTTGCTAAACGGAAACAATTTACTCCTGCAGGAGCAAATTATTTCCTTTCAGAGAATACCCCTTTTTGAATTTTTTTTGTCTCCAAGGGAGAAATAAGAAAGTCACAAATGTTGTCTCCCTTTGATAAAATGGTTGTAAATCCATTCAACTTAAACCCCATTATCTTTGTCTCATCCGGCGAACAACGACTTTGTGCATGTGCAAAAGCCTTAACAACATGGAATTAAATGACTTGAGAATAATTATTTGTCTGAGAAAAACTGAAGTTTCTGTTAAAAGAATTTTAGTTTGTAATGTCATCGAAAAATTGGTGGAGCAACGCATACATTGTTTGCCATGTTCCGGAACCGATAACGTCATATATCTGTTACCAAAGCAACTAAGAGTTCAAATTGATGTATAAGTGAAGTCATCAAGGCGTCATTCGTCCAAGGTACTAAGCACAACAGTTGGCAAGTCAATAATTGCTATGGTAGCAGATCTATGGCGTCATCTAACTTATACTTCGAGGGGAGCATGGCATTCCTCTCGAATTATAGGTGATATGCTACCTGCAATTCATACCATAGAAAAGTGTGATTTTTTCAAACCTATAACGATTCTCAAGTCATCTGATTCTCTGTTAAAAGTCTTAACCCTTGCAAGCCTGTACGCCCGTTTTTAGGACATATGCAAACAGTGCAGAGCAAGAACAATCATGTTGAGGTTCATGCATATCCGTTTTAAGGGCGTCTTTTTACCACCCTAGCTTAAAATGGCATACAATAGCATGACACATTTGTAAAATGCAACGTATATGCTGGTGAATGTGGTATGAAATAGGTTTCCCTACTTTGTCAGCCAGTAACAGGTCGACTGTCAACTCGCGTACAGGTTTACAAACCGTGGTATAACATTCGGACTGGCATACAAACTATAAATTACTGTTATTAATACCACAGTATCCGAACGCACTGTACCATCTCTTCCGGTTTTCATAGCGTTGAATCGAGAGTACAAACATTCGCTTATAACCAGTAGTCGGAAGGCTTATTAATCTACAATTTGTCAGTTTTGATAGTATGACGATAGCTAGGTTTTGCGAGACACAAACTCGTGTTAAATTAGCTGTTCGGAATAAAATTTCTGTAACAGGCCATGAGGTTTTCATTGTACAGGGCAATAAAGTATCGACCGAAGAGCAAATTATATCAAACTTACCTCTTTACCTTTTCGAAGCTGAATAACTACAAATGACACAGCAGATTCCGGATAAAATCTCAAAACATAATGCTTTCCGACTATTGGTTATAAGCGAATGTTTGTACTCTCGATTCGGCGCTATGAAAACCGGAAGAGATGGTGCAGTGCTTTCGGATACTGTGAATACGGTCGGGCACGAACCAAACTAATCCAGTTTTCATCGCTAGCAATTAAATGAAACACAGACAACCGCTGCTCATTGCTGCAGAACTGAAAATTTGCACCCCTCCCCTTTGTGTGGATATATACTTGTACAAAATAGCGATTGTGGTTGGCATCAGCGCTCAGATTTTCCGTGCATTAAATTACTGAAATTTTTCGTAAATCGGAAACAAAATCAAGTTGGAAACAATTTGCCATTATTGTAACTTTTTTCGAAACGGTAATAGTATGAAGTTACATTGAAATTCAAAACCAGATAAGAGATTTGTTCCCGTCAATGAATAAATTGAAGCAAACTTTGAAAGTGGGTGATCGTAAGGAAAATCGTTTTGTGAATGGAAACAACCACACCAACGAAGGTGGGTGGTATTTCCAAACACCGAAAATTTGCTGAGGTAGAGTTTATAATAGAAAATGGGCCGCATCACGAGAAAATCAACAAAGTGGTTGTGCGCCCAGCGCAGACATCTGAGCAGTCTGGGCATACTCCCAGTGTGATCAGAATCATTGCAAAGCACTTATATGGTAGCTAAGGATCTAAGCTACCTCCATGCGGACAGCGAAGACCCTGATCAGACTGGGCGGATGCCCAGGCTGATCTGAGTGTGCGCTGGGCGCACAACCACTTTGTTGGTTTTCTCGTGTCGCGGCTCAAATATTCTTTGGCATCTGGTGTACTCATGTTGAAAAAATAAAATTGAATCGGAAGAAAATTCCATATTTCTTCCATATATTCCGTGAAACATTTATGATTAATATGACACTAAAGATAGCTGAAATATTAGTCAGAAACTATTAAGAATTTTGACCTTAGCGTTTACTCCACATTTTAAATGAACTATTAACAATTGTGGACTTGTCCATCCTTATCATTTGCATGAATCCATTTCTATTTTAGGGGTTTCTTGTGGGTGTTTTCACTTTGATTGTATTTTGCACAGAAGTTCCTGCAAGCAAACAGTGTAAACCCTGATCAGCTGCCACATTCTGTGGCATCTGAACTTGGTCTGCACTGTTTGCATAATACCCCAAAACCGGTTTCCAGTCTAAAAGGCAAATACAATACTATGGTAAATCAAACCCTCAATATCGAGCTGGTGGTGCTGTCGGATTATCTCCACTTGCGTCTAAAGCTGGCAATGATAATCTGACTGACATTAATCGTATCATAACTAACAAAGACAGGATCTGTTTACATTAGAAGCCCAACACAGGGGCGTAATTAGGGGTGTTTACATGTTACGCACAATTAAGTTTTATACCTTTTGAGGGCAAAAATAAGAGTAAAACCCTAAATATATTATATTAATATAGTAGCGTCTGTTTGCAGTTACTACCTTGTCCAATTTACAAAATTTCAGCACCATCAAATATGCAGGTGCGTGTTGAAATTTTGTCAATTTGACAAAATTTCATTACGCAACTGCGTATTTGCGTTTAGGGAGTTACGCCCTTGCAACACTTACTGGTACTCCTTGGTGTAGTATTTTTCAGCCTCATCCTGTGACATGCCTCCCACACTGATGTCAAGACGACGGGTGGTGGCGTACTCTGTGATCACCTCGTCCCCACCAGCACCACCGCCGGCACTTCTATTTCTGTCCACTGTGCTGCAACAGAATATACCCAGTTGCGGCATAATTACTCAAATATATTTTTTTAAAGCTTTAAAGCACAAAAAGGAAAACGACAAAAGTTACGTCTGCAAAGTTTGAAACAAAAAACGAAGAAGAAAAATCGTCCAAGCTATATCATATTGAGAATTCAAAAACTATAGAGCAAGCAGTGTAGATTCAGATGAGGCGGCTCATGATGAGCCGCCTCATCTTGATCTACGCGTTGGGAAATTCAAATTGTTTTTGCGTTTTAAGGGTTAACACACACACCAAAAAAATGTAAATGATTTTTTCGTACCATTAGTTTGTATGTGAAAAGCTAACGTAATAATCTCAGTTCGAAAAAAACTTTGTTTGTACTTAAATTGTCGTAAATCTATAAATACGAATCAGCACCCTGCAAAAATGTTGAGGGAAAAAAGCTGCAAAATGATAGTTTTTCAACAAAAAATGAATGGAGTCTCTCTAAAAATGTCCATGTAGTAGCAAAAGCAACGCTTCACCACTAGCAATGCTGATGATGGCTGTTGATTCTGATGTATGAAATTCCTATATTTGGTGTCCATAAAAATATTGCCGAGAGTACTGCACAAAAGGGGATAAGTGTTGCCTTAGTGCAACCTGTAGCAAAGGCGATAAGGCAACACGTGCTGCCTTTGGTGGTCCATCAGTATGCACGTACCTGTAAACGCCTCCGTTAACCATGCTGGAACCGCCGTGCTCTTGTGTAGCATATGTTACTAACCCAGTCTGTGCCACAGTCTCACCTGCGTCACCACCTGCACGTGCTGCTACATCAATCTCGTCCCTGCAAAGAACAGATGCGCGTTATTGTCCTGATTTGCAACTGGGTGAAACCAGGAACCAGATATAAGACTGAAATAAAATTAACCGTAACCAGATCGGGTAGGCGGAAATCGAAAACGCTCTAAACAATCGATTAACGCGGATCAAAAACCGTTAAAACAGCGTTTTCGATTGCAAATTGGCATTTCTAACGGTTTTTGGTCCGTGTTCGTCGACTGCATTAGCGTTTCCGATTGCCGCCTACCCGGTGTGGGAACTAGATAAAATCCTGACTTCGATTATTAATGATTATTATGTGTCAATATGTGCCTGTATATCGACTTTAGTTTTCTCAAATTGCACTGTGACTCCTTGACGCGTCTGAGTAGACCTTACCTTGTCATGTCCACGCCCTCCCAGCCATCGTTTTCCATCCCTCGAAGTTTGGAGTCGAATTGACCACTGAAACAAAAAAAAATATAATCATCAAAGTGCATATAAATCACTCACTCACTCAAATGCGCCATCTCCAGCACAGGAGACGAAGCTTGTAAAATGGAATATAGGCCAGCGTGGAAAGAACAGAACTGTTTTTTAGGTCTCTCAGTTGCGGGTTCCAGCCTCACACGGCATGCATGTGAGAAAGCCATCATGTGAAAGAAGGTCACATGAAGACGGGACCTCGGTTTAAAGTCTCATCCGAAAGACCGGAGAAGCGGGGGATCGATCTTGTGACCCCTGGATTGGTAGTCCGGAGTGTTATACACTACACTACAGCCGCTTCTCGGTTGATATAAGCGTAATATACTCTTGAAAGAGCCCGACGTAAAACACATAAAAAATGGGTTGTTTATAAAAAAAGAGCATATCCGTCAGCGTTGGGAAGGTTGGAAAATGGGGATTTTTATTAAATGCATAAACGAATCTCAAAACTTTGACAGGCTTAAAGTGAAAAGGAGTGGCGGGCTTTGTTTTGTTACAGTTAAGGTCATGACGATGCGTGCAAGTTGTTTCTTTGTTCATATTTCGACCGCAGGTTTTTTGAACGGTACCTTATGATATGAATCAGCTCAGTCCTGTATGGATGCGAACTCAAATCAGAGTCTTCTTCGTCCGCATCAAAAAGAAATGGAACCTGAGAAATCTTCCTACCGAACAGGGAAGACTCTTATCAGTGTGCGCAAATGCGCAGACTGATAAGAGGCATCCCTGTTCGCACACGCAATGTGTCTTTTCGTGCGAATAGACCAGTTTATTAATGGCTAGAGCCCCTAGTGACGTTTTAAGATCATTTGATCTAGACGTTATCTTTACAGTCAGATTCCCATTAACGTTAGTCATGCGCAATACACAACAATGTCAACTTAACGTCTAGCCGCCGGTCAGTTACCGCAATTATTGGAAAGATTGGGACCTTTTGTGACAGCATAGAATTGTCATTATTTTAATTCTTATTATTATTATTATTATTATTAGTTTATTTGGCTATGTGTCAGAATGCTGGCGGAGCGCAAAATATGGCACACCTGGATCAGATTGCTTCTCTAGGATCAGTCTGATTAAAGTCTGCACTGTCCCTCTAGGTAATTCTGTCCAAGATTCAGAGATTATACGGTAGTATGACAAATTCTCTATGATTCTAGAATGCAACTAAATGTACACACAATCTGATATATTGGGGGTTTGGGATGGGGGGGGGGGGGGGGGGGCGTAGGGGATGTTTGTATAATCTTAAAAAGCCCTAAACGTACAGCGTCTACAGAATACAACTTGCGGACATCGTAGTTAAACGTTATTCTGTTTATTGAGGAGTTCTTTAATGATCTAAAACGACGTTTTCAATGTCATTAACGATGAAATATTAACAATTTCACTCCATTTTTAATTCGAATTTATCAATGCTCGCAAATGCTCGTAAAATGAAAGAAAAACACATTCTTCCGTCCCAATAATTAGACAAATGTTTATGGTAACCGATCCTGTCTGACAAATAGTTTGTATCTTTTTCATCAGCGTCACACCTTTTTTATTTTCATGATATCACGATAAAAAGAAATGAAGTACATTGTATATACCCGAAAAAATCTAGTTTTAATATTTTCACGAATGAATAACTTATACGTGCATATTTCCTGGCTTAATCAAATGTTTATACGAGTCCTCATCATATTTTGTTAATCGTATCATCATATTTTAATTACTCACTCATTACTGCCTTGCGTCCCATAAATAAGGCAAAAGCAAAACAGTGCAGAAGCAGATCAGACGCCACAAAACACGGCGTCTGATCTGCTTCTACACTATTTGCATAAGACAAATAAAATAAGATTAAAATGATAAAAAAAGAACTAAACCAGACACCCCTTATTTGACTAATGGACAGATCCAATTGATAAGGATAGAAAAGTCCACTGAGCATAAATGGATTAATCGGCGCGAGATGGCCTTTTTGTGCTGATGTGCCGTAAAACACATATCATTCACTCATAAATGGATTAAGCTAGTCACTTGTCTACTTAAGTTAAGGTGACTGGATGCACTTTCAAGTGAAATAACTCTGCCATTTTAATGTTTACAAACCTTGTGGACTGCTGTCCAAACTTAACAGTTCAAGCAATGAATTGCTAAGTTTGGAAAGCAGTCATATTTATAACTCGTTAGTAGGCTAGCTAATAGAACAATATCCATTGGGCACATAACGCTGAATCAGCGTTGTTTCAGTGTTGATTCAACATTGTGTGCCTACTTGGTATTTCAAATAGTTCACTTACCCTCTTTGTGAATCATACCAAGGTCTCGGCAGTTTCATGTCCCTGAAATTCAAGATCATCATTATGCATAGCTGTTATCTTGACTATTCTAATCAGTTTATATTTGTGTTCCGAAATGGCAATGCAATTCAATCCAGTGTACGTTTACGCAAGTATACACTTCAAACTTCGAAATCGTCTTGATATGACTGAAATACTTTTGAAAAGGACGTAAAATCGCAAGCCATCCACTTATCCATCCACCCATTAAACTTCGAATCAATCTATGACAATTTTCAAAGTTTTCGTTAATGTGGCAATTGAGGATATAAAAAAAAAATCGTGGCCCGAAAATTGTGATTGGTTCGATATCATAACTATACACAAGAAATGTAATGATCATTAGGGATGACTTTAGAAAACACAGGCACATTCACGAAGTTTGCAGTTGAAAGGTGCACCGCTTGTAGAGATAAGTAGCCGCCTTGTTTGTTTCCTTAGTATTATCCGTATATGAACAGTGCCTATGGTGAATCTAAAAGCAGATAGAAACTGCCGCGGGTGTATTTTGTATATCATGATTTTGGGGTTTTGCTTTTTGAAGGTGAGTTCCCCTAATCTGGAAGCTGGTCGACTAGTGCGAGGACACCGAAAACCCCCAAACAATTTCTGATACTGATTCCATATAAAACCAAAGCAGACGGCAATGTTTGGGCGTATGAGAACCTGGGGCTGTATTTATAAAACAGCTTAAGTGGTTGCTATGCTGTTGCTAGGGCTGAATTTCTATGAAGGAGACTCCTTACAACTATGTTATTTGCTCTGGAGGAACAGTCTAAATAAGACTGTTCCTCCAGAGCAAATTACATAGTTCTAGGGAATCTCCTTTATAGTAATTCAACCTTAGCAACACCATAGCAACAACTTAAGTCGTTTTATAAATATGGCCCCTGAGAGTCATGATTTATACCAGTATAGCCAAACATGGGGGATTGAAAAAACTGTGTTTAGAAAAAAAAACCTCAGAACTAGAAATTTACTTATTATACATTATTTTAAAGGAGCGGCGGTTGTGTAGTGGTTAACGTTCTAGACTACTAATCCAGGGGTCGCAAGTCTGATGTCCTGTTATTCCTGTCTCTCCGGTGAGACTTAAAACCGAGGTCCCATGTCTGTAGGATCTTTGTCTTGGCGGGACGTTAAACACGAGGTCACTCACTCAGTCACTCTCTCTCTCTCTCAAGCTCATTATTAATACTTTGCTCTGGTTTTTGGTTTGATTCGCGCACAGAACTTTACGTAACACAACCGATGCACTCACAAACACAGTGCAGTCTATAGCCAATGTTACTTTTATCTGAGGCAACAGAGCATCAGTACGGCTAGAAGAGGAAGGTAATTTATTCGACACGGAAGTGGTTCGAACCCACGACCCCGCCAAGATGCGCAGTCGAACAAAATGTCGTGATATTTATGAATGCGGTTGATTGATTTGTTGCTTTACGTCCACGGTTACTATGGTCATGGTAAACAGCTATTGCCATGTCGGGACGGTCAGCTGACGTAACCACACTATTCCTGGGCAAGCTTAGACCTCCTAAGCGGTTAACCAGTACTTAGCGCACATATTTTCACCAGTAATCTTCTTGAATCAGCGGAAAGAGAAACGAAAGTATGTGGCCAGACAGGGTATCGAATCCTGGCCAGGCCGGGTATCAAACCAAGGACCTCTGACTTATAAGTCCGGTGCCCTACCGACTGCGCTACGCGGCCCGGCGGATAAAAGTGCATAATGATAATGATAGTTGTAAGGTGATTTGGTACTCCTCCATGTTTTTTTCGCCAATTTTTACAAAGGGGGACAAGTTTTAATTTTCTGTTCACTTCCCTTGATAACGAAGCCATTCCATAATGGGGCCCACTCTTAAAGGAAAGAATTTGCTCCTGCGGTCCACTCTTAAAGGAAAGAATTTGCTCCTGAAGGAGCAAATTCTGTCCTATAAGAGTGGGCCCCATTTGAAAAGGAGACAAAAATAAAGCTAACAGAATTGCTACCCCTGAAAGTGTACCCTTAAATTTGATATACTTACACGCCATATAAGTTTTCATAATCCATTTTATCTTGAGCACCCCACGATCCTCGGCTCCAAAACGATTCTGCGTCTGATCTGCAAGGAATAATAATCCAGCGTTATCGTTTGCTTGGCATTTGCGAACTTTTGTTGTTGTTGTTGAGTTGTGGTTTAACGTTCCAGTAAACAATTTTCCAATCATATCGAGACATTGCCTCCGAATTTGTAGAACTTTTTCCCGACCTTAGATAACCTGTTACAGCTACTACATGTAGCAGCTCTATCTCAGAGGCACCAGCAGCCCATCTATTTCGCAGGCCCCAGTGGGCGTGGGATTCTGACGAACTGCAAGCATAGATTGCCCCCAATCGATTGCTTTCCTTGATATTGCATTTAATGTCATCGAGAATATAACAGTACCAGCTGAGATATTGTTTCATTAGATGTGCATGTATTTCGATCCAGCCAAAACTTACCAAGAGAATTTGATCATCCATATTTTGATATTTCTACCACTTTCTAGCGCACTTTTTTGACATGTGTATGTAAGTTACTCTCCAACTTTTCTAGACGAAAAGAGCAACCTGCTGCAAGGTTCTCTGTTTTTAACATTTTAAACATATGTAAAAAAACCCTACACAAGACGAAGGGGCGTTTCAAAACTAAAAAAACGAAAGAATTAAACTTAGAAAAATACGATGATTAAAATAAACAATATCATGAAGAGAATCCGTGTAGGGATAAGAAACATTATATACTCTGAACAGTCACTCTTTATTTATGACGTTTCGGCATACTGCCTTTATCAAAATTATGAAATTTGTACAAGACTACATTTTGAGCTTTTACAATTCTCTCAGCATTCAAAAATGGAATCCATTTTTGAATGCTGAGAGAATTGTAAAAGCTCAAAATGTAGTCTTGTACAAATTTCATAATTTTGATAAAGGCAGTATGCCGAAACGTCATAAATAAAAAGTGACTGTTCAGAGTATAAAATAAACAAACAAAAAACATTAAATACATGAATAAATAAATGAAAACATGCAAGATTCAATTACCCTTTTCTGGCAGCATGACCATGTGCCCCGGCTCCAGCGGCCGCAGCTCCTTTCTTACCACAGATAGCACAGGGAAACGGGCACAAGCAGCAGAGGATGGGCAGCAGCAGGAAGAGTAGCGTTGCCAAGCCAACAAGGACGCCAGCAAGGATAGCCGTCTCTTGAGCTGTCAGTCCTGGCAATGCACCACCCGCACCAGCGACGGCTACAGATGCGCCCGGATGAACGTCATGGACAATACCTGAAAATATATGTACAAACATGGAATATATGTGCTATGAAATACAACCCCTTATATAGCATAATGTTGGTAAAATAATGCTATATATATATATAAGAAGGATCATAGATCATAAGTTACAGGCAAAACTTATGTCATCGTACAATTAAATGTTTGCCATCAATCGAAGTATGCGCTGTTCGCTTACGCGTATAAGCGAGTTCGGAGTTCCGCACTGCGCATACGCACACTCAAATTTGTTCTCGGAGGTCAGAGGTCACGTATGTCAAAAGCCGTATACGCACAGCGTAACACACCAACATATCGACCTATGTTTCCATTTTCAAACATTCCCTGTCTATTTTAGCTTGCTAAAATGATGTGACTATCCATTATTTCTGAGTTGAAAACAATTTTCAGTCATATCAATGATTTTTAATAATAAAAAAGGTGTTTTATATTATCGACTGAGTAAGCGTAATGATGACCTATCGGATTTTTGCCACACTTGACCTTTGACCTTTCTGTTCCTGTCCAACCGGAAACGCGGAACTCACGGGGAGGGGGTCACTTCCATTATAAAGCAAGGTATATATGTGCCGCCGGAATAGCCCTAATTTTTTGATCTGCCCAATACATCAATATGTATATGAATTTACAGACTTATATAAACGAGTAGGTCTTAATTTCTCTAAGCTCTGAATATTAAAGCCAGCTTATCTGATTTTTGTTACCAAAAAGAAGCAAATATCAATTACAAAGAAAACAAATGTGCTCAGCATACTAATTTCTTGAATTTCTCCAAGGCTTAACGGGAAATACATGAGCTAATCTAGGCACTTTTTTGGCAGTATACATGAATAGGGTCCAAATTTGATACAAAGACATGAATAGGTATATTTTTGGCATTTGTGTTATACATGAATAGGGTGGGTTATCAGAGTTCCAGCGGCACATCTGTACCCCTTTAGAGACCAAGTGACCCCCGTCGCGGAACTTCGAACTGGCTTATTGGACTTTGAGATATTTGAGCCTTGACACGACAAAACCAACAAAGTGGTTGTGCGCCAAGCGCAGACACAGATCAGCCTGGGCATCCGCCAAGTCCGATCAGACTCTTCGCGAAGCCCGTCATGGGGAGCTAAGTGGGCGGATGCCCAGGTTGATCTGAGTCTGCGCTGGGCGCATAACCACTTAGTTGGTTTAGTCGGGTCGCGGCTCAAAATTTTAGATTTCAAGTATTCAACAGCGCTGGTTGTTTTGAATGCAAGCTATAAATGTGTATTATGCCATGCAATAAAGCGATGGAACGGCCAGTTCCTGACCCCTGTGGAAAAACCGTACGTTCGTGTGATTTCGCAAAATGGGACTGCGGGCGGAGGCGGGGCGGAAGACTTGGGGAAATTGCCTTCTTTTTTGTTTTTAAGGTGAATGTTTTCCCGCCATATCTACAAAAGGGAACAACTTTTGTGAAGTCCTGTCTGCTTCCCTTTGCAATCCTTTAAAAAAACATCATCTTTTAAAGACAAGAATGTGCTCCCCGGGGAGCAAAATCTTTCTTTCGAAACTTGACTCCTACTGGGAAAGGTGCCAACAAATAAAGCAGCAGAGCTGCGTCCGCCTTACTGAGTATCTATTTACCTGAAAGAAAACCTGGTGCAACAAGACGTGCGAAAGTAATCTGAGTACAGTACTTACCGACGCCGACTGATCTACACAGACATGACACTCCATCTGGCACTGTCCAGTCTACCGGGTCCTTCAAAAACATTACCCCTGCCGGTACATTGGCTAAAATATTGATAAAATAATTAGGGTAAAGTCGGGTAAATTTTTGTCAATTCGGATAGTGACATTGTTTCCTTCATAAGTCAGTTGCTTGTAATTATAACAAAATTAACTGGGCAAATAGTGAAAATCCTGATGAAACGGCTCATTATGAGCCATCTAATCTGGATTTTCACTGCTTGCAATGGTATGTCCGAATTTACCCGCTGTCCGAAGTTGCCCGACTCTACCCTACTAAATAATCCAGCTATGTGAAAAAAATCAACACAATCATTTTTTCTTTACACCAAATACTCACATAAGTTTGCGTATGTACAATTTATGCTTGACAATAACGCAAAAAATGACTACGAGTCGTGCAGTATGAGCTAACTGAGAACTACTTCCTCTATTTCATAATTTACCAGCCCGAGAAAGAACAAGAAATATATTGGTCGTGAACATATTGAAATATACAATTCATGAAGAAACTTAAGTAGAATTTTCATGAACGGACTCGAGTATACTGCTCATGACTGAAGATTCAAAGATTCTGCTTATGAACAGACTTAAAATATACTGCGCATGAACAGACTTAAATATACTAGTCATGAACTGACTTAAAGGCACTGTTCATGGGCAGACTTGTTGAACTGAATTAAAATATACTGTTCATGAATAGAACAGTATCTTAATTCTATCAAAGCATCTTGTATGTCTGTTCAGGAAAGTACATGTATATTTTAAGACTGGGTTTCTTTCAAGTCTGTCCATGAACAATTCCTTTTCAGTCAGTCAAGGTATCAGTTATGTCTGTCCATCAACAGTAGGTATATTCTATGTTTCTTTATGGACAGTATTTTGATTGTATCACTATAGGCCGTTTATGAACAGTATCTTTAGTTTAAACAATATTTATTCATATAAACAGCAATCACAACCATTTATACATACAATAAGCAAATAGGATCTGAACGAAAGCGCATTGCTTATAAAATTCATTGGCTTTGGAGTGCATACAGACATGCTTGCGAGTTTAATGAAATAGGAAAATACATAAACTTCAGACGTATCTGTGTGGCTATATCTGGAAGTAACAAGTCTAAAACCGGCAAAGAAAGGGCTAAAAAAAAAGGACGCTGACTCTCGATATCTTAAATACTGATATCTCAAAGTCCCCATTTTTATCAAAGAGTATATTTTACACGCATTTCCTATGCTTCTTTACATTACACCTCCTGTTATCTCAAACTGCTGGTAGCTCAAAGAAATTTTTTTACAACCAGAAAATTTACTTTCAGATATCAGTAGTTAGAGTTGAACTCGACTTTTACATATAGAGAGATGACTTAACATCAACTTAGAATAGGAAGACATTGTCATGTTAACGCAGTATATGACATTATATCAGCAAAAACAAACGAAACAAACCAAAAAAAATGTTGTACCCCAAATACTTACTCATATTTGGTCGTCGATCTTATTTCCCACTTTAATAAATAAAAGTATATCTCTTTTAATCCTTGAAAAAATATTCCAAATATCGAAAAGTTGAAAAACAAAACTTAACAAAACGTCGAAAGTAGTCCGTAATTAAGGGGCGCTGTTGTTTTACTTGTCATTAATGGTGTTTGAGGCGTAGTGATATCCTTGTTAACATCAGTACTTAGTGACAGGAGATATAAAACAATGCCACAAGCAAAACCGCATTTTTTCATCTTTTTAAGTGTTAGATATATGCGCCTCGATGACAAGTGACAATATAATAACAAGAGGACACTGCAAATTTCACACAAACCTTTGTCGTGAACGCTCGAGACAAGCGCTTTTCGGAGTCCAGATTCCATACAGAGGCACGTGTGAAAATTGCACCGTTTATTCAATGAACGGTGCAATTTTCACACATACCTCTGTTGTGTGAGCTCAAGACCAGCGTGGTGCGGAGTCAAAATTTCATCCAGAATGGACAGTGCAATTTTCACACATGCCACTGTCGCGAAAGCTCTAGACCAGCGCCGTGCGGAGTCACAATTCCATGCAGAATGGACAGTGCAATTTTCACGTGAAATTCGGTCGTCAGAGCTCGCGACCAGCGTGGTGCGGAGTCCAAATTTGATTCAGAATGGACAGTGCGATTTTCACACGGACCCCTGTCGTGAGCGCTCTTGACCAGCGCTCTGCGGTGTCAAAATGCCATACAGAATGGACAGTGCAATTTTCACCTGAAACTCGGTCGTCAGAGCTCGCGACCAGCATGGCGCTGAGTCACAAGTCCATACAGAATGGACAGTGCAATTTTCATACCTCTGTCGTGAAACTCGAGACCAGAGCAGTGCGCACAGTACTGTGTCTGTGGTTGAACGGATTCCTTCTGGATTGCGGCGCTTTTTGTTTTTCAACGAGTACCTTAGCTGCTTTTGACGAAAAATGTTGTTCTAACTGACATAGCAAATTTGTACCAAAGTTGATATCATGACATCGCGAGGCAATATTGTTTCAGCGTTGTATGCCTAGTGGTACATGTTCTAGTTTTTCTCTTGAATTCAACCATTAAAAAAAGCAATAACAAAAAAACACACACACACACACACACTATCAGTGCTGCAGTGGAAATATTTTTTGTAGTATGGTACCGCGGTAACGCGATTTAAGGGCACTAGAAGTCCGGATTAATTAACGTGATTGGGTACACTTTCAAGGAAAGTAACTTCAAATATTGCCTCCCTTTTCAACAGAGTTTACTCTTAAAAGAAAGATTTTGCTCCCTTAGGAGCAAATTCTTTCGTTTAAGGGTAGACACTAATTTTGAATGGATACGTCGAAGTAGTAGTAGTAGTAATATTAATAAAATGATGTCGAAGTGGTAGTTGTAGTAGCAGTAGTAGAAGTAATAATAATAATAATAATAATAATAATAATTATTAATATTATGATAAAAACAATAGTAAAAGTGGTGTATGACCATTATTATTATTACGATTTTGACAATATCATAATTATTATCGAAAAAGAAACTTATTTAAGTGTCCCATTGAATATTTTCTATACGGCAATTTTAGATACAGATGCTTGAGGCAAATACACTATATGAACATAAATAATTTCGTTCCCTCCTTGCCTTGTGGCTAATACACAATATCATGTGATTGTTTTGGCAAGATAAAATGGTGGCTGAGTGGCAAATCTTATTTTAGTCATATTCTCATGACAATTTTGTAATTCGTACCTCATCCATCCCAATCTATGTGTACTTACCAGAAGATCGTAACCTTTGGTTGGTTGGTTAGTTGTGCTTGGATTTAACGGCCCTTTTATGCAGTATTTCAGTCTATATCGGGTCATCTCCCAGAGAGAGGAAGATAGAAAAGAGATGATACACTGGCGCTCACGTATTTGTACACATTCAAAACGCGTCGGGGACGCAGTTGATGCGCGCGGGATACGCGGTAATTATGAACGCGAATATTTTAGTAGCCAATGAAAATTCGTTCTCAGTTTTGCGTATACCGCGAAGCGACGCGTGCAACGCGCATTTTATGCAAATTTCATGGACCCAATCAAAATTGCGCACATGATACGGGTAGTGACGTAGTCCTTTGCGTCTCAACGCGCGCGTACGGGAACCAATCAAAATCGCGTATTGAATGCGCATTTTAGGGAGGTCAACTTTAAGTAAATCATGTGAAAGAAAGAGCCATTAGTCTACATCAAGCTTGATGTCGAATGCTCATTTGGTCTTACTTGAACCATAACGGGAAAGAAAGAAAAGAAAAGAAGCCTAGAAACTCGACCGGCAACTCAAAACTAAATGCGACTGGGACAGTCCCATGACACTTCGCCATTGAAGTGAAAATAGCCTAAATCGCACTCTTCAGCCATAAATTCCTTTCGTATCAGAAATTAAAATCGTGGAATCTGAATCTCTCTTTCTCAGTTTGCAGATGACAGTGCTATCTGGACCTACCAATCCTCTCCCAAACATGCTGTCGTAAAACTCCAGTCAGCCCTCCAGACAATCGAGATATGGTCCACGCTCTGGGGCTTCAAAATACCCACTATTAAGACAAAGGCTATAATTTTCCCTTCAAAAAGGAAGTGTCTCCGGGTACGGTACCGTATCCCTAGACCCTGGGTATCCAGGTACGGAACCGTACTCCGAGACTCTGGGTCTCCAGGTACGGAACCGTACCTGGAGACAGTCCTATGAGGATTGGCTCCGGGTACGGCAGTAAGTTTCCAATACCATGTATTAAGTACCATATAGTTAATCCAGCAATAAAATCACTCCTGACCTTGTAAAAATTTCTCCTTGTAAAATTTTCATTAAGTCGCCATCTTGCTAAGGAAAATAATTAGTGATAATGCGGTCAAAATGTGTTTATTGTACATAAAAAGATAACAACAAACATGACGTTTTCGCGCTCACACCAGTAAGTGTTGTTTTTCACACCTGTTTTATGCAAAATGATAATAAAATTCAACAATGAGTAAGAGTTTTTATTCATTGGACGGACGAACGGCGCCCCGGTACTGCGGCTAAGGATACATTCCGCTGAGGTGCGTTTAATTCTTTTATTTGCACTCAGGCTTACATAAGTAAATGAGGATCTGAAAACGAAAAATACATAATCAATTATATGTCTTTCTTTAACGTTAGTGATCATTATTATTTTGATAGGTGATGGGGTGGCGGGAGGGTGGGGGAAGCTAAAATCAAATTTACAAAGACGTTCATAATTACCGTAAAGCCTTTCAAGTTTTGTGTCAGGGACTGTTATTTTGTCAGTGCATTTACAAGAAAACAGATATTTTCAGTGGCATTTAAAAATTAAAGAGCAAGATACTCATGATAAAGGCCGAGTTTTTATCATTTGATGCGAGTTGACTTTCGTCAAGTTTATGATATGGGACGAATTGACTTGTGGTAAGTTAAAAAAATATGGAGCGGGTTGGCCTGGGCCGAGATTTTTCCGGGCCGAGTTGTCTTTGGTCCGAGTTGTCCTGATTCCGTCAGTGCGATATACGTTGAAGTGATAATAAACTTCATAAGCACACAATTAAATTCTCAATGTCATTCATTTTGATTGAGATGTGCGACATTACTGGAGAACTTTACTTGGCGAATATGACCTAATCTGTTCAAACTGAAAGGCATATTCAAGAACGCCGCATGCGTTTTGTAGGCGTCTGTTTTGGGTCTACATTTCTTAGCGCAGAATTATTAATTAATAAATATTTGTACAGATTATAACGAGATGATTGTTGTTTGCACCCTGCAGAAGTCAATGTCGGCGAGCAATTAGCGGATCAAATAAAACACCTCGGCCGTGTTTTTCGCAGTTTATGTGCATGTACATCAGACAGAATAACGCAAATGACAGACTTACATTATAATTTTCACTAGCAAGATTGCGACTTAATGAAATTTTTGTAAGGAGTAAAAATATTGCCCGATTAACTATATATTAAATGTGTAAAACTACTTAATACATGGTATTGAAAACTTAATGCCGTACCCGGAGCCAATCCTCATAGGACTGTCTCCGGGTACGGTTCCGTACCTGGAGACCCAGAGTCTCGGGGTACGGTTCCGTACCTGGAGACCCAGGGTCTAGGGATACGGTACCGTACCCGGAGACACTTCCTTAAAAAAAGACTTAATATTGAATCACGTTAAAAACTCTCCTTTTTTGGGACAAAAATAGAATTTTGTGACCATATCACCTTCCTGGGTATGATCCTAGATAGCAAACTAACATATGGGGTCAGCATATTAAAAATCTGATTGAAAAATGTAATAAAGACCTAAACCTCATGAGGACGGTTTCAGGCACCTCCTATGAAGCAGATAAAAAATCCTATTGACATTATATAAGGCCCTAATCCTCAGTAAAAGTTGATTATGGTGCGCAAGCTTAAAACTCGGCACCCAAACATCTACTCTCAAAGCTCAAGACCTCATCCAAAACAACTTAGCACTCCGTATTGCTACGAGGGCATACCACTCCGCCCCTATTAATGCTTTAGAAGTTGAATGTGGAATTAAAATCCTACAGATGAAGGTGCCGGGCAGCGTAGCGCAATCGATAGGGCACCTGACTCATGCCAGAGGTCTTGGGTTCGAGAACCCGGTTGGGCCACATACTTCGTTTCTCCTTCCGCTGATTCAAGAAAGGCAGTTGTCAATTATTGACCATCGGCACTTACAACCATACCAAACCCTCAAAACTGGACGTTTATCCCCTAATAAATGAAGCAGTAACAAAAAAATGGCAATCCCAATGGACCAATAGCAACAAGGGCCACACCTTCCATTTCGTCAAACCAAAGGTTAAATTTCAATGTGACGTATATAGTCTCAATAGACGTTTCGACATAGCCTATTCCGGACTAAGGCTAGGACACTGCGGGCAGGGCTGCCTTCACTACAGTAACCAGTCCGCCCTATGCCCCCACTGCAATGACGCAGAAGATCTCAACCATATCTTCTTTGACTGTGTGGCCCCATAACAATCAAAGGCGAGACCATAGAATCCACAATATTCAAGTTAGGCTATCACACAATAGACCTGAGACTGCTCCTGTCTCCCCCAAAGAAAAATGCAAATACAATACAGAAGGTAGTCTTTGAATACCTAGACAAAACCAATATCATTGCCAGGATATAGATAGATTCCAATACAATAGGGAAAAAAAATCCCCCTAATTTTCTCTAATTCGAGCCCCTGTTGCTAACCACCTACCAAACCCATTTCCCAAAATCCCTGGATCCACATTAATACCCTACTAAGTGCAATGCTCATGACAAAAACTCCCATTACCCAGTAAAAGCCCCAGAACCAATCTGTACAACTACAATCTGACTTTCCCTACGGTCGTATAAATAACTTTTGTCTATTGACAATAAAGGGTAAAATTAATGTGTATCCAACCTCCTTAAACTCACACCCAGGCTAAGTTACCTGGAAACTAAATGAACCATAATAAGGTTCAGCACATTTGCTTCCTAGAAACAGCCAAAAGAAACTGCCCCCTTTTCCCGTCAATCCGCAATAATGGATAAGCTATAGTCCTCTGGTCCATTAATAATACTCTCCATTTCTTCCCCAACCCCAAATTAATGTGTATCCAACCTCCTTAATCTCACACCCAGGCTTAGTTACCTGGAAACTAAATAAACCATTATAAGGTTCAACTAATTTTCTCCCTAGAAACAGCCAAAAGAAACCGCCGTCCTTTTTGAACAACCCGCAATAAGAAATAAGCTACTGTCCCCGTGTCTATTAATAATATTCTCCATTCCCCTCCAAAAAATAATGTGTATCCAACCTCCTTAATCTCATACCCAGGCTTAGTTACCTGGAAACTAAATAAACCATTATAAGGTTCAACTAATTTGCTCCCTAGAAACAGCCAAAAGAAACCGCCGTCCTTTTTGAACAACCCGCAATAAGAATTAAGCTACTGTCCCCGTGTCTATTAATAATATTCTCCATTTCCCCTCCAAAAAATAATGTGTATCCAACCTCCTTAATCTCATACCCAGGCTTAGTTACCTGGAAACCAACTAAACCATTATAAGGTTCATCACATTTGCTCCCTAGAAACAGCAAAAAGAAACTGCTCTCTCCTCCCAACAATCCACAATAAGAAATTAGCAACAGTCCTGTTGTTGACTAATAATATTCTCCATTTCCCAAAATATTAGAACACTAAAAAAACTCCCATGAAAATACAGGACCCTAAAAGTTTAAATATGCAATATATTTTGGAACCAACTAAACCAAGATAAGGTTTAGAACTAATGCTACAGTCCTAGGTCCCAAAAGGA
This sequence comes from Ctena decussata, assembly GCA_963989385.1. Lineage (NCBI taxonomy): Eukaryota > Metazoa > Mollusca > Bivalvia > Lucinida > Lucinidae > Ctena > Ctena decussata. The sequence goes on along the minus strand of OZ022515.1, from coordinate 16,456,428 downwards.
ATTTCTACCCCACCTACCTCCCTCCCAAAAGAATTAAGCTATGGTCTTCTCTGAGACCAACGGTCGCAATTCATGATGTAACCCAGGCAGTCTCAATTACTCATGAGGGCCACAAAAACATGAGACAACTGCATTCCAGATCACCCTCAATTTCTTATCCCCCACTGCCTATTGCATTAGTTAATAAGGGAATTTGCTCCCCACCTAAGAATTTGCTCCCCGTTTCCCCCTAGACCTGCCCTTGGCCCAGCCAGGACAGGGGGCTTGTTCCGGCAGAACTAGCAAAGTGAAGTCTGATGGAGGCCTGCAGTTCGGGGAAGATGCATTATGGCTTGCCTCTCATGCCATGCGTTTCCAGAAGCCCTGAATTGTATTGCTAAAGCCAACCCACAGTGGGTTGCGAGGGCTGTGTGCATGGGAAGTGATTTATGTGGATCTGTGCACAAGTCCATTTGGGTTCTATCCCATTGCTACTTAATGTTTCTGGAAGCTTTTGCTCCCCACCAAAGATTTTGCTTCTCCCTTTTTCTGAGACGTCACCTGCCCAGGACCCAGCACAGGTCCACTTCGGTGCAACCCCACTAACACATGAATCTGGGCAGTCTTTTGCACCCGCCCCCCCTCCCCACCAAAGAATTTGCATCCCATCCAAGAATTTGCTCCTTGTTCCCTCCTCCTGCTCCCCCCTTTTTTCCTGCATAGAACTGCCTTGGACCTAGCCAGGACAGGGGGGCTTGTTCTAGCTTGGGTCTAACTTCGGTTAGAAAACCAAGTTCTTCTTGTAGAGAGTCAGGTGTTTTTTCTTGCCGGGGTTCTCGGTTTTCAGTCACCTGAAAAGTTTTGCAGCATTAAATTGCTTTCTGGAAATCAAGGTTTATCTTGGAATGTAGGTTACTATTCTGCCTTCAGCCAAAACTACATGCTACAAATGAAATATTCTTAAACTTTATTTTGTTTACTTTAATTTACTCTGTGTAGAGGATATCTGTTTTGATTCGGCACAGATTGCTCTGCAATAAGGTAATCCGAAGAGAACCCACTTGTCTGTTCAGACTATACCGTTTCCAATTTAATGCAAGTTACTTCGTAGTAAAATAATGTTTTTGATTGGGTGCAAGTTACTTTGCAGTAAAGTAAATGCAGCCTGCTCAAATGTTAACATGACCTAAACATGCCCGAGGTCAGTTCAAAAATAAATTTTAATGCGGCTTTGCTTCGGTTTGCTGTTTAGACAGGACTTTTAATCCCAAGTAAAAGTTAATTCGGATTCGATCCAAGGTACTCTGTAGGATTAGTTTAATAACTCCGAATTAGTTTTTAATTCGAATAAGATTAGCTAGTCTAAACAGCTAATTCAAAGCAAATTCTGATTCGATTCGGATTAAAACTCTAGTCTAAACAGGATTATTGAAGGTATAGAATATTCAGGCATGCGAATGTTTTTACATTGTCTCAAAGGCAAGGATAATTGCTTATTTGTGGCCTTGGTTGTGGAGAAAACTGGAGTACCTGAAGAATACCACCAACCTTCCTGCAGAGACTGTCCGAGTGATTCTTCTTCCTGTCGAGGATCTCGGCAGGAAGCAGAGTCACGTGGACGGTCTCGGTAGGAAGCCAATTTTCGAGGACAGAAGTCTCTGCAGGAAGCAAGAGATCGCGGACAGTCTCGGCAGAAGCCAAATATGATGTGAAGTCCGCCGAGACTGTCCGCGAGTTCTTGTTTCCTGCAGAGACTTCTGTACATGATAATTGGCTTCCTGCCGAGACTGTCCGCGTGACTCTGCTTCCTGCCGAGAGGCTCGACAGGAAGCAGAATCACACGGACAGTCTCTGCAGGAAGCCATTCATCATGTACAGAAGTCTCGGCAGGAAGCAAGAACTCGCGGACAGTCTCGGCGGAAGCCAAATATGATGTACAGTCTCTGCAGGAAGCGAAAATTAGAGGAATCGATTATACCCTGCGGTATTGTTTAAAGGTAGGTTCCTGTACTAGCGATAACAATTATGTCCACAAAATAATTTCGTCTTGTTCTGAGCAGTATTGAATTCTCTTATTTTTCTGAATTTGTTCTACTGAGAAACTCGTCAGATGTTGAAGAAAATAGTCGTTTTCCCTTTTGGTTTATTTTCTTTTGTTGGAATTCCAGTTCTAAAAATAACTATGTTTATTATGTCTATAAGTGCGTGATTTCCGATGCCATTCTCCAAAGGTCAATTTTCCCTTGTCGTGAGCTCTCCTAGAGGTCCTGGCATAGTGGATGGGTTAAAGCTATCCCAAAATGCAATGCAGCATGACCTCAGCTGCGTTATCTATTTTTGGCGCGAACTAAAAATAGCGCTAACTGGTGTGCGAAGCAGAGTTAGGAAATCCCTTGCAAAACAACTTTTCTAATAATTTTTTGATTTACACTTTTTAGTGGAACTTATTCATTCCCTTTTATAAGTGCTTTCCAACAACTTGGATGAAAGATCATCAAAATTATGATGCATTCCAAAGTACAGGAACCTACCTTTAACTCAATATAATAGTCTGGGTCCAAATTTCACTGGTCAGTTTAATTCTTAGCGAGGGTTACCGTGTGTGTTCTGGCCCAGATAAGTTGTGACTTTTTTTTGTTTGTTTGTTTGTTTTCTGGGCTTAGAAGTTAAGAAAAATAGAAGTTATGTATAGTTTCTAAGCCTAGAAGTTCTATTATAGAGTTAGTCTAAATAGTAGTTAATGAGTCCCATTAAATTCAGAAATCGAGACGTTACGAGTTGTTATGTAAAAATTGACCCAGATAATGTGGGACTACTTTATGGTTCCCGTCTTCTGCACATCGATTCGGTCAGATTCCCGGTAGAGAGATCGATACAATATTTAATTAACTTAGTAACTTATATTGTTTTAAGCTATCTTAAAACTATTTTAATTAGGCCAACGTACAATCTGCGGTTGTACGCGTATTGAACAAGTCATGAATATTCATGTTATCATCGTTTGCGTCTCCCGCGTCGAGACGCGTCAGGGCGCGTCTAGACGCGTCTGATGCGCGGTTCTAGGTGATACGTACGCAGCACGCGCATGCAACGCTGTACGAACGCGTTTTTGGTGTACAAATACGTGAGCGCCAGTGTAGTCGAGAGAAAAAATATTCGAACAATACCCACTCGCACCTACTGTAAGCCCTTGCCCTACTATTATCCAGATTCGTAGGATGCCCCGGCATTGAAAGTTACCCAGCACCATCATCCGACCCGATCACGACCCGAGTCGTAAGAACTATATGTTTTGCGGTCAGAATTTTTCAATTTTGTTATAGTGAAGCTTATTTTTTGCATAACTGTTTAATATAATTGAGGCGCGACCAACCAAAAGGATACTTAGAGCGTTTGCAAACGGCAAAGGCTAAGAGTAGCTTGTGCATCCGCGCAGTCTGATCAAACTCGAAATTTTGCTTAAAGTGGCTCAATATGTGAAGACTATATTTGAGTCGCGACACTATAAAACCAACAAAGTGGCATGTGCGCCCAGCGAAAACTCAGATCAGTCTGGGCATCCGCCTAAATTCAATCGCATTATGAAAAAAATAAAATAAAAAAACACTGTCATTTTCGTAAAATAATTGCAAAAGCTCCTCATATTTTTAAGCAAATCAATTTATAGAGGATCTTACATGATTGAATTTATTAAACGAGTTGGGGAAAAAGATAAGCTGCGAGGCTAAGCCGAGCATCTCATCGTTTTCACCAACGAGTTTAATAAATTCAATAATACAGGAGCACGAATGCAAGATTCTATTTATCATATAACACTAAAATCGCGTTTTATTAACAAAATTTGCACTAAAACGTCACGATTTCGCCATTAGAAAACGCGACGTTTTAATGGACGTCAATGTATAACGTTACAACGTAATTTGTATATTTAATCCACTAGTGGATTATTGTTTTTAATGCATGGCTTTATTACCTCTCAGATGCGGCGTCATATGATAAAATGGATTCTAGACGACTAACGAGACATCGGCTAATCTAATGATACCAAATTTCATTGAACTACACATGTATCTCATTCTCAGCAATGAAAGCAAGACTTTATTTTTTTCCGAGACTGTCAAACTTCCAGGATTTACATGGCGAAAGTTTTTCAGTGGTAAAATTATTTTTCATCTGGCAGAAAAGGCGTTATGGTATCAAATCGATAACTCTATACTACCTGTAAAATTTAGCCCTTGACCACAAATGAGATTGCTTCCCTTTCCAATGTCCAAACGCTTAATAGAGAGAACTTAGAAAATTTTCGACCAAGCTTCGAATCAAAAGTTAGCCAAATTAGGCGTTCAGGGAAGAAATTCTCATTTAGCTATATATGTATAGAATACATCATTGTAATCAATGGAATAACAGCTTTCAGTTCATACGCTATAATAGATTCTCAAATGGTGATTTATGTATGTTATTTAGGTCCAAAAACGAAGATTCGCGTAATTTGAATAAATTATGCTAAAGACAGGACTTAACTGTCAGGAGGTCTGGTTCCCATCTCACGGCAGATTTATCTGCACAGATAACGGTGTTAAAATTTATTCAACCAATCAGTGGACCAGAATTACCAGTTATGACCATTTTATTGGCTGACTGGAGGCGCTGACACTATGTGATCAAGAGACAGAATGACACTGTTCAGTTCAGTATAACAGACAGAATGACACTGTTCAGTTCAGTTCAGTTCTCCTATCGACGTTCCCAAAGTGGCTCAACAGTACGTAACCATAGTTGCGCACACTTGACGCCGTGTGTCCGTCCAAAAATGACACTGTTGAAGTTAATCCTCCTTAATTAGTACCACGCCAGTCTATATACTATATAAGGAGGATTAACTTCAACAGTGTCATTATTGGACAGATACACGGCACCAAGTACGTGCAACTATGGTTACGTACCGCTGTGCCACTTGGGGAACGTCGTTAGGAAAAACTGAACTGAACTGAACAGTGTCATTCTTTGGACGGACACTCTGCGCCAAGTGTGTGCAACTATGGTTACGTACCGCTGAGCCACCTGGGGAACGTCGTTAGGAGAACTGAACTGAACTAAACTGAACTAAAACGAAACAGTGTCATTCTGTTTCATAGTAATTTCCACGTAGGATTTGTTATCTCCTACGTAGATGTGAATACGTCCTACGTAGGACTTATGATCTCCTACCTACGTAGAACTTACTAACACCCACGTAGGTCGTATTATCCCCTACGTATGAGATAAATATTTTGATTTACGCGTCACTAGGTTGGACCAGATAAATCACATCAGTGTGAAAATATACACCTGTTGCGTTTAGTTCAGTTTGTAAGTAAATGCAAAAGCTAGAGCCTTCAAACTTGCTCCATATATACTAGTCAAAAGAAGTTCCGCCGCATTGACTTGAAAATCATTTTCTGAAAAGGTACTATAATTAAAGAAGTAAAAGAGTCATTATTGTACTGACATGCCATTTTCATATTGCCAAACAGACAGGTTTCAAATGTTTAAGGAAAACCGAAAATTTGCGCAACACTCAGTTTTAGTGGGGGTTATTTCTAATTTTCCGACATTTTTCACGAAACAAACTCGCCCTTTCTCTTAGTTTTATTCTCTTTTTCCCATCTGTTCCTCTTAGACACATTATTTTTGATTCCAAATGTTTCATACACTCAAGAAAATGGGAATTTAGAACGGATTTAACGATAATCTAGCACTTCTAAATTTCAACGTTAAGACAGAAAAGCAATCATTTCTAAATTTGCAGTGGCATTTCCATAAACATTTTAAAACTACATGCCTGTCACAATTTTGCAATAAACTGATGCATTTTTATCTAAGAACGTTGCAAATAAAATTATTTACATGTCCAGAAAAGATAAACTAAAATTTGTGACTGATAAGCCCAAAACCCGACAATTAAACTTCCTATAGTTTTAATTCAAAGGGAGGTAATTTACAGTCTCGCGCATTTAAAGATGCGATGTTCGGTATTTTAAAGTTTGCTCAGGTTCTGTTTAGATGTTTCTGAATTGCAGGATTTCTCATGAATTAAATGAGACAAACTTAATGGTACTGCGCCTGCGCAGTGAACGCCTAGTCGCAGTTTTTATTGTTTACTAGTTATGCGAGGTGACTCTTTACATGCAAGCAGGAAACTGTAACGTTTAAACTTTTCCGGGGACAAGTGTTCGGGCAACTAATTAAAAGTAAAATAATTTGAAAATATTACATTTGAAATCGTCAATATCACAATTGAAATTGCGGCGGAACTTGTTTTGACAAGTATATATACTTGTCAAAACAAGTTCCGCCTCAATTTCAGTTGTGATATTGACAATTTCAAATGTAATATTCTCAAATTATTTTACTTTTAATTAGTTGCCCAAACACTTGTCCACGGAAAAGTTTAAACGTTACAGTTTTCTGCTTGCATGTACAGAGTTACCTCGCATAACTAGTAAACAATAGAAACTGCGACTAGGCGTTCGCTGCGCAGGCTCAGTACCATTAAGTTTGTCTCATTTAATTCGTGAGAAATCCTGCAATTCAGAAACATCTAAACAGAACCTGAGCAAACTTTAAAATACCGAACATCGCATCTTTAAATGTACGAAACTGTAAATTACCTCCCTTCGAATCAAAACTATAGGAAGTTTGATTGTCGGGTTTTGGGCTTATCAGTCACAAACTTTAGTTTATCTTTCCTGGACATGTAAATAATTTTATTTGCAACATTCTTAGATAAAAATGCATCAGTTTATTGCAAAATTGTGACAGGCATGCAGCTTTGAAATGTTTATGGAAATGCCACTGCAGATGTAGAAATGTTTGGCTTTTCTGTCTTAACGTTGAAATCTAGAAGTGCTAGATTATCGTTAAATCATTTCTGAATTCCCATTTTCTTGAGTGTATGAAACATTTGGAATCCAAAATAATGTGTCTATGAGGAACAGATGGGACATTGAGAATAAAACTAAGAGAAAAGGCGAGTTTGTTTCGTGAAAAATGTCGGAAAATTAGAAATAGCCCCCACTAAAACTGAGTGTTGCGCAAATTTTCGGTTTTCCTTAAACATTTGAAACCTGTCTGTTCTGCAATATAAAAATGGCATGTCAGTACAATAATGACTCTTTTACTACTTTGATTATAGTGCCTTTTCAGAAAATGATTTTCAAGTCAATGCGGCGGAACTTCTTTTGACTAGTATACGTCTGGGGAAGATCTACTGAAAGCAACTATGCAGGACGGTCTCTAGGTTAAATTCACGGTTGATTGAACATACAAAAAATATTCAGCTGTTGCGTGTAACTCAGTTTCTAAGTAACCACAAGGGCTAGAGTCTTCAACTTGCTCCAAAAAATACGTATGGGAAGATCTTATAAACCAGCGATGCATTATTGTCCATGATCTATATTTCACGGTGGATTAAACATAGAAAAAAATTCACCTGTTGCGTTTAGCTCTGTTTCTAAGTAACTGCATGGACTAGAGTTTTCAAACTTGCTTCATAGATACGTTTGGGGAAGATCTACTGAAAGCAGAGTCTAGGGCTAGAGTAATCAATCTTGCTCCATAGATGCGTCTTGGGAAGGTATATTTTAAGCACAGATGCATATCGGGCAGTGAGCTGTCTTTAATGGTCCAGTGATTTTGCCTTATATCTCTAAGACTATTTGATGTTTGAGCATGATTTTTTGGGATAGTGACCAAGTTTTAACCAAAGCTAAACCTCAAACTTACAGTGGGTCACAGTGACCTATATTTTATGGTCCAGTGTATTTGCCTGATATATTGTAGACTTTTTGATGTACGAACATGATTGTTTGGGAAACTGACTCGGTATAACCCGCTTATTGATCTCAAATTAGCAGTGGATCAAATTAACAGTGGGACACAGTGATCTATATTTCATGTTCCATTGATTTTGCCTTATATCTTGAAGGCTATTTGATAAGCGAACATATACGTTTCTGGATAATGACTCAGAATGACTAAAAGTTTGACCTCAAACAAAGAGTGGGTCACATTGACATACATTTCTTGTTCAAGTGATTTTGCCTTACATCTTAAAGACTGTTTGATGTACAAACACGAATGCTTGGGATAATGAATAGTGTAACCGGATTCTTGACCCCAAACTAACAGTAGACCATAGTGACCTACATGTATATGTCATAATCTAGTGATTTATAACTTGAAGGCTTTCTGATGTAAGAACATGATTTCTTTTGATCAGAATGTCCCAAATTTTGACCTCAGACTAACAATTGGTCACATTGACTTATATTTCGTGGTCCAGTGGTTTTGCCTTATATCTTTAAAACTATTTGATGCACGACCTTGATTGCTTCTGAAAATGGCTCATCAATTTGACCCAAAATTTGACCTTAATATAACATTAGGTCTGATTGCCCATTTTTCATAGTCCAGTGATTTTGCTTTATATCTTCAAGACTTTGTGATGTACGAACATTATTGCTTTTGAAAATGACTCAGGATAACCAAAAGTTTGACCTCAAACTAACAGTAGGACACATTGACCTATATTTCATGGTCCAGAGGTTTTACCTTATTTCTTGAAGACTAGTAGCCGTAAAATGTACTTTATTGGTTGCACTAATGATTCAGTATCCATGGTCCATGGATATATGAGCCGCGACACGACAATACCAACACTGTGGTTGTGCGCCAAGCGCAGACTCAGATCAGCCTGGGCATCCGCCCAGTCTGATCAGAGTCTTCGCTGTCCGCATGGAGGCAGCTTAGACCCTTAGCTACCCTTTGAACACTTAACAAAGAGTCTGGTCAAACTGTGCGGGTGCCCAGGCTGATCTGAGTCTGGGCTGGGCGCACAACCACATAGTTGTTTTTTCGTGTCGCGGCTCATATGCTCCAGCCATTTTTCAAAGGGAAACAACTTCTGCGATCCTGTCCGCCTCCCTGGAGATGAAGCCCACCCGAAATAAGGTCCTCTCCTAAAGTGAAAAAATCATTCCTAAGGGAGCAAACTCTGTCCTTTTAAAGTTTGATCCCTACTAAGAAGGAAGGGACAGGGCTGCTTTCCTTGAAAGCGTACCCATTCACCTCACACACCTACCATTTTGACTCTCTGCAGCAAAACAGTAAAACTAAAGTATACATCTCACTCACACTCTTGTACATAATCAAAAGGTTAAAAAAGTACTCCTAAATATTCTTGTGTTTCCCCTTTCCTTTGACTTCCACATACCATCCATCTCATTTACATATACTTTGACTTTAAATGTACATGTAGTATCTACCCCACCCCTTCAGCTGTTATCAAATAGCAGACAATTACACCCACCAAACAACCATGTTTATCTTGCCCAGAAAGCGGAAAACATAAATTCTTATGTTCCCCCACCAATGCTGAAACGGTGGGAGGGGGTGGGGGTACAGACTGGTTTCAGTGCGGATCCCGTTGTTGTCGGCGTTTGCGTTGGCGTCGGCGTGACAGAATCTTGTACCCATGATATCTCCTGAACCAATAGATGGAATTTTACAAAACCTGCATGGATATGTCATTGGGGCATGCTTGAAAGGCAATTAGATTTTGGTGACCTCGACTACATTTTCAAGGTCACAGGAGGACTTAAACTTCAGATATTTTCGCTGAAAATGAGATCTCGTGAGCCATTGGTTTGTTTGCCGCCAAACATGCATAGATATTCCTTTTGGACAATCCCAAGAGTTTACTATGCTTGGTCCTTCACCCTACTCTCAAGGTCAAAAGCTAACTTACAAATGTTATTTTTCCCCTAAAATTGAGATATTTTTCGAGGCAAAGCCTAAAACTTGCATAGGTATATCTTTGTGACAGCTTTAAGGCACATTTAGCTTTTGGTGATCTTGGCCTCATTTTCAAGGTCATAGTCTTGCGTGTAGGATATCGTTCTCTCCAAACTTCTTGCATAGATATATCACTGGGACAAGCTCCGGTCACGATTAGATTTTGGTGACCACATTTTCAAGGTCACATGAGGACTTGAGCAAATAAAATTTTCACTGAAATATTACAGGTCGCTTGAGTCATTGGCTTGATTTCCACCAAACTTGGATAAACTGGTTGATGTGTGTGTGTGTGTGTGGGGGGGGGGTCAGTTTTTTTTTTATCTATTTATTCATTTTCAAGAAATCATTTCTAGTTAGCATATGGTGGCATATCATTACTGAGAACAAAGAAAAAAAAGGTTTTGTCGGGGAGTCCAGGGGGGGGGGGGGTGGTGGAAAGTCTTAACAATAACCACCGTCTCAGGACATTTAGAGTGATTCGGTGGTTATTCTAAGGACATTTCCTCTCTCCGACCTCCTCTCCTTTTTTTTTTCGGGGAAAATGCCTGATTGATTTTTATGATAAAAACGTTTCTCCTTTCGGGAGTACCATGTTTGACCTGTCAGAAGCGTTTTGCAACACAAAAGACTGAAATGCAAAGCATGCAAAAGTATAGGTTTCCCGTAGCCTTGCGCCGTGGGGCTGTTGGTGTTAGAACCTAACGTGTCTAGGGCACAGCATACGAGAGACGGATTCCATCCCTCTCCTGTAGCTGTTTTTCACCTGCCATAAGTCGAAAAAGGTATCCTGTTTGCTGCTGGATTAACAGAGAGAAGTTTTCAATCGTTGGCCCGGCTGGCAACTCGAACCTGTCCCTTCTCCGCGGAAGAGCATCTAGCAGATTTGCAGATTTCTAGTCTTTTTTTTTTGTTTTGTTTTGTTTACTGCACAGTTTTTCAGTCCACTGTAACTTTCATAATTTCAGGGTTATCAATAATCAATATTTTGTCATATTTTAGGGGTGTTAGATGCGATTGGTAAATTACGTTTGCAGGTTTGTGAAAAATGCGCTTGAATTCTGTGAAAAAAAGCGACCGGATGTGTCACACGTGTGAAAAAAAAAATGCGAACGCATTTTTCAAACATGCAAAAAATGCGTTCTGTGAATATTGTGGTCTCACAGGACTCCCTAAAAGCCGCTGGTGAGCTAAAACGAATATGCAAAAACATATGTAGTAGATTTTCCCAGCGGAAAATTGGCTATGTAGTCATATTTCCGGGTTAAATTCTACTATTATAGCCATATTTCCGGTGGGAAATTCTACAATGGAAAAATCATAATCATTTTTCCGGGGCAGGAGCTGGAGGGGGACTTTTAGTGAGAAAAGCTACTCTCTGACAGTCAGGCTTAGCTTTATGGCTACCAGTCTGGGTAAGTGCTGTTCAGTTTGTTGTCCCCTCGCATTGTCTTACTCCTTTTGTTCTTGCTTCATGTTGCTATTTCCCGTTAGGTGTCGTGGACGGGATGTAGGATTTGGTTGTTGTTTCCCACTTTATATACGATGGTAAATTGGTACTTTCAGAGGGGAAGTAACTTTATCATTTTCATTTTTGCTCCCTACTTAAATGAAAGAATTTCCATCCATACGAGATTTTTTTTACTTCAGGAGAAGAATCCAGTTTAGTCTAGCTTCATCGTCTAGGGCAGCCAACAGAATCCACTATAAAACAAAAAATTTTCCCCTCTCTTGAAAATGTCGAAAAGCCCTTGAGTGTGTATTTAATTTTAATTCCTTTGCATAGAGTAGGCTTACTTTGTCATCTAATTTACAAACTGGACAGCTTCAATTGCCTTGCAGTTATCAAACCCTACAAATTGGCTCTGTAAGAAAGTGGATCATATGGCTAAGTGTGGCCGCATGATACCGCATCACTGAAGTTCTTGTTTTCCGTTAATTTGGAAGCATTTTCAGGTCAGACTGAGTTGTAAAGACTTATTTAAGTGACTAACAAATGTATTTAGCAAAATACTACAGTCAACCCTTGATATCTCAAACAATGATATTTTAAAGTACAATCTTATATCAAAGGATATACTGTGACACATTTTCTGTTGTTATTTACATTTCAACTCCCGATATCTCAAACTACTGATATCTCAAAGTAAATGTTCTGGGACCAGAAAATTTATTTTGAGATATCAGCAGGTTGGGTTTAATTTCGACTTTGAGAAATCGAGAGTTGACTGTATTTTATCATGCAGATCGTGGCTTTTGGTAGATTTTGATATTAATTTCGGTAATTCCACTTGATGCGACCGCCATTTACAGTATATGACCAAGGAAATATTCTTCTGTTATTGTTACTTAAAACGAAGTATTTTTTGGCAAAACAAATTTGGACACGAATGAATAAAATAAAAAGATAAAAAAAAAAATAAATCATAAAAAAGTCAAACGAATGACAGTTAATGATCAAATCAGGAATCATAACCATGAGCAATTTTGAGCCTTGTAATTGCATTTTATTTTGATTACATAATACCGTCCTAGAAAAGTAATAATTTAAATGGATTTTTATTGATACAGCATAGATATTTCTATCACTGTGCCTTTAGTTTGATTTCCGCCATATTGATTGTCATGCGACATTAAGTTATCGATTTTGATTGGCTGTTGACTCCAGTCAACAGCCAATCACAATCGATAACTTAATGTCGCTAAAACGCGAGATGAACTTCCGATCTGGGTGAAAACATGAATAACGTTTTACTTAAAAGGGAAATTGGACTTTGATCAGCATCATATCATTTTATGATGGAATATTCTCTGTTTGAAATATGGGATAAAAAATACGAAACAGTAACACTTTACAGAACTGGAAATTGAAACGCAGCTGGAGTACTGTTCGCACGGAGGAAATACTTTGTGAATGAAAATTAACAAGGATACCTAGAAATAAATATATTGTTGCAGATGTTGAATATTAGCCTTCGAATTATGAAATCTGCAAAAAAGACTAATTAGGTAGGTAGCAAGAGATTTCCAATTATAATAGGAATGAATTTTAATTTTGTAGATGTCGATGTGTAAACGCCGGCGAACTTACAAACTGAAAAAAAAAGCCCAAATGGCTTTGTGTTAATTTTGTGAGTGATTCGCCGTCTTTATGTTAAGTTTGTGAGTGATTCGCCGTAATTATGTTAAGTTTGTAAGTGTTTGTGAGTGATTTGCCGTCTTTATGTTAAGTTTGTGAGCGATTCGCCGTCTTTATGTTAAGTTTTTGAGCGAATCGCTCACTAGCACATCGATACAACCCACAAAAATGTCATTTCTTATAAAATTACAACTCGTCAGCTGTATCCTAAAATTGGCGATAGTACCTGATCATGAGGCGACAAAGAAAATAGTGCCAAGAACTTCAAAGATCCTGGCTCAGGGAATTCAAGTCGTTTCTACTTCTCTTTCAACCAGTCAAATTCCATCAGTATAGGGATCAACCATGGTTTTTCATGCATCAACATTTGCAATTTCCCGAGGAAGCTCTTAAAAACTGAGGCTGAAGGCATAGTGCGAGTACGAATCAGCAAGGTAATACCGATGAGGCCGAAAAATAGTGCCGAAATATGTTTTTTATTTTTAAAACAGTGTGGTTGAATTTATGCAATAATAGCGATTACACATTTTTTCAGTCCATTAACGTTTGCAACCGTTAATGCAGATAGCAAATGACAATGGCAAATTTTATTCAGCAAGAACACATTTACAAAAAATGGTTACGGCTGATACAATGTACAATAAAATTACCAAACATCATTGAAAAGATAACAAACTTATGGTGAAAAGGTGCACATCCAGCTGACGCTCTCCTATTTCCCGAATGGTCCCCTTCATAAGCAAAGAACCCGACTCCATTTGGAAGCAGACTCCTCTCTCCAAGAGGAGTTTCGTTAGCGCATGAAAAACCATGTTTGATCCCTATATTAAAATGTTGCACTTGAACACGGCAATAATCAGCCCGTTTCCTGCCAGTACATACATGTAACACTGAAACAAAATTATTTCGCATGGATGATAGCGTGAATGAATTTCAGAGGGAGCAACTCCGCCATTTCCTTTTTGCACCCCCATCCCCCACCCATTGCTCCAGGGAGACCAACCCCCCCCCCCCCCCCCCCCCCAAAAAAAAAATAGTTTCCTTTGGAACAAATTCTATCTTAGAATAAACTCCACTTTGAAAGTCCTACGACGTCCAGCGGCAAAAATAAATTTCCCCTTTGTAAAGATGACAGGAAAACATCGAGTTTACTTCTATACTACAGGAATATATTATATCCGGCGTGCCAGGCCGGGTAGCGCAATCGGTAGGGCACCTGACTCGCAAGTCAGAGGTCCTGGGTTCGAATTCCGGTCTGGCCACATACTTTCGTTTCTCCTTCCGCTGATTCAAGAAGGGCAGTTGTCAGTTACTGGCGAAAGTATGTGCACTTAGTACTGGTTAACCGCTTAGGAGGTCTAAGCCTGCCCAGGAATAGTGTGGTTAGGTTAAGTGACCGTCCCGACATGACCTTAGTTGTTTACCGTGGACGTTAAGCATCAAATCAACCAACCAACCAAAATATATATATCCGGCGTTGGTTTTACATCGTCTGTGTATTTTGATGATGGCTTGTCCCTGTATTTGGATAATGACTGATATCACTGCAAATGTCCTACTTACTTATTTCTTTATAATACTCTTTATTCTAATGCACTTATGAATATAACGCGACGTCTGATTGGAAAACGTCAAAAATTTGCGACAGTATATTCTGCGATATACTGTCGCAGACCCGACGTCATTTTAAAAAATATCACTTCTCATCGGCTGACGTTCGGTTTAACGTTGCTGAAAGGGCTTTCTTTGGCTGCACATTAGTACACTTTGAGAGGTGAAAATATGTAAAAGTGCATTAGAATGGGGATAACTGTATTGAAAATTGTCATTTGGGGGGGTAAATCGTCGGTTTTACAGTATGGTCGCAAACTGCGTTTTAGGGCTCCGCTGGTCCGTCGACGTAAAACGAAATTTCCGCCTATAAAACCGACAATTTACATCCCCAAATGACAATTTTGAATACATTTATCCCCTAATTCTCTTGTTTACGTTTAATCCCCATACGTCTGTTGAATGTCTCTCTATATCAGTGAACGAGTCCGTTTGTCATTTTAGGGGTGACTTGTTCAGTTTAATTTTACCATTTTTACTGTAGTTTAAGTAGAACTACTCATTTGAGCTGCGACACGACAAAATCAACCGAGTGGCATGTGCGCGCACCGAAGACTCAGGTACTCCTCATTTGTAATTACAAAATCAAGAACTTGAGTACAGTTGTGAAATATTTACAAAGTGACTCAAAAATGGTTTAGTTGCAAATTTGCTCTACCTCTGACTTTATCTGACAAGGGAGATAATAGAACAAGGGCTGTCACCAGACAGCATAGCCTGCCTGAACTGGCGCTTGCCCATCATGAACACAAAAATCCAAGAATGTGATTTTGACCTCCACAGTCAATTAGGAAGGTGATGCTGCTACCATGTAAAACTCTGGAGCAGTATCTGTCATCAGTCTGGGTATAACATTCCATCTAGGCAGTGTGGAACTATAAGCCGTCAGCCTGTGATCTTGACCTAAAGATCAATGAGAGGTGGGATTGGTACTGTGTAAATCTCTGGACCAGCATCTAATGGAATTCTATGTATCAACTGAATCCATCCACTCACTTTGAAAACATTGTACCTTTAGGAAACTTTAACCAAAAATTTCAACAAAATATTTATAAGTCAATGACATTGACCTCAACCATCAAGGGGTGGGGTGGAGTTCGGTACTGCATAAGAATGTAGACCATTCCTAACATCTGTGGAAGTATGAAGGATCAAAGGGTTAAGGAGATTTAACCAAGAACATCTCAAATTTCAATATATAATTTCTAAGTTGTGACCTTAACCTATATGTCACGTCCTGGAGCAGAATAAAATGTTAGACCAATATCTTTTATCCCACCAAATATAATTCTCATCAATCAAAGGGTTTAGAAACTAGGAGATCATAAAAACTTTAACGTAAAACTTCAACATAATTTTTTTTCTAAGTCCGTGACCTTGACCTACGGTCATGACCAGGAGTGGGGATGGTGCTGAATAAAAATTTGGTCCAATATCTATCCTCATACCAAACATAATTCAAAACAATCAAAGGGTTAAAGAACTATGATATATTAAAAACTTTAACATAAAACTTTAACATCAAATTACTAAGTCGGTGACCTATGTTTTGATTTTGTTTTTCTCCGGCAAGCAGCATTCCCCCTTAAAATGGCAAAAACAAAATAGCTGTATTTGCAGACTGTGTGGATCCACATGAGGCGGCTCAGAATGAGCCGCCTCATCTGGATCTATACTGCCTGCCCTCTGGTCTGAATTCTCAAACTTTATATAGCTTGGACAATTTTATCAAATTTCGCAGACATAATTTTTGTCGTCTGCGTCTTGGCGCGTCAAGGCTTAATGCTAATATCAAATCAAGTGCTGCATTGAATTGATTGATGCCTTGCTTGTGAAATCAGCATTTGCAGCATTCCACGGAAAAACGCGAAAGGTGAACACTCAGAACAAACTGAAATGCGCAGTCTGATCCAAGGCTTCGTTCTTTACAAAATAATATTAGCCGCGATATGAGAAAACCAACAAAGTGGTTCTACGCCCAGCGCAGACTCAGATCAGCCTGGGCATCCGCCCAGTCTGATCAGAGTCTCCGCTGTCCGCATGGCGGTCGCTAAGATCCTTAGCTACCCTTTGGACGCAAAGCCAAGACTCTGATCAGACTTGTTGGATGCCCAGGCTGATCTGAGTCTGCGCTGGGCGCACGATCACTTTGTTGCGGCTCAATTATGATTACTTTTAACAACGATCGAGGCACGTGCAAATGAGCGCTGATCTTGGTGGTCCGTTTTCCGCAAATGTCCAGAGGCAGCATCTTCCTCAGCGCGGCTCATTTTTTAAGGTGCTTGGGCAATACTTTATGTTCGTCTCCTCCAATTTTAGAAAAGGAAACAACTTTGGTGACTTCTTGTTTGCTTGACGTTTTAAGATGGGGACTTCCTTGAGGAGCAAACTCTTTCAAGAGTTGACCACCAATGAAAAGGGAGGCAAAAAAATGAAAAACAATTGAGCCGTGACACGACAAAACCAATAATGTGGTTGTACGCCCAGCGAAGACTCAGATCGTCCTGGGCATCCGCCCAGTTCGACCAGACTGTTTGTTAAGTGCTCAAATGGTAGCGAAGGGTCTAAACTACCTCAATGCGGACAACGAAGACTCTGATCAGACTGGGCGGATGCCCAGGCTGAACTGAGTCTGCGCTGGGTGCACAACCACAGTGTTGGTTTTGTCGTGTCGCGGCTCATTGATGATAGAGTTGCTTTCCCTAAAGTGTATCCTTTTACCTTTATATATATGTAACGAATATAGTGGCAAAGGAGATTCCTGTTATGTTAGAGCATAGTTGGAACTTTAACGCTCTGGATAGGACGCATGCAGACATAATTCAAAGAGAAAAATGGATAATCTTAATAGGCATGATAAGGTTTGACTTTTCCAAATAGCATTTTTGTTTTTTGTTTTGTTTTCATTCTTTTATATGAGATGGGAGATATTTCCTTAATAAAAGAAAAAAAAGGAAATAAACAGATAAAAGTGGATATCTTTGGGAAAACAGACCCTGTGTATTTTTGATAGAGCTCCATGAGGAAAATGGATAATCTGAATAAGTGCTTTTCCAAGTGTATTTTTCCCCATTTAATAATTTTGCTTTTATTTACGAAATACTTTCTTTCTCGTAAAAAGTGAATATCTTTAGGAAAAAAATACGCCCTGTATATTTCTTTTACCGCCAATGAAAACAGTTACAGTCTCATGTCTAGCCACTTCTAAAAAATAAACACATTAAGTATATTAAAAATAAAACTATTAATAATGAAAATAAAAACAAAAAGAAAAACTCACACTTAATTGGCAAGGTTCATGTAGTATAAAAGAAACGACAGGTTGCGATGAAAATATTTATTACTTTGAACTGACTTTTGGGGCTGACTATCGGGTGGTGCAGTTTTATTGTGCATTTCTTCAGGGACATACAAATACTAACGAAATAAAAAAAATAATAAACATAAAGCTAATAAGAAAAGAAAACAAATATCTGCAGGATAACCCATTGCAAACAAACAAACGTGATGTGATTTAAAATTAAACAAATGAACCACGACACCACAAAACCAGCAAACTGGCATGTGCATCCAGCGAAGACTCAGATCAGCCTGGGCGGTCTGATCAGTCTTCGCTGTCCGCATTGAGCTAGCTTAGACCCTAGGCTACACTTGAAGCGCACGCGGCTCATTATTAAGTCTGAAAAAAAAATCCTCGGGTCGGGCGGTGCGATGGTGTTGCGTGTAACTTCCTGTGCTGTGGGGTCCTACTTATTTAAATAGTAGTAGGGCAAGGGCCTACGCTGCTTGCAGTAGGTGCGGGTGGGGATTGTTTGATCATTTTTTCGCTCTTCTATCACTTCTCTCTTCTTTCTCCTTATCTCTAGGAGACCGTGTGATATAGCCTGAAATACTGTCTCAAAGGGCCGTTACATGTAAACCCAAAACAACCAACCAATCAACCAGAACACAAAAACCATAGCGCAAAATCGTCGCAATGATCAGTATTTCCATGACCGTCTTTTTGACAAACACAGCGCTACAACCAAAGTTTTCGCGGACAGCAATACATGTAATGATTGCACCAAAGTGATTTATTGATTGATCGTTTTTGGGTTTAACGGCCCTTTAAGACAGTATTTCAGTCTATATCGGGCCATCTCCGAGAGAGGGAGAAAGAGGAGAAATGATAGACGAGAGAAAAATGTCCAAACAACCCCCACCAGCACCTACTGCAAGCACAGCAGGCCCTTGTCCTACAATGTTCCAAATCAGTAGGACGCCCCGCCACTGGAAGTTACACACAACACCATCGTGCCACCCGACCACCCCTTGCACCAAGGTGAATACAGTGAGTTAGCTCGGGTTAAAACATTGCACCAACACATAGGTCATACGGAGATGGGACCTTAATTTAAAGTCTCATCCGAAAGGCCGGAGAAGCAAGGGATCGAACCAGACCCATTCATTGGTAGAATTGCGCCTTATCAACTGCACTTGGCTATTGTTTTGGGGTATAAAGGCTCTTTGAGACAGTATTATAAACGTAATTTAGACGATCACTGAGAGACTGTTTGCAAGATAGCCTTCGGAAGTGATAGGCAAGAAAAATAAATTCCAAACAACCGCAACCCGCATCTCTTGCAAACTCAGCAGACCATATTTCAAGACATATATCAGTAGGACACCTATGTACAATAAGTAAGACCCCATTGCTACTATTTGAGAAATAAAATATGTTTAAACTATACGCAACAATAAGAAATTTAACGGTTGACAATTTATCAATTTTTAGAAGCTCAATTTATATTGACATTTTGTGATTTGAAAGTGTTCAAACTTCAATTTCGCTCGATTCGGGTAAAACTTCAGGGCACTTCAAAAATTGGTATAGCTAACGCCATGTTCTAAATTAAACAAGAAGACCAATGGTCCTTTAGCCCACCTGTGACCTTACTCCTACGGACAATGAAAACAATTTGTCATTTCCCTCCTTTGCAACAAAAATTTAAACCAGTGGCTTTAGAGGATACATGTTTCAAAGGACTTCTTCGATTAAGGCGTGAATTTTCCCCATGATTTAAAAGTTATACGGATCACTGACTTTTGCTTTGCATTTATGACTATGACTTGTAACTTGCATGGAAAATGAATTTTCAAGTGTTTGTGTCTATGTAAAGTACGTTAAACATACGTTGACGTTGACGTTATTGTTGAGATAAATTGTAAATTTTCCTCAAACTGTTCGTTGAAATAATGATTTATTGTATATATTTCAGCCTTTTTTGACTTACATTACTTACATAACAGATAACACTGGATACTTTTGACTGTATGTATGTGACCTTGACCTCATTTCAAGGTCATGGTACACAATAAAATCCTTGTAGATCACAGTGCTACTGTTGACCATTCTTCTTCTTTGGCTTATTGAGTATCGTTCCCCCCCGTGACCCAGCTTCCCACTCATATATATTGCGTACTTGCATCGTATAAGTCTGCTGCATGAAGGAAATGCTGGGTCACGGGGGGGGGGGGAAAGTACTTGTATTTTAGTTATAGTGAAGCGTTCTCTTTTGGCCGCTTTGACCGGAAGTATAACTGTGGTTTTGCATGTTTAAATGCCAGTCAGGCGTAACAAGAAGAAAATCATTGCTTTGTATTGTGATATGCATGTATTTAGCATGCATTTATGACAAAAATGTATGAAATGAATGACTGATTTCAATATTTTTATTACCTCAAAAATTGAGGTATGCGAAAACCTTGAATTAAGGGTAGGTAGGGTCAGACTGGATTATCTCCCCACGTCTTTGGGTCTGAATCACAAATGATCTGATTTCATACGCCTTACATATTTGTGGAAGCTCCGCTAAGAAAAATTTGCACACTTTATACTTTTAAAATTCGGACCTGTCGCGCCGGTCTAATGGGGAAAATCCTCGCCTTAATCGAAGAAGTCCTTTAAAATCTCAGTGACCGAATTCAAATTCAGAGAACGACTTCGATCTTTGGCGACCTCATGCCTTCATCATTGAGTTAACCATACTTTCCAATTATTATATCTAGGCTTAAAAACTCCGTACAATCTACTGTTTAAGCATCTTCCAATATAAAAGCACAAGGAACAAAAGTTGACCTTGACATACATTAGGTCAAGGTCGATGCAAGGTCATCGTTTGAAAAATAACTTTGTAGGGCCCGCATTTTCAAATGCTACATACCAAGCCACAAGGGCATTGGCTTTTCGTTTCTGGAATGGATTTTTAAAGGCCTTTTACCATATATATTGACGTGATGGCTGTCTTGGTCATGTGACAAAGACAATCTGAACACAACCAAGGGAGGCTCCATATGAAATATGGCTTCAATGTTTGAAAATATTGATCGGGAACAGAATTTCAGTGACCTTGAACAAAGGTCGAATAATGACCTTGACCTTTTGCAACATAATGTCTTTATCTGCTCAGTTTGTTAACCATATATACCAAGAATTATATCTTAGACGTAGATAGTTTCGGAGAAATCTACTGTTTAAGCATTTTCCGTTATAAAAGCATAACGTTCCAAAGTTGATTTTGACATAAATTAGGCCAAAGTCAATGCAGGGTCATCATTTCAATAAGTTTTGTAGGGATCGAGGGAGGCTTCACATGGTATATGGCTTCAATCAGCCTAATGACTTCAGAGGAGATGTTTGAAAACGTTTACGGGTAACATAATCTCCGTGAGGTTGAGCAAAAGTCAAAGAATGACCTGGACCTTTAGCAACATAATGTCATTATTTGCTCATTTAGTTAATCATATATACCAAATATTATACCTTAACTTAAATAATTTCGGAGACTTCCACTGTTGAGCATATTCCCATATGAAAGCATAATTTACCAAAGTTTACTTTGCCAAAAAGAAAAAAAAAAAAAAAAGGTCAAGGTCACTGCAGGGTCATCATTTGTATAAACTTTCTAGGGACCGAGTCTCCATATTTTTACCCAGTGAGGCTTCATATGAAATATGTCTTTAATTGGCGGCCCAGTTGCTTCAGAGGAGAAGGTGCTAGAAAAAGTAGACGGGCAACAGAATCTCCGCGACCTTGAACAAAGGTCAAAGGATCAATTAAACACCAAAACTACACCTTAAACTTCAATAATTTCAGAGAAATCCACTGTTTAAGCATTTTCCCATATAAAAACATAACGTACCTAAGTTTACCTGGCCATAAATTAGGTCTGGGTAAACGCAGGGCCACCATTTGTATAAATTATGATGGGCCGTATTCCCAAATGCTACATACCAAGCCACAAGGTCATAAGGCCTTTGGTTCGAGAGAAGAAGATTTTAAGTGTTTTATCATAGTCATATATTGGCTTGGCGTCCATCTTGGTCATGTGACCCAGACCCCGCGAACAAACTTTCGTTCCCCAATCTAACTGAGACTGCATATAAAATTTAGCTTTGATCGGGCTAGTGGTTTCAGAGGAGAAGATGTTTGAAAATGTGGACGACGGATGACGACGGCCGGACGACGGAGCTTTGCTATACTATAACCTCACATATGAGCCTAAAGGCTCAGGTGAGCTAGAAATCACTGTTGAAAAAACTGTTAACATAGCATCTATTACAAATTTGGCGTCGACGACTGATTCCGATTCTGACGTCACATTAAATAAACGCAGCGCAAATCACGGTTCTGTATTAGTTATTCAACATCTTTGCTATGAAAAACATCACCAGTCCTTAGAAAACGGTTTCTAATGACAACAATCAAACGCCCGGCCTACTGAGCGACGCTAAATCAGTGGGCGAATACAAAGTTTAAAGATTCCCCTCATTTTCAGAGAAGCGTACCATTATGACAGTTATGCAGAAATTTAAATATAATTGAGCCACGACACGACAAAACCAACAATGTGGTTGTGCGCCCAGCGAAGACTCAGATCAGTTTGGGCAGCCGCCCAGTTTTATTAGACTCTTTGTTAAGTGCTCAAAGGGTAGCTAAGGGCCTAAGCTACCTCCAGGCGGACAGTAAAGACTCAGGCTGATCTGAGTCTGCGCTGGGCGCACAACCACATTTATTGGTTTTGTCGTGTCGCGGCTCATATCGTATGAACTTTTTTGTGTTATTACCATTATTTATTTTTTGCTATCAATGTAGGTTGTCTTGAAATCAGTTTGCCAGCGAAATTGCTAATATACACCAGCGCAAAAACATTTAACTGCAGCGTTCAATTTATGCAAACCAGGCAAAGACATGTAATTGTAGCATAAAGTGTATGCTACAATTACACGTTTTTGCATGGTTTGCATGTAACATTCAGTTTTACAAGGTCAGGGGCCGTATTCATAAAACGACTTAAGTGGTTGCTATGCTGTTGCTAAGGCTGAATTTCTTTGAAGGAGATTCCCTACAACTATGAAATTTGCTCTGGAGGAACAGTTTTACAAAGACTGTTCCTCCAGACCAAATTTCATAGTTGTAGGGAATCTCCTTTATAGATATTTAGCCTTAGCAACCACATAGCAACGACTTAAGTGGCTTTATGAATACGGCCCCAGTCTAATTGAAAATAGGAGCATGCGATGCAACAAAGAGGATGTGATGCAACAGCAATGACTGACGTAACCATTTAGGATTTCTCAATACTCAAGAAAGGAAAGAAAATAAAACACCGGTAGGTTTCTTTTTATGCTAAGTATAGATAATCGGTTACCACATGTGCACACCCATGCTGTCTGAACATTTTATGCTTATACTGTATTCCTGTTTTCAGATACAAAGTTACCTAGATTTACGGGCTGACATTTTACAAGAAATATATATGCCGTCGGTTCCAGGGAAGTCACGTGGTCCTAGGAATCAAAAGCCACAACATGAAGGGACAGAGGCTGGCAACAAGAAACGTAAAAAGAGAGAAAATCGCCAAGCTTCTTCTTTCCGAAGAGCATACAGAGGAAACAATGAATCCGGTAAGTCATCTTCCTCAATATATGGACAACTTAATCTAATGCACCGTAGAACATTCCGTATATTTTACGGTAGAATAACTGGAAACCAGTTACCAGTCCAGTTCCCGTTATCTTTACGGGCGCACGTAAAAATTTGCAGGAATCATCAAACCGTGTAAGATAGACTAGAACAGTCGTTGTTTTGGTCATATTTCCCCTCAACACTATAAAGGTATTTTCGAGTGCAGCCAGTGAACATAACGCTACCATATCCTAATTTCCAACAATGTTCCACAGGCGCCCGTAAATATAACGGGCAATGGACTGTGAGCTGGTTGCCAGGTATTATACCGTAAAACCTACATATTTTTTTACAGTGTTCGTTTTGTTAACTTTCAAGTTACAACGCTTATTTTACAATGTTCACATTTACCCCTGGTTTTGTTTGATGCAACTGTCTTCATCCAACAAAGAATGTCTGTACTATTTTTTTGAAACGTGAATCCCTCTACATAGGCGTTTTTTTAGACACTTTAAAGGGTCCAACGTAGAAATTTTGTCGTCTACTGTTTTGGCACTTTCCGGTTTAAAGATATAGCCCTTGGGGATCGAAGGCGCTTAATTCAAAGTCAGAGTAACCCCTTACCCCGCCCTCCCCCACTCCCACCCACTTGATGTTGTATTGATGTACCTTAATTTGCAGACAACAGCGTAGAGGAGGACAAGAAAAAGCTTGATGATAAACTCTTGGAGGAACTTTCTGAATGTCTACAAAACTACAGCAGACAGAGACTACGTGCCGTCCATATGAGCATGCGCCAGTACGGAAATGAGGCTTCCAAAATCTCCAGTAAAGACGTAGTAACATCACTTCAGGTATTTTTAAGATTCTACAGTCAAACAACCGGTCGTACGGTAAGGATAGATTTACAAGTGTAGCTTGGCTGTTCCTTTTGAAGAAACAAGAAAGTTTGTCTTAATCAGTGATTTTATTTTATGAAAATTTTCAGTTAACGAAATATATTATTTTTTAGAAATATAGTTTCAAAATTAAGCAATATTTCTGAGATTTCTTTGTCTTAAATATTACTTAAAATTTGAAAGTCAGTGTCGGAAAGTTAGATATGACGCCTTTAACGGATATATTGTATATCCGTGCAATAGCAAGAAAAAAGCATGTTGACTTTCTCACAAAATTTCTTAGCTGGATGGATTCGTTCCCTGGAGGGTGCTGTGAGACTTAGGCGGAAACGAGCTTAGAGAATTTTTATCGGTTTACATTTAAAATGATCTCGTTTCAGGAGAATAATGTCTCGATACACGACAGAACAGTGAAGACTCTGATCGAAAAGTTTGAGGATTCTAAAGGAGCTATCTCCCTTGAAGCACTGAACAAATTTCTCGTAGATGCGCATTCTAAAACAGGTATATCGATTTCACCAAGATTCGCAAATCTCTTCCCAGAAGCACATGGCGTCGAAATTACGTCGTATTAACGTGGTCCTTAAGTCGCATCGACATCAATATGACTTCATTTTGACATTGTTTGCCCACTTGACTTGGTACCATAAAAATCTAAGTATTGGGATAGGTCAATTTATTATTTCATATATTTTTAACAAACTGATAATAATGATAAAACAAAAAAAAAGTCAGGAAGTATGATACAAATTAGTCGCCGTGTTCCTTGGTCAGGTTGCTATCAGTTTAAATGAGCAATGACATGACAACACAAACAAAGTGGCATGTGCATCAAGCGAAGACTCGGGTCAGTCTGGGTATTCGCCCAGTCTGATTAGAGTTTTCGCTGTGCGCTTTAAGTATACCTTAGGGTATGCCGACAGCAAAGACGCTAATCAGACTGGGCGGATGCCCAGGCTCTCTAAGTCTTCGCAGGGCACATGCCACTTTGTGGGTTTTGTCGTGTCGTGGCTCAAACGTCAGTGCAGTCAACCGTAAAAAATCTAAATAACAGAACAGAACAGAACAGAAATTTTATTTAGACGTAAACTATACAGTTTCCAGTCTATCAACATTTAGAGTACATACATAGATCACACAATCACACAATAAATGGCTGTCACTTAGAATAAACGGAATAGTATCAGACAATTCGGTGCTGTTATTAGAGGTAACAATGCACAAAATGTGACACAGCAGAATTTGTTCAATAATGGATGCAATATGAAGACATATATATTGGAGGATGAACTCCATACTTGTTAGCTCTTAAGTTCATGGAATGCTTTTAAGTCAGTTAATCAACCAAGCGGGCCAACGATGTTGAAACAACGCTGCATAACATGGCATCGACGTCAGTGCGACGTTCAAAGCGTCGCATCGACGTCGATACGACGCCAAAAACGCTGTATCAATAACATTTGCCCACTGACAAATCAGAATGACTTACCTCATATATAAAACTATATTAAAAGGTTAACTTACAAGTGATTTACGTAAAGCAAAAGATTCATCCACATATTTTCCTAAGTTTCTTAAAATAGTTATTTTATTACTTTACATTAGCTTTATAAATTTATAAAATATTGGGACGCTTTGAATAATTACCCTAATTGTCCAATAAATTGATTACTTTTGTTAGCTGTGAAATAATCCGTCCAGGGCCGCGCTCGACTGAGCTGTGCGCACCTTCAGGATTTTTGGAATATCAGTCGAGTGCTCCGGAACTGTGTCCTGGGACGGTTCTCACTTTTCCAAACGAGAAGGTGGTGTTGATAGAACAAATGGCGGACGCGCAGACGACACAGGGAAATATAAAAATAAGATTACGCATCACCAACAGAAGAGAATGTGTATTGCTCAAAACACCATCATGCCATGATTGTTCAATGGCCGTGCATTCGCCACTTTTCTGTTCGTATGGCATGCTCGATTTCGGAATTCTAATAGTTGTTCTGGCACAGTGCACAGCCTAATCGGGCACGGCCCAGAAGATGTAGATGAACTGGCAAACAGAGGAGACCCTGATGAAACGGCTCCTTTAGGAACAGTATAGTCTGGCTCTGCACCGTTTGCTCAGATCTATCGGTCATATTTTACTAAGAATTTTTACAGTAAAAGTAAAAAGTATGCAAAGACCAGGAACTGAAACAATCAAAATCCAAATCCAGCCCTCAAACCATAGTTGGAAACAACTAAGATCACAAATAATCAAGCTACAGAGAACATATGGCCAACCGAGTGAGCAGCTTGTTCCCAAAAAGTGGCCACTCAGCAACCCAAACCGAACCAAAAATAATAAGAACATACATAAGGTAAAACATCACAGAAACTCTGACACCAAAAACAGGCAACAGAGAACCACAACAGAACTACCGCCTTGGAACGGTCAGTAATGAATTACTGGGGGGCTTAAATCGATTTTGCAGGCCCAACCTCACCCTCAGTTTCTGAAGTGGTACAAAACATTTAGTTGGTTGTTCGGTTCGCATGATAACCCTCTAACTCGTCAATGAATCATCACGGTAAACATTACGGTAAGAATCGTTTTAGGCAGAGACAGTGTGTTGGCCATGCGAAAACGTAATGATCTGGCTCCCAAGTATGACGTCACACAAGAGGAAATTGACGAAGACCTAATATGGCGGATTGAGGCATTGCTGATCAAGAGCCAGTCGTATATAGACATACCTGAGCTGAGGCAGGCTTTTCAGACTCGGGACACTCAGAAGTCGGGAAAAGTTGAAGCTTTAGCGGTGCGTATTCCAGAAGGCCAGATAAAGAGGGGTAACAGGGATAATTTAGGGACAATTTTTTCTATTTTTCTGTAGAAACAAACGTTATGACCCCTCATTAGAACCGTTTTGCCGAGACGATTCTAATGAAGGGTCACCTATTTTCCTTTTTTGGTTGGTTATTTTGTGTTTAACGGCTCTTTTCGACACTATTTCATGTTTCAGTCTCTATTTTGAGTGAGAAAGAGAAGGAGAAAGAAAAGAGATTGATAGGCGAGAGAAAAAAGTCAAAACATCCCCACACACAACTCCTGCAAGCACAGTAGGCCCAAAACATAAACACATAGACCATCTATTTTTACCTATTTTCAAGTACATATGAGCCGCGACACGACAAAACCAACAAAGTGGTTGTGCGCCCAGCGCAGACTCAGATCAGCCTTGGCATCCGCCCAGTCTGATCAGAGTCTTCGCTGTCCGCATGGAGGTAGCTTAGACCCATAGCTACCCTGTAAGCGCTTAGCAAAGAGTCTTATCGGACTTGGCGGATGCCCTAACTGATCTGAGTCTGCGCTGGGCGCAGAACCACATTGTTTGTTTTCTCATGTCGCGGCTCAATTATGCATTAAGTATACATCAGAATGAGCAACAGCAAACAGACAAAACCAACTGATTTTTTTGAAGATTATTGATAATCGAATGCAACAAACGATAACATGAAATTGAGCCGCGACACGGCAAAACCAACAATGTGGCATGTGCGCCCAGCGAAGCCAGAGTTCAGTCTGAGCATCGGCCCAGTCTGATAGACGGTCTTCGCTGTTCGCATGCAGATATCTTAGACCCTTAGCGAATCGTTAAGCGCATAAGAAAGACTCAGACCAGACTGGGTGGAGTCTCATCTGAGTCTTCGCTTGGCCCAAATGCCAATTTGTTGGTTTTGTCGTGTCGCGGCCCATTAATGAACCTCAATGGAAACGCAGTCTTGGAACGGTCTGTAAGTAAAAAAAAGTAAGACGTCTAAAGTGAGCTACAAATTAATGTTCTATATGAACCAGTTCAAACCATTGCATAGAAGAAACACCAAATAAGCATGTTGCTTTCTTTCCAATCTTATTAAATTTTGTATGTTGCATAATATATACGTAATTAAAACAGAGAAATAAATATGTTTAAACCAATTCCAACCAATGCACAGTAAACGTTGATAGTGGAATGGTAATATTAAATTGAATATCCAAAGCTGATTTTTTTTCTCAGTTTTAAATGGTGTAATTGTAGTTTCTTCTGTGGCTTCAGGCTTGTCAGATATGTTTTGATCACCAGATGCCTGTATTCGGAGCTCTGTTGAAAAACTTGATGAAAAGATGTGATGAAGAGAAAAATGACAAAATAAGGTACCGTAAAAATTGAGAAAATTGGGACACTTACTAAAATCACCGTATCTGTCCTAAAACTTGTGCAGGATGGTTTCTTCAGTGCAGTAATGCGTGTAAAAGATGCAACTAGAATGGCAAATGGTGTAGACCCTGATCAGATTCCCCTTAAGCAGTCTGATTTAGGTCTGAACTATTTGCTCAGATCTGTTGTCCCAGTCTTTCGCGTTTCTATGCCAACTTTTTATTAATACACATGTATATTACACGTGACTTGCTTAGTTGACTGTGCTAGGCTTTTTTTTCTGGAAAATAGAATTAATAATAAAACTAACCAACGCAAAGTTTCTTGGGTTGATTGATTTATCGTGCGGTAACTCAACTTGGCGCCGGATAGGCGGCAATAAACAAACTCTCATGCAGTCGACGAAAGCGGATAAAAAAAAACTAGAAACAGAGTTTTCGATAGCAATTTGCAATCGAAAACTCTTCTTATGGTTTTGATCCGCGTTAAAGGCCCCATTGCCCTATCTATGAAATATTTTATCATGAGATATCACTGCAGGCTCCTCATTACAGTTTCGTTATTGATTATGATCGTGATTGGCCAGCTTTAAAATTCCCCAAAAGATCCTTGAGTTTCTCATAAATAAAACAATAATAAAAAATAAATAAATAGGTAATTTTAGTTGCCAACTAAAACGATCTACTTTCGATTTCACAAGCTTTCTTGCACGGTAAAAATACAAGGTACAGGAGATAAAAATACAAGGTACTGGCGTTTAACAGACGATAGAAAATACAATTTACAAATATGTGAGGCAAGGGTCCAATTGATTGTGCCGCTGTAGCATTATTTATTTCTTAACGGCGAACCACACTGGGTGGTTGCTTAGTCCCGGTAGGCGGTGATTTTTTTCTGACAATCGTCAACGATTTTTCTGACAATGGTCCGGGATTTTTTCCAAATCGTCAATGATTTTTTCTCCGTGACGTCATAATAGAAAACTGATGCGACAAAATGTTGAGTTTTGTCAATTAAACCATTAGTTTTACAAATCTTAAGCGTATTCCTGGTAGATCTTAAGCAGATTAGATACAATACAAAGTTAAACGGTGTCAACAGACAAATTAAACCCGGCAATTTTCATTTACGATACATCTTGATGAACTGTCTGCTTTGTCTATGTCTTCGAAATTTACCATGGGGAAAAGCTATTTTTAACCATAAATCGGTGCTGGATAACGTATTATATTACTTTTTTACACTTTACAATAATATAAATGGGTCTGTCAGCTGATTTTAATTTTTCATAAGTCCCGGATTTTTCCTACAAGTCCCGGATTCGCTCCTACAATAGATTTTAAGCACCTGATTTTTTTCTGACAACGCAAACTACAAAATATGTAGTCAGTATGATACTTTATTGCTTATAGATTGAATAGCAAGATTTAAGCATGTCTCAAACTTTTATTGTGGTGCATAAATGGAAGACTAAATACTTGTTGGTCATTAAAGGACTAGTCTTTTAATTATATACAGACCATTCTATTGCTCCATATATAAAAATGTACAATGGAATATCATGAAGTAAAGGCCTGAGTAACCTTAGTGAGATTAAAACAATATTCAGTGGCCTCCCCAATGCAGGCGAGACTGCTCTACCAAGTGAACGACGTGACCACATGGTCGTCCAATGCCAGGATAGCTCAGTTGGCAGAGCTGTCCTGATCATTGCCTAATTTTTTATTCAGTAGTACCGAGAAGGTTGAAGATTCGAGTTCCGCCGCGGCCAGGGTGTTTTTCTCACTTAGCAGGTAGGACGCACAATTTTGTAAATCTGCGTGCGTGCGTGCGTGTGTGTGTGTGTGTGATTCCATTTTAGTATCAATCTTTCCATTTGTACTATCCTTGGTGTACAACAGCTACCTGTTCCTCGCGATAGCGTAGTTTATGTTAGACTTGATAAGTCTGAAAGTAGTTCACATTTCCAGCCGGTGATGGAGCACCTGTGCTCAGTAGGTTAAACGCTGGCTTGCTGATGTGGCGGTCCCGGGTTCGATCCCCGCTTGAGGTGAGAATCTTTTTAAACGTAAACGGGGTTCCATTGCACACAGCCTTTTATTATCGCCCTCATATCGTCCTGATATGGCTGAAATACTGTTGAAACGAACGTAAAATCGCAATTCATCCATCCATCCATCCAGTACTTCTCTTGAAGGTCTGTACAGTTTTGTATACTGCACTGCAAAACTTATATAGAAAAAGTTTTGAAAAGTAAGATCCTTTGAA
This sequence comes from Ctena decussata, assembly GCA_963989385.1. Classification (NCBI taxonomy): domain Eukaryota; kingdom Metazoa; phylum Mollusca; class Bivalvia; order Lucinida; family Lucinidae; genus Ctena; species Ctena decussata. Next base: position 16,425,573 of record OZ022515.1, on the reverse strand, counting down.
AGCAAGGAAAATACCAAAGATCTGAAAATAGCAGACTCTGTTTAACTGCGGCTGTTCAGGACCAGTCATGAAATTTGCAAATCTGGCCATGCCCCTAGCAGCGGCTACTGTAGTATTTAAAATGAGTCGAAATTAAATAAGTGATTCCAAAGGACCAGAACTTATACAATCTACACTATGACTGAATACCTAGGCACGATTAAGGGCCGTCACACGGTACCTAACACCAGTTTCAGTGAAGTTTCAATAAAATGTGCAAACCCAGCCATGCCCCCTCTTAGCAGCTGGGCTACTCCATCTTCAGAATGACCCGAAATGAAATCATTGATTCGAAAGGACTAGAAATTAAATAATCTGCACTATGATGGAGTACGTGGAGACTTAACGGCCGCCGCACAGCACCTCCAGCATCCTGTGAAGTTAAATAAGATTTGAAATGTTAGAGTTTTTGGAAGCAAAAATGGTCCGAAAGAATGAAAAAAAGCAGACTCTGTATATTAAGTCTGCACTTGAAAAGAGGACTCAAGTAACTCATCTGATGTCATGTCTTTTACGTATTCCTTGCTTCTAAAGGGTCCATATTTCAATTTCATCATCATGATAAGGCATACATGACAGAAATGCTTTTGATGTACGTTCGGTGAAGTAAAATAAGTTCCCACACTGAAAAAAATCTAATTTCTGTTACTATACTGCTAGTTTTAGACTCTGAAATGCAGTATAATGGTGGGAAAAAATCCGGGACACTGTAGGAAAAAAATCGGGACACTAAAGCCGTTGTAGGAAATAATCATTGACATTTGCAGAAATTTTTGTCATTGGTTTGCCAAGGCTATTTCATAAAGAAAAATACGACAAACGACTAAATACGCCTATAAAATGCTCACGCAAACAGCCTGATTGCGAAAGATCCTAGAAAGTATTGAAAATAAGTTTGTTTACTAACCTTATTGCTCCGTCACGCTTATGAGACATAAATTGTCGGAAAATTCGTTGACGATTGTCAGAAAAAATCACCGCCTACCGAGACTAAGCAACCACCCAGTGAACCAGAGACAAAAACCGTATTTCATGGAGAGACATCCTTTTTTTCAAAATACCTTGTTCCTTCTTTTTTGCCAGTTATATGATACAAAAAAAAGAACATCAACCGACATATTATCATCAATTCTGAAGGCTGTACAGGTTTTATAATGATTTGTATTTCGACGATTTTTACCACTGGTAGGACTATAGAGACTTTGATCGATTGTTTAGAGCATTTTCGATTGCCGCCTATCCGGTGTGGACTCGATGCTGTCCTGGAAGCGGATGCTATTGGCAGTGCATCTTCGCCACAGAAGCACTAAGAACTAGCGGAAAGAGCGTTCAGAAACGATTGGCTGCGTTGTCAGACCTGGCTCGGATCTAAAGTAAAAAGTTACTTACTTATACACAACTCTCACAATATTTAAATGAGCATTTGATATTTTCCCATAGACATAATAGTCAGGGGTGCCGGGGCGAGAACCCGAAAAAATAGTCTGCACAAATGTTTGATGCAGATTCTTATTATTTAGGATATCCCCAACCAAAAACTAAGTGATGCCACCTTGGCATCCTTGGGGAAATTAAAATATTCAAGATGGCGTCCAAGATGGCCGCCAAGGGATAAAATCCTCAATATTTTCTAAAGTATCTGGGTTAGAAACATACTTTTGGTGGCTACGTTTAGGTTTTCGAGGTCGAGGAATCGATTAAGCATGTTGAAAATTATTTCAGACATAACAGTAACAAAATGGCGGACAAGATGGCCGCCAAATTATAAAAATCCATATCTTCTTTAGTACACGGGCTAGAAACATAATTTTGGTGTCTGCCTATAGGTTTTTGGGGTCAAGGAATCCAATAAGCATGTTAAAATTTACTTCAAGGCACTAAGTTACACAAAATGGCGGACAAGATGGCGGACGATGCAACGGTCACGGCACTGAATGTCGGGGAAATGCACTTTCCGATAGCAGAATTCAAGTTTTTGTATTAAAAATCAAGATTTGGATGTATAAGATGATTGAATATAAAAGGAAGTAATGAAAGCCCCATTCTGACAGTGTTTTAAGAAGATGCCATGATGATTCACATGAACCTAGTGCGGGCAGAGGCAGATAACCTTGTTGAGAGAGCTTTAGTCATTGCAGAAAGCTATTGCTACGAGTAATGACCTAAAGGTTACCAGAAATATGTTATATGCTCTTAACTATTAAACTTTCTTTAATTATAATTCAGGTTAAGAAACATATATTTGATGGCTGCTTGCGTCGTTTAATAGCTCCTGGTCGATACTAGTGATGTGAGCGTCGCAGGCCCGTGCATGCCACAGCCAGATGTTTTAGCATCTGGGATGTATTTAAATTTACATGTCACAAAAGATCATACGTTCTTCAAAGCAGTAACAAATTTTGTAAACTTTTTTTTGAAATTTTCGAATTTTCCCGGTTCTTTCAGGTATAAAGGAGAAAGTACTTCCCATAATTATAGACAATGGACTGCAAATTTGTATATGCACATTTAAAATGTTTTAACTTAAAAAGTGCAAACTTGTCATGCCAGTTTGTACAAGTATTCTTACCTGACTGAATCTTCCGAGCAATGCTACGGGAAAGCTAATAGCATAAACTGACTTCATAGTCCAACAGCTTAGACCACCCATACATTCAAACAGATTCTTCTCCGAAGCCGCTGGGCCGACCAAAGTCACCTTTTGAGTGACTAGAGTAGTTGGCAGTAGGGGGTTTGAATCCTGTCTCTGACAACAACTGAAAAAGGCTATCTGTCGACTCAGCGAAAAATGTGTACCTGACTAGAATCAAGGGTGGTCAAAAGACGGCGCAAGGATAGGATTTATCCCGACCTTTCATAATAGCGCTATGTCAAAGACACAATGAGAATCTAACAACCCACTGGTCCAACGGAACAAAGGCAACTGGGATAATTTGATGTATAGCTATACTTCTATTCGTTCGAGAGAACGAAAGTCGGTATGAATGCTTGCGACACAAGATGTCACCGTTTCATCTAAAAAGTCCTCCTCTCCTGAACCACTGAAGTGCACATTGGTTGGTATTTTCATGTTATATTTCACATTCCTCAAAAGATTTAAATACGCATAGATAAACGCTGGGTCACGCATGCCCCCAAACCTGGGTCGCATACTTTACATACAAACTGAATAACCGACTTTACATTTGGAAAAGAAAAGGTACAATTAGAGTTAGAACCATCTCTGAAAGGGATTTTCCAAAACTGTAATAAAGTTTCCCGGCAGAGTCAAATTTTTGTCGCCTTCTGCTTCTAGCCCATATGCTATAAGCGTAACACTGAGACAATTTCAGCGTAAACTCAAAAAGCTGAAAGTGATTTTATTAGACTTCTGACAAAAGATGAAAGTAAACAGATTTTTTTTTTCTGTTACTACTGAAATTTTATCCTTCTGGGTTATTTACCCCTGCTTTAAAGGCTAATATATAGAAAAAGAAGTATTGTCAGGGGGATAAAATGATTTTTCTTACAAAACCTAAAATTAACGAAGCAATCAAAGTAATAAAGCCTTTGTGCCAAGGTCAAAATTTTGCCCCACTGCTTGGCAATTCGAGGGTTCAACTGGTGGTTTCTTTTGCTCCAGGATTGTTGTTTTACATCTGAGGGATCTTCTCTAGTGTCGCAAATACGTTGTTTCTGTCGAGTCATCATCTTTAATTCATCACAGGTTTTTTCCGTGATTTATTTGCTGTCTGTGATGTTTCATTGATGTGTTGGGTAGCCTTCATGCAGACCAAATGCTGACTAAATGTTTTGAACCTCTGCAGAAGCAGAAGGCGAAGGCTTGGACTATGTAAAACTAGTTAACTTCTCTCCAGTTATGTATTACTGACCGTTCCAAGGCAATACTTCTGTTGTGGTTCCTCAATGTTACGTGTTCTTATTTCCGCTTGTTTGTGGTCTTCTAGCAATATGGTTATTTAATAGCTGCCCAGTTTGCTTTCTGTTTTGTCCTATTCAAAATATTAAATAGGTAAAATAAATGCTACTGTTGTTTTCAATTGGGGTAGCTGAATGTCTAAGAAAGGGCTGTTCACTGGATTTACCATGATGCTTGTCTTTAACGAACTTTTGCCATTTTTTGTATTTTGGTTTTGAGGGCGGAATGTTGGATCTGGTTGTATTACATGTAGTTCTTGATCTTTATCTATCATTTTACTTTGCCAAAAGGTAAATGCACAGAATTATGAGCAAAGAAAGCCATTAGAAACGACATTCTCAAAACAATAATGAATGATCGGGATGTCAATGTTTTTCTGTTGCGAATGAAATTTTCTAGACGGGGCTGTTTGCCCATACCTGGACTAGGCTCTTATGGCTCATCGTGGTCTTCTTGGTAGTAACACTATCAGATGCAAAATGTGGTCTTTATGACTTCGTTTTTTATATTCAAAGATCTTATAATTTCAAAATTCCGGGTAAAAATATACTGAGAAAAATAAATTTAGCAAGTTTTCTAAAGGGTTGTGAAATTTTCTTTAGGGATAATATTCCCAGGTTGTTGAACGCATTTAGTTAGTTTAAGTTAGGAGACAGCGATTAAATCAGACTTGGACGAAAAAGGTGACTTAACGCACATTTGACGTCATTTTGAATGAATTCAATCCTTACGCGGGCTGACAAACAATCAAAAAAGAAAACTTTCAAAACGCTTGTGAAAGGGTTTAACTGGGTCCTTGAACAAGAAAACCGTAAATCGGTTTGCAAATAAACGCATAAGAAGCCGGCAATGGGGCACGTTAGTTTGACGTTAACTTGCCGAAAAATTTAACCACCATTTTAAACACTGTCCATTGACGTTTGGACTCGAATCTTTTGCGCTTTATTACTGTCAACTTGGGGAACACTTTCATGCAAAAAGATTACTCGAGATGATTCACTTGTCTTAATGCAACGAATAGAACCTTTGAAGATATGAATGGAGGCGTCAAGTTTACGTTATGATGGAAATTGAAAAAAAATCTGTGAATATGCAATGACCCTTACGCGCACTTAGAGAGGAGAAACTTTAAATTCAATATTGCTGCTGTAAAAAGGATCTTTGATGGTTTTAAAAACTGACGTCTGAATGACGTGCCTGTCGAACCTGGTGTGTTTAAATCTGCGGGAATAGCGCCAATTTACAGCAACAACTGCTTGAAAGTGTTCTGGTCATTTAAAGGCCACGCCATTGCAGTTTGGTTTAAGATTTTAGAAGATTTCGTTAATGGTGACTTTTACTCAGTCTCAGTTGCTTTGTGTATGTCAATTTTGACGGCGTCATAAGCACATTACGTTTATCAGGTAACAATCTTTTAGCACACAACACTGTGTCCTTCTTCACAAATGTCTACACTGCCGCAAATTGGCTCTGGTATAAGAGCTGAACATGAAACCGCGCGTGAAAAAGATGAGTTGCATAAAAGATTTGTGGCATTTTTGGGGTTAAACCCTTGGGTACAAATTCGACGCGATTCTACTCTATAAATGAACTTTCGATCTTAATTTTTGGGTCTCTGGTACCCAAAATGATACCTTAGACAGCGGAAACAATACAATTTCCAACTTTTTAAATAAGTCTGAATTATACGCTGATTTGTAAAAACTTGCTAAATTTATTTTCCTCAGTATACTTCTAAACCTGAATTCTGCTGTCAAAAAGTGCATTTCTCCGACATTCAGTGCCGTAATCGATGCATCGTCCGCCATTTTGTCCGCCACTTTGTGTTACTTAGTGCCTTGAAGTAAATTTTAACATGCTTATTGGATTCCTTGACCCCGAAAACCTATACGCAGACACCAAAATCATGTTTCTAACCCGTATACTAAAGAAGATATGGAGATTTTTATGATTTGGCGGCCATCTTGTCCGCCATTTTGTAACTGATTTGTCTGAAATAATTTTCAACATGCTAAATCGATTCCTCGACCTCAAAAACCTATACGTAGCCACCAAAAGTATGTTTCTAATCCGGATACTTTAGAAGATATTGAGGGTTTTATCTCTTGGCAGCCATCTTGAACGCCATCTTGAATATTTTAATTTCCCCAATGGCATCATTCAGTTTCAGTGTACGGACATGTTGGTGAACACATTTGTGCGAAAACATTTTGTGCGGACTATTTTTTGGGGTTGCACCTAAAATCCTCATTTGGCAACCAGACTATAACTACAATATACACCCAGTTCAACGGCCCATACATCTGATTGCCAGTGGCCCAAATTACCCGTTCTTTTGCAGCATTTTGAAGAAAGATCGAAGTTTAAGACAACAATAATTTAATTAGAACTGATGCCCTTATCATTTCCATAGAATAAAATTTGGCAATTTTCGAACTTTCTGAAATTGAGGCATTTTCTAAAGGTCTATAAAATCTCATAAGTTGAGTTTAACTGATGCTTTCAAACGGGCCACCTTGCAAGACAGTCTGTTCCACAAAAATGGTCGTTTTCCACTGTGGTTAAAATTTTCATGATTTTCACCATTTTAAAGAATGACAAATTTTACCTAAATTCTATTTCTTTTTACAAAAATCAGTCCATGGACAGGGGCAGGATAGATATTGGATCAAAATTTGTATTCTCAGTAACTTCGATCCTCTTTAAAAATTGGCATTTGATTGGAAATTCTGTGTCTTCTTCGATTAAAAGTAAATGACTTTCAGAGTGGGGATGCGCTGCACTGTCGTCTATGAAAAAATCATTAGATACATGTACTCCTTTAAATATTTTGAGTGGTGTATGATATGACTTCTCATTGGAATCGCCTCGCCGAGGCGATTTCAATGAGATGTCACAACATGTATTTCAGTCGAACTTGCGGAATATCATCAAATTATCATCAGACGATCCTTATTACTTACATTTCTGCATTACATTGAACATAGAGCCCCAGGTGGTGGTGCTTAAGCCTCAAAGGCTATCCCCTGGACCCGGGGCTGTGAGCGGTTGGTCCATTTCGCTGCTAAGCGATATCTTCCTTTAATTTCAATATAATTTGTCCGCTGAATTGCTAGAAATACAGTTGATAAAGGTAGTCTCTATTCCACAGGTAGCTCAGTAGGTTAAATGCTGGCCTACTGATCTAGCGATCCCGGGTTCGAGCCCCGCTGTAGGCGGGAATCTTTTTAACCGTAAACGGGAATACATTGCACACAGCCTTCCATTATCACCATCCATTGTCCTGATATGACTGAAATACTGTTAAAAGGAGGTAAATTCGCAAGTCGTCCATCCATCTCTATTCCACATGCCCTGAATGACTATGATCTGCCTGCAGGAGTTGCAAATGATTTTCGAGGCCTTTGAGTAGACCCCACTACATCTTCTAGAAAAGCAAACAGGAAACCACACAATTTGTGTCCCTCCGCAAGAAAAAGATGGCAAAAACATGTTGGTATACCAAAACACCTTAAACAATTAGTACTAATTAAATGTCCTTACTGCTGGCCAGCTAACAGGAAGTCACAAAATCTGTGTCCCTCCGCAAGAAAAAGATGGCAAAAATATGTTGGTATACCAAAACACCTTAACCAATTTGTACTAATTAAATGTCGTTACAGCTGGCCGGAATTTCTCTCAATCTTGGAGACTGGACAAAAGAATGCATGGCTTCAGTGTCCTGAGCTCAAAGAAATTCCAGAGAAAAGGAAAAATCAGACGCCGGTGCAGCCATCCTTGCTGGATGAATTATCCAGCAGAACTAGGAACACGCTGGTGAATAAACTGAGGCAAAAGGTTCGTTAATTCTAATAATGAGCCGCGACACGACAAACCCAACAAAGTGGCATGTGCGGCCAGCGAACACTCAGATCAGCCCGGACATACGCCCAGTCTGACCAGAGTCGTTGCTGTTGGCATGGAGGTAGATTAGACTCTTAAGTTACCCTTAAAGCGCACAGCAAAGACTCTGATCAGACTGAGCGGATGCCCAGGCTTATTTGCGTCTTAGCTGTGTACATAAGCCACTTTGTTGGTTTTATCGTGTCGCGGCTCAATTGGTCAACGCAAGTGAATGCTCGGTAGTTCAATAGTTCAAGCGCTGACCTGCTGATCTAGCGGTCCTTGGTTGGACACCCGACGGATTTTGAGTTATTTAGACGTAAATCTTTCCAACCGTAAACGGGGCTTCATTGCACAAAGCCTTTCATTATCGGCCTCCCATCGTCCCGATATGACTGAAATACTGTTAAAAAGGGCATAAACGTGCAAGTCATCCATGCGCCAGTGAATATGGAACCTTATAAATAGCTGCACTCTTTGCTTATCGTATTATGTGGTCCAACAGCGTTTGTTTAATCCATGATAGTAAATATTAAGGAAGAAGTTAGTGACAGACAACTGTCACTAGCCAATTTTCGTTATATTTGCTACTGCCAGTCGACTATCACTAGCCACTTTTCGTTTAATTGGCTACTGACAGACATCTGTCGCTAATCACTAGCTCTTGAATTTGCTTGTGACAGATATTTATAACTAACGAATATTACTAAAATTTGCTGCTGACATATGCTTGTAAAAACCTAGGCTGTTCCACTGAAGGAGTGGTCGGGTGGTGCGATGGTGCTGTGTATAACTTCCAGTGCCGGAGCGTCCATTGTAGGGCTAGGGCCTATTGTGCTTGCAGTAGGTGCGGGTGGGATTGTTTGGATCATTTTTTCTCTCATCTATCATTTCTCTTCTTTCTCTCGCTCTCTGCGAGACGGCCCGATATAGACTGAAATACTGTCTCAAAGGGCCTTTTAACCCAAATCAATCAATCAATCAATCAATCAATCAATCAATCCGTTCCACTGCTATATCTCTTTGGTAGATTATAGACCCCAATTCTGTATTGCAAGACTGTGGAGGAGTCAAGTAAAAAGCAAATTCACGATTTATTTGTCGCTGAGCTGAAGTCGCTTAGGACGCTTTGCTCAAACTTGTGATGTGGCGTTCTGATGCTATTCTGTGCTTACAGTAGGTGTGGGTGAGGGTTGTTTGGACATTTTTCTCTCGTCTATCGTAGTTCTTTTCTTTCCCCCTCTCAAGGAGAGGGCTCGATTTAGACTGAAATACTGTCTCAAAGTACTGTTAAACACAAAGCAACCAACCAACCAAATTTTGACCTTCAAAACGGGACAGTGTCACCAAAACGTAATCAGTAATGTGGGTTGTCTTAAAAACATTTTCATGGAGTTTGGTGGAAATCAACCAACTGATTCAATGTATATATATCCTATTTTAGTGAATCTTCAGATGTACTTGAAAGTTAGGCCAATACTGACAATTATTGTTACTGAGTACCGGTACAGAGGACTCTTTTATGACTATTTATGAGGGTCCGTCAAAACAAAATCAACGTACATGTATGCACCCAGGGCCGATGTTATTTTAACAGCGGGCTTTGGTATGCGAGAATGGCTATATCTGAGCAGCGAACAAAAACGCATGTGCGCATCCGCCCAGTCTGATCAGAGTCCTCGCTGTCCGCATGGAGCTAACGGAGACCCGAAGGCTTAGCCAACATTAAAGCACACAGCGAAGACTCCGATTATATTGGGCGGATGCCCACTCTGATCTGAGTCTTCGCTGGGCGCACACTAGTAAAACTTTTTTGATTTTGTCGTGTCGCGGCTTAATTCTGATGTCCTTTTCATTTCAGGCATCAATAAAGAAGCAAGGTTTGTCTGAAAAACTTCCGAAAGAAACAAACAGCACAGAAACTAAATCAGGTGATCAAAACTGCCATCATGATCTTACGGTATATGGGTACAATTTCATATTTTTTTCACCATTTTTACAAAGGGCAACAACTTTTGTGACTTCCTGTTCGCGTCCATGGGCGGCGAAACACTTCGACAATGGGGTCATCTCTTAAAGAAAAGAATTTGCTCCTTTTTCTTTCAGAGTTGAACCCATTGAAAAGGGAGGCAAACTGCAAAAGGCAGAGTGGCCGCCCCTGGATGTGTATCAGTTAACGTGAAATATTTTCATACCAGCGCCTGTTCAACTAGAGTTGAACCCCTTTGGAAAGGAAGGCAATATGAGCAAGGAAGAGTTGATTCCCCTGAAAGTGTACTCATTCAGCTTAAATGTTCGTGTATACCATATACCCGATAATTTTCGCGGTGTTCCATTTTTCGCGGTATTTCGCGGTCACTTAGAAACCGCGAAGATTAAAATCGCGAAATAATCTCCTGTTTCTTACACAGTATCATAAGTAGACACACAGCGTCCATATATTTTGTTTCTGTTTGCTTCAGTAAAGTCTGATACTTTTCTTTTGAGCCAGTTCTTTCATTAACCTGCGGCAGCAGGTTAATGAAAGAACTAGCTCAAATGAAAATCAAGCAATTTTGATTTTTGCGCATGTTGCTAACCGCGAAAATTGAAAATCGCGAAAATTAATGTTTATACTTTTGTCCTTAAACCGCGAAAATTTGAACCCGCGAAAATTACCGCGTATACGGTAACTACTAGCGCAGCTAGTGTTAATTTAGATTAGACTACTTCTCATATTTGGTTCTCATTGCTTTATCCAAGATGAGTGGCTATCTATACGCAAAATCGCATCTATACGCAAATATGCTGGTGCATCAAATTATGTCAAACTTACGAGCATGCATATTTCTTTACGAAATTACGCTGCTGTGTCTGTGAAAATGTTAATATTTCAACATGCAGCAACGTATTTCTACGTAGAAAGATGGTAAATCAGACGATATTCCATTTTAATTCCAACGACATACTGTCATGACTTAATGGATTCCCTAAACTCTCCCATCGGTATGGAATATGTTTGTGTGCATCATGAAACTGAGGCCCAGTAAGGGTTGGGGTCCTGGTATCCCATATTCCCGAAGTTCTTGAAATGGACTAATATCCATTAAAGTAATCTAGAAAATATCAAACGAAATCCGAAACTTTTAAATCTCTATATTACCCTGAAGTAAAATGATGTATCTCTATAATATCATACCTGGGATAACGGTTCAGTATGATTTTGCAACTGACTTCTTACTAATTGTAGGTCACTATGGCCTATATATCATGGGCCAATGATTTCCCTTGTATCTCCAACATTATTGAATAGATTAACATGGTACTTGGCAAAATGGGTTAGTTTGACACATTGAACGACCTCATAATATCTGAGCTCACTCTAACATACATTTCATGGGTCTGTGATTTTGTTTCATATCTTGAGCACTATATACATGTCATAGATATATTCACCATATACCTGGGATAATGGTTCGGTCTGACTCTGCAGATGACCTCATATATTTATAGGTCTTTGTAACTGTGAGAATCAGGCATCGTGCCTGATTCTCACAGTTACAAAGGCCTCTAAATATATGAGGTCATTTGCAGTGAACTGCATGAGGCGCGCTTTTGTCTTTTTTGATAACTCTTGTTACAATTACAACAGTTTACTGTGAATCTTTTACAGAGCCTAATAACAACGAAACAGCACCACCAATTTTAAAAAGTGTATGTGACCAGTCTATAAGAGAAGAACCACACATTGATGTGGACAAGAAAAATACTCTTACAAAAGTGGATTCTAAAGGCACCGTGTCTTCGGTTAGATCGGGTACACAGGTGAGGGGTTGTCAAAGTTTTTTTTTATTATTAGTCAAAATAGTCATTCATTTTTACCCTATGCCTCTTGTGTTTGTATGCCGTATTGTTTAGACACAGATTATATGAAATTATTGAGTTTGTGCGTGTCATTTTTTTCTGTATACGCCATTATATGATTTATTTATTTTTTTGTGTGTGAACACCATATGGCCACTACATATAACAGTCACACTTCCACTTAATATGGAGGCCCGGTAGCAAAGTGGGTTAAACGCTGGCCTGCTGATCTTGCGTCCCGGATTCGATTCCCGCTGGATGCGCAAATCGTTTTAGCCATAAACTGGGTTCCTTGCACACAGCCTTTCTTAATCATCCTCCCATTGTCCTTATATGTCTGAAATTCTATAGAAAAGTACGTAAAATTGCTATCATCCATCCAGCCATCCGTCCTATCATCCATCCATCATCCATCCATTCTGTCTAATATGGACCTCAAAGTTACTTGCTGCACGTCATTTACGTGTATTCACTGATTGGCGTCGCGTGAAAATGTATCTTGTACCATGTGGGAACTGTAAATACCTAAATCAGCCTGTGAGTCAACTCATACTGATATGATTCTTTATTTTTCGCCGATTAGATCCCTTTGGACTCAAAAATTGTATATATGCGAAAAGGGAAGACTCTGATGAGACTACGCGGATGCGCAGGCTGATCTGAGTCTTTCCTTTTCGCGGATGCGCAGGCTGTTCTGAGTCTTTCCTTTTCGCGGATGCGCAGGCTGATCTGAGTCTTTCCTTTTCGCGGATGCGCAGGCTGTTCTGAGTCTTTCCGTTTCGCACATGCATTTCCACGCGACTCCAATCACACTTTAAAATGTAGTTCAGCTTATTGGGACATTGTTTTGCCCATTATATACGGGTATTTTCTTGGAATTTTATGTTTTTAGGTGGTGATCGACATTGTTCCACCAGACAAGGAACCTGCTGCTACAAATGACACAAAGAGTAAGTTCAGTTTTCACAATATATGTGACGCGTCATGACATTTTGGGTCCAAATGAGGTTTGACGTCATTTGAGAAATACGCGCTCGAAACGTCACGACGTGACGTAGGCCAAGTTAATTTACGTCGCATCTGTTTTAACGTCGTGGTGAAACTCGTTTTGTATCTTCGTATTAACGAGTATCTAGCTACAATAATTTGGGAAAACAAACGCGTAGAAACTAAAATTATTTATTCAAAAAGGGCCTCAGAACAGATACATGGCAAAATATATGGAATGTGTTCTCGCGGGATCTGTATTTCATCACACCGGGTAGGCGGCAAATGAAAACGCTAATGCGGTCGATGAAAGCGGATAAAAAGAAGACATTAGAAACAGAGTTTTCGACTGCAAATTGGCGCCAATTTGCAATCAAAAACGCTGTTTCTAACGGTTTTGATCCACGTTAATCGATTGTTTCGAGCGTTCTCTATTGCCGCTTACCCGGTGTGTTCATACTACCGATGAATTATAATCCAGAAATTGCAGTTGCAGTTGTACCTATTTGAGCTCTTGCAAGATTTATCTAGTTTGATTATCAGCCGGCTCGGCCTCTTTCTTCGAGATTCAAGAAAAAGTGTCCGTTTTTTTTTTTTTTTTTTTTTTTTTGTGCATTTGTGTTGAAGGATCAGGTAGTTACAGATTGCTAGGAATATTAAAGTTTGACCAAGTTTTTTTATGTGTGGAGAATCATTTTCTCATTGCGGTCCCAAATGTTTGTGGTCATTGGATGATGGCTTGCAATTTAACGTATTTCAGTCATAGCAAGGCAATGGGAGGGTGGTAATGAAAGCTGTTTGCAATGGAAACTCGTTTACGGTTGAAAATATTTGCTCCTCTAGCGGGACTCAAACTCGGGACCGCTAGACAAGCAGGCGCACGCTAGCCTAATTATTCTACTGAGCTGCTGGGGCCCCTGTGGCCATCGATCCTGAAACTTTGTGGTCATTAGGGCACCTCAGCTGATCTTTTTTTCAATTTCAGTTCTACGTAACCTTGTGGTCTACTATTCCCCGAAGACTGCTACTGAGCAAAGTACACATTTTGCTGAGAAATACTGATCGTAGAATGGAAGAGCCTGATTTTTTGTTCTTCCTTTCTTTTATGCATTATTTCATCAAGAAGTAGATTTAAGATGTACTTCTTACATTACCGCTTTATAAACAATTTATTATTCCCGATAAAGCATAGAATCATAAGTTTTTCTTCTTAAAAATTGGGATACCCTGAAGATTTGGACATCGCTATAAATACTTTTAAAGTGATTCTGTGGACAGAGCAGTCTTGTTTTGGTATAGTTTTGCTTACACCCCAAACACAGTGTGTATCCAGAGCCGTTCGGAAATAGTTTATGTTAGTGCAGAAATATTAAGGCTTGTATGCAAAGTACTGTACCAGGCATTGTCTCAAACTTCTGAATACCAAGTTCATGCTCCGTTCAATTATATTTTTATGCTGCTGTCAAATATGCTGAAACTTTTACTGAAAAATTCAAGAATAATTGCATTTTAAGCTGACTGGAATTTATCCGGGGAAGCAACTCTGCACCATTTAGCCTCCTTCAGAAAACTGAAAGAAAATATCTCGTGTGCAGGAAACTGTAAAAACAGCAATTTGATACAGGATGGCTGGTTGATTTAAGGTATATTGAAGGTGTATGGGCACGCTTCCGTGATTTTCTGCCACTTGGTCGCACCTGCTGCAGCAAGAAGCAATATAGGAGTTCACTTTTTTGTATGTCTGTCAGTTTTCCGTTAGCTCGTACGTCCTCAATTAGGCCCTACTTCTACTCTAACCTTATTTCCATTATTCTAAAAATGTGATATATACAATCATCAAGTTTGGTTATACTGATGTCTTCATTATTCAAACTCTGCTGACTTGGTAAAATTTTACATTCAAAATTACTTTATCTCTGGCGCTTAAGTCCATTTCTCTTAAAATATGACACCTGCAATTTAACAAACCTGGCATAAAGTTTCTTTTTAGAATTACAGGGATGATAACTCTTGACTTATAGTTCACACTCTGATGACTTTATAAAATTCTGTGTCGACCTTAGCATTTAAGTCTATTTCACATGCCCGTTATCTTTTCTTCTGATGTCCTTCTGGATGCTGCTGTTATTTGTACAATATTCTATGCTATGCTGGCGTTGATACATTTGAAACCAGCTTTGCATCCTCAGTTGCATAGCCTCTAGTGTTTAAGCTCATTTCTCACTATTTCACCTGTAATCATCAGACACAGCATAATTTTTTTTCTCCGGCTTGTCATATGAATCAATGGACTACTGAATACTCTCAAAGCTTATGTACTCACACATTGTTGACTGTGGAATTTTACATCATGAATTCATCCTTCCTAGCTTGTAAAACCCAATTCGCTCCAAATGTTCTAAATAGAGTCATTAAACCAGCCATGCAGTTTCTTTTAACTATGACCCTTACTAACTATGGACGCGAAATGCAGGTAAATGTACCAACTAACATTCTGTGGATTTCTCATATTCAACGAGAAACAGCGTTTTTCTTCCTGGTGCGTTTAGACTCTTGCACAATGGGTCCACACTGAATAGAATTTTTTTTTCATCTTGACGCATTAAACTCTCTGCTTTAAAGACTTTGCCTCAGTTGAAAAGGGAGACAAAAATGAAAGTAGTGGAGATCCTTCCCCTAGAGATGCACCCATCTAGATTAAAATTTGATACAGTTTTGTGACTGTGAACGATTTTTTTTTTGGTTAGAAAGAAGATGGTGGCCTTATTGTTTTTAAGTTCCGGCTCTGACAATAAATGTGTAGAATTGTCATAAAAACGCTGCTACAAAAGTTTCTGAGAAAAGAGACCGCACATCCAACGCATGTTTGCACTTTTTAATACTAAACAGCCCTTTCAAATGCCTACGAGTTCATTTTGTTTTACAGCACAACTTAACCCGGGCGTTGTTTATCTTAGAAAATATGCCGCGGACGTGGAACAAGTATTGGTGCCTTTAAAACTTAAGATGACATTTTTTCAACTGTGTGTGTATGTGCAAAGAGTTATCAGGAACCATTTCCAGGGACCCGATGCGCAAAGACAATGGTATATTTATGAGGAGGCTGCTTCATACTGCTCAGATGCAGAAGTGTGCCTAAGACC
Source organism: Ctena decussata (assembly GCA_963989385.1). Lineage (NCBI taxonomy): Eukaryota > Metazoa > Mollusca > Bivalvia > Lucinida > Lucinidae > Ctena > Ctena decussata. The sequence continues at coordinate 16,409,760 of OZ022515.1, read as the reverse complement.
AGCTGCCCAAAACCAAATATGAAGGCGGAACCTATTTAACACTTCAGGATTATTTCAATGACATTCAACAATAGAAAGTTTTCAAATTCCAAAAGTTAAAAAATTGCAAATCAAAGAGTGAAAAGTAAATCTATGCCCAGATTTACTTGAGAAATAAGCTAAGCCAACATCTTCCTTGTAGGCATGTAACGATGATGTCGGTTGCCATGGAAACATTTTTTTCTGATTTCAGATTGCTGGATGGTTAAAGAATAATTTTATTTAATTCTTATTATTTCTGCAGATAATATATCATTTTAAAGAGAACTTTTGAAAGCATAAGGTATCTAAGTCAAAGACCGCTTGAAAATGTTCTTTTTGAAACTTGAAAATCTTATTTTTGGGTCATTATGACAAGAGTCAAATTTCTCGAAAACCGCTCACTATATTGAGTTGAAATTTCATATATGCACTCTAGCATTATCAAGCTATCAGAAAATGGTGATATCTCATTTTCGCCCCTGGGCCTCATTTGGACCCAAAATCTCATGGTCGGTCACATATGTAGACAAATTTAGTTGCCAGATATGATCCGTTTCAAATAAACCCGAATACATATAAATTATGTCCCTGAAACTTTTGTTTGAATAAAAAAAGTTAAAGCCATGGATACTTTTGTAACACATTTAAGAGATTTAAACAAGTAAAAAGAAAAGAAGACAAAAGAAAAAGCACACACAAAAAAAACCAAACAAACAAACAACAACAACAACAACAACAACAAAAAAAAAAAAAAAAAAAAAAAAAAAAAAAAAAATAACACAAAATGACACACACATTTGAATACAAACAGAATAAAAGAAATAGAAATCGATGAACAGCTAAGCTTAATTGAAAAAATAAAAAAAGGAAAACAGAATGAACATATATTTTTAAGCAATACGAAATACAATTAATCTATACTCCAACTGACGCAAAAAAAACCCTAAAAACAAAAAAAAAAAACAAAGAAAAAATCATGCAAAGTTGGAGTGTACAGAGCACAAATGATGCTAATCCCTGAGACAGGGTGGGGCAGTGAGCATTGATAGAAAAAAGAAAAAAATGTCAATTTGCAAAATTGTTCATTTAACACATAGGTCACATCGAAGAAAACTCTGCCGTGCAAAACTTGCCAAATAATGCCAGTCCCAAGAATGCCAAAAGCGACTCTAAGTCTATAATTGACCCACCCAAAGGAGAGAAATCGGACGGTGTTGATCTCAAAGCCAAACCAGATCTTGGAGCCGGAACTGATTCCTCGGGTAGTCAGAAAGAAAACGGAAATTTAGAGAAAACGTCCAACCAGAAACAAGAAAGCCAGTCAGGAACTACGGATAAAGGTAAGGGAACCTGAATCAACCCTTAAAACGCCAAACAGCAGACGATAAATTTTATATCTGCAAAATTCAAGAAAAGTTTTAATTATCTCAGTGTATTTTTACAGAAATGATGAACTAACTTCCTGCAATATATTGCTGAGCCGTCAAAGAAATAGTTGATGCAAGATAAACTTACTGTTACCAAAGTTACTATGCTATTTAGAATATGCTGCTGAAATGTCTAAGAACTATTCAAAGTAAGGCAGTCATAAGATTATCAGACTATAACTTTATAGAAAATTCGATCATTTTCAAATTTTAGGCTGAACATAGCTTCTTGGGCATTTTTGACGTGATTCGTATATAATTTCAAGTGATTGAAGCTTCAAACTTCAAAAGCCGATGGAAGAATCAAAACATGAAGTTGTTTTATATGTTTTTACACCATATTAACGGACAAAGACTGAAGTTAATTTCATAACTTATAAAAAATTGTCGTACTATCATATACGTGGGGCGTTCGAAAAGATTTGCAAATGACGTAATTTCTCGGTAGTCACCATACAGACGGAATTTCTGATTGCAAAAACACACAAAGCTATGATATGCATAGAGAAATCTGCAAACATGGTGCATTTTTTAAAAGGGCGCATTTTTTAACTTCTTTGAAAGAGTTATACCCTAAAGGCACTGATAAATTTAACTATAGTAGGCCGTAATTTATATATCAGCAGTCTTTGATTTTTTAAAATCTTTGTTAGTTAAAGACAATGCCAAGACAATGTTGTCCTGTAAATATCGCGGAAATCATTCTTAATCTAGGTTCCATACGGGGCCGGGAATATGGTGCTTAATGTACTCGCAATTTCTCCATTTCTACAAAAGTTTAATGTTTTTGTAATGAAAACAAGTGTATAAGCATTCAAAAACTTGGCAACAAGAGCACTTACATGGGTCAACAAAAACCCGTCAATAAATTCAAATTAATGCCAAAAATGATTTGTCTACAAGCTTTTAAAAATGACGTTAACGTAAATTTCAATAACGTCATAAGAAATGGGCATTGCTTTGCAAGGAATAAACCGATAACAGTTGCCACCCTTCTAACCTTTTATGGATATTGTAGCCAACGATGTACAAGAAAATGACAAAGATTAATTTTTTCTTTACAAAGATATTTGACTTGATTGCCTAATACTGAAAAGATTTTACATATACATGTAGAATTAGCCCAGTGGTATGACTGGGACCTATTAAAATGCTTTGTAACTCAAAAAGAAAAAGTATCTTTGTATAGTGTTTGGTACAGTTTGTAAAGACAAAATGCAGTGCTTTCAGAACATGTATAGCAGTTGTACCTAGTGTGCCCTAAAACAGAGTCATGAGGCCTTTGCAAACCTTTTCGAACGCCCCTCGTATGTATTTAATTAAACATTTTACATTGTATTCCTATATAATTGCATATAGCACTGGACAGAATTTTAACAGGTAAGCTCTCGGATAAACCCGTAAGTCGCTGTCGGTAATTTTCGCCGTATTGAAGCATAAAGTTCCCTATGGCGGGGTATCTGGTCCTGTCAAGGGCTTATAAATAAATGAAGGATATGGAAAATGAAGAATAAAAAATCAGAATGAAGACATTATAAATAGGGGAGGAGTGTGTGTGTGTGGGGGGGGGGGGAAGTTGGATGAGAATGCAATGGCGGAGTAACATTCGCCGTTTGCGAGCCTTTCATTTTGAGTTCCCTAAATGTGAATGGGTACACTCTCAGGGGACGCAACGCTGGCATTCTCTTATTTCCTTCTCTCTCAGTAGGGGTCAACTCTTAAGGGAATGAATTGAGCCACGACATGACAAAGCCAACAATGTGGTTGTGCACCCAGCGCAGACCCAGATCAGCCTGGGCATCCACCCAGTCTGATCAGAGTCTGGAGTCTTTGCTGTCCACATGGAGGTAGCTAAGACCCTTAGCTACCCTTTAAGCGCTTAGCTAAGAGTATGGTCAGACTTGGCGGATGCCCAGACTGATCTGAGTCTGTGCTGGGCTCACAGCCGCTTTGTTGATTTTCTCGTGTCGCGGCTCAAACTATTTCATTTAAGAGTAGATCCATTTTGAAGGCTACTGAAGCAAACAGGGAGACTTACGTGTTATCATTATGGTGTTTTATCCTATAAAAATGGCGAAAAACAACAGGGTGTAAACATACACCTTCATATACAGCGGTTAATAGACGGATGGATGACTGGCGATTTTACGTCCTTTCCAACAGTATTTTAGTCATATCAGGACAATGGCCAGGTGATAATGAAAGGCTGTGTACAATGGAACTCCATTTACGAATGAAAAGATGTTCGCCTCAAGCGGGTCTCGAAGCCGGGACCGCTAGATCAGTAGGCCAGCACTTAACCAAATGAGCTACCGGGGATCCTAGTGGTTAATAGAGGAACTGTAGTAAAATCTCCCATAATTACAGACACAGTAAACACCACAAAGTCTGTGACGTTAACAGACACGCCAGAAAACATTGTGACCATTAAGGTACAAGGCAGAGAAGTGACGTTCAAAGTTCCCACAGAATGTCTGACCAGTCAAACTCTAGATCCACCAACCGAAAGACTTGAAATGCAATGGGTGTAAGTTTGTTATTTTATGGACAGAAGGTTTGACTTAAACATTTAAGCGACGTGTTTTATGCATTAGAATATAAATGAGCCGCGCCAAGACAAAACCAACGAAGTGACATGTACGTCATCCAAAGAACCAGATTAGCCTGGGCATTCGCCCTGTCTGATCAGCGTCTTCGCTTAATGATTAAAGGGTTGCTAAGGGTCTAAGATACCTCCGTGCCGACAGAAAAGACTCTGATGGACAGAGTCTTTGCTGTCTACTTAAGCTAGGGTAGCTAAGGATCCATGCTACCTCCATGCCGAAAGCAAAGTCTCTGATCAGACAGAGTGGATGCCCAGGCTGTTCTTAGTCTCCGCTGGGCGCATATGCCACTTTGTTGGTTTTGTCAGTTGCGGCTCAATTATAAATCGTCTGTTGCATATGTCATAGTCGGTTTACAGAAGAAGTGGTGGGCAACAGCGTCATGTGCATTCTAATCACCTATCCGTCCGTCCGTCCATCCATTTTAGATACATTTGTACGTTCTTATTAAAACCAAAGCAGAAAGTTAATACAGATCGTAATGCTAGAAATACTTCATGAAAATCAAATACAACATTCAATTTCGCACAAACTTGTCGTCAGAATACCATCTTATCATGCAGTAGCTCCGCTAAGTGAGTTAAAAAGAAACACGTGAATGAGTACACCGCCATGTTTTTTCTCTTCTTTTTTACAAGGAAAGACAACTCTTATGGCTTCTTCTTTGCTCCCTTCCATCTCGTAAAGGAAAAAAAAAATATCGAGGAGCAAGTTCTTTTATTTAAGTGTTGAACCCTATTGAATGAAAGTAGTTAAGTTTCACCTTAACTTCCTTTTTGACGCCAGCAAGCATGAGATATTGAAACAACATCACGTCGAAATAACGCCGCTTTAACGTCGCCTCAACGTCATGTCGTTTCTGCAGAAACGACATTACGTTGCGATGACGTTATAGCGGCGTTGTTTCGAAATAACGCCGCTATAACGTCGCCGCAACGTCATGTCGTTTCTGCAGAAACGACATGACGTTGCGGTGACGTTAAAGCGGCGTTATTTCGACGTTTGTGCAGAAACGACATGACGTTGCGGCGACGTTAAAGCGGCGTTATTTCGACGTTTGATGATTGCTTATTGTCTGAATCGTCGTATTTTCTTACAGGTACGGATATAGAGGAAATGACTGTCGCAAGAATATCCATGTATTAGTCGGTGGGGAAATCCTGTACTTCATGTCCTATATTGCCATTGTTTACAACAGAGAAAGTCATCATCAGAAACATTATAAGGAACATACCGACGATATTAAAAGGTAAGTTCAAAATTAGCTGTGTTCATAGGTCATGGGATTCTATCTTGTTTAAAAAAATAAAAAACCGACGCTGACTCTAATTTGTGTGCCCTGTGGGGATCTTAGTCATGTTACAAAAGGATCCTTTCGTATGAAATTTGACATTAATGAAACGAACCTATGTCGAGTTTCATAAATTCAAAAAAAAAAAAAAAAAAAAAAAAACGACCACGAGTGAAAGATCCTGTTTATCATATGGGATTTCATCACCTTAGATATTGACATAATTTCAATAAAAACAATTTTGTCAGGAACGGAATCATGAAGTAACGCGTCAGCAGTCAAATGCTATGTAACTTGGGGTCATACGATTTACGTGACACTGCGCTAGCCACTGATAAGTATACTTTTGAAAGGGCGTAGAACCGCAAGTCATACATCCACCCAATCTCTTGAATAGATTATTTTCAAGTACATGTAGTAAGTTTTTGATGAAATGCACACATGTCTATGCTGATCTGAGTCGTTGATGTCCATGCATTTATTCATATCATTATTATCAAAATGAGTACAGATACATGTGTAGAACCAGATAAAAGAACGAAAAAAAAAATTAAAAAAAATAAAAACAACATAAACAACAACAACAACAAAAATGATATTCATGTACTTTAAATCCGCGAGAGCTCTTTTCACAGGATATATAATATTCTTCCCACACGAAGACATCAACATTAAGGAAAATGAGTACACTCACCATGTTTATTTTTTGCTTTTTAGCTCACCTGAGCCGAAGGCTCAGAGGTGAGCTTATAGGATAGGAGTCGAGCCGTCGTCCGTCCGTGGGTGCGTGCGTGGGTGCGTGCGTGCGTGCGTCAACACTTTCAAACATAAATATCTCAGAAACCAGTGGGCTGATTGCAATCAAATTTTATCTGAAGCATCATTGGGGTGGGGGAAAGGCTGCATTAGGTTTTGGTGCAGATCAGCTCAGAATTCTGGTTTCCATGGCAACAGATAGCCCCAATAGGGTTATAATGGGGAAAGCGGCGTCATCACCTTTTCTCGACTGTTTTTGATTAGATCCTTATCATACTTGCAGGTAATGGTGACATACAGTACCGCTTTCGGTTTTCTGCACTTATTTGACGACATACGATCATTCAGTTAACAACATAGGTCGTTTCGTTATAGCTCCAGGTCAGTTCCTTCAAAACGATCATTCAATTCCGATCATTACGCTCAGTCACTTCAATTTGATACTGGTTCCCGGAGTACACACTGATAAAGGGTCACAGGATGAGAACCAGTCATCGATCATTCCGATCGATCGATCCGCTTGATACTGGTTCCCGAAGTACATACTAATAAAGGGTCTCAGGATGAGAACCAGTCAATCGATCATTCCGCTTGATACTGGTTCCCGAAGTGCGCACTGGTAAATAGGCCGAGAACCAGTACATTTCGATAAGTCCGCTGTCACGTTCGGCAGATTCGTCACTTTTTGTTGTTATTCTATTTTTCTATTGTTTCTTTCTTTTTCTCTCTCTTTTTTTTTTTATTTTGTTATTTCGCTCTCTGATCTACAATTAACGGCATAAAAGCTCTCGCGGATTCTGTATACATTCGACAGGCTGATTGTTTCTTTCCGCTAAAGAGACGTGTTTTCCTCGCCTGCAGTTAAATAAAATAGAGCAATTGCCTTTCCAAACAGAGCTGTTGAGATGCGGAGCAGTTTTTCCTAACCTTTTTTCTTATCACACTCTTCCCTGTCTTCTTTGTTGGACACAGCCAATCGCCACTCTAGTCGCCATTATGGTATTTTACAAGAGAAAAGTTTATATGTTAGTGCAATATTTTGTTGTTTAACGTTGTCTGCTGTAAAACTAACACAAATGCCATTTAAAAAAGCTACTCTTTTAATGTTTATCCCACCCATGAAACTAATATCGGTATGATTATTCATATAAAACTGTTTTTCAATCGTCTTTCCAGTGCTTTCCGGTGTTTCTGTGCTAGAAGTTCATACTCTTGATTTAAAGAGTGTTGGTGCTTTTAGTCTTTGTTTTATTTTTCAATAAGCTGTCACTCATTTTGGAGCCCAATATCTTAGTGGGTTAAGCACTGGCCTGCTTAGTAAGTGGCCTGGGTTCTGATTCGTGCTAGTGACAGGGTATCCTTTTAATCATAAATAGGGTTCATAGGCACATAGCCTTTTATTATCACCCTCCCATCGTCCTGAAATACTGTTGGAAGGGATGTACAATAGCAAATCATCCATGCAGAGGTAGTGTGGTGGTTTGTGAGTTGGACTACTTGGTCCATCTTTCATGTAAGACCATCACGAAAAGAGGGTTGGTGGGTGGGCAATGTACAGATAGAGCTACTACATAATTAAAAATAGTGCCCCTTTATAGGCACTACTTCACACGACATCTTTCAGTAGCGCAGCGGCAATAGCACTACTTCACATGACAGCTGCTGATAGTAGCGCAGCGGCAACAGCATTATTTCAGAAGACAGTCCCTGATATTAGCGCAGCGGCAAAAGCGCTACTCTTTCAACAGCGCAGCGGCAATAGCGCTATTTCAAAAGACTTCCTCTTGTTACAGCTCAGCGGCAATAGCGCTACTTCAGAAGTTATCCCCTTATGGTAGCACAGCGGCAATAGCGCTACTTCAAAAGACATTCCCTTATAGTAGCGCAGCTGCATTAGCGCTACTTCAGAAGACATTCCCTGAAAGTAGCCCAGCGGCAATAGCGCTACTTCAGAAGACATTCCCTTATAGTAGCGGCAATAGCGCTACTACAGGAGACAGCCCCTAGTAGTAGCGCAGCGGCAAAAGCGCTATTTCAAAAGACTTCCCCTTGAAACAGCACAGCGGCAATATCGCTACTTCAGAGAGCATGCCCTTATAGTAGCACAGCGGCAAAAGCGCTACTTCAGAAGACATTCCCTTATAGTAGCGCTGCAGCTTTAGCGCTACTACAGAAGACAGCCCCATTCAGAAGCGCAGCGGCAATAGCGCTATTTCAGAAGACATTCCCTGATAGTAGCGCAGCCGCAATAGCACTACTGCAGAAGACATTCCCTTATAGTAGCACAGCAGCATAAGCGCTACTACATGAGACAGCCCCTTTTAGTACCACAGCTGCAATAGCGCTATTTCAAAAGACTTCCCCTTGTAACAGCACAGTGGCAATAGCGCTACTTCAGAAAGCATCCCCTTATAGTAGCACAGCAGCATAGCACTAGTTCAGAAGACATCCCCGTATAGAAGTGCAGCGTCAATAGCGCTACTTCAGAAGACTTTCCCTTATAGCAGGGCAGCGGCATTAGCGCTACTACAGAAGACAGCCCCTTATAGTAGCACAGCGGCAATAGGGCTACTTCAGAAGACATTCCCTTATAGTAGCACTGCGGCTTTAGCGCTACTATAGAATACAGCCCCTTTAAGTAGCGCAGGGGCAAAAGCGCTATTTCAGAATACATCCACTTATAGTAGCGCAGTGGCAATAGCACTACTTCAGAAGACTTTCCCTTATCGCAACACTACTTCAGATGACTTTCCCTTATAGCAGCACAGCTACTACAGAAGACAGTCCCTTTAAGTAGCGCAGCGGCAATAGCGCTATTTCAAAAGACATCCCCTTATAGTAGCGCAGCGGCAATAGTGCTACGTCAAAAGACTTTCCCTTATAGCAGGGCAGCTGCATTAGTGCTACTGCAGAAGACAGCCCCTAAGCACAGCGGCAATAGCGCTACTTCAGAAGACATTCCCTTATAGTAGCGCTGCGGCTTTAGCGCTACGAAAGAAGACAGCCCCTTTTAGTAGTGCAGCGGCAATAGCGCTATTTCAGAAGACATCCCCTTATAGTAGCGCAGTGGCAATAGGGCTACTTCAGAAGACTTTCCCTTATAGTAGTGCAGTGGCATTAGGGCTACTACAGAAGACAGCTCCTTTTAGTAGCGCAGCGGCACTAGCACTAGTACAGAAGACATCAGCTTTAATAAAGCAGTGGAACTGTGCAACTTTAGAAGTCATCACCTTTCAGTAGCTCAGCATTTTATTTATCCTGAGTCTTCAGTCATAACTCAAAATGCAAAATTTGTGATATCTTTATGGTAATACTTTAGACGTTTTTGATCAGGTATTATCAGACCAACTCCCTACAGGGTCAGTGCAACCAGGTGGAACCAAGTTGATCCTGGGAACTGGAAAGGGTCACAAGCAATACCAAGGTTGAGCTGAACCAGGCATACTGTCACCTTAATAAATGGCCTGAGAATGTCACAACAATGCTTATACAGTCCTACTGCACCTTAATTTCTGGAAGCAATGAATCCAAACCTACCTGACACATGACAACCATTTACAACAAAGGCCCCTTGGACAAGGCTATCTTTGCGGTGCTGTTCATTACTGTGCCATCTTGGTGGTGGCCCCTTCTCCGATTCTTTTCAATTGTAGCACTGCTTATTATCAAGCATGATCGAATCAGCTCCTTACTGATGGCACCGGACACTAGGCAAGCATCACCGCCGAAGGCCGCTGGGACAAAGTTCCCTATAGGGTCAGTGTACCATAGGAAGTCAAGTTGATCCTGGGAATTGGTAAGGTTCACAAACAATGCCCAGGTTGAGCTGCTTTACTAAAGGGTGAAGTCTTGATTGATTGATTTGTTGCTTTACGTACACAGTAAACAGCTATGGTCATGTTGGGACGGTCAGTTAACCTAACCACACTTTTCCTGGGCAGGCCTAGACCTCCTAAGCGGTTAACCAGTACTAAGTGCACATACTTTCGCCAGTAACTGACAACTGCCCTTCTTGAATCAGTGGAAGGAGAAACAAAAGTATGAGGCCAGACCGAGTATCGAACCCAGGACCTCTGACTTATGAGTCAGGTGCCCTACCAATTGCGCTATGCGGCACGGCGGATGAAGTCTTCTTAAGTTGCGCTAATGCCACTGCGCTATTAGAGGGTGAAGTCTCCTGAAGTGGCGCAAATGCCGCTGGGCTTCTACAGGGGCAAATCTATTTAAAGGGTGCTAATGCTGCTGCGCTACTAGAGGGTGAAGTCTCCTGAAGTGGCGCTAATGCCGCTGTGCTTCTACAAGGGGAAGTCTTCTTAAAGGGCGCTAATGCTGTTACGCTACTAGAGGGTGAAGTCTCCTGAAACGGCGCTAATGCCGCTGCTCTACTAGAGGGTTAGGTCTCCAGAAGTGGTGCTAATGCAGCTGTGCTTCTACAAGGGGAAGTCTTCTTAAAGGACTTCACCCTTTAGTTTCATTTAGATTGGATCAAAACTGTGCCCTCTACAGCGTACACAAGGTCGTTCTTATATTTGACCTAGTTACCTAGTTTTTTGACTCGACATGACCTACTTTCAAATTGGCCTAGATATTGTGACGATAAACATTCTGACAAAGTTTCAAAAAGATTGTATCAAAACTGTGCCCTCTAGAGCGTACACAAGGTTTTTCTAAGATTTGACCTAGTGACCTGTTTTATCACCTGACATGACCCAGTTTCAAACTTGGCCTAGATATTGTGACGATAAACATGCCCACAAAGTTTCATTAGGTTTGGATCAAAACTGTGACCTCTAGAGTGTACACAAGGTTTTTCTAGTATTTGACCTAGTGACCTAGTTTTTGACCAGACATGACCCAGTTTCAAACTTGGCCAAGATATTGTGAGAATAAACATTCTGACAAAGTTTCATAGAGATTGTATCAAAACTGTGCCCTCGAGAGCATACACAAGGTTGTTCTTATATTTGACCCTGTGACCTTATTTTTGACCCGACATGACCCAGTTTCCAACTTTACCTAGAATTCATAAAGATAAACATTCTGACAGAGTTTCATGAATATTGGATCAAAACTGTGCCCTCTAGGGTGTACACAAAGTTTTTCTAAGATTTGACCTAGTGACCTGGTTTTTGACCCGACATGACCCAGTTTCAAACTTGGACTGGATATTGTAAGGATAAACATTTTGACAAAGTATCATGAAGGTTGGATCAAAACTGTGCCCTCTAGAGCATACACAAGGTCTTTCTATATTTGACCCTGTGACCTAGTTTTTGACCGGACATGACCTACTTTCAAACTTGGCCTAGATATTGTGATGATAAACATTCTGACAAAGTTTAATGAAGACTGGATCAAAACTTTGCCCTCTAGAGCATACACAAGGTTTTTCTAAGATTTGACCTAGTAACCTGGTTTTTGACCAGACATGACTCAGTTTCAAACTTGGCCTAGATATTGTGAGGATAAACATTCTGACACAGTTATATGAAGTTTGGAACAAAATTGTGAGCTCTAGAGTGTACACATGGTTTTTCTAATATTTGACGTAGTGGCCTAGTTTTTGACCCGACATGACCCAGTTTCATACTTGGCCTAGATATTGTGATGATGAACATTCTGACAAAGTTTCATGAAGTTTAGATCAAAACTGTGACCTCTAGAGTGTACACAAGGTTTTTCTAATATTTGACCTTGTGGCCTAGTTTTTGACCCGACATGACCCAGTTTCGAACTTGGCCTAGGTTTTATAAAGACTAATATTCTGACAAATTTTCTTCAAGATTGGATCAAAACTGTGCCCGCTAGAGTGTACACAAGCAAAAGTTGACGGACGGACTGACGGACGGACGGATGTATGACAGACATCAGGGTATCCCAAAAGCTCACCCTGAGCACTTCGTACTCAGGTGAGCTAAAAAAAACTGGAAAGGGAGCTAACTTCTTAAATACTTGTGACAGGGTTATGGTTCTTGTGTACTGCACTTTCTCTCATTGTCCTCTATCAGTGTGTGAAGTTTCATTTACTTCCTCCTTATAGTTTTACAGGCATGCTCCGGAAAAGCAAAATATTGAATAAAAGACCATCGACCAAGTGTCACCCGACGTTTGAAATGTGACACAAACTGCAGTCCTTTATTCTGTTTCAGAGTAAACAGAAAATTATGTATATTACAGAACCTGGTAAGCAAATAATAACTGAAGCGCAACCAAAATTACTGGGCCTCTATGAAGTTATAAGATACTTAAGCTTAGAAAGGGCCATTTATGTGTAAAATTGGGTGACTGAAACTTATGGCCTACAAAATTTCATGAAGACATCCAAAATGGTTTCTGAGTTATGGCGCGCACAAGAATATTGATGGACGGACAGCGCCATGACATAATACATCCATATTTTACAAAACAGGGATCTAAAAATCACTATTAAGATATTGACAAGGACAACAGATGTGTCCCTCAGTAATACTGAAATTTATTCAACTCTTTACCTGCAATCCTTATGATCTATTCGTGAATCTAATATGATTTTGCCATCACTTTGACAGCAGTAACTCAGTAATACTGAAATTCATTTAACTCTTTTCCTGCAATCCTAATGATTGATTCATGCAAATTTGATAATTATTATGATTTTGCCTATCTCTTTGAAAGCACTGTTGGTTTAGAACTGGCACACTCTGTTAGCTGTACCCAGGTTTTATTCTTCACGGAGGCGTTAATCTTCACACCACAAACAAGGTTCCATAGCACTCAGTCTTTCATTATCATCCTACCATTTTCTCAGTACAATTGAAATATTGTTGATAGGGACATAACTCACAGTGCTCCGGCTAAGACAGGATAATAGTAACCAGAGGGCCATATTGGCCCTGGATTGCTCACAAGGGCTTACATAACCCATGATCCAACTTCACCTAAATATTGTTCAAACACACATTCTGACAAAGTTTCAAACAGATCCAATTGAAAATGATGCATGTATTGTGTCCCTGTACCTGAAATTTTTCTAAGATTTGACCTAGTTTTGGGCCAAATGTGACCCAGTTTTCAAACTTCATGGAGATAAACATTCTGACATAGTTTATTGAAGATTGGGTCAAAACAGTGCCCTCTAGAGTGTACACATCTTTTCTCAGATTTAACCTAGTGACTAGATCTAGTCACTAGGTTAAATCTGAGAAAAGATGTGTACACTCTAGAGGGCACTGTTTTCCAGGGGTTTCATTATGATTTTTGGCACCCAGGGATTAGGCAAAGTAGGCGGGGGATTCCATATGTTTTCCATACAATTCCTATACAAATTTTCAAAATATAGGCAGGTGATAAGGCCTCAGTAGAAGGGGAAAATCCCTGCCTCCCGCCTCTTAATGACACCCCTGTTGACCCCACATAACCCACTTTCAAATTTGGCATACATTTTATGGAGATTTATAAACATTCTGACATAGTTTCATGAAGATTAGATCAAACTTATGACCTCTAGAGTGTACACAATGTTTCTAACATTTGACCTGGTGACCAAGTCTTTCATGACATGACTAAGTTTATATTTTGTTCTATATTTGATGGAGACAAACATTCTGACAAGTTTCATGGAAATTGGATCAAAACTGGCCCTCTGGCGTCTATATATAGGGTTTTTCTAAGATTTGTCCTAGTGACCTAGTTTTTGCTACAACATGATCTAGTTTCTAGCTTGGCTAAATTTGATCTCATCAGAGATTTTATGCCCGACCATGATACCTGCATGTTTGAAGAAGTTCCCATCAAAACTGAAGGCTCTGACAAGGTCAAATAAGAGCTATTTTAGCACTGAAGGGCAAGTAACTCTAAGACCAATTATTCAATATGGCCAAATTTCGAATGCACCCACCCGAACTATCAGCAAGTTTTGATAAAAAAATAAAGCTGCTATGCCCAGGAAAATGTTTTTCCCATTTTTAAAGATTTACACCCTCAATATTTCTATTAACTTTTAAATTTCTCACAAAACATTATATCCTAGGCATGATAATGATTGCTGTCAAAAGTACATTTATCTGCCAAATTTATGATTTGCGATGGTCACTGGAAATAGGAGAATTAAAGAAAATACACAAAAAGAGCGGCAATAGCGGGTCGCCATTCCCGCCAAAAATGAAGACTGGATACGCCCAGCAATCATAGTTATTCAGGTTAAAGTTATATCATGACTAATATTAAGCCCTTTCTTTAATCACTTCAGACAATTATTGGTTGAAAAGAACTCACGTGCACAGATTAGAGGTTAATGCTATTGTAAAGTTATTTACTACACCAATCATAAAATTCAAAACATGCTTGCAGAAACGCCTGTGGGAGTCAATCAATTTATGACGACAAAGTTTTCGTGAATATTCAAAAAGGGTACACATTGATATAATTTATCGTCTCTGACTCCGTAACAAAGATGTTGTCGCTGAAGGTTTTTTTAACAAATCTTAATTATGTTGCATACAACTAACCAGTTTCATAATTTTGTGAATATTTTGTAATGAAATACAAGGGAGTATACCTTTAAGCTTTGGGGAAATTTTTTATTGCTCAAAGGCAAGTAACTCTGAACAGAATAATCAAAACCTAACCCATATTCAAATTCATTCGAGATTTTATGCCTGTCCCAGGTACCTGCAAGAAGTTACAATCAAAACTAAAGACCCTATGGCTCCAACATGGTCAAAATAATTTTTTTAGCACTGAAGGGCAAGTAACTCTAAGACTAATTGTTCAATATGGCTAAATTTCAAACTCTTCCAAGACTTTATGCCTGTCCTAGTTATCAAGAAGTTTGATTAAGTTTTGATCCAAAATGAAGTTGCTATGCTAGGGACAAACTATTTCTTCATTGTAAGTCTATGGGAGAGTAACTCTTAATCAGACATGGCAAAGATTTGAACTCATCTGAGATTTTATCTCCGATTTTATGCCTGTCCTTTAAAGAAAATCCCATCAATACATAAGGCCCTATGGCCCGGACAAGGTCAAATAAGGGCTGTTTTAGCACTCAAGGGCAAGTAACTCTTAAAACCATTACTCAATATGGCTGAATTTCAAACTTATCCAAGACTTTATGCCTGTCCTGGTTATCAGCAAGTTTGATCAAGTTTTGATAAAAGTTGCTATGCCTAGGACAACATTTTCTCCATTATAAGTCTATGGGGAAATATTTTGTCACTCAGAGTAACTCTCAAGTGAATAATCAGGCATGGCCGAAATTGAAACTCATACGAGATTTTACAGCCTATCCTGAATACCCACAAGGTTGAAGAGGTTCCGATCAAAATTTAAGGTGCTATCGCGTGGACAACATTTACCCCTTTACAAGTCTATGTGACCTTTTTGTTGCCATGGAACCACAGTTTTGAACCAATATGTCCAAACACTATATGCAGTCAATCCCCCATCCCAACAATACTACACATAAAATTTCTCAACATTGACCTGCTGGTTTAAGAGATGTTGATGTTTAAGAGTGTGGACGATGACGGACGACAGACCAAGCCCATACTATAAGCTCACCTGACGGTGAGCTAATAATTTAAGAATAATATTCCATATCTAGCCATTAAAACCTGTTGTGACCCCTCATTAGAACCAGTCAGGGGAAATGACAAAAATATCTCAGGAAACTTTGAATCTGTTATTTTGTGTATACCACTGACTCAGTGTCATCCAGGTACCACAATGACCCTAAGTATTTGGGACAATCATGTGCAAACAATGAAGACCCAGGTCAGTCTGCTTCTGTAAGAGCACTCTATCAGTGTCTGATCTAGGTTTTTCATAAAATTTTTAGAGTACATAGTGTCTGATAACAATAGCTTGCCCATGAGCACTTTGTACTTAGGTGAGCGGAAAAAAATCTAAGAACAGAAAAGGAAAGCAAGTCTACTGATACTGCAGTTTCTGTCATATATTTTCCTGTTTACACTAAGTCAATTTGAATACCCAAGTATTTTTCTTCAAAAGTCCCAGTGTCAAGTTCTGTCGAACATCCACTTTGTTTCATCTAATACAGCTGCATGATTCTGTAGCACTCACATTCTGATCTTTGAAAAATTCAGTTCATTAATTATTAAAGAAGTTTAAAACTCTGATGAAAAAAAAAAAAAAATATGGCATCTCTCTTTGAATTGGTAGAATTTTGAAATATTGATGAACTTCCACTCATGTAGCTTAAATCCAGTTACACCTTGTCCTATATGTATGAAGAGATAAGAGTAGAACTGAACACAGCATAACTCAATTTCTCGAAAAACAATGATTTTTTAGCATTGTTGAATTTTACACCCTTACAGGGTTTATGCCTGAGAAATGAAATTTCATCCTTGTGGGTCTGAACTCCTGTAATGACTCCTGCTGGCAAAGTCATGTTCTGTTGACAGACTAGCTCATGTGTTGTCCCTTCCTTTTCTTCACAGAAGCACAAACCTGCAAAAAACAATTAGGTCTATTTAAGTACGTGCTCAGAATATTATTCAGGGGAGGCAATTTGTGTGGTTGATCATTGTCAGTCAAAAGCAAATTAAATACATGTACTCAATCAGCATCCACTTTCAGTTGCACCAATTTCCAGTACTGCTGAGAGATATCTGCATAGTTGAAAGAAAGTGAGAAATTCAGATGACTTACATTATGTGTTACGCTTACTGTCACATACTGTATTGCTTCACTGTATTATTAATATGTTTGTATGTATGAAATATTTGAATAAAATACTGTTTAAACCAAACAAGGAGTTGACCACCCAACACAACTGAGCCGCGACATGAGAAAACCAACAATGTGGTCGTGCGCCCAGTGCAGACTCAGATCAGCCTGGGCATCCGCCCAGTTTGACCAGACTCTTCGTAAAGCGTTTATAGGGTAGCTAAGGGTCTAAGCTACCTTCATGCGGACAGTGAAGACCCTGATCAGACTGGGCGGATGCCCAGGCTGATCTGAGTCTGCGCTGGGGGCACAACCACATTGTTGGTTTTGTCACGTCGCTGCTCAATTATTTATTTTAATGCATTTCTTCTTATAAAAGCCCTCTCTCTAATAAATGACTACACTCATAAAATGCCGAATTCCACCAAGATCGGCTATGGATTCGTTCCGCTGAGGTGCGGGAACAACGTCGATATGAGAATTGAAATACTACTACTAGATCAGCTTTAGACCACTGAAATTTCTGATTTATAAATTACCAAATTTTGTCTAGTCTAGAGAATGACATTGATAGGACTTGTGAAATGCAATACATGAAACACAGTACTTTGCTGTGAAATTGTAGGTACAAAGTTTATGGCTGACTACTCTGCTTCTAATGACTATATCCAATATACCACAACAGTTCCTAGTATTGAGACAGATAGGTCTGCAAACAGTGCAGACCCACATCAGACTGCTTCTAAAGCAGTCTGTTTCGGGTCCACACTTTGCTACTCCATCTGCATCTTTTGGTTGCATTACAACATTGTAAAACCAAACTGTTCCATTTTTAGGACAATTTTTATTAATTAATTCAGGTGTTCTAATTTTAACAGTAATTTGCTATTTGGAAAAATGACCAGGTAAAGAAATCAGGCGGGATAAATCACAAAGGGCATGGATAGTATAGCACACAAGGGAGTCATGCATAGAATGGAGATATGCCTCTCCTTTGGAACAGTGCTACCATTCCCTTCACATGTAAGACCATACAACTAACGTCAGCCACTGTGATTGTGATGGGGAAGTTTGGTACAGTTTTGAAAGATTGATCTGAGCTGAAATCAAAACTAAGTGAAACTTGACATGAAGTCCTTTTTTTTTTCTTCAAGAAAGTAGCTCACTGTGTCCTGGTTTGGAATTGCTGAGGCACAAACTGGGAGATAAAGTTGTAATTAAGGTACTTGGGTAATTAGTAGGGTGACTTTGGCCAGAAAAGATGCATATTTCATAGGGTGGGTGGTCATAAAAATACTACAAGCAATGTTATATACCAAAATGTTTGTCATATCCCAAAGTTTGTAAAACAGCCGGGATCCATTGCGTGACGTTGGTGCGAACTGAGAAATCCAAGATGGCGTCACAAGATGGCCGCCGTTCCTTGAAAAGGGGGTTGATGTAGAATATTGGTGCTCATCATCTGTTAAATGTTATTATGAATTTAAAACAGCTGCAGTTTATCTTTAATTGTGCATACCGTTTTAAACATGTGAGAAAACAATAGATAAACCTCAAAGGTCAAGGTCAAATTTAAGGTCAAAGGTCAAATTCGTTAAAAAAATCACTGTTTGACCAGATATGTTTTCAATAACTTCCAAAATATTTATAGCAATGCTATTTCACCTTCAGAATAACATTCTATGGGCAACTGACATCTGTTTAATGCATTTGGTTTAGATATTATACCATTTTAAGTAAGTGAATATGGGGGATATCAACAAGGGGTACTTCACGAAAATCGGCTATTTCAATAGGGGAAATGCAGGAGAAGTACAGTTAACATACAGTTTAATAGAAAGTAAGTTGTGTATATCAAAAACAGGCTTGTTGTTGTAGCACAATATGTTCTTTAAACAAGTTTCTTTTCTGAGCAGGTATTTTCTATCGTTTATGTAGAAGGAGCAAGTTCCCAGGTAGGGGGAGGGGGGGGGGGGGTTATGGTGACACCGATCAGGTTTCTGTTGAGGAAAATTTGTAAGGGAAAATGTAAACGATGGCTAATTTACATGACAAACATTCAAATTCTCAATTATGAAATGGTAAACAGTAGCCTATTACTGTTTCCAGCTAAAGCAATGTTATACTGTTTGTTGCCCACACTGTCAAAATAAATATGTCGATAATGGTGCCCGGCATAGGCACTCGACGGAAAATTTGTATTTTTTTCATGTATTATCAAATGTCAAGCTATTTTCTACCTCTGTAAAATTTCAAGTCGATCGGTTGCGAAATAAGAAAGTTACAATTTATCCCCATTGCATATTCTGACATGGTAGACATCTAGCCTCACGGGTTGTTGCCCAGACACATTTCAAGAATGACCTACGCAAATGTGATAAATATCGTTTTCTCATGGGCTGGCCCATTTATTTGTAAATTCATTTTCAGTTTATCAACTACTCCTAGCCTGATATCAATCTAAATGTCTAACAGCTTTAAACACTGCACTATCAAAGGCCTATATATAGGCCTTTGATACTGCAGTGTTTAAGGATGTCTAACAGCCTTAAACACTGCACTATCAAAGGCCTATATATAGGCCTTTGATAGTGCAGTGTTTAAGGCTTTGTTTAAGCCTTTGATACTGCAGTGTTTAAGCCTTTGATACTGCAGTGTTTAAGGATGTCTAACAGCCTTAAACACTGCACTATCAAAGGCCTATATATAGGCCTTTGATAGTGCAGTGTTTAAGGCTGTTAGTAATTACACTAGTCGGGCATAATGTTATTCTTTCCAATCTGATAGGACGTTGGTGATGCCATAACAATATTTTCACCAAATAACGACATAAAAAGAATTTCAATATAAGCAATGAACTCATTTTTTTCAGATGTGTATCGAGGTATTACAATATTTAGACCATTTAATTTCGATAAACATCAGAAAAATGAAACTCATTATTTATTCCTGCCTATGTTTATAAATGACTAAATGACATGGAGGAGGGAGTGGTGTGTGTGTGTGTGTGTGTTGTGGGGGGGGGGGGGGGGGAGAAATAACCATATTTTTTGAAAAGGAGATCTCTCATAGCTACCATCAGGAGCAGAATAATAAACAAAATAAAATACTATAGTGAATTGATTGGAATTGATAACACTGCAACAGTAACATTAAAACAAGTATTAAACACGAATAACCACAACCACAGCGTTTCAAAGGAGCATTTTGATAGTAAAATACCGCGGCATTTGGGATTAATTAGTATCTGTTGGTTAAAGGTATCATGTTAGAACAACATTTAAAAACAACATATAATACAATTACAATGGCAGGTTTTTGAAAACAAATTAAATGCTTAAAATACCTGTCACCTCCTGAAAATAAAGAGCCACATTTGAATGCAGACAGACCCCATGACCAGCCATAAAACTACACATGCCAATGGTCCCTCATGCTTCCGGAGCTTGTCTGAACATCAGACCGGCACTGAAACAAGAACAGATCATTCCTAAGGATAATCCCTTGGGCTGCATCATGGCCTGTGAGAGCTGGATCTGCTTAGACTAAAATCAATAGGGTCATTATTTGAGCTCATGCTCGGCCATTTGGTGTAATTAGACATATGCCCACCACCGTGATGATGCCACCCTGTTGTCTTTACTATAATTATACTGAAATCGATTAAATTGCTGCCCTTTTTATGATGCAGATTGCTTAGGAAGACTTAATTGGGCTGCCAGTTGAACAGTGTAACAACCATTGTCATGAGGCAGCTTAATGATCGTCATGGTTCAGACCTGCAACAGCAGATTCTTCGTCTCTGACGCCTAAAGAAGACAAGACTACGTCTGTTTTAGTTCTTTCTGTTTACCGAGCAAGTTGGTCATGGTTCTTTCTCCAGGCACTTAGGTTCTTCTTCAACATTTATACAGAGTCTGACCTAAAGGCTATACATCATGCCCGGCATAAGGATTGCAAAACAGACATTAAACCTCAAAAGATTTTGAGAGTTTGTTGACTGTATGCTGGTTTCAGGGCGTCTGTGTCTAATATGCAAGGCCCCCTCCTGTCCTCTATATAGCATGTAAGATAGAGCTTGTATGGAAAATAAATACCACAACAATGGCCTTTTCAATCTGGCCCCATAATGCCTTGACAGCGAAAGTGGATTAGGGTAGCTAAGGAAACCCCCGTCTTTGTTTGTTTCACTGTTTATTTTTCTTAGTACTGTACACTACTCCAGTGCATGTCTCCATTGCAGAAGCCCTTTCTTGCACAACGAGTCTTCTGGGTATAGGCCGCTTAGCATCTTCCTAAATTCAGATCAATTCAGTTTGGTCTAAAATCCAGTTACAGGATGAAAATGAAGTATATTAAAATACAATGCAACACAAAACATCCAGGTATATTCAAGTGATGTATTTTCTGATCATGAGAGAGTATGGCGTACTTTTTTACGACGGGCATTTCAGAAATAATGTAAATGATCTCAGAGTAGCCTATTGGCTGATATTTAGCGGTGGTGTTATTTATCATTGGAAAGGTAAATTCAAGTGCTTTAGAATGGTATGTGTTAAAAGAATTTCTAAGTCACCCATGCATGACAGCACGTGCTTATAGTCATAAGGGTGTGGATACTGGAAACTATATATTTTCACTGGAAGTCTCTTGTGTTCTATTGCTGTTTGCTCAATGACAAAATGTTATATTTTAATGAAGAAACACGTAATACTGTCCGTTAAATATAGAATAAGAACTTATACAGAAATTGTTTCCAGATTCTACACAAGTAACATTATAAAAGAGATTTTTTGTCTGTCAGGTGGTTATAAATGCAAAGTTATTATATATGCATTATATCAATAAGATTGTGAGTTTTGACTCAATCACATCCAATTTCAACAAATGACAGATATTTTATAACTTAAATGATTAGGCCATGATATTTTGTTACAACTGGCATCAAAACACTGATGAAACCGGATGATACGTGTGGAAACCCCACGCCGGAAGTTGCAAAGTAGCATATTTTATGTAAAATACAAAACAATAAAATGAAATTATCTTCTAATAAAAAGACACAGGCTAAATATATTTAACTTTGTTTGATGTAAAAAATTAGAGGGACATATTGTTAGAAAAATTCGGATATAAAGACTTGAAAGACCTGTTATTTAATATGACATAATGATGTTGAAATACGTGAATGGGTGGAGAAACTTATCGTAAAAATCAGGTAGGCCACTGACAAAAGAGCATAAGGTGCCGTAAAAGATAATTTATAACAGAAAACAAGCATGACGAATTAAATCTTATTTATCTTTTGTTTCATATCTGTCACCAAATATTCACTGTCTCTTAATTTGACCTCAAAACCAAAGTTCAAACAACTTACTATATATTTCAATTTAGCACAGGAAGTGACGTCATCAGAAATGCGCATTGTTCCATGATTAGCCTATCTTGCAAGGTAAATCTTGTGTGTTAGCAAGGCTAATACAATGCTTTTTATATTGGAATATTTTCAGTATAACAGATATTATAGGTACCAATCCAGAGCTGCTTGTATCCAGAGTTAAGAAAATATGAATTTGTCTTCACATTAATATTCCGTCCGTTTCTACTCAGTGTCCTTACCGTAACAACAACTGTCAAGGCATATTTTGAAGACAATACCAGTGCCTAAATTCTTTTGAGTTAATGTCATTGGGTGATATGTAAACTTAAAAGTTAAGACATAAATTTCAAAAATCGGTCAACATTCCTGGGAATGACCGACTCATTTACACTATTTCTGAAATGACCCTCGTATATGTTAAGGTAAAACATCTTTAGAGGAACCAACACAGCCAACCCATCCCTGCTCCCTCTCCAACCCAGGGCCAGCTTCCAAAGGAATTTCCCCATTCATTGGAGCAAAGGCTATCCTTCCAAAGCAGACCCAAAAGGAAGGGACATGCCTCCTGGGGAAGTGTGCAAGAAGGAAGTCATAAAAGCTGCCCGCCTTTGTAAAAGTGGCAAAAATATGACTCCGACATCCCAACTGTGCAACAGCTTGACAACCATCCCTTATCACTATCTCGTTGTCCCGATATGGCTGAAATACTGTTCCAATGACATGTAACTGCATCAGTCATTCATCCTTCCTTCGCTCCAGAGCAGATTCCCCATCAAATGGTCACACTGCAAAAGCAAACAAACAGGCTTAGTCACAAGAGCAGCCTCCCATTCAGGAAAAGCATCTCCTCCATCACCATCTTTGCGTTCTTTGTAACCAAGGGCAAACTCCCAAAGAAAAGAACCTCTTCCTACTTGAGCGAAGCTCTCCCACCGAAGCAGATCCCCCCAGGAAGAGCATGCCACCTGAGGAAAAAGAAAATCATAAAAGTTGCCTCTCATTTGAGAACAGGTAAAAGAACTTACACACACAGGTTGTCTTATTCGAGTTCAGCTGACTTGTGAACCAATCAATGCATTAGCAGCATGGACGTTGTACGAGCTGCACGGGTCTCTCACTGAGGATTTAGCCATTACAACCAGAGCAGGTGGTGAAATGAAAAAGACAATTAAGTAAGCTGAAATGGTCTGCTGACCCAGATATGTGCATCTTGGCTCAGGCTGACGTAGCCTACAACAAGGTGGTGCCAATGGTTTCACCTCATCCCAGTCCAAGGTTTTCATGGACCGTTAGAGTGTGTTCGCATAAAGTGGCGAAAAAAATATGAAAGTACACTCAGACATCCCAACTGTGCAACAGCTTGACAACCTTTATCGCCCTTTCAAATGCATTTGACCTTGAAAACGGCCTTGACCTTGTTCAATAGCATCATAACTGTGGACAGGGTTTGCTTGTACAGCACATCTCTTCAACTTTTTCAGTAAATGCACACCACTTTCTTCAAAGTATATGACAATTTTAAAGTAGGGGACATGTAGGAGGTACTATGATTAGGTTGTCCCTTGACCTTGGATATGACCTTGACTTAATGACAAATGATATACATGATATAACAGCTGTGCTCACAGTGCTTTATACCTTATCATAAGATTCATGCCATATTTTTAAACTCTATTAAAATACGTTACATTAGAATGGATCATGAGACTAGTTTCATATCTTTATCTTCAAAACGTGTATAGTGTCATATGTGAACAATAAAGGCGTAGCCCAGCTTATTTATAGGCTTATGCTGATCAATGCCTATGTTATCTGCTGCATGTAGGTAAATTATTCTTGTTGATATCCAAAGTACCAATAACACAAATAGCCTTAGAAAGCTGTTTAGAGACTGTAGTTTGGCTGATATTATGTTTATATTATGTCATGACCTTTAATATCACCTTGACCTTGTTGCATATAATACCTTGATAGTATGTTTGCTTTGTGAAAAAGGATGGTCAAATGATTTACCTGCATATACATTGAAAAGGTGATATCTAAATAAGAAATATATGTAGGATTTTGTTTCATTTTTAATCAGTATTTGACATGCTTGATGAATGTCAAGGTCAATATCCCCACAGTTATGGCGCAAAATGCATTCATAAGTCAATAAACTATAACTATTAATATTGAAGTTAATCAACATATATAAAAATTTGCTCTGTTCAGCAAGACTTTTACAATAATTGTGAAAATAGGCGGTAAAATGAAGATTTTTCCCCAAACAAATACATTTGACCTTGAAAATGACCTTGACCTCGTTCAACAGCAATCCACAATATACTTTATTCAAATGTTGGTTTATGTTACATAAATATTAAGTCCTTTCCTTTTCTGTGTTTTCCATCTGTTAAATTTTACAGCAAGATACAAATATCTAGTGCCCTATTCTAAACAGGGCGGCCATCTTGGACGCCATCTTGGATTTCTCAGCCCGCACCAACATCTGCCACTGGATCCCGGCGATTTCATAAACTACAAGGTGTGACAAACATTTTGGTATATAGCATTGCATGTAGTATTTTTATGACTACCCCACCTTCATTTCACCTCTAAAAGTCACCCTACTAAATGGTCATTACTAATTTTTTATTTTTTTTAATGGGTGGTGGGTGGGGGGACAGGGGCGGCGGTTCAAAATAACAAAATGACTACAAAGTTTTAAACGGTTCTTTATGATATTGTATTTCTTTTCAAAAAATGCCCCAAGGGTGTTTCAATTCACATTCCTGAAAATGAGGGCCTGGATGGGGAGGGGAAAGACGGGTGGGGAGGGTCTGGAATTCTCTAATCAATAAAAAATATTAGCCCCATTATTCTCATTCTTTAAAATTTTTGCTTATTCTTTCAAAAATTGCAATGCATTCTCTTTTTTTCCGTTTCAGTACAAAAATGGCCATTATTCTCTAATCAATATTAAAATCCCATTTTTTAGTAATAAATTTCAAATCTACAAATTACAAATCTATTCTGGTGTTCAGTGGCCTACACACAATCTTTGTGGAATTTGTCCATTTTTCTTAAAATCAATAGTGATTGGGTGCTTTGATTGAATATGTGGCATTTCTTAAAAGAAACACATTATGTGCAAAACTGGAATGCTCAGATTAGACTGCACCTTCCCATAGGTTTGCATAAACAATCCTGGAGAGCTGATGGAGTGAAATAGCCCACATTGATTTGAGCATTATTAAAACCTGACTTTTAATTTCTTCTTTTCCTGTACCGCCCTAGAAGCTCAATAGGTGCAAAGCTAGCAGTCCAAATTTGATTCTAGCTGGAAGTGACAATCTCTTCAATTCTCAACTGGGTTCAATTTAAGACAGCCCTTCATTAAAACCCTTCCATCATCCCAATATGACTGAAATACTGTTCACAAGGGCATAAAATTGCTTGATTGATTAAAAAATAAACAATGTGCACAATAGGTTCTTCTGTACCTTCTGCTACCATAAAAATCATAAATGTTGGGTCAGAAGGTGCATGAGCAAACTGTGAGCAGGTCAGACTGCACATGAAGGAGCACTATGATCAGGGTTCTCACTATTTCTAGTATAATGGTAAAAGCAAATGGGCTTGTGTTCAAATATTACAAAAGGTCAGAGGTCAGGCTGTCCCAATATTTACCATAAAATTCTAAATATTGGGACACCAAAAATAATTACCATAATTGTCCTAAAATTGGAACAGTTTGGTTTTACAGTGCAGTAGTGTGTCCAAAAATTCAAATGGGGTGGCAAATAGTGTAAACCCTGATCAGTCTGCTACTTGAGGAACAGTCTGATCTGGGTTTGTACTATTTGCTCAGACCTAACTGCCCCAATATATAGAGTTTTTATGGTATTTGGTAGTCTTTTTCTTCCAGTTCTTGTATACTGAGTTTGGAGTGCCTTGAAACCTATAATCCGCATGAGGTGTCATAAAATCCACAATACCCCAAAACAGTCAATAAACATCCTGCAAATTCAACTTTGGCAGACAGATCATACAATTTCTGAAGGTCTAGGAGTCTCTCTAAGAGAATATCATGTAATTATTGCTAAATACAAATTAGAAGAAGAATAAAAAGAAAAGGATAAATAAAATAAAAAAAATAACAATAAATAAATAAATTAAAAGAAAAACATATACACACACACACCAAGAACTCTCATTTCTCAGACCAGGAAATGAGAAAAGTATTTTAAATATGAAATAGAAGGCTATGACTAGCATTTTATGATTTTATTGCAACAATTGTAAAATTAACTCTCTATCTTGGGACAGACAGGTCTGAAGAAAAAGTGCAAACCTATATAAGACTGCTCCTGAAAAGAGCAAATTGATCAGCGTCTACATACAGTTGGTTTACATACTGTTTGCCATATTCCATCTGCATCTTTTAAATGCACTACTGGAGAATGCATCTTAAAGACAACTGTGGTACTTGTTTCAGGTGTCCCAATTATTAGAATTTTTACCATGATTTACCACAATTCAATACAACAAATTTCTCTTTTGCGGACCAATTTCTGTAGCCCTGCTCAAGCGGATGATGATGGTGGGTAATAGGTTAAAACTTTACTTTGATTTTAATCCTAATAAACACTGCCCTCCATTTTTTTAAGGCGGGGGGGGGGGGGGAGGAGGGGGGAGAGAAAAAAAACACTTATTGCAAAATTCTGTACAGAGACAGACTGTGAATAGTCTATTTCTGGTGGGGGGGGGGGGGGAGGGGGGGGGGGGAAGAAAAAAAACACTTATTGTAAAATTCTGTACACAGACAGACTGTGAATAGTCTATTTCTGGTGGGGGGGGGGGTGGGGGGGGAGAGGAAAAAAAAAACACTTATTGTAAAATTCTGTACAGAGACAGACTGTGAATAGTCTATTTCTGGTTGCAAGTTTGCCTCATTATAGTTTGCAAGATACTGCTGATTTAATTAGTGAAGACAAAGTATAAAAACCTACTAACTATTAAAATCATGGTCACTGGAAGCTTGTTTGGTGAGTGGCTAGTATGAGTGGTTGATTATTTAGTCCTCCGGATCTACACCTTCACCCCTGGTCCCACCCACCCTCTTGTTGGAGCAAATTCTTTCTGTTAGGAGTTGACCCCATTGAGAAAGGGGCATAAATCGAAATGGCCGAGTTGTTTCCTTAAAAGCTTGGTAGGGAATTTCACTTTGAAAAGAAATCTTCAAGTCAAAAGAATACTGATCAAAACAATAAACTTGTCAATACAAAGGAACTTTGGGCGGCATATTGAAATCGCACCGTCCGTCCGTTGGTCTGTCAGTTTCAAATCGTTTCTCAGCAAAACTTAAAAACCACTGGAGCAAATAATAAAGCATAATGAGAAGGTGTGTCACGCACAAGACTAAGGTCCCTACACCCAAGGTCAAGGTCAGAATTGGGTCAGAGGTCAAATTGTGGTTCAAAATCCTGTCTCAGCATAACTTATAAACTACTGAAGCAAATTTAATGAAACTTCACAGAAAGATGAAGCATAATGAGAAGTTGTGTCCCTTATAAGTTGGTTGCCATGTCAGGTCAAGGTCACAATCAACTGACTCAAAACTGCTGAAGCCAATTTCATCAAATTTCACTGACAGTTAAAGCAAATAAAAAAATGATCTTAAAGAATGATAAGTTACGTAAGGGTGATGTTTAGGTTCTCACTTCCAGTGTCAAGGACACAAGACAGTTTGGTCAGCGGTTTGATTAAGTCCCCATGAATCCTCTTCAACTTCCAAAGTGCATTTAAATGCCACAGAAAAGTAAAACAAAATGAGAATGTCATGTGCAAGACTTGCGTTCCCTGCACAAGACAAGACAAGAGATTTATTTTGAGTCGGCAAGATGTACATTGTAACATAAGCTCTGAAAAGCTGTTGAACCGACTACTGACAAACAAAGGTCAAGGTCAGTACCAGGGCTCAAAGGTCAGGTTAAGGGGCCTTCGGGGGCATTTGTTACATACTGTAACATTTCTTTTTTTTTTTTTATCAGGTTAATTTCTTTGTGTATGTAAAATTAAGGACCTCTCACTAATTTCTTTCCAGAATCACCCAAATTTTATTTTTTGAAACATAACATGTATCTTTACACATACAAAAATGCCAATGCAAGTGTACAGGGTGGTAATACCAATTTCCATACCTGTGCTTTCAACTGAGCCAGTCAATTATCATGTATGCAAATTTAAGAGGCTGTTGACTGAGACAATCGACAACTGTATCAGCTTGGTCAACAGCCATAAACATTTAAGTACCATCAATCATTTTTGGTAATGCTTGCGATTGAATTCTCAGTCAACAGCATAGGAAGCGAAATTAGTATTACCATCAGTGGAATGGGACCAAAATTCAAAAAGGCTGCCAGCACATATCTGTGCATGGACAATCCCATTTATACTTTTGGAGTTATGGTCCGGACAAGAATAACTGACAAAGAGAGATAATTAAAAATTAAAGCCAGGCATAGTTATGGTTCTTGTACAATGCCCTTCTCCTTAAGCTCCTTCATCATTATATAATTACATGCCTTTTGATTTTTCTTAGTCATACTTCCAAGAACAGGAGGAGGTCACTTGACGTCCTTGGTATGCAATCTCACATGTAAACAAACTACGTCAATGGCTGATGTATGTTCTATTTGAGGTCACGTCATGGTGTTGGATGTTTAACATAAGTGACTTACCTATAATTGGTTTGTGACAATTTTTCGTAGTGAATTTCACAAATGTTTCTCTGAAAAATAAAATATGATGCTCAAAATTATCTTAAATTAAATGTAATTATAAGAGACAAATTTCATTTTTCCGAAGTCCATTAAAGTTTGAACACAAAAGGTCATGTGCAAAGTTATGGTGAATGCCCTAAGGGACCCACTTACTTTGCACATGACCCATTGTGTTCAAACTTCAATGACCATCTGAAAAATAAAAAATTTTAAATGAAGTTTCAAGGCAATACCCTTCATACTTTTGGAGTTATTCTCTGGACAAGAAAAACTGAGAAAGGGAGATACTTAAACAAATTAAGCCAAGCAGAGTTATGGTTCTTGTACACTTGCACTTCTCCTTGATCTCCTGTATCATGATACAAAGTTTCAAGACAATCCCATTTCAGAGTTATGCTCCTGCCAAAAGTGAATATATGAATATATGGATCGATGGATGGACAGACAGACAGACAGACTGAGATCATTTCCATATCCCCTTTGTCTTAGATGGTGGTTGGGGGGGGGGGGGATGGGGGGGCAACTAGGCAGTTGTGGGGACAATGCACTGTCTCATCAAGGTCTTCAAAATGAAAATTTCAAAAAGCTCAGAAGACACAATATTATAGTCAAATAAAATATAAAAGTTAGTTCCTTAAAGAGCAGAGAAAATATTCAAAAGGAGAGTATGGGCCAGACTGTACAGATTCGAATACTAAATTATCTTCAGTGACCCTGAATGAACTGGCAATGAAAGCCAGAGAAAGGATACTGTAATTTCGAGTTTCAACAAGGCAGCCTATATAAAGACTGATGTCAATCCGAATGGGGTCCAAATATTGCAAACCTGTTTAGAATACATGGGTCTAAACATATAAAAATCAAAATCTCAGAATATTTCCGATGATCTATAAGGACCAAAAGAAAAATATAAATTGCACTATGGACGATGTACGGGGCCGCTTTTTAGGGCTGCCACACAGCACAACACCAGCTGCAGTGACTACAAATAAAATAGCCGGGCCGGGTAGCGCAATCAGTAGGGCACCTGACTCGTAAGTCAGAGGTCCTGGGTTCGAATCCCGGTCTGGCCACAGGGAATAGGACCAAAAGGACATGGATTCGGCCTTTGTGCAGGTAAGGCCGACGTACAGAACTGTAAACGAAATCTCACAAGTCATGGTCATTTCATGAAATTTATGAAACTTGCTGACGACTTGTTTCAAATATCATGAAGAGAATCCGTGTAGGGATAAGAAACATTATATACTCTGAACAATCACTCTTTATTTATGAAGTTTCGGCATACTGACTTTATCAAAATTATGAAATTTGTACAAGACTACATTTTGAGTGTTTACATTCCTCTCAGCATTCAAACATGAATACACGGAAACCAGAAACATGTTTCATATATTTCATATGAAATGACCGCTTACAAGTGTAAGCTCCTCTTTAAGTAGATGATTGTGATGTGATGCTCACACTAAAACTCAACATGACTGAGATCTATGAGAAACACACATTGAAACTCAAATGCCTAGTGCCTTCTACAACAAAACAGCTGGCCCCAAGTTACAATCTAACATGTTTATACGCACAGTCATTTGCAACCACGGCCCCACTGGGGATGGGGAATAGCAGGGATATTGACTTTTCACTCTGCAAAGCCCTTGTATAATGCCCTGCACTATGGGGACATATTTATGTCACATCCCTGGTACAGGTCTACGCCCCCAGGGGGTCATATAAATATAACAAGAGCTCCGCTGAGCAGGGCAATATACGCCCATTGGGGCTTAAAGTTGGAAAGAAAACAAGAGGTGACAGAACTTTGTCAGTAGCTTAAATCTTCAATAATAAGGCAGAAATAAACTACAAAACAAACAAAGCTAATATGAAATTCCTAGACAAAAATTACAAAGGGGCATAATTCCATCTAAAATGGAAGTTCGGTTATGGTTCTTTTTCTCTTCATATCGTCTGATATTTGTACAAACTTTCATGAAGAAATCTTAAACAGTTTTCAAGATATGGGGCAGACACAAAGCTAATATGAAATTACTATATGAAAAATACAAAGGTGCATAATTCCGTCAAAACTTAAAATAGGGATATGGTCCTTTGTCTCTGCACATTGTCTGATGATGCTTCATATTTGTATACACTTTTATGAAGAAATCTTATACGGTTTTCGAGATATGGAGCGGAAAAATAATGTTACCTTTTGAACTTTGACCTATCAGTGTGACCTTGACCTTTGTCTAACATTGTTGGAATACGAGTTCTGCACGATGCCTCTATAAGGTGTACATTTGACTCAAGTTTCAAAAACATCTTTCAAAGGGTTAAGGTGATATGGAGTGGATACAAATTTAATACAAAATTACAATACTAAAAATACAAAGGGGTGTAATTTTATCAAAAATGAAAGTAGGGTTATGGTTCTTTTTCTATGCACATCGTCTGATAGTGCTTTGTTTGTATACAAACTTTCATGAAGAAATCTTAAACAGTTTTTGAGATATAGAGCTGACACATAGCTTATATCTCAAACAAGGCATCGCAGGCGATACAAATCCCCTCGCACAAGACTACTTGGTGTCGAACTTGCTCGAGATACTGTCATACCCTACATTTGCATGAAGTTATTTTAAAATCCATGGAGAAATGTAGGCGCTAGAGCGATGACAAAGTTTTTCTAAAAATAGCCACAGTGACCTTGACTTTGAGCCCAGCACTCTGAAAGTCGAACTTGCTTGAGATATTGTCATACCCTACATTTGTGTGAAGTTATTTTAAAACCCAGTGATTTTTTTACAAATCTCCTTCTTTGAGTCCCAGGACTCACAAGACCTAAAATCTTTGCATCCCAAGCTCAAGGGTTTTCATCTTTACTGGGATGCAAAAGCAATATTTTCTCTGCATCCCAAACTTAAAGGGCTTCAAAGGACAGCCCTATAAGTAAAAAATAACCAACGTCAAGCTCCTGTGGTCACAGGAATAAAATAAATCACTTGTTGTCTCATTGTCAGACAGCGTATTGGATTTGGAGACATCCGTTGTCATTTCGGATTCGAAGTTGGATCAGTCGCATCATGATCTGCAACATCTGGCCTTGCGTGTTTGTCTTGCCCAAGAAGACCAAATAATGTTTGCTGCTTTGAATCAAGTTTGAATTTTTTCTTGTTTTTCGGAGGCATGATTACTTATTGACCCGGTGTATTAATAAAAGTTTGCACTTAGGTAAAAGACATCACCGTGGTCGATAATACTATGTTCCTCCGGTACTGGACAACCACTATTGATTATTGGTATTACAGGTAGACTTCGGTATTTAGCGGGAGTAGGAAAGACTATGGTACTGTTTTTTACCAGTAATATAACAATCTGCTAATGCACCGTTGCTATATATTTTTAAAACGAAAGTAGCTTTGTAAATGAAGCCGAAATCGGAAGTTGGACTACCGATCGGCTATTTTTATGCGTCCCGGAACGCAGCCAAGGAAATATTTTGCATCCTCTGGGAAAATTATGCGTCTAAGACGCAGGACGCAGGGGTAAAAAAATCACTGAAAACCCATGGGGAAATGTAGGCACTAGAGCGATGACAGAGTTTTTCTAAAAATAGCTACAGTGACCTTGACCTTGGGCACAGCACCTTGAAAGTCGAACTTGCCTGAGATATTATCATGCCCTACATTTGTGTGAAGTTATTTCAAAATCCATTGAGAAATGTAGGCGCTAGAGCGCTGACAAAGTTTTTCTAAAAATAGCCACAGTGACCTTGACCTTGGGCACAGCACCCTGAACATCGAAATTGCTCGAGATATTATCCTGCCCAACATTTGTGTGAAGTATTTTAAAATCTGTTGAGAAATGTAGGCGCTACAGTGATGACAAAGTTTTTCTAAAAATAGCCACAGTAACCTTGACCTTAGGCGCAGCACCCTGAAAGTTGAAATTGCCCGAGATCATATTGTCATGCCCTACATTTGTGTGAAGTTATTGCAAAATCCATTGAGAAATGAAGGCACTAGAGCACTGACAAAGTTTTTCTAAAAATAGCCACAGTGACCTTGACCTTGGGCGCAGCACCCTGAAAGTCGAACTTGCTTGAGATATTGTCATGCCCTACATTTGTGTAAAGTTATTTCAAAATCCATTAAGAAATGTAGGCGCTAGAGCGCTGTCAAAGTTTTTCTAAAAATAGCCACGGTGACCTTCGTGGTGCCAGGGGATAATTACTATAAAAAAATACAAAGGGAAATAATTCCGTCAAAACTGAAAGTAGGGTTATGGTTCTTTTTCTCTGCACATTGTCTGATGGTGCTTTGTATTTGTACAAACTTTCATGAAGAAATCTTAAACTGTTTTCAAGATATGGAGCGGACACAAAGCTTATATCAAATTACCTTTGAAGAATACAAAGGGGAATAATTCCATTAAAACTAAAAATAGTGGGGTAATGGTTCTTTTTCTCTGCACATCGTCTGACGATGCTTTATATTTGTACAAACTTTCATGAAGAAATCTTAAATGGTTTTCCAGATATGGAGCGGACACGAAGCTTATATGAAATTACCTTTGAAAAATACAATGGAAATTATTCCGTCAAAACAGAAAGTAGGGTAATGGTTCTTTTTCCTTGCACATGGTCTGATGGTGCTTTATATTTGTACAAACTTTCATGAAGAGATCTTAAACAGTTTTCGAGATATGGAGGGGACACGAAATGTTACCTTTGACGTTTTACCGCTAAGTGTGACCTTGACCTTTGTCGGACACCGTTGGAATATGCATTCTGCACATTCCCTTGTTAAGGTAAACATTTGACCCAAGTTTCAAAAAAATCTTTCAAGGGGTTGAGGAGATACGGAGCAGACACTAAAAGTTAACAGATGGACAGATGGATGGACGGACAGATGGACAGACGGAGGCCACGACATAATATGACCCGTCTTCGACGGGCGTATAAAAATTTATATTCTGACAATGTGTCGCGGTAAATTTCATTAAAAACACTCCACTATTTCCCCCGCTGTTTTTGCGGGAGTCAAAAGCCCTTTTTGGTAAAAAACATGGTGCTTAGGCCCCGCTATGCCCCCGCTATCCCTGGCCCAATAGGGGCCTTGGGTGCAAATGACTGGTGCATTAAGTCCAGTATATCACAAAGCCAGTCTGAAGGGTTAGATACTTGGACTCTTACCTCACAGGTGAAGTTTTTCAAATTTAGGTAATCTGCACTTTAACCTTGGGCGTAGGTGTTCTGAAAACCTTTATTACGACAATTAGTGCCTGTCGAAATATAATTGTACACACTCCTGACAACCCAACAAAAAGAACTTATTACAATATTCAAACCGAGTGACAACTAATCTAAATGCTGTCTATATATTTGTGCAACTTTACGCATTCATCTTTTCAGGTATATGTGCGTTTGGGAAAGATAAGGATCAAAACTTACATCATGATCTAACGAGTTGCCGATTGTCGTATACGGTGTTGGCCAGCTAATAACCGTCTTTCATTAGCCCGGCTAGTCACCGCTTTTCTTCCTGTGGAAGGGGCACCCTGGCTCCGGTGGTCTTTCTTTTTTTGAGTTCAAACTTCGCCCTAGGACTATCACTCCGACGATGGCAAACACCACCGTGTTTGTAAAAGTAACGTTAGCTATTGTTGTAGTTGATGTTTGGTATAACTTCCGCCGAAATCGACGCACCTCTTCTCAAGTCGTTGATCGACTGGGTAATTACTTTATGAATAATCAGACATCAGTTCTTTTTACTTCTTTTCCTGCGCGGAATTAGTGACAGTCTCTTGTATCGTTCAGTGTGCAGGGTGGTGGTGATAGTGGTGGGTGGGGGTTGGTATGTGGGGGAGAGGGGAGGCTGGGCAGAACACAGATGTCGGGCATGGAAGATATATGCAAAAGTGCAACTTGTCAACGAATATGTCAACTCTTTGTAGAATTTAATACTCACAGATGTTGAATCAGCGACGAGTGAGTGTTTCAGTATTAATGAAATATTTGACAGGAAAGTTTTACTATTAAACAAGGGATACAAGGACTTCCAGCCAAATGCTGCCATACGCCGTCCATGACGCCGTCGCGGAAGTCTTAAATACGTCTGAATGTCTAGGCAAGTATTTCAGGAGAGACTTTTATCGTCTTTAATAACTTTTTAAAGAGTTTGGCTGCCTATTAAGAAAATAATTATATATTCAACTGAATTATTTTGATACGTATAGAAAATATGAAATTGAAAATTGTACATAAATTACTGGCCGTAAATTACTCTGTCAAATTGATAATTTCAATTGCGGGTAATATCCCATTCTGCATCGCACATTGTAAACATTAACAAATTACTCTCCTTAACGAAATTAACGGTTAATTTTGGCAGCAATGGTTGTTGATCTTCATAAATACCGAAATTTACCTTTACACAAATATATGGGTAAAGCAGATATACATTTTCTATCCTTTCAAACAAAGTGCAGTCCGGTATAGGGTTTTACCCAATCGCTCACTCCACCAGACCGAATTGAATGGAATGAATGGATCGATATTCCGGTGCGATCGATCATTCAACGGTAATTCCCTCTCCGTTTCCGCTCACGTCACTTAGCGACATCCGATAGCTCAGTTGGTGCTATTAACCGGAAGCGGAACTGTACATAAGAGCTTGGATGAGTTCGAAATTTGGCCGGATTCGAGCACAGACTACGGAGTTAGCTGCCCTTGAGCGTTTGAAAAAAAATCCCATAGTGTTATAATGGAGAAAACAATGTCATCACATTTGTTTTTCAGAAAAACTTTGTCATCGCTCTAGCGCCTACATTTCTCAATGGATTTTAAAATAATTTCACACAAATGTAGGGCATGACAATATCTCGAGCAAGTTCGACTTTCAGGATGCTGCGCCCAAGGTCAATGTCACTGTGGCTATTTTTAGAAAAACTTTGTCAGCGCTCTAGCACCTACATTTCTCAATGGATTTTGAAATAACTTCACACAAATGTAGGGCATCACAATATCTCGAGCAAGTTTGACTTTCAGGGTTTTGCGCTCAAGGTCAAGGTCACTGTGGCTATTTTTAGAAAATCTTTGTCATCGC
This sequence comes from Ctena decussata, assembly GCA_963989385.1. Classification (NCBI taxonomy): domain Eukaryota; kingdom Metazoa; phylum Mollusca; class Bivalvia; order Lucinida; family Lucinidae; genus Ctena; species Ctena decussata. Next base: position 16,373,744 of record OZ022515.1, on the reverse strand, counting down.
TCTAGCACCTACATTTCTCCATGGATTTTTAGCTCACCTGAGCCGAAAGCTCAGAGGTGAGCTTATAGGATGGGAGTCGAGCCGTCGTCCGTCCGTGGGTGCGTGCGTGCGTCAACACTTTCAAACATAAATATCTCAGAGACCAGTGGGCCGATCGCAATCAAATTTTATCTGAAGCATCATTTGGGTTTTGGTGCCGATCAGCTGAGAACTCTGGTTTCCATGGCAACAGATAGCCCCCATAGGGTTATAATGCCCTTGAGCGTTTGAAAAAAATCCCATAGGGTTATAATGGGGAAAATGGCGTCATCATGTTTTCTCGACTGTTTTTGATTAGATCCTTATCATACTTGCAGGTAATGATGACATACACAAGAGCTTGGATGAGTTCGAAATTTGGCCGGATTTGAGCACAGACTACGGAGTTAGCTGCCCTTGAGCGTTTGAAAAAAATCCCATAGTGTTATATTGGAGAAAACAACGTCATCAGATATTTTTAGAAAAACTTTGTCATCGCTCTATTGCCTACATTTCTCAACGGATTTTAAAATAACTTTACACAAATGTAGGGCATGACAATATCTCGAGCAAGTTTGACTTTCAGGGTTCTGCGCCCAAGGTCAAGGTCACTGTGGCTATTTTTAGAAAAACTTTGTCAGCGCACTAGCACCTACATTTCTCAGCAGATTTTAAAATAACTTAACAAAAATGAAGGGCATGACAATATCTTGAGCAAGGTTGACTTTCAGGGTTCTGCGCCCAAGGTCAAGGTCACTGTGGCTATTTTTAGAAAAACTTTGTCAGAGCTCTAGCGCCTACTTTTCTCAACGGATTTTAAATCAACTTCACACAAATGTAGGGCATGATTATATCTCAAGCAAGTTTGACTTCCAGGGTGCTGCGCCCAAGGTCAAGGTCACTGTGGCTAATTTTAGAAAAACTTTGTCAGCGCTCTAGCACCTACATTTCTCAATGGATTTTAAAATAACTTCACACAAATGTAGGGCATGACAATATCTCAAGCAAGTTTGACTTTCAGGGTGCTGCACCCAAGGTCAAGTTCACTGTGGCTATTTTTAGAAAAACTTGGTCATCGCTCTAGCGCCTACATTTCTCAATGGATTTTAAATCAACTTCACACAAATGTAGGACATGACAATATCTCAAACAAGTTTGACTTCCAGGGTGCTGTGCCCAAGGTCAAGGTCACTGTGGCTATTTTTAGAACAACTTTGTCATGGCTCTAGCACCTACATTTCTCAATGGATTTTAAAATAAATTCACACAAATGTAGGGCATGACAATATCTCGAGCAAGTTTTACTTTCAGGGTGCTGTGCCCAAGGTCAAGGTCACTGTGGCTATTTTTAGAAAAACTTTGTCATCGCCCTAGCACCTTCATTTCTCCATGGATTTTGAAATAACTTCACACAAATGTAGGGTATGACAATATCTCAAGCAAGTTAGACTTTCAGGATGCTGTGCCCAAGGTCAAGGTCACTGTGGCTATTTTTAGAAAAACTTTGTCATCGCTCTAGCACCTACATTTCTCAACGGATTTTGAAATAAGTTCACACAAATGTAGGGCATGACAATGTCTCGAGCAAGTTTGACTTTCAGGGTGCTGCAGTCAAGGTTTTTGATTAAACCCTTATGATACTTGCAGGTAATGATGACATACATAAGAGCTTGGATGAGTTCGAAATGTGGCCGGATTCGAGCACAGACTGTGGAGTTAGCTGCCCTTAAGCGTTTGAAAAAAATCCCATAGTCTTATAATGGAGAAAACAACGTCATCACATTTTCATTTTTCATCGGATCCTCTTCATACTTGCAGGTAATGAGGATATGCATAAAAGCTTGGATTAGTAAGCATTTCGGCTAGATCCCACCACTGACTATGGAGTACCTGCCCTGAGCATCCAAAAATCAATGTCACCTTTTTTTCTTAATTTCTACTAATCCGATCCTTTTCAAACTTTCAGGTAATGAGGAAATGCATAATATCTTAAACAAGTTCAAATTTTGGCCAGATCAGGCCAACCACTACGAAGTTAGCTGCCCTTGACAGCTCCGTCTATTGTGCTCTTGATCGGATACTTTTTAGACTTGCATATATTAAATGAGGGCATACATAATGTTTTGGATGAGTTTAATTTTCAGCCTGATTGGACCACTGACTGTGGAGTTAGCTGCCCTTGAGCATCTTAAATATCCCTATAGGTTTACAGTGTCTCTCAGGTGAGCAATTGTTGCCCTTTGGGCTACTTGTGTTTTCAAAGGGAGACAACGTTTGTGACATCCTATTTGCTTCCCTGAACAAAGAATTCTTTTCTAAAAGGGGTCTGCTCTTTTACGAAAGAAGTTTCTCCAAGAGGAGCATTTTTTATTTATACTTGAACCCTATTGAAATGGAGGTAAAATTGAAAATGACAGAGTTACTTCCAGGTTAAGTCTACAAATTCACCTTAAAACGGTATCAGAGGAACGCAATAACAAGGTCATGCGGTGGTTACAATACCGAATAACGGCTTGGATAAAAATTGTGGTTTATCTGTATTTTTTTTTTATCATAAATAGCATAGACGTCCACTCGGACGGACTCACAGTGGCAACCGGGCAGTTTGCCTCCAGAAAAGATTCCACCATCCAGGTATGACATTTGAGCCGCGACACGAGAAAACCAACAAAGTGGTCGTGCGCCCAGCGCAGACTCGGATCAGCTTGGACATCCGCCTAGTCTGTTCAGAGTCATCGCTCTCCGCATAGAGGTTGCTTAGACTGTTAGTACTTACCGAAGAGCCTCACGAAACTAGGCTGATGCCCAGGCTGATCTGAGTCTGCACTGGGCGCACAACCTCTTTGTTGGTTTTCTCGCATCGCGACCCATTTGGTTTCCGCCATTACTTTCTTACAGCGTCATAAATAACAGCCAACAAAATTAATGTTTGCGAAATTTCGAAGCATGTTCAGTCCAAGCTATATCATCATATTGAGAATTCAAACAGTGGATATTCAGATGAGGCGGCTCATTCTGTTTTCAATGTTGCTACTTTTTTCGCTTTTGGTGTTTTTTTTTAAAGTGCTTATTATCATTTACATGAACCTAGTGCTTCCTTCATTTACTTTAGACTGGAGCAGCCGAGCATTTTTTTCTACATATTGCACAGCGCATAGAGTAAAGAAGCCTTGCGGGACAGAACTGAAATGTTCGTTTGCTTCGTTAGGAAATAAGATGGTGGCCATTTTGTCGTCGACATCAGTTAAAATATCTACGTTAAATTTATTTTAGCCGCATTCACCCAGTCTAACCAGAGTCTGTGCTGTGCGCATGGAGCTAGCTTAGTCTCCTAGCTACCCTTTCAGCGCAGAGCAAAGACTGTGATCCAACTGGGTAGATGCCTATGCTGGTCTGAGTCTTTTCGTAGCGAATTGCCACTTTGTTCGTTTTGTCGTGTCGTTTCTCATTTGATATACTGGGAAATGACAATATTAGGTAAGCTTGTATCCCGCTTAGCCACAAATAGTAGATTTGCCAATTCTTCAAATACGTGCTCCAAATAAGAGTGAGTATCAGGGATAATTTAGGGATAATTTCCTAATTTATGTATACAAACATATGTTATGACCCTCATAAGAACCGTCTTACCAAGACGGTTCTTATGATGGGTCATAACCTATGTTTCCATTGGGGAATAAGAAAAAAATGATCATAGACATATCTGCGTAACCTCATCTTATTTGGAGCTCTGTGTTTATTTTGCCAGGCCCACATAAGAGTTTGGCGTTCGGATACCTTACAGACGTTACATGTTTTTGGTGCAGGTCTCTTTGAGAGGGCTGTGGCTTGTCTGGCATTCTCTCCAGGAAAGGTACTTGAATCTTCAGCTTCTAGCTCTTATCATTGTCCAAAGCTTTAAAAAAGTATTAATGTATTGTAGATATCAACAAGTTGGTTCACAGTGGAATCGCCGGAAACAAAGCCGAATTGAAATGAAGTTATGACTGCATTATCATGGAAAAATTGAAATTATACAATATACTCCTTCCGTGACAAGCAATCCAATTTTCAGACCCGAGAATTCCATTTTTGTGATTTGAAAAAACAACAACAACAAAAAAACAAAACAAAACAAACAAACAAAAAAACCCAGAAAAAACTACAGCAAAAAACAAGGTCTTCCTGATATAAAAAATCGATTCATTTATGTCTGAAAATGGGTTTTAATGACAGATTTTAGGAACAATTCTTGTTATCAAAAACTCATTTTCAAATTATAAAGAACTTAATTTCATGGAATAAAATGCATATATGTCCCAATGTTTAGAATCTCTACGGTGTTTGGCATTCCCGATTTTTAGAATATTTATTTTACTGAAATTTCAGGACATGCTAGCGGCAGTTGACAATAGCTTAGACAAGAAATTGACAGTATGGGATACTAGCTCGGGAGAGAAGAAAGGGGAGGAAATTGTAAGCATAGTTCTATGTTTAGAAAATTGTCATCTGTTTCCCTTAGATGTCTAAGGCAAAAAGCCTGTATATTATTATCATTTTAATCATTATTGTTGGTAAATTTGAGCCCCGACGCGAGAAAACCAACAAAGTAATTGTGCGCCCAGCGCAGACTCAGCTCAGCCTGGGCATCCGCCCAGTCTGAACAGAGTATTTCCTAAGCGCTTAGAGGGTAGCTAAGGGTCAAAGCTACATGTACCTCCATGCGCACAGCGAAGACTCTGATCTGGGCGCAGAACCACTTTGTTGGTATTCTCGTGTCGCGGCTCAAAAATCATTTGTTTCCCATCAGATGTCCGTGAAATAGCGTTTCGGCCAAAAGGCCTGTATATTACTATTATTATTTTTGGTCATTATAATTATAATTATTATCATTCATAACCTGTATTTTATTACTTTTATTATTACTATTAGTAGTCGTTTTATTATTAACATTATTATTATTATCTTTATTATTACTATTATGATGGTATTTGACTATAGGACTTTAATTATACTAGACAGGCGCCGCTGTTGACCGGCTTGATGGCGATAGACGCGCATAGTAATGACGCAGTAGGTCGCAGGTTCGAATCCCCGTCGGACCAACGACTGCGAAACTCAACCTCTCTCCGTCACCATATTATGTAATCGTGGAAGTCAAACACCCATTAGCGCATCCTACAACTCTTCATTCAAAAGCCAAAAGAGGTTTGCGTTTACATTTTCATTGAACCCCCCCCCCCCCCCTCCGCACACACACTCCCCTCCCCCCCTCACCATGGGGGAACTTCTGTCCTTTGTAAATAAAAAACATTTATTAGTCATTTCAGATGTGCTTGTTTAGCTTGTTTGCTATATGTATATCTTTATTGTTTTGTCAGAAATTTCTATACTTTTATGCAAATAAGAGAGACCCTCATCATAATCCGTGTTTTTGGCGCGTGATATAGGTAAACGAGGCGTCTGATCTGGATCCATATCGTTGGTACTTTTTATGAGACACAAGGTATAAGTGGATGAAAGTTGTCTTTAATAGCAGGGTTGGACCTCCATACGAACCGAACTACCAACTAATTGTGTGCACCGCAGCGGAGGGTGAGGGTGAAGGTTTGGGCCCAGTAAAACCGGTTTAAACCCCCCAGTAGTTATTACTGACCGTCCCAAGGCGGTACTTTTGTTGCGGTTGCATTTGTTTTATGTTCGGTGCTGTTTAATCTGTTGTGTTCTCAGTTTAATCCTTCTATCATAAAAATAGAAAATAGGTAAAAATAATTGTTAAATGCTTTTCATATAATTTGCTTGGTCCGTTGTGGCCCGTCTGGTCTGGATTATTTGGTTCGGTAAAGATAGCTGGGTTGCCATCTGTTTGGGAGGGAGCTGCTGACTCGGCTTATCACTTGTGGTTTATTGTTTGTTGGGATGTCTTTGTCAATCTTTCCCTTTGGTGTTGGGGATGGGGTTTGGGATCTGGTTCGGTCGGTTCCTGAGATGTGGTTGCTCTTTAAATTAGGTTATCGTCTCGCCAATTCCAGTGTCATGCAAAGAAATCGACATCGGTTGACAGCCACATTTGCAACACCGATCGTGCAGGGCTTTGAAATTGCGATCCCTGGAGTAGCGAATGTAGTCTAGTGCGAGACAACAACGCCACAGCATCTGTTTACCTATTTCCGCCACCACTTCCCCCTCCCCCTCCCCCACCTCCCCCCTCACCTCCCTCCCTTACACACATAATGGCCACACATCAAGTGAACGTTATGGTAAAATCTATGAATTTCGGACACAAGCATGTATTTGGTAACTAATATACTTTCTTCAATATTGCAGCTTCACACAGAATTAATATGTGACGTCGGTTTCTATAAAAACGACCCAGAGACTCTTGTTACCATAGGCAAAGAACATATCAACTGGTGGAAAGTTTACCCCGAGAGTGGTACCGTCCAGGCGTCCGCCCAACCAGAATATGAGGTAGAACAAATTAGCATCTTCATTAAAAGAATAAAACGAATATGAGGTATCATGCTTAAACGGATAACCTTTAAAGTGCAAGGGCGCATCTTTTTGTGCGTTTAACCCATTCCATTCGGGATACCTCTTTAGGGATATCTGGACAAACAGTTTGGATCCAGATCAGGCGATATCCAAACTGTTTGCTGCCTAGACATCATTTCTACAAAATACAAAATATTCTTGAATTTTGATGCAGACGACAATTTCAGCAGACGACAGAAATTACCTAGAATGCAATAGGTTAAAGAGCGCCTACTTCTGTGACTTCTTGTTTACTTTCCTAGATGACAGACCCTTTCCAAAACCCGGGTCTTCCAAATCCGGGCAAAGAAAATTAGGCATATTTTCACAGGTGCATATTTGTCTTTACCAAACCTACATTGTCAAAGAAACTTTGCCCGTGTGAACGGTACATTAGAGTCAGTAATTTCATATTTTACATTTCAATAGAACCATCTCAACATACAGTCAATGTATATACCAAACAAACAAAAAAAAAAAAAAAAAAAAAAAAACGCACACAGTAATATTTTGGTATTTTCTTGGAAATTACAAAGAATTTAAGAAAATAATGTATATAGTGTTAGAGGTAGACAATCGGACAGTTGAACCCGAAAATGTGATTTAATTGTGTCAATTCAATACTTTGTTACGGGACTCTGAACAAGGCAGGGGTCAGTTTTCAATGTCACAGTTTTCAATAAGAGGTCCCTCTCTTGGTTCGTATGTATGCCGTACATCATCCGTGCATAGAACTAATGATAGTCTAACTCGAATGCTTAGGAATCGCATTGCATTCCATTCTTGATATAAAGCAGCGACTATTTGTTGACGTGTTTTGACGTTTAAAACACAAGCAAACTAACTCACTTTCAATATCAAAATACACTTTTATACTCTACAGTCTATGCAGGCAGTAAGCTTGAACAAACGCATGGAAATCACTGTCAACGATTTCATTAATGCTTATTTTTCATGCGTATGGAAAGTACAGATACTTGTCTAAGTCATGATAAAATTTGAACGAGATTTGACTAGAAATACGGATTTATAGACACTTTCTAATCATTCTTTAAAAGGTAAATTAAACAGTTGACTCTTACTTTGTGCGTTTCTTTTTTTTGTTTGGTATATATATTTTGAAAACGATGCAAATCTAGTTGGCACCTTACTCTATTTCTTACCTTAGGACTGTAAGCCGTCTCCATTTTTAGATATCCATTGAGTCTGTAAAAACAAGTAGAGATTACCGTAGTTACCAAAATTATTGCGCGCGATCTAGTGACTTTTTGCGTTCTAAAATTCAGATTTATTATTACAATTCGATGATGCGTAAAAACGCTGGTGGATTGGCAGACAGTGCCAACCTAGATAAAAGAATTCCTAGGTGACTGGATCTTCACTGTTTTTGCAGGATTACTATTGTTCGAATATTTTGGCTTATTACAGTAATCTTTTGATTTCAGGGTTTTTTACGAGCGAAGTTCGTGATCTGCCTAACTTTCAATGACCATGGGGATTTGGTTTCCGGCGATTCGAACGGCACTATATACATCTGGGGAGCCGGCGGAAACAAGATTACAAACTACGTCAAGCATGCACATGATGTAAGTTTCCGGCTTAAGCCGACTGGTCTCGAACTCAAGGCTGGACTAATTTAAGTTTCTAAATCGGGATTTCACTTTAAGAACTTGCTCCATTTGTCTATACTGTTAACAGGTGCAGTCATTCCCGAGAGTATCTATGAAGTAACATACACAACTTTTCCTGTGTACTGTTTAGGGTCAAGTCAGGTAAATTCGAACAGCAGGTAAATTCGGACAGTGACATTGTTTCCTTAATATGCCAGTTGTTTGGAATTAAAACAAAATTAGCTTGGGAAACAATGAAAATCATGATGAGACGGCTCATTATGAGCCGTCGCATCTGGATTTTTGCTGTTTGCAATGCTATGTCCAAATTTACCTGCTGTCCGAATTTACCCGACTTGACCCTACTGCAGAAATTTAAATTCTCAAGTGCACTCGCGCATGCGCAAAGTCAGAGTTGTTGTAGACAGTACGCAAGACACATCTGAAACAGTTAACGCAGTTACAGCGAGCAATAAATCAACGTCATTTGCTCATGTACATTTGCATGTACACAAAATTGTTTGTAGGTTTGAGTTTAACGCCTCATTTAGAAGTAGTTCAGTCCATCAAGCCGTCTCTCAAACAGAGGGAGAAAGGAAAGAGGTATGATATGGGAGATAGCCTTTCTTGCTTAGTACTTTGATTGCATATGTCTGACGTCACGTTGCTGCAGTTAAATATATAACTACATGTTCTCCTATGCTACCCGCGCGTGGCCTGAGAATAATTTATATTGAATAAAGTTCTGTTCTGTTCTGAGAAAAAGTCCAAATAATCCCCGACGCACTTACGGCAAGCACAGTAGGACCTTGCTCTCCTATAATCCAAACTAATAGGCCAGCACGCTGAAAGTTACCCAGCACCATCTCCCGACAACGACCACCCCCACTTACACAGTCTAAGTCGCAGGATGCATTAAACGATACCAATTTTATACAGGATAAAGACCCTGTGTACGAATGCTCTTGCGTATAATCATAGTCAATGTCCTGGAGACAGAACACAACATAATACGTTCAGCATTAAACTACACTGTAAAACACTTAATTTTGGCGGTTACTGAATCTTGGCGATATTGGCGGTTAAGGCAAAAAGCGCTAAAATATAAGTCCACCAATATTACGTAGATTTAATACACATACAAGGGTGTATCCAGAAGTAATGTCACTGTATCCTATGCGTGCTTGCTCATCGTAACATTTTTATAAAAAATATATCAAGATTTACTGTAACTCAGTTCTGATTAACAGAAGAATCCTTTCCCGTTCCAATTATATAGGCGTTCAAAGTATGCCACCGTCGCCATCGCGCCGCTCGTTAGAATAACGTTAATTACATGAACATGATTTTCAAAGGCAAACCTAAATCAAAATCAAACTAACGCTTCAAATCAGATGAAAATTTGAAACGATGACGAAATACATTTATTTCTGGCACCCGCTGTTGAAACTTTAATATCGTCATAATGATTGCAGTTTGTAGTTCGCAAGGAAGTGCTAATGCTTGTAACTGCCAAATGAAAAAATGCTGACTTCTGACAAACGCGTCTGCAGATACATATGCGGTTTTGCCACACATTAGGAACATAGCCATTAAAAACTCTAGGAAGTTTAATTAGACATGCGGTTATATAACCGTGATTATGAGGCTTTTGTAAATGTGAAATCAGCACCTTAAGGGTACATTTGAGTCGCTAGAAGATCGTCCGAATACCGTAAGATCTTTATGTGCAATGTCAGACAATAACGTCACTCTTGTTTTGACCCCGTAAATGAAGATCGATGTTCTGCAATTCGAAGATTGTGTATATTCTTGAACATGAGCTGCGGGGCTGTTCAAATAATATTGTAAGATGAGATAAGCATTGGTGAACAGACATTAGTGCTATGCTAGAATGAATATGCTACTTAAGACATGACGGAAATAGCCAAACTTCATCCGGAACGCCAACAACGTCATTGATGTGCGGCGCGTGTCGGTACCATTGCCCCTGTCTATCTCGATAGCTCGATTACTGTGCACTATATTTTAATGACATTTTCAGACCATACTGCAAAACGAATAAGGTACATGGATACGAAATTTTGTTGCTCTCTCTTTATTATACACGATTTTATAGCTGCAGTGACATTACTTCTGGATCAACCCTCGTACATATGCAAAGCATAACGGAGGTTTTAATTAAGAATTTTGTTATACCTTACCATTAACTATACATTGTGACATCGCATTAGAATCGCCTCGATGAGTTAAATAGAAAAGTAAGAACAAAACTCTCACAAATTTACATCAGATTTTTATTATGCATACTGGAGCCATGGTACAACAAGACCGCTAAAATTAATATGCGCCAATATGTCATTTTCTTTAAACCGCGAAATTTTGATACCGCAGATATTGATTGTTTTACAATATACTCACGCGCAATTTCATTCCTTTCTGGAAATTAGAAATTTAAGGAAATAGAAAGACAAATTTCAAATTACACTGCTCGACTCATAAAAAAAGCATACTTGTATCAGGCCATGTTTGAAAATATTTCTGTTTCACCTGACCCGGCCCTACCTGAAAAAATTGGGTAGGTAGGTTTTTGTTGTTGTTTGTCGGTTGCACTATATTAACACTTTGAAGCAGGAACTTAATGGCACCACGGCTTACGAAGAGACTTTTACAGATGAGAAGACTGTCGTTAATAGCCACTCAAATGGTTTGCCTTTAAAGTTTGCTGTAAACGTTAAGGAACGCCAAGACAAACTTCCTACGATGTATTGGTTACCTAAGCTTCACAAAAAACCGTATAAAGCTAGATTCATTGCCAACTCTAGCTCTTGTACTACTACAGAATTATCTAAATTATTAACTTCTTGCCTCACTGCTGTGAAATCTCGTGTCATTTGGTACTGTGAGACAGTGTATGAGAGGTCAGGGAAAAATATGTTTTGGTCTATAAAAAATTCTGGTGAGGTACTTAGTAAACTGAAGTCAAGAGGGTTCCGTGCGACTAGTTTGTCCACTTATGATTTTTCTACTCTTTATACCACATTACCCCATAATTTAATAAAGGAAAAACTTGTTGATTTGATTGAGAGGGCCTTCAAAAAGTTCTCCAAAAATGAAGATACCCTTTATATTGCCTGTAACGATAAGAAAGCGTTTTTCACTTCTACTGACCGTAAAATATATAGAGGATATAGTCTTTGGTCATGTCAGAATGTATGTGACGCCTTATCATATCTCTTAGATAATATTTACATCAGATTTGGTAATAAGTTATACAGACAAATTGTTGGTATTCCGATGGGTACAAATTGTGCTCCTCTTGTGGCCGATTTGTTTTTATTTTGTTATGAAAGAGATTTCATGACTTCTCTTTCTGTTGATAATCAAGCTGATATCATTGAGACATTTAACTCAACCTCTAGATATTTAGACGATCTTCTGAATATTGATAATCCTTATTTTGAAAGCATGGTTAACCAAATTTACCCACCTGAACTTAAATTGAATAAAGCTAATACTTCAGATACCGAGGCCCCCTTTTTGGATTTACATCTATCTATTTCCAACGGTTTTGTATCTTCTAAAATTTATGATAAACGTGATGACTTTGACTTTGATATAGTTAATTTTCCATTTTTGGATGGTGACGTTCCACGTCGTCCCTCTTATGGAGTGTATATTTCTCAACTTATAAGATTTGCTAGAGTGTGTAGTCATGTAGATGACTTTAATGCTCGTAATAAATGTTTAACTGCTAAACTTCTTCAACAGGGCTATCGGTATCATAAGCTTAGAAAGGCTTTTTTCTAAATTCTATCGCAGACACCATGAATTGGTTTCAAAATTTGATGTCGGATTAAAATTTCTTTTACACCAAGGCCTATCGGAACCAGAATTTTATGGTGACTTAGTATACAAATTCAAAAAGATTAAGGGTAGGACTGATTTTTCTGATCAATTCCGAAAAATAATAATACGTCACAAACGTATTGGCTATAATTTAAATGTTATGCGACAGTCTGCATGCTTAGTGATTAACCCAATCACGGTTGATAACTTTGCTGCACTCTTTAATTGCACACCGGGGGATCGGTCGTCAGACTCTATGATGGCCCCGACCTAAAGCTATATTTTTAGTTGGTTGGGACCGGAGCCTTTTTGTCTGTTGCTTGGTCCACCGGGGTTCAACTGTTGACCTTCTTTTGCTTCAGATTTCCAGTGGGGTTGTTTGGCAGGACAGGGATCTCCACCTGTCAGACGGCCCGTTGTATCTGTTGAGTCCTCGTCTTTGCTTCTTCATGGTGTTGAAATTTGATTTATGTGTTTACCGTGATGATTCATTGACGAGTTAGAGGGTTATCATGCGAACCGAACAACCAACTAAATGTTTTGTACCACTTCAGAAACTGAGGGTGAGGTTGGGCCTGTAAAATCGATTTAAGCCCCCCAGTAATTCATTACTGACCGTTCCAAGGCGGTAGTTCTGTTGTGGTTCTCTGTTGCCTGCTTTTGGTGTCAGAGTTTCTGTGATGTTGTTTTACCTTATGTATGTTCTTATTATTTTTGGTTCGGTTTGGGTTGCTGAGTGGCCACCTTTTGGGAACAAGCTGCTCACTCGGTTGGCCATATGTTCTCTGTATCTTGATTATTTGTAATCTTAGTTGTTTCCAACTATGGTTTGAGGGCTGGATTTGGATTTTGATTGTTTCAGTTCCTGGTCTTTGCATACTTTTTACTTTTATTTTCTTGGTTAGTAATAGCAGAAATGAAATGACAAACACATCAACAATCATCAAAGAATTGTGAAATAGGAAAATCCGCCCCTTTCTAGATTTTTTTAAAATATATTTTTTTTCTCAGCATTTCTATAAGTCATAGGAAAATTCCAGTTTAAATGGCAATATGGCTATTTTACAAATAAAAACAATAAAATAAAGAAATGCACCTACCCTACCTACCATTGTTGGAGAGGTTACCCTTCAGAAACAATATTTTAGGCTTAAGGTTTAAATATGCATGTAAATGTAAAGCAGAAAGGAGTACATGAGTCAATAAATAAACGATTTTCGGTTACGCAAAAGCTAATGACACTGCAATAGATTTTAATGGTAACTAGCACATTGTTTATGATGGTAAAAAGGTCATTAAAACTTGTCTGAAGAATTAATGCATGAGTGTATCTGTCACAAAGCAATCGAACTGTTTCTTTTGAAAGCAGTTTACCAATTTAATAGCAGCTGGCAATTTTCCTATATAAGTGGCGACACCGAAATTATTTTCTATCATTTCAAAGCAAATATAGGGAAGGGTCGGGTAACTTGGACAGCGGGTAGATTCGGACACACCATTGCAAACAGTGAAAATCCAGCTGAGACAGCTCATAATGAGCCGTCTCATCAGGATTGTTCACTGTTTGTCCAGTTACTTTTGTTTAATTCCAAACATCTGATATATAAAGGAAACAATTGGGCGATGGTGCTGGTTTAACTTCCAGTGCCGGGCGTCCTACTTATTGGATAAAAGTAGGACAAGGGCCTATTGTACTTGCAGTACAATTTGTCTCATCTATCATTTTTCTTTCTCCCTCTCTCTGGGAGATGGCCCGATATAGACTGAAATATTGTCTCAAAGGGCCGTTAAACCCCAAACAAGCAACCAACAAACCTACTGAATGTATGTATGTATGTATGTTTGTATGTATGTATGTATACCAATGTTATGTCATGAAATTTTGAATAAGTGAATAAGCTCAAAAATGTTACTGTCTAGGGTCCAGTGTTCACTGTGTTGTGCTACAAGGGCTACCTATTCTCCGGAGGACGGGACGGCATTCTACATTGTTGGCAGCTCAACAAAAACATGGACGCCGCGGGATTTCTGCAGGTTGTGTGTCACTTTATTACCGTATATCTTCTGTTATAAGACGGGGGGTTCCTTTTCAAACATGCCAAAACTCTAGAGCGGTCTTTCTACCTTTCTTGGATTGTTTTAGAATGGAAAAAAGTCGGGTTTTTTTTCTTCCAAAACAATCCCAAAATTCTAGATCCGTCTATTTATGGGATTGTTCTAGAATGGATAACCCAAGCTCATTTCAGAAATTTAGAAAACTGATGTAGATATTTTGGGTCATTCTAGAGATGGAAAGCACCATTTTATAGTCGAAAAATACGGTTCATGCGGTACTGCATTTTTCTTTCTTCTGAGTTGTCCGCAGGTTTTGTAAAAAGGGACTGATATTGTTCGCAAAAAAAAAAAACACAAAAAAAACAACAACAACAAAACACAGTTGCAGCTTATTATAGCCCGCTTTGAAAAAATTGGACTATTCTGGATTTGGTATGTCTGTAATTCCTTAAGATTATTTTTTGCGTGTGAAAATTTTGTTTCACCGTTTTCTCAGGAACTATTTAAGTTGCAGTCTTGAAACTTGGTATACATATGGACAATAAGTTGTTGTATCGTGGAATAAAGATTCATGCTCATTGCTTTTATATCGTGGAATAAAGATTCATGCTCATTGCTTTTATTCTTTTATCATCTATTTGTCCATTTTTCGTTCTCTTCAGGGTATATTTGTGTCACAGTTTTCTTAGGAACTGTGCAAGGTAGAATCTTCAAACATGGTATACATATGTAGAATGAGCGATTGTATCGTGGGATCGAGACTCAGGCTCATGGCTTTTATTCTTCTTTTCAAATCCATTTTTCTTTCTGTCCTATTTTGCTGTGTATACGGAATATTTGTGTCAGTGTTTGTTCATAAAGTGTTAAAGCTATAATTTTGCAACTTGGTATGTAGCTGGATGATGCGTTGTTGTATCATGGGATTGAAAATCGGGCTCATTGCTTTTTTTCTTCATTTTAGTTATCCATCTTCTGTCTTTTCAAGGTAAAATTTTCTAACGACGTGTGCAATCTACAATCTTCCGATCTAGTATACATGTGGAGTTGTTGAATTGTTGGATTGGGACTCAGGCTCATAGCTTTTATTATTCCTTTACATGTATTTATCCATTTTTCTTTCTTTTGCCATTTTGGTATGTCTACATCGAAAATTTTTGTCAAAGGTTTCTTAGAAATTAATTAAGCTAGAATCTTGAAACTTGGTATACATAATGGACAGTGAATTGTTGTATTATGGCATTAAGAATTCGGCTTTTTGCTACCGTTCTTCCCTTTATTTATCCATTTTTCTTTTTTTTTTTCAAGGTAAATTTGTGTCACAGTTTTCTAAGGAACTGTGGTAGGCAGAATCTTCAAACATGGTATAGATATGGAGAATGAGTGATTGTATTGTGAATTGATACTCAGGCTCATTGTTCTTATTCTTCCATTTTATTCTTTTTTCTTTCTTTCCCTATTTTACCCTATTTTTCCCTATTGCTCATATTCTTCCCTTTATTTATCTGTCTTTTCAAGGTAAGTTTGTATCACAGTTTTCTTAGAAACTAATTTAGCTAGACACTTCATATTTGATATACAGATAAATTCCGACTTGTAGTATTGTGGGATTGACCAACAGAATTAATTCTTTCATTCATTCTGTATTTAACTAGTTTTCTTTCTTCTTATATTGAGAATGTTGAAAAGTTGTGTAACAGTTTCCTTTGCAACTTATTCATTGCTCTTTTCACATTGTAGTGTGTTACTGAAGTAGTGCAGCGGGGCTATAGTCAGATCCTCTGACAGTTCTATTTTTATCTTTGTTTAGGGAACCTTTTCATATACGCAAAATTGACATTGTTTTGATTTTTGATTGAACAGTGGTCTAGGCATTTCATGTTAATACCAGATTTGATTAAGCAAATAAACAGTCATACTTTAAACAGTCACACTTTATATTATGTTTATTGTTGATACATGATAAAATCTCTCATAGGAATATCCATTTTAAGCCGCAACTATAAGTTAATTAATAAAAACGTGTTGTTATCAACTCGATCTAATTTAGATATGTAATTAGCCTAGGTCAGACAAATGTTCGAAGGGCTGCCCAATCATTGAAAAAAGAAACAAAAAACGTCTGGAAAATGACAGTGGAAACTTGGAAAGGACTGGAAAAGTCAGAGAAAACTCGGGGAATTTGAGAACCAATGGCCACGGCAATGTTCAGAAAATCATACTTATTTTGCTCAAGTATTATACTTTCAGGAAAGACAATCCATCCACAGACATATTTATCTCTTCTCCGTGGAGGGATACTTCTGACTTAAAGTATTTGCTTTCATGGAGAGCAAAACGCAAAATACTTCTTTCCTTCCTGTAAAAGTAGCTTCGAGTTTAAGCACTGTTAAAGTACAAATGTAATGGGTACAAAAAAGAACAAATGAAACGAGTACAATCAACTTCTGGGTCAACATTTTTAACCATCGACAGTTATAAGATACAAAAATGAAACTATTTTTGTGGATTGTATCGATAAGTAAACTGCGGCGAATAACTCACAGGCTTGTGAGTTATTCGCCGATGTTTCCACATCGATAAAATACACAAAAATCTTTCCTATAATATTCGGACCCAATTATTTTTCCAGCTGCCGCCCACAGACGGAGGAATCCGCATGCTGCAGATCCAAGGCAGTTCTCTGGTACTGGGAACAACTATGAATTCTCTGCACCTTGTCACACTTTCTGATTGCGCTGATAAGTCTCCTTTGTCAGGCGCTTCCATAGACCCCACTCCCATTACACAAGTATGTAATTTGTTTATATAATGTAGGAATAAATATTATTTTCGTAGATTGAATCGATGTGTAAATACAGTTAAGATCCAAATAAGGCGGCTTATACATGTATGATTCGCTTCTTCTGGATTTACGTTGTTTACAAATTCATCTATGCGTTTTAAGTGAAATTTGTTTAAATTTTTCATAGCGTTTAACAAGTATTTCGATCGTCATGAAGTTCGTATTCTTGATTATGTTTTCCTTTCAAGTCAACATTTTTTTCCTTCTTTAAAATCAAATGATGATTTTATTAAAGGAAAGCACTCACTAAAATATGAACAGACTTTAAATTGTAGATCTTGAGTAGCAATTAAATTTGGCGAAGACTTAATGAAAATCAGAATAAGACAGATATGAAGAGTTTAAAAATCTAAATGACGGTATCGGAGGCCGCCATTTTGGAAGTTCTTGTCACGTGATAAATATTTTATTCTAGAATAAGTGCATAAATTGTTTACTCTTACAGTAGTATTTAGTTAAAATCGTTTCTTTATGCAGTAAAATATAGATTTATGCATTCCATTCACCCACCGTTCCTTTCAAACTTAAATTGTTTAGGATTTTCATTTTTGACTGTGAGTTCATGATGTCATTAACACACAGAGACACTTTAGAGACAGGTTAACTTCGGATCATATTGTTAAGGTGAATGGGTACACCTCAAGAGGGGGGGCTACTCTGTTATTTTCATTTTTCTTCCTTTTTCAATGAGGATCAACCCTTATAGGACTTTCCTGCAAGAGTAGCCCCCAAGTTTGGGAGGATTTCGTTGTCTATGAAACCAAATAGGAATTCACTGAGTTGTTTTCCTTTGTAAAAATTTGGAAAACCATTGAGAAGTGGTTTTCCACCATTTTCACAACAGGAGGCAACCTTTGTGAATACATTCACCTGAACTTTGTACCTTTGCTAAATTTTTGTGTCCCTTTACCAAATCACTTTAATTTCAGTGCCACTACGATGATCTCAGAGGACTCGCTGTCGTACCACAGGGTGCTGGGTATAACGTTCTGACCGCCGGGCTTGACGGTATCATCTGCGGATTCGATACAGAAACCTGCTCTGCTGTCCTAAAAACCCAGATGAAGGTATTCCCTTTTGCCTTAAACATGCGTCCTTTTCTCGATTTGAGCCGCGACACGAGAAAACCAACAAAGGGGTTGTGCTCCCAGTGCATACTCAGATCAGCCTGGATATCCGCCCATTCTGATCAGAGTCATCGCTGTCCGCCTGGTGGTAGATTAGACCATAAGCTACTCTTTAAGCGCTTAGCGAAGAGTCTGATCAGACCTGGCGGATGCCCAGACTGATTTAAGTCCACAACAACCACTTTGTTGGTTTTCTCGTATCGCGGCTCAAAATTTTATCCCTGAGGACTCTTCTGCACTGTAAAAATTGCGCTAAGCAGAAAAACACAAGTGTTTACATGTTTAGGTGTAAACATGTTTAGAAATATGTCATATAGCTAAACATGTACGCCTTTTCTATTATTTTCTCGGACAAAGTCTGCTAAACACGTTTTATTCTCTTACGCGTTTCGGATGAATCCATTCTCTCTTTTCCCCGTTGAAGAACGAAAAAAAAAGAGACGAAAATGTTGACAGAGGAAATTTTAAAACTAAAAGGTAAATATAACCAGTTTTGTACATGTTTAATTTTTAAACATAAACCTAAACATGTTGCAAATTGAACATGTTACGATTTAAACACATAAAAATCGGACTGCATTTTTGCATTGATTCTAAACACATTTTTACAGTGTGTTCTTATTAATTGGATGAGTCTGTTCATCGTTCAAGGGGTGTCTCATTTATTTATTTTTGTCATTTTGATAGAATTTGCTGTAAATTTTATGCAGTTTATACCAATTCCCGGCGTCTGACCTGTGTATGTACTGTTGCAAGCGCCTTTGTATGACAAGTTAAGCATGAGTAGGTTAAGATAAAATTTGAGGTTGGTGGAAGAAGTTGAAGTCATATCAGTTTATTTCTACAATGATGCGGGAGTAGCCGTAGAAATATTCTTAAAATTGGGATTGCTAAAGTAATTACCACAGCTGCCTTAAAAACTGAACAATTTTGTTTTTCAATGCAGTAGCGCATCTATTCGATGTAGATGAACTTGCAAACGGTAAAGACCATGATCAGACTCAGGGGTAGTCTGATCTGGTTTGCACTGTTTGCTCAGACCTGTCTGTCCCAGTATTTAGAATTTATACTACAAATATATTTTTCATTATTATTGTTATCATCGTTATAATTTTTAATTATAATTATCATAATCATTATTATTGTTAATGTTTTAAAATAGGGAGTTGTCTTACACCATTCCTCATGACAGCTATTGAGAAAAAGCTTCCCATTAAATTCATGTATGCCCTTGAAAACAGTGTCATACTTTTGAACGTTCTAAATCCAACTTTGATGTAGTAAGGTAATTCACCCTTATTTATTGCAAAGTTGGCAGATTATTTTTTTTATCTGAAGTTTAATATTTCATGTTGGAAACAAATCCTTTAAAAATATTTTTATTTGTTTTTCGCATTTTTATTTCATTTTTTTTAACCTTTTTCTTTCTTTATTTGTTTTTCAATTTTATGGTTAAAACGTGATTTTAATCTGTTTGTCTGACAAGTGGTTATTGTTTCAAAACCTGCTTCATAAAATATTTCATAAATATAACAGCAGTTCTCAGCCATTCATAAATTATATGAAGCCATGAGAGGGAGTCACAAATTCATGAGAAACAGCTACATGTATATACGCTAAGACTTAAGTCAGCATTCTTTGGCAAGCCTCACTTTCAGGAAAAAGAAGAAGAGGTAGACAGAAGAAGAGGTGAGAAGACAATATCAAGGAGTGGACTGGAATGGACTTTGCCAGCTCAACTAGGGCAGCTGAAGACAGGACAAGGTGTAAAGGGATTGTTTTGAAGTCAGCTGTGGTGCCCCAACGACCTAGTAAGGTTATGGGATAGAATAGAAAAAAAAATAGAAAATGAGAATTTTTTACTACATGAAGTGCGGATAATCCAACTTCTAGGGAGAGTATAGCACGTAAATGTATACTAAGTCCGCAATATTTCACGACAACGTTGTCTGGGGGTTTTCTTTAAGTAGCAATAATAATAATAATAATAATAATAATAATATTGGACCCAAATTCACGCTGGTGTCCCTCAAGGCTCGGTTTTAGGGCCCCTGCTTTTTTTAATATATATCAACGACATTGTCGAAAACATTAATGCTTGTATCAGGCTATTCGCTGATGACACTAGTCTGTATCTCATTGTAGAAAACCCCATAGAAGCCGCAGAAAAGCTTAATTCTGATCTAGCTAAGGTACACGCTTGGGCATCTAGGTGGCTGGTCACATTTAACCCGTCCAAAACAGAATCTCTCATTTTTTCTCGTAAACTAAATAAACCTTACCACCCACCTGTATATATGAATGATCAACCGATCAAAGAAGTCAGCAGCCATAAACATTTAGGACTAATTTTTCAACAGGATTGTACTTGGCACGAACACATAGACAATATTAAATCTAAAGCCTGGTTTCGTATTAATATCATGCGTAAACTGAAATTTACACTCGACAGGAAATCATTACAAACGATATATTTTTCATTCATTCGTCCTCTACTGGAATATGCAGACACGGTATGGGATAACTGTACCCAGTATGAGGTAAATGAGCTGGAAAAAATTCAGAATGAAGCAGCAAGAATAGTAACGGGCGCTACCAAGCTTGCTTCAATAAATTCTCTACTTTTGGACACAGGCTGGGAAACGCTAGCTACTAGAAGGAAGAAACACAAACTTGTCTTGTTTTATAAAATGCAAAATGGACTCTCTCCAGCATACTTATCAACCTTAGTTCCTGAGAGCGTCGGCAACGCATCTTCATACAACCTGCGTAACGCTAACAATACTCAAACTATCCATTGTAACACACAACAGTACTACAATTCTTTCCTCCCTGCAGTAGTTCGTAACTGGAATGAGCTTTCACAAGAAATTCGTGATTCAAGTACACTAGCAATTTTCAAACACAAACTAAATGTAAATATTAGGGGGCCTCCAAAGTTCTATAACATCGGTAAAAGAAGTGATCAGATATATCATACCAGACTTAGAATCAATTGCAGTTCTCTAAACCAGCATCTCTTTTCAAAGAATATTATAGCGTATTCGAACTGTATCTGTGGGGCTGTCGAAGACACTAATCATTTTCTCTTGGAATGCAACTTATTCCAGAATTTTAGACAAGAGATGATAGCGACCATCTCTGAAATAGCCGCTCCCACACTAAATACTCTACTCTTTGGGAATCCAGAGCTAACAAATGAAGCTAATGAGTCTATTTTTTTGGCTGTACAGGCTTTCATTTCGAAAACAAAGCGTTTCCAGACACACTGTACATAAGTTCAACAGCATACAAATTTGATCAAAAAGACAATCCTAAGCCTTTGATTCTGTGTGCAACCTGGCAACACGAACCAATCGTACCATCCAGCTGAGCATGTCTTGGTTATTTGGTAAGACCCTCACTCGGGGTCTCCCGTGGAGTCTTCCTTTTCTTTCCTTCTCCTTTTTATACATTTATATTTGTTCATCTACTTATTCATTTTTTGTTTTACTCCTTTTCTGTTCTGTCTCGTTCATAGATGCACACAAGGGTGGGCCTTGATGCCGTGACTGCGACACAAATTTTATTTCCTCACTCGATTTCTCATTATTGCAACGTGTGTCATGACGTTCATTAGAACCGCTTCGGCGAGGCGGTTCCACTAGGGGCCATGGTTCATCTATCTCCGATAGACGAAAAGAATTGACTCACTCAGAACTCTCATCGGAGCCCGCCCTTGATTGTAACTATTTTACGTGATTGTAACTTGTCTTATTGGCAATATCCTGTGAACACCTTCCAATATGCTCTAAAAATATCTTTTTTTTCTCCATCTCTCTTAAGATGCTTATCTATTGTATCATGCTTCATTTTCATTGATATTGCTCAATTAAACATTATTTATTGTAGCTGACATACCAAATCACTTATTATATGCTATAACACCATTGTCAACGGGATACAGATTTACATAAGTCGTTTGACTTTCTTCTGGATCCTTTTTGTATATTCTTCTGTATATGTCCTGTCATGTGTATTGTATTTATATTGTCAGTTTATACAAATAAAATAATGTTTATACTAATAATAATAATAATAAATCTCAAAGACTGCTTATATATAAATCATGACCTTCTTAAATAAATATCTGCAGTGCACTTAGGGTATACACTGTTACACTGTTACTCACAGGGTTAAAAACTGATCAGGACTGATCGTTTTACTGCTGTAGCTTAATAGAGAGCTGTAAATATATTTTACCCTGTGTCTAAGACTGTATAACTCTTTTAAAAACGCGCAAAGATGTCCAGAATATTAAAAATATACTGCCTGTGCAGATTTGTCTAGGCATATCATAGTCTAATAATTGAGCCGCGACACAAGAAAACCAACAAAGTGGTTGTGCACCCAGCGCAGACTCAGATCAGCCTGGGCATTCGCCCAGTCTGTTCAGAGTCTTCGCTGTCCGCGTGGAGCTAGCTTAGACCCTTGGCTACCCTTAAAGCGCATAGCAAAGACTCTGATCAGACTAGGCGGATCAGAAATTGTGCCTTTGTGGTGGTTACCAAATTATTTTAACACCTGCAGAACTTTCTGAACGTCCCTCATAGTTTTCAACCGACTGCTAGCGAAAACATACCCTGGTGTTAATTATTGCCCATTTCTTTCTTTCCACCTACATTACTTGTTCTTTTATGAGGCATTTATAATTAAACCGCAATATTAATCAGAAGAATGCTCTTTAAATGCTGAAGGCCAGAGGAAACTGTAACTTTGCTTAAATGACGAACATGCAGAAGCCCCAAATACTTTTAAAATACATTCCTCCCCCGCCCCACCCTCCCAATGACCCCTCCCCCAGGTTGCGTAAGGTTTGCCCCCAACTTCCCCCCCTCCCCCACCCTCCTCGCACCAAACCAGTTCTCTATACAGTAACTTCATATCATGCCGACAGGAAATACTCAAAACAGACTGCGTAGAAGCGAATGATGATCTGCATCTTAGCTGTTACGTAACATACGAAATAACAAGGAACACGCTTTTTCTCTTTGCAACGCCTCATGCCGATGGTGAATATTAGCAGCTATTGCTTATTACCTCAAACAATGAACACCCATTTAATATAAAGTAATATTTGTTCGCTATAAGGTCAAGGTGTGTGCAATACTCTTTCCATACAAATTAATATCCGAGTTAATATGCGGTACATGATCTTTTATACAAAAAGGCTTATTATTCAAAGTAACCGATATTATACAAAAAAGTACATATGTACAAATGAATGTGGTGCATTTAAGTATTTGTAAACCCCTGGGGTACTGCAGTTATCCAAACTAGCGGACGAGATTTAATTATCTAAATAAAATGCAAATTCACCATAAATTCAAGCGGTTGCACGTTTTCTATGTTTGGATGTATACCAATAGGAATACAATCCATAGAATTTTCTGACGCATGATTTTTTTCATATAAAAATCACGGATGAGCGCTCTCAATTATTTGCAATGCTGAATGTAGTTTTAAACTTCCAGTGATACCCTTGTATCAAACAAACCAGTAATGCCTAGGGTCCCTTAAAAAGGACATTGCAGACATTGCAGACACAGTTCAGACGCGTCTGATCAGGGTCTACACTGTTTGGATAGAAAATAACAGCCCATGAAATAGTCCGCAAATAATTTTAATAATGTTCAATTTCTCACGAAAAAATATATAAAATGCACCATAAAGATCGATATTCAAAGCACTTCCAGGGGTGGCTGATCACTTGCTTTCTTGTGTCATTTGCTTACGTCATTCTGAACAAGGAATCCCCGGGAATTCTTCATGTTTTAGTTAATAATTTTTAATGTCATTGTATGCATTATTTCAAAAATGCAGCGCAGTGAATATATATTCGTGAGTACTTTCAGACGATATCTGTAATTTTATCATGAGTTTTGTAGTTTGTGTATTTAATCGTCCCCTTACATCCGAAACCGAAAGGAGGCTGTGGAACGTGAACGATGTTGTTGTTCCAAAACTGGGGGAGGTTTAAACGTGAAAACAAGTAAACACTCAGTAAAAACAAGAACACCAGTTAAAAGTACTTACGAGCACGAATTCAATGCGCTTTACTCGATAAGACTGCATTTGGAAACAAAGAAGTTATCTTGAAAAACAAAAAAAACAAAAAAAAAAAAAACTAACCACGAAGCAATCGTTGTACTGGAATTTCCAGTATTTCCTGTGACGTGAAAACCACGTGATCGTCCATCCTGCACTTCTATTTGCCAAATTTCTGATATGTCAAATACTTGAATTTGGAGAATTCAAGAAAGTAACAATATAAATGCGCGCTACAACATTTGATTCATGGACCTATCAAAAAATGTCTCAAAATCCTTCCAAAGTAGCAGGCGGCAAAATTTACGTCTGCAAATTATTAAAAAAAAATATTTCGTCCAGGCTATTGAGAATTTAAAGAAAAGAGAGTTAACAATGTAGGTCTAAATGAGGTGGCTGCTTATGAACCGCCTTATCTGCATCTAAACTGTTAGCATTTCTTTCATTTTTGGAGCTTTAAAGTGGTAAAATTGAGCTTTGCTAATACGATATTTTTCTTCTTTCACAGGGTAATCAGTTTCTGTGTATAGATGCCGACCAGACTGGAGTTCTCGTTGCTTTGGGAACGAAAGATGGACAGTATGTCATTTTTATCCTTACTTTAATTCGAATGAAATTGATAATTTAGGTTATTTGCAAATAAATTTCGACTGCATGAGGTCTTGGTGTTCATATCGTCAAAGTTACTGTGCTAAAATTTTAAAAGGGCACAGTTGATTTGGCTGTGACATTTCGAAATGGTTGTTATCCTTTGCGCATACTTTACGTATACATAAGCAACAGAGAATTAAATTATTTTAGAATGAATTACAGGTTTGAGAAAATCACACTTTTCCATTATAATTGTATAAATTTCAGATAGCATCTCACTTATAATTCGACAAGAGCATGTCATACACTGTTTGTCCTAACAGACGCAAATGACGTCGTAGCTCTGTTACGATAGTAATTGTGGAATTATTAACTGTTGTGCTTAGTACCTTTGCAGACAGACATCTAATTATGTCACTTTGGCACAGAAATAACCTCCTATTTGATAGGGTGATTGAGCCTGTGCATCATTCAGATCTGCAAAGGGCAAACTGAGTCTTCGCTGTCGGCAAGGAGGTAGCTTAGACCCTTAGCTACCCTTTAAGCCCACACTTAAGGCTCTGATCAAACTGGGTGGATGGCAAGGCTGAACTGAGTCTTCTTTGGGCGCACACGCCACTTTGTTGGTTTTGGTGTGTCGCGGCTCATTTTTTTCTGAATGAAACATTCGTTGATGTGCTCAGATGCATTTACCGTAGCGTAAAAATAAAAGTCCAAATGTCATCGCAAAATGTCAAGTTAGGTATAAAGTTGATTTCTTTAAAAGCTGCACTGTTTTGTACCCTTTTCTCAATGGGATGAATACTCAAAGGGAATAATATGAGCCGCGACATAACGAAACCAACAATGTGGTTGTGCGCCCAGCGCATACTTAGATCAGCCTGGGCATCCGCCCAATCTGATCAGAGTCTTCGCTGTCCGCATGGAGGTAGCTTAGACTCTTAGCTACGCTTTGGGCGCTTAGAGAAGACTCTGATCGGACTGGTTTGATGCCAAGGCTGATCTGTGTCTGCACTGGCTGCACAACCACATTGTTGGTTTTGTCCTGTCGCGGCTCATATGTTTTTTTTGAGCAAAGTCTTTTTCTTAAGAGTAGACTCTTTTTTACAGGAACTGTCACGAAATTTGATCCGCGACACGACAAAACCAACAAAGTGGTGTGTGCGCCGAGGGAAGACTCAGATCAGCCTGGGCATGTTCCCAGTCTGATCAGAGCCTCACTATCGACATGTAGGTAGCATAGACCCTTAGCAACTATTTCAGTGCACAGCAAAGACTCTAATCAGATCGGGCTGATGCCCAGGCTGAAATAAGTCCTCGCTGGGCGCACACGCCACCTCGTTGGTTTTGTTCGTGTGGCAGCATAAAGTATTATTTTGCTGTGGAGGTGTACCCATACACCTTACGGTAAATATTGTTCATACGAACAGGCAAGATGTGCAGGCTGATCTGAGTCTTCACCTTTTGCACATGTTTCAAGATAAGTGTATTCGGCTTGAAAGGTTGGCCCGAGCATGCTATATCTCTAAAATATTTGGAAATGTATCTTGTGTTTCGTCAAGTATCCCTAAAGTCCGGGTTCCTTGTATCCCGATATCCCTAACATTCCGTTAATCCTAAAAAATATACCATATGTCTTTCAATATGTCATGCTACATGTATATCCTGAGTCCTTACAGGGCCTCGCCCATAATGCGACTCTGTTATTTTTTTCAGTATCCACATATTTCACCACGAAGAGGCCGATGATTGGCAAGAAATCGTTAATCAGAAAATCTGTAAAGACAGGCTGAATGTGATACGAATATCTCCAGGTATCGTTTTCCAAAGATTATTTTTATTCCGCTCACAAATTGCATCGCACGTCTCTTTTAAAGAAAGTAGGTACTTGTAAGACAAGTATCCAGCGGGCACATGACGTCTAAATGACGTCGGTACGACGTCATTACGACGTCATATGCCTGCTGTGTAGTGACCGGCTTTGGATATGTATCTACTGCTCTGGAAGCACGACCATGTATATTTGCCTTTGAAACTAGTTGTGTGGCCGAATAGCAAACCACTGTGAAATTTTAGACATTTTATGAATCATGGTATCATTATATCGATATGGACTCATGGACACGGATATTTTTTGTTGATTGTCCAGTCGTGCTTGTTTAGCGAGGCCACTGCCCCGGGTGCGAAACTTTGTGTGTGGTGTTTTCTGTGCTTAGATTTGCCAGTTTGATTAGTCGGTTCTATAGCTCATTAGAGCTTATGTGACATGGTGTTTGTCTTACCGACTCAAAATTAATCTTGTCTTGTCTTGCCGACGTTCGGCGACACTGTGCATAGTCACCCACTGACACACTGGTACCACTTTTTTCAGCTCGGGACAAACAGGACATTGATTTCCTGGTCTGTTGGATTGAAGAAATTCATTGCATATGTTCCTTCCTTAGGTAGCGAACCCGCAACACCCTGAGTGAAAGATGAACACTCAATCCTCTAGGCCAGGCACGTCACTGGCTCTGATATTCCGTCTATTTATAGCCGTTTTTGAGTCTATGTAACTTCCCCATACGCCTAAACGCCAGCTTTACAAAATATAGAGGAGCCCCGGTAGTTCAGTGGTTTAAGCGCTGGCCTGCTGATCTAGCGGTCCCGGGTTCGAGCCCCGCTTGAGGCGAAATCTTCTCAACCATAAACGGGGTTCCGTTGCACACAGCCTAATGTTATCAATCTCCCATCGTCGTCCTGATATGACTGAAATATTGTTTAAAAGGACGTAAAATCCGTCCATCCATCCATCAGCAACATATAGTCAGATAAAAATCGTGGATATAAGAAAATAGATAATAACCATTAGTATCATAGTAGAATGAAACTGCATATTTTGCTTCAGAAAGTACAAGCATCATTTTGATGATTGCTTAACTTTAGCTCTTAAATATGAACAATTTTGATCTAGATATTTCAAGCGCGCATAACTGACGGACAAGAACATGTAAGGCCAGCAAAGAAGAAACATAGATTAATTAACCGTGATAATGAGTTAATTTGTTCAAGAAAATATTGTTTTTGCATTTTCAGTTACGAATGAATCCGAAATGAATCGACTTGTTTTTATTTTAAATTACTTCTTAGTTGACTTTTGTTTCCAAAAGAGAGGTAAACTCAGTGCACTATATATATTACTCTGTAGACCACAAAAACAAACAAACTTTTAACCAATATGTAAACCAGAAATACAGAGTGTTGTTAAAATTGCTTATTTGTGAATCTGAGATTTTATCAGAAATAAAAAGTCTCTATCTGATTGTAATACCGGAATTAGACACAAATTAAACGTTGTCAGATTCAGTTTTTGGACCATGGTAATAAGACTCACTAACACGACACAGAAAGTGTCTTCTTGCACACCGGATAGAAAATGCCATTCTTTTCACCTGGGATAAAAAATCTTATCTTCCCCTGGTGTTCTGACCCAGGACTGGAAATAAATCATGAGCTGTCAGTGCATTGATTGTATAGGAGCTCACGTACCTGTGTCGTCAAGCGACGTTGGCATTTTAGATGATGACGTCACGAAGACGGTAAAAATGACGTAAGTTTATGCCCACCAGTCGTTGACGTAAAGAGCCGAATGGCGGTCGTTGAAAGCGGCGCCTTCTTTCAAAATCAAATTAAAACCTCTCAAGCACTAGAATTACGCATTTTAAGGAGTTCTGAAGTTAAAACAAACGTGATGTGCAAGAAAAAGTATCTATCATTTGTGTGAGGTGCGGATAGAAAAATCCATCACTCGGGATCACTGTTCGGCATCACTCGGCAAGCCTCGTGATGCCGAACAGTGACCCTCGTGACAGATTTTTCTTTCCACACCTCACACCCATGACAGATCCTTATAATATTCAAATGAAATATTGAAAAAAAAAAGATAATAAAAATATACATGCAGGCAGGTCGGGTCTTCTTTTATGAAACATTTCTCTTTGGCCTTATACAAGAGACGAGACCAACATCACTGTAACGTAAAATGCCTGTCAATCACGCCTACATTGTTTATGATGTCAACCTTAATCTCACGCTGAACTATCATCACGTATGATGGTTTTACATATTTAATCATTTATACACTTTCGGTTTATGAACCTTGTTGCTTTCCTGCACTGATTCGGGGAATAATTCACATTTCCGAAAACCACGCCTACTTTAAACTGGTATACATCACCCCATTAACAGAAAGGTAAAATCACGGACTTATGTGGGACATTGAACACGTGCGATTGTGTTTGAGAGACTATGTCAGTGCTAAGTTGTCTTTACATTGGCCAGGTATACACTATCAGGTGACTTTGAGTGATATTCTAGGTGTGGCTTGGAACTGTGTATTGCGCTCCTGGCCATGTCAAAATTTACACTCTCTGACACTGTACTTTAAATATACACTATCAGGTGACTTTGAGTGACATTATATGTGTGGCTCGGAACTGTGTATTGCGCTCCTGGCCATGTCAAAATTTTGCGCTCTCTGACACTTTACTTTAAGGACGCAGGTGTGTTAAACGACAGAAATTGTCTTTGTTCTAAGCAAGAAACTGAAATTGCACACTCGTAAGACTTTTTAGGTTAATAGAAATGTAAAACTGATACGGATTTAATATTGTAGTATTCAGAATAAAGACATCAATTGTACAAAAAAATTGGAAATAGCAAAACAGTGACTGACCTGAAAAGCTTACAATAGTTGAGCCGCAACACGACAAAAACAATAATGTGGTATGTGCGCCCATCGAAGACACAGGTCAGTCTGGGCATTCGCCCAGTTTGACCAGATCCTTCGTTGTCCGCATGGAGCTAGCTCAGACCCTTAGCTACCCATAAAAACATACATCGAAGACTCTGATCAGACTGGGCGGATGCTCAGGCTAATCTGAGTCTTCACTTGGCGCACATGCCACTTTGTTGGTTTTGTCGTTTCTCATCAGACTTGGCAAGTGCTCAGGCTGATCTGAGTCTTCACTGGGCACATTAGTGGCGCACATGCCACTTTGTTGGTTTTTCGTGTCGGGGCTCAGTTATTTCGGTTTTATACCATTTCGATGCAAAGCATATGAAAAAGCATTGATCAGGAATCGACACATTCGTTTACCATACCATATCCTACACAATAAATGGGAAAATAAAAAAAAATAAGTAAGAGTAAAGACAACACACAAAGTAAAACAAAACCAGCAAAGTTCCAAGAGTCAGCTCTTTCCCGGCAGATCGGCGCCAGGCTATTATACGTATTTATCATATGACGTCGTATCTGAGTGTGTAATAAAGCCATGCATTAAAAACGATAATCCACTAGTGGATTAAATATGCAAATTACGTCGTAACGTTATGCGTTGACGTCCATAAAACGTCGCGTTTTCTAAAGGCGAAATTGGAACGGTTTAGTGCAGTATATGCTTATAAATGCGATTTTTAGTGTCATATGATAAACAGAATCTTGCATTCGTGCTCCTGTATTATTGAATTTATTATGCTCCCCGAAGGGTGAGCATATAGTCGCCGCTTTGTCCTTCCGTCCGTCCGTCCGTCCTTCCGTCACACTTTTGTCCGGAGCATATCTCTGAAAGTATAAGGGGGAACTAAATGAAACTTCACACATTGATAGAGGACAACGAGGGGAAGTGCAGTGCACAAGAACCGCAGCCCTGTCACAAGTATTTACGAAGTTAGCTCCCTTTCCAGTTTTTCAATATTTTGCTTGTCCGGAGCATATCTCTGATAGTTTAAAGGGGAACTAAATGAAACTTCACACATTGGCAGAGGACAAAAAGGGAAAGTGCAATTCACAAAAACCGTACCCCTGTCACAATAATTTACAAAGTTAGCTCCCTTTCCAGTTTTTTCAATATTTTGCTTGTCCGGAGCATATCTCTGAAAGTATAAATGGGAACTAAATGAAACTTCACATATTGATAGAGGACAATTAGAGGAAGTGCAGTGCTCAAGAACCGTAACCGTATCACAAGTATTTATGAAGTTAGCTCCCTTTCCAGTTTTTTTTTTTTTAATATTAAGCTTGTCTTGTGAATATCTCCAAAAGTATTAGAGGGAACTTACTGAAACTTCATACATTGAAAGAGGGCAATAAGAGAAAGTGCAGAGCACAAGAACCATAACCCTGTCATAAGTATTTACAGAGTTAGCTCCCTTCCTTTTTTTCAGTATTTTGCATGTCCAGAGCACATTTCTGAAAGTATAAAAGGGAACTTAATGAAACTTCACACACTTATAGATGACAATGAATGAAAGTGCAGAACACAAGAACCATTACCATGTCATAAGTAATTACAGAGTTAGCTCCCTTCTGAATTTGTGCTTTATTTTGCTTGTATGGTGCATATCTTAGGAAGTGTTAAAGGAAACTAAATATAATTTCACACATTGATAGAGGGTATTGAAAGGAAGTGCAGAGCTTAAGAACTATAACCCTACCTTTAGTAATTATGGAGTTTGCTGCCTTCCTGAGTTTTTCAGTTATTTAGCTTGTGTGGAGTATATCTCTGTACATAATCAAGAGAACATGAATGAAATTTCACATATTGATAATAGAGGGCAATGACAAGAAGTGCAGAGCAGAAGAACCATACGGGATGATACCTGTATCCAAAGTTATTTTGGAGTTCTTATTTTTTCTCAGTTGTATGCATGTCTAGAGCATTGCTCTAAAGGTATTCAAGAGAATTATTTTTTTTCCATTTTAAATTGCTTTTAATTTACACAGAAAATCATTCCTTCACCAGGATACCCATTCTCCTAATCCACACCTTCGGGGAGCATCCATCGGTTCCACCGATTTTCTTGTTAAACTCGTTGGTGAAAATGATAAGATGCTCGGCACAGCCTTGCATCTTATCTTTTCCCCCCAGCTCGTTTAATAAATTCAATAATACATGAGCACTCATGTAATATCCTCTATAAAACGTACCAAAAGTCAAAGACAAACAAAAAGCAGACAACAAATTAAAATAATAGTAAACCACAACAGTAGCACTGCCTTGGGGCGTAAATCGAGTTTACATACGCAAAACCCTCGTCCTGGGTTCTGCTGCGGATCATAAATGAGCCGCGACGCGACAAAACCAACAATGTTGTTGTGCGCCCAGCGCAGACTCAGATCAGCCTGTGCATCCGCCAAGTTCGTTCAGGCTTTTCGTTGAGTGCTGAAAGGGTAGCTAAGAGTCTAAGCTACCTCAATGCGGACAGCGAAGACTCTGATCAGACTGGGCGGATGCCCAGGCTGATCTGAGTCTGCGCTGGGGGCACAACCACATTGTTGGTTTTGTCGTATCGCGGCTCATTGATATAGATCTACATAGTAAACCAAAACGCCACACAAAAACAAAACAATGTATTTGTCCTTTTCCCATTAATTTGAGACGCACAAAGCGAATAGGAAAGCGAAGTAGTCAGTAGGCATTATTGATGATAAAGGGAAAAATAGAAATGCAAAAGAGGTACCATATATTTTTTTATCAATATTTCTTTTTTGTCCAGTCTTTCAGTTTGTGAAATTCACACTAAATCATTATCACTTCAGAATAAGAGATAACGCGGTGACGTCATCAATAAGGATTGCAGGGGGGTTCCCAGGCTGGTTGGCAAACAGTTCGATAGTCAGACAGGCTATATTGAATTTTTACGGGTTGATGTTAAAATACATCTATACATCTGTATGTTTTTTTTTAATCATGCCTTGTATTTTGCGTGTTATACTTTCTATATAAATAATGACGCAAAGAAGTGATGTTACCAACTGTTTTATTATCTCTCATTATTCATTTAAATTGGTTCCACATTCATTTATTTCATCTTATATCAGCCTACTTATTTATAACAAAATAACCATGGCTCCATTGCTGTTTCTTACAGAATTTTTAGACTTTAATGTTCTATCATTTCCTACAACACTTTATTTTTTAGATGTCACAAGCTCGGAGTAGTTCATATAGTAATTGACAGTCATCTCAAAACAGAGAAGGCTCTCAGTTTAGATATTGTCTCATACCGCTTTATAACACCCTCTTTTAAATCGAAATCATAAATATTAAATTATTTATTTATTGTCCCTAGATCAGATCAATATTTTCTTTGATTTTGCAATTTCTCGTTAGATACAATTTTTTTAAATATTATTCTTCCATTTACCCATAACCCCTACTTAACTTATTTATCACCTTGAACGCCAGAAAGGTTAAAAACTTTATCTTCAGTAATTTTTAATATATTTATTTATTCATTTATTTTCGGTCGTAGTTATTAAGAGAAACCAATCCGGTTCCGAAGCGAGTCAGTGTATGTCCAGACCGAGTAATTAAACAATTCACAGTAGGAGATGGTCCTCACAAGCCTTGGGCTTTCGATGAAATCCTGATCTATTGTCGCTGTACCTTAATTAAACTTTTGGTGAATAAAATATTGTTTAAACCAAACAATTCTGTTTTTCGTGTGACAGGCGATTAAGACATTATTTGCAATTTTTTTATCGTTTGCTATTTATTTGCAGCTTTCTATAGTACATTTTATGCACTTTTGCTGTTAATCTTTCAGCAAAATACCATAGAAGACCACTGTTTATCCCTATATTTTGCAAACCAATCTACACACGTGATCATCCGATAACGTCACTCCGGGGATTCCAGTTATTTTCTTTTTACTGCAATAACAGCGTTGAAAGCCCATGCCACAGTTCTTTCTAGTTTTAAAATTTTGCCATTGTCAAGCTTTAAATGTGTGTTACTGTGCAGAAATTTAATGGACACTGTCCCACAATGCGCTATTCTGTGATGGCATAGGTTCATAAATTATGTCTTTTTAAAAACTAAATCTTTAATAAATCCTCCCTGTTGCATTTAAGTATTTGATATATTACCAACTTATGATTATAACTTTTAAAATAATGGTAAATGTTATCAAATTATTATGTCTTTTAGATGAATCTTTGTAAATCTAAGAAAAGCATGTAAATTGAAATTAAAACTAAGTTCGAAATGTCAATGAAATAACTTGCACTCTTGTAATAATACTTATAACACAAATTGTATACCCAGAGCCACCAAACGATTTTAAATTATTTAAAAAATGATCGAAAAAGTTCATTAAAAGTAAAGGGAAAATTGATTTTAAATTTTCATCCATTTTAATGTTTTATCATTATTTTTGGACTTTTTCAAACGTTTCTTTTGTCAAAATAATTTTATGGTAGTTTTTATTTACTTTCTCAAAGAACGCGTGGACAAATGTTTGAATCGGGTATAAATTTATGATAAAAACAGAATTTCTTA
Source organism: Ctena decussata (assembly GCA_963989385.1). Lineage (NCBI taxonomy): Eukaryota > Metazoa > Mollusca > Bivalvia > Lucinida > Lucinidae > Ctena > Ctena decussata. The sequence continues at coordinate 16,339,726 of OZ022515.1, read as the reverse complement.
GAAATTTTAAATGGAGCATCTACGGAACTGGTGACTATTAGTGAGATGCGGATGAGCGAAACCATAAAACCTCTATAAATGTAGAACTACTGTGACTTTTCCCTTTTCAGTGTTTTTGCATTTTATTCCGAACACTAAAATCTGTTATATAGACTTATCTAATTACTTTGGATTCCACATTTAAATGAAGTGTACTTTTATGTGGTAACTTATGAAATTCAATGCTAACAGCGGATAAAGCTGCATTAGTTATTGCCTGATAATTCTATGTAATTCAGTGTGCTGTCTTCACATTCTCTGGGAAGGAGCTGGGGTCGTATTTATAAAACGACTTACGTAGTTGTCATGCTATTGCTAAGGCTGAATTTCTATGAAGGAGATTCCCTACAACTAGGAAATTTGCCCTGGAGGAACAGTCTAAAATGACTGTTCCTCCAGAGCAAATTTCATAGTTGTGTTTACACTATGTTCCCGGCGGCCACGGCAATCACGTTTCAGGCCAACTTAGACAAAACGGGATGAACGTGAGACAACGCAGGGGGACGGGGTGGGCAAACGTAACATGCCGTGATTTCCGTGGATGCCGGGCCAGATTTTTAAACTGTCAAAAAATTTGCCACGGCAGTCCCGGTTCGGATGAGAAACCTAATAAACCGTAGTTAAACGGGATGAACGCAATAAAACGTGACAGTACGTTACAGACCGTAATAAAACTTGGAGGGGGTCCGCAGTGGGACGGGAAACATAAGTATTCCCCGGCACCTGATGGTCCTTTCAAGTTCTGCCACGTCTTGCTGCGTTTAGTGCGCGTTTTGTCACGGTTGCTTCACGGTTGCTGCGCGTTTTGTCCCGTTTTACCACATTTTGTCACGGTTTTCACGGCAAGCTAAGGCGTATATTAGCCGTTTCGTTGCGTTAAATTACGACGCGTCTCGGCTTGTGATGGTTTACAGGCCGGCGTTCTACGGAGGTTGCGTTATACTACGGTCTAACACAGCGGGCGCGGTCTGGGAGATAGTGTAAAAACCGAGCCCGGCAGGGGCGCTTTATTCGACTCTGAAGAGTCATTGACACATTACTGTATCTACAATACGAAGAGAGAAGACCAAACTGTTAAGAATGAAGGCCAAACTACGCCACCGAAGAAGCCAGGATGTAGGAAGCTTCCCCCTCCACACACACACCCCCGTCCTGCATCACCATTACCAGCAACGGAGTCTGGTTGTCCTCGCCCTTTAGCGCTGCCAGATGAAGTCGAGCGTGCAGCTGCTACTGACCCAGTCCCTGGACTGGATGTATGCACCCAGTAAACATGCAAAAACAAAATCTTCTTTATCTTGGGTAGTCACGATGTCTCTTATATCAAGATATAATATATCCTGTTGCTTGGGAGGCCTTCTTTTTACACGGTGGGCACAAACTAGTTCCAAAACTGCCCGGAGTTGCCGTTTCGTCCGCAGAAACCTTGATTGCACGTGAAAAACGCGTCAGACCTTGATCAGAGCGTGAGAAACGGGAGGGACCCCGCCTTTACGTGACAGAACTGGAGGGAACGTACTGGTATACGTGGTAGACCGCAGGCCGAAGCGTAGTGCACCTTTGAGCAGCCCCTTTCCCCCTCCACAGCCCATCACGGATACCGTGATAGACCGTAAGAAACCTTAGCAGGACCTAACAAAACTTGAATACGGAGGAAAACTGGCCAAAATCCCACGGCGCACTACGTTTCGCGCAAAGGGGGCTGCCGTGGCCGCCAGGAACATAATGTAAACGTAGCATTAGCAACAGCATAGCAACCACTTACATGTAAGTCATTTTATAGATACGGCCCCTGGTAACAAGTCTAGTCTAGTCTACTCATTCTCTTCCATTGACACAGTAACATTGAATGGGCATATGTTTGTTTTCTATGCTCTCTTTTGTTAGAGGAAAATAAAGTAACTGTATCAATCCATTAATCATTTTTCTTTCAGATAAGAGGATTATAGCGGCTGGGGGTCACGACTCTAATATCTATTTGTTTGCCCTGCGGTCAAAAGAAGACGGATCAAGCGTCTGGGAATACGCCGGAAAATTACAAGTATGGATAGCGAATGTATTGTTTTCTAAACAATCGGACACTCTTAAACCTTGAACACCTGATAATCTCTATTGAACTTGTCTTGTTTTACGTTTTTTCTCTTTGGGCACAAAAATCAGACGCTAATTTCTGCTTCTTAGGAGCTATCTGATCTGGATATTTGCTCTTTGGCATGGCATTCTGTCCGATTTGTAGGGGAAATGCGACAGTATAGAAGCAGTTACAATTGGCCTGATAAAATTTCTGCTCATGCAAAAATGTGTTTTATGACATCTACTAACAGGAAAATTAATATCAACCTGCGCATCCATAAATAAATATCAGCATTTACGTTTCGATATATATACTTAGAGAGGACCGTAAATCCTCGATAAGAATCGGGAAGTCTTTGTTCAGACTAAACGTTTGTCCAGGCTGATTCGAGTCTTAGCTTTTAAATTGGTACATGGTACAGACCTCTTTTCTTTGAGAAAGCAGAAAGAATATTGTTTTTTTTTCTTTGTCTTTTAGCGGAATTCTTATTAAAACATAGCTGTGTAGAAAAGACATTATTCTGAGGACCCAAAACGATTCATAAGCAGATACATGTATGGCTCAGTGTCTTGGCATGGTCAGTAATCGAGTCAACTAAATCTGGTTTGAAACATAATGTTTTAATTTGTAAATGAAATCTTAAGAGATTGTAGCTTTAACAAACACACTGTTCTGATTCTAGCTCATTATTTGCCAAATAGTTTAATAAATGAATCAGTAAATATTGTTGCTGAAAATGGTCGCCTCTAAGGCCATCGAGAATCACAACAAACAAAAAGAAAACACGGAACCTCAATCACGCGCTACCCCCATTTATAGTTTTGATATGTTTCTACACAATACTTTTTGGAGGACCACTGATTGATAAACATATGTCAGATAGCTTCTGAATTACAGTTATGTTGCATTTGAACAAATAAATTTAATTGAAGTACACTATCATTTTTTCCCATTCCGAAACCAGGTAATATCATATAGAGTATGATATTCAATATATTACTGCTGAAGTAAAAAATGAAAGTAAAAAACATTTCAGTCCTTTAAAATATATTGAAATACTCGAAAAAAATCCCAGCACCGTCTTCAAATTTGTTAAGAGAAATCATTAGCAAAATAACTTTTTCAAAATATACTCCTCGTCAAAAGTTTAGCATATTTCAGCTCTATGGTATTTTTGTTACAAATTCTGCAGTTAATTAGCAAACTATAAAACAACGATACAATTTATGAATTTGGAAAGATAGAATACTTAAGCATATGCCTAATGACATTTTGTCCAAAATAACCAGGTGAAAGAATTTTGGCGGGTTGACATTTTTTGTGAAAAATAATAGTTTTTTATCGTTTATTTTCTGCATATAAATTTTCGTGCCAGGAAAAAATGTCGCATGTCAGACAGGAGACCACGGAACAAGTAAGTTACACATAAACTTTGAAGTGCCAGTATCAAATATCGACAGTTTTCAGTAAGACAAAAAAAATGATAAGAATTCATAGGAAAAATGAAGTCTTAATGATTAAGAATACAAGTATTGACAACAGTTTCTTTTATGTCTGATTTAGAAATTACTGAGACACAATCAAGTTAGCAAGTTACGATTTAACATGTCGTCTACGCACTATGGTAAATTGGTGTGTGAAAAAATAAAACTGATGATGTTTTGGACACACTTTTAAAAACTGTCAAAAATTGTACTTTAGATACAGTGGTCTTAACTTTTGTCGTTGTGTATCCAAAGAGCCGCAGGATTTCAAAAATCCAATATGTAGGTGTTACATTGTACATTACTGCTTCGGATAAAATCCATAACCACCCATTCTTTTTTTTTTTTGCTTATAAGGAGTCCCCTTTATCAGTTATTTCTGCTGCTAACTTCACAAATAATTATGCTAAACTTAGGCGAGGAGTATATTAGTATTATCTCGCACATGAATCTCTCAAGGTTTTATTAAAAATCGATCTTAATATTTTACATTTTCCGTGCATGTACCTATTTATATATACACTATATGCGTAATTTCAGTGTTACCGTACATATTTAGTAGCACTACGTTGTATAAGTTGCCTTTTTCTCAAGTCGTTACTTTTTCACACACATATTTAACATTTAACCAGCTGGCACATTCCCTACATGCTTTGATAATACACCAACAAATTAATATAATTTCCAAAGCTTTATCTCGTTTTTTCGTTCATAAGCTCGCGCTATTTTAAGTATTTGGTCAACTATAATAAAATTTATTAATACAGTCGAACCTGTCTTAAGGGGTCACTGTATTAAGGGGTCACCTGTCTTTAGCAGCCAATTTTTGTGGGTCCCACGGGGTGACCCCTTAAGACAGGTTTGACTGTACATATATAACGTTTCTGTCGTCATAAAAAACTTATACATTCAATGAAAATGAAGCTCGTCACCTAGCTCAGTTTTGCAAAAGTTGCATTTGTGCTGACTTAAAGGTAGACCAGTCACTCTGACTACTTCTACCGAGAATCTATGGTTACGACATCAAAGTACAAATAACTTTCTGCGCATATTGACAGAAGGTATTTTATTGAGTGTATGCACTACATTCGAACGAGCCGTTAAGTTGCAAATTATTTCTACTGTAATATGTTTTTGGCGCCGCGTGAAAAGGGACCATTATGCATGTGCATACAGTACCTACGCTTTTTCTCAATCTGGCCAGAATCTGAACTTGGGGAGATGGTCTTTACAAGCCTAGAGCTTCCGACCAAATCCCGATAATTGATTCTGTACATTTGTATGTGCTCGTTTTCTAGAAATAAATATTGTTTAAACCAATCTGAACTTGTTACGTTTTAGATTGTACAGTATTCGTAGGTAGTATATACGAAAAGGAAAGACTCTGATCAGACTGCACATATGTGCAGGCAGATCAGAGTCTTTCCTCCTTGCACATTTTGTTTGTCACCTTTCACGCGACCTTATCAGTTTTAATTGTTTTGGTGTCCCAGGCTTTACAACAATTACGGTAAGGGACTCACGCTTGTCTTTAGTGCAGAAAATATGAGAAATTTCATTCTTGACACGTTTTTCATTTGAATTTGAACGTTTGTTTTTACAACAATTCCAATTTGAAACGAATAATCTTGGATTTCGGCTTGTGAAATTAAGGACAAAAATCTCTTATGTTGATAGTGTTGCGAGTTTGAATTTCAGCTGCATTAGGAAATGTTATGGCATGTGCGAGAAAGACAGTAGTTGTTGTTGTTTTGTTTCTTAAGGTTCACAGAAAACAACTATGGTCATGTCGGAACGGTCAGTTAACCTAAACAGGCTTTTCCATGGCAGGCTTATACCTCCCAAGCGGTTAACCAGTACCAGTACTAAGAGTAAATACTTTCGCCTGTAACTGAACTGTGACTGAATCAGCGGAAGGAGACACGAAAGTTTGTGGCCGGACCGGATATCGAACCCGGGACCTATTTCTCTTGAGTCAGACGCGCTACCGACTGCGCGACGCGGCACGGCGGAAGGGAATAGTGAGACACGTTAAGCAACGATGGCTTAGATCAGAAGATTAGAAAGCGCCATCGCGCAATTTGATTCGGGCCTGTCTTACATGTATTAGCTACGACAACTCCGGCATAATTTTCGAAAACGCGTTTGTAACTATGTACCGCGAAGTAAATATAAACTAGTTTAAGCAGTAAGCAGAGCTCGCTATATATTCTTGGCATGTGGTGAAATTCATTTTCATAAGATATTAGTGCTTTAAATGTTGGTTCCTCCGAGCTGATGGCTCCGTGGGAGCTTATAGTATGGTCCGTCCTTAGTATTTAAGTTCAAATGATTCACACCTGAAACGCTTTACGGCCTTATGCAACCAAATTTCATATGTAGCATCTATAGGATGGTTGACTTACTGCTATTTTTTCATAGCAATTGCTTCAGTATTTTGGTTGCTATAGCAACTTAAAATTGTCACTGACATTCAGTGCAAAGTCAAATTTAAACTAGGCTCTTTTTGCCGAAGCAAGCAGTTAAAATGGCACTGTTTCTTAGGTAATCCTGCATAAAGCATGGTTTTTGTGTCAACCGCTTTATTGGTTCGCCTCATTTGTAGAAATATTCAGCAGTAGGACAAGCAATTCAGATCCTTATTAAACTGGTCCGATAGCAGGAGTGTGATCGATTCTTGCTCATAGTCTTTTGTATTAGGCCATAATGGTGCTTCTACTTTATCGCTCGAAGTTTGAATCTTCAATGCAATAACTAAGGCAGTTAACCAATGTACGTGGATGACGTAGACAATTAAAAAAAGAACGTATAAGACAGCAATTTCCAATAAACGTATGTATGGACTGAATAAGATATTCCGTTATTAAGGGAAGAGCAGTAACTAGTGTTATGAGAACTTGTGGTCCAACCCCAGTGTACATGGTTATTGTAAAAAATAATTCAACCGTGATTTTCTGTTAAATTTCCTTAGGGTCACGAAGGTGCCATTAGCGGGTTAGACTGGTCAGGCTCTATAGAAGACGCTCAAAGGGTGTTGAGAAGTTCCTCAGTCTTACTGGAACAGCGATATTGTAAGTTTTACTGCCCTTTCTTGCATTCAGACATGTCTTAAGATAGCAGCAACCACTTTCCAAGTTTGATAACCAATTCCAGAATTTATAATGATTCGTCAGCAGTCGGCAAAAAGCTACAGTATATTCTAGATTTTGGGCAATAATGTAATTGTCGTAAAAGTGGATGAGTTTGGTCCAGCAATGCATTCAAAATATGCCGATGGAACGGTATACAGTGTAGATCTTGATAAGACCGTTCCTTCAAGACCAATCTGATCTCGGTCTGTCCTGTTTGCTAAGACCTTTTTGCCCCAATTCTTAATTTTTTTGCGGTTATGGTGTGAGTTGTGAGTGTTTTTCAGTTGTCATTTCTGAAAATGACTTTTGACTTAGAATTCGGTCGACAGAATTTAAATAAAGAAAAATTCTACTATTGTCTGTGGCCTACGACCGAGCTGATACAATGTACTGCTGTCGATGGTCGCTGTCGACAGCCAATATTTTGCATGAATTGTAACCGAATGATTCGGTAAAATTGCAGGTAGATACATTTGTAGTAACCCCATGCATATGTTGTCGACAGCCATTCGTTTGTTGCATGAAAAGTAACTGAGTGACTTAGCGGAAATTACAGGTAGATTATTTTGTAGTAACCCCATGCATATTTTCTCAGTGATATTTAAGTTAACAGTCAGATAATCCTGGGATATGTGAGCCGCAACACGATAAAACCAACAAAGTGGCATGTGCGCCAGGAATATTCAGATTAGCCTGGTTAGCTGCCCAGTCGGAACAGAGTCTGTTCTTTGCTCTTACAGAGTAGATAAGGGACATGGCTAACTCATTGCGGACAGCAAAGATTGTGATGAGACTGGGCAGATGCCCAGGCAAATCTGAGTCTTCGCTGGGCGCACATACCACTTTGTTGGTTTTGTCTTGACGCGACTCATGTATCAAATGCAAAAGAGGGAAGGCACTGATTGCGGTTAGTAAAACGAACACGCTGAATTCAGTATTTACTGTTGGTACTGGGGCTCAGGTACGTTTTACACAACTACCCTTATTTGCTTTATAGGGGATCCAGAAACCAGAACTGCCTTCCCTGAAGAGGACGTTCTAGCGACTCTGAAGTGGACCACGCAGACTTATATTGCAGACCCTTCTCTGGTTGGCATATTGGCAAATAAATATCAACATGACACAGAAATAGAAACCATAGATATCAGCTCGGCTAAAACTCTTGTTGTCGTCGGAGATAATCGGGGCTCTCTCGGCCTTTTTAGGTATCCATGTTCAAATCCTGGTGTTTATGGTCATAGCTACAAGAGTCATTCTGTTGTTCGGACCGTCCGATTTTCTCCCGATGCTCGTCATGTGTTGACTGTTGGAGGACGTGACTCCTGTTTGATTCAGTGGGAAATTACTTAGCTCTTACCAAGATGGAGTGCGTTTCACTGGGAAATAGTTTAACTCTGCCCTTACTCGTGTTTTAGATAGTAGGAAATAGTTGACTCTAGCCTGACTAATGGAAAATTGTTTAAGTCTAATTTTACTCGTACACTGGCGCTCACGTATTTGTACACCAAAAACACCTAGAACCGCGCATCAGACGCGTCTAGACGCGCCCTGTCGCGTCTCGACGCGGTAGACGCAAACAATGATAAAATGAATATTCATGATTTGTTCAATACGCGTACAACCGCAGATTGTACGTAGGCCTATTTAAAATAGTTTTAAGATAGCTTAAAACAATAAAACTCTTCACTGATATGTCACTAAGTTAGTCAGAGCGATCTGTTCCGAATCGAAACAGGTATCCTCTACACAGAGTAAAAGTAAACAAAATAAAGTTTAAGAATATTTTATTTGTAGCATATAGTTTTGGCTGAAGGCAGAATATGTACATTCCAAGATAAACCTTGATTTCCAGAAAGCAATTTAATGCTGCAAAAATTTCCAGCATATGGGGCCAGAGTTGAATGATCATCAAGGTGACTGAAAACCGGGAACCCCGACAAGAAAAAACACCTGACTCTCTACAAGAAGAACTTGGTTTTCTAACCGATTGTAGACCCAAGCTGGAACAAGCCCCCCTGTCCTTGCTAGGTCCAAGGCAGTTCTATGGATAAAAAAGGGGGGGGAGGAGTAGAGAACAAGGAGCAAATTCTTGGGAGGGATGCAAATTCTTTGGTGGGGAGTAGGGGGTGCAAAAGACTGCCCAGATTCATGTGTTAGTGGGGTTGCACTGAAGTGGACCTGTGCTGGGTCCCGGGCAGGTCTCAGAAAAAGGGAGAAGCAAAATCTTTGGTGGGGAGCAAAAACTTCCAGAAACATGAAGTAGCAAGAACCCAAAGGACTTGTGCACAGATCCGCATAAATCACTTCCCATGCGCACAGCCCTCGCGACCCACTGTGGGTTGGCTTTAGCAATACAATTCAGGGCTTCTGGAAACGCATGGCATGAGAGGCACACTTCGGGCCATAATGCATCTTCCCCGAACTGCTGGCCTCCGTCACTTTACTTTGCTAGTTCTGCCGGAACAAGCCCCCTGTCCTGGCTGGGCCCAGGGCAGGTCTAGGGGGAAAAATGGGGAGCAAATTCTTAGGTGGGGAGCAAATTCCCTTATTAACTAATGCAATGGGGGATAAGTGATTGAGGGTGATCTGGAATGCAGTTGTCTCATGTTTTTGTGGATCTCATGAGTAATTGAGACTGCCTTGGTTACATCATGAATTGCGCCCGTTGGTCTCAGAGAGGAACATAGCATAATTCTGTTGGGAGGGAGGTAGGTAGGGTAAAAATTCCTTTGGGGACCTAGGACTGTAGCATTTGTTCTAAACCTTATCTTGGTTTAGTTGGTTCCAAAATATATTGCATATATTTAAAGTTTCAGGGGCCTGTATTTTCATGGGAGTTTTTTTAAGTGTTCTAATATTTTGGGAAATGGAGAATATTATTAGTCAACAACAGGACTGTAGCTAATTTCTTATTGTGGATTGTTGGGAGGGGAGAGCAGTTTCCTTTTGCTGTTTCTAGGGAGCAAATGTGATGAACCTTATAATGGTTCAGTTGGTTTCCAGGTAACTAAGCCTGGGTGTGAGATTAAGGAGGTTGGATACACATTATTTTTTGGAGGGGAAATGGAGAATAATAGGGATTGTAGCTGATTTCTTATTGCGGGTTGTTCGAAAAGGACGGCGGTTTCTTTTGGCTGTTTCTAGGGAGCAAATGAGTTGAACCTTAAAATGGTTTATTTAGTTTCCAGGTAACTAAGCCTTGGTGTGAGATTAAGAAGGTTGAATACACATTAATTTGGGGGTGGGGAAGAAATGGAGAATATTATTAATGGACCATAGGACTGTAGCTTATTTCTTAGTGCGGATCGTTGGAAAAGAGGGCAGTTTCTTTTTGCTGTTTCTAGGGACCAAATGTGCTGAACCTTATAATGGTTCATTTAGTTTCCAGGTAACTTAGGCTGGATGTGAGGTTAAGGAGGTTAGATACACATTAATTTTAGCCTTTATTGTCACTAGACAAAAGTTATTTATACGACCGTAGGGAAAGTCAGATTGTAGTCGTACAGATGGGTTCTGGGGCTTTTACTGGGTAATAGGAGTTTCTGTCACGAGTATTGCACTTAGTAGGGTATTAATGTGGATCCAGGTATTTTGGGAAATGGGTTTGGTCGGTGGTGAGCAACAGGGGCTCGAATTAGAGACAAGTAGCCCAAAGGGCAACAATTGCTCACCTGAGAGACATTGTAAACCTATAGGGATATTTAAGATGCTCAAGGGCAGCTAACTCCACAGTCAGTGGTCCAATCAGGCTGAAAATTAAACTCATCCAAAACATTATGTATGCCCTCATTTAATATATGCAAGTTTAAAAAGTATCCGATCAAGAGCACAATAGACAGAGCAGTCAAGGGCAGCTAACTTCGTAGTGGTTGGCCTGATCTGGCCAAAATTTGAACTTGTTTAAGATATTATGCATTTCCTCATTACATGCAAGTTTGAAAAGGATCGGATCAGTAGAAACCAAGAAAAAGTGGCGACATTGATTTTTTGGATGCTCAGGGCAGGTACTCCATAGTCAGTGGTGGGATTTAGCTGAAATGCTAACTAATCCAAGCTTTAATTCATATCCTCATTATCTGCAAGTATGAAGAGGATCCGATGAAAAATGAAAATGTGATGACGTTGTTTTCTCCATTATAAGACTATGTTTTTTTTTCAAACGCTCAAGGGCAGCTAACTCCATAGTCTGTGCTCGAATCCGGCCAAATTTCGAACTCATCCAAGCTCTTATGTATGTTATCATTACCTGCAAGTATGATAAGGATCTAATTAAAAACCTTGATTGCAGCACCCTGAAAGTCAAACTTGCTCGAGATATTGTCATGCCCTATAATTGTGTGAATTTATTTTAGAATCCGTTGAGAAATGTAGGTGCTATAGCGATGACAATGTTTTTCTTAAAATAGCCACAGTTACTTTGACCTTGGGTGCAGCATCCTGAAAGTCGAACTTGCTTGAGATATTGTCATACCCTACATTTGTGTCAAGTTATTTCAAAATCCATGGAGAAATGAAGGTGCTAGAGCGATGACAAAGTTTTTCTAAAAATAGCCACTGTGACCTTGACCTTGGGCGCAGCACCCTGGAAGTCAAACTTGTTTGAGATATTGTCATGCCCTACATTTGTGTGAAGTTGATTTAAAATCCCTTGAGAAATTTAGGTGCTAGAGCGATGACCAAGTTTTTCTAAAAATAGCCACAGTGACCTTGACCTTGGGTGCAGCATCCTGAAAGTCAAACTTGCTCGAGATATTTTCATGCCCTACATTTGTTTGAAGTTATTTTAAAATCTGCTGAGAAATGTAGGTGCTAGAGCGCTGATAAAGTTTTTCTAAAAATAGCCACAGTGACCTTGACCTTGGGCGCAGCATCCTGAAAGTCAAACTTGCATGAGATATTGTCATGCCCTACATTTGTTTGAAGTTATTTTAAAATCTGCTGAGAAATGTAGGTGCTAGAGCGCTGACAAAGTTTTTCTAAAAATAGCCACAGTGACCTTGACCTTGGGCGCAGCATCCTGAAAGTCGAACTTGCTCGCGATATTGTCATGCCCTACATTTGTGTGAAGTTATTTTAAAATCCGTTGAGAAATGTAGGCAATAGAGCGATGACAAAGTTTTTCTAAAAATATGTGATGATGTCGTTTTCTCCATTATAACACTATGGGATTTTTTTTCAAACGCTCAAGGGCAGCTAACTCCGTAGTCTGTGCTCGAATCCGGCCAAATTTCGAACTCATCCAAGCTCTTATGTATGTCATCATTACCTGCAAGTATGATAAGGATCTAAGCAAAAACAGTTGAGAAAACGTGATGACGACATTTTCCCCATTATAACCCTATGGGATTTTTTTCAAACGCTCAAGGGCAGCTTACTCCGTAGTCTGTGCTCGAATCCGGCCAAATTTCGAACTCATCCAAGCTCTTGTGTATGTTATCATTACCTGCAAGTATGATAAGGATCTAATCAAAAACAGTCGAGAAAAACATGATGACGCCGTTTTCCCCACTATAACCCTATGGGGGCTAATGATCTGTTGCCATGGAAACCAGAGTTCTGAGCTGATCTGCACCAAAACCTAATGCAGCCTTTCCCCCATCCCAATGGTGCTTCAGATAAAATTTGATTGCAATCAGCCCACTGGTTTCTGAGATATTTATGTTAGAAAGTGTTGACGCACCCACGGACCCACGGACGGACGACGGCTCGTCTCCCATCCTATAAGCTCACCTCTTAGCCTTCGGCTCAGGTGAGCTAAAAATTAGGGGGATTTTTTCCCTATTGTATTGGAATCTATCTATATCCTGGCAATGATATTGGTTTTGTCCAGGTATTCAAAGGCTACCTTCTGTATTGTATTTGCATGTTTCTTTGGGAGAGACAGAATCAGTCTCAGGTCTTTTGTATGATAGCCTTACTTGAATATGGTGGATTCTATGGTCTCGCCTTTGATTGTTATGGGGCCACACAGTCAAAGAAGATATGGTTGAGATCTTCTGCATCATTGCAGTGGGGGCATAGGGCGGACTGGTTACCGTAGTGAAGGCAGCCCTGCACGCAGTGTCCTAGCCTTAGTCCGGAATAGGCTATCTCGAAACGTCTATTGAGACTATATACACGTCACGTTGATGTTTAACCTTTGGTTTGACAAAATGGAAGATGTGGCCCTTGTTGCTATTGGTCCATTGGGATTGCCATTTTTCGGTTACTGCTTCATTTCAGTTTTGAGGGTTTGGTATGGTTGTAAGTGCCGGTGGTCAATAATTGACAATTTTACTGCCTTTCTTGAATCAGCGGAAGGAGAAACGAAGTATGTGGCCAGACTGGGTTTCGAAACCAAGACCTCTGACATGAGTCAGGTGCCCTATTGATTGCGCTACGTGGCCCGGAGCCTTGAGCTGTAGGAGTTTAATTCAACATTCAACTTCTAAAGCATTAATAGGGGTGGAGTGGTATGCCCTCATAGCAATACGGAGTGCTAAGTTGTTTTGGATGAGGTCTTGAGCTTTGAGAGTAGATGTTTGGGTGCCGAGTTATAAGCTTGCGCACCATAATCAATTTTACTGAGGATAAGGACCTTATATAATGTCAATAGGATTTTTTTTATCTGCTTCATAGGAGGTGCCTGAAACCATCCTCATGAAGTTTAGGTCTTTCTTACATTTTTCAATCAGATTTTTAATATGCTGACCCCATGTTAGTTTGCTATCTAGGATCATACCCAGGAAGATGATATGGTCACTAAATTCTATTTCTGTCCCAAAAAGGGAGAGTTTTTGAAGTGATTCAATATTAAGTCTTTTTTTAGTGAAAATTATAGCCTTTGTCTTAATAGTGGGGATTTTGAAGCCCCAGAGCTTGGACCATATCTCGATTGTCTGGAGGGCTGATTGGAGTTTTACGAGAGCATGTTTGGGAGGGGAGTGCTAGGTCCAGATTGCACTGCCATCTGCAAAATGAGAAAGAGAGAGGTTTGGATCCCGCCCCGCCCCCCCCCCCCCCCCCCCACAGGCCATCATCATGGATATATTTATTATTACATTGAATAGGATAGGGCTGAGGACACTGCACTGGAGACAGCCATTTCCAAGTCATGTTGATCAGAGATTTTTTACCCCCCACCCTGACTTGAATTCTTTTGCCGTTTAAGAAGTTATGAATGCAGCGGAACATATTTCCATTGATGCCGAATTCGTTTAGCTTGAGTCCATATAAGGTCAAATGCCTTTTTCAGATTCAAAGTGACTGCTGCCTGGCACTTATTTTCCATAAAGGCCATATTAATTTCAGATTCCACGATTTTAATTTCTGATACGAAAGGAATTTATGGCTGAAGAGAGCGATTTATTTCCACTTCAGTGGCGAAGTGTCATGGGACTGTCCCAGTTTTGAGTTGCCGGTCGAGTTTCTAGGCTTCTTTTTTTTCTTTCTTTCTCGTTATTGTCCAAGTAAGACCAAATGAGCATTCGACATCAAGCTTGATGTAGACTAATGGCTCTTTCTTTCACATGATTTACTTAAAGTTGACCTCACTAAAATGCGCATTCAATACGCGATTTTGATTGGTTCCCGTACACGCGCGTTGAGACGCAAAGGACTACATCACTACCCGTATCATGTGCGCAATTTGGATTGGGTGCATGAAATTTGCATAAAATGCGCGTTGCACGCGTCGCTTCGCGGTATATGCAAAATTGAGAACGAATTTTCATTGGCTACTAAAATATTCGCGTCCATAATTACCGCGTATCCCGCGCGCATCAACTGCGTCCCCGACGCGTTTTGAATGTGTACAAATACGTGAGCGCCAGTGTATCAGAAGTAGTGGGTACTTGCTTGAAAACTGATGCCTAGCTCGATTTGATGAAGGGGAAAATTGTTGAACACATCCTGTATGGCATGGCATTATAGAAAATAGTTCCGCTCCAATGGGCAGTTGTCTCGTGTATGATTTGATGGGAAATTAGACTCTAGCTTTATTCAGTAAAAAGAGTTGTTAAACTTACCTTTACTCTTCATTTTTGGCAAAGATATATTGGCTAAAAAAAAATAACTTTATGTCATAAGAACTATCGTCTCGGAAAAAGCTTACATTTTTATTTGTTTATTTCAATTATTTTTTTTGTTTTATGTAGTTTGATTCATATAGGAGACATTAAGTACTTGTTTGTTTGTTTCCATTGTAAGATCAAAGTTTATTAAAACTTTCGAACAGTTCGAACACGATCTCGCCCACAGGCTGTGTCTGTTTTACCGTTATGTAGACACTTGTTGCCGGCTGACATAGGTATGTTTACTTTACTTAACAAAATTATTACTGAAACGTGTCCTGTTAATACAAACGGGTGTTATTAAAACTATCATAACAAAATTATTACTGAAACGTGTCCTGTTAATACAAACGGGTGTTATTAAAACTATCATTCCTACGTTTCAGCGGATGTGACATTTTACTAATTAACCCTTAACTAAACCGCAAGAAATAGAAATAGTTGAATTTCCAAATGAGGCACTTCAGCTGGGTCTACACTGTTTGCCTTCTATTCTTTGATTTTTTAGACTGATATACCTTAGACGAAACATTTTAGAAATTTTACAGACATAAATTTTGCGTCTGGTTTTCTGTTGTTGTTTTTTGCGCTTTATGGTTAATGATACATAAATAGCAAAAAAAAAAAAAAAAAGAAAAAAGAAAGGACAAACAACAACATCAGACTCCCTTACATATTCAGTACTCTCACATAATTTGCAATTAAAAAGTGTAATACAAGGGGATATCAAAAGGGTTTGAGCCTGACACAGAAAGAGCAATATATTGGATTTATATTTCTTTTTTCAACCTAGTCCACATCCAACTCCACACTTTTGTTCCGCCTAATTCGTCAGTCATTGATACCCGAACAGTAAAACTCAACAACTTGGTCCCCGAACCAGCCCTCCACAGCAGCCGTCAGCTCATCATGATCCTCAGATCTCCGGCCCGATGTTGATTTTTCAGCCTGAAAAATTGGTAGAAGTTGCAGGGGGATAGATCTGAAGAACAGGATGTGTGAGGGAGGAGTTCGTAGCCACACTCGCACACAGCTTCCATCGCAACTCAGCCTGTATGGACAGGCGCGGTGTCCTCGTGAGGCAGAATCGCACAGTATGACTAAACATTTGCAGCCTCCAATATGATCATACATCGAATCAGTAGCCAGGACATTGATTTACATCAGACTTTGTGAATTGAACTATCTAAATGAAAAACAAAAAAAAGTGTGAGGCTCAAAACCTCTTGATATCCCATCATCATACACATTGCAAACACTGATTGTTTATCCATTTCTTACAGGCAAAACATGAAACCAGGGTTCGAGGTTATAAAACTTGAGTACATTCTCATACTCAAAATAAAGCACACTGATCAGCTGCTTCCGAGCGTCTGCTCGGAAGCAGCCAATCAGTGTATTTTATTTTGAGTTTGAGAATGTACTCAAGATTTATAACCTCTGGCCCATGCCAACAGAACATACTTACATGCCAGATTGCCCTTCATTGCATGATACATGTGAAATTTTATGGAATTTGAAATAAGATTTGATAAATCAAATTCAGTGAGACGCTGGTAACAAATTGCCTCCAAGCCAACCTAAACATGTAAAGTGAAAGTAGGAAAATTCTCAGGGACTGCTGAATAAATTCAATCCCAGATCCCACCCAATACACCATGTGGGAAAAGACGACATGTGGGATATTCCGGGAATACCAAATACCACCACCAAATACATCATCAGCGGCAGCCAGGTGAGCAGCCATTTTCCTATGTAGGTGGTCATCGGGTTAGCCTTAACATAAAAAAACAATATATCAATAACAGACATTTACAGGGAAATCACCCTATAAAAACTGCTATTGATTTTTTGTTGAAACTTTGTACAGCAGTAGAATTTTATATGCTTAGTAAAAAATGAAATAAAAAAATCGGGTTACCATACTTCTTTTTGTGATAATGCAGCGCCATCTGTATGCCTGTGTGAAACATGGCTATGTCTATTACAAAGACGTTGTCCGAGAAAAAAGATGACCGATCGTTTCGAAATAAAAAAATAATTAACTCCTTCTCTTTCTTGCCTATTTGTTTAAACATCAAAATTGCCATCTTCATATCCTGTCAATTATGAGGCTTACGAAGATGGCAATTTTGATGTTTAAACAAAGAGAGAGTTAATTAATCTAAATTCGAAACGATCGGTCATCGTTTTTCTCGGCTAGACCACTTCAATATCGCGCGGTTTTCACATAAGCGCGTTGACGTCAATGTTTTATGCGTTGACGTTGCTTTCTATTTGGCGCCATCAACGGCCATATGGATGATGCTCTTACATTTCGATGCTTGCCTATAGCAATTCTCTGTTCATTTTCAGCAATGTCTTTATGTCTCAAAACATGTAGTCTGCTGTATTAACTGTCGCCTCCAAAATTTTCTCGTGTTCAGACGGCGCATTAATGAGAGAAATTCCAAGGACTGAAGCTAGGCAGCATGTTAACTGTTATTTCTCATAGAATATTCGATCATTGTGCAGGGTCTAGGGTATATCCTATTTATATCTTATGAACCTCATATGCGAACATTGTATATTGGACTGGCCACTGCCCGACATGTTTTCGCAGAAACATCAGCAGAGCTTGGTTCGTGGTGCATGAATTCAATTTATCATTAGTGCTAAGACCAATTTCTGAGGATGAGCAGCTTGATCAATATTCTATGTTCCCAGCAACAATCTTTGAATACTGTGGAAAGCTCAGGTCGAGGAGTGAAAATAAGAGTTTCGCCCCCTAGTCTTTGTAAAATTTTTTAATAATTTACAAATCTTACAAAAAAACAATATAGAAGAACGTTTTATTTGTATTACTTGCGTTAAATATAGGCAGCAGTTATTTAAAAATAAAGAAATAAAAAAGAAAAGAAAAAAAAAAGAATATTTAACTTTCTTGTATACACTTTCCATTCTTTCTTCTGCATTTATGCTTTATTTCTGCATTTTTTAATATTCCCTGCCTTTTCGAGGAAAAGTAAGGGGACAACATAGTATTCGGCTATCCGTGTTTCAGGCCGCCTTGACATTATGTAGTTTGTGTGCGCAACTCATCCTACGCCTCTAGGAATCATTCTGAAACTTTGCAGGGATCTTCTCCATGGTCTGTAAATGTGCTTTGACTTTTGGGTTATATTTGGATAGTCTTATAACAATTTTTGCGTTTGGAACGTTGTAATTTTCAGGCTGTATGAGGGCAGGTCTGCATTGATTAAAATTAAGAAATTACAGTTTGCCTTTCTTTGGTTTCGTCACCAGATATTGTCAATGTCACTGATGAGGCTTTATTAGCCGAAACTACGTAGTCTGGCCCATGTTCCTTCTTCTGAATATAGTATCTGCTCTTGAAAGAACTTTTTAAGATTTTAATTGAATACTGAGATTTGCTCAGTCCGATCTTCTGTTTCACTCTCTGCACAGGAATTGCACGAATCGCAGCAATCCATAGCATAAACAAGGGAGTCTCAGTCTGATCTGAGACATTTTTCTGGTTCTACATTACATTTCATTTTGTTGCAATTACCACAAGATATGTGAATGCATAATATCAAATAAATAAATAAATGAATGAATAAAAAAATTAAATAAAGAATAAAAATAGAAACAATAAAAAAATAAATAAAATAAAATAAAGAATAAAATGAAAATTCAGAAAGAAATAATAATTTGGTACAAAATAAAGAATGTTGTAGGTTGTTTCAATGCAGAATTATAATGGCCCCTTCCCCAAAACTGAGGAGCCCTGGTAGCTCAGTGGGTTAATCGCTGGCCTGCTGATCAGGCGATCCCGAGGTCGAAGCGGAAACCTTTTCAATCATAAACACACATTTACCCAAAATAATTGGCGATCTCTTTTCCGTATAAGTTCTTCACCCCCATTTTTGTCTATTTATCTAATTTTCTTTTCGCCCAGTTTTACACATTTTCTGTCGCAAAGAACTCATACATTTCAACAAAATGTCCATTCAGGCGCGACGCAATTTGTCTTCGAAAGTGAGTAAACGTTTTAGCGTTACGGCAGACGACGTCATGATAACCACAAATTATTCGATAAACATTGAACAACAATTCTTGCCTATTTTTATACTTAATTTTAGAGCTAGCCTTATCATCCCAAACAATATATCAGTTACAGACACAGCAACAAACAGCACATAAAACAACCAAGAAAAACGAAAATAGAAATGCCGCCTTGGGACGGCCAGCAATGAAATTACTAGGGAGCTTAACCGGTTTGCGGTCGACCAGACCTCGCCCTTGGTTCTGGTCGCTAGCAACTTTACGCGTGAAACGTAAGATGCTTAGGTGTATTTTGTTTTTGTCCTCTGTAAGATAAGCTAGTCAACAAAACGTGTTTCCTAGCTATTTTAAAAACCAATAAACGCACTGGGCTGCTTAAAATTTACTTCAGATTAGTGAGTAAAAAGTTAACTTTTTCTATCTTGGAGCTTAATCTGGTATGAAATTTACAAGTTTGCCAAAAGTGGGAGAAAAATAATCCATCACGAGCCGTTCATGTAGAATAGTTAAATCCCAGCCCTCGGGTGAGACTTCCCTATCCTACATGGACGTTCAATGATGGATTTTTATATTCTCCCATACATGCATAATATTCGATTTACAAAAGACAGAACATTACATCTGCCCTAGTTCCATTGCCAATTGTTTGCGACATTTCTGTCAGTCACAAGTTGCATAAGACGTGCATTTGAATGTCATGTGTCAAGGTAATTACACCTCTTTGTGTTTATCTTATATCGACATAATCTGTCGGTTCTCAAGAAAAGTAAAAAATAAAGGCGAAAATAGTCCTTTACATGACCTCCAAAGTAACGAATTAAGTGCACTAAACAATGATATGAACCACATTTTGTCCAACTGCTTTTTTTTTAGCTTTCGCACCTCTTCTTCTGTAACATCCCAAATCGACATGTTCGGAAGAGTCCTATCGACTTTCTCTCGGCTCGGAAAGTAGCGCAGGGTAAAGTACTCATGCTTCTTATAATGCCAGCCTTCAGACACCAGATTGATCGAGAACTTTGCATTCGAGTAGTCTCTTCCATAGTAAATATTTGCTTAATACTATGTGCAATAGTATATTGATCTTTCAAAATCTGAATTAAAGAGCCGGGGCCACCGAAGACACCGAAACTAGGAGACAAGCTTGTAATTAATAGTCCTACTGAATGAGTTACAAGATCTCAGCTCCGAAAAGCATGCAACTTGCACGTTCAGAAGTTGCCACATACAAGCAAAAAGGCACTCTATTAAGTAGTGTTTGCCGTTTTAGTCTTTTATTCGATGTCGTTCTCACATAGCCCAGTTTCCAGTTTCAAAGAAAAAAAAATTAAAAAATAAAGGGGTTTGTACGCATCGGAGTGTCTTAATAAACGGAATTTAATATGTAATCGAATGTCTAAGCAAGAATACTAAAACAATGTAATGATCTATTGCACAGCCAGCTACGTAATTTTCAATTCATCAAAAATTACCATTTCTGCTTTTGAGTCAGTATGCACAGTTGTCACAAATCAGCAAGATACACAAAAAGCATCTTCTGATACTGCAAATAAATCGTAGGATGTCATCGTTGGGAATACTGTGCCAGTCTTCCTACTAAAAACATAAGTCCGTATCTTGAAGATAATGTATTAGAACAGAACAGAACAGAACATTTTATCCTCTCAGTACATACATGACATAATGACGTGCGGTATTGACAATTGCATTTTATAGACGGTAAACATCATCAAAAAAGTGTGGTAGCCAACTGTTAGGTGTGCAGTATTTTCTTCAAATATTACGCTATAGAAAAAGCCGATGGGAGAGACATTGGAGCATTATAATACATCTTCAGTGGGCAAAAGAAAGTATATACGTTTTTGAAACACCAAATTTTCCTTATTTTTTCACAAGGGGAAGATTCTGCATGATACAGTTTTACTTACATTACGGTATTGTTGTGAATTGAAACTGACAATCAGAACAAAACGCTTGACTAGCGACATCACAAGAACATGTCAATTTTGCACTTTTTTCCACATGCATCATATTGGAAAATACGATTTTTCTGTTAATCAGTATTTGAATTGCAGGTTGTTTATCTAAACAAACTTCGATGTTTGCAAGTGGTGGACAGAAATTATGCCATTGGGATCCTACAGGCTGACCGTTCAAAGCAGTTTGCTGATTTTTTTTTTTGATTTTTTTTATATATACAATATAAATTCAAAATAACAGCAATAATAATCTGGATCTGTCATCCTTCCTCCTTCACCATGGATATATTCCTAGAAAAGAAAAAGAAACAGATACATGAAAGCAACATGAGATTAAGAAAAACCCAGCTAGCCCACGACGTCAAAACGTTATTACGGCGCGTCGACGACGTCATTATGTCGCTACGACGTAACACGACGTCACCAAGACGTCATGTGCCTGCTGGGAAGGAACAAATCGAGTATACTGTATACCATATACCGACACACCCCTGCACCAGCGCTGAACTATATGTGGCGATAATAGATTTAATAACAAATATAACACAGTTTTCTATAAATTTCTTCGCCACAGAGATAATAGTTTAGCTCGGTTCAACATGTTATACAATAAAACATAAAAGGGTTAATAATTATAAATCGTATCTGCTTATCCTGCTGTCTGTTTCTCAACACCATTTGTATTTGATTCCTCTCTTTCTGTTCTATGATTTATCCATTGTTTCATATCCTTTGTATATATCCGACGATTGCTTGATTTTAATCTGTCCATTCATGTTGTTAATTTGTCCCTGCTAAAACTGATCCTTCCTTCCATTCCATTCTTTACTGTTCTAATCCTTGTAAAATTGTCCTATTTGATTTCTTCTTTTCATCTTAACCTGTTGCTATCCTTGTTTGTTGTTAACGTCTACCGACGTCAACGTCAAATTACGTTGACGTCGCCTAACTGAGTAATTGTAAAATTGTAAGTGAAACATGTTTTATAATAATAAGAACATAAAAATACAATTAAAAGGAACTAAAATCGTGGAATTCCACGACACTCCCACAGCCAGGAAATGTCATTAGTTTTTCTATACTTCACCAACTTTCTATGAATATGCGATTTACAGTAGGCTGGAAGTGTTTCATCCATTGCTTCCTTTGCTCTAAAGTCATATAATTTCTCAGTGTAGGGCAGCTTTTGCGCTTTCTGCTCTTCTAATGACGGTGTCATCTGCTTAATTGTGTTGATTTCTTGTTTCTTCTGTAGTGCTGTATCTTTGTCACTTTTTACTTCTGACTGTCTCATCAGGTCTTCGACTAGCATATTTTGTCCAGCTAGTTTTGTATTCCACAAATCATTTCTTAGTGCTGTCAGTTTCTGTTTATTTGCTTAGGAGGCAGAAATATCTTTGAGCTGTATTTCTAGATCCTTATTTTCCATTTGTAACGTTAATATCTCTTTTTTGTAATGCTTAACACTTCGTTGTCGAGTTTTTCATTCATTGATTGCAGCTCAAATTTTCCCTACTCAGCATATCGTTTAGATCATGCATGTCTATAACTGAATCCCGTTGATGCTGTGTTTTCATCTCATATTGCAGTTTTTCATGCTTAACCTTTCTGTCGGAATCCACAAAGCTATTGGTTGATACTTTGGTACAGACTGCTTCTTTATTCTTATCTCCAGTGACCCCTGAGTCAGTTATCAACTTATTCTTTGCATGTACTGTGTCCAGCTGGATTAGTTTATCTTTTATTTCAGGAATCATTGTTTTAGATTCTGACGTTTCTAATGTTAGCTGATCAAGATGAGGTTGCATATGTTCCTGCTCCACATCATTCTGTTGCTTGTAGCTTGGCAGTTGTTCCATCTGGTTTGATATTAACTCTTGCTCTGCTTTCCTAAACCCCTCACTTTCAGGTTTTTGCTTTGTATCACTCGTATGACAATATCTAATCTGTTGCGTTTCTTTCTGGTCGCTTTCGTTCTCTTCCGATTTAAATTTCTTTGGGCAGAGACTTCTGTGGTGGTGGTTAGAGCGTCCACAATAGAAGCAAGTTTTGTTTAGGAAACATCTATGAGCTATATGTCCTACCTTAAGGCAAAGAAAACAACTACCTTTAATTTTCTGTTTTCTGGCTTCAATTGTATGAAATTCCACACACTTGTCACTCCAATGATTGCGATGGCAATATCTGCACAGCGCAAAGGACTGTCTTTTACTATTTTGACTTAATGGTGATGTAGAGTTTTCAGTAAATAATCTCATTGGCATTTCATTTTTACATTCTGCTTTCCCAAAACAAGACTGTTGATCAGCTCTCTCCATAGCACAAACATATTTATTTAAGAGTTCTCTCAGTCTGCTAACTGTCCATTTATTCTTTGTTCCCTCTTGCAGTTCTAGCTGCAGTAAAACAGGTGGTGGAATTTTCGAGGTAATTATTGGAATAAAAACACCATGGGATGTGTCTTGTTCCAATGACTCTAAATATCTGAAGTGATTTTCCAGTTGATCATACAATAATCTAAGTCGCTTTGAGTTGTTTGTCGCTGGACTCAGATTTCTCATTGCCATATAATGATAATGTAATAAAAATTGGGCATTTTCAAATCTATCTTTCAGTAATGTTGCAACTGTGTAGTTTTCATTTGACATCAATATGCCTGAAATTGCTTGTTTTGCCTGTCCTGTTAGCCTGCTCTTTAAGTAACTTAGCTTCTGTATCCCTGATAAATATATATTTTGATCAATTGTCACCTTGAAAATGTCCCAAAATTCAGTCCATTTTAGTTTGTTGCCATCAAAAAAAGGAATTTCAAGTTTTGGTAATTTAAAAGAGGAATGATGGGTTTGTTTTGCGCCTTGTTCCATGTTTTCAAATTTCTGTTGCTGCTGTTTGTCCTGTGTTTCTTGGCCCCACTTGTTTTTCCCGGGTTCCGGCACCAAATGTGGCGATAATAGATTTAATAACAAATATAACACAGTTTTCTATAAATTTCTTCGCCACAGAGATAATAGTTTAGCTCGGTTCAACATGTTATACAATAAAACATAAAAGGGTTAATAATTATAAATCGTATCTGCTTATCCTGCTGTCTGTTTCTCAACACTCTTTGTATTTGATTCCTGTCTTTCTGTTCTATGATTTATCCATTGTTTCATATCCTTTGTATATATCCGATGATTGCTTGATTTTAATCTGTCCATTCATGTTGTTAATTTGTCCCTGCTAAAACTGATCCTTCCTTCCATTCCATTCTTTACTGTTCTAATCCTTGTAAAATTGTCCTATTTGATTTCTTCTTTTCATCTTAACCTGTTGCTATCCTTGTTTGTTGTTAACGTCTACCGACGACAGCGTCAAATTACGTTGACGTCGCCTAACTGAATAATTGTAAAATTGTAAGTGAAACATGTTTTATAATAATAAGAACATAAAAATACAATTAAAAGGAACTAAAATCGTGGAATTCCACGACACTATAATGTTGACTTAACCCCGGTACAGGGCCGTACCAGCAATGTGCATCTGCCGAGAACTTATATTATACTAATCTAAGAATAATTACACGGGCCGGTAGTCCGCTCAGGGCGGGAGAGAAAATTTAATAAGTACCGGCATTTAGATTGACTTTAGTGTCTACGTCATTTGCCAAAACGGTGCATGATTTTTTCATGTGTAAAAACTGCGTTCCACGTGTCATGACTTTGTACATCCAGGATTGTTTGATCATAACGGTAAATTGCCTGTTATATCTGATGGAATTCGCAAAACGTTTACTTTTAAAGAACTATCTTAAGGTACGTAAATTACTAATTTATATATCTAAAATAAAAAACAAGAAAAAAAACTGAGCTAAAGATTCACCGTTCTGCAGCAAGAAGACGAACCCCTTCCCCTCCCATTCCTTAGCCTAAGCTATCCATCTCTTGAGAAACAACTGCTGATGACAGTCAGACAACAAAAGCAACTTCCGGCTGCAGAATAAGTGAACCCTGCTTTTTTAAGTAAACTTATGCTTGATAGGGTTTTCTCAATATCTGTCTTGAAGTTGAGACTTACAACTGTATCAAGTTCAACTTCAAGACAGATATTGAGCAGTTTGCTGATGCTATATTGCAATTCACTAGAGACACAACCGATTGGCTATAAAGTGTATACTTTCTTTCGCCTCTGCGTTCCAACTTAATAATAAAAGCTCAGGTAAGATTAGGATGATTAGAACCGTTTGGATTCAAGTCAAACTCACTTAAAACTGCATAGTTTCTACCGCTTATAACCTTAGTGAATGGGAACATATAGAATTAAAGTGTTTCTGCTTTACATTCCCAGAGTAACAGGATTTCGTGTTTACATACTTGTGTTTTTTCATTACTTATACACAGACTGCAGAAAACTGTTTAAAGGCGATTTCTAAAAAATAAATGCATTTTAGAACAGCATTTAAAAGTGCTTGATGAAAGGCCTTTGGTTGTTGTTGCTGTTGTGTCATTGTTTAACGTAAACGGTAAACAGCTATGGTCATGTTGGGGATGGTCAGTTAACCTAACCACGCTATTCCTGGGCAGGCTTAGACTTCCTAAGGGGCTAACCAGTACTAAGTGCACTTACTTTCACCAGTAACTGACAACCGCCCTTCTTAAATCAGCGGAAGGGGAAATGAAAGTAAGTGGCCGGACCAGACATCGACCCCAGGATCTCAGGCTTAATAGTCAGGCGCCCTACCGACTGCGCCACGCGGCCCGGCGAAAGGCGTTTGGTGCCGCGCTTATGAGTTGGACAATACTGCTAAAAAGCACTGTGCAATTACCTTCTCTACTCAAGAGACTCGAAACAAAACACATTTCAACGGATAAATACATTGTGTACCAAGAAATACAATATTTATTCTGCACTATGATAAAGAATTGGGAGACATTTTACGGCCGCTACACGGCACTTAAAACCGGAAGTAGTAAAGTTAAATACGTTGAAAGCAGCAAATGCGAAAACGCAGTTGGATATAATTGATGGATTGCGTGTTTGTTCTGACGTTCGCTACCAAATTTAGTGCGACAGAAGCGCCTTTCTGAACTTAATTTATTCAGTGTTACTAGAGCAAAGCGGAAAATTCTCAGGAACTGACACAATTCAATTCCAGGGCCAACCCAAGACACCATGCGGGTAGAGACAAGACATCACAAAAACAGTCATGGACCCCATAAGTTTGAAAGATATAGACTCTTTGTGCAGGTCGCAGTAAGAAACGAACACCCCCCTCCGAGAATACCTCTACTGACGCAATTTATTAAGAAGCAACAACAAACATCATAGAAGAGACACTTTCATTAGACTGATCGATTCTCGATAACGTTGCTTTTATATAACTATTATCAATTAACCTTAATATTCTGCAAATGATGTTAAAGTTAGTTAAGTTAGTTTGAATTATAACTGGACCTGTCAGAAACTCTGACTATACCCCACGTGTAGCATTTCCAAGGTATATGACCTGTATGAAGAAAACAAATCATGAAATAATCAAATCTTCCATCTTTGAATTTGCTGACAAATCTGTTATGAAAAGTTTAATTATAAACAACATTGACAGAAGTACATGCAAAATTAGAAAGGGAAGCTATGGTCTCTCTCCCAGGATACAACAACTTATCGTCAACTCATATACCTTAACTGAACAATCTATCTGAAACAGTCGCTAAGAAATCTGCTACGAAAATTTAATTTTTCAGTGCATATTTAGAGAAAGCGAAACAAAAAACTGGGAAAAATAAGCAGCGAAATACATAGTCTGTATCTCTTTATATGACCATTTATTTATACCATACATAAACTTGCTACTTTTCCCAGTTGCCGAGAAATCTGTTAGCAATAAGAAAGATATTTTAAATGAATGGCGAGAAATAATTTGGAAGAATAAGAGTGAATAACCCGTTCTCTATCCCACAAGACAACACCTCTTTGTCAACTTCTATACCAAATATGAACCCTCTACCTTGAACAGTTGCTGCGAAATCGGTTATGAAAATTACAATTATTACACTGAATGCATACAGAGAGTGAAAGGTTAACACATTCAGGGAACAACAAACAGCCGGTTCTGTATCCCACAATACAATTTGTCGTTGTCAACCTGGGGCCACTAACTCGACACTATTGTATATTCAGACTTGCGAAAGGAGATTGATAGCGATATGACAATGTTGTAGATATAGCCGAGTGCCTCACGACAATCGCTTGAAGCTGTCGTCCCGTGATCGTAAAAGAGCTATCGTAAGACAATTTATGACAACATTTACTAACATAGCCTAATTTGGTTACCTGCACATTTGTATTGACGATCTGTTGTGATAATGCTGGCTCGTAAAATATGTTCAGTGGTATGCTTCAGTTTATGTATCGACAGAAACAAAAACAGGAATAAAAAAACTGATGGAAAAACGGTTGGATTTCAGTACTCCTTTATGGCACAGACATTTTATTAAGCGAATATTGAAACTGTTGAAATATCGCTTACCCAAGAAGGAAAAATGTGGAGTAGGGGGCTAGAAGGCGTGCGTGGCCTTGCATACTGCAGAACTGCTAATCAATACATGCGAAATCAGAATTGTATACTAGCGATACGCCCAAAGGCAATCATTTATCAGAACCTGTCATCAGAGAAGTAAGTCCCTGACCCTTACAAGAAAAGTAAACTTCCTCTGCACACTCAGCAGCAGATGCAATAAGAACAACTTTGTTATTCATAATTCTAAATGACTGCCTTAAAATTAATTTATTTTAGCTGCATTTGATGCTCACTAGCTTGCTCGATTCTTTGGAATCATTTAGCTTCGTATATTATGCTAGCAGAGAAGAGATAATGAGACAGGAACAGGCATTTACTGTCCTGAACTTATCATGAACGGTTTCAACAAGATCGAGTTTCCTGCTGTATATACTGGTTCCTAAGAATTAGTTTAGTATTAAAGGTTGAGAACACTACAGCATTGCTGACAAAAAAATGGTATAATAATGATAATAATGATAATAATCATAATAATGGAATAGAAAAGCTAGGTTGGGCGTTATAGAGGCTTGTACTGTATGTGCTGGGGAGGCCTGGATATAGAAGCCTGATTTTTGAATTGCTTAGACCTGACAATAGGCCTCACTGCCAGGTATGCATTACATAGGCCTGCATTATAGGTATGGGTTACTGAGGCCTGAATATAGGGTTACAATATATAGGCCTACTATAGGGAAGGAGTTATAGAGACGTGATGGTAAGGTTGGCGTTACATAGGCCTGATTAAGGTTATGCGATACAGAGACCTGACTATATGGGTGTGCAATATAGAGGCCTGGCTATAGGTTATGTAATGCAGAGGTCTGACAATAGGGTATAAGCCTTACTATAGGTTTGCATTATAAATGCATGGCAATAGGGTTTGTGTTACAAAGTCTACTTACACAAAAGAGATTTGCAATTTAAGCTTTCAAATCCTTTTACATCTTGTTGGCACTTTGTATATTTATCTATATTTAAAATAATAAGATATGATTAAACTAAGTTAATGTTGCATATAGTTTATTCCTTCAGCTATTCTACAGCAGGTAGGATAAATCTTTCTCATAAATTTATTGCCATTTTTTAAGTAAAGCGAACAGTTATTGCACATTGCACTTAGTTGCCCTTCCCCTGAGTATTAGCAAACTATGACCCCGACCATGCAGTTACCAAAGGAAATTAAATAAACAAAATTACCGATTCTAAAGAAAATTCAAAGTATCCATGTGGCATGAAAACTAAATGGCCCGGTCTTTTTATTAAGACACCTACACAACTGTTTGGAGAGCATGTAATGTAATATGGCTTATTTCCATTCAACTTAAAAGTTAAACAAATATTCGCGAAGGTTCCTCCAGGAGCATTTGATGAACATGAAATTGATATCATCAGTTGCATCCCGCACCCCTTCACCTCCCCCATATATATATATATATATATTCCTCAGCTTTCTATAAATGAGACAACGACAAAGACGTTAAATTTTGACTATCTATTGTACCCTTGACCTTCACCGGCAACTTTAGCCTCTCAGAGTGGCATATGAGGCATATTTTGCACTGTTTCAAATTTTGCATCAGAATGTTTAACTTTTCTGCAAAGACAAATCTAATTTATTCAGTAACGGCATGAAAATAATGTGGAATAACAGTTGATCGAAGACTATGAATATGAACGTTTACACATCCAACAAATTCTCAGACATCTATGTGACTGAAAATATTATCATGCACATTAAGTTGACGTTTGACCTCCAGTTAAAAGGCCGCGTAGCGCAATCGGTAGGGCACCTGACTCATAAGTCAGAGGTCCCTGCGTTCGAAACCCGGTCTGGCCTAATACTTTCGTTTCTCCTTCCGCTGTTTCAAGAAGGGCAGTTGTCAGTTACTGGCGAAAGTATGTGCACTTAGTACTGGTTAACCGCTTAGGAGGTCTAAGCCTGCCCAGGAATAGTGTGGTTGGGGTAACTGACCGTCCCGACATGACCATAGTTGTTTACCGTGGACGTTAAGCATCAAATCAGTCAAAAACCAGTTATTAGCGACACCGCATATACTTGTATTTCGGTAAAAAAGTTCAACGCTGCTTCAGAGACATTTGCGAGTAATAACTAATATAAGCAAACGGTTTGTTACAAAAGAACGAAACAACTGGGCGATTTTTACCCTCTTATCACTTTCGGGGTTATGAAATAAATTAATAATGATGCTACGAATGCCTGACGAATACTCATGGATACTGCCGTAAACTTTCATCGAGTTAGTGCCAACATTTTCGACTGTTTTCATTGAGTGAATTTTCTAGAACGACAACGTTACGACAGCATACGATAATCGCTAGTTTTACTTACGACAACCTGAGTTAGTGGAGCTGTTCACTAAATATGAGCTTTCTATATTATGAGTTTGTAGAGATACATTTGGCAAAATAGTGTCGAGAGAAAAAGAGATGTAAAGGGTCAATTCTCTCTCGCGCACGATTAAAACAGGTCATTGTCAACTCATTTACCAAATACTGATCTTCTACCTTGAGCAGTTGTTGAGAAATCTTTTACGCAATCTGTCAGTACCGAATGCATGGAGAGAAAGAAACTAAATACAGGAATGACAAACAGGAGATACATGTAACTGGCTCTCTATCCCACGATACAACATGTCGTCAACAATTTGTATACCAAATTTGAGTTATTATGTATCTTATACTTTTGCGTAGATATCTTTGACAGAATAATATGGAGAGAAAGAAAAGGGACAAAGAAAAAGTGAGAAAAAGAGAAAAGAACTCATTCTCATATGAAATTTGACTTCAATTAGTCCAGTGGTTTCTGAGAAGAAGATGTTTAAAAAGTGTGGACGATGACGACGGACGACGACGGAAGACGGAGGCCTGCCTATACTATAAGCTCACCTTAGAGCCTTCGGCTCAGATGAGCTAATAAATAAATAAATAAATATGTGAAGTACGTACGACACGTCTCTCTGTCTTTTTTTTTGCATGTCAAGAATAATGATACCTGGTCGTTCAGGATTCCTGCCATTTAGAATTTGCCGCAATTTCCATCTAAGTTTCCCGCCAAGTACAGAAAGGGGATAGTTCATCTCAAAGACGTCTGTAAACTAGTTCGTCTAAACAAAGGCCACACATTTTATAATACGCAATAAGGCAAGTAACCTCTTACGATAACGCGTGCAATTCATATTGCATGGACAAAATATTGACCTTACTTTTGGAACATAAAATGTTTGAACTGTTCGACTATTTGGACAAGTCAGTAAATTAAAGCAAACAATCGCGTAAATGTTAGGCTTAATTCTGAATACGGTGACTGAAACATGCCCACCTGGCGAAGGTTGTATTTATTCAAATAAAGTTTTAGAGCATCAGATTATTCTACATTTTAGGATAACGCTTCAACTTCTGTGAGGAGCGGCGGCAGTCTAGTAGATTACGCGCTGTGCTACCAATCCAGGGGTCAAATGTTCGATCACCTGTACCTCCGGTCTTTCGGATGGCACTCTGTATTACCGCTTTGTTGATGGGACGTCGAAGCCGTGTTCATTCACCCACTCACTCATCAATAGTGTCATATAGAAAATCTAGTAATGACATGGATGAGGCAGATTATCAACAGTCAGAAGAGATAAGCACCCAGGAATATCCTTAAACTACGATACATATAATTATCCAATCCAGGGATCGAATGTTCGATCACCTGTACCTCCGGTTTTTCGGATGACACTCTGTATTACCGTTTTGTTGATGGGACGTCGAAGCCGTGTTCATTCACTCACTCACTCATCCATTGTGTCATATAGAAAATCTAGTAATGACATGGATGAGGCAGATTATCAACAGTCAGAAGACAGATAAGCACCCAGGAATATCCTTAAACTACGATACATATAATTTTTGGGGTCGATAAATTCTCATGTCTATTTCAGCAAAGTCACTAGCTGTGTATATTATGGCATACTAATATTTTATACATGTAATAGGTTTATAAATGTATCGCACTACCTCCATACTCTGTTCTGATAGCTCGACTGTTCAAGTGCAATTACCAACCTGAAGTCGATGTTAGTGAAATAACTGGCTAAAACACACTGTCGATGAATACCTAATACCTTACCTTGACAATAAAATATATAAAATATATATTAAATAAAATATATATATATAAAAGCGGTTGTCGTTTTTACCAGTGCACATTTCCGCAATCATCTTTATACTCATACCATACATCGTCAACGTGCCTATCCTTCCGTCTGGTGACACCAGGGTTCGCATTTAATTTAGCCAACGATCAGGACTCGATAAAATCACATACCAAATCCTACTGTGAACACCAAATGCGAAAGAAGAAAAGATAAACAAATAATAAAAAAAAGAAGCAAAAAGACAAGAGGTCTGCAGCTCTTTCCCAGATAGCTCAGCACGATGCTCCCTAAATAAGGTACAAAAGGAAAAGACTACAAGAAAGCCGACAAACAATGAATAGAATGGAAGACCACCAAAGAAGCACGACCTTGGAACGATCAGTAATTAATTACTTCCGAGTGGAGCTTTGGGTGGGGGTGGGGGAAGGGGGGAGGGAGAGGGTTGTGGATGAATTAAATTTTACGTGGCAGCAACCTCGTTTGGCTTTCTGCAGTGACCAACAAACCACACCTTCACACGCTACCTTTTAAACATCTACACTATCTATTTTCTATAATTTGATTATAACAAAACAAGACGAGAAGCAAAGCACACATCTACATTTAATCTGGTGACTGTGCTAAAATTACAACAAAAGATAATAAACCACTGCAGAATCACTGCCTTGGAACAGTCAGTGATGAATTACAGGGGGTTTAAATCAATTTCACCTGGCCACAACCCTCAACCTTTGTCTTGGTTTATAAACATACCAGATACTAGGTTGTGTGAAGGACATCTATCCCATTAATGGGTCGAAGAGCAAGAACAACACTGGGACAATGTAGCAAAAGAGGTCCAACAGGTGAACCGCGATGGGCCCGATCAAAGACAGATCATGCTCCGCCAACTCCCAAACAAATTAGTGGGCGGTGTTTAGACCGGAGCCGTAAATAACTCTGCGACCCGATTCACCTGTATGCAATTAAATAGGGTAGCAAAGTTTTCAACTGTGATAGCATGCAGTGAGTTGCATTACGTTTATGTCGTATCCGGTTCTGGTTTTTTGAAGGTTCTCGTTGCATCAGACAGCTCATTGCTGATTCCCTTACCTGCCGTCTTTCTCGGATCATGGGGGATGGGGTGGCTCGGTGGGAGACGCCTGTTTTATCAAGGACTAGGCGGGTGTATTTGCCTTACGTCTGCGACTGAGCTGTCTGGCAGAATACGCCAGTAAATGTGGCTCGGACAGGTATGTCCGTTGCCTGCCAACTTAGTGCCAAGACCGTCTCATCATCTTTTTTTTCATATCTAGGGAAGGCTAAGAGACACTGAAGAAATTAAAAACAACAAAAAACACAAGTGCGCATCTGTTACACTAAGTGTGGTAAAAGCGTCATCTGTATTACAAAACGCCGTACTATTTGTATTTTACTCTGAAATAGAACACACTTGTTGTCGGGCAGATGCGGTTGTTGCGCCGTCGTCCATGAATAGTTCGCGATCTGCCCTCCAAGATCAGGTTATTCATCTGTATGGAAAATCTGATCATTACCTCGAAAAATCTACTGGGCCCGAATCGTCTTCTCAAACCGTACAACTACTTAAAAATGATTGGAATTGAGAATCAAGTACCTTTTGATTAAATAAAATTTAGATTTCCTCATAACTGAAGGAACAGAACAAACAATAATGACGAATATGAACAACACTGACTGAGTCTTATGAGCGCAAACCTAAAATTACTTTTTTGATAGAAAAAATCTAATATCACAACCTGTATTTAATAGTTTCTAACAAAAATAATGACACAATAGCTGCATTAAGAGCCTTAAATCGATGCTGTTTATGGTTTATTTTAATTTGAATGTGTGCAGGAATTTTATTCATGATTCAAAGAGTGACTACTACGCACTGATATTTTAGACTAAACTTGTTTTAAAAGCCCTCTTTTTACATAATTTCATCTGATAAGCTACTTTTGAACCTTTGAACCGTCAAGGTATACTATTTAAGGCAAAATCCCAGCGAAGTTTATTATTCGCTAATACGCATTGTAAACGATGAAGTTGTTTGTTGTTTTTGTCTGTCTCGGTAAGTTTCTTATAAAGTAACACTGCTTGGGCTTTTCACTATAGGCAACAAAGTTTTGTTTTGTTCAGTTTTTTCTAGTTGACGAAATATTGAAATGTTCTTAAAAATGTAGTAGCTACAGCGACAAAATTGAAATGTATGATAAAAGAGTGGGCGCTGTATAGAGTTGAATTTGAAAGCATGCTGCTATCAAACCAATGGTAATTGAAAATCACGAATCTTTTATAACAAACAATGACACAAGCATGTATCAATTTTCTAATGTTCGAAAGTTAAAGAAGTTGCTGTTGCAGAATTACTTGTTTTTGTCAGCATAAGTGCTCCGCAGTAGAGGTTAAGAGAGATAATAATAGGTAGATAGATAGATAGAGAGATAGATATATATAGAAAAAAAAGCACATAATAGATACATGAATCTTTTTTCACACGGGCAAAACAGTTCGTAAGTTATGCATTATAAAAACGCAAATACAGAATCACTTAAAGGTTATCGATGCAATGTTTTATTGCCTGATATGAGCATAATCCTCGGAAACAAACATTTGAAAGATAGCTCGTGATGCGTTCCGCCTCCTTAGAAACAAGTACTCTAAAATCAATGCCTAACATTGGAAGAAATGGCCACAAGGTTATAAAACTTTTTTCATCCTCAACTCAGCTGAGCATGAAATTTTGCCTGCTAATAAGTAGCAAATTATTGGTAAGTACAGTTGTATTCTTACTCAGTTTACCAAATTTTCTCTGCGTATGAATATGAAAATGCCAACATTAGTTGGCATTTTCATATTTATCAGCAGAGAAAATTTCATGCTCAGCTGAGTTGAGCACGAAAAAAGTTTATAACCTCGGGGGCTGGTCTAGTTGATTGGGTGTTCGCCTTTTACGCAAGGTGGGCTCGACACCCACCGGCAGCAAATGTCCGATCAAGTTCTTCAACCTTACAGACCAGGAATCCACTTCTAGTGCTCCCTGAGTTGGATAAATGTGGATCAAGGTAGTGATCGGTGCTTGCAGTGTCCACCTTACCAAACAGGCAGCACTTTACATGATCAGCAAAACCACAACGCACTTTAAGGTAGTGTGCCTGTCACGGTTTCGTATCTAGAAATTGTTGTCTTACTAAACAAACACGTGTGGACAATACAAAAATGTGTAACTATGAAAGTCGATGTTTTGTGACCTAAAAGTTACAACAATTCTTACACCAATGAGCCACTTCGATTGACCGCAAACGTTTTCGAGTTCATCTGACACGAATTATTTATCAACACCCTTTCCTTCTGCTAATGTACATATAAGTAAGTGAATTGTTCACTGATTTGGGGTAATGCACAAATCTTCGTAAAATGTAATGTTTCACAATTCCACGACCATGTCTTCTTGTTGATGTTTATATTAGAAAAGGTCTAAGGGTTTTTTTGTGGCGCAAAAAACTTAAAACTAAAAATAGTTTGTGAACTTTCACTTAAGTCAGAAAATACTTTTGTGCATCGAAAGTAATGTCCAATCAATTTTATTAGCCGACTCTTTCACAATTTATCAGATTGAACAGACAAACAAAAAAGCAGCCTGTAAGAAACGTTTTACAAACTTGTGAAGAAAGCATAGGGGGTGTACTTTTTCAAAGTTGAATAATTTCACTTGCACACCTGTCTTTTTCACAGTAGTTTCTAAGCTGTATGTGTGAAACATGTATACCTGCCTACCCTATATTTAACGACTTTATCCAATATACATGAACCTTATAAAGGGTCGAACATATGAAAATAGGCTACTGTTACCATCTGGTCCATTTTACAATTTGGAAAGGCTTGGGACAGATAATTGATAGGACATTACTCTCAATGTATCGAGTAGCTTTCGACCTAAATTCTTTTTAAATAGCAATGTTGATTTTTTTTAGTTTTTGCTTTAAAGATCAATGTTTTTCAATAGCATGATACTCGTTTTTGTATTCTAAACTGTATGGAACAACAGAAATAAGGAGTCTCTATCTTTCGGGAAGATATATTACATTTTTCTAGTTTTAGTCAGATTTACTATTTAGCACAAATCACCAGGTTTAAGGTGGACAATCCACATAAAAACAGTTATATATTTACCCGGTATTACCTCCCCAGCTTTCGAAGTAAAATGCCATGTGCCATGCCATAATGCTTATTAAATACGTATAATATTTCTGCTTCAAATCCTTTGACAATTTCAAACAATAGTTTTAGAATTATGAATAACTTTTATTTTCAGATCCATATCCTAACCATTAAATGATTTATACCGTTGAATGTTGTCGTAGTATAAGCTTACTAGGACTTGGGTAGCCCCTTTGCATTTACTTTACCTATATTTAAACATTTGGGCCGATTGCACAGAGCTAGTTTAAAAGTTAACCTTGGGTTTATCCTCAGGTTTAAGAGTTTTGAATTGCACAATGTATTATATTAAATTAAGCTCAGGGTTAACTGAAAGTTTAAAGCTGTCAGATTGCTCAGAGCTAGTTTAATTATCCTCTGGCTAAAGGATTAAATTTTTGAAAGCACAAAGCTATTTTAGCTAAATCTTGGTGTTAATTTATCCGTCATCTATTGAATCTTTAAACCTGCCAAGGCCAAGGGGTAGTTTAAGACATAAGACATTTTATGTGAAAGTTGCGGAATGCACCAGAGGAAGTATGAGCAAATTCCATGTAGTATGTATTACAATTCATAAAAAAATAAATAAAATCATGCATACAAACGGTCAGATAGAAAAATTGATTTCAGAAGCAAATTTTAGGCAGAGCACTTTAGAGTAATTCTCTGTAAGCACCAAAAAATTGCAATAGGGGGTGAAAATGACATATCTCAGATTTTGATGAAACTTAGTGTCTTTTTTGCTTATGTCAAGTGATGAACAAAAATACAATTTTTTCTCCAATCAAACTGTCTGTTTCCATGGCAACGAGGATTTTCTCTTTTTTGGCCTAATTTGGTGATTTTTCCTATAAAAAATGCCAGATTTGACACCAGTTGTATTGACAGTAGTTCTCAACAAATGTTATTGACACTCATGTCTTTTTAGAGACCCATGTAAGTGCTGTGTACGCATAGAATTTTTTTTTCTTTATATTGCTATGGTCAAGGAGTAGGTGACCTTGACTTCTATCTAGTAAAGCATCTCTTTAAAAATATCAAAAATTGGCCAATTTTGAAAGCACTTTGTAAGAAAATGCGGCTATAGATTTTTTTCATTCTCTTGGTACAGAGAGTATAACACCTAGCTCTCCATATATCAAAAAATTGGAGATGGTATATTTTTTAAATTGAAAATAATTTTCTTTGAATTTAGTCACCGTCAGGAAAATCAGAAGAAACTGTCATAGCAGAAAATCTGTTATAAGAGATAATATCTGGAGAATGTTAAGCAAATATGAGCAGAAATACAAATAAATACATTGAATACAGTAGAGGGAAGTTACATAAATACTTTTCCCATTCAGAAGTATGTTTAAAATTTACAGTTTGGGGTGCAATTACCCCACCCACTTCCACTGAATATAAAATGAATGCAAAAGTTACATGCCATGGATAATATATCTCAAGTGTCCATAATTGTGAGTAAACTGAAACATTTTTAAAAGATCACCACATGTTTGCTGTCATTGTTTTTACATTGTTTATCATTTGGTAACCATGGTAACTGATATTCTATTATGGGTCAGTGTTCATTTACACAGATATTTACAGGAAATAGTTTCAATGCTGATGAAACATATTCCTTGTTATTTTCTTCTTACATATGCATACGCATTTTTAAGTGTTGATTTTGTTAAATAATATACGATAAATCAGTATTTTTATAGTTGCTATGACAAAAACCACTCATTCCTTCCACAAAGAAATTAGGCAATCTGAGTGTATGTAGTACAATGTAGAGAAAGAACAGCAACTGAGCATAAACAGAGATAGATACATGCATTGGAGACGGAATAAACCACACATACAATGTTTATATTTTTTCATTTAATTAATATGTTTAATCTGTATATCTAGGGGGTGAGTTACCCCACCCACCTCATTTAGTTATACAACAAATTCATAAGTTACATACTATGAGTTTTGATGATAAAATAGCACCTGGTACACTTGTTTTAAAGTTGCCTATCACATGTCAGGTCTGCATAAGCTTTCTTGTCTACTGTCCTTTGTTTTTGTAAAAGTTCTGGATGGAGGCACGCATGCATATATACCAAACTGAAGTTTTGTCGACTGCCTCGCTTACGGCAAGCGGGTTCGACAAAATACTGCTGTGACTTTGAAAATGGCATCAAGGTCGCCAATTCTAAGTTTTTGTCATGCCTAAAAGGTTAATCTTTGCAAGTTTGGTAAAAACGAATCTACTGGTTCAAGATACATCTTCGTTTTTCAGGTCAAATCAACAAATGACCCTTAAAAATAGGGACAAAGTCACCAAAACCTAACTAGAAACATGGTAACTAACAGGGCCCCGCCTTTATGAGACTGTTGGTGGAATTTAAGTCGTATGTCCCCGACCAGAAAATACAATAACAGCTTTCTGTTGCCATGTTAATGCTTCATGTTTGGAATTAAGTCTCTGGTAGAATAATTAAGATACGGGCAAAAAACAAAATCATGACTGGTTAAAACAAAGGCAACAACTCTGTAAAGCAGGAAACTTGAGTTACCATTCTTGCACTCTGAACACCTTCAGAAATTCTGAGGATGCTTTATATTTGTACCAAGTTTTGTGAAAATATCTTCAAAGGCTTGACAGTTATAGATTGGACAAGGTCTCAATACTCAAAGTTACAAAGGGATATAATTCTGTTTAACATAAATGAAGGTGCAGTTATGGTTCTTTTTCTCTACAAATTGTTTGATGATGCTTTACATTTGTATCAATTTATAAGAAAATATCTTCTACAGTTTTAAAGTTAGAGAGTGGAATGATTTCTATACTGAAAATTACAAAAGGGCATAATTCTGTAGAAAATGGAGATGAAGTTACAGCTTTAATTCTCTGCACATTGTCTGATAATGCTCTATATTTATAAAAAATTCCAAGAAAATATCTTTGATGGTTTAAAAGCTGATGGCAGATAAAATTTCTATACTTTAAATTACAAAGGAAAATAATTCAGTACAAAAGTAGATGGAGTTGTGGTTCTTATTCTCTGCACATTGTCTAACAATGTTTTGTATTTGTACATAGTTTCAAGAAAATATCATTGAGAGTTTTAAAGTTACAGAGCGGACAAGATTTCCGTACTGAAAACTACAAAGGGGCATCATTCAGTAAAAAACATGGGTAGAGTTATGGTTTTTGTTGTCTGCAAATGGTCTGATGATGTTTTACTTTCGTACCAAGTTTTGTGAAAATATCTAAAACGGTTTTAGAGTTATGGAGCAGACACAATTTACGTACTGAAATTACAAAGGGGCGTATTTCAGTGAAAAATGTAGAAAGAGTTACACTTCTTTTTCTCTGCACATCGTCTGATAATGCTTTACATTTGTACCAATTTTCATGAAAATATCTCAAACAGTTTCAAAGTTATGGAGCGGACACAATTTCCGTACCAAAAAATTACAAAGGGGCATATTTCAGTAAACAATGAAGGTGGAGTTGTGGTTCTTTCTCTCTGCGAACATGTATTGTCTGATGCTGTTTTACATTTGTACCAAGTTTCATGAAAGTATCACAAAGAGTTTCAGAGTTATGGAGCGGACACGATTACTGTACAAAAAAATTACAAATTACTTCGTCTGGCAAGGCCCTAATAATCAGTTATGAATCTTCTCCAAATGATGATTTAGGGCTAGTTTATCATAATTCCAACAAATACTTCGTAATATAGGGTATAGATAAGCCATTTTTTAACCATTTTAAGACCACCTCTGACCTCCAAAACAGAATAAAGGTAAAACAATCCATTTAGCGGCTTTCTATGACTTCCTGGGACCTTTAAAACTTCTATATTTATGGATAGATTTCAAAATAATTGTGCACAGTTGTTCTCCTTGATGAGTAGAAGTGCCATTTGAAACATTCGTTCAGGTAGGTCCAAGGTCAAGGTCACACTTAAAGGTCAAATGGTAAAATGGTCATATATTGAGCTTGTCCGAGCCATTACTTCTACATTTATGGATGGATTTCAAAATAATTTGGCACAATTGTTCTCCTTTATAAGTAGAAGTGCTATTTGGAACATATGGTCAGGTAGGGCCAAGGTCAAGGTCACATTCAAAGGTCAAATGATAACAATTGTCATAAATTGAGCTTGTCCGGGCCATAACAGCTACATTTATGCATGGATTAAAAAACCCCGGCACAATTGTTCTCCTTGATGAGTTCAAGTACCATTTGAAATGTCTGCAGGTATATCCAAGGTCAAGGGTACACTTGAAGGTCAAATGATAAAAATAGTCATAAATAGGGCTTGTCCTGGCCATTACTTCTACATTTATGGATGAATTTCAAAACAGTTTGGCACAATTGTTCTCCTTGATGAGTAGAAGTGGCATGTGGAATTTATTATGGTAGGTCCAAGGTCACGGTCACACTTGAAGGTCAAATGATAAAAAAATGTCAAAAACTGAGCTTGTCCGTGCCAGATAATTTATACAGTTATGCATGAATTTCAAAATAATTTGGCACAATTGTTCTCCTTGACAAGTAGAAATGTTTGTTCAGGTTGGTCTAAGGTCAAGGTCACACTTCAAGGTCAAATAATAAAATGGCCATAATGTGTGCTTGTCATGGCCATAGTTCCACTTGTTTACCTTCATAAGAAAAAAAAAGAAAATAAATATGCTGTATCATGATATATACTTGTTTGAGTTCTTTTTAATAAGTCAATGAAGTATTTAGTCTTGACATACTTATAGGTCACTATAGCAAACAGTGGGCTCGACAAGTTGTCCCAGGACAACCATCTAATAAATTCTTTCCCATGTTCCAATGGTGTGTCTGTGCAAGTTTGGTCACACTCGATCTGTTCATTTCGGAGATATGGTGCAAGCAAACCATTTGTAACACTGTAAGTCCTCATGTGACCTTGAATATAGGTCAATGTCACCAAAGTCTAACAGTGTTTCCCCACCTACTTATGATATACTTGTGCAAGTTTGATCAAAATTCATAAATCCCTTCAGAAGATATGGTGCATACAACCCATTTTCAC
Source organism: Ctena decussata (assembly GCA_963989385.1). NCBI lineage: Eukaryota > Metazoa > Mollusca > Bivalvia > Lucinida > Lucinidae > Ctena > Ctena decussata. The sequence goes on along the minus strand of OZ022515.1, from coordinate 16,298,969 downwards.
TGTTTTTTACCGCCTGTGACCTGAAAACATGGTCAACGTCACCAACTTTTTTCAGTTCTTTTCCACTTCCCTGTGATATATTTGTGCAAGTTTGATCTAAATCTATCCACCTGTTCAGGACATATGGCGCCAACAAGCCATTCAGATACCTCCTATGACCTTGAAATGGGATCAACGTCACCAAAATCTAATCAGCTCTTTTTCCCCACCCAAAGAGGTATCTTTGCAAGTTTGGTGAAAATACATTTAACCCTTCAGGAGATAGAGTGCAGACATGAAGTAATACTGACACACAGACACCGACACCAATGCAGACGGGATCTGCACCAAAACAACATACCCGCCGTCCCTTTCCTCCCCCCCCACACCTCCTAATGTTGGGGGGGGGGGGGAGGGGGACATAAATATGTTTATCAATATGATAAATATATAAGCAAATTTTCTTCTCCATTATGAAATATCTAAATGTATTTCTGTTCATTTTATGTTCTTTATTTTCTTGCTACCAGATGCACTTAGATTGTCAATTGCTGTTTTGATGGAACATCTGATTGTATCCATAGCAACTAAAATATACCGAATTATTGTCCAAGATGAGACTTATTTGGAAAATAGAAAGTGAATACATAGATAGAAAATCACAATCAACACTTTTCAACTAAATTTAAATGTTTTTAAATATCCAGGAGCCCCGGTAGCTCAGTGGGTTAAGCGCTGGCCAACTGAAGTAGCAGACCAGGTTCGAAACCCGCTTGAGGTGAGAATTTTTCCTTCTGTAAACGGGGTTCCACTGCACACAGCCTTTCACCGTCCCATCGTTCTGATATGACTGAAATACTGTTGAAAAGGACGTAAAATCGCAAGTCATCCATCCATCCATTTTAAATATTCGTTTCCAACAAAAACAGTCTAGTGATAGAGTATTGGTTGCCATGGTTACAACGTGATAAATAAAATAAACTAGAAATGTTTCTTTTACAAAAACAGATGAGCCCCCCTCCTATCCTTTCTCAGCTGTATCATTTTCCCTAAATATTGCAAAGTAAGGATCTCTTGTAAATCCTGAAATTTGGGTCCAGTCAGCACCATCTAATCAGTACTTTTCCACCTCCCGATTATAAACTTATCTAACGGTAGGTTTCGTCATAATCCATCAATCCCGTTAGGAGTTATCATGCAGACAAGCCATATTTCAACACGCTACAACCTCCTGTGACCTCGAAAATGAGGTCTAGGTTACCAAAATCTTATCAGTTCTATCCCATCTCCCAGTAAAAAGTTAATGCAAGTTTGGTTAAAATCCATCCATGCATTCAGGAGATATGGTTCAGACAAGCCATTTTCAACATTTCTGACCTCCTGTGACCTTGAAAGTAGGGTCAAGGTCACCAAAATCTAATCAGTTCTTTTTCATTTCAGAGTGATATATCTGTGCAGGTTTGCTTTAAATCCATCCATCCATTCAGAAGATATTGTGCTGACAAGCCATTTTTTCCAGCACTCAGTGACCTCCCGTGACCTTGAAAATAAGGTCTAGGTCAGCAAAATCTAGCCAGTTCTTTTCCATTTCACAATGATATAATTGTGCGAGTCTGGTGAAAATCAATTTATTCATTTCGGAGACACCATGGATACGGTGCAGAAAAGCCATTTTTCATCATTCTTTGACCTTCTGTGACCTTGAAAATAGGGTCAAGGTCAACAAAATCGAATCAGTTCTTTACCCCTACCCAATTATGTATGCATGCAAGTATGGTCATAATCCATTTATTCCTACAGGACATAGAGTGCAGGCAAGGGCTACGCAGATGCTGATGGGATCCGCAACCCCCCAAAAATATGTCCCCCATCCAGCCCCCCCCCCCCCCCAATCACTGTTGAAACATAATGATAAAATGAAAGACGACAGAAATAATGAGCTTGTAGAAGCCCCCTAGGCCATTCAAAATCAGCAAAGACTGAGATATATTCATTGTAGCATGCAACTTTTAATTTGGTTTTGCATTGAAAGAAAGTGGGTGGGGTAATTTAACCCCAAATTGTAAGATACTAAAGTATTTTTGAGGGTGAAAACTCTCTTTGTAGTTTTCTTCAGTTGTTAATCATGCGTCAACTTGTATTTTGGCTCATATTTCTTAAAAGTGTTCAAGATATTGTATTTTATCTCAGAATTTCAATTATGAAAGTTCCTTCTGATTTCTCTGACGGTGACTAAATTCAAAGAAAAATATTTTCAATCTAAAAAATATACCATCTCCAATTTTTTGATATATCTACAACTAGGCTTTGTACTCTCTGCACCAAGAGAAAGAAAAAAATCTATAGCCGCATTTTTTAGTAAAACGTCTGTAAAATTTGCTGATTTTTGATGTTTTGAAATAGACGCCTTACAAGGTGGAAGTCAAGGTCACTGACTGCTTGACCATAGCAATATGAAGAAACTTTTCTGTATTTGAAAGCAGCACTTACATGGTTCTCTTGTAAAATGTAAGTATCAATACCGTTTGTTGTGAATTACTACCAGAACAATTGGAGTCAAATCTTGCATTTTTCATTTGAAAAATCACCAGATTAGGCTGAAAAACAGAAAATCCTGGTTGCCATGACAACGGATAGTTTGATCGAAGAAAAACTTTTATTTTTGTTCATCACTTGACATAAGCAAAAAAGACACTGAGTTTCGTGAAAATCTGAGACATGTCATTTTCACCTGATTTTGGTGCTTACAGAGAATGACTCTTAAATTTCTTTGTAATGATATTTGCCCATCATGATACCATCCCCATCACTTAATACAAACGTCTGATGAATTTGTTTGTTTTTAAAATAATCGTATAAAGACCGACATGTCTGACAGGAAGAGCTACTACAGTAATTGAGATCTAGCATACAGATGGGCATGGGTAAGGGAACACCATGTCAGGTCACTCAGTCCTGAAAATTTGGCGTACATTTTTAAAGGTCGGTATGTATATTCTTGATCCTTTGTGTGAATTGTGTAGGTACTACATGTAGATGTTTTATACTTGTACATGTTACATAATTCTTCCTTTGTTTTTAATGACATTTTTTCATCCGTAAAAGGGGTTCCTGATAATACTGAAATACCGTTAAAAGGACACAAAATTGCAAGTCATCCATCCATGTATTATTCTCCGCGACACAGAGGTCAAGGGCACTGGCTAACAGATTTCAAGTTTTTGGTTTAAGCATTCTAAGAGCTGTGAGTAGATGGATTTAGCTGGTATTTGAAGGTCTCATAGACCTCCAGCTGGTATTAATTTATTTAATATTTTTCTTGGGATATCTTTATAAGATCTTCTAACAGCATTTTCACAGTTATTACCGTGATTGGCCAGCTTTCAACTAACAAAAAATATAATTATAAGAAAAACAAATGTCCTGATTTTCTCATAAAACGTGATGAAAAATTATTTCAGTCGGCAAACGAAATGACCTATTTTTGGTATTATAAGTATTATATATAACGTACAGGTGAAGAATCTCATGATTGTGTTGCTTTAGCTTAAGGGGGAACCAGGATTGGTTAGACGTTTGTCATGTCCACGGAGGAACTTGGACGTCGTGTTAAAATCGCACTGTCTGTCCATCTGGCCGTCCATTACAAATTATGTGTCTTTGCTAATTTAAAAACCGCCGGAGAAAATTTAATGAAACTTCACAGAAACATAAAGCATGATAAGACGATGTATTGCGCACAAAATTTAGGTTACTACGCTAAAGGTCAAGATAACAATCAGGTAAGAGGTCAAATTGTGTCTTAAACCTTGTCTCAGTGATAACTATTAACTACGGAAGCAAAGGACTTCTATGATTAAGGCGAGGATCTTCCCCATTAGACCGGCACGACAGGTCTAAATTTTGAAAAGTATAAATTGTGCATATTTTTCTTAGCAGAGCTTCCACAAATATGTAAACCGTATGAAATCAGATCATTTGTGATTCAGACCCAAAGACATGGACAGATAATCCAGGTTGACTATACCTACCCTAAATTCAAGATTTTCGCATCTCATTTTTTTAGGTAATAAAAATATTGGAATCAGTCATTCATTCCATAATTTTTTGTCATAAATTCATACTAAATTCATGCATATCACAATAGAAATCAATGATTTTCTTCTTGTTACGCCTGACTGGCATTTAAGCATGCAAAACCATAGTTATACTTCCGGTCAAAACGGCCAAAAGAGATTGCTTCACTATAACTAAAATGCAAGTACTTTCCCCCCCGTGACCCAGCATTTCCTTTATGCAGCAGACTTATGCGTTGCAAGTACAATGTACGCAATATATATGAGTGGGAAGCTGGGTCACGGGGGGGGGACGATACTCAGTAAGCCAAAGAAGAAGAATAGTCAACAGAAGCACTGTGTTCTTCAAGGATTATACTGTGTACTATATCCTTGAAATGAGGTCAAGGTCACATACATATGGTCAAAACTATCCAGTGTTGTCTGTTATGAAAGTAATGTAGGTGAAAAACGGGTGAAAAGTATACAAAAAATCATTATTTCAACGATGAGTTTTAGGATAATTTACAATTAATCTTAACAATGACGTAAACGTCAACGTATGTTTAACGTACCTTACATAGACACAAACAGTTGAAAACTCATTTGTCATGCAAGTTACATGTCATAGTCATAAATGCAAAGCAAAAGTCTGTGATCCGTATAACTTTTTGATCATGGGGAAAATTCACGCCTTAAGCATAGAAGTAATTTATTGAGACTTTATAGAAGGATAAAGCATAATTAAAATTGTGTTTCACTCAAGATTTGGGGTCCCACGTTCAAGGTCAGGCCACAATCAGGGATAAGATGTCAAACCATGTCTCTGCGATATTTTTTTTAGCCGGACCGCATAGCGCAATCGGTAGGGCACCTGACTCATAAGTCAGAGGTCCTAGGTTTGAAACCCGGTCTGGCCATATACTTTCGTTTCTCTTCTGCTGATTCCAGACGAACAGTTGTCAGTTGTCAGTTACTGGCGACAGTATGTGCACTTAGTACTGGCAAACCGCTTAGGAGGTCTAAGCCTGGCCAGGAATAGTAACGTTAAGCAATAAATAAATCAATCAATTAATCAAACCTCTGCGATATGTTAAAATCTACTCAAGAAAATTTCATCAGTCTTCACAGAAAGGTAAAACATAACAAGAATGTTTGTTACACACAGTATCTATGTTCCCAAACCCAGACTCAAAGTTACAATCTGGGGTCAGAGATCAGATTTATATCATAGTAGCTACTCAAAAAGAGTACCAAAGCAAACTCTATGAAACGTCACTCTCAGAAAGATAAAGCCTAACGAGAAGTGTTGCCATGCTCAAGACATAGGTTCCAATGCTAAAGGTCAAGGTAGCAGCCAAAGGTCCAATGGTGTTTCCTAAATTACTTAACAAGAGCTTTCGTCTGACAGCATAGCTCGTATGAATTGGTTCTTGACCATCCCACAGTCGCTATGGTGGTTCGGATTGCTATGCATTAAACTTCAAGCAAGCATGTCCACAATGACAACACATTTATAAACAAAAGCTTTCTCAGAAATTAGTCTTTAAAACAATCCACATGAAATTTCAAAGTCTACGAGCTTGAGGTCATTGAACTGAGGGGTAGGGGGAGGCAGGCTGTATCAAAACTCTGAACCATTATCTAACATCAGTCCAAGTATAAGTATCAACTGACTCCATCGTGGCACTGTGAAATTATGTCTTAGTAAGTAAAAACCTTTAACCAAAATCTTTACGACCAAATTGTTAAGTCGATGACTTGACTTTTTGAGACCATGACCTTGACTTCAAGGTCATCCAGTGGGTCAAGTATACAATGTTTTGAAAACCTAAAATAAGTGTCTAACATCAGTTAAAGTGTAAACTAAATCTATTCCAAATATTATGAATTAGAATGCAATTAGACAAGTTTAATAAAGACTAAAATTTCCTAAGTCAACGGCCTTGACGTTAAGGTCACTGAGTAGAGTTGGGGTAGTACTCTGCAAACGTTGGACTAATATCTAACTACAGTGCAAACATCAAACGAACCCATTCATGCGTTCAGGAGATATGGGTCTTTAAAAATCTTTTACCAAAACATCCAATAAATAAAAAGACAATTTTGTAAGTCCATGACCTTGACATCAACGTCACTAAGGGAGGTGAGGGTAGTACCCTGGAAAACTTTGGACCAAACTACAAAGCAAATATTAATCCATCCATAGGTATAGCGTAGTGATAGGTACTGTCAGGTGCGAAATTGAAGCTTCCACACCCAAAGGCACAACACAGTTTTGGTAGTGGTTGATTTATGTCTTCATGAATACCTTTCAACTTCTGAAGTGCAGTTGAACGTCCTAGAAAAGTACAGCGAAATGAAAACGTATGTCATGTGCAAGACTAAGATTTCGCGCTCAGGATCAGGGCTCAAAGGTCAGTTTAAGTGACCTTCGTGAACATATCTAACATTCTGTAACAATTTTTGTTTTAAAATCTTTACCAGTGATAAAACGCCTATTCGTAATGTTAGGCAGTACAACCTTCACATCTGGTGGTAACATATAGATTGATGTGCATATGGTGAGTTATATGGCTGGCAAAAAGGAAGGGGATTATGTTTTGGAAACAAATGACAAATAGCTCCATAAAACGCAATGCCCTTGTTCTGGTTCCCCGTCCAACAATGGAATATAAACAAAAGACAAGGAATGGGGCCCAAGATTTGTACATTGTATTTTTACCATTCGATTCATTTCTAATAATAACAATATCCATTTAGTTGCCAACTAAAAATGGCATTGTATTTTAACCATTTGATTCAGTTTTGATAACGAGAATATGTCATTTTAGGTGCCAACTTCAAAAATGACCAACTAAAAAATTTAAACCTTTTAATGTGAACCTCGGGGACCTTTTATTAGTTAAAAGTTGGCTAATCACTGTCGTTTACAATGACAAAACTGCACTGAGAGGCTAACAGAGACATTTCGCGATAAACCATTTCAAGTATTTTACCACGGGTAGAGCTATGGGGCCGTAAATAGCAACAGCCACGATTTCTATGATTTTCGTCTATTAACTGATTCTATATATTGTTCACACTCACAGCGTTTGTTTGTGCAAAATGTCGCAATACTGAAATGGTTCAAAATAAGGCATATATTGTGTTGATACAATATGTCCCTTGATTTTTTGGGAATGTATGCCATTATACAAGTGGTGGGTTTTCATCGATTTGGGTATAGCCTCATATCATTTAGCTACAAGCAACAGAGAATAAAGATTGTGCACAGCAAATGTATCCAATACCATGGGCTCTTCTTTTCTTGCCCACAGTTGCAAGAAAAATGCATCATTTTTAGCAGGGACAGCTCAAATACAACCTGGTAGCATTGTTTTACTCAGTTACTTATGGCAACACAGGTGATATGAGACAAGTTTCAACAGCCATTTTATCTGGGCAAACCTTGTTCTTATCCTAGAATAACTATCCCGGAATAGCTATTCCCTGCTCAAACTTCTTTTCTGCTATCCACTTTAGCACTCAGTGCCAACTATCCCAGGATAAGCCTTAGTCGAGGGATAAATTAAAATAGTTTTTTTTGTGCTCGGCCCTTTGGGTTAAGCGAAGCTGGCAAATTTAAATACAGTAATGCACGTTTGCTGCACTAAATTCGGTAAGGGTGAATTTACTATTAAAACGACTGGGCCGTTATCACTGATGAAGGACAATTTGTCCTCTAGGGCATCATCAACCTAGTAATCAGTGATTAACGCACTGCTGTACTTTTGTATTGTTTTCAGTATTTAACCTCTTTCTGGAAAGTTTTCTGAAATATTCTTAAACTTAGTCTTGTGGCATTTGTGTATTTAATGTTTATTTTCAGGTCTGGTGATGCTGGAGTTACCAAGCACTGGTAGATACTATTTTTATTCTTTTATTTAGTCAATAGGTAGGTATATAATATACACCAGCTATTTCTATAGACTGAAAAGCATGATGCTTTCTGACGACCAGATATTTACATTAAAGTATTTCTTTCTTTTATAATTTTTTGCTGCATTCAAATACACAGATAAATTAAGCGGCAATTATACTACTGTAATAGTACTTCGTTCGAACCCTTTATAACCTTTTGGCGTAAGATGACAATGCTCAGGAATTGATAAAATCACATTCCATTCTATTTTTATTGTTATTCCCATTCTGAACCTTTTATTTAATATCAAGCATGTTTAAAATATTTAACCTTGCCATAGTGTTATTAGTTCTCTTAAATACATACTTAACGTGGCCTACAATTTTCTTCAGCTGGAATTATGAAACGGTTAAGTTGTCAGCTGGCCGGAAACGTGGGATGTTCGTTAAGTTGTGGCGGAGCTGGAGGATGCTGCGGAGCCGGAGACTGCTCTGGAACATGCTACTGCTATGGGGTAGGCATAAAAACAATAACCATGAACTAGATAAATGCCTTCTGTGCATTTCCAGGCAACCACCTACCTTATTAACCTTTTTAACGGTGTATATAGATGTAGTTCGCCCACACCCGTCCTCAAATGTGCGCACTCACGTATTTCCTTACATTATTCTGAAAGGATCGTATGAAAATGCACTTCCATAAGTGAGATGTTTCCTGTTTACAGCTGTGCGTGTTAGACTAAATATGAACTTTACCGAATACATAAACCTATCAAATACGGATATGAATATTAAATACTTAGAAAAGGGGGCCTAACTCTCAAAATCTGTATGGGAGTAAGTAGAAATAAAAAAAATCAATATAAAAATCAGTTGTTAAGCTATCAGTATGACCGTCTATTTGATTTTTAATCTGAATATTATGAGGTTTACCGTTAAAGTAAGAGTTGGAATCAAAGTAACAATGTAATTCTGGTGGTATCTAATATCAGTTATCAATTTTTAAGTTTTCATTAGTTACCAGACATAGCTACATTCATAGGCTGGTCCCCGATGGGCCCTTTTCTAAGAATCCATTGGTATTGGTCAGTCGGGTGAAACCGATAAAAGGTATTATTTGTGGAAGTCCAAAACACAAAACATTCGATTCTATACGTAACAAGGGTATAATTCGAGGTTCAACAAAAGTAGCACCTTTTGGAGTTGGGGTAAGAGCTAAGGAATTTGGGAGTCACAGGGAAAATTAAGATTCTCTATACCTATAAAGATCGATTTTTATTTCACCGAATGAACACAAAAAAACAGTATTTTTCACGAGTGGCGAAGCCACGAGTGAAAATACCACTTTTGTTGTTCATGAGTAAATTAAAAAAATCATCTTACACTGAAAAAGTCCAATTTTTTATTTCTTTTATGCTTGAAAATCGCATTAATTCTATTTATTCAAGAGCGTCAGCCATTACGACAGAAACACAACTTTTTTTCCTAGCCATATTGCGTCAAATTTGATGCTTCCAGCGTGTTTATTGGGTATGATATTGGTTGTGAATGAGGTTTGCAACTGAAAAATAGCTTTAAATATCATTTTGATAAACAGATCTCATAAACATTTGCCAAGAAAAAATGACTACAGGAGACTTAGACGGCCTGACGTCGCGTGCAGTAACAATGTTACGTTGGCGCTTTAAGTAATGTCATTAACGTCGTAATGACGTGCCAACATGCGTGACGTATTTTTTGTCGAGCCAGATTAGATTTAGCCAATTTATCAACAAAAAACTTGAGTCTATTTCACAAAAATCCTATTTCTGAAACAGTGAAATCGAAAGTGATAATTTCATTGTTTGAAACAGCGTGATTACCAGTTTCGATTTCACCGAGAAATCTCTATAATTCATTGAAAAGTATAAAAGAAATTTCCTTTCTTTCTCTCTTGGAAACGGCTCAGCCGTTAAACTCCACTACACTAGCCTACCAACCGTAAGAATTGTACAGATTGTACAAGTATTTGTACAGATCGATCTAAGCAAAGAGTGAGTACCCAGATCAGACTGTTTGCCATTCTATATCAAAGTTTTGGACGTATCATTGCATTGCAAACCAAAGTAATCCATTTTTAGGACAAACACGGTTATTATTTTAGGTGCCCCGGATTTTAGAATTTCTATGGTTCTCAGTTTTATTTCATTTTTCTTTCAGAGTGGACATACAGACCGCTGCCACTCTTGCACTATTGTTGGGTAACGAAACACCTTAATATGGAACAGCTGCATGTGAAATAAACCTTCATACGCCTATATTTGTAGTACTTTTTCTTGAAGGAAAAAAAAGAGAAAAAATAGCAGTTTCAAATAGACACTAACTTTGTTAAACAAATACGCAGAAACCATAATTATTCATAAAATAAAAACAACAGACTAGATTATGGAGTTTGTTAAAACTGATTTTAGTATTTGTTTTTAACAATCACGGAGACACAATGTGACATTAGATCCGTAATAGTAACGTCAACCTTTCAACCTTGAGTGTAGGTATAGCTAAATCTCCCCACAGTGACATACCTTCTTGTTGTAATTTAACTTTTTGTGAAGTGCCATTATTAACTTGTCTTTCATAGTTTTTTAGCAACCCCTGAAACACATATTTGACTTTAAAGGCAGGAGTGGACTGTATAAGGAGGATTAACTTCCAAAGTGCCATTCTACTACTATGTGATAAAGAGACAGATTGACACTTTCAGTTCATTTCATTTTTTTTCTAGGAAATTCGAACTGAACTAATTTGAAAGTGTTATTCGGTCTCTTGATCACATAGTGTCAACACCTCCAGTCAGCCAGTGGAATTATTATAACAGGTAATTTTGGTCCACTGATTGGTCGAATAAATTTTCACACCTTTACTTGTACAGGTAAGATATGCTACTGCTGGGAACATGACCCCCGGCAGAGAAATCCTGCCTTTAAACCGCCTAACTGTGGTGTTGACCTTGTATGCAAACCCAAACTCTTGCGCTCAACACAATTTCTCTGTCTGAAGTATCGTAAACTTAACGTAGTTCGTTACCTTTGTCGCATTTCATGAAAAAAATCGCCGACATCAGGGAATTTGATGAAACTTGTTCTGATCGTTGTCTAACATGTCTGGTGTTTTTAACTGTATTCATTTGTCATGGAATTTATTTTATTTCACCATGAAGCGCCACCTAGCGGCAGTATGTCATTTTAGAGAAAATCCGCCTTTATAGGGTTACAATTTTGTAACATTTAGGCCAGCTCCTTCGCAAATCTGCTCTTTTAACACCTGTTTATTGCTTGTTGAATTACTTCAATTTTTATTTTGGTAAAGAACCAAACGGAGCTAAAAATAAAACCTTTACCATAGTAACCAACATTATTTGAAGTTAGGAAAGTGCTACTCTTCACAGATTAATGCGAGTTTATCTCAGAAAAACGCCCGGTAAGGCCATATAAAATGTCACTAAAATGCTCTTTACAGAGTTACAAAACAGGTTTTGAAATAAAAAGAGGCGGTCATCGCGCAAAGAATTAGTGAAAAATCGGACTTTTGCGAAAAATTGCAAGAAAAAAATAAAGCTGCGCGTGCGACGTCACTTGGAGATAAGTGTGACGTTCTTATAAAATTTCTGATTTTGTTGAAACATATTAAGACAAAATTGAATTAATACTCCTCCAAATTGTCTGCATTATTATACAAAGGGAAGTTTAGTGACTTACTGCGTGCTTTCTTAGATGAGTAGCCCTTCAAAGATGGGGTCTACTCGAAAATCAAAGAATAAAATGACGCTGAATCAATGTTAATTCAACATTGATTCAACGCTGTTTGCCCGCTGACTAACCGCTTATGAATCGGCCAAGAAGCATAACACCGATGATGAAGAAATTTTAATTATTATAAGTAAAAATTCTCTAGTTTCAATTAAAAATAAAAACGTTACATACAATACAAATGAGTACAATCTATAAAAGTCACAACAAATTATATCTGGCATATTTACAAAATTAATCATGCCCCGCACATACGAGAGACATCGCGAGCAGTAAGTTAATTCGGTCTGTGAATCAATGCAGAAGGACAAGTGTTGACATTTTCTGCTGTATATATTTTCATGGGTCCATATATTATTTATATTATCAGAAAACAAAGTGCAGATGCACAGGTTGATCTGAATCTTCCCTGTCGTAAGGTGCCGTTTCACACGACGCCACACATACAAAACATCCTGAGTAAACATAGTCTAAATATAAGTGAAAATAAAATATTTATATAAAATAAAATATTCTGCAAAATCAATTACCGTATAAATCATAACAAACGCCCCGGCTCTAATAAACGCCCCCTGACTATTTTCTAAAAAAAATGTTATATTAACTTGCATGAAAGCCTGGTTGCTTCTCTGATTGCGGTTGCTCTTTGAAACAGGGTCTGCTGTTAAAGGAAAGAATTTGCTCCTAGAGTTGCAAATTCTTTGCTTTAAGAGTTGACCCTTACTGAGAAGAAAGGCAAAAAAAATAGTGGAGTTCGTTCCTCTGAAAGTATTTCCATTCACAGTTACGCTTATTGACGGTATTTTGACAGTGGCTGATTTACTACTCTTTAGACCCTAACGCCCCCTTTCCAAAAATGCAACGCCCCCGGGGCATTAAATAGGAAAAAGGCGGTAGTTTGGGGTCCGAGGGTACTGCAGATAATGTGAATATTTGGGTGAATAGGTACTTTTCCAGGGTGTAGAAATCTGCGTAATTTATTTCGCCACTTTTCTCAATTCGAGTTAACTCTTAAAGAAAAGAATTTTCTCGTCTAGGAAATTGGCGGAAATGTTGAACAGGTCGTACCCACTCAGCTTTCGTCGTTGTTGTTGTTTTGTGTTTTACGGCCCTCTGAGACAGTATTTCAGTCTACATCGGGCCGTCTCCCAGCTGAGAGAGGGAGACAGAAAACAGAAATGACGTGAGAAAAAATATCCAAACACCCCCATCCGCACCTACTGCGAGGCCCTTGTCCAACTTTTAGTCTAATTAGTAGGACGCCACTGCAATGAAAGTTACCGAGCACCATTGCCCGACCCGACCACTCCATCAGCTTTCGTAAACCCCGAAGTACAGAGAAACGCGTTCTATCAAACAGTGTTCTTGTAGACATTGGCGCGATGAGAATTAAACGTGAATGTCCATATTTTCCAACCGTTTTCACTAAGGGAAACAACTTTTGTGACTTCATGTTTGCTTCGCTGGACAAAACTCGGATCTACCTTTAAAGGAAAGAATTGCTTCAAGAAGAGCAAAATTTAATGCTTTCCTTGAAGATTTGATCCCCATTTTAAAGGGACATAAAAATGAAACTGAAAAAGTTGCTTCTGCTTCCCCAGAAAGTGTTCCTATTCATATAAAATTGAGCCGTGACATGACAAAACAAACAAAGTGGCATGTGCGCACAGTGAAGACTCAGATCAGCCTGGACATCCGCCCAGTCTGATCAGTCTTCACTATGCGCTCAAGGGGTAGCTAAGGGTCTAAGCCACCTCCATGCTGACAGCGGAGACTCTGATCAGACTGGGTGGATGCCCAGGCTGATCTGCGTCTTCGTTGGACGCACATGCCACTTTGTTGCTTTTGTCGTGTCGCGGCTCATTAATACTTTTTGCTACTTTTTACCCTATTAACTATACAAAACCTGGAGAAAAATAAAGTATTGCATTACAAAACAAGACTTGTCAGCGTACAGGAAGGCTCGCCTGACATATTGTCTTGAACATCACCATGGTAAAGAGGGACCGGGATTGGGATTCCAAGGCCGACGTCGTTGTGATGGAATAGCTCTTCCATACTTACGTACAGCAGAGCTCATTAATAAAAGATTCATGCCAGTTATGAAAACTTTAGAGCAAAATAAGTTCAAAAAGGGATTATCTCATGTTTATCTTTTATCTAGGTCTACAGCAACTTACTTCAGAACCATCAGAGGTCCAAAGTTTATCATAAAACACTGACCGTAACTCTAATTTGCCCGAGGGTTTCTTTATCGATTTAGGAAAAGCGAGTTGCAAGCTATAATAAAGACCCACACCTGAGCATTCGATTAAGGTGTATGGGTACACTTCTATAATTGAGCCGCCTCACGACAAAACCGAAAAAGTGGCATGTGCGCCCTGCAAAGACTCACATCAGTCTGGGCATCCACACAGTCTGATCAGGGTCTTCGCTGTCCGCACTGAGATAGCGTAGCCCCTTATCTAACCTAAAAGCGCACAGCGAAGACTCTTATCAGAATGGGCGAACAAACAGGCTGATCATGCTGTCTTGGCTGGGCGCACATGCCACTTTGTTGGTTTTGTCGTGTCACGGCTCATATGTATTTATCTGTCAGTGATTTATTTACAATTTTTATCTGTCAGTGATTTATTTACAATTTTGCTGCCAAAGAATCTTGGGACTCCGCTTGGGACTCAGTAGGTTTATAAGTTCAGTGCGTCCTACAATAAAACCATGATTCCCCAGCACTGAATTTTAGTGAGTCTTGGGACTCTCAACAATATAAATTGTGAGGGGAAGAATTAAAAACCGTATGTCTTCGTTTATAAGATGGAGATTTTTTCCCTTCTAACACGATCCCAAAAAATCTAGACGGATCTATATTTTTGGGATATTTTTGGAAGGGCAAACCCATCTTATAGCAGAATTTCTTAAGATTGATTTAGGTATTTGGGGTCAGTCTAGAGATGGAAACCCCCTGTTTTATAGCCAAATAAACATTATATGAAACGGCGGGACTCACAGGTAACAAAATCTGCTGATACCTCTAATACTGTTCGAATATTACCAGTGGCAGGTTATAATTGAGCCGCGACCTGACAAAATCAACAAAGTGGCATGTGCGCAAAGCGACTCAGATCAGCTTGGGCATCCGTTCGTCCGGTGTTGCTAGTTAGTGTGGCTGTGACCCTGCGAGTCTTGCACGTTATACAGCTGTAGTACGTTGAAAATCGAACAGATTTATGTGCATACAATACCATGTTTTTTTTATGCCGTATTAGGTTATTTCTATCCTCCTGGAGTGCACATTGTAAAATTCAGTATTAAGAAAGAAAGGACAGTATTATAGACATTTCCACGTTAAAATAATAGAAACATCTATTTCGAGTATACAGTAGAGAATTGATCAGACTACGCAACGTCTCAAAAATGACGAAGAGTTTATAACGTTACGTGTCGCTGACGTTCGTCTCTTAATATATATTTTTTCTTTCAGATGAATTTTTCATTAATACTTTACGCGATCACCCTACATTTTTATTTGCATTTCTTATTCTACGAAATCTGCTCTTTATTTTCGTCGTAATTTTGTATAGTGTCGCCAGGCTCGTTTTGGAGAAATGTCTGCTTCAACAGTTGAAGGGTTCGAACTTTTATAGCGTCAAAAGAGATACAGGTGCTAGGATTCAACGTTTTTAAGTCATAAATGCTGTTCTCCACCATCAAAATGTATATACCAAATAACAGAGAGATTAAAACACTGTTGATTGAGTGTTCTGAAAACAAAATCCGACAGGAAATACGCAAGATATGGTACAAAACGTTGATTTTTTTTTTATAAGAAACATCGTATTACGTTAGATGGCGCATTAATATTAAACGAATACAGATTCCTCAAAACAAATAATACCATCAAAAGTGCAACATGTCAGAGTATATTTCAGGCAAGTTTAATCAAAATCCATGGTATTTCGATTTTTTACCCATGACGTCGCCAAAGGTATCGAACTACGTTAAAGTCTTACTGTCAGATCTTGATACTTGAGATTGTAAATTATATAATGTGAATTGATTAATAAAATATTGTTTAAACCAACTACGTTAAAGTCAATCGTTTTGAGTTTCGAAACGAAGTGCAGAGAAAACACAACTGACGCATTCCTGCACCCTTGTTGTCATGGATACTGTCACATCACCAAGACAGTCTCCTTACATATCAAAGTTTTGTTTAGTTGTCAGAAGAATGCCTGTTAGACTTCGCGGCCCCTTTTATTGGCTCAAAAGGAGCTTCAGAAGTAATGGCAAGGGTCTGCTGAGCTTGCAGCAGCTGCAGAATTGGGCTGTCATTTATTTATTTCTTGTTTGTTTGTGTGTGTGTGTGTGTGTGTGTGTGTGTGTGTGTGTGTGTATTACTCCCTATTCTCCTGTCTTTCTTCCTATATGATATCTTATAGCCACTTGAGATATCTTATATTCCACTTGGACTGATATAGTGGCATATAAGAATAGATATCTCATGTGCCACTATCTTGATATATCTTATATGCCACTTGGAGTGATCAAGTGGCATATAAGATAAGAAGATGCTGATTATAAAGAAGAGCTATATACGCTTACCATTTTAATGTAGACTACTATACAATTAGCGAAAACACTACTTCAAGTGAGTGAACTCGGGTTTAACGTCCCACTACCACATACACGTAGCTATATGAACCTCGGTTTAAAAGTCTGCCAAGAAAGACTGGAGAAGCGGTTTGGTTGGTTGGTTGATTTGATGCTTAACGTCCACGGTAAACAACTAAGGTCATGTCGGGACGGTCAGTTAACCTAATTACACTATTCCTGGGCAGGCTTAGACCTCCTAAGCGGTTAACCAGTACTAAGTGCACATACTTTCGCCAGTAACTGACAACTGCCCTTCTTGAATCAGCGGAAGGAGAAACGAAGATAGAACCTACTACCCCTAGCTTGGTACGTGTAGTCAAGCAAATTATCCACTGTTCTTATGCCACTCCCAAGTAACTTCAACTATGTATAGTGTCGACATGTGTCTGTCGTGTTTATTACATTTATTTCATCGCGTTTATAACATTCATTTAATCAACGCTACCATTTTAGGACCAACAAATGAACTGCCTCATATAGATCTTCTTTCTTTGCCCTGTAGTCTTTGGACTCTCAGTGTAATATAGCCGAACAATTTTTGAAATTTTACAGACGTAAATTTTGTCGTCTGCTTTTTGCGCTTCAAGGGTTAGTGGCATTACGGTTCACATTTAATAGTTGCTGTAACAGTTTGATACACAGAAAAAATTAAATAATAAGCCGCGACACGACAAAACCAATAAAGTGGTTGTGCGCTGACTCAGATCAGCCTGGGCATCTGCCCAGTATGATCAGAGTCTTCACTGTCCGCCTGAAGGTAACGTAGACCCTTAGCTACTCTGTAAGCGCTTAGCGAAGAGTCTGATCAGACTGGGCAGATGTCCAGGCTGATCTGAGTCTGCGCTCGGTGCCAACCACTTTGTTGATTTGCTTGTGTCGCGGCTTGATTATTATCAAGATGGTGTGAACACATTATTTTGACAAGAATTGCCCAACAATCTCCAAGCCAGAACATGCATGTGTCCGGTAAAACAATTAAAGGCCAAATAAAGCATTTTCGGGAAAACAACTCGTATTTAAGCTTGTTAGCATAGCCTAAAGATGTATCATGATTGGATATCGGATTCTTTGGCAAGAAAGCAGAGCAACACCATATCTAAACATATCTGAAACTCGTTTAAAGACAAAATTGAGCCGCGACACGACAAACCAAAAATGTGGCCTTGCGCCATGCAAAGACTCAGATTAGCCTGGGGTTCCACTCAGTCTGATCAAAGTCTTCGCTATGTACGTAAAGGGTAGCTTAGCCTCTAAGGTAGCTCCATGCAGACAGGGAAGACTATGATCAGCATGGGCGGATGCAAAAGCTGATATGATTCTTCCCTGGGCGCAATGCCATCTTGTTGGTATTGTCGTGTCGCGGCTCAAATATTCTTGTTTCTTGGGTGCCATGATCTTGCTATGCAACAGATCAGTAAAATTGATGTTTCATCAAAGAAAATGCCATGAATCACATGCATAATGACATAACGAGGTCATAAAACAGCGCCGGAATGCAGGGTGTGTTCGATACGGTAGAAAAGAAATGTCTTTAAACTGTCAAATGGGGCATAAAAGTTAATATCAATTGGGAAAGATGAACTTAAATGACTTAATTCCGCCAACGCCTTTTAAGCCGTACGTTTAGCCTTGAACGTCAGCATTGTTACATTATTTGTGATTGTGATTGTGTGTAAACACCACAGAATCAAGGGCGAGAGTTATTTAGGGATGAATTTCATTTTTCTGATGTTTATCGAAGTACGTATAAACTACATTGGGTCGCGTGCAAAGTTAGTGAACCCGAAGGGACTCATGTTAATTTCGCTTGTGACCAATGTAGTTTATACTTCGATAAATATCAGAAAAATTAAGTTAATTGCTCATTTTTACATTCTTTTCTATCTATAATTGGACCACTTACTTGCGTTAGGCAGAAACACATTTATACGCAGTTTTCCTTTCGGGAACAAGCTGCTCACTCGGTTGGCCATATGTTCTCTGTATCTTGATTATTTGTAATTTTAGTTGTTTCCAACTATGGTTTGAGGGCTGGATTTGGATTTTGATTGTTTCAGTTCCTGGTCTTTGCATACTTTTTACTTTTCCTATTATAAGCGGGCAACGATGTAACAACGACGTCATAACGTCACCTACGTCCAATCAGATGGGAGCAGCATGGTTTATTTTGACTTCACTTAACGCCATGTAACGTCGCGTGAACCGATGTAGTTATTGAACATTACATTCTAATGGCTTACTATTCAATAAATGCACTGATAATGTAAATATAAGCATTTAAAGCGCATTCAAACCCCTCCTCTCACCCAAGTGATTTATTACTGCCAGTTCGAAGGCGTCACTGCTGTTTGGGTTTGATAATATTATCATTGGTTAGCATCTTTTTGTAAGATTTCGACTTTTTGTTTTACTTTATTCAAAATAGCCTCGTGGCCACATGCTGGGAAAAAGCAGACCTCTTCGCTTTACATTTATCTTTAATTGCTCAGTTTATGTATAAATGTAAACAATCAAACTGTACAAACATATCAATACATGGGTACGAGGTTTTAGTAAACTTTAGTATAATCTCAAGCTTTATAACCTCAAACCCTGATCATTGTCTTCTCATTTGCCTTCCGAAAAATATACTATTTATTTGCGGTTTATCTATTTTTCAATTTTATTCTTGCTTCAGCTTTCAGAGTAAACAGAGTTTATCAATAAAAGCTTTAAGACATCTTTTTGACATTTTAAGAGGAACTACAAAATAAATTCAGACTGAAAGAAAAACTAACAATTTGTTATAAAGACGATGGCAAAGAGAAAAAGAAAGAACAAATGAAAAAATAAGAAATAAATAAGAAAGTTATAAAGAGTTAAAAGTATTTCAGGGCATCTCAACAGAATAATTGAGCCGCGACACGACAAAGATAAGCTTGGGCAGCCGCCCAGTCTAATCAGAGTCTTAGCTTTGCGCTTAAAGGGTGACTTAGGGTTTTATTTTCCTCCATGCCGACAGTTTTCGCTGGGCGCACATGCCACTTCGTCGGCTTCGTCGTGTCACGGCTCCATTTAATATTGGCTCACGACGAGTTTTTTTTCGCTGTTATTGTGGAATTCACATTTACCCTCAGAGTATGTGGCGTTCTTTCAATGAAAATTCAAATGTATGATTTTCATTAAGAACTGTGTCTTGTACTACCATTATTGTAAAACTCTACATTTTCATATAGATCTATTGTTACTGATTTCTGCCAAAATTCTTTCAATGAAAATTCGAATGTATGCCTTTCATTTAGATCTGTCTCTTGCGCTAACATTATTTTAAAAACTTACATTTTCATATTGGTATATTATTGTAGTTTTCTACCAAAGTTCTTTCAATGAATATTCAAAAGTATGATTATCATTAAGAACTCTCTCTTGCACTAACATTATTGTAAAACTCTACATTTTCATATAGATCTGTTGTTGCCGATTTCTACGGAAGTTCTTTCTATGAAATTCAAATGTATGATTATCATTAAGAACTGTCTCTTGCACTAATATTATTGTAAAACTCTATATTTTCATATAGACCTATTGTTACAGATTTCTTCCAAAAGTCTTTCAATGAAAATTCAAATGTATGCCTTTCATAAGGAACTATCTCTTGCACTAACATTATTAACAAAAGTTTTTTTAATGAACATTCAAATGTATGATTTTTTATTAACAACTGTTTCTTGCACTTACGTTATTGTAAAACCCAAATTCTTATATAGACCTATTTTTACAGATTTCTACCAAAGTTCTTTCAATGAACTTTGGAAAGAACTTTCAACGGAAGTTCTTTCTATGAAATTCAAATGTATGATTTTCATTAAGAACTATCTCTTGCACTAACGTTATTGTAAAACTCTGCATTTTCATATAGATCTGTTATTACAGATTTCTACCAAAGTTCTTTCAATGAAAATTCAAATGTATTATTGTCATTAAAAATTCTCTCTTGCACTAACATTATTGTAAACCTCTACATTTTCATATAGATCTATGGTTACAGACTTTTACCAAACCTCTTTAAATGAAAATTCAAATGGACGCCTTTCATACGGAACTATCTCTTGCACTGACATTGCTGTAAAACTCTACATTTTCATATAGATCTGTTGTTGCCGATTTCTACCAAAGTTCTTTCAATGAAAATTCAAATGTATGATTTTCATTAAGAACTCTCTCTTGAACTAACATTATTGTAAAACTCTACATTTGCATATAGATCTATTATTCAGATTTTTACCAAAGCTCTTTCAATGAAAATTCAAATGGACGCCTTTCATAAGGAACTATCTCTTGCACTAACATTATTGAAAAACTCTGCATTTTCATATAGATCTGTTGTTACCGATTTCTACCAAAGTTCTTTCAATGAAAATTCAAATGTATGATTTTCATTAAGAACTCTCTCTTGTACTAACATTATTGTAAAACTCTACATTTGCATATAGATCTATTATTCAGATTTTTACCAAAGCTCTTTCAATGAAAATTCAAATGTATGCCTTTCATAAGGAACTATCTCTTGCACTAACATTATTGCAAAACTCTACATTTTCATATAGATCTGTTGTTACCGATTTCTACCAAAGTTCTTTCAATTAAAATTCAAATGTATGCCTTTCATAAGGAAATATCTCTTGCACTAACATTATTACAAAACTCTACATTTTCATATAGATCTGTTGTTACCGATTACTACCAAAGCTCTTTCAATGAAAATTCAAATGTATGCCTTTCATAAGGAACTATCTCTTGCACTAACATTATTGCAAAACTCTACATTTTCATATAGATCTGTTGTTACCGATTTCTACCAAAGTTCTTTCAATGAACATTAGAAAGTACTTTCAACGAAAATCCAAATGTATGATTTTCATTAAGAACTGTCTCTTGCACTAACGTTATTGAAAAACTCTGCATTTTCATATAGATCTGTTGTTACCGATTTCTACCAAAGTTCTTTCAATGAAAATTCAAATGTATGATTTTCATTAAGAACTCTCTCTTGCACTAACATCATTGTAAAACTCTACATTTGCATATAGATCTATTGTTCAGATTTTTACCAAATCTCTTTCAATGAAAATTCAAATGTATGCCTGTCATAAGGAACTATCTCTTGCACTAACATTATTGAAAAACTCTGCATTTTCATATAGATCTGTTGTTGCCGATTTCTACGGAAGTTCTTTCTATGAAATTCAAATGTATGATTATCATTAAGAACTGTCTCTTGCACTAATATTATTGTAAAACTCTATATTTTCATATAGACCTATTGTTACCGATTTCTACCAAAGTTCTTTCAATGAAAATTCAAATGTATGCCTTTCATAAGGAACTATCTCTTGCACTAACATTATTGCAAAACTCTACATTTTCATATAGATCTGTTGTTACCGATTTCTACCAAAGCTCTTTCAATGAAAATTCAAATGTATGCCTTTCATAAGGAACTATCTCTTGCACTAACATTATTGCAAAACTCTACATTTTCATATAAATCTGTTGTTTCCGATTTCTACCAAAGTTCTTTCAATGAACATTAGAAAGTACTTTCAACGAAAATCCAAATGTATGATTTTCATTAAGAACTGTCCCTTGCACTAACGTTATTGTAAAACTCTGCATTTTCATATAGATCTGTTGGCACCGATTTCTACCAAAGTTCTTTCAATGAAAATTCAAATGTATGATTTTCATTAAGAACTCTCTCTTGCACTAACATTATTGTAAAACTCTACATTTGCATATAGATCTATTATTCAGATTTTTACCAAAGCTCTTTCAATGAAAATTCAAATGGACGCCTTTCATAAGGAACTATCTCTTGCACTAACATTATTGCAAAACTCTACATTTTCATATAGATCTGTTGTTACAGATTTCTATCAAAGTTCTTTCAATTAAAATTCAAATGTATGCCTTTCATAAGGAAATATCTCTTGCACTAACATTATTACAAAACTCTACATTTTCATATAGATCTGTTGTTGCCGATTTCTACCAAAGTTCTTTCAATAAAAATTCAAATGTATGATTTTTATTAAGAACTCTCTCTTGCACTAACGTTATTGTAAAACTCTACATTTTCATATAGATCTATTGTTATAGGTTTTTACCAAAGCTCTTTCAATGAAAATACAAATGTATGATTTTCATTTAGAGCTGTCTCGTTAATGAAAATTATTGTAAAACTCTATATTTTCATATAGATCTGCTGTTAAAGATTTCTACCAAAGTTCTTTCAATGAAATTTAAAATGTATGATTTTCATTGAGAACCGTCTCTTGCACTTACATGATTATAAAACTCTACATTTTCATATAGATCTGCTGTTACAGATTTCTACCAAAGTTCTTTCAATGAAATTTCATATGTATGATTTTCATTAAGAAACGTCTCTTGCACTTACATGATTGTAAAACTCTACATTTTCATATAGATCTGCTGTTACACATTTCTACCAAAGCAAAGCCTTCCAGAACCTACAATGCAATAAATGACATACTTTATCGTTTACAGAATAGCCAAACAAACTGGACAAAAATGTCCGAGCAAAGAGTGTGGAGCAAAGAGTGTGGACCCATATCAGACTGCTCCTAGGGAACAGTCTGATATGGGTCTACACTGTTTGCCATTCCATCAATTTGTAAACTCTATTCGACACTAGACATGGCAGTAATTTCAACGGTTTCATAACTTAAAACAATTAAAATATTTAGTCATGTTGCCCACTTGCTTAGGGCGATTACGATGCTTAGCATTGTCAAAAATGTCTCCAAGCATGAAATAGATAATCAATCATATGTCTTAAGGATCAGCTTCAAAGATCAGCATATGTTTTTTCTTCGAAAATATGTCACGCGAGTTGTTCCATTATTGAAATGAGCACTGACTAGCCTTAGTATACATCTACCGTTTGTCAAAATAATAGTTGGCATCTGATCGCCATGTATTTTTACAGCGAACATTATTGCAATTTGGAATTTGAAGCTGTACTCTTTCTGTCATCAGAAGTATTATCATAGCCTTACCTTTAACTCTTTCGCCGCCAAGTTTATATAGAATGCATTTGTCAGTGCCAAATTTAGTTTGCCAGAAAAAAAAAATACTGGGTGTTTTTGGTAAATTAAACCCATGAAAATCTCTAAGTTTTACCCCAAACAGTCAAAGGACAAGGTGCACGAAGGGTCAAAATCGGCCCTGTCTCAGAAATCGATGGAATATTACTATATCATATATATATATGTTTCCTGCGACTGGAAATGGATTTTTTTTTATATATCTTACGTCTTATTTACGCATTTGTGACGTCATTACATACCCTACCCACGCACCGTATTTAATGATTTTATGACGTTAACGACGTTATAAGTTTGCTGTGTGGCGTTTTTCTGTTTGCTATGTGCTGCCGCTCTTTAACGAGGTAGATAAGATGTTGTTATTTTCCTGCGGGAGCTATTACGTATCTTTATCATTAACTCCCGCCTTTGTATTGTCCTCCACGATGGTATTATATGTAATACTGACGGTTGTAGAGCTTGAAAAGTCTGTGAAATTCAATTTTTGCTATACTGTTACATTTGGTAAGGCACTATCATTTCTGAGTCCCGTGTAAGTTTTTGTTTAGCATTTTGTCAACAAAACAAACTTTTGTTACTTATGTTTTATTTGGCGGACAAAATGCGAAGCACAAACTAACTCTGAGCAAAACTGCTGTTTTTCATTCATGACAATTTATTTATGTTTATATTAAAATTGAAAATTGTATTCTTTGCTTTGGAGTTCTAAAGGCCTGATATGAAATGAAACAGAGATGATATTCTTCCCTATGTCGTTATCAGTCGAAATTCGGAACTTATCGAGGTGCTTGTGATCAGGAGATTGTGCCGGGTAGTTTTTCGTGCCGGGGAGTGCGACTTGGAAAAACAGTGGAGCAAGGGCCTATTGTGCTTGCAGTAGGTGCGGGTGGGGATTGTTTGGACACTTTATTCTCCCCTAGCATATCTTTTCTTTCTCCATCTCTGTAGATGACGGTAAATAAATAAATTATAGGAACACAAACACGAGAGAACACGGATAGACTCGGAGCCAGGAGGTGCATCTTATGGATTCGTTCCCTTTGACCTCATGAGAAACATCGTTTTGAGAGCTAGAAAATTGTGTTATTGTCTTAGACCTCCTAAGCGGTTAACCAGTATTAAGTGCACTTACTTTCACTAGTTACTGACAACTGCCCTTCTTGAATCAGCGGAAGGAGAAATGAAAGTAAGTGGCCAGACTGGGTATCGAACCCAGGACCTCTGGCTTATAAGTCAGGTGCCCTACCGATTGCGCTACGCAGCCCGGCGAGAGCTAGAAAAAACAATGATATTAATAAAGAAATAAAAATAAATAGCTATAGAAATATGCACGAATATACCACGTACAGAATCGCATATAACGCTCCCCGGAGCCGTAAAAGGAGCTTCATTATTTAGTTCCCGAATGCTCCGTTACGATATAATTGAACCAACCGACAACAACATATGAATTGAAGAACAAAATGAAATATCATCGGGAAATAAATATTTGAAAACAGTCATCGCGAAATGGCAATAATGGAAGTTGTATAAAAGCAGAATCACAAAGGACTTCTATGATTAAGGCGAGGATTTTCCCCATTAGACCGGCGCGACAGGTCCGAATTTTCAAAAGTATAAAGTGTGCAATTTTTTCTTAGCAGAGCTTCCACAAATATGTAAACCGTATGAAATCAGATCATTTGTGATTCAGACCCAAAGACATGGGGAGATAATCCATTCTTACCCTACCTACCCTAAATTCAAGGTTTCCGCATACCTCATCTTTTGAGGTAATAAAAGTATTGAAACCAGTCATTCATTCCATACATTTTTGTCACAAATGCATGCTAAATACACGCATATCACAATACAAAGCAATGATTTTCTCTTTGTTACGCCTGACTGGCATTTAAACATGCAAAACCATAGTTACACTTCCGGTCAAAACGGCCAAAATAGAACGCTTTACTATAATTAAGGTACAAGTACTTCCCCCCCCCCCCCCCCCCCCCGTGACCAAGCATTTCCTTCATGCAGCGGACTTATGTGATCCAAGTACGCAATATATATGAGTTGGAAGCTGGGTCACGGGGGGGGGGGGAACGATACTCAGTAAGCCAAAGAAGAAGAATGGTCAACAGTAGCACTGTGATCTTCAAGGATTATATTGTGTACCATGACCTTGAAATGAGGTCAAGGTCACATATTTATAGTCACAACTATTCAGTGTGGTCTGTTATGTAAGTAATGTAAGTCAAAAAAGGGTGAAATGTATACAATAATTCATTATTTCAACGATCAGTTTGAGGATAATTTACAATTTATCTCAACAATGACGTCAACGTCAACGTATGTTTAACGTTCTTTATATAGACACAGACAGTTGAAAATTCATTTGTCATGCAAGTTACATGTCATAGTCAAAAATGCAAAGCAGAAGTCAGTGATCCGTATAACTTTTTTATCATGGGGAAAATTCACGCCTTAACCATAGAAGTCCTTGCATGATTGAACATTTATAGCTCTTATATTAACTTAAACATTCTTTCATTGATGCATGTTTCAAGCATGGCTCGACGTTATATATTTGCTCATGCATTCTGGCCGGGCCGCGTATTGGTAGGGCATCTGACTCATGTCAGAGGTCCTGGGTTCGATACCCGGTCTGGCCACTTACTTTGGTTTCTCCTTCCGCTGATTCAAGAAGGGCAGTTGTCAGTTACTGGCGAAAGTATGTGTACTTAGTGCTGGTTAACCGCTTAGGAGGTCAAGGCCTGTCCAGGAATAGTGTGGTTAGGTTAACTGACCGTCCCGACATGACCTTAGTTGTTTACCGTGGACGTAAAGCAACAAATCAATCAATCAATCATGCATTCTGTGGGCAAGTTCGCGAGAGCTGCATCCGGGGTTTCACAGTGATCAAAAATTGGTACCGTATCGCATTCCACAAGTCTATAACATTGATCTTTGATGTGCAGACCCAGATCAGACTGCTTTTAGGTCTACTATGTTTGCTATTCCTCCTGCATCTTTGAGGTACATTACTACAATGAAAAAAATCTTCAATTTAGGACAGTTATGGTAATTACCGTAGGTTTCCTCAATGTTAAGATTTTTTTTAACTTTACGGATTTACAGCCACTGTCTTTATCACTAGTAAAAGAATGATAATTACAATACTAATACTAGGTGAGCCGTGTTTGCTTGCAGCATCAAACTAGCATGGAAGTGGTAAGAATTTTTATTTTTTTTGTAGTATCGTGCGTAAGTTGGTGAAACTCTTGCAATTCATAGCTGAAGTCGGGTGTGACCGTATTTCAGTCATATCAGGGCGATGGGAGGGTAATAATGAAAGACTGCGTGCAATGGAAGCTCGTTTACGGTTGGAAAGATTTCCGCCTCCAGCGGATCTCTAACATATCATCGCTAAATCGTAGGCCAGGCGCTTAAACTATTGAACTACTTGTGGTGGTGGTGGGGGGGGGGGGGGGGGGGGGGCTGTTTATGGGGCGGGGGGGGGGGGGCGGACATAGTTGTGTAAGGGGCGGGGTGGAGGCGGGTTAACCCTGTATAAAAGACTGAAGAGCAAATTCGATCCTTGAAGAGTTGAACTCCACCCCTACTAAGAAGGGAGGCCAAAATTAAGAGTTATTTCTACTTTGAGTATACCCTTTCACCTTAATACTGTTTAATATCGGCATAGAATCAGCGTGGATCCAACGTCGTTGCGTTGAAATGACGCTGATTCTGTGTCGGTTTGACGTTGAGTGCCTGGTAGAATATGTAGAGTTTTGTAGACCTTGCATCGAGTTTTCGGAGCTAAGTGAGAAAAAAAGAAGATATATGTGTATTATATCTTAAATCATGGTTTTCAATGGTGATGCATCAACGTCAATGTAAGGGTCAGACCGCTTTGCACTGACGTCGATGCGACGGTTATTTAGGGTTTAGTGTGACTAGAAAGAACGGATATTTCAGCATAGGTCAGAATCGCTTGACTGGTTCATTATCAGCCCAGACGTGCAGTGTACCGCATCAGCATCAATGCAGCCTCGATGAGACTGATGATACTTTGTTTCTGTTTTCCTCTCTTAGATTTAAGTGCCTTATGGGAACTTACATTGGACATGCCTGCGTGTATCTGCATTGTGTTGTTTTGAAACATTATCAGCCCAGAGGCACGAGAGGTTGGGGTGCGGTCGTGTTAGGGTTGATGCAAGGGCATGATCTGTTTACATCAACATTGGCGCGACATTGCCTTGCGGTTCGCGCGACTCTGGGAAAGGACGTTTTGTTTTTGGTATTTTCAAAGGGAGTAACTATTTCACAATCTCGTCAGTTTACTCAATCTCCTTTACTCACCCCATCGCGTGTTGACATTTATATAGTTATACTTTTGAAAATTGTGTCAAACCTTGTCACAGAATCCTACATTGTACGAGGGTTTTACAGCCTACCAGCCTTTTTAATTGAATAATTTTTTAAAGGTATTTCGGCAGTGGCTGATTTAATTTCGGCTCTAAATAACGCCGCCCCTTTCGTAAAATGCAACGCCTCCGGGGCATTAAATATGATTTATACGGTATATACCTATTTACCGGCCAATTAACCTTGAAAAATTAGCTGTTTCTCACGGCCAGGTACTCTCTGCAAATGACGTCACCAAACACTACTTTGTGACGTAAGAAACCGTGACGTTACAACTTGGCGCGTCTTTCTCCGATATTTTTCATTGAAAAATGGAAAAGTAAATTTTTCACTATGGGCACAGCTGCCTTACAAAAAATATCTATTAAAAATCGATAGATAATTACAATATCTAAGCACTGTCAAAAAATCTTTTTGTAAGGCAACTGTGCCCATAGTCAAGTTTGCGATCAAAGATGCGAAAAAGCGCAAAGAAAAACACATCAAAACACGCCTACCCTACCCCAATTTATCAGCCTATTACATGAAAGAGGGTGGTTAACATATCAAAATAAGTGCTGATTCTGACAGTAGAGATGCTAGGCATACAAACTAGCACAGTGCCGCTGTTGTGAAGCGAGTTTGATTTTTTGCCAATTTACAGGGCCGATAAAGCAGGTTCACGAACCTTGTCCTTTAGTTTTTTTCGCAAAAAGAATCTTTGTCTTGCCATAAACTGTTCGTGGACTTTGAATTATTTCCCGTGATAATGTCGTAAAATGGAGATATTTAATGGGACTGTGCAAGTTACTTTAAGGCGACAATGGCGTTTTGCCTAGCAGTGGATCTGGGCACCGACAGAGTTAAACGTTTAACCTTATAAACATCGTATGCGTAAGTACTCACTCTTTCTTTTGTTGGCAGTTTTTCGCTTTATGCGCATACAATCATATACAAGACAAAAATGCTAACCTACCACTAAAGCTTATCCTTGTTTAACACTTCGAAAAATCTTACCAGATAGCATTTAGTAACTAAAAAACACAGGCATCCAGGTTTCCAAATATCACACCACTTGAGCATTCTGTCACGATTCGATTCACATTTTGGAAGTTTATTAGAATATGATTATCGTCGGTGCGAACTTGAATCTTGTGAATGCAATATTAAGCATTATATAATTATAGAGGAAAAATGTACATTCAGTCAATGATAAAATCTTTCCCACTACAGCCCAAGTATAAGATGCTTGAAAACGAGGGAACATGTGCCAAGTAAGCTGCCAGGAAATACGTTATGATCGTATTAAACTCAAACCTTGTAAAATGTTTGCATGAATGAAAAAGTAAACGGAAAGTAGGAAACTTATGTTACGGAATATATGACATTGTTCAAGACAATTTCAGTGGTCAATTAGAAGTGTTGGGCCTAAGAGAAGGAGAAACATTCAAAAAGTGTATGACCTCTCCACAAAATAGCGTTGTTTCCCGACTAACAAAAACTGCACTTGCTCACGTACCTTGTATTTATATACAAAATTTAAGCTATATTCTCAAATTAGTCTGCAAATAGATCTGAAAACATGAAATCAGGCAAACATGTTCGGGTGAGGGCGGGGACTGCATTTTTAATAAAGTTTAATATTTGTTAGACAAATAGCGACATTAAATGACTAAATAAGGAGTTCATATTTTTCTGGACTTAAAAACGCCATCGAGCATCTTTTTTTATTATTTCAAAACTACTGTTTCGTAATTTCCAAATTATGATTTTCTATCTTGGTTGGTTTGCGGCATTTAAATATTTAGATATTGCATTTCAATATTAAGCACTATTCTTTCCTCAAATTTAATTATAAATGTAATTTTGTTTGGTATATTACGTAAAATTGTCGTCTCAGTTCTGATTTCGCACGCACCAATAATTCACTTTTCATTTCAGCGTTTACTCTTCATGGGAAAAACTGAATAAATGAGCTGCGACACGACAAAAAAAAAACAAAGTGGCATGTGCGCCCAGCGAAGACTCAGATCAGCTGGGCATCCGCCCAGTCTGATGAGAGTCTTCGCTGTGCGCCTAAAGGATAGCTAAGTGTCTAAGCTAGCTCCATGCGGATAGCAAAGACTCTGATCGGACTGGGCGGATGACCAGGATGATCTGAGTCTTCGGTTGGCGCACATGCCACTTTGTTGGTTTTATCGTGTCGCAGCTCATTAATCATATTTCCCTAAATATTTGATCATATCATTTGCGAACACTGCTGCGCCTGCTCAGACTGCGTTGATTGATCAGGACCTACACGAAGTAAAAAAGTTACAGCTAATCAAACATGCCGTATTCCGAAAAAACAACAACAACTTTCCCAAATTCGAAGGGGGGCGGGGCGGGGGAATATTCCATTACAAAAACAGAGGAGGTGGTGGGGTGAATATTTACTACAAACATGGTGATCTGTGTTGCGGTTGTTAAGGATGGACTTTAATGAAATCAGCTTGCAATTATATATCTTTTAGAAATTATTTCTTACAATGAAATTTTAATTATTTCTATTGAATTCAATGTTGAAAGATATAATCGAATGCAGGCATTAGCTTATGAATTTACATGTACTGGTTGAAATAGAATATTATTGCATGAAAAGCAGTACCGCACGCTATTAAGATAAATAGGTACACTTTCAGGGGAAGCAACTCTGCCATTTTTTTTAATATTCCTTTTAAAGATGGGGTCCTTCTTTTATGGAAAGAATGTGCTCCTCTATTATTTAGGGGATAACTGTATTTACAATTGTCATTTGGGAAGGTAAATCGTCGGTTTTATTGTCGGAAATTTAGTTAAATGACGACGCGTTAGAGGAGCCGTAAAACGCAATTTGCGATCATAAAAACCAACGATTTACCTCACCAAAATGACAATTCTCAGTACAGTTATCCGCATTCTAATGCACTTTTTCATATTTTTACCTTTCAAAATGTACTAATTTGCATCCAAAACAAGCACTTTCAGCAACATAAAACCAAACGTCAGCCAATAAGAAGCGACGTTTCATAATGACGTAGGGTTTTGCGACAGTATATCGCAGGATATACTGTCGCAAAATTTTGTCGTTTTCCAATCAGATGCCGCGTTACATTTGTAAGTGCATTAGAATTCCTTTTAGAAGAGTTTCCAGTTTGAAAGGGCTTCATCTTTCAGTTAGGAAACAAAGGAAGTCTCGAATGTTTGTTCCCTTTGTACATGTAAAAAATGGCGGAAACACTTGGACGTTTTCCCCAAATCTTAATAACTGTGGATGAAACCAAGATTTTAACAAGGGATACCACATGCTGTTATAAACTGGCTTTATTGCTTATCATACTCATTCCGGGTCCGCTGCAAAATATGATGTCATCAACTCAGACGTGAAGAGTGATGTCATAAATAAGGTTGTGTCTTGTCTTGTCTTGGAAGTATCTTTAGCTGACGCTGATTTATTTTTGGAGTTTGGGGTAGGGGTGGATTTCTATTTACAACTATTCAGCCGCATTGTCTTAGATCATGTTTTGTATGACCTCGAATGAGTTTGTTATTTGCCAACATCTAAAAAGAAAGGAACACATGTATGCCTTCGAATTCAGAAAACGGAAAAGGCCTCATCTTCTAAAAAATAAGTAAGGCCTACTGGCATGCCACCAGTAGTGGCCGCGTACCAGTGGTGGCCGTTTGCATTTTTCACGCGCAATTACGTATTTGATGCTGACAGCCTTGGCCATTTTGAAAAAGGAAACATAAGAAACGCCCACAAAAAAGATTGATAAAACTCTCTGCCCGGACGGCAAAAGATTAACAAATTCCCCAAACTACCACCATTCCAATATCATTGCCTTTTCGGGGGACCACAACTTATGATACACACATAAT
Organism: Ctena decussata; assembly: GCA_963989385.1. Lineage (NCBI taxonomy): Eukaryota > Metazoa > Mollusca > Bivalvia > Lucinida > Lucinidae > Ctena > Ctena decussata. Next base: position 16,267,196 of record OZ022515.1, on the reverse strand, counting down.
TAAATACAGAAATGAACATGTACATATTGCTATATTAATGTTCACCTATCTCAAAAAACGTTTATCCTGCAACTAACCTGCAAAAAATATCTAAATTCTTCTAAACCACAGCGCACGTGTAACCATTATTTATGTTTGATTTCGACGTAATATGTACAGCGTGTGGCTACATAATGACTGCATCAGAGTTTTAAAGTCCGTTTCTTATAAATGTCTCTGTTGCTTATATTCCGCCTCCGCTGAACACTCTAAAACTGTTAAATTTCGACAAAGACCTCAGGCATGCAATAACATATCATCAAAGTTTAAACACACAACAAACTTTTGGAAAATGCATTACTCAGCGCATGGCAATCGTGATGGCCACTATTGGTACGGTTATGTTCGTATTTCAATGCTTTTTGATGACCTAGTTTGAGGATTTGTCACAGGCACATGATATAGTCCTTATCAACAAATAAATCAGTATTATGCCGATAGTTACCCCTAGTTCATTAAATCAAAGTATAGAATCACTAAACACAATATGTCGGTTACAAGATAAGAAAGTGCAACAAAAGCGGCCACCACTGGTAGTCTGTCAGTAGTTTTTATTTTTTTATATATACAGGATCCGCGACACGACAAAACCAAAAAAGTGGCATGTGCGCCCAGTGAACTGGACATCCGCCCTGTTTGATCAGAGTCTTTGCTATGCGCTTAAAGGGTCTAAGCTAGCTTCATGTGGGCAGCAAACTCTCTGATCGGACTTGGAAGATGCCTAGAATGATCTGAGTCTTCGCTTGGCGCAGTTGTTATTTTGTTGGTTTTGTCGTGAACATTGCGTCTCGGTATTTTACATACGGTAATTTTGTTGCCAATTTTAAGACTTCACCAACACCATATTACAAACGGTTTCATGATCGACAGACGAGTGACGACAGCGTGTCATGACCATTTATTCGCCTACTCGAGTGTCATTTCAAATTATTAAGATATGTCCCTGACTTTCTGTCAACGAACCTATGTAGACGAAGGTTAGTCTCCCGCGTGTTATGGCGTCATTACAGGTCATGAACAGACTCAATTAAACCTAGTCTGCTATTTTCATTTCTTTGGTGTATGCTTCTCTCCTGAAGGCCCCATTCATAACTTACTTTGCGATAACTGATTAACCGTCATAACGGTCTTTTGATTCTTCCGACTCTTACAGTGACGAACTTGACAGTGATATGCAAACGTGTATTCGACCTTTTCTCCTCAATTGTTTGGAATGTAGTGTAATAACTAACCTATTGAAAAAAAACTGTTTTGGCTTTCTTAAACAATGGTCGGGACAGTTTTAACCACTAACAGCTTGGGACAGAAAAAAATCTCAGATTACCCTATTACCATATAAAGCCTCTCTGTCGAGCCTGAAGAATCTGCAGAAAGAAAAAGGAGGCTGCATTGAGACTGCAAGAACTGTTTTGTGAGCCAGTTGTCTGCAGATACGTTAAGCCACATTCTTACGCGCCGTCCAGCTATTTTCTTTTTCTTTTATTTCTGGCCTGATGCAGCCTCTTAGGCACGCGTATAAAACGGTATATGAGCCGCGGCACGACAAAACCAACAGAGTGACATGTGCGCCCAGCGAAGACTCAAATCAGCCTGGGCAGCCGCACAGTCTGATCAGAATCTGGTGTGCGCTTACAGTGTAGCTAAGGGTCCAAGCTAGCTTCGTGTGGACAGCGAAGACTCTGATCAGACTGGACGGATACCCAGGCTGAAATGAGTCATCGCTGGGTGCACATGCCACTTTGTTGGTTTTGTCGTGTCGCGGCTCACATAAAGAACAACGCAGAAATAAACGAGCTGGTAACATTTTATTTCAAATATAAAGTAGAAACACTAGTAGAATAATTTCTTTCAAAATAAAAATGTTGGTAAAATTTGTTTCTAAATTGTTTCCGAGTCTAAAACACTCACTAACACTTTGTTTGGAATACAAGTGTACGCCTCTAGTTTTAAAGTAAAAATACACACGAATGAATTTCTTCGTAAGCTAGATTCTATTGAATAAAACAAAACAAATGATATTTTGATTAAATGGATTTGCTTTATTTCTTTTTGTCTTTGTTTTATTTTCTTTGCTCAACTGACCTGTATAAAATGTATGGTACCCGTCCATGTTTTTCCAAAATTTTAGTAAAGGGAAACAACTTTGATGACTTCCTGTGTGCTCTTCTGTGGATAAAGCTTTACTAAAATGTGGACTCCTCTTTAAGGTAATAATCTGCACCTTTCCAAATTCTTCCATTTAAGTGACGACGCCTACTCAGACGGGAGATAAATAAGAATGGAAAAGTTGCTTCCCCTGAAAGGTGCACACAGTCACCTAAATAATACTGCTAGAGAAAGCAGTCAATGAAAAAAACATGTCTATGGATTGCCGCTTATGTCAGATAAAATTTAAACAGATATTTAGGTAAATAACACTTTCAGGGAAAGCTACTCTATCATTTTCTCTCTTTTTTGTCCTTTCTAAACGGGGATCAACTGTTTAAGAAAAGAATTTGCATTAAAAATATAGCTAGCTTTGCTTTTAAAAGCAAACTGTAAGATATTTTTTGTTAGAAATCTGCAGTAGTTACATATGTACCCATAATGCTCTCTGTATAAGGTGAAAATAGATATATTTAAAAATGTAGCTTATGCAGTTATTATGTTTCTCGAACAACTTAAGCACCAAAGGAAAAAGAAACAGTAACTGTTTATTGCGAGATTCCTGAGTCAGTTTGTTCCAAAGCGTAGTTTTCTTTTCTCTAAGTTTCTTCTGTAATTCCGTTTTTGTTTATTAATTACCTGAAAAAAATTAATCAATTTATCAATCGATTAACCAATCAATAAATCAGTCAACTAACCAAAAACTAAAATCAATCCATCGGTCAGTCGATTAATCGATCTATCAAACATTTAATAACTCATTCTAACACAGTTCGCCTATATAAGCAACGGAAAGCCATCTGTATTTTACAATCTATTCTGCAACAATCCGCTGTTTCGAAGCACATGAGTCTAAATGCTGACGTCACTGGCAATTACTGACGTGTTTTGTGACGTTTTGAGACGTGAGACGGTGTAATGTCTCTTTTTCTTTCTAAAACCGTCATAAAGACGTACGTTTATCTTAAGGTGGTATAGGACAAAACCAAAATTTGCAGTTTCCAAGTAACACAATATATGATAATAAAAACTTCATTCATTTGTGATTCACTAAATGAATTTCTTCTGAGCATGAAACAAACAATTCCTATTCCGATAACATCGTGAAAATGTGATGGTTTGGCATTTTTTACGCAAAATTTATAGCTCTGAGATATCCACTTCAATCGACATTGCTCTGCAGTCCGTTGAAGTATTGAAATAAGTTACAAACCAAAGTACGTGTCATCAAGAGGTCCTATACCTGTGCTATACTTTTTGCCCAATCTCTACGGATTACGAGAGAATTGATGCAAACATTAATTTTCATCTACGAAAAATATATCGCAAATTTTGATATGTTTTAATGACATGGGAAAATGCAGTATTGGTGAAATAATATTAAGATTTTACCGTGTAAATATTCTTACGACATTGCTGCCGTAACAAACGGACCAAAGCATAGCTGAAAAAAATTCCCGACTCTTGCTGGGATTTGAACCCGGAACTCCCGGGTGAGATTCCAATGCTCTAACCACTAAGCCAAAGAGTTAACTTCCTGACGCAGTAGTCAGAGATTGAATGTATAGTAAAGCTATGTGCCAATCTACTATAACTGTAGATAATGGAACGTAGGAGAGTAATCCCGTAACATCCCCCACTTCAAGGAAGTCATCATTTATGATGACTAAAAGTAATTCCGTTTTCTTGACAGAAGCGTTGAAACCGGTCAGGGGCTCATTTTCCCGGTTTTGCTTTTTCGAAAGTTATTGACGTCGCGAAATACGAGGTTCGTAAAAGTCAATAAAAGAGACGTTACGTTACGCAAAATAAATGCCATGACAAAAACGAACCCCGGGCGTGTTGAAACCTTCGTCCCTGGAAGACGGAATAAGCTATTAATTCAGTTTTTTCTTTTTTCGTGCATTTGTATTCTCCGGAAGAGATTTGAAAGGTTTTACTAGAAACAAAAATTATACCGAAAAACATTCTTAGGATAAATCTCGCTTTGACTTTGAAAGTACCGACCTCATCGGAACAGGGGGTATAGTTAAACAAATCTATTTTGTGAAAAATTTACACGGTGAAAACTTAAAATCATTTAAAAAATTACATGTAAACATATTTCGTTAACACATATCAAAATTTCAGATATATTTTTCGGAGTCGTTTCCTCTCTATCTAAGCTTTTATGGGAAATTAAGCAATAATTAGTAGCTAATGAAATGTCATATCTGCCTAAATCAATATAAAATGCGAAAATATTTGGAAGAAGTAATAACACTTCTTTAATGGCCTCTTGACGGCTCGCACTTTGGTATGGAATTTATTACAATATCATTACGGAGAGCAAAACAAATGCGAATATTGTATGTAATCGAGCGCTACTTATGTTGCATAAAAAAGACGTCAATCCCTCACATTTTCATGACGTCATAGAAAAAGAAGTATTTGTTTCACACTTAAAAGAAGATCATTTCGTAATTAAGAAAATGCTGAACTTCTTGATTATTGTTATTTTTTCACAAAAATTGAAGATTTTAGTTTTGTCATATTCCACCTTAAATACAGTTAAGAATATTGACGGGAGAATGAACGCGCTGGCAGGAAAGCTGAGAGAATTCGAATAAAAATGCTTTTTTCAGCGTTTTTTTAATGTTAGAATCGAAATAGTTCAGCTCTAGCATTGAATTGTTGAGTAATAATTCACTGTTTGTCCGTCAGTTGTAAGTAGATATATTACTCGCGCTCCGCGCTCGTGATCTGATCTACTTTACACTTGACCTCCAAACAGTGAATTATTACTAAACCGTTCACTGCTAAAGCTGATCTAATTTTTAAATAAAAAACAATTCTATCTATCTCCATTTACTGCCTTTCGCCCTTTAGGGCGTAATTAAGTATTCAATGAATAAATCAATTATTTATACATTGTCATGGTTACTTGCGCATAATGCAATCTGCATCGACTCAAATGAAAGCAGCACAGAGACAGACCAGCCTTTGCATTTCTGGAAAGTCTCATCATATCCTTCACTCATACCAAGCAATTCTGGGCTGTTTTTAAAAAAAAAAAAAATTCTCAAATTCCTAGTCCATAGGACTTTGAGAAAACGAAAGCCAACTGTATCTGCATGTCAAAAATTCAGCACCATCGCACCACCCGACCACCACAGGAGAAATATGGAAATTATCACTTAACTATCTCTGTAATACCATCCCTTCTGGAGAACTGCCTATTCCGTACTGCTATACATACCTAAGTTATCCCTAACATAAGTTGGTTTCATTGACCTCGTCTTCAGCAGGTAGTGAATAGGTAAATGAATAGGTATTATAATACTCGCCGCTGGAAACCATCTTCACCACGGAATGTTGGCACCCGAGAACAACTTTGACGTTTTCTTCTGAAATAGGGCAAACTCGACTAGTATTATTATAAGTAAGAAGATAGGCAGTGGTCAGGAATTAAAACAATCAAATCCCTCACCCCGCTCTCAAAACCAGTAGGGAAAGAAACACACACACACGGAAAAATTGACACAAGTTCACGAAAGACACACTCTGTTAATCGAATGAGCAGCTCTTTAAGCCTATAAGACTTCCTTGCACATATGATCAACAATTATACCAAATTGTTTACATTATTACATTCGTCAATATGTTACAAATCCAGCATATATATCAAATAACGTGTATGCATACAAAAAATGCTAACATCAATATATACGTCAACCTTTATCATTCAGGAACAGCAGTCTTATTATGGCTTACAGTGTTTGTCATTTTCTGAGCATGTTTGGACGCATTACTGCAATGAACATTTTCAAAACTGTTACTTATTAGTTCATCTGTTCCATTTAAAAAAACGGTACTATAGGTTGGAGCGGTAACTTAATAAGCTGCGAAGAAAGAAAGAAAATAAAGCTAAGAAGGACCACACACAAAATAGTCTCCCACTTTATCGAAGACTATTGATAGCATACCACTGCTTGATTCCATTCCGCAGAAGAGTCTATGGGTTTTCATTAAAGACGTGTCCAGTCCGTTTCCATTCATTAGCTGAACGTAGTCCCCGCCAGCATAGTTCATGCACTGCTAGAAATATTAGAAAGAGAAAGCTACGATAAGTCTAGAATGATAAGAAAGCGATCTGAATCCAAAGAAAAGACACAACAGCGAAATAACTTCATTTCTGATATTATAGGTTGTGATTTTGATGCAAACTCAAGAAAGCATGAAAAGGCAGAATTTAGGGGTTGGTGTTTAGCCCTCATTTTGACATAAATGATGCTGTAAATGTACAAATATGCTTGTAGTTTTTTTGTATGAACAATAGTCCTTTCAGAACTGTCAAAATAAACTTTAATTTTCTGTCCTTTTCAGCGTGTCATTTGGAAAAAAATCTGGTTGATACAGGCCCTTGGCATACGCCATAGTGTGTGTTTCTGTTAATTCGTGCTATATTTACTTGAGGTAATTACCAAACATTAATATTGCCGACTTGTAACCTTATATAGATGGGTTGTAGACAGTGTGTATAATCTTTTCAAAGGTGGCCTTTTCTATTTTTACTCGTATGCAGTGTAAGCGTTATACCTACATTTATGAGATGCACAATATAAAATATTACTAGCAAACATAATCCATAGCGTGTGCCAATTTGTACCATGAACTGTGTAAGATTTTTCCAAAGCCTTTTCAAAACGTGTTCTCTTCCGTTTTCCCTTGTAGCCAGTGCTAAATGTACTGTGTGTTAGATTATATTATATACAAAGTCATTCCTCGGCTGACGCATGATAACGTTATAGCTAAATTGTCAAACAAACCAGATGCTTACAAATGTCTAAGGATATAGTGATAACCAAAACTGAAAATAGGTTCTTAATGACATTAAATGATAAAATAATGAATCCAAAATAAAAGAAAGAAAAATGATAAAATTATAAAAACGAATGAATAGAAAAGAATTAAGACTATAATAACGCTGATCAGTTTGAATATACTTTGCAGATGTTGTATGGCCCTTTTTCACAGAAAGGCTAACAAAAGGCTTCTTCAGCTACCTTGTCACTCAAGCCAATCTCCGCCTCCAATGTAGGTCGTTCTGCCGTGACGCCGACGTCAACGTTAAGTGCTTGAATTTTGGACGGGTAAATAATGGAGACTGTGCAGTTACGTCGGTTCCCATAGTTCTTCATAGTTAAGGCGCCATTTTCGAACATGGCCACAGCGTTGCAAGCTGAAATTAAATAAGATATGTGAGAAAGGAAGGCGAAAATTTGTACATGCTAAGTGCATATGTTCATGATCAGAATACGCATATGTGAAGGCTAGACAGAACAAAACACACCAGCAGGCACATAACGTTGAAATCATCATTGAATAAAAGTTATTGCATAAAAAGCAGTGCCGAGAGGTATTAACAGCCGTGCATCAACCGATGAAAAGCCGTGTTTCAACGAGGGTTTTCATGCGCTGTTGATGCACGATGACAGAACTTTCATTATGCTTGTGCCGGGCCACTAAAAAATCCACCATGCAACTTTGTCTCTCCCGTTTCGGTCGAATAACAAAAGTTGGTGGTGCGCTACCTAAGTATGCACATATGACGTCATCATGCCTTTGTAATCTGACGTCATCGTCGTGACTCAGGTTTAAAGCGATGTTGTTTACATTCTTACGATGCCAAATGGAGAGTAAATAACTGTTAAAGAAAACTTGCATCAAAATCTTTCAGCAATCAAGAACTGCAGGATGGTATATGAATGGATCAGGCTTGTTCTGCATGGAAATTATTGCTCAAGGTATCTGCTTTTTGTTGATTAATTTGCAATCTATTTTACATCAACTACAACGACAATCTTGGACAATTTTTCGAAATATTGAGGTTGAATAGGATGATGACAGCTATTTTGAATAGCTGAATGGTCTCGGGCCCGGAAGACGAATATAAGTAAAAGATGCACCTGCGCGTTGGCTGTCAAACGGTGACAAAATATAGTGCCAATTTTTTTCTCAAATTTGAACGAATAATTCGTTGAATTTATGCAATATCAGCAATCAAATATTTGTTTCCCATGCATTAACATTTACCAGGTCCCTCGGGAGACGTTGAAAACCTCGGCCTTCGGCCTCGGTTCCCAGCATCTCCCTCGGGACCTGGCAAACGTTAATGCATGGAAAACTATGTTTGATCCATATATTATTGCATAAAAAGCAGTGCCGAGAGGTATTAACAGCCGTGCATCAACCGGTGAAAAGCCGTGTTTCAACAAGGATTTTCTCGTGCTGTTGAAACACGATGACAGAACTTTCATTATGCTTGTACCGGGCCACTATAAAAAAGACGCCATGCAAGTTTGTCTCTCCCGTTACGGTCAAATTACAAAAAATGGTGGTGCGCTACCTATGTATGCACATATGACGTCATCATACCTTTGTAATCTGACGTCATCGTCATGACCCAGGTTCAAAGCGGTGTTGTTTATATTCTTACGATGCAAATGGAGAGTAAATAACTGTTAAAGAAAACATGCATCTCAAGTTTTCAGCAATCAAGAACTGCAGGATGGTATATGAATGGATCAGGCTTGTTCTGCATGGAAATTATTGCTCAAGGTATCTGTTTTTTGTTGATTAATTTGCAATCTATTTTACATCAACTACAACGACCATCTTGGGCACTTTTCCGAAATGTTGAGGTTGAATAGGATGAAGGCAGCCATTGTAAATAGAATGAGTGCTCTCGGGCCCGGAAGACGAATATTAATAAAAAGATGCACCAGCGCTTTGGTTGTCAAACGGTGACAAAATAAAGTTCCAAGTTTTTTGCCAGGTCCTTCGGGAGATGGTGAAAACCTCGGCCCTCGGCCTCGGTTGTCAACATCTCCCTCGTTAATGCGTTAAAAAACCATGGTTGATCCCTACATTGAGTCAACGTTAAAAAGTTGAGTCAACGTTTATTCAGTGCTGAATTAGCGTTGGGTGCCCGGTGGTTGTAATGTTTGCTTGGGGTGTACAGAACTGTACTATTAGAATTTATGGCGTAATTTCATGTGCAATTTATAGTATCTGTTTGGTAACTGCAAACTGGTCATTTCTTGTTTGCCTGTAATTTTTTATTTGCTTGTTGTACGCCGACATTTCTTAATTTGTTATTGTAATCCGGGCATTTATCATCTGGTCATCGTAAACCGGTCATTTCTTATTTGGTTATTGTAAACTGGTCATTTCTTATTTCTTTTTATTGTAAATCGATCATTTCTTATTTGGTTATTGTAAATCAGGCATTTCTTATTTCGTTATTGTAACCTGGACATCTCTTTATTGGGTATCATACATCGATTATTTCTTACTTTGTTTTTGTTAATCGGTCATTTCTTAAGGTAATGAAGCAAATTATCACAGATTGCTTCCCATCAGGCACACACTGTTGATCAACATTGAATCAACGTTGAAGTCGATTAAGCATTGCGTGGAAGATGTTTGTTTTAGTAAAATGCATCAATTGGCCATTGTTCTGAAATAAATAGATTAATAAATAAATAGATAAATAAATGAATAAATAAGTATTGTTCCAAAATATCTGAGTATATCATACTTTCGTTGGAATGACAACAAGGCTTATGTTGACACGTTTAGTCACTGACCAGAAAGGAAAATATTTTTTTTGTAAACTTGGAAGGGTCAGAAACATTCTTTAACTTACGTTGTGGGTTGGGTTTAAAGCTGACCCTAACTTTAAAGCCCTCTCCAGCTGCGAGTATCCTGTACTGAATTAAGGCCACATTTTGTGATGATACGAATATTTTATCCGGCCCCACACCACAGAAGGGCGTATACCGCTCTTGGATTGGTAGCGGATGGTCATGCATACCGGGAACTATCTCGCGGTTCAACTCCCAGCCATCAAAAACCTGCAAACGATAAAAGCCAGCGAAGAGTAAGAAACATGACTTGGTCGTCTTCCTAAACCAGCCACGATAAGGAAACTAAGTCTTTTGAAACCAATAAGAAAAGGATTCTTTTATGTCAAGGCGAGAGAGTTAAAAACTGAGGGGCAATCAAATTAACACATTTTGCAGGATAGCCGGTTTTCCTTAATTTGGTTAATATAAGTAAGGGAATTAAATATACTGCATTGATAAGGCATATAAAATAGCCGTGGTACCAAAATAAACAACAGCAACAACAAAGCTCGCCTAACGTCAGTCAGAACCATTTCTTTGAAGCCAAGGCAATGGTCCTTGCAGCGTAGTTAATACAGTTCCTTTTGCCACTGTGTTCTAAGCACTGAAAGTTTCTCGACTGTACGTCAGTTTACTATCCTTATGGACGTTGGTCAAACACTGCATGAGATACTGCTACTAAAAAAGTCGGCCATTTCCAAACTGTGAGCAAGTTGCGTACCGACTTTTGTCAAAACAGCTTTAAGCTTTTTTTAGATGTTGTAGAAGGCCAAACTATGTTAAAAGAATTTTGAACATCGGTCTTAAATGCCATAACAAATAAATAGCATTTTCATGTAGGCTTGGGGGGTTTGAGCAAAAAACCCTCTCAGTTTTTGGCAAAAAAATTAGCGCACTTTATTTATGTATCTTAAAAGAATTAACCACTCATTGATTAATGATATCGTTAAACAACCGAGCTCTAAAATTCATATGCCACTTTGTTTGTTTGTCGTGTCGCGGCTCATTTACATCTGCAGAATTTCAAAAGATATTTCCTTACCGCCAAAAGTCCTGTATCGCAGCCGATATCAAAATCTAGAAATTCTACTTCAACAATTTGATTTGGCATTCCTATTAGATAAAGACCACAAACATCTTCGCTGCCTTCTGATGAATAGGTGAGTTCACCTGGTGCAGATTGCATATGAACACATTCTGAAAGATATATGACTGCACGTGAACGCATTCAAAAACATACGTTCAGCACGTTCGTTCTGAAAGTCATATAACTACATATGACGCATTCTGAAATAGATATACATATGATTGCATAAATTTTCTTATGAAAACATTCTGAAAGAAAAATGACTGCACGTGAACGCATTCAAAAACATATATGACTGTATTTGAGCAAATTCTGAGAGTCATATAACTACATATGAACATAATATGAAATACGTATACATATGATAGCATATGGACACATTCTGAAAGATATATGACTTCATATGAACAAACCGCATATAAACATTCTGAAAGACGTGTTTACATGTAAGTACATATGAACACATTCGGAAAGATATGTGACTGCGTGTGAACGCATCCAAAACATATATGACTGCATATTCAGATATTATAAAAAATAATTATGACAACATGTGCATTTAAACAAATTCTGAAATGCGTATAACTGAATATGAATACATAACTAAATATGAAAGCGGTCACAGGAGCACAACGAATTCAAGGTAGAAAAGCGCATGACTGTAGTTTGCATGCCTGATCTCAACGTGTGCATGTTCTGTTGACATTCTAAGATGACCTGACTCTGACCTACATGCAGCTGAACCCATTAATATAACAAATTCCAGCAGATAGTGTAGGTCCTACAGCAGACTGGCATTTAAAAGAAAGAGTTTGCTGCATTCTAAGACATTGCTCTAATGGACGCAAATTCTTTACTTTTAGGTCCAATTTCACGTCACATTTACAACTCAGGACTCGGTTGTTAAAAGTATCTTAAGCTTAACAAAGTCGTCAGTCAAGGATTTGTTAAGTCTTCTTGTACACACAAAATTAAGTGTGCTAATATTTTCGCTGAAAAAAAATGAGAGAAGCTTACTGCAAAAGCTTCTCACATTTTTTTCACGCAAAAATGGCAGTGGTTTTACGTATAATACGTTGGAAATTTTAATGTCTCTTTAACTATTGACGCCGTTAGTTTTGCAAAACTGGGCCCAGATTAACAAGTCCTTGGTTTATGTTACCGTATGGTGCAATGTAAAATTGTGGTGTTCCGAATGCTACTTCGTGTACTCAGTTCGACGTGAAATCGGGCCTTTGGAAAGGTTTCATTGCTCAGTGTGTAGCAAACAGGAAGTCACAAAAGTTTATCCCCCCCCCAGCACTTTCCCCCGCCCTTTCAAGAAAATGGCAGGTAACTAAATCACGGAGGCGTACACTTTGCCTACATTTTGAAGTATTTAAAACACATATTGGCAATGGAATTACGCGTTTACCAGGCATAAGTAAAATATAAACTCTTACCTATTGGTCCTTCCGAGACACTTCTTGTTTTTCTTCTTAGAACACTGATATCAAGTTTTTCATTTTTCTGATTCTGAAATAAAGACAAAACAGACGTGTTATAAGGATGACATAATGCGTCTGAAACGTTTCGCTTATTTAAACACTGGAAACTGATTTGTATGGTATGTGCAGTTCTATTATCCCTTAAAGCGTAAAAAAATAATGAAAATATAATCATAATAGATAAATGAAAAATAATATTCATAAAAAAGCAACAAAAAAAAAAAAAACTTTCGAAGTACATGTATGACCAAAGTTTTTTTTTTTTTTTATGTGTTCTCTGCTCTTGAAGGTACTTTTTAAGACGGCTGCAATATTTTTAAAGATTTTAATTTGTGTCTGTAAAAGTAAGAAAAAAAAGGTTCGTCCTAGCTATGATGAGCCGCCTCATTTGGATCTTAGGTGTCTGCAAATTAAATTGTTTTCATGTCTGGTGCGTTAAGTGCTAGGAGAGAGTCGGGTAACTTCAGACATGGTGGTAAATTCGGACATACCATTGCAAACAGTAAAAATCCAAATGAGACGGCGCATAATGACATATATAAGAATCAATGTCACTGTCCGAATTTACCCGCTGCCATGTTATATCTTAACATGTTTTTGTTGACATATTGTCACCTGTCATATGTATAAATGCATACTTTTTCTCATATGCCACCTGCGTGTGGCCTGAGAGTTACTTTCAAAATAAAGTTTTGTTCTGTTCTGTTCTGTTCAGTTACCCGACTCTCTCCTAATGCAAGAAGAAACACAGTTGTCCAGTATAAGTGATAAATTTTTAGACGAAGTCTAATAAAATCATCGTTGGCGCCAAAACTTGACTTGATCTCTGTATGGAAGAGAGCATATGTCATGGAATTGTTATTCACCTGTCAGAAGATTTAGTTACATTAGAAATGTTATTATTTGCACTTTGCATTTAGTTTTAAATATGTTTTTCACTTTAACGCTGTAATGATTGATAGAGTTAAGCAGAACGCGAGAAACGCAAATGCCGATGGCTTGAGAAAAAATGATTCTATGGTGCATAAATGCTTTCGTAGTAAAAAAGTAGTTCTTTTCCTTCCAAAGGCTGTATTCGGTGCGTAAATTTACCGGAACGGACCTAATTACCGGGTCGGACCGGAACGGACCCTTATTATTCATATTTCCAGCATATTTTTTAGATATTTTGATACAATCTACACGCGCAGATTAATTTAAGGCCCTACCTATGGCTAACATGTATTATCTTAACTTGCAACCCCTGATTTCATCCACCGACTTGATACATATAGCTCTACATATTTTCTATGGCTGAAATGTTGGTCATGTGTTTTTCATTCGCTCCAAGTCTTGGAAGAAAGATAACCAGATTTTTGTATAAGATTATATGACTTTAAGATGAAACGCATATGCGTGGGGTATTAAGAGGCCTACTCATGGAGCAAAATACTCAAAGAGTATTTTGACTAATATCTCTAATTGATTTGCACTAGATGGCATACAGAATATGTATTAATATTTTAAAATAAGAGTTATTTAACAAAACATATTACAAATATCTACTGAAGATAGGGGAAAACTGGTCCGTTCCGGTAATTCAGTCCATTCCGGTCCGTTCCGGTAAATTTACGCACCCGACTGTACTGAACCGGGTAAAATACAGTACCGTATTATCGGAAGCATATCGGAATGTACCGTAGAATGTCAATAATTTACGGACCAGTTTGGTTTCTCGCCATAGTGGAAACCCCAACATAAGGATACTGCTATTTAATAATCAGACATGTGATACAGCTGAGAAGACAAATAGGGAGATTTTCCTCTACTTTTTTTCCAAATAGGGAGAATGATTAAACAAAGAAGGGAATTCTTGTATTTTGGTAGGGAGATCTGTAAATTACAAATAGGGAGATGTACAAGACATATATGGGGAAATTCTGAAATTCCAAATAGGAAATGGGCAATTTCAACAGAAATAAAAAAATATATATTTGTCTTCTTTCACTTCGTCTTATATCTTTTTTTTAAAGATATTTCTTGATTGTTATAGTCTCGTTTCATGGAAATGGTCCACTGCTGATTCTGCGCCTCATTTTAACCCTTAAAGCGCCAAAAACGAAAAAATGTTGAATTTGCAAACAGTGTAGATCCAAATGAGGTGGTTGATGATCTGGATCTACACTGTTTGCCCTATAGTCTTTGAATTCTCAATATGATATAGCTTGGACAAAACTTCTGAAGACGTAAATTTTGTCGTCTGCTTTTTGGCGCATTAAGGGTAAACTTTTTGTGTTACTGAAATAACACGTGAAATTCTGATAAAATTAAACCCGTTAAATATTCTTGAAAAATAACACCAAAATTAATTACCGTCAATGTCCTAAAATGGAATAGTTTGTTTTTAACAATGCAGGAAATTATCCTAAACATGCAGATGGAATGGCAAATCAAATAGTGATTCTAAAGGAGGAGTCTGATCCTGGTTGGCACTGTTTTCTCAGACCTATTTTTCCCAATAATTAGACTTTTGTATGGTAGATGTGAACGTTATGAAATCTCCCTATTCCATGCCAAACTCTAGCTAATCTCCATTGTTTTCATATTTTATCGCATCTTAATATTGAAGTTCAGCACACTTCATTCCGCTTACACTTGTTCTTTCTTCTGAGACTACTGTAACGCTCTTAAATTGTGGGGCAAAAGTATCCTATCAACTACAGTGGATCAACTTCACACAGCTCACTAAAATGTCTCTATTTCATTTGGAGCTTCTCTGACAGACAAGAATTTGCTCCTTTGAGGAGCAAATTCCAAAGGAGCAAATTCTCTCGTTTAAGAGAAGCTCCATTTTTAGAGGGCTTCGTTTTTAGAGAAAGCAAACAGGATTTAACAAAAGCTGTTTTCCTTTGACAAAACAAAAATTTAGGCGTGCCAGTATCAAGGACAATTATGGTAACCTGAAAAGATAACGTGACATCGAAACATCTTTAACAAATTAAAACATGGAAATTTAATTTGTCTTTCCATTTCTGTTAGGGCCGTATATACTTCGGGTTGCATACGCATTCCTTCGAATGAGATATATCTCATTCGAAGGCATGCCAATGTAACGCGAAGTATATTCGAATTTAAAATTGCAAGCAGAAAAAATAAATCAGCAGTTGATGTAAAAATATAAATATCAGGACGCATCAAATTATTACCGAAACTTCACTAAAGATTAACAATGCAGTAAAGCGCCCAACAAATGCAGATGGAATTGCTTACAGTGTAGATCCTGATCAGACTGCTCTTAATGTCAAGCATTTAAAACCTTGATCAAACTTCTCCTTTAAAAGCAGTCTGATCTGGGTTTGCACTGTTTGCTTAGCCTTATCTGTACCATTACTACATGTAAGACTTTTAACCGTATTCAAAGAAAAAAGAAAGAAAAAATAAAAAAGGACCAGCCTTACCGATCTAATTTTGAACAAGTATTGACTTCTGACAAAAGGGAAATGCGTCAGAAAGCCAAAGAGGGCAAATCCTTTTATCATTACATAATATATGTGTCTTTCATGCTAGAAAATTCTGTCCCGAAGGTCACTGTTTACCATCATGTGGCTTGCCTCGTCATGCCCGAACAGTGATACTAAGGGCCAGATAATTTCTATCATGAGAGGTTCTATGTTTAGAATAACTGAGCCGCGACACAAGAAAACCAACAATGTAGGGGTGCGCCCAGCGAAGACTCAGATCAGCCTGGGCATCTGCCCAGTCCTCTCAGACTCTTCGCTAAGCACTTATAGGGTAGACAAGGGTCTAAGCTACCTTCATGCGGACAGCGAAGACTCTGATCAGACTGAGCGGATGCTCAGGCTGATCTGAGTCTGCGCTGGGTGCACAGCCACTTTGTTGGTTTTCTCGTGTCGCGGTTGAACGTCTGCGTTTGAGTGTCAAACTTGTTAAATGCATAGTTTTGACGCATAAAAGCTGTTTGTTCTTGTATGTAATATTTGACAGAAACTGATGCCATCAACCACCGACGTGTTTACGGTAATGTCCGACACAGCACAAAATGATGTCATTTTGTCGTCTCCGGGACGTATCATATGTACAATCAATATCTTAACGACACAGATATGTAACCTCCTATACTATCAACGCATGGCTACACGTTATACATTTCGTTTCATTTTGTTTATCAGGCCTCATTAGATATCCCAGCCCCGGGTGAAAACGCGGTAAACCTTGCGTGGCATGCAAGAAAGGATTTTCCCGTACCAGTTCAACCAACGAAAAACTTTGTATGACATGAAAGAATATCATCTTCCAAGGTTCTTCTAGAGTTTTACCCAAATATGCATAATCTTCCTTGTTATCAATCGAAAGTCCTAGGTATGATTCCTACATTCTTCGTCAATAAGGATACCGGAAGGATACGCGTTTTGTTTATCACATTATGAGGTTTTACCATCTAGCGCTGTTATATATGTACGCAGTCGAATACATTTTTCTGTTTCTTTGCGTGCTTGCAGTAGCTTGCAGGGTACAAAACAATGCATAAGTTGTCTCGCAATTAGTCTGATTGTTTCGAAGGATTGAGTGTTTCTTTGTTAGGCTCAGGAGATGTGCGTGAGGTTTTGCCATCTTGTCATGTCATTTAGTTTATCAGGTTTTGAGCTTAAAAGGACATTGTGCTCATTCTGTCACGCACAATACCTCTGGTCTTGGCAACTTATATTGCATGTAAAATTTAAACATTTTTACTTCAACCCAAGGAATTCTTTTGGAGCACCTGTCAGCTGTGCCGACCTTCCTGTTTTCTTGTTTATATGGGAACAGAAATAACGCCTAATGTACAGGGTGTTTCATAAAATTGGGATTAGCTCTAAATTGCTGTTTTATTGACTTTGAAATTGTGTGCAGGCATCGCAGAGTAAAATTTTCTTGGCATAGATAAATCTGAATTAACAGATGGCACTTAAGCAGGAAGCGACGTCATAATTTCATCAGCCTGCCACTTAATTTTTCTACGCACCCTTCCCCTCAGAAAGTGATTAAGAAAACTAAAGGATATTTCACTGGACTCAAATTGTGAAATGTCAAACTTGCTGACGACTGAAAATAATGTTGTAAATATAATTGAGCCGCGACACGACAAAAACAATAAAGTGGTAGTGCGCCCAGCGCAGACTCAGATCAGCCTGGGCAACCGCCCAGTCTGATCAGAGTCTTCGCTACGCGCTTAGAGGGTTGCTAAGGGTCTAAGCTACATTCATGCGGACAGCGAAGACTCTGATCAGACTGGGCGGACTTTGTTGGTTTTGTCGTGTCGCGGCTGAATTATATAATCATAAAGTCACTATGTTGTCAGTTCCTATTGAGTGTGAGGCTGAGCAGAAACTCTGTCAATAAAAAGGAGAATCACTTTGTTACTACTATACAGTCAAAATTTCGGGTAATTACCTTGATGGATAAAGGAGCCACAGCTCCTTGTTTTTAACAGACACTCAGTAAAGACTGGTCATTTGTAGGAAGTCTTCGAGAGATATTTCACACTTAAAGACTTTCTGCTACATATAGAAGCAAAATTAACCATTGTAAGAGTATGATCCAGTTACGGCCAAAGGATCTCATGCACTTCTGTTAGATCGTTTAGCAACTCAAACAAATTATGATAATGACTGTGATTTAAACTTTGTCCGGCAAGAACAAAATATAAATTGTTCACCGGGTGTGGTCAAATATATGGTCAAAATTAGTTGCAGGAAAACAACAATGTACCGAATTTGCCATAAATATTTATATCAAAATACCTTTTTTATTATGAAATTGACCAAAGTCGCGTGGAAGTTCCTATGACGTTGCATGCAACTGCACAGCGTGGAATGGCAAACAGTGCAGCCTCTAATCAGACTGCTCCTAAATCCTTCAGGAGCAGTCTGATCTTGGGCAACACTGTTTTCTCAGGCATTTAGTCCCAATATTTGCAAACACATCAGACAATTCTTGTAATGAAAATGACATTCTTGGAAGAGTCCTGGACAATCAAAGACAGAGAAGTGTGAAATAAATCTATTACTTTTGACATCTGATCACTCAGGGGGAAGCAGATATGAGTGATTTAATAGTATTGGTCACACAGACAATGTGGAATTATAGCTCTTAAGGGATAACTATTACGTTGTCACGCCTATGCAATTGTTGTGTCCATTCTAAATCACATGTTTACCATTGGGTAGGATCGGGTAACTTCGGACATTGGGGTAAATTCAGACATACAATTGCAAACAGTGAAAATCCAGATGAGCCGGCTCATCAGGATTTTCACTGTTTGCCCAGTTATTTTTTGTTTTCGTTCCAAACAACTGACATATAAAGGAAACAATGTCAGTGTCCGAATTTCTCCGCTGTCCGAAGTTACCCGACTCTTCCCTAGTGTTGGAACACTCCTACAAGGTTGCCCAGAAAATGCCCTCACTATGGTGTTTATTTAACGGAAAACCGTCTAGGGATGGAGGGATTGGTGCTTCATTAGGACATAATTGTGTTTGTAAACACGATAGTGTATTATTTTATTATGATGACTATCGATGGACATACATGCGGTTTACGACTCTTTCAAAAATAATTCAGTCATATCGAGCATTGATTGATTGATTGATTGTTTTGGGTTTAACGGCCCTTTGAGACAATATGTCAGTCTATATCGGGCCGTCTCCCAGAGAGGGAGAAAGAGGAGAAATGATAGATGAGAGAATAAATAATGTCCAAACAACCCCAACCCGCACCTACTGCAAGCACAGTAGGCTCTTGCCCTACAACGTTCCAAAACAGTAGGCAGTGGAAGTTACACAAAGCACCATCGCACCATCCGAGATGGAGTAACAACGAACGAAAGGTTGTGTGCAATGGAAACCTATTTACGGTGAAAATATTTTGGAAACGAAGTCAATAAAAATGTCTACCTGTAAAACTGTAAAGAACAAATACCGTATAAATCCTATTGAATTGCCCTGGGGCTTTGCATTTTACGAAGAGGGGCGAGGAGTGGGGGAGGTGGGGGTGGGGACATTATTAAGAGCCTAAAGTGTAGTAAACTAGCCACTTCCAAAATATCTCTAATAAATTGTGTTAAGGTGAACAGTGAATAGGACCTACTCTTAGATTAAGCAACTCATTTTTGCCCCATTTTTAGCAGGAGTCAACTCCTAAAGGAAAGAAATTGCTCCTCTTGGAGCAATTTCTCAGTTTTAAGAGTAGACCCTATTTCAAACAACTACCTTTTCCAGAGAAGCAAGCAGGAATCAATGCAAGTTAATATGACATTATATTCCGAAAAATGTGCTGGGGGCACTTATTAGACTAAGGATGTCCTTAGGATTAATACCGTATATACTGAAAGGATTTAAAAACTTCCACCTATTAATTTTGAATATCTCAAAAATGAACGCAGCTATGCCCACCAAAATTTTACAGCATATATATTCTATTATACCTGATTCTATCAACATACGGAATTTGAAATCGCTCAACCGAATCGGTCAGGAGCAAGCACGTGCTCCTCGTGTTCTTAGTACCGTTTACATAATGATGAATAGCTTCATGTATACAGTTTTCTGATGAAACATTTCTCTTATGATATCAAATTGAATTTTAAAAGTTTGAACTCGGTCAGTGGCTTTATTTAGCCTACCGCGCCTAAATATCGCAAACAGGCGCAGAGTTTTGGGCCAGATAAATGCTGAAATTTCAAAAAGTGACGTCGAGGTGCAATTTATGCGTTAATTACGGCAATTTACAATCTCAGACGACGTGCACTAATTACAGGAAGCTAAAAAGACCGTCAGAAAAGCACCTAACCAAGATTGAAAACCAGAGGACATGACGTTAACTAACGTCGACGCCGTCTCCGTAATAGGCTTTGCGCGACAGCATCATCCGCAGTGATACTTGCAAATCAACGTTGATGACGTCACAATATTAAGACAGTAAGAAGTGGTCATAAGATAACGCCGGCATCGCCTTATGCATTTCAGTGACGTAACGCTCTTTTACTGACGTCATTTAGGTAAATGATACAAATTAACTGCGTAATCTTTAAATTTGATAAGTTTCAAGCATTTTGTCGTTAAATAGTCAACACTGTCATGAGTAAACAGATCAGCAGCCAGCAATAAAAAGAGGAAGTTTTTAAATCCTTTCAGTATATAAATATATATCAGAAAAAAACGGAGTTGAACACATATATCTTAACAAACATCAGAGTCAAACAAGCAAAGGCTCAATTGTTCTGATAAACGCTTTTGCCATCAGATATTCAAGACGGCCGCCGCGCCCTAGCATTGTGCATTGAAAACAGACATTCAAACAATTTCTTTTCCAAATAAATAAATGAATAAATAAATGAAAAAAAAAAACAAAACAAAACAAAAAACAAAAAAAAAACAAAGAGGAACAACAACAACAAAAAAACCGATTTGGATTACAATTTCCATCATGTACAGAGAAGCAAACATTGAGGGCAATTTTAAACTTAACCGCTCCCCCTCCCCCTCCTCCCTCTCACTCCCCACCGCCAAAACATTGTTATAGACTGGTTATTCCGAGACATCTCTCTTTATTGCGCTTCTGAGTACTCTCCCTTTTATACAACTTTTGATCTGATAGATTAAGATTACATAACGCTCTCTCTCTCTTTCTCTCTCTCTTTCTCTCTCCCTCTCTCTCTCTCTCTCTCTCATTGCTATAAAACGGTAGTTATTTTACAACCTTGATCTCCACGAGCAGGTAACTTGGACCCTTAGCTTACCTTTAAGTGCACAACTAGAACTCTGTTTGAGCCTAATTTTATAATTGCGCAACATGTTTGTTTTTTTCTCTCTTTTTTTTTTAAATGTCAGCGCTACGTTTGCATGTCAGGGAACATGCTAACTGGCAGTTTGTTGCAAATTAGTGTACTTGAGCTGAGATTCAAATAAATGGTTTAGGCCATATGCGAACATTGAACCTGAGTATAGCAAAAGGCTATGACCAAAAGGCTATGCTTGTGCCGCGCCTTTGCTGTTCGCATATGAGCTGCGACTCGGCAAACGTAACAAAGTGATATGTGCTCCCAGCGAAAACTCAAATCAATTTTGGCATCCGCAAAGTCTAATCAGAGTCTTAGCTATGTGCTTCAGGGGAAGTAAAGGTTTACGATACTCCGTGTAAACAGCGAAGACTCTGATAAGACTGGGCGGATCCCCAGGCTAATCTGAGTCCTCGCTGGGCGCACATGCCACTTTAATGGGCTTGTACATGTAGTAAATAAGTTTTATTCATGGCAGTAATTATATAGCTGCAGACATCATTGAGCTTTACAAAGTGTTAAATAGCCTTTGTGAATGTGTTTTTAGCATACTTGATGCGACAAATATCTACAAATGTCTACAAATATATTGTCTTTGACCCAGAGGGCATTCTAATTTGTCTGCTAGTAGTTGCACGTGTAAAATCAAATCGCCTCGGTTGTTCACTCACAATGCTAGATGTATTTGTACATAGTTTCAAATATATTTCTCGGAAACAACCGATTATGGTCACTGCAGTTCGAAGACGGATGACTGAAGCTGGTCAAGTGACATGATCGAAATAGGATTACAGTAATATCATCCTTATAAATGGAAAGATCAACACCATCATGAGTCCAAATCTTGAATCATAAATGTCTGCACAAACTATGTAAAACTAGATCAGACTGCTTCTAATGAGCAGCCGAACCAGAGTCTGATCCAGTATACCGTTCAATCAGAAAACTTTGCTACACAGCTCAGTTTGTCTGAAAATTAGAGGAATACGGGGTATTAGTAGATACGTGAGATGTCCCAATATTTAAAAATTGTAATAATAGCTTTATAAATGATAAGCTCTGTGCTTAGCACGTTCTATCCATGTTATGTGGTTTATAAGCGGGATTGCCTAAATATCGGTGTCACACGCTGTTTACAGGCGTGTTTAAATGAACACAAAACCTTGTATTTACAAGTCGATTCACGTGCTGATAATGAATGGCTTTGCGACTTTTCGTATGTTTGTTTCAAGGAAATACAGTACAGCAGCAAGCGGGTGTTTGCAGTTGCAGAAAATCGATAAAAAGACCTATACGCAAGATTTATAGACATTCGAAAATTGTAAAATATTGAAAAGCAGGCGACATCGATGTGAAAAGTTCACTGGCAATGATTCTAAATTGTGAATTGCAACATAAATTGACGATAGCTGACCATGGCCTTAAACGATTTTTTTATGGAAATGCATGGCGCATATAAGAATCCGCTAGGTACAGCTTATGGCGATGAGGCCGAAAAATAGTTCCCTAACAGATTCCTTATTTTTGTTGGATTGTTGTTGAAATTATGCAATAATAGCGATCAAACATGATTTTTCATCTGCAGTTAGCCAGGTCCCTTCGGTCTCGGTTTTCAACAGCTCCCTCGGAGCTAGCGTATGTTAATGCATGAAAACCATGTTTAATCCCGAGCTGGCGTATGTTAATGCATGAAAACCGTGTTTAATCCCCTCATTATATCTAAATAAATGTCTTATTATTAAAAAAAAAAAAAAAAAAAAATGAAAAAGAGAAAAATAGAAAAAGTACAAGAAAAAAAGATGTTATCTTATTAAGCACAGGGATAGCAACAACATGCGCACATTCAAGTAGTGTCTTGCCTATTTGTTTCAACTTCTGAAAGAAAACAGTCAAAGCAAACGGCATAGATGTAAAATGCTTCATCTTCGCGGTGGTTAAATATGACTTAACCTAAAAAAGTCTACGTATTTAGGACAGACAGGTCTGAGCATCCAGTGCAGACAAAGGCGCAGACTAAGGGGCTCGTACACTGCTTGCCATTCAATCTGCAGCTTTGGACGCATTTTTGCAACTCCAATATAACCCTTTTGTGGTTTAACATATGCCATATCGTATAAGACAATGCGTTGTGACAGGTAGGTCTGAGCAAACAGTATATACTCATATCAGCCTGTTTACAAATTCAACTACTTCAGCTGCCAAAACGACTGTCAGTCTGCTTTCTTCTTGCTTCCACACGCGAGCCACTGAATCTATCTCTCGTGACCAAGCCTTAAACAAGCATTAATTAGTTTTTGACAATATCCAAGCTATAGTCTCGCGTTGTCAATATGATGACAAATAAGATTTCGTTTCATTCTCCTAAGATTTCGCGGGAAACATTAATAGTAAGTTCAACTCCCGTGGGATTCCATGCGAGACTGTAATAGTAAGGTCAATTTCGACCTATAGCCTTTGTTATTGAATCATGCTCAGCCTATCAATTGTTCTAAGATGGCGAAGATTTCCTTTACGGTCCTACAAGTTGGGACAGAATTGCTTGAGTAAGATAATACGGCTTCTAAAACTGGAGCAGTCTGCTTATGACTTACACTGACGGCCATTCTTTTCAACTATCATTGTTGAAGAGAAATTAAAGATCGCTGTTTTACCTGTTGCTCTGTTTCCCTTACAACATTATGTTGGATTGAAGTTTTTTTTTCTTTCTTTTTTTACGGTTATCAGAAAGTAGGATAGTTTATCAGAAAATTTGTTTCGGTCCCTAGAGATATGTGCCAGAAAAACATGATTCGGGCATAATTCAGGCATAATTGAATGTATCACGCCTTTCTGACCACAGCATGTCAATAAAACGATTTTTGATTTGCAGGAATTGGAACAGGTCGACATGTGTAGTGTTCATAGATTGCTCACACGTTATTCCGTATGTGTTTAATTAAAAAATACTTTTCATTTTTCCGATGTTCATGGAAGTATGAACACAACGGTTTACGTGCAAAGTAAGTGACTCCCGAAGGGCGTTCACATTTTCTTTGCATGGGGCCCGTTGTGTTCATACTTCCATGAACTTCGGAACAATGAAATACATTAAACGGCCATCGCCATGACTTAACGTCCAGTAGAACCTAACAACGAGCAATGGCGTCTTTTGGTTACATGTGACGTTGCGTACCAACAACGTCGCACGAGCGACTGTTGTTCACGGAAGTATGGACACTGTTTCTCCGAAATAGGTTCATGTAAGGAAAATCAAAGGGAATGTAGGTCAGTGAGTCGGGGTGGTAGGTTGGAGTGAATGTGATATGAAATCATCAGCGTTTTGCCGTCCTGCTGATATTGGAAGAAAACCATCACATTTCCCCGAGTGGTGTAAGCATCTCAACAGATATCAAGATAAACAGCGCTTGTGTCTGCACATAAGACATTTGTATTGCATTTTGCTTATTCTTATTTATGCTTACTCTATTTTATTTTGTCGTTCCTCTCTTCCTTTCTCTAGAAGAGGGTTCGATATAGACAAACACGCTATCTCATTGGTCTTTTATAATAAATCAATCAATCAATCAATCAATCAATCAATCAATCAATCAATCAATCATTCAATCATTCAAAGAAAACTTCTTTGTCAAAACTTGTTCGAATAAGAAAGAACAAAGAACTTTGTTATCCATAGTAAATGATATAAACAAATACACATTTTTGTGTTTACTTCGTGCAAGACAGGTACACAATCTTCCGATTAAGAAAAATAAAAGTAAAAAAAGAAAAAAAAATGAACGTAACAACCTAATAAATTGAGGCTCTTTAGTTCTAGGTTTATGTTTCTCAGATTCAATTTCGATTTCACTTAGATTTTGTAACTTGTTTCCAAATTAGGCATATGCCAGTGTGAGAAATTAAAATATCAATCATCTTTGTGACAGCTCTAGGCTCTATTTGGTTTTGCACTTAGTACAGTAGGAGTTAAGTCTCAAGACGAAAATGATTTTTTCGTATAATACATATAATGGTGCGCTTGAGAGTTGACAAACCGTTTCCCCTATAGTCTGTACATGTTTCTCGGGTTTCAGATATCATAGTGCAGATTATATAATTTCTGGTCATTTGGAATGATTATTATTAAATTCATTTAGAGTTATTTTGAAACTAGAGTTCTCCTTATGCGGGTGCTAGGGCGTAACCGGTTTCTCATTTCATTGCTGGTCAGAAACAGACTCAATTAAACCGAGTCTGCTATTATCTTTTTCTTTGTTGTATTCCTTGCTTTTAAAGGATCTAACATTTCAGAACATATTTGCTTCCACTGATTGTGGACCAAGACACCTTAAATTTACATTTAGGCATATACAGTCAAACCTGTCTTAAGGGGTCACCCTATGGGACCAACAAAAATTGGCTGCTTAAGACAGGTGACCCCTTAATACAGGTTCATTTGCACTGTATTTTGGTCTAAGGGACCCCCAAAAAGTGGCTGCTAAAGACAGGTGACCCCTTAAGACAGGTTCGACTGTATGAGTCGTGACAGGATAAAAAAAACAAAGTGGCATGTCATCACGTATTAGCCAAAACTCGAAAAAAATTCTAAGTAGTAGACCGTAATTTTGTCAGGAATACATATTCCTCATTTAAAAGTCAATTCCCTGCTACTCGTATCAATGAATTTTCGATTCCCACTTTGTCCTAAAGATTCCCACTTTGCGCAGACACATTAACCTGTTCTCATAAACCACCAAATTCCTTGCGCAATTTTAGAATTGTACCGGTACAATTCCGGAATTGTAACACAAAGTGGGAATTCCTACTATGCGCAGGACAATTCTGGAATTGTACCGATTCCATCTTTGCACAGAACATATATATGATGTTTCCTGAAATAAAATATTGTTTAAACCTACCTGCTGCCTCTACTATGGACAAAAGACTATGGAGAACCTTTCATAGGTGCTGACGTCACAATTTGAGCAGTTCACAATTGCGTAAAAGCATAAGTCATTAATGATGTATACAAAATGTTGTTGTATTTTTATAGGTACATGTGAATAAGAAAGAATAGGAAAAAATGCGATTTCCAGAAACCCCAGTTTTAGGACACTATCTTGATAAAAAAAAATTATAGATAGGAAATGCATGAAGTTTGCAGATTGCCGCTTGGGCAGTCACTATTAGTTGACGAAATTGTTTCCAACACGGAAGGAAATGGTAATGACGATGCAGAAATAAAACGAGGCAATAAACATCAAGTTTCATGTCAAGCAACTATATACCAAAACAAAGTGTCAGTACTAGCATTAGAATAGTGCATAGTTGAGCAGCGACACGAAAAAACAAAGTGGTATGTGCGCCGCGCGAAGACTCAATCAGCCTGGGCATCCGCCCAGTCTGATCAAAGTCTTCGCTGTGCGCTTAAACGATAACTAATGGCCTAAGCTACCTCCAATCCGACAGCTAAGACTCTAGCTAGACTGGATAATGTCCAGGTTGATCTGAATCTTCGCTAGGCGCAAATGGCACTTTGTTGGGTGTGTCGTGTCGCGGCTTAGTTTGCTTTGACTGATACAGTCATTAGGCTGGCTGAAGCACCTCCTATGTAATAAGCCACGTTTTATGCCATATCGCTATGTACATCGCCATGGTTTACTAATGAGAGAGAGGGAGAGAGATTTTGCAGTCTCGGCAGCCTTTTCTGCACCAAAACCCAAGCGCCTTCCTACTTATTTCTTTTTTTTGTGACTCAGACAAAGAAAAACACGACTAAAAAGTAGCATTTCTTGTCTTATTGGTCTTTTCAAGTCATATTATTATACTATAAACAGTAATCGAAAATTAGCCCAAAAAACAATCACAGTCACAGGCTACAGGCCACGCATGGACGCATATGAAACATGTTTCATTTGGACATGAACGTTTGACATATTTTTTGTTTTATCTTTCAGTAGAAGTCTGACGGCTGGGCCGCGTAGCGCAGTCGATAGCGCGTCTGACTCAAGAGCCAGAGGTCCTGGGTTCGATACCCGGTTCGGTCACATACTTTCGTTTCGTCTTCTGCTGATTCAAGAAGGGCACTTTTCAGTTACTGGCGAAAGTATGTGCACTTAGCACTGGTTAACCGCTTAGGAGGTCTGAGCCTGGCCAGGAATAGTGCGGTCAGGTTAACTGACCGTCCCGACATGACCATAGCTGTTAACTGTTGATGTAAAAAAAGAAGTCTGACTACTGTTTGACCCTCTAAGATGATGAATGGAGGCATTTTTCTTTTAAATATAGTCCCATTGAGAAGACAATCAAATAGGGCATTGTCAATTTGGTACCCCTTGGAGTCACTTCCAGCTGCTGCGTTGGCCTAGTAAACACGTAACATTTGTACAACGTCTATCCAACGTTGTCTGAAGGTAATGGTCGTTAAGACAGCATTTGATAGACGGTGTTCAAACTCCTGTTCACATGGGTTATTTTTTTCAAAGCCACGGTTTGGAAGGTGCGTCCTCATTCCAGTTTCAGTTTCAAGGAGTCAGACAATTCTTTAAAATAACTAAACAGTAAACGACTTTGAAAAATTTGGAAGCTGGTGCAAACTTATTTTGAAATATCTTAAACTGATTTAACACTATAAAGCCAAAGCGAACTTTATAAAGCGCGTGTTGTCCAACCAATATGTCAAAATAATTTCTGTCATTAGTTTGATTTTCTAAGCATCATACTACAGAGAACTAGGGAATAAAACTTGTTTTTTAACAATTACATCAAACAAATTTCAATACTGACAATTCTTTTCTGCATTTCAGTACCACCTACGCAAAATTGCTTAATATTATGACTATCACCCGCTAAATGATGTCCGCCATTTACACGTAACGCAGAAGTAGCATGCGATGTTTTCGACTGTCGCCGATCGCGCGCTTAGTGACCTGTTTTACCTGTGTGTGCTCATATTATAATTTTTCGCTTGTTTTCGAGCGTACAAAATAGCGTCTGCAATTTCTAGCAACAGTATCGTGAGATATCGTGATAATTAACTGCCATCAGATTATGCTGTGATGATTTAGTTGCATTACCTTGTAAATAATCAAAGTGGAGTCTGGATCAACCTGATCCAGAATGCAGACATCTGGGTCAGGAAACTATTTTGGGAAAGCGACGTCTCAGAGGGACCCGTGCAGCTCATGCTGCATCCAGGGTTCGAGGTTATAAAACTTGAGAATAATCTCAAACTCAAAATAAAGAACACCGATTGGCTGCATCCGAGCATGTGCTCGGAAGCAGCCAATCAGTGTGCTTTATTTTGAGTTTGAGAGTGTACTCAAGTTTTATAACCTCTGGGCCAGGTTGCTCTAAACCTAACAGAGTGACTGGTGAACTCAGGTCAGGCTAGGCGACCTTAGCTGCGCGCGGGTCTCACGTGGACACTGTGAGCCTAATGATTCTAATACCATCAAGTGAAGAAAAAAAAAAAAACAATAAAAAAAAAAAAAAAAACGTTACGTACCTTGACTTAGCAGCTATATGATACAAGCATTGACATGCTCATTATAATTGCTACAAAATACGAATACAATTTCCACATAGCTTTTAGAAAAAAAGATAGGCTGGGTCTGGCATTACCCGATTAATAATGGCTACCGGTGAAGCATTTTCTGTGAAAGCTATACTTGTTGTATGCACAAGTAATGCAATACAAAATAAGAACATTTTGCCACTGAAAGATTTGCATTAGTAATTTTTCATTTAGCCCAAGGGATAAACATTTAAATGGATAAAAGCGCGTTTTATGCTAATCTAAAGCTATTTAAATCTTTCCGAAAATGTCTGAGGATTCTTTAATCGTTTGAATAAAAGACAGACATGTGAAAATGAGCCGCAACATGACAAAACCAACAGAGTAGCATGTGCGCCCAGCAAAGAGTCAGATCAGCCTTGGCATACATCCAGTCTGATCAGATTCTTCGCTGTGCGCTGAAAGGATAGTTAAATGTCTAAGATAGCTCCATGTGGACAGCGAAGACTTTGATCAGATTGGGCGGATGCCAAGGCTGATCTGACCCTTCGCCGGGCGCTTATGCCACTTTGTTGGTTTTGTCGTGTCGCGGCACAAATAGAAATGATTTAGGGTGTTTTCAAAAAGTATCTAGTTGTATTAGTGTTCCTCCGTATTATTGTTTTTTTTTGTTTGCTCTTTTTCAAAGGCACTTCTGTGACTTCCTGTTTGCTTCGCCGGACGAAGAAATCATTCCAAATTGGGATACACTCATAAAGGAAAAAATGCACCTAGGAGCAAATTATTTTCTTTTAGAGTTGATCCCACTTATGAAGGGAGGCACGAACGAAATTGACAGAGTTTCTTCCCCTGTTAATGTACCCATTCGCCTTAATATCGCGGACCATAATCAATTTTCTTCTGTCCCCATATTTGGTTGTATCATGCCATCCGAACTGGTAGCTGTAGAAGATAGCCTTAAAGTAATGAAGACTTTATTAACGATTGCTGTGCTTAAACATGTTCCTTAATAGAGATTAATATTTAGGTCGTTTTCCTTGTTTCTATGCTAACCTGTCAACAAGCAGTGACAGTTTTTTTGTTTTTTTTTACCTTTTTATTGTTTTGTTTTATGTTATTTTATCTGTTGATCTATTATTGTTTTGTTATTAATACATGTATTTTCATTATTATTATTATGATTACTTTTATCATTATCATTATTATATTATTTCTATTACATTATCATTATTATTATATGTAGTTCTGGCAGAGCTGTAGGTTGCCCTTTTTAAGGAGTGTAATATTCAGCGACTGGGTCCATGGGGTAGGCCATTCTCCCGTTCTCCAGATCCTGTTACAGATATATGTTAAAACATCAATCATGGTTCCCCCCGCCAGCTTGAACAAGATCTGCTGGTATATTATCAACTCCGGCAGACTTCCCTTCTCTAGTGCTGCTACTACAATCTCAACTTCCTCATGAAAGATCGGTTGTTGATCTTCTTCTTGGGGCAGATTGCAGTCCAGAACGCATTGTCACCGTAGGTCTCATGGTTGTATAGTTCTGAACAATATTCTGTCCGTCTGCTGAGAATCTCTTGTTCTTCTGTAAGGCATTTCCCAAACCTGTCCTGGATAGTTGTGGATCTACCCTGTTTCTCTGAAGTTAGATCCTTCACCAGCTGGTATGCTTTTTTGCATTTGGTTTTGTTCAGGCAAGTTTCGATCTCCTCGTACTGAATACCTATCAGCTCCCTTCGCTTTTCCCCTGCCTTCTGAATCCTCATGTTTGCTTCCCTGTATTCGTTTGCTACTTCTGCTTCATACCACTTCTTCTTCAAATTTCTCCTCTCATCACAAAGGTTGAGAACATCTCTGGTGACCCAGGGTTTTTTCCTGCGACGTTCCTTCCGAAGTATCTCGATGGTTAAATCAGTCACTACTGTATTGTAAGGGGTAATCATAGTATCTATGTCCATGTCATCATCCCTCAGACCAATGAGTGATGCAAAGGACTTCTATGATTAAGGCGAGGATTTTCCCCCATTAGACCGGCGCGACAGGTCCGAATTTTCAAAAGTAAAAAGTGTGTAAATTTTTCTTAGCAGAGCTTCCACAAATATGTAAACCGTATGAAATCAGATCATATGTGATTCAGACCCAAAGACATGGGGAGATAATCCAGTCTAACCTTGCATACCCTTAATTCAAGGTTTTCGCATACCATATTTTTTGAGGTAATAAAAATATTGAAATCAGTCATTCGTTCCATACATTTTTGTCACAAATGCATGCTAAATACACGCATGTCACAATATAAAGCAATGATTTTCTTCTTGTTATGCCTGACTGGCATTTAAACATGCAAAACCATAATTACACTTCCGGTCAAAACGGCCAAAAGAGAACGCTTCACTATAACTAAAATACAAGTACTTCCCCTCACCCCCCCCCGTGACCCAGCATTTCCTTCATGCAGCAGACTTATGCGATGCAAGTACGCAATATATATGAGTGGGAAGCTGGGTCACGGGGGGGGAACGATACTCCGTAAGCCAAAGAAGAAGAATGGTCAACAGTAGCACTGTGATCTTCAAGGATTATATTGTGTACCATGACCTTGAAATGAGGTCAAGGTCACATACGTGTAGTCAAAACTATCCAGTGTTGTCTGTTATGTAAGTAATGTAAGTCAAAAAGGGGTGAAATGTATACAATAAATCATTATTTCAACGATCAGTTTCAGGATAATTTACAATTTATCTCAACAATGACGTCAACGTCAACGTATGTTTAACGTTCTTTACATAGACACACACACCTTAAAATTTATTTGTCATGCAAGTTACATGCCATAGCCATAAATGCAAAGCAGAAGTCAGTGATCCGTATAACTTTTTAATCATGGGGAAAAGTCACGTCTTAAGCATAGAAGTCTTTTCCGACCTATTATTGCTTGAAAAGTGCATGCCACATCTGGGTCCCTTAGCTTCTCAAGATCAAACTTCAGTCTTGGCTGGGTTGCTTTCTAACCTTCTTCAGGCGAACTCGGAAGGTCATTTTATTATTATTATTAATGATTTTTAATTATTATGATCATTATTATCACTTTTATAGGAGGAGCTTGTTCCCAATGGCAGACTCGATAGCCAGTACAAATGTGGCTTGTACGTATGTGTTATTCAAAATTTATCTATATGGTTTGAACGTATATGCCGATCAAAACTAATCAAAATTTTTAAAATGCAAGACCATTAACAAGATACTTACTGTGTATCTATTAGATAGCCTCAATGAAATTTTATATGGGTTACAGTTACTTAGAACATAATTTTAGCAACCAACAAACTAGCATGTGCGACCAGCAACGACTCAAATCAGCCTGGGTAACCGCCCAGTCTGATCAGAGTCTTCGATTGCACTTAAAAGGTAGCTAAGGGTCTGAGCTAGCTCCATGCGGACAGCAAGGACTCTGATCAGACTTAATGGATGTCCAGGCTGATCTGAGTCTTTGCTGGGCACACATTATTGCCACTTATTGGTTTTGTCATGTCGCGAGTCATTTGCCATTCTTTCAATAGATATAGAGCAGAGGGAACATATTTCAGTATCGCGCTTAGTTACAAACGATTTTAACTTAAGGTGCGAAACTTGGAGTCCGTTTTCTTTGCTCTCTGTTTATTGCAAAAATAAGATTCTCATTCTGATATTCAAGTTTCAGACAAAAAAAAATAGTTTCATCAAGCATTTTTAATGGAAAAGATGTATATCTTTTGTGAAAATATCTTCTTAATGGTTTTGCATTTTAAACAAGAAATTTAAATTAGTTTGATGTCTTACCTGTCTCTTTGAGTTTATGTATAGACATGTCGCATGAACTGCGAAATTAAGATCCCGGATTTAGGTGCTTGTACCCGGATTTATGTGCTCGACTGACGTAATGATATCATGGTTGCTTGCGTGCCAGTATGCAATTTGTTGTCATCAAGAACCATTATGACCAAACCAGCGAGATAGCTAGACTAACGTAGTATGGAGACATGCCTATAGTATTAAGTAATTCAGTCACTAATCAGATTCTTAAAGATCTATGGTTACATCTACATGTTTTTCGGCCATTTGTTTTACAAAAAAAGACAACATCTGTGATTTTCTGTTTGTTTCCATGCTCCAAAAAGCCCCTTAAACATGGGATTTATTCTTACAAAAAGGGACTTGTTCCTAGACGAGCAAATTGCAATCATCTTGAAAAAGAAAAGAAAATGCTACCTATTAAGAAAGGAGTCAAACACAAATAAGGCATGAGTTGCTCTCCCTGAAAGTTCATACATATACTTTTAAGGAGCAGTCAGACCAAAGATTAGAAAAAGGACTTTGCAAGCACAACTAGGGCAGCCGGGGACAGGACTAGGTGGAAAAGGATTATGTTGTAAAGTCATCACTGGTGCGCCAACGACCTTGCAAGGCGAACAAATAGACTAGACAAGTCTAGATTAGACTGATCAAAGGCTCGCTGGTTGCCATCCCGTCAGCATTTCAACACATTGTTGGATAGTAAAATCAGCATGTATAGTCTTAAGGATAGGTACAGAAATTCGAAAAAGACACTCTTAATTTTGTGATGTTATGTACAAGGCCAAGATAGTGGGGACACTCCTGTAGGACAGCGACATTGGTCAATTTTAAATTGATTCCCCAAGGGTTTTACACTGCGCAATACCAATACTAAGCAAACGTCAATATGAGCCCTTTCTCTGGATGTCGACTTTCGTCCAAATTATTAATGTAAGATATTCGTACACATGGGTTTTATTATTAAATTACATGAGCCGCAACCCGACAAAACCAACAAAGTGACATGTGCACCGAGCGAAGATTCAGTTCAGGATGGATATCCACCCAGTTTGATCAGAGTCTTCGCTGTGCGCCATTTTGGTGGCTACGGACCTAAGCTCCCTCCATGGTGACAGCAAAATTACTGACAAGACTGTATGGATGGCTCATCTGATCTGATTCTTCGCTGGGCGCTCACTCCACTTTGTTGGTTTTGACGTGTTGCGACTAACGTACGCACATATTTATCATTCCATTTTGTACTGATTTGCCAAAGATTTAGCTAAGGTTAAGCCCATTCGGGTATTATTCGATCAGTTGCCATCGGGACGTGGCGTCATTGATTGGGTAAAAAAGCATACACTATAATAATGGATGACATCCATAAATAACAGGGAATTATATTTATTTTAGAAAGAATCACAGGTTTGAGAAAATCACAGAATTTCAGGTAGCATCTCACTTATTATTCGGAAGGAGCATGGCATACACTGTATGTCATGCCCCTCTGGAGTGTATGCCTTGTTCCTCTCGAATTATAAGTGAGTGGATGTCATAGGTCTTTTACCATAGTATCTATGGAATAACCAACTGCTGTGCTAAGTACCTTGGCAAAATAACGTCTCGATGACGTTACTTAGACATAAATGAGGGGTCTTAATTGTTTTTAGTAACAGATATATGACATCATTGTTTCCGGTGCATGGCAAACATTGTACATGTATGCCATGCTCCGCCATTTTTACAATGACACTACAAACGAAAGAATTTCAACACAACAGCGACTTCAGATTTTCTCAATTCGGTGTTAAATGTATCTGATATACAGAAAACATCAATGTATGTATACAAATTAGAGCAAAATAGATATGTATTAAAATTCAAAGCCCGAGCAAAGCCAAATGAATTTTCATCATCATGTACCGTGGTAAGGTAAATAAACGTTTTCATTATAATCTTTATATAATATTATTTATTTTACAATATTTAAAGAGGGTAAAACACATTTAGCCATATGACTACTCTAACACGTTGCAATCTGTAAAACATTAAATATCAAACACTCAGAAACGCATATATACTACTACTACTAATATTAATAATAACAATAAAATATAATAGTTATATTAATTATAATGATAATGAAATATAATAATAGTGATAATAATTATGAATAATAATAAATAATGTGTCTAAAACACATAGCAAAAATTATAAAATGTAAAATAAAAACAAAACATTCAATAAGATAAATTAGAAAGTTTCATCTGGCATGAAATTATTGGAATCTTTTACCTCCTTTCTCAATTAGAGCTACGCTTAACAAAATATAACTCTTCAGTAAATTGGAACATTACCC
The DNA here is from genome assembly GCA_963989385.1 of Ctena decussata. NCBI lineage: Eukaryota > Metazoa > Mollusca > Bivalvia > Lucinida > Lucinidae > Ctena > Ctena decussata. The sequence continues at coordinate 16,232,286 of OZ022515.1, read as the reverse complement.
GAGAGCCAATTGATATTTCTGTACGAAGATTAGCAGCAACAGATTTATCGTTAAATCAGATCATGTGAAATCAGTAAAAGAAACACTTAACGCTGCGAGTGACATCTGATATCTAAGATTGTTATATCTCATCGAGTCAATGGCCTTATAAGTTCCGTTTCATTTGCTCGTATCACTGGTAGGTTTGAGGTGAATAGATACACCTTCATGCCTTTTTACCACGTTTTCAAAGGCAGAGAACTTGTTCAACGTTTTCCAGTTAAAAATTCTGATACAGACCACTCACTGTCCATTCTGAGTCTAGTTTCCCAAAGTTAGTTCCTGTATATTCTCACGAAGCATCGCAAACTAGTTACAAGGGGCGTATTCGACTGGGCGCTTCATGCTTCACGATTCTTAGCATGAAGCACTTTCACGCAAAGAATTGTGAAGCACGAATTATCAAGTGACTCACGATTCATAGCATGAAGAAAAACACTTTTTTATTTATAGAAAAAGTGTTTTGCGCTAAAAATCTTGAAGCAAGAAACGCCCAGCCGAATACGCCCGATAAATATAATGATAATAAAAGAGAAGTTTTCAGATACGTTTATCACTATTTTATGCTTGCTAATGCACACAAGAAGCAGAGGAGGCTGGGCTTTCCCTACTTTCCAGCGATTCGCTATACAAGACGGATATTTGGTTAACCTAGGCGAGTTCTTCTGTCTCTAACGAACTACTCTAGCAGAAAAGAATTTATTTGTTTCCATCATCGACCGTAAGGGGCCAGTCAAGGAATTCCATAGATCGCTTGACGCGGCCCTTATCAAGACGCAATCAGTCTCCACAAACAAACACAGATGGCGAATCATTCATCAGATAAAGCAAAATGATACTATTGACAAGAAATATTGGCAAGAAACGGTAATATTTATCAAGAAACAATCTGTCTAAACAAATACACGAAGCGTAAATCTATTACAAAATATACAGCAAAAGGACCGTTGACAAGAACATTAATTCCGAGGTTTTACAATGTCATTCTCTTCAGAATTTGATTGAATCTTTCTCTGCCTTCAGGGTAAAGTTTACCATTAGACATCTACAGACCTACAGAAATTGTTTTTGATATGTCTGGATAATGTACTTTTCAGAGGATTCAAGTCGGATTCGGTACCACTCGAGACCATAATATCAATTCTTTGAGAGATGCCACAAAACTTATATGAGCCGCGACACGACAAAACCAACAATGTGGTTGTGCGCCCAGCGCAGACTCAGATCAGCCTGGGCATCCGCCCAGTCTGATCAGAGTCTTCACTGTCCGCATTAAGGTAGCTTAGTCCCTCAGCTACCCTTTAAGCACTTAGCAAAGAGTCTGATCGGCATAGGCTGATGCGCAGGCTGATCTGAGTCTGCGCTGGGCGCACAACCACTTTGTTGGTTTTCTCGTGTCGCGGCTCATATGCCGCTGCATCGCTTCCAGCAGGCACGCAATGCATACACAACGTTGTATCAACGTTAAGCCAACACCAGGGGCGTAGCTAAGAGCAATTTAAGGATACGCACAATCAGGTTTTTTTACCCCTTGACAGAGAGTGTAGTATTTTAGCCCCTTATCTATGTCAGTTTGGCATGTAATTTGGCAGTAGGTATTCGAATCTTATAAAATTTATAAATTTTCAGCATGCAAAATATGTAGGTTCGTTTTGAAATTTTGTCAATTTGACAAAATTTCAATACGCACCTGCGTATTTGCGTATAGGCAGGTACGCCCTTGAACACCAAGAGGTTGGCTCAATGATGATTCATGATTATTTCAAAATTGTGTTGTCGATGAGTTAGACTGGTTGCCACCATTGATATAGCAATCGCATATAGGGACAGTACAAATTAATTAACTAAAAAAAATGTGGATCATGTTCGTGAAATCTGCCGTTTTCAGCGAAGAATCAAAGTTCACCATAATTTTATTAGGTCATCATGGAGACTAAATGGGCGTTGTTGACAGGTACATCTAGAAATGTCAGTGGATCTGACCACTGCTTTAATATTGCATGGTCAGTTGGAAGGAGAGAAAAGGACGTGTTGCATTTTGTATTGCAAAGTGCCAACTTTACGCTCAAATTTCGTCTACTAAGCAAACAAATCCAACGAACTGGCTTTTAGATGGTATTTGGCTATTTAGTAACAGAAAAGCAAAAGTCTTAATAATGTATATGTCTGAAAATGTAAACATTTTGTGTAATCTTCATATTTACCATGAATATACATTAATCCTTTTAGCTGATAAGTAAACAGTCGCTCGTTAATGAAACAAGTACCATACTCCACTAAAATTGGCCGTTACAGGAGTAATTCTTGCCGTTTGTTGTCAAAAATTAAGACCGCTGACCGGAATAAAGAGGTGACCGCCGGTCAGAAGTGAAAAAATATGGGAAATAAAGCGTGGGGAATTCAAAGAGACCGTTGTCAATAGGTGACCGTCGTTGGGAGGTGATCGTTAGGGGAGGTTGGGCTGTAGTGCTAAATAAGACCTAGATGTCGCTAACGTTCCTGATTTCGTACTTTCATTTATATGGGGTTTCATTGTACATTTTCGGCTAAATACATGACTGTACTATTCACGACGTTTCACATGGCGGCTATCATTTTCAACTATTTTTAGCAATTGATCTGAGGCAAATCTGTTTACATGGAATCGGGTCTAAAAACTGTGCCTCTACGAATAGCTGAAAACACGATCTGTCAACCAAAGGCTAAATCAAAATGCAGGTCATAGATACATGTATGTTGACGTCACAAGCATCAAATTGTTGACGACGTCACGTTATGTTACAACTTTAAATAACATCATTAAAACCTAGTGACGCCAACACTCTATGATCTGCTGCCAAGTGTCGTATTACTTTCTTGCATGTCATTTTTTAAAAATTTTATTAAGAATCGAGAACACTGTTCTAAGCTCTCTATCGGGTGATAAGCCGGGCCGGGTAGCGCAATCGGTAGGGCACCTGACTCGTAAGTCCGAGGTCCTGGGTTCGAATCCCGGTCTGGCCACATACTTTCGTTTCTCCTTCCGCTGATTCAAGAAGGGCAGTTGTCAGTTACTGGCGAAAGTATGTGCACTTAGTACTGGTTAACCGCTTAGGAGGACTAGGCCTGCCCAGGAATAGTGTGGTTAGGTTAACTGACCGTCCCGACATGACCTTAGTTGTTTACCGTGGACGTTAAGCATCAAATCAACCAACCAACAATCGGGTGATAAAAATATTACTTTAGCTTTATGTCCACGAAGGTCGACTACATTAAGTTATAGGTACATGTAATGTTTGTCATAAATAGATGAAAGCTTATCACAGGGTTTAATTACTTTTACGTACACTTTATTTCATTCATTCTAATTCAATACTTTTTTTACAACCTACAGGGTGGAGGCCAAGCACCCTTAATCTCCTATTTGGAACAGCGGAAGATGAATTATTTTCTACGACGACTGGCGCACAAAAACACGTAACGTAAAGACAAAGTTTCAAACTAACGACATTTATTGGCTTTTGCGGAGCAAGTTGGCGTTGGAAACGTAACAAGTGAAATGATTTAAATTAGGATATATACAAAATACAAAGATTTAGCAGAAACTGATTATATAACATTGATTATAAAAGAAAGCAGTTGCGAATGGAAGAATGAGGTTTTCCTCACTTCAGTAGCCAAAGCCTTCTTGACTATATGAAAGTTGGAGAATATAAATTCTACGTCAGACTGATATGTAAGCATCTATAATATATTCAGTTAGACCGTGATTGCATCGATTTCCATACGACAGTTCATGGAAAGTCCGCCTCATTTTCATTTCTTATCAAATTATATGTTAGTGATACTACGAAGTGCCGTCATAGCCCGGGTGTCGTTGTCATAAAATCATACACTGTTATATCTACAATAGATAATTATGCAAATTTCGCCGGATATACTATGAGAAACGACACTCAAAAATAGTACTTGATGCATATACGAACAGCAGAGGCTCGGACCAGGCTCCACATCCGTGCAGCCTGGTCAGAGCATGTGTTGTTCTCATGCACCCTGTGTGGAACCTAAGGAATCGCAGTCAATACGCAAAAGATAAGCCCTTAGGTTTAACCGGACTGTACGGATTCACAGACTGGTTTGAAAACTTAGCTGTTCGCAAATAAATTCAGCATCTTTTGGTGCCTGCCGCGGCTCATATGATAGGAACCGTCACTTATTATGATCATTTGGTGTACAAACTCGGCATAATTCCTTCGTTGTTCCAGTTCCTAATAATTGATCCTAACACAGGAATTCTGCCATAGTTCGACTTTGTCTATATCAATACGTACACGATCTTACATGAGTGCTAAGGTATTCTTGAATTTATTAAGCGAGTTGGGCGAAAACGTCATGAGTTGAGGCTTTGCCACGCAACTTATCTAGTTCGCCAACTCGTTTAGTAATTCAATAACAAAGAGGCGTGGGCGCAAGATTCTGTTTGTCATATTACACCAGAACCCTTTTGAAACCGCATGTAATTTGCGATTTTCGCATCAAAGCGTCAAGATCGCGCCATTACATCCCTTTTAACCTACGCCATCGGCAAGTGACATTTCCCCGAGGCCATTGGAGCACCCTAGATGACTCTTAAACGATCTAACTCCAACTAGTCCTGTATTCAAGTGCCTCTGTATTGTCAACGTCTAATCTTGTCTTTCTTTAATAGTCTCTTCCCATCTGTAGTGCTGTCTTCTGTCTGACTTTAACTCCTTTCCTTTTAACTTGTTTCCTTCCATTGTGCCCTATAAAATCGATTTTGCTCAGGCTGAATGTTTTGAGATGTGGCAAAGCCACCTTAGTTTCCGTTTCTAGGCCATGGCCAAGAGTTCGTTGCTCCACAAGGACGTCAAACTCCAGTCCCTCTTTCCATTTCTTGGTAAGGGTTAGGAGTGAATCGTTTTACAAGGACGTCTATCCCCTGGGACACTGGCATCATCGGAATACCCGAAGATAAAGACTATATCTGTATTATATTGCGCTTTATGTTCTTCCAAAGTATCAGTCATGTGAGCCGCGACATGACAAAACCAACAAAGTGGCATGTGCGCCCAGCGAAGACTCGGATCAGTCTTGGCATCCGCATAGTCTGATCAGAGTCTTCGCTGTCCGCATGGAGGTAGCTTAGTCCCTTAGCTACCCTTTAAGCGCTTAGCAAAGCGTTTGATCGGACTGGGACCATGCCAATGCTGATCAAAGTATGCGCTGGGCCCATCAGCCACTTCGTTGGTTTTCTCATGTTGCGGCTCATGTTTACGTGCATGAGGCTACTTGTTGACGTCGATGTGTGTCGTATTTATTACGTTTTGATTGTCTTCTGTAAATTGGTACTTTTGTTTCTATAATGAATCAAGTAGTACCGTACGCATTTTGCTATAAAACGGTCTTTCTTGTCTCTAGAATGACCCCAAATATCTAAATCAGTTTTCAAAAATTCTGCTATAACATGGGACTTGCCCTGCCAAAACAATCTCAAATATCAAGGTCCGTCTTATAAGACGGATCTAGATTTTTGGGATTGTTTTGAAAGGGGGGAAATTCCGTCTTATAATTGAAGATATACGGTAAATAAAACTAATGATACCAGATTCCATCAAGTTAAAAAGAAATGTTTCGTGTCATGTTCAATAGTTTTCTGTCGCACTTTTAATGGGATTTTGACATTAATAATGGTAGGTTTGCATTTTAAGAGACTAATGTTTACATAACTCTTGGACATGTCGCGCTTTTTAATAACACGTTTGACTGCGTATCTGTAAACTCCAGACTTCAGTCGAAAAAAGGATTGTATTGCTGTATGTATAGCATTTTTAAGTTTTTTTTCTCCCAGTGGAAACAAACACTATAATGAACTCACTTTATTACAATTTTTGTGAGGCAATGGTGCTGTGTATGCCTGTGGTTTATTTTTTTTTATTCTTACGTCTTTATAGACATCTACTATAACGAATAAAATAGATTGGATTAAAATCTTATGAAAACTCAGTAAGCTAGGTCCAGCAGAAACAACACGTATTTAATGGACCCTACGCGAATGTCGTTATCGGCCGGCCTATCGATTTTTTTTTACAAAATAAACTGTTGTCACGAAACATACGTGCATATGTTTGTCCGAGGTTTAACCTCTATCATTACACTGCTCAATGTATATTTTGACTGACAGGCTTCGAATACCATAATATCAACGCCTTCCACACTATCAGACACCTTTTTTTTTTTTTTTTTGGTTTATATTTTGTTTTATTTGCATGAACATAAATACATTTATACACATTTCAAAACATAGTATTTTATGCAAATGGGATTCAGAAGAAAACCAAACGACTTTTTTTTCAAATCTGTATCCCAATATTGCAATCAAAATGATACTTCTATAGCAAGTGATTTGAAATTTTATACATATTATGCTATTATGTGATGTGCATTTCAAAGGGAACATTTCCATTTTTTTATTTGCTTATGTAATACGATATAGCACGGAGTCGGCATAATATGTACTTGTGAAAAGTTACTATGACTTTCAAAATGTAAAGCAATAATTTTTTCATTGTAACTGATTTTCATGCCTCTCAGTGCTCTTTCAGGAGTACTCTTCGCATGTCATACTATTACATACTAATACACACTAGTACATACTAATACATACTAATACATTAGTACTTCGTACTAATCCCTACTAAGAATAGATTAATGAGTCGCGACACGAGAAAACCGACAAGGTGGTTGTGCACCCAGCGCAGACGCAGATCAGCATTGGCATCCGCCCAGTGTGAGCAAAATCTTCGCTGTCCACACGAAGCTAGCTTAGACGCTTAGCTACCCTTTAAGCGCTTAGCGAAGAGTCTGATCAGACTGGGCGGATGCCAGGCTGATCTGAGTCTGCGTTGGTCGCACAACCACTTTCTTGGTTTTCTCGTGTCGCGGCTCATTTTTATTTGGTTATATATGTAACAGCAGCTAACTTATTTTGCTTTCTTTTACTTCATCCAACCAAATTAACTGTAAATTGCACCCCTCACAACCTATGTCATCAGCATGTAATATATTCTCGAATCATTATGTTCCTAGAACTGCCTGGTATCAACAGCATAATAATATCACAGCATCACGACCACATGATATGGTGCACTATCTAACAGTAAAATTCCAAAATCAATTTAACATGCACAACATCAGGAAATACATTCGAATATAAATTGCATCAGCCCTAATTGTATAAAGACCACGCAATAATTGACAATACTCCTTATAAGAAGGGGTAACAGGGATAATTCAGTGACAATGTTCCATATTTCTCAAGAAAAAAACAAACGTATGAGCTGCGACGCGAGAAAACCAACAATGTGGTTGTGCGCCCAGCGCAGACTCAGATCAGCCTGGGCTTCCGCCCAGTCTGATCAGAGTCTTCGCTGTCCGCATAAGGGTAGCTGAGACCCTTAGCTACCCTTTAAGCGCTTAGGAAAGACTCTGCGCAGACTAGGCGGATGCCGATGCTGATCTGAGTCTGCGCTGGGCGCACAACCACTTTGTTGGTTTTCTCGTGTCGCGGCTCATATATTGTGACCCCTCATTAGGACCGTCCTGGCAAGACGGTTCTAAAGATGGATCACAACGTATGTTTTCATTTTGAAATCAGACAAAATATCTCAGAATTGTCCTCGAAATGCACGTTATCCGGAGCTCTGACTGAGCATACTAAACTCAAGATGCTATGTTAAATTTCAAATTACATTTAAGATATATGGGTACGCCACAATGTTTTTCTGTCATAGTTTCTTTTTTTTTTTTAATTGAACAATTTCTGAGACATACAGTGTGCCTCCCTGTGCGGCGAATTCCTTCTGTAAAAGGCTCTATATTAAATTGAAATAATTTGCTGCTAGGGGTCAAAAGTCTATACTTTAAGAGCTGGCCTCTTTTGAAAAGGAAGGCAAGCGTTTAGATGACAGAGTTGCGTCCCCTGAACGTGTGTCAAATCTCCTTTAACTTCAATATTTTCTCATCTGCTCAACCACATTTTCAAGTACAGATCGACACCATGTCGTTTACCTCTCGCAAGAATAGAGACAATCCAGACAAAACTCACGCATCACGGCATGATCTAGTTTTAGTTTCACAAATTTCAGCTCCATACATGAAGTTTGCGGACTTTGAATAAATAAGTTGAGGGCAATACATATGCATTAAGAGGTCATTTCAATAACTAATAAACTTGCACCGATGCACTGTGGTGACACATATACATTTCAATTTTCATAAAATTTCGCTTTCACATTTCTTAGTTACATGTACGATTATATTTGTGCATTTTCAAATAATTTTAAGGGCAATGACTTAAGTACTATGGAGACCGTTCCAGAAAACTTGCATGTGCACCATTCTACTATCGTGATACATAATTATTTAAGTTATATTGCTTACTAAGTTACATTTCAATGTGCAGAATTTTTCACTTATGCATTAGTTAGACTAGTCTGACAAAACTACATGTAGCATGTGCACCTACGCATGCGTAGATATGAATTTGCTTTAAGTTTCATGAAAATCTATTCCTTAATTACTCACCGTTGCTCAATGTAAGGGCAATACACATACATTACATGCACCGGCTTAGTATCACAGGGTATAATCGATTCCGCCAATTTTCGCTTCCTGCAGAGACTGTCCCTCATATTGGCTTCCGCCGATACTGTCCGCGAACTCTTGCTTCCTGCAGAGACTACTGTCCTCGTAAAATGGCTTCCTGCCGAGACTGTCCGCGTGAATCTGCTTCCTGCCGAGAGCCTCGGCAGGAAGCAGAATCACGCGGACAGTCTCTGCAGGAAGCCATTTATCATGTACAGATGTCTCGGCAGGAAGCAAAAGATCGCGGACAGTCTCGGCGGAAGCCAAATATGATGTACAGTCTCTGCAGGAAGCGAAAATTAGCGGAATCGATTATACCCTGTGAGTATGGTGACACATTATACATTTTCAGTTTAGGTGAATTATATTTCGTTCATTGAGTAGTTATAGCTTAATTTGTTGGGTTTAAATAAAGGATCTTACATGAGTGCTCGTGTACTATTGAATTTATTAAACGAGTGGGGGAAAAAGATAAGATGCGAGGCTCTGCCGAGCATCTTATCGGTTTTTCCCAACGAGTTTAATAAATTCAATAATACAGGAGCACGAATGCAAGATTCTACATGTATTTATCATATGACACTAAAATCGCATTTCATTAGCAAAATTCGCACTAAAACGTCACGATTTCGCCATTAGAAAACGCGACGTTTTAATGGACGTCAGCGTATAACGTTACGACGTAATTTGCACATTTAATCCACTAGTGGATTATCGTTTTTAATGCATGGCTTTATTACACTCTCAGATGCGACGTCAGATGATAAATTTCGTTCATTGCGTAGTTATAGCTTAATTTGTTGGGTTTATTACAAGTGCACTACCTCATGTATTACTGATGACAGCAACATGATTGATAATGCATCCTTGCGTCTTGGTGGTACACGTTTATTTTAAAATAATCATGAAATTCCATTTCTTGGTTATTAAGCTATTATATGTCTCCAGTTTGGTATATATTTACATTCACAGTGCACTTATGGTAAACCATTAGAACTTAGTGTAGTTGATACTTCAATAACTACATTGATTCACGCGACCTCACATGACGTCAAAATAAACAATTGTTCTCTACATCTGATTTGACGTAGGCGGTGTTATGACGTCGTTGACACTGTTCTGCTAATAATAGACAGAATAAGTATAAATGTTTTTTTTCTGCTTCAATTGCAACCTCTAACGCAAAATTTTGGTCAGGCAATAGATAGAAAAGAATATAAATATAAGCAATGCACATAATTTTTCTGATGTTTATCGATTTTTTTTATGTTTATCGAATTATAAACTATATTGGGTCGCTAGCAAACTTTACATGAACCCCCTCGGGGTTCACTTACTTTGCACGCGACCCAATGTAGTTTATACTCGATAAACATAAAAAAATATGCAATTCATTTCTTAAATAACTGTGGCTCAACTGCACGTGCAATTAAATCTCATTTTTGTGTCTAATGGAATAAATTCCACTCAAATACATTGAATTGTCCTTGTTATGGAGAGACAGACGGGCGGACATCTACAAAACTGTTTCCTCTGCCTTCGACGGGAAATAACAATGTGGCTGGAATACTGACAACTATAACACATTAAAGGTGTTTGCGGCCATTTTCTGTGCTTTTTAGTCATAGGGAGGCAACTTTTTGCGACTTCTTGTTTGCTTCCTTGTGTAAATTAAGCATCTTTTAAATGAGGAGAAAATTCAGGGACGGTTTCCCTTGCAAAGGAAGGCAAATATCAAAATGACAAAGTTGCTCCGCCTGTATGTATACTCACTCAACTTTAATATGAGCCGCGACATGAGAAAGCCAACAAAGTGGTTGTGCGCCCAGCGCAGACTCAGATCAGCCTAAGCATCCGCCCAGTCTGATCAGAATCTTCGCTATCTTCGCTATCCGCATGGGCTCTTATCTACCCTTAAAGCGCTTAGCGAAGAGTCTGATCAGACTGGGCGAAAGAGAGTAACGTAGAATGCCCAGGCTGAGCTGAGTCTGCGCTGGGTGCACAACCACTTTTAAATTATTTGTTTGCTCGTGTCGCAGCTCATTAATCAATTTTCTATGAAAATGTTTTCATCCCTGTGTAAGGTATTGATAGTTGTGATATTTTTGAAAGAAAGCAAAACATATTGAATAGCTGCTTGCAGCATTAGGAAACGACGGCACGAACCTTATAAGTTCAAAACAACTGTTTTAATACTTCCTTTTTAAGAAAGAGAGTAACGCAGCAACGTTCAGAAAAGTTTTAAAGTATTGGCATTTCATTGCACCTATAAACTGGTAGAGTCAGCGAAGTACTTTTTTTAATCACCAGTTAACAAGGTACAAGTTTCAGTTTGTCAAGTATTGTCAAGGGAACTGATCTTCTGCAGATGTTCTAAAATAAACCGTGTATAATTATCTTGCACTAAACAGTATTAAAATGTAATTATCTACAGACTGACGAATACGTTTTATGCTGCACTGTCAACTAAATTGAAATTCTCCTGAATAAATGTGTTTGTCTGCTATTTTTCTACATCGAAAACAAATTTGAGCCGCGACACGACAAAACCAACAATGTGGTCGTGCGCCCAGCGCAGACTCAGATCAGCCAGGGCATCCGCCCAGTCTGATCAGAGTCTTCGCTGTCCGCATGGAGGTAGCTTTGACCCTTAGCTACCCTTTAAGCGCTTAGCGAAGAGTCTGATCGGACTGGGCGGATGCCCAGGCTGATCTGAGTCTGCACTGGGCGCACAACCACATTGTTGGTTTTGTCGTGTCGCGGCTCATTTCACAACCCCAGCCTTTGATACCACAGAATTAACAAAATAGCACGGGACAGGACAAAATGCAAGAAGTTTTTTTTTCCAGAAAACTTGAGGGATAGGAAGGAGGGGGGGGGGAGTGAGTGAACTCGAGTTTAATGTGTCACCATCATATAGGTCATTAGAAAAAGGGACTTCAATTTCAAAGTCTCATCCGAAAGATCGCTGGAACAGAAAATCAAGCCGGCGACCCCTCGATTGGTAGTCTAGCGCGTAAAAAATTATATTACCGCCGTTCCTGGAAAGGTAGGTGAACAGCCTATATCCTTACCTATTTTGAGACTGAGGTAGTCTTTTAGTCTATATCGAGCCGTCTCCTGAAGAGAGGGAGATATAACAGTGAGATAACATAGAAGAAAGAGAAAACAACTCTCGCCTGTAAACGCGCTGAGCAATTGCCCTAATTGAAACAGTCTTAGTTCGACACCCTAATGCCGAACGTTAAACGGCATGTTCGCCAGACAGTATTATCTCTCCCAGCTCTCGAAAGGCACTTGGAATTTCATTTATACTGTTTGTTTTTAATATACTTTTACTCTACGTGGCTTTAAGAGTTGATTGATTGATTGATTAATTTTTTGCTTAACGTCCACGTAAACAGCTATGGTCATGTCGGGATGGTCAGTTAACCTAACCACACTATTCCTGGACAGGCTTAGACCTCCTAAGCGGTTAACCAGTACTAAGTGCACATACTTTCGCCAGTATTCTTGAATCAGCGGAAGGAGAAAGGAAAGTGTGTGGCCAGACCGGGTTTCGAACCCAGGACGTGGCTTTAAGAGGTTCGACGCTTGGTGCATCTTATGAATCACGTGTTATGTCTGTATCTAAGGTATTACATGGGTATACTTTCAAGCGAAGCAACTTAGTTTCATTTTTGTTGCTAATCTCTTAAGGGCTCAACTTTTATAAGAAATAACTTGCTTCTGAAGGATTCGTTCTCTTTAAAGTTTAGTAAATCCCTTTTTGAAAGGATTTCGTCATTTAGAAACGAAGGCGTACTCTCACCCAGAATGACTATACAGGATAGCAATAACAGTAACCCCTACATGAACTCTGTATCCTCCGTAAAAGCAATAATAAAATGGTAAGTTTATGTTATCTATGGCGGCTAATATGCTTAGCCATTAGAACCTGTCATATCCATAAAGTGAGCTTATAGTTCACCTTCAATGCTCTCTATTCCGTATGTCAATAACAAAATTTTAATATGCTTTGCGCACAAATACGTACCGTTGATGTAAACGGAATAAGCCTTCGGGATAGCATTGGTAGGACAGTCTTACTTATAATGATGGCCCTTCAAAGTGCTCTGTCCCTAATAAGATTCCGTACCTCTCTATCGGACATATTATAAAACGCTTCGTTTACTTCAATACTGCTTTAACTACCCAGCGATACACGTTTATTTCGTGCAAATTACTTACATTTTATGCAGTCATATATACTAACCAGTGTATATATACAGTCACGTTCTAACATGGGCAAAAATCTGAAATTGGCGGATATATGAATAGAATGAGGGGTGGAGAGAATAATAGGTGGGAATAGTGGGTTTTGGACGGGGATGGACTTTGCCAGCTCGACTAGAGCGGCTGAAAATAGGACAAGGTGGAAAGGGATTTTTTTAAGTAATCAGTGGTGCCCCAACGACCTAGCAATGTTATATATATATAAATGTTTCTTGGTATAGAAGCGAACAGATATTTTCTGTACTTTGCAATATATGTGGACCCCAGTCCATTTCCACGTGTTCAATGCTTAGATGGGTTACAGCTTTTAATGATTAAAAATTAAGTTCTGTTTAAAATGATGTCTGTACTGGTATGTCTAAAACCTATATTACCAAAGCAAACGTCGCTGGTGTAAAGGTTCTGGCAGAATGGGATGCCAAATTCTCAGTAAAAGGTAAAGCTGGAAATACGGGCATCGCGCAAATAACTCTGAAGAAGCATTTTCATGTAAGAAAGTAATGTGCCAAATGGGTGTCCCCATGTAGGTAGTCAACGGGCTAGCCTGAACATCACAAATAATATATCAATAAAAGACATAGCAACTATCAACCATCTGGCAGAAAACTCGTTACGGTGTAAAATCGATAACTCTGTACTACCTGTAAATTTTAGCCCTTGGCCATAAATGAGATTGCTTCCCTTTCCGGTGTTTTAATGGTTAATAGAGAGAACTTAGAAAATTTTCGACCAAGCTTCGAATCAATAGTTAGCAAAATTAGGCGTTCAGGGAAGAAATTTCCCAATTAGCTATGTATATATAAAATGCATCATTGTAATCAGTGGAATAACAGCTTCTAGCTCATACGTTATAATAGATTCGCAAATGTTAATTTATATGTGTTATTTAGGTCCAAAAACGAAGATTCGCGTAATTTGAATAAATTGTGTTAAGAAACTTATGGTTTATAGAAAGAAAACTATGGGCTCTGATGGAAGAAACTTCTCATTGACCCATTTCTATGATTTTTATACCAGATTAAAGAGCTTGAAATGCTCTTTCGTGCTAGACGTTATAATTTAATGTCAGAAAATATATTAAATAAAAAAATTTAATTTATTTATGAGCTTCTATACATTTCCCTATTAAACTGAGAACCGCATACAGGTAACCGCCTATCTCCGGCCCTCTTGGAGATTATCGGAAAATCCCGTCACTATAACGAGAATTCTTCCCTATGGAATACTGTTTAATAAGATTTAAACAGTAGCACAATAAAAGTTTCACCCTGTAGCACACCAAGAAACAAGTGCATAATTGATGTGTGTGGTAGTGTGTGGGGGGAGGAGGGGGGCGAGTGAAGTGGCCTTTCAAGGCAGGTGATGGGTGTTAACGAATTTAAAGCTATGGCATTTTCGTTTCTCCAAATCTGGGTCCCTTCCTTTTTTGTTCTAAATAAAATTGAAAGGGGAGTAACAAACTAAGTGAATCTTTCGGCTTTTTCAGGCTTAGATGCGATTTTATTTTCTTCATAAAAGGTTTTTTTTACAATACGCACTTAATCCTTCAAAACGTTTGCACTTTCAGTTTCTAATTATAGATGCGTTGTAATATCATGTAGCTTCTATCCGAATGTATGACCTTGCTAATTATCTGTGTGTACATAAAGCAAATCTTTTAAAATTATGAGCTGTTTTATAGGTGTGAAAAACTTGCGTTCCGAACCTTTTAGGAGAGATCCGGCACTGCTTAGACTAGTCTGCGTAAATGCGCATTCTAGTCGGAAAAAATTTAGTACGCACTGAAATTGATATGATGTTGCGTGTTTTGATAACCTGACTCTCCGTGCACTTACTGAGCAGACTGCGCATATGTGAAAGCTGATATGCACAGTTCGCTTATGCTCATCTGAAGTGTTTTTTCGCGCGACACAACTCTAAATATTCTAACCACATTCAATGATTACAGATTTGTGCCTCGGGTTCAGCTGACACAGAACGCTGAAACAACGGCGTGGCATTGACGTTGATTAAACGTTACTATGACGTTGAATTGACGTTGATATTAACGGTTTACATGTAACTTGAGACATAGCTGATTATATGAGGCGCAAATTTGTACTCATTAATAAGGAGGCTCATTAAAGATGTTTTTCTATAGTTTATAAATTGGGCACACACCATTGAATCACATTGAATCAAGATTGATTCAATGTTGATTCAACTTTGATTCAATGATGATTCGGCATTTAATTTCTGCTGGCTTGATGAGGCTGAACCGCAAACAGCGCAGATCCTGATATGACTGCTCTGCTAGGCCCGCAATGTGTGCCCCGGTAGTACGAAAAGCAGGATATTATAACTATTACTGATCTCAAACTCTCCGAATACTGTTTAATAAGATTTAAACAGTAGCACAATAAAAGTTTCACCCTGTAGCACACCAAGAAACAAGTGCATAATTGATGTGTGTGGTAGTGTGTGGGGGGAGGAGGGGGGCGAGTGAAGTGGCCTTTCCAGGCAGGTGAGGGGTGTTAACGAATTTAAAGCTATGGCATTTTCGTTTCTCCAAATCTGGGTCCCTTCCTTTTTTGTTCTAAATAAAATTGAAAGGGGAGTAACAAACTAAGTGAATCTTTCGGCTTTTTCAGGCTTAGATGCGATTTTATTTTCTTCATAAAATGTTTTTTTTTAAAATACGCACTTAATCCTTCAAAACGTTTGCACTTTCAGTTTCTAATTATAGATGCGTTGTAATATCATGTAGCTTCTATCCGAATGTATGACCTTGCTAATTATCTGTGTGTACATAAAGCAAATCTTTTAAAATTATGAGCTGTTTTATAGGTGTGAAAAACTTGCGTTCCGAACCTTTTAGGAGAGATCCGGCGCTGCTTAGACTAGTCTGCGTAAATGCGCATTCTAGTCGGAAAAAATTTAGTACGCACTGAAATTGATATGATGTTGCGTGTTTTGATAACCTGACTCTCCGTGCACTTACTGAGCAGACTGCGCATATGTGAAAGCTGATATGCACAGTTCGCTTATGCTCATCTGAAGTGTATTTTCGCGCGACACAACTCTAAATATTCTAACCACATTCAATGATTACAGATTTGTGCCTCGGGTTCAGCTGACACAGAACGCTGAAACAACGGCGTGGCATTGACGTTGATTAAACGTTACTATGACGTTGAATTGACGTTGATATTAACGGTTTACATGTAACTTGAGACATAGCTGATTATATGAGGCGCAAATTTGTACTCATTAATAAGGAGGCTCATTAAAGATGTTTTTCTATAGTTTATAAACTGGGCACACACCATTGAATCACATTGAATCAAGGTTGATTCAATGTTGATTCAACTTTGATTCAATGATGATTCGGCATTTAATTTCTGCTGGCTTGATGAGGCTGAACCGCAAACAGCGCAGATCCTGATATGACTGCTCTGCTAGGCCCGCAATGTGTGCCCCGGTAGTAAGAAAAGCAGGATATTATAACTATTACTGATCTCAAACTCTCCATCTGGCAGAAAACTCGTTACGGTGTAAAATCGATAACTCTGTACTACCTGTAAATTTTAGCCCTTGGCCATAAATGAGATTGCTTCCCTTTCCGGTGTTATAATGGTTAATAGAGAGAACTTAGAAAATTTTCGACCAAGCTTCGAATCAATAGTTAGCAAAATTAGGCGTTCAGGGAAGAAATTTCCCAATTAGCTATGTATGGATAAAATGCATCATTGTAATCAGTGGAATAACAGCTTCTAGCTCATACGTTATAATAGATTCGTAAATGTTAATTTATATGTGTTATTTAGGTCCAAAAACGAAGATTCGCGTAATTTGAATAAATTGTGTTAAGAAACTTATGGTTTATAGAAAGAAAACTATGGGCTCTGATGGAAGAAACTTCTCATTGACCCATTTCTATGATTTTTATACCAGATTAAAGAGCTTGAAATGCTCTTTCGTGCTAGACGTTATAATTTAATGTCGGAAAATATATTAAATAAGAAAATTTAATTTATTTATGAGCTTCTATACATTTCCCTATTAAACTGAGAACCGCATACAGGTAACCGCCTATCTCCGGCCCTCTTGGAGATTATCGGAAAATCCCGTCACTATAACGAGAATTCTTCCCTATGACATAAAACAACCAAGAAGACAAATCAAAGTCTTAAAGAGTTCCTTCAAGAGCAGAGCACACATTCAAAAGAAGAATCATGGGCCATACTTCGAAGGTTCGGCTATTCAAGCCTCATCAGTGACCCTGACAATACCTGCTTACAAAAACCAGAAAAAAGAATACTGTGATTTCTAAATTTTAATAAGGCAGTTAATTGTTTCCAACTTAATAAGTGAAACTTTACAGTAAAACACAATGCACTTACAAATATAACGCGACGTCTGATTGTATAAAGTCAAAAATTTGCGACAGTATATTCTGCGATATACTGTCACAAACCCGACGTCATAAAGAAAAGTCGCTTCTCATTGGCTGACGTATGTTTTGACGCTGCTGAAAGCATTCGCTGTGGGTGTAAAGTAGTAGACTATGATAAAGTGCATTAGAATGGGGATAACTGTACCGAAAATTGTCATTTGGGGAGGTAAATTGTCGGTTTTATGATCGCAAATTGCGTTTTACGACTCCGCTAAAGCGTCGCCGTAAAACGAAATTTCCGACCATAAAACCGACGATTTACCTCCCCAAATGACAATTTTGAGTACAGTTATCCCCTAAATATGCTGAAGGACAGTCGAACCGAAACTGCGGTTTTCGTTTCCCGGGGTTGTTTCATGCTTCAAAGGGATCTTATTGAGCATGGTGCCAATCCGATAGGAGTATGACACCATTTTTGGCATTTGAAAAATAGTGGGTACACATAATATAGAGAGTACGAAATTGTTGAAGTGAGGTTCCGCTGTACTTAAATAAGTGTAATCGATTCGGCAGTCAAGTGTTTACATGTAATATAGAGAGGAAGTGATTGTTGACACGAGGTTCCGCTGTACTTAAATAAGCGTAATCGATTCGGCAGTCAAGTGGGTACATGCCATATACAAAGGAAGTGATTGTTGAAGTGAGGTTCCACTGTACTCAAATAAGTGTAATCGATTCGGCAGAAGTGGGTACATGTAATATAGAGAGGAAGTGATTGTTGAAGTGAGGTTCCGCTGTATTGAAATAAGTGTAATCGATTCGGTACTCCAGTGGGTACATGTAATTTACAGCGGAAATTAATATTGAAGTGAGGTTCCGCTGTACTTATACTAGTGTGTCAGATTTTCTCCGCATACATTTCGATTTAATTTAACTGACAATTTCAGATCACACTCATGACCAAAGACCTTATCCAGACATTAGTTTTCATTATTTCCCCGTCAAACCACTAATTTAGAATTAAATAATGTTTTCATTCTTGAACAAGACAACCGATATTCCCGATAAAACACAACATGAGAATTGAATACTAAGGTGCATGGTGACACTACAGGCAAAATTTTGCGCGACACGAAAAAAAAAAAAACACAACAAAGTGGAATGAGCGCCCAGCGAAGACTCAGATCAGCCTGGGCATTCGCCCAGTCTGATAAGAGTCTTCGCTGTCAGCATGGAACTAGCTTAGAGGCTTAGCTACATGTATCCTTTACAGGCAAAGCGAAGACTCTGATCAGACTGAGGCTTTGCTAGACGCACATGCCACTTTGTTGGTTTTGTAGTGTCGCGGCTCACATGTTTCAAAAGCTATTTGCTACTATCAGTTATTTGTTATGAGAAACATGTTTGAGCATGTACAGCTAAAGTGAAACGAAAGGCAATGATCGGAAGCTATTACAAACAGCCCCCATTATCAACCCTCAAAACCAAGAGAGAAAGAAGTACATGGCTTTTTTGCATAATTGATAACAGTTTACAAAAGACATGCACGGTAAACCGAATGAATAACTATTTTCCAGAAAGGTAGTAATTCAGCTGCTACAGCTAAAACCAAAGTCCTACATCAGCTGGTGAAAGCATCGACATTGAACAACCAGGAAAACTTACTGTACTGTAACATTTATTGTTTTAAAACAGAGCAGAAATCAAAGTGGGCAGCTATATAGGTGGCCATACTCATGGACAACCACAGACAAACGGACATAAGAACAAGTAAGTTGAGGAACTACAACAGAAGTCATGCCTTGGAACGGCCAGTAATAGATTACTGGGAGGCATAAACTAGTTTTGACTCCTAAGCAAACCCCAAGAAAAGCAATCCACTGAAAAACAGTCGCTGAAAGAATTAGGATTTTCAGCGGACTCTAAATCCATTGAATGTTTCATCAGAAGAGAATAGATTTTCAGCGGAATCTGAATCCTTTGAATATTTCAACAAAGAGAGTAGATTTTCAGCAGACTCTGAATCTATTGAATTTTCAGAGGACTCAGAATCCACTGAATATTTCAAAAGAAGAGAGTAGATTTTCAGCGGACTCTGAATCCTTTGAATTTTCAATAGAAGAGAGTAAATTTTCAGAGGACTCTGAATCTTTTGAATGTTTTAACAGAAGAGAGTAGAATCTGATTTGACAGCATATACATGTATGCACAGGCCATGAGACCATTCAGACCCTCATATCACACAAAAGATTCACAAGACTGAGCCGCGACACGACAAAACCAACAATGTGGTTGTGCGCCCAGCGCAGACTTAGATCAGCCTGGGCATCCGCCCAGTCTGATCAGAGTCTTCGCTGTCCGCATGGGGGTAGCTTAGACATTTAGCTACCCTTTGAGCACTTAACAAAGAGTCTAGTCAATCTGAGCGGATGCTCAGGCTGATCTGAGTCTGCGCTGGGCGCACGACCACATTGTTGGTTTTGTCGTGTCGCGGCTCAAGTGATTCTTCATAATTCCACTCATTTATGCCAAGTGGACTCGTCTATTCTTATAAATTGGATGAGTCCATACACCATATTAGGGGTGTCTGGTGGTATTTACTGTTCATCAGTTTGATAGACATTGCTGTGAATTTTAAGCAAACAGTGTAGAGTCTGGTCAGACGCCGCGTGCTGCGGCGTCTGATCTGAATCTGCTCTGTTTGCCTTTGTCCTTTTGGTTTGATTGTTTCAGTCGGTCTCAGGGGCTCAGAGGGGGGGGGGGGGGGGGCACTACAAAAGTATCCCAAGACACATGCAAAATAAGACCAGGATCAGTCTACACATTATGATTTTAAATCTTTTATTGTTGGCATGTTACAAGAAGCATGGATCTTCTATAACGTTTCGTGAAAATCTGCGGACTCATCAAGGATGCAAATATTACACTGTTCATTCAAATTTCCCAGGCATTCTTTCTATGAGTTTAAATCAATGACTCTCTGAAAAATAAAGCAAGGTCTGAATAGTTTCTTGCTAAATAATCAAATCACGATCATGATCAAAGAAGGCCACTAGGTGTAACAATTAATATGGTATCAATGCGCTGAAAGAATACGTTTAAAGTAGTGCAATTTTATCAAGTCAGAGAAAGGGGAAGATATTGGGTGATTTCGAACATTATGCTATCGCCTACGAGGCTAGTAACTTAAAGGCGTATTGCTGAAATCTATTTATGTAATATAAGTTAATGGCACAATAAAACGTGTCAAAGACGCTCACTGTAATTTAAATGTATATGAGCCGCGACACGATAAAACCAACAATGTGGTTGTGCGTCCAGCGAAGACTCAGATCAGCCTGGGCATCCGCCCAGTCTGATCAGAGTCTTCGCTGTCCGCACTGAGGTAGCTTAGACCCTAGCTACCATCTGAGCTCTTAACAAAAGAGTCTAATTAAACTGGGTGGATGCCCAGGCTAATCTGAGTCTGTGCTGGGCGCACAACCACATTGTTGGTTTTGTCGTGTCGTGGCTCATATAATGTCTCTTGTGATTACATGCTATACGATAGTCATTGGTGATTACATGTAATAACATTTCATTTTATAGTTCCTGTTTTCGGACTGAGAAACTCCCACCTTCTCTCTAACAACTGACAAAAAATGAGCTTTCTATTTTCACCAGACATTGACAGATGGTACCATTTTTAATGTGGATTATGGCGCAAAATTAGAAAAATTAATATTCAGTGAAACCGGAAGATTTTACACCTAGAAGACTACTTGTAGTTGCAGTTATAGACACAGGTTCCATCTTCAGTACGCTGCACATCAGATGTTGGTTTTGCAAATATCATTCAGTCACAGCTCAAACGAGCCGCACCATAAGAAAACCAACACAGTGGTTGTACGCCCAGCGCAGACTCAGATCAGCCTGGGCCTCCGCCCAGTCTGATCAGATTCTTCGCTGTCCGCATGGAGGTAGCTTAAACCCTAAGCTACCATTTAAGCTCTTAATAAATTGTTTGAGCGTACTAGGCGAATGCCCAGGCTGATCTGAGTCTGCGCTGGGCGCACAACTACTTTAATGGTTTTCTCGTGTCGCGGCTCAAATGATTAAAAAGACTCTGAATATAACTTCCATAAATGTAAGTCTCTACATAAGTCTTCATCATTGTAATTAATACAACAGTTAGTCAATCTTTATAAGTAGATATTAATGCATAATCTGTTCAGTCCCGGATCCAGGAAGTGGGCTTTGGGTCTTGAGCCCCACCACCTTGGCCCGATGAAGTTAAACTATATGTTGTGACATCTTATCAGAATCGCCTCGACGAGGTCTAATCAGTTATATCAATATATATTATAAGGCAAAAATAAAACTATCAGCATAATTTCTCATCAAATTGATCCTTGATTATGTCATATATTTTCAAGCGCCCTTCACCTCTCTCTTCCCTCCCCAACCGCACACACGCACATACATCTCGGCACCTCGCAGCACCATCACTTATCCAGAGCCTACCAGTACGTGGTGGTCTTTGATGATTATCATGTTGAGCTTCGTATAGAGCCCATGGAAATTCTATCCGGCGATTCTTTTAATCTTTTGAACTATGTATGTTGCGGATGTCCCTGAATCCTAACTCAGTATCATTGTTGTTGTTTTACTCTCAATAAGAAGCATGGTACAGTTCATTCATGCTTTTGCCTGCAGCAAGTTCGAGGTCGCATACTCTAGAAAAATAATACGTATGAGTACAAAAGAATGTGTATGACATTTGTAATTAACTGACCCCCGTAGTGTTTTGTCTTCGAAGCGGCATGAAGTGCCTAAGGGGAAAAATCACGTTTTAGATGTCAGCTTATGGAACTAATGTTGAGTTTGCAAAAATAACAGATTTCTTTATAATTAAATGATAGATTGTAAGGAAAGTAGATTTCGAGATAAGAAGAAATATTCTCCGACACGCTCAACCGATGATAATATATTTTAACAATCAAATGAAATGGAGAATTGTAATATTCGACAATAAATTATAGGTTTGAGAAAATTATACTTTTCCATTGTCTGAATTTCAGGTAGTAACTCACTTATGATTGGAGGGGAATTATGCGTGAGATGACGTCAGTGATCAGTCACCGTTGCAACTAAATAATTACAAATTATTGTGCTTAGTATCTTGGCAGAATGACATCTCGATGACGTCACCGAGGCATCAATATGAACTCTTAGTTGCTATGGTAACATATATATGACACCAGTGGTTCCGGAGCATAGCAAACAGTTAATGTATTGCTCCGCCAATATTCGCGGTTTCTAAGTGACCGCAAAATTCCGCGAAAAATGGAACACCGCGAAAATTATCTCGTATACGGTAGCATGCATGTAGTTATTGCAGTTATTGCATCTGATTGCGGCACTATGAACATAGAGAATTCCATGTTAGTGTTTTTTGTTATCAAGTTTATCAGGCGAGACCAGAAACAGCGTAGAAATGGCGAGGCTTGCCGAGCCAGTCCGACGTGTTTCTGGTCGAGCCTGATAAATTTGATATCAAAAGACACTTACATGGTTTTCCATTTATCATGCATCATTAGAAGATTTTAAGGTGTAAAGAGCGTCAAACAAAAGGAACGCTAACATAGTTTTGTTGGAACTTGCTGACGTTGCGAATGCGTTATGACGTAAGTCGGTGACGTCGTTTAACCAATCGAATGTTGGTATCATGGCCAACGTCAGTATGTAGCCAATCATCTTCAGCGACCACTTCCAAAGGCATCGTCTGATAACATTCGCGCAAGCGCAGTTCTACAGTGACATGATATCACATTATGTTATCGTACCCCTGTTATCAGGTGGACTTTGCAGTAATGCATGATAAAATAGTAGATAAAGAAAGCGTTGATTGAGATCAAATTTCTTCTGCGTAAACTTCATAAAACTGCATCATCGATTGTAGATTGCCTTTTGATTAAGCATTTATAGGCATAATATATATCATCAACGTATTCTTAAACAGAGACAGGATCATCAACGATGTAATGCCTTTTCCCAAGGCGACTTAATCGTTGATTTGAAAATAGAATTATAGTTGAGGCCTAAACCAGCTACGTTTTGATCAACAAGGTCAAATAAAACACTATTATTCCTTTGGTGATGCAGTTCAGTAGCATGCTTTTAAATTTCTATTGAACTGAAAGTAAAGCTAATATTTTCACTTATCTGCAAACGCCGGATAGGGACATTTCTTATATCTAACTTCTTACTTCTAAGTTCATTCTTCTTACTCTTAAGTTCTAATTTCGATATTTCTACATGGATGTATATGTGTACATACGCGCGTCGGTGTTACGCCGTCTATTCGTCAGTATGTATGCCTTTATGTAAGTATGTATGCTACCCTGTCGGTCGGGCCGCGTAGCGCAGTCGGTAGGGCGTCTGACTTAAAAGCCCGAAGTCCTGGGTTCGATACCAGGCCCGACCACTTACTTTCATTTCTCCTTCCGCTGATTCAAGAAGGGCAGTTGTCAGTTACTGGTGAAAGTAAGTGCACTTAAGTACTGGTTAACTGCTAAGGAGGTCTAAGCCTGCCCAGGAATAGTGTGGTTAGGTTACCTGACCGTCCCGACATAACCATAGCTGTCTACCATGGTCGTTAAACAAAAACACAACAATAACAACAACAATCCCTGTCGGTCAGTAGTTTTTGGTTGTTCGTCCATCCGTTTGTCCACCCGTCCTTCAGTCACTCTGCCTATACATACAATCATGCATACAAATGGGCGAGCAGTTAAACGGACGGACCGACAGGCAAACATTCCGATCGACAGGGTAGCATACATAATAACATACATGTAATTGCATACAAACAGAGGGACATACTGACAGTGGGACGCACTGACGCTAGTAAGCACGCATAATTATCCACGTTCAAACATCGAAGCTAGAGGTGAGAAGTTAGAAGCTATAAATAAAAATATGTCCCTATCCGGCTGTCGTATTAATCTGACTCAAATGTTTCAAATACCTGAGAAAATCTCTGTAACAGGTTAATAGAGAAAGATGGGCTAGAGAAAAACTGCCTCCTGTTTGTTCTCTGTATGACCAAAATAATATAAAAGAAAACCATCAGTTTTAAAAATGATGATGGAACAAAAATTAAATTGTAGGAATATTCCTACATTCGCGACAAGACAAAACCAACAAAGTGGCATGTGTGTCGAGCGAAGACTCAGATCAGCATTGACATCCGTCCAGTCTGATCAAATTCTTCTCCGTGCGTTTTAGGATAGTTAAGAGTCTAGGCTAATTCCATGCGGACAGCTAAGACTCTAATCAGACTGGGCGGATGCTGATCTGAGTTTGCGCTTGGCGCACAACCTCTTTGTTGGTTTTGTCACGTCGCGGCTCAATTACAAGGAAAGCATTTTCTCCTCTTCCCTAAAATGCTGCAGGAAACCAGCAATGCAAATGACAGAGTTGCTTGCCCTAAAATGTGTCCTTTCACCTTAATTATGACTCTAAACATAATGTGCAACTGCAAAAGCACACAACTGACATTCCAATCATTTCATGTTTTTCTTCCTCGTTATTTGCAAAACTGGTGGAACTGTATTGATTTGTGTGACATCTCAAACAAAGCAAATACATGTGAAGACCAAAATACCATTTTCTCGCTGTTGTCGTTATGGTGGTTAAATCACTTTGCGTAGCCCAAATGCGTTGAATTTAAACAGGTCAAAGATTGTCTTCGTACTTCGAACGTAGTAGGAGAATTGGCATTAACAGTGATAGCATGTGCAAACAAAAGAATAGTTCGCATTTATAGAACAAACACTCTCAACTGTATCGCCATATAATTCTTAAAAGGTCCAAAGCTTTATTTTGAGTATTTGGTCAGTGAAGCACGTGCTGTGTCTACATATTTTACCATTCTTGTAGATATCCACTTTTTGTTCAGTGCTACAGAATACAGCCAAGGGCAGTTTAGCTCTCTCTCTCTCTCTCTCTCTCTCTCTCTCTCTCTCTCTCTCTCTCTCTAACATGACAGAATAAGGTCGTTAGAGCCAGCCTATATGCAATGGTATGAAAATGAAAACACTGATTGGTTTGGTTATTAAACAGTTAACAAGTATTCGCTTCAGTGAAAAACAGGAGCACCATCGGCCCATACCTTCTACTTCCTAAACATTTACTAAACGTTTACTCCTTTTTGGTCTTCTGTGTCAAAATGCCTGCTCTGATTTATCTTCAAATAATCATTAACACAGGCTATATTTATGGTGGGAAAAACGCGTAAATATTGATAACCAAACAGAAATCTGAATTTCTGAAGAAAAGTGTTAGAAAAAACATATTTGAATTTTTAGCATATACTGTGGCAAAACAAACATTCATGCATTCAATCTCCAAAACAGATCATCCAGCTTGCAAAATTAGGGACCGGGGTGGGGTGGGGGGGGGGGTGGGGGGGTCGGTTCTCATATAAAAGATGGACACGCCTCTGCTGCATCCTTTGGTTTGATGATAAGCTCTCTTGGTTGAGTGCACTCACCCTTCACAGTACTATTTTACTATATCAGGTTTTCTGTTCTGAGCTGTTCACTAAAACTTATGCCCCAGTCACACACACACATTACGGATTGGGCGGATAGGTGCGGACTTTAAATCCACACAATTTGTGGGCGTGGTCTCTCTCCATATCGAATCCGTATCGTATCCGTATGGTTTCCGCAAGGTCCGCAGGATATGCCACCAACTTTTGAAAAGTTTAAATATTCAGGCGCGGACGAGTTAACCATAATGGTCCGTAACTGAAGGCATATAACCGCATTTATCCGTATCTAATCCGTATCTTGACCTATCGTTCCGCGGTTGACCCAAAATTTGTGGACAAATACGTTTCATGCGGATTGTTACGGTTAGTTACGGGTCTCGTTCTGCGTATTGTTACGGATTAATGCCCCAGTCAGATTAGCTGTTCGCAATTATCCTCACCAATACGTATCTGTCAGTATTTAAGTGTAAGTTATCCGTATAGAAACGTATCTGAAGGTAAAAGTCCGTAAAAAAAATCCGAAAGAGACCCGTAACTAACCGTAATTGAAGGTAACGCTCTGCACGAAACCGTATCAGTCCACAACTTGGGGTTGGGCTGCGGAATGATAGGTTTATATACGAAATAGAAACGGATAAGATACGGATTATATATGGATAAATGCGAATGAATGCCTTCAGTTACCTTTTGTTTCGGATCAATATGGTTTGATCGTCCGCGCCCGAATTTTGAAAATTTTCAAAATTTGGAATCGGATCCTGCGGACCCTACGGATATGATACGGACAGTTACAGACTCTGCGGATGCTATACGGACCTTTACGAATAACAACGGACAGATACGGATGGGCCATCCGCAGATGCAATACGGACCATTACGAATAGAACCGGACAGATACGAACGGGCCATCCGTAGCATCAACAACATCTTTCCGCATCTAGAAGTAACAGAAGGTAATGGAAGGTAAGTAGTACGTATACATTCGTATCATCTCTCATCGTATTGATTCAAAGGGAAACTATCTGACCGCAGACATCCGCATTTATCCTTAATCATACGCATCTATAGGTAACTGTATCCGTAAATTAATCAAGAAAATAAGCCACGCCCACAAATTCTGCGGATTATTGTGGATCTTTATCCACAACTATCCGCCCAGTCCGTAATGTGTGTGTGTGACTGGGGCATAACTTACACCATCCAAATGTGTCACTCCAAGATATAAATATGTAGCATGTGTGTTTAGTTGTAATTTTTAGAACGTTTCGGTATTTATACATTTGTGTATGATTTAAGATTTATATTGCAATGCTTTGAAAATCATTTTGAAATTAAAACATGGGTTACGTAAAGTGTGAATTACGTAACATTATAATATTGCGTACAATAGTGTTGTTGTTATGTTACCTACCTTTTGATAAACGTTGCTGCCAAATTAGTTAATAATGAGAAGTATTTAATAATTAATTTATCACAGAATTAAAAATGGACCGTATTAGTTTTATTCCTTTCTCTTTTTTTTTTCAAATATACTTTTCGTCCCCTCACGAAATTTGTATATAAAACAAATACATCGACAGTTAAGAGTGCCGTAGTATTCGTTATTGTATTATCATCGTCAAAGATGTATTCTAACAAACGTATATTACTTAATCTGTAATCACAATATATTATAAAGTCAAAGCATACTATTTCTAAACTGCAAAAATAACATGTACAGAGCACAGTCTAATCATTGTAGTGCTACATTTACAATAATTAACTAACTCAAAGCATGCTTTAAAAAAATGGAAACAAAATTGTTCCCAGCATGCTCTAAAATCTTTGATTTCGAAAAACAATTGTAGTTCAAAGCATGCTGTTTAGTCTGCAACTGCGAAATAATTGAATCAAATCATACGGTAAATACATGTAAAGGCTTCTCCAAACTTTTATCTAAAACCAAATACTATGTAATCGCAACATCAGTCTACTGAGTAAGAAACTTCTACATTGATTAGTTTTGTATTAAGTTATCTCGCTTTGATTTTTTTTTCAGTTTTACAGAAAGTAAACGACTCATTTCAGTTTCCATTTAATTTATACTAATTGATTCTTTTAATACTCTTACCTTGAATGGAAAGGCAAACAGCAGCCCCACTTGTACACTCCATGTAATCAGCAATGCAACCTTCGTATTCATTTTGTCCCTATCAAAGACGTTCAATACCTTTAAACACTGTGAAGTTTCCAACTAAAAACAGTTCAATTGCTGAGTTGAGCAAATGTCAATATTTTCTCAGATGATTAAAAATTTCTTTCCGGGATAACCAGAGACCGTGACAATTTTAAGAAAAAATCGAATAATTACGAATATTTTGCCGAAATAAATGATTCTTTTTTGCTGAACAATTTGTTATCAGCTTGATGTTTTTTAATAGCATGTATTTTACGTGTTCAGCTCTTTGCTAAGCACATGGCATACTGTCGTCTGCTTTTATGGAAATCAGTGCCATGCGTCGTCAATCTGATTGGCTGATTTAAGGATTATTGAAGAACCGGTAATAGTTATTATTATGATGTATAAGCAGTGACGGAATTAGATTCCCGTTTCATGAGCTATTTGCCTTACCGGACAGACGAAAAGCATAGACATAAATCAGTCTGCGCATGCGCAGACTGATTGTTGTCTTTGCTTTTCGCTTTTTTGATTACCAAGAGTCCAGAGATTATCCGTTCCAGTACATGATACACTGGTCAGATTGAACGGATGTGTTAGTTTGGGATTGGAAGCAATGCAGCAATGCATTTTCTTTCTTGCGAAGCTGCTCAGCAAAGGGACTTGTAAGTCCCCCGGCAGTAGTAGTTATTGGAATTGTTTGCATGTGAGTTTCTTTCATTCATGAATATTGATTTACCGCAGTAACTTTAAAATTTAGATACTTCAATCAATTTTTGTATTAACACTATTCTATTCTATCTATTCTATCCCATAACCTTACTAGGTCGTTGGGGCACCACAGATGACTTCAAAACAATCCCTTTCCACCTTGTCCTGACTTCAGCTGCCCTAGTTGAGCTGGCAAAATCCATTCCTGTCCACTCCTTGATATTGTCTTCCCACCTCTTCTTCTGTCAACCTCTTCTTCTGTTTCCTTTCACCGTGCCCTGAAGAATTGTCTTTGCTAAACCAGAAGACCTTGAGACGTGGCCAAACCACCTTAGTTTCCGTTTCTTGACCAGCGTAAGGAGTTCATCATTAACACATTAATCCTTAAAGCGCCAATTATTAAAATTGTTGAATTGACAAACAGTGTAGATCCAGATGAGGTGGCTCATAATGAGCCACCTCATCTGAATCTACACTGTTTGCCCCTTGGTGTTTCAATTCTCAATATGATATCACTTGGACGATACATTTTTTGAAATTCTGCAGACGTAAATTTAGTCGTCTGCTAATGGCGCTTTAAGGGTTAAAAACCTAGTGTCCCATATATAGGACACAGGCAAACTGTACATACCCAGATAAGACGCCATAAATTATATGTCTGCTCAGGGTCTAAACAATTTTCCACAAAATTTACAGCAATTTTAATCGAAATAATATTAAGTAATAATAAATAGGTATATAATACCTGACACCCCTTAAATGATGAATGGACCCATCCAATTTATGAAGATTGGAGAGTCCTACGTGCATAAATGGGCTAATCATATAATTTCACAACCAAATTATCAGACGTTCTTTACCTGTCAAAGACCAAAGATTTTACATTTAGATTTACCAGTCTAGCTGTGTTTTCATTCAGTTCAGTTCAGTTCTTTTATCGACGTTACCCAAGTGGCTCAACGGTACGTAACCATAGTTGCACACACTTGGCTGTGTTTTCGTTCATGATTTGTTCTTATTATATAGTAGCAAATTGTTTGGCAATAACCATAACGTGTGAAGCACAGAATAATATACGTTTTACAGTGTGCGGCTGTGGAGAAGAATGTATTGGCGAGACAAGAGATACCCTGCGCCAACCCACGACATTGTATCGTCAACATGTTAGCAAAACGTTCTGTGAGCGAACACATTGCAACTTGTGCAAAAAGACTTGGTATCAACTTAAGAGTTTTCCCACTTTACAAAATGAAAACAAACAATCCCATTTCACGAAAGCTAAAAGAGAAATAAACCATAGTTTTATTTAAGCCCAAATCGAACCGAATGGTTTAGTTAAAGACAAATATTCTCTACTATATAGACACCCCCCACCCCCCATATTTATTGGTTTTATGATCCTGTTATGTAATTTCCTATATGAGATTGGATATTTCCTTTGATGAAATGGATGTTTCACTGGACTGTTGCATAATAGGATTATGGCAGCCAATAAACAAGAATATTTGTCTTTAACTTCATTATTTGGGAATGTATTCAATACATTAGTTGCACATATTCTTTTGATGTTGTGGACGCCAACGTCTTTATTGTTCACTCTTTATGATATGAGCCGCGACACGACAAAACCAACAATGTGGTTGTGCGCCCAGCGCAGGCTCAGATCAGCCTAGGCATCCTCCAAGTTTGAACAGACTCCTCGATTTGTGCTCAAAGGGTAGCTAAGGGTCTAGGCTACCTCCATGCGGACAACGAAGACTGATCAGACTGGGCGGATGCCCAGGCTGATCTGATTCTGCGCTGGGCTCACAACCACTTTGTTGGTATTCCCGTGTCGCGGCTCACATATTGAAGTAGTGAAACGCGCTGGAATTAAACAATGTAACATCTGACTAATCTATTAAAAAATCTAAGCCGAAATCAGTAGGAGGTCCCCCTGCCAAACGTTCCGGTTAGCGATTGCTCTGAAGCATATTGATATCCTGCATAGTTTTGTATTTCCCCCACAACGATACTCAGGGGGAATAATGTTGTACTCCTGTCCGTCCGTCTGTCTGTCAGTCAGTCCGTCCGCCGCACTTAAAAAAAGTTTGTATAATCAACTCCTCCTACAGTTTTTAAGCAATCAATCTGAAACTTTGCATAAACGTTGCAGGCATATTAGAAATGTGCATGTGCCTTTTTGAAGAGAAAAAAAATCACTTTTGATAGAATAACGGTCTTTTCGGACTAAGAAATTTTTAACAGGTTCTGGTTAATACAGAATGGCAAGTTTATATATTCAACTCCTTTTTGGACTTATAGATTTTACAGGTTCTGGCTTATAACATACTGGCAAGATTGTGTATTCAACTGCTCACACAGTTTTAAGCTATCTATTTGAAACTTTGCACAATTATTTCAGACATATTGAACATGTACATGTGTCTTTTTGAAGAGACAAAAATGTTTTTTGACAAAATTGCAGGCTGTTTTAAACTTAGAAATTGTTGGGGATTTGACTATTACAGTATAACAAAATTGTATAATCATCTCCTTCCTCAATTTCTTAGTAATCAATTTGAAACTTTGCATAGATATTATAGACATATTGAAAATGTGCACATGTCTTTTTGAAGAGAAAGCATTCATTTATGACAAAATTACAAGCTTTTCAATCTTTGAAAATTTACAGGTTCAGCCTTATACACGGTGGCAAGTTCGTATTATCAAACTGTCCCAGGGTTTATAAACTGTCATTTGAAAATTTAACACAGATATTTCAGAAATATACTGTCTTTTTAAAGTGGAAAAAAAATATTTTGACAGAATTACGACCTTTTCAAACTTAGCAATTTTTCGGGTTTTGGCTTATAATTCAAGATGACAAGATTGTACAATCAACTCCTTCCACAGTTCTTAAACAATACAGGATGACGAGTTTGTATATTCAATATTGTCAACAGCTTTTAAACAATCTCGGAGACCTTTCACAGATATTACCAACATATCAAAGATGTGCACATACATGTACCTTTTTAAAACACAAAAATGGGGGGGGGGGGGGGCTAGTTGGAGATGAGGGGAAGTGGGGGACAGGCGCAGCACGGGGGCATCATCTGTGTCTTACAGACACAATTTTATCTATTTATTTTTTTTTCAATTTAAGACACGACGTTCATAATATTATAAGTATGTTCACTTTGAAATAGATGTTTTATGTCCCGGTTGGCTTGAACAAGTCAAGTTTCATCTGAATGGGTGATCATAAGATCCAGTACATTTCCCGCTGCCGACTAAATTGATACCTGTTTACGCACATGGAATAAGAATTAGATATTTGAGCCGCGACACGAGAAAACCAACAATGTGGTGTGCGTCCAGCGCAGACTCAGATCAGCATGGGCATCCCCCAGTTTAACCAGACTCTTCGTTAGGGGCTCAAAGTGTAGTTAAGGGTCTAAGCTACATGTACATTCATGCGGACAGCGAAGACTCTGATCAGACTGGGCGGATACCCAGGCTGATCTGAGTCTGCGCTGGGCGCACAACCACATTGTTGGTTTTGTCGTGTCGCGGCTCATTTCTGGTCTGTCTTCGAAATGTGTGACAATATTCTGTATTTTCAATTCCTGTGCGAGTACTAGGTGTAAGATTTAATATACCGAACAAAACAAGAAACGTTACATCAACATACAAATCATTTTTCCAGCAACACTTCATTAAAATCTCAAAATTTATCAAAGGCTAAAAAATTGAACAAATAATTCACTATTACGACTTCATTCATTACCAATCCGTGTATTAGTCTCGCCAGATCATTTGAAGCTGCAGGGGGAGAAAATCAAAAGTTTTTTTATGTATGTAACGTGTTTTTTTTTTTTTTTTTTTTGTTCAGTTTATTAATTGCTGGTCCATTATTCTCTTCTTTTTTTATTTGAACAATTCACGACAGCACTCACCGAAAAGCCTAATCGCCATACAACTTCCGACGTATTTTGCAGCCGGTCAATTATTCTGATGATTGTTTCCGACAGAAAGCTGCTGTCTTTACTTGAGCCATGGCACGAGAAAACCAACAAAGTGGTTGTCGCCCAGCGCAGACTCAGAGCCCAGTCTGATCAGAGTCTATGCTGTCCGCATGAAGGTAGCCTAGACCCTTACCTACCCTTTAAGCGCTTTGCAAAGAGTCTGATCGGACTAGGCGGATGCTCAGGCTGACCTGAGACTACGCTGGGTGCTCAACCACTTTGTTGGTTTTCTCGTGTCGCGCCTCACTTTAGCTGCAGCATGCAGAAAAGGCACTTACAGCACATGAGACCAATAAAGACTCAAACTAATTTGTGAACACATATATTCTAACAAGAGCCTTAAAGTTTTGTCTGTAGACGCCTCAGAGTTTCTTTCAGATAAGTAACACAGGGTATAATAGATTCCGCTAATTTTCGCTTCCTGCAGAAACTGTACATCATATTTGGCTTCCGCTGAGACTGTCCGCGAACTCTTACTTCCTGCCGAGACTTCTGTACATGATAAATGGCTTTCTGCAGAGACTGTCTGCGTGATTCTGCTTCCTGCCGAGGCTCTCGGCAGGAAGCAGAGTCTCGCGGACAGTCTCGGCAAGAAACCATTTTTCGAGTACAGTAGTCCCTGCAGGAAGCAAGAGCTCGCGGACAGTCTCGGCGGAAGCCAAATATGATGTACAGTCTCTGCAGGAAGCGAAAATTAGCGGAATCGATTATACCCAGTGAGCAAGAACAGTAAAGGTTCTGATCACCACTGAAGAGCCTGTGCGGAGCCTTTGATATAAGTTTTTGCCGTATGGCCCCTTTTAGCGTTCCATGGCTCCTGTCTAAGATAATGGCATTGATCGGCAGCTTTATTTTTTTTTATTTTTTACCTGCTGGCAAATATAAGTCCATGTCGATATTGAGAGTTCTGAGACGCTAATGCCTTGATCTTATACCCCTAGAAAAGATCATCCAGATCATTTATTTTCATGGCCCTTCTTGTCATTCATTATCATAATGTTTTTTTTTTATCTTTATCGTTGCATTTTGGCTCATTTGCATAGTAATTTATGTAGGCAAGACTCAAATCAGTTGTTCATGATTCTTACATGCACATTCGGTATAAATAGGGCCTTCTCTTTCTGACATGGATCTAAAGGAAATTCCAGTTAATAGAGTAACACGACACGACAAAACCAACAAAGTGATTGTGCGCCTACCGCAGACTCAGATCAGCCTGGGCATCCGCCCAGTCTGATCAGAGTCTGCGCTGCCGCATGGAGGTATTTTAGACCCTTATCTACCCTTTAAGCGCTTAGGGAAGACTCTGATC
Organism: Ctena decussata; assembly: GCA_963989385.1. Lineage (NCBI taxonomy): Eukaryota > Metazoa > Mollusca > Bivalvia > Lucinida > Lucinidae > Ctena > Ctena decussata. Next base: position 16,198,224 of record OZ022515.1, on the reverse strand, counting down.
AGACTTGGCGAATGTCTAGGCCGATCTGAGTCAGCGCTGTGCGCACAACCACTTTGTTTGTTTTCTCGTGTCGCTGCTCAATTATTAGATGATTGTTGATTGCATCCATAAATATACATTAATGTACACTTCCTATAGCATTTTGTTTTAGAATTAGAAATAAGTTAACTGATTTACTATCAGAAAATATCATGAATGAAAAGTCACTATGTCGTTCTTTAATGCCAGCTGTAATTCATTTTATATTAGAATGTACCTTTTAAATACACTGTTTTCTATTTTTTCTTTTACCTCATTGGGAAGCAGTCTGTGTGGCGTTTTGGTGAAAGGACCACATAATGTAAACCGTTTTTCTTCAAACGACACCTTCTCACAAACAGCAGAATGGATTTTGGTCAAACTTTTTGTGATACCTTTGCTATTTACTTTTTGTTTTCATCTGGGTGTCACTCTTAAGCTTTGTTAACAGGTGCAAATTTCTTGACAAAAAGCGTTTGTTCAAAACATATATGCTCGTGTGAATGAAAATACATGCCATTCTTTTCCTTGCCAAATTTATATGGTAAAGTTTATTTGAAAAACAAAATTTGTCCATATGAACAGAAGGTTTGCAATAAAATATGTAACATAGAAAATAGCTATGGAGATAAACGCAGGACAAGTTGCTTATAATCAAATAAAGTAACTGTGGTATGATTGGCCGTTCACGTGGATAAAGTTTATTTGTCCAGATAACTTTGACGAGTCGTGTGAACACTGCAGCAAATATTTCATTGTCAAATATGTTTGACAAAGATTATTTGTTACATTTTTTCTTTGACAAACAATTAGACCGTATGGACACAGAATGTTAAGAAAACTTTCTTTGCTATTATTTACTGAGACAAAGAAATTTTGCTAATGTGAACGTAGCTTTATTTTAGCCTTTCTCATTCCCCTTTTCCCCTTTTGTAACAACTAACCTATTAAGTATGCTACAGACAACTACAGCCAAAAGAGTTTGTTGGGTCTAAAGTGTGTGTGTGTGTGTTTCGGGGTTGGGGGAGGGGGGGGGGGGGGTTAGGGGCGGAGGGAAGACACTTTAATATGAATCACAATAGTGCGTCTCTTGTTTTTTTCTTATGCAAATAAAATGCGTATGCGAAGTAAGGTAGATCTGATTTTTTTGTTATTTTTTTTAACCTAGTTTTGTATTACATTAACATTTTCAGAAGTGATATTGTAGACTTGTTATGTGATTTTGACGCAAACCGAATAGCTTGTGAAAATGTGAAAAATCAGACTTTAGAGGTGGGATTTTCAGCTCTCATTTTATCAAGTATATAATGTTGTAAATTGTAAAAATGAGCCGCGACACGAGAAAACCAACAATGTGGTCGTGCGTCAAGCGCAGACTCAGATCAGCCTGGGCATCCGCCCAGCCTGATCAGAGTCTTCGCTGTCCGCATGAAGGTAGCTTAGTCCCTTGGCTACCCTTTAAGCGCATAGCGAAGAGTCTGATCAGACAAGGCGGATGCCCAGGCTGATCTGAGTCTGCACGGGGTGCACAACCACATTGTTGGTTTTCTCGTGTCGCGGCTCAAATGTGATTGGTTATTAATGACCTGAACAATGCTTTACCTGAAACTGTCAAAAATAAGCCGAAAATATTAAGCCGGGGTATACACATGTTTCCCGTCCCACTACGGACCCCCTCCAAGTTTATTACGGTCTGTAACGTACTGTCACGTTTTATTGCGTTCATTCCGTTTTACTACGGCCTATTAGGTTTCTCATCCGCACCGGGACTGCCGTGGCAAATTTTTTGACAGTTTAAAAATCTGGCCGGCATCCACGGCAATCACGGTCCGTCACGTTTCCCCATCCCGTCCCCCTGCGTTGTCTTACGTCCATCCCGTTTTGTCTACGGTGGCCTGAAACGTGATTGCCGTGGCCGCCGGGAACATAGTGTAAACGCAGCATAACACTTACAATTTTACACTTCTCAGCGTTTCAACCAGGGAAAATCTACGCCTTACTGCTAGTGGTTATGACAAACCCTTCAGCACCTGCTGTAGTATCTTTTACCGACTGTGAACCCCTCATGATTCAAATTCTAGGATAGGGCTAACAAAAAAGGCTGATTTACATGGAGTCAATAAATGTGCCGCACAATCATGGTGCACATAAACTGAATAAGCTCGAGAAACTATATGTTTATTAGAAGGCCGCTATATAAAAACTGGCTGCATAATATACCTCACCCTTAATAGCAAAAACTGCAAACACAGCATGACAAATAAAAGAAAATCAACAATCCAAGAGATCATCTCTTTCCCAGCATACCTACTAGGCTACTTTATAATCACGACAGCAAAACAAGAAACGCGTTTTCTGAATTTGATCATTTTTTAGTATATTTCGTTCTCTTCAGACCAAAGTTTACATATAAAACAAAGTGCTGTCGTATATACTACAGAACGCTAATAAACATATTCATATCGTACTACAGAACGCTAATAAACATATTCATCTTTGTCGAATACAATTAACGAAGGCTCAGGTTTATGTCAAGTAGCTCATGCAGCATGTGCATATAGTTTTCACAGGTGCAGCGATGAATTTCCTTCAACAAATTTAACTGTATATCAAACACATTCATAAAACGTTTTTGTTTTATTGACAGCATTTATGCGAAAGACATAACAAAGGTAAACGTCAAAGTAATTTAACTTTTGACGTCAGTTATAAAGAGAACAAAATTTTCATAAAGCAAAAGCAAGCGTTTTAGAGTATCTTTATTGTTACTAAAATAGACATCAGTTAAGTCTTCAAACTATTCTTAAGTCATAATCGGCAGGCGCCTTAAACGTCATGTACAGCGACATCAGTATATGTTTTTCGTCAACAGCTTATAACGCTTAGCCAAAAGTATATTGCATAGAAAGACCATTGCATGACATAGATATGATAGTGGATAAAAGAAATAAAATGACAATTCTATCAAAGACGTCAACGAAAATCAGACCAAATAGCGTGAAATGATGATTTCTATTGACGTCTGCCGTCAGACTGAATCAACGCAATTAATTGAATTTTTCACCTAAAACTGGTTACAGAGTTCCCAGTTCAATATTACGAAAACAATTTATTTGACATTTATGAAAAGTAAACAAAATATCAACGAATATTAACGAGAAGCCATTATGAGTTTTTAGGGTTGTTGACTTTTCAATCAATGTACAAAAATGCAAAGTCGAAGAAAGACCCGACACACAATGACAATAACAGTAAACCAAAACCTACGCATCGCCTTGTAATGTTAAATATAGAGAATACCATGTTAGTGTCTTTTGATATTAAGTTTATCAGGCGAGACCAGAAACAGCGTAGGAAAGGCGAGGCTTGCCGAAACAGTCCGACGTGTTTCTAGTCGAGCCTGATAAATCTGATATCAAAAGACACTTACGTGGTTTTCTATTTATCATGCATCATCAGGAGATTTTACGGTGTAAAGAGCGGCAAACAAGTGGTAATCAAACGCAGTTTTGTTTGAACTTGCTGACGTCGCGGATGCGTTATGACGTAAGTCGTTGACGTCAGTTAACCAATCGAACGCTGATATCACGGTCAACGTCAGTGTGTAGCCAATCGTCTTCAGAGATCGCGTCTTAAGGCATGACCTGATAACATTCGCGCAAGCGCAGTTCTATCACAACATGTTATTATACCCCTGTTATCAGGTTAATTTTGCAGCAGATGCATGATAAAATCAATTATTGGTTGGACCAATCGACTTCATGCGATCACAATCCTCGCCATGGAGTCCGCCGTAGCCTATAAGCATACAATTTTTAGGGCTGTGTCAATAACTTCCAACAGAACAATGGCCTTCATATTTAATAAAGCGGAAAAATAACATTTGACCTCAAGAGTTTACATAGCGGGTTATAAAACTGGTCTTTAGATATTACGTAGCGAACAATGCTGAATTCGGCTTATGATTTTACGTTCAGTCCATAGAACAGCGGATCAGACAACGTGCCCTTCAAATTATATGTTACTCTTACTTTGAAAAAAAAATGAATATCAATACATAATGAAAGACTATCGGCTATACTGCATCCGACGTTTGAAAGTGGAAGAAAGGCAAGGTAAAAGATACACAATTTTTAGCTTATTGACAGCAGATCGTTGAATTATCCCATCAACGTCTATAAAAGGTCCGGTCGGCATTGCATCGACGTTGATACGGCTGCCTGGCAAACGCTAAGGACAGTCTTAGAATTTTTGATACAACTAAAATAACTTTTGTAACTTTTGCTTAAATATGGATGGTATGAAAAAAGCTGGATATGGCTGCTTCCATGTTAACTCTTAAGTGCGTGGTCAAAGTGTAGACATTAATCTGACTACTATTTGTATGATTCCGGATTCAATTTCACGAGGGGTTGTTGTTGTATGAAATTTGTAATAAAACTATTGGAACTCAACAACTGCGAACACAGTCTAACAAAGTGATGAGAAACTGTCAGAGAACAGCTTTCCCGGAAATCGTATTTTACCATGGAAACTTAGCTATACATTTGTTTCAGTTTCTTCTCTACGACACTTTCTGCTTCCTTTAAATTTCACCCAGCGCTTAGCCTCCTTGCATTTTGTAAGTAGACCATGTGGTGATCACAGAAACAGCTTATCTTGTTTTTCTCAAACGGAACGTTTAACGTCATTATGTAACGTGGCGATAGAAACTGCCTAACGGCAGCGCTGAATTACTCCCACCTTACCTTAAATACGTTGCAGAAGCTGCGGGTACAATATCTTAGTTACATGTACATGTAGCAGGGTCATTTACCCCGAATGGAAAGGTCTGACCAAATCCTAGATCCCATCACATTTCCATATCACCTTATAATAAAATCAATTCGATGAAAGATGTGTGAGGAGCTGCGGGCAAAAGATTTCGTGACGGTCAGACACACTTACGCACACACACGCCCATTCACACGGATGAGGGTCATTCCTGTGAACCCCTCCGCCTACGTCGAGCAAGAATACGGCGGACCGTAAAAAAGACTTTTGATAGTAATTGCATTTCCTCTTTAACGACGTGACCTTTTATGGTCGCTTTCCTACATGTAGTCCTGCGCCTTATTCTATTTGCCGGCATCCCGCGCACTCATCAGAAAAATGCACGCAATGTAATATTAAAAAATTAAATAAAACTGGAACCAACGATAATAATTTATTATACCCGTGTGAATCAGTATTCACTATGTTTTAAAAGGTGTTCTAAACTTTTAAAGGTCATTCACTGGTCAAACAAAGCTATAACCAGTCAAATCAACCAAAAAGACACTTGATTATGCATAACTGGCCAGTGAAACAACAACTTAGCATGTAACATGGGCACGCAAAGAAAATCGCACAAACTAAATGGCAGACGAGTACTCCGTGAATTAATCTTATAGTTAACGAAGGGATGCCATGTACTAAACTATTTGAGCCGCGACACGACAAAACAAACAAAGCGGTTGTGCGCCCACCGCCGACTCAGATCAGCCTGGGCATCCGCCCAGTCTGATCAGTCTTCGCTGTCCGCATGGAGGTAGCTCAGATCCTTAGCTACACTTTAAGCGCATAAGGAAGAGTTTGATCAAACTGGGCGGCTGCCCAGGCTAATCTGAGCTTGCGCTGGGTGCACAACCACTTTGTTTGTTTTCTCGTGCCGCGGCCCATTTAAATTCATTGTGACTCCAGAACTATGAATGATACGCTACACTTAAGAATGAACGTTTGGTTTTTCAGCGTTCATCGTGTGATGAAGCCAGTGGGCGGAGCTAAAATTCCATGAAGCGCGACATGACCGCTAAAAAATCAAACTTTAATTTTTATATTTACAAATATTTTAGACACGCTCCGTAAAGTTTTCAGGGTAATTTATTGTAGAATAAACAAAATATAGGTCGAAGAAAAGTTGGTAACGTGGTGTTCGACCATTACATTAAACTGCCGCCGCCATGACGTTGCGTCAATCGAATGTTACGTCGACCAATCAAGACATTTGTTTACATTATACGTCGCTTGACGACAACGTCACATGATCAACTGTCCTTCATCGGTGTATGAAGCCATTTGCTCTATAAGGTTCATCTAAGGGAAGTCAGTGGCAAGTGTAAATATTGATTCTTGTTGCGAACTAGGCAAAACTTTGATTCTATGGATATTCTGCATGTCACATAAGTGCTTTTGACATACTCATTTAAGCCATATAAGGTTTATGTCATATCCAGATAAGTATCACGGACTTCTACGCCCTTCAGGCATAATTGTATCGGGCAGCTGGTTTCAATGTCAGCCATGACTCCATTTGATTTATTTAAGAATGGAGATTAGATTTTTCGGCGTTGATCGTGTGGGCGGAGCTAAAATTCCATGAAACGCGAAGCGCTTCTTGTAGAATTTTAGCGACGACCACTGGCTTCTTCACACGATGAACGCTGAAAAAAAATCAAATTTTTATTCTTATATTTACACTTTATTGGTGAACCTCTCTGTGCCGTTTTCGTGGTAGTTTAGGGTAGAATAGACAAAATATGGGTCGAAAAAGTTAGTAACGACGTGTTCGGCCATAGCGTTAAACAGTCGTCGCCCTTGAACGTTACAAGAACTTATTAAAACGTTTGTTTACATAAGACGTCGCTTGACGACAACGTCACATGATCAGTTGTCCTTCATTAGTGTATGAAGCCAGTTACTCTAAAGGGCTCATCTATGGGAAGTCAGTTGCAAGAGTAAATATTTGAATTATAAACAGTGCACATCACTAAAGCAAATGCAGTGTCATCTAGCCAGTTACTGTATAATTCCACAGCTGATCAAACGTCCTTTTTTGGTAATTGATCTGGAATAATATATACCATTTACGTCGCGAGAAAAGAAACTTTTGCGTTTGCGAGTAAACCTGTAAAAGCTGGAGAGACTTCAATTGTCACTTTTTAAATATAAAAAATGAAGACTTTTTTGCGAGAATGAGCGGATGCACAGGCTATATGAGTCTTTAGTATTTCCACACATGAAGCCAATCACATAATTGTAAGGTTTGAGCTGGGCATTAAAACGTCCTTTCGGAGATGATTAGTTAGAGGCCACAATATAACATATAAATAAAGGGCATATTCGATTGGGTGTTTCGTGCTTCAAGATTCATAGCCGAAGCACCTTTTCTATAAAAAAAGTGCTTCCCGCTAAGAATCGTGAAGCACAAAAAGCCCAGTCGAATATGCCCAAAGATACACAAGAAAGGTCACAATTACGAAGCACTACACATTAAGAACTCCAAAAGAGGAGGAAGAGACACACTGATTAAACGACAAGACAAAACGGTCTTATTTCGAAAGTAGCTACACTATACAACAAGAATCCAAAGCCTCGCAAAATACATCAAGCGTATTATATATTCGTGATTTTACCTGTTTTTGTTTTAATTTTTTGTCATATAACATACACCATCAATGCAATTTGAACTTATGCAATCTAAATTTATTCGGCCCCGTGTTAAAATGTCAGTGCATTTTATTTATATACCATCCATTGCATTATAACAGAACCTTTCCAATAACGCGGATTATTTTATAAACTATCAAAAGTTTTTTTTTTCTGTCGACAGTAGCTGAATTAACCTTATTAATACATTGCAACAAGACAATACACATATGAAAAAAGACGAGAAAAATAAAATAAGATAAAAAAGTAAAAAAAAATAATAAAACAAATAGAAAAAATGAATAATTAAAAACAAATAAATAAATTACTAACCAAATAAAAAATCAATAAAAATAAGAATAAATTATTCATTCAATACCGTATCTCTTACAAAACAAAACATGATGGATATATTGCTTAATTAAACCGTTTGATATATCAATATGTTATAAATTCATCAACAATAAAGTTTCAATGCCTAGTGTCTTTGCACTTGAGCCGCGACATGAGAAAACCAACAAAGTGGCTTGTGCGCCCAACGAAGACTGATATCAGCCAGAGCAGATTCTTCGCTGTCCGCATGGAGATAGCTTAGAGTCTTTTCCACCCTTAAAGCACACAACAAAGACTCTGATCAGACTGGGCGATTGCCCAGGCTGATCTGAGTCTGCGTTGGGCGCACAACCACTCTGTTGGTTCAGTTCAGTTCAGTTCAATTCTCTTATCGACGTTACTCAAGTGGCTCAACGGTACGTAACCATAGTTGCACACACTTGGCGCCGTGTGTCCTTCCAACACTCTGTTGGTTTTCTCGTTTCGCCGCTTATATACCCATATGAGACGCATAGACTATGGTGTCTGATCGGGGTACCATGTTGGCATTTAACAAAAAACCTTCCGAAAAAAAAATGTAAATGAAAAAATTCAAGACAGTTCTTATATTGGGAGAAGGCCTGATTAAATTTTGATGTAGAAGAGACCACTAAGCAATAATGGGTTAAAAGTAGAGCAGATATTCAGGCTGGGTTGACTATTTTAGGTACGCGCACAGGGCTAAATGTCCATTTTCAGGCGACGCCAATCACACAATTTCCCGATAATTATGTATTTGAGTGCAGTTTTGTTAGTCGCTTTGTTAAATATGTTTGGTGAACAGAAAATAATAGAAAACACATTGAAACATTGGATCGGGTTGTTTAAAACGATTGATATTGTTAGTTAAAGTGACATTGAATTCTCAAACGTATTATTAGTAAAACACTGCCAATTCCTTTTTTTCTTTTTCTTTCATTTTTCTTTTCGCACAAAGGTGTAAATGAGCCGCGACACGACAAAACCAACAATGTGGTTGTGCGCACAGCACAGACTCAGATCAGCCTGGTCATCTGCCAAGTTTGATCAGACTCTTCGTTAAGGGCTCAAAGGGTAGCTAAGGGTCTAAGCTACCTCCATGCGGACAGCGAAGACTCTGATCAGACTGGGCGGATGCTCAGGCTGATCTGAGTCTGCGCTGGGCGCACAACCACTCTGTTGGTTTTCTCGTGTCGCGGCTCAAATTATTTACGCTCCTCCCATTTTTGTCAGCAAAAAAGTATTAGCATATATGAGGACTCGAGTGAGTGTCAAGAATCTCCGTTGGTTTAAACAATATTTTATTTGAAACTGAAGCATACATAGACTGAATACAATAGTATATAAATGACATCAGTTCAAATAGGAATCTCCGTTAAGCTGACGAAGCTTTGAATAACTGGGCCCTGATATTTATCGATACACACATTTCTGTATTCTGACCATCTATTTGGATGCGGACAAATGCTTAAAAGCTTAAATGAGCCGCGACACGACAAAACCAACAATGTGGTTGTGCGCCCAGCGCAGACTCAGATCAGCCTTGGCATCCGCCCAGTCTGATCAAAGTCTTCGCTGTCCGCATAGAGGTAGCTTAGACCCTTAGCTATACTTTAAGCACTTAACGAAGGGTCTGATCGGCTTGAGCGAATGGTCAGGCTGATCTGCCCACAACCACATTGTTGGTTTTATCGTCTCGCGGCTCAAATAGTGTTCAGGGTTATGTAGTCTGGTATATAAAGCAAATCAATTAGACATTAACTTTGACATTTGATATTGGGCAAACAAACATAACTGATATCCTCCATGGAATCATCATCGATAAAATATATCAATGGATATTATATTTTTGCCATCTTGGATTCCTTTTTGCATAATATACAGCTTAAATAAATTGCGGGCCAGATGTTTATGACCTACGTATATGTTTTTTCAAAACGACGTCATTATTTAATTGCTAATTGCGTTAGAAAAAACCCCGTATTAATTCGGTTTTAAGACGGGAGTTCAGCCTTCCAAAACTGCTGCAAATATGTAAATCAGTCTCGTGTGATTTAGCAATAGAATGGGCTTCCTTTTTCCTAAACAATCCCAAAAATCTAGACCCCTCTTATAAGACGGGTATAGATGTTTTAGATTGTTTCGGAAGAGAAAGATCCTTCTTATAAACGAAGAAATACGCTAGCAGTTGTTAATGATATATAACTTACCATCAAACACGCCCACACAAACTAGGTAAGATGGTCCCAGTGGACACGAAAATGAAGAAACTGTTTACCTAATAATGACAAAATAGGGTTTGCATACTAGTCCATTAAGGTGACATGTATCTGAAAATACCTATCTCTATTTCACCCGAACCCTAAGGCTTATTCGTGGGCTTATATTATAGACATAGTACGATGACCGGCTAAAAGTTTTGCCTGTTTATTTTTACCCCCGTATATGACCAGTATCATGCTTCTTTGTATCAAATTATCATCCGAAATCAAATAAATATGACAGGCCAAATACAAAATTATTCTCAAGAATTATAATAAAACATCAACCTTAAGTGTGAGCCTTAAACGCATTTCTAAACTTTTATTAGTTGGTCTGGAATTCTACATCTTATTTCAAGGTCACAACATCGCGACCATCTACTGTTGAAAACGATGCACTCAGTTTTTCGCTTGTCTTGATTTGTCTTGTTTTCTTTATACCATTTTCATATCATGCCTGTCTCAACTGGTGTTAGGGCTAGGATATGGAAATGGACTTCGTTGGTTGCTGATCATCACCTTCTCATAAGCTATGCAATTCTCATGTCTTTTTTTTTTCTTTTTTTTAAGACTTTGGGAAAATTTTGAAGCTTTAAGGTTTCGATTCAATGATACCTGCTATAAATAACTAATTCGCAATAGGTTTGTTTATACATATTTAGGAGTCTTTAGCAAATAGATTTCTGTCCGTATTTCAAACCACAAATGCATGTACGCATTTAGAAAATTAACAAATCTCGTGATTTGAGCCATGATTATTGTCTGTAAAGTGTACTTTCATGTATGATAATTGACTTGAATATTGTAGAAACGTGTCTAATTGAATGCCGTGATATGTTCTTTTGAAAAAAAAAAAAAAAAAAAATTGTGGCTGTGGCATATATAGTCATTATTGAGCCGCGACACGAGAAAACCAACAAAGTGGTTCTGGGCCCAGCGCAGACTCAAATCAGCCTAGGCATCCACCCAGTCTGATTAGAGTCTTCGCTGTCCGCATGGAGGTAGCTTACACCCTAAGCTACCCTATAAGCTCTAAGCAAAGAGACTGATCACACAGCGCGGGTGCCCTGGCTGATCTGAGTTTGCACTAGGCGCACAACCTCTTTGTTGGTTTTCTCCTGTCGCGGCTCATTTGAAAAACAAAACGGTAGCAAAGAACAGAGCTGAGGCCTGTATGCTCAAGTAAAAGTAAGTAGGAAATTTCTCAGGTACTGACACAATTCAATTCCAGACCCAACCCAAGACACCATGCGGTACTGAGACAACACAAAACCAGCCACCAACAAAGGCAACACCAGTGGCAGCTACGCGAACAGCCCCCGGTCCTCCCCCTCCCCCAACCCACGCAGGCGGCCAATGGCCCAGCCCAAACATCACAAACAATATATATCATCAACAAACACAACAACTAACAACTCACAAAACAACCCAGCAGAACCAAAACAGAACAGCCGCCCCGGGACGGCCAGTAATGAAACCGCTGGAGGGCTCAAACGGCCTGTGGCCGACCAACCTATCGCTAGTAGTTCCCAAAGTATATAAATTCTGAGTCTAAAGCCTCTTAAGCTATGACTGAACTGCGTGGATGCCTTCAAAAAGTCAAAAAATGTTTACCCTCACTGTCGAAAATCATTTAAGTTTGCTTTTGATGCAATAATGCGACTGAAAAATGTAAATGAAATGATCAGACCGCTCGTTCAGGAGCAGTGTTTGCTCAGATCTATCAGTCCAAATATTTAATATGTTTACGGTATCTGTCCGAAGATTTATAATGTCTACTCTGAGTACGGTACATGTGTCAAAAGATCCAGACATCGAATTTGCGGGATGTGACCTATTTAAAGCAAGAGTGATAAATGGTTATTGACAATAACACAATGACCTGCAAAAAAGGCATAATTATGGACTGATGTCATTCGCATGTCAGTCATTAGGAAACCTTCACACCTGACACTACTGTAATACTAAATCGTACAGCTTATATCGGTTACAAAACAACTAGTTACGCAAAGGAAGGTCATATAGCCCTGAAATAGTTTTCATCTGATCTAATTTTCCGAAATAAGTCGTCTTGGGTAGATTTTTAGCTTACGTAAGCCGAAGGCTCCAGGGGAGGTTTTAAGATAGCCGGCTCCGTTGTCTGTAATTCGATTGTCCACATTTTCAACGACTTCGAAGTCTCTGAAACCACATTGTCCATTGTATGCAAATTTTATATGGAGCCTCCAGTGCTTGCGAAAAAAAAGTTATTGAAACAGTAAGAGTCGCATGGTAACATGACCGCCACACCCAAGTATATAGTAATGAAAACCTTTAATCACCTTCTTCCATAGGACCAACAGACCGATGACCTTGGAACTGGATATGTAGCATTAGTTCTCTAGTACTACAAAGATTGTTCAAATGATGACCTTGGATTTACCTTGACTCTTTATTACGGCAAAGTCAAATTTGCTTTCAGGTGATTTTATATGAGAAAATTCTGGAGCATGCGATTTAATTGAAACTGTTGAAGACTATGGTATAAAAGATGATATATATAGTCAACTAATTTAAACTAGAGAATGACGATTTTACATTTACAGAGGGCAAGGTTGGTATTTTGGCCTTTGATCAAGGTCACTTATATCTGCCCCTCAAAGGCGACTGGACAAAATAGAATCAAATTTCATATGGGGCATCTAGGGTTTTAAGGAAACGAAAATATTTCAAAATTGTCACATGACCAACATAACCGCCATCCACATATTTGGTAACATTCTTTTAAGATATTCTACAGAAACGACACGTTTGCCTTGAAACTTGGGTTCTAGGTTATAAAACTTGAGAATAAGCTCAAACTCAAAATAAAGCACACTGATTGGCTTCTTCCGAGCACATGCTCGGAAACCAATCAGTGTGCTTTATTTTGAGTTTGAGAATGTACTCAAGTTTTATAACCTCGGAGCCAGGTATGTATCATTGGGTGCTGGATTTCTACCAAATATGTTCAAACGATGAACTTAGGTCAACCCTGACCTTTCTTACGGCAATGTCATATTTGCTTTTTGGTGCTTTTATACGGGAAAATACAAAAATGTAAGAGTACATCAGAGTAGATTCACTCATAATAATTGGAATATACATTCATCTAAATGAGTACTTGATAATTTCTGAGTACAAGAGGTCTAGATTATTCTTTGACACCATTCGACAATTACAAGCCACTCGGCCAACTGTAAAATTTCAAACAGAGCCTCCATATGCTGGGGAATGAATTTGTGTTAATACAATCTAAGTAACATTACCAATATAGCCGCCACGCCCATATATGGCAACAGATTTAAAAATCTTCTCTAGAAGCAATTGATTGACCCGAATGTCCCTGAA